>OX122889.2:16872674-18270107 GCA_944738655.2 Andrena hattorfiana | reverse complement strand
TCTTTCAGAATCTGACAAAGAAATACCTTGGGTGTACTTAGAGGCTTCTAAGGACTGAATGTGATCGGCTGTGGGTGTTTTGTGGGTGGTAATGGGCTGCCATAATTCGTCCACGCTCGTTAGTTGGTTACTCTGGACATTAGTTTGTAAGTAGTTTGGATTTGTCAAGGTTTGAGCAGGAGCAATATTCTGGGGATTTAAAATCAATGAGTCGATGATGGGGAACGGCGTTGTTATCTGTTCCCCGTGAAGGGGATAAGGTAGAAGGCCGTTTGCGTTCGCTATGAAGGATGAAAGATGTAAAAGGTTCGGACTCAGGGTGGTTGACTCTAAAATTGATGCAGGTTGCATCGTGGTGAGCTGATCCTTCCTCGTTTTGAAGTAATCCCAGAAGAGTTGACTGTAACTGACGGTTGTTGGACTTTCATCTGCTCCTTGAAAGTCAATTGCTTCAGTGTATGATGGAGAATTCCCGTCAACTTCGTATCTGTATAGCTCTGAAGGATCGTTCGCAAAATTTTCAGTTATTTCTGATAAAGTTGTTGTTTCGTGTGTTTCTCCTTCTGTTGAAACGCTGTCTTCAACTATTGGAATGCTCGTCGTCGAATAATTCTCTACGTAGACATCGTCATTTTGCAATGCTTGAGAGTCTTCTAGCTTCTTCGCATGATTTTCATCATGATCTCCACTGTGTTCTGCCAACGATGCTGGTCTCTTTCGTTTCCTACTTCTTCTTCTCTTCTTCTCCTTTCTTCGACCATAATCAACATTCCTTTGAGATTCAGCCAGATTCTCCTGATTACTGAAAGCTTGAACAGTCCCCAGCTTATTAATCTCGCTACCTTTCTCCATTTCCTCAGATTCCCTCTGCAAATCGTCCTGCAGCCTCTGTATCCCATCCTCAGCGACCAATTGTGGATTCACTCTCTCCTTCCATTCATCTTTTTCACTTTCAGCATTGGTGTCTGCACCATCTAATAATCTTTTATAGTCCGTCGTGGCCTCATAATGATCCCTGTAATCTTCATCATAGTCTTTGAACTCTTCAGGCTCAATCTTTTCGTACGTCTTAACCTTGCCTCTATTTTCTTCTCCGTCGTTATCCTCGTCGTCCTTATGTTTCTTCCTGCGATCCATTTGCTCGTGCAGTTTCTTTGCGTAACCCTCGTGAAAATCAGCGTCCCTGATTTGTCCAGCATGGTCGTAGGCAGAGTCCTCGTAGCCTTCCTCGGTGTACACGGTGTTCACCTTCGAGTTCCTCACCACTTCCCTCAACCTCGCAGCGTTTTCCTTCTCCTCGTCCGTCTCCGCAATCTCTATCGCCTTTCTCCGGGGCAATCTCCTCACCGTGTGAGTTCTCCTGACCTGGGCGAGCAATTTTAGCGGAGCATCTTCCGTGGTCCCGCCTCGGTGACTCGGCGGCTTCGCCCACTCGCCTGGAGCGTTGTACTTTGGCTTCGTTGGGACATCTCTTGGAACCTCGTGCTCTGAATGCGGAATTACGTGATCTGGAGGGCCCTCGGGGTCATCGTCGGAAGCCGAGTACTCTTCGTCATCGTCTGGAGGATTCTTGAACCTGTTGTAGACGATTGTCTCAGAGGTTTCAATGGGGTCTTGGTCCAGGTTAAGTAATGGCTCGTTCACTATAAAGTTACTCCGTGGACTGTTAATTACTGTTCCATTATCACCGCTCAAAATGACACTGCGCAATGTTCTCGAAGGGTACGAACTATCCACCAACGATTTCGCGCGCGTCCCGAGAACTGACACCAGTAAAATGAACCACAGGCGACAAATTAATGATACTCGACTCATTGCGTTATTCTGATCTTGCCATTGCACTTTGTTTTAATAGACACACGATTTTTAACGCGAAAGTAAATCGATGAAATTACGCGATCATTCCCCACTGATTGCTATTGCAGGAAGGAGATTAAATTCATCGTTAATTTATCAGAGATAATTTGCCTCGCCGCTCTCACATGATACGTTCTGAAAATACTTTTAGCTTCAGTTCGAATAATCTTAAAAAACACGCGCTTTCGTAGTCGAACTGTCGCACAGCGAACCAAAATGGTGCAGGTTCATCGCCGTCGAGATTCAGCGCGGTGAAACTGTTTTTTTGCGAATGCTACGCGACGGTCTGCGGTTTCTAATCATTTTCGAACGAGCACCACCATCGAACTGTTCGCGGCACCGTCCACCTGGCCTAATTTATATTTTCCAGCCAACTGAAAGGCAGAGGTAGGGTCCCCAGGCGTTGTTGTTCACGGAGCGTTGCGGGCCTAAACGCTCAACGGTTCTGTCACTCTCGATTGAATCTCCCTCGGTGGATCGTTTCACCAGAGAAGGGAATAAAGAAACCCGCGATCGAACCTGTCCTCGTGCACACCGGTCCCTAATTGCACCGGCAGCTTTTTCCCCCTGCGCCACTTTCTGCCGATTCGGTAATTTGTACCAAATAGCCGCGATCTATGCATCGGAAAGTTCGCGCTTCTTACTCCTCTTTTCCCTCGATCGGTGTCGTTGTTTCTCACGACACACTTGTTTCACTTTTCTACGGACTTTCGACGCCGGACAGCTTCTATCGGCGCACACGTTTCATTAGATAAAGTATAGATTCCGCTGATGCCTTGGTTCAGATCAAATTGACCTCGATGTGCTTCACCTTATCGCTCGAAGAACGAAATAATTTCTCAACCGTTAAGCTTTGCCTTCAGTTTTATGCGGCAATGTTTGTACTGATTCCTCAGCAATTATTAGTAATTAAAGTTTCGAAAATGAGTTAAGGGATAGTGGATATAACGCTGGCTTCTTTCCTTCCTCTATTAACTTCGAATAAAAAGATAAACCAGAAAATTTACTCGGAACTCTTGGTACTAGTCTGCAGACTAACGGAGCGCATGCTACAAATTGCACGGTAAAACGTATAACAGTCGGTGTTTCCTTTCTTCACGCTAGAAACTTCCGTTATTCAGCGTCAATCTAATTATAATGAGTGTAATTCCAAAGCAGCAGATGCAACAATGATTTTCATTTGATAAATCAATTGACTTTACCTGCCGTTTAATTAAAATTCCCCGTATAATGTTCTCTTAATTGAATAACGATCGTCATTAAGGCTGCGCAATTACTTCGTCCGTTCATTAAATGCCACTTAGAAAACGTTTCGACGCGAATAGTCATGAAATTTCATTTTGAATAGACATTGCTTCCGCTAAGATTTCATCTACGTCAAATCAAGCTGTCTAATTAGAGGCCAGTGTGAAATTAAACGTACGAAAAAGTTTCGGTCGTCGAGATCGTCGGCGAGACAAAGCCGCTTGGAAATAAAGGATTCGATTCAACAATGAACAGCTTCGTTTCTAGAATTCGAAGTTCAGTAAAGTTTCATCCGGGGCCAGCGAAGCGGAGAAAACTGTGGCTCGGGCGACACGCTTCGCGACTCGACGCGGAAAGGCAACGCGCAATCGCCTCGGCAGAAACTTAGCGAGCGAAACAAACGATTCACAGGCTACTGATGTTGGAATATTTCAGTAAGATGTTCTAACAGATGAAACTTTAAAAATTTTATTAATTGTATCCATTCTCACATATTAGTACACGAAATTACTGATGGATTATTAAAACATTCTGATAAAAGAATAATTATTATTCTAATGATAATTGATGTAGGATTCCTATTCACCATTAGAATTATTCTTCGCTCAACGCAGAAAATTTGTTCAAATTTAGGCTCTGAAATCGTGCACTAAATTGCTAATCGGTTACATCACCTTGCGAATGTTTATTTAACCAAAGCAGACAATTTGCTAGAATCTAGGAAATAGCCTTTTGAGCCTCGCGTGAGGTTCCTGAAAACTCGACGAATCCAGTGATGCACATTTAAACATTATACAATGTTTACTTACATAGAGTATTGATTATCTCTTACAGCTAAAAATTTAATAAAACCTAAACTTTCGAATCCTACATGAAATCGATATGTTGGTTTACTTGGACTCTTCAACCTCTTCTCTGAACTCTCTGGTCAGTCTATTTTATCTATTCTATCTATTCTAGCTGGTCTCTTTCGCCTGTCTGATCCTCTTGGGTCTCCTGTGTCGAGTTTCAAACCCTCATTCAAGGAAATTTAAAGGAATTTCTTAGGTTGTTTCTGGATTCTGAAATCGAAGAGATCTAAGCTCATCCCTTGACCCTCCCCCTGTTCCACTCATCGCTAACATTATTTAGTTTATTTTTCCAGCTTTTCGGATTGCCATCAGACCAAAGGAAGCCATTGGAAGAAGACATGTAAAGGAGACAGTGGAAGAAGAAATTAGTATATGTAGATATGTTCGTCTACAACGGTTATAATAAAATGTTCGTGACTAAATAATGCATAACAATGTAATTTGCAGTCAAATCGTTGTTACATCCATTTATTTAATAATCCATAAGCTTACGAACGTACAATTTCTCCGTCTTAATTCATAAATACGTAAATGTAACAAACAATAAATATATTAGAGGGAAATTCGCGCAATGGTACATAATTACAATGAGAACGCGATTGCACCTGCCCAACGTGGTCATAATACTTCCGCAGGCACTGAACCTTCATCAGTTTCATCATCACAAAACCTGTCGAAGGATCTGCCATAAGTCTGTCTAAACTTTATGCATCACGAAGACGAAATACCAGTTGAAACTGAACCTTAGCTAATAAGGAATACTAACTAATACGTATAAAAATATATATAAAATACAAATCTACATCCGACGTGAATACTATCGCCTCTCTACGGTCGACTAACCTTAAAGCACGATTAATATTCAGTAACTACGATTCCTCACGATGAAGGAAGAAACGATCAGGTACTCCGAATAAAGCGAAATGTCATTCAAGACGATATCACCGGTTTCCATGCGCTGGAATCATCTTGAACCAGAGGCGGTTGTGTTTCAGCCGACTGTAACATCGACGCCTCGGGTCTAAAGAAGTCGATGATGGGATGATAATTGTAATTGATTCGCCTCTGTGGTTCTTGGTACTCGTCGTCGAAACCGCCATTTTGTAACCGCGACGAAGCATCCATTTCAAGATCGTATGGCTGACTGTATCTGCATGTTGAATATAAATTCACTCGTGACAACTGGGACCTGAGATTCTTTGAAAAGGATTTCGCTTTTAGTCAAGTACCTGTTTCCAACCGAACTGTTATTCGCAGTATCGGCATGTTCATCGACGTGAGACGTGGATTCCCTTCTGTACGGTGGTCTGCTAGGCCTGGTTGGCCTGGAACCCTTCAGCAACGGTCCAGTGTATCCTGGGGCTCTGGTGTTCGGCGCGTGTTGCTGAGGCAGCTTGTCGAACGGCCTTGAATTCGAGGATGGCTTCTTTGGTCTTGGTCTTATAGGAAGCGTAAACGTTGGTCGACTTGGAGTGGCCTCCACTACGGGCTTCTTGTTGCTTGATCCTACTGGCCGAAGGAATCGAAATACGTATTCATCCTGCTTTATCGATACAGATCTAATAATCCTCCCACAATAATAACATTGTGCAACTCAATGGAACTTCATGAATTTCATCTCTTTTGCATACCAAGGGTGGAGTCCAAACTGGCCGCGAATTTGTTCAAATAGTTTATCTTGGAGACTTCCTCGAAATCGTCTTTCTGATCGCTCGTGGTGGCGAACTCGGATCCTGGAAAGGATTCCTTCATCTTGGAGGGTGGATCCTTTTGGTGGGGTGGAAAGAGCTCAGCGTAACCGTGCACGTGGCAGCTACAGCAAGATGGCACCTTGAAGATGTCCATGTGGAGGCCCAGCTTGCTGTCCCAAGTTAAAAGCCTGTGGTAATTGTACACTTGCACGCAGGATGACCGATAGTTCTCCGAGATGAAGGAGCAGCTCGATTGTGGATTCCTGAAAGCGATAAACCTTAATGTTATTCCTGTTTCTTCAGCGAATTTCATGGTATTGGCGTGAAGAGAGCGTTCGAAGAATCCTTTTTTCATGAGATTCTGGCTTATCCCTATCGCCGCAGGCGAAAGTGAAGAGTTTCTTTTACTACAAAGAGTACCTGATACTTCTACCGCAAACAAAGTACGTATTTTGTTCACTCGTTTGTGACCAAGTGTCCAATTTCAATTGCTACGACATGGTTGACGAAAATCTTTCGGTAAAGATTGTGGCGAAGTGTTAAGTGAATCGGAAACGGAATATTTTGTTCCGTTCAAGTATAGAAACAAATCAGAAACAATGACAGATAAGTCTTCGTTTAATGGTTTAAAGTAACAAGGTTTCGAGTTGTTACTTAAACACTTATTTCATAATCGTGATAACTTATAATTATACTTTACTTACGAACACTTCTCCAACCGCAAAGTCTGCGTGTGTTCGCCAGTGTTTATGATGTACTTCCACATACCAGAAGCGGCTCTGGCCAATTGAGGGCGCGCGTACTTGATGGCAGAGGGACACGTGAAGCCTTCTTCGACATTTTCGAATGGTGAACTTGTATCTGATCTCCTGAAATCATTCGATTATGTAATAACTCTCTCTAATAGTTCCGAATGCAAAGAAAAATTGGAAATTACATTTCCCTTTATAAGCCACTTATACACGTTACTTATTCCTAGGAGCCTGCAGCGTGCAATGCACTGACGCACAGCGGGCAAACATTCTACAGGGGCCTGATACACTTTGTGACTTCTAATTACGAGAAAATGTTCTACAAAGTCTGTTTTTCTTTGGCAATTGTGAATTATTAATCATCTAAGTAGATCTATATTTGAATTTCAATTATATTTTTCTAAAGAGGGATGCGAACAGTATCTTAAAAAATTACTGTCGAATTAATTCAAAGGAATAGTTAACTTAAAGGATAGTAATTTTTAGGATATATACATGTCTGATTAACACATCAACCCACCTTCTAATTTCATTGCTCTCATAGCGGCTCTCGTACCGTCCATCATACTTGTTTTCGAATTTACTCTCAAGAGGCAAGGAGACAGGAAGGCTTTCACCAGATTCGTCGAAATCCTGAGACTTATAATCAGTCAACAAAGCTGCAACCATCTCCTTGTTGCTCCTCAAGCTCCTGATGATCGCCTCGCTAAACAAATTTCATTCAACCTCAACGAATAAATCGAGCGAACCAAAACTAATTACAATTCGTCACGAACTTCATCCAATTCAAATTAGTTTCAGCACGAGCTTTCGAAACCTCCAAATTGCATTCAAATAATCTAGACTCTAGACAATTCCTCTGTACACTTTATAATACAGTTCACAAAGCAAAGTGGGGGCAGGAAAGAGGAAACGAGAGTACATGCTTTCGTTATTGCCACGAGAATTTCCTTTCTCGCCCGGGTCCCCATAACTCCCAATTAAAATAATTGTTATGAGAACACGAGGTCAAAGAGTCATTGCGCAATAGACATTCGAATGTAGAAAATCGCGAGAAAGTACTTTCTTCCACTTTCAACGAGCCCATGGAATTATGTCGCTACTATTGTGAAACGACAGTCACCTAATTAACGCCAACCCCTGTCTTCTTGTTCGAGAAAGTGCGTTTAGATGCACGCTAGCGTGCCGATTGGTTGCGCAATGTAGTTGCATCTCGGTGAAATGACGGGAAAAGGAGTGATAGGAGACTCACTGCGGGTAATCAGTTGCTTCGAGGCACACTGTCTTCGAGAAGAAAGTGCACTCCTTTTCTGTGGGGTCTCTCTTCGTTTCCGTCGGTCGTCTTGGCGGTCTTATTAAATGCGGCCTAGACAGATCTGTAAAATTGCATTCGCTTCTATATAGAACCGTCACTGCGACCTGATTATCGCTAAAAGTTTTAACCGAACCAACCTGCATAAACATTTCTTCGATTCGGAGGTGTAGGTCTTCTTGGAGGAGCAGGTCGATAAGTGGGTCGTTTTCGCAGATTGGGTCTAATAATTTTCAATTCTTGTGCCTGCGAAGACAGAGAAGAAAACTGTATCGAAAAGTTACGTTAAGTTACAATTTTACGATCGAAGTATTTTTTTTTTTTCATTAATTTCTCATTCGTAATAAGATTCTCCATAAAAGAAGTGAAGACTGAAGAAAGTCTGCCGCGTATTTTTGGAACAGTCCATTCGAGATCCTCCAAGAATTTATACCCGTACTGTAATAAAATTCATCAACTGCAGCCACGTGAAAGTGTGGTATAAGCATGTGGACGTCACAAACGAAAGTGTCGTGTTGAAAATTCTTAGATTCGAAGCGATAAAGAGTCACGGGGAAATTGCTGTTATCCCACTTTCATATAGGCTTAACGACGCGTAGCTCTCGATAGATTAAATATTTATCGGGGACAGAAAATATCGTGGTGAAATTGAATTCACGATGGACTTGCACGATGTTAGGATCGGTATGGAAGAAAAACAGCTGAATCAGATTCAACATACTATACACACGTTTCTCGTATAAGAAAGCTGACGAGATGTTTGCGTAACTTTAAAAATGTTTTGCTGCAAATGACGCTTATGATCAGAAGACTTTTAAAGAAATCTTTTGCACAGGAAGATAAATAGATGCCGTCAATCGTTCGTTAATAATGTTGCCTTTGAAATATCGTCTTACGACGATGGACGACACTTTAAATCAGTGAAAATTAAATCTCTATCATCTCCATTCAAGCTGTATCTTTACCTCTGGCAATTCTTCTGGACTCTCTTCATCCCCTGTAACGTCGTCAGCTATAACTTTCGCGATGTCTTCGCTGATCGGCAACGCAAGCTCTCTGGTAGCATTCTGTCGACTTCCGCTGCTGAAGAAGGACCGTGTCTTCTCGAGCGACAAAAAGATTATCTAATTACTTAAAATTCTCGTGGAAATAAAAAGCGCTGTGGTCAAATTTTGCAATGACAGCTCTTTCTTCTTTCAAACATTCGATACTCCAAGAAACATGGAATAAGATCCGTAGTAATTGAAACAGAGCGTGTAGAGGAAGCTAAATATAACTTGGAAAACATTATGCCTTTTGCCAATTAATTTCTACGAGAAGAAACACCTTCTCCAAATGAACTGCGAAAGATTGCAAATCAACTTTCTCTTCTGAATTTCTACTCACATTTGCATTGTTGCGGTGTTAATATTTTGGTTCTAATTAACGTGGCGCGCGTACCAGACACATATTTTTCGAGAAGATAAAAATCTCTTTCACTCACCGAAACCACAGTCGTCGTCCCATTCTTGGACACTTTGTCGCTGGTCTCGACGGATGTGACTGTCGTCTCGTTGCGATCTCTACGGTCGTTAAAATCTCCGTCATCTTTGTGATCCTCCTTAGCGCCGACATTAATCGAGGATAGTAGCACGACTGCCTAGAGAGTGAAACGGCCACGATTATTTCTGCCTTTGTACGCACAAACTTGTTATTATCACTGAGAATAACATCGTGAACCAGCAAAGGGATTCTCGTTACACTCGCCGGCCTCAAGCTATTTTCACATGCCATTGCACTTGAAAATCATCGCCTGCCGATCTTCCGCCAACGATCAATTATTTTCGCTCGCTTTCGACGGTTCAACTTTAGATTCGTATCTGTTTTAATAACGCGAAATTTATGCACGCAAGATCCACGGTGGCTCCTAAATTTGGAAACACGCTTGAAATAGATTGCGAAATATCATTTAGATAACTGTACAAGTGTCCCAAGGGTATTTAGATTAATATTCCAAACAAAGACAGCAGTTAGTCGCAAGTTGATAAATTAATCAGTGTCGTTAATAATGGACAAATGAAAATTACGGTACAACCAACGACTCTCACTAAATCATAACGCGATTGGAACGAGATACCAGAGTTTTGCGACTTTTTCAGTCGTTTCGTTTCGGACGGGTAATTAATTCTTCTCCGTTTAAGACGAAATTTACGATCCCCTTGAGACCGGAGGATAAAGAAAGGAGATTCTCGATAAAAATTCATCGCGTCCCAAAACTGGTACCGCCTCCTTTTTTCTCTCGCGAATTCTTTTCAGAGTGCGTCGCACTCCGCGTGTCTTATCGCTTCCGACGATCGTTCGTATGAAACAGATCCTTTCCCTCTCATAATCGTGACCCGCGCGCTTTGAACACCGTCACGCCACTTCCCGAAACAGACAATAGCACAATTCCTTCGTTACATGCGCGGGAATTGATCGCGAGGAAAGGACCTCCGATCGTCCGAGTTCCCTTTCGTATATTTTCACGACGTCGCACGCCCACAGACCTGCCTGGCACTTGTTCACTTCCGTCGAAGTACGAAAGACAGGAGGATTTCTCAAGCTTTCAGCATCTGTCAAGAAGATGGATTAATCGTTGCGGAAGAAAGCTTCTTAAGTGGTCACATACACCTAGGACCGTGAAAAGAGGAGACTTTTTGTGAATTCTTTTAACCTATAAGCTATTTTGTTAATCAAAAATCGTAATATGAGCTTGAAAGCTTTTAATTTATTTAGCTTTTAATTTACTTTCCTTTGGTGTTGTAGATTCTGCAAATTCATTATTGGAAAAATCGATTGTTACGACCATTCTACTTAGGTGTATGTAACCCCCTAAACTCGAGAAATGAGAGGAAGCTGGCGAAACAATGTGGAAGTTCCAGGAACGGAGTGGAAACCGTATTTCCTTTACATTTATGCGGAAATGAAATCGTGCCGCGTTAACCGCCGGCGTGCAGCTTCGTGAAATCGTCGTGCAAATTCGTGAAGGAGATTTAACGACACGGTTGTACGAGCACGGTGAAATTACGCGATTTTCCGTGTTGCACGAGACACTGCGGAGAGAGAATGATAAAAACAGCGGCGATTCGCGCGGAGCATGTACCGGAGAAAGTTACGCTGTTTCGAGTGCGCGGCTAGTTTCGAGCAAAACGATCGTTTACAGTCGCATGCCACGATCACCGTTAATTAAAAGTCTAATCGAAAGTCGATTCGAGATGCAAAGACGCTAAATTGTACGAGATTCCGTTGCACCCGATCGATTACTTGTGGACGTCTGCTCGGGGAAAATTTTCATTTATCATGGGTGCTTAAGTAGTTTCTCTCTCTCTCTCTCTCTCTCTCTCTCTCTCTCTCTCTCGAATTTAAATAAACAGTTGTGTAACTTTCACCCTAGCCCGTAACAAGGGTACTTTCTAAAATATGAATTTCTCACAGTAGCGGAGTGGCATGTTCCGACAGTTTTGTATTCAATAGAAGACGATAGTTAGAGCAGGCATTAATCCGTGCTTCCATTGAATTCAATGCGAGACGAGCATAATGATTTCGTTGAGAGGATCTTGAAATTACAATATCCAAAACCATATGGTCTAAACTCAGTTTGTATCCTTCCAGTGGATACTTTGAATAGACACTATACGATTACTTTGGACTCAAGTAGATTCAGTGACATTAAATCTAGACCTGTACAGTCAACATTTTTTCATGTCGAATCGAGTGGGACGAAATGTTGTCACTCTTGGGTGGTCCCACATGTCCAGACATGTGCCCCAGGGTACTGTCTCGAACATATCGGATTCTGATGTCAGCTACGTCACCGCGAGCACTCGTGGTGACATCGATGTACGTATCTTAATCTGGAATAACAGTTTCTACTAAAGTTATCACCTACAGCGATGCCGTGCCAATCACCTTCTGACTCATTCAAGTCTACTCTCACAAGTCAAATATAATTCTAAAGCACTAAGACCTCTCTGTTCTGCCTCTACTGAATATGTCGCCATGTTTCTACGCGGTTCTGTGTCACAGACGTTCCAAAACACTTGGAGACCACGCAGCAGGTGTAAAATGAAGTTCTAACGTTGACGGTTGCAGGAAGTGGAGAATGTAACAGCACATAAGGAGGCTCGGTGGATTATGCCACGTGAAATAACCGTAAGAGTGGAAATGCCAACATATCCTCTTCTGTTTGCAATCAGCGTTGACCCAGTAACCATGATGCTCACCAGAAGGAAGAGCTACGATTTCACTGAGTGATCCTTTTTTTTTCTTCCCACTTATCACGGCTCGTCATCAATTCTTAGCTAATGGCGTACAATTTTTCAGGATATTTCGTAATCTACACCTGCATTTATGACTGTTTATGTGAAACAGGTGTAACGATCTTTCTCAGTTTGTTGCCTGAAGCGTATTGTTTCGTTTTCCTTCGCGCCCTGTCGCGAAACGGCGATAATTATTGCACGGGTGTGAAATAACATCGATTATCTCCTCGCTGACTAATTTCAATAATCTAGATCCCACAAGGGACGACCGCTCAAAGTCCTTCATTTTCTACTTAATTGATCCCAAAACCTGATTCTCAAGACCCGAGAGAAAGGTAAAAGAATAGGCAAATTAGCTAGCGAGATGTGATAACTCGAGGAATAATTGCCGACTCTCGTGGAAATGAGAGATCGCCGATCGCAGAGTTACTGTCTATCTAAACAACGATTTCGTGTGCACATGAATCTTTCGCTCGCCGTCACGCGAGAGCGAACTCGGCATCCTTAGGTGATTAAGGGGAATCTATTTACTTTTCCTGGTTCCGGGCACCAGATCAAGGCCACGCAAAGGTTGCTCCACTTTATCTCAAGAAGCCCGACTGTACGTGCTTCAATCAGCCAGTCACCTTTCCAATCACGAGAAGCCAATTCAGAGATTCCCTGTCCACAAGCTCAACAATGTTTGCCTTAAAATACGACCCACCGACACGTTTCCCGCTACTCTATGCGCAGAATTAAATGCCACGAAGATACGCCTAGCTGTCAAATAAATTTAGCTGATCGGCAATTTCTATGAAAAATTTAATTCACCACCGCTTTCTGGAAGCCTCCAAAGAAAGTACTATTTGCACGGATAATTTAGGTCTATGGAGTACATCGTGCAACGCAATTTCTGTCTTATAGGTTCATTTTTATAACGATCGTAATTATATCGCAAAAAACGATCATCGATCAAATGATATTTAAGAAAGTTTCTCGTAATTATGAATCCCTGACAAATCGGCGAAAGTGCGATCGATGGATTTTCACTGGCGATCTTCGTCTGCCGCGAGGCAAAGGTGTGAAAAGATTGGAAACGTTGAATTGCGGAAAATCATATATTTTAATCGTACCTCTATAACGACAAGACCACAGTTCCTAATATGACCGATAAGATTCTCCTTTAAAAGTATGAATTCCAAGTTCTAACGCTTCTTACCACCGTGACCAGAAGTAATCCCCGCGCCATCATTCTTCCTCCGTTTCATCAACGTTTCTTCTCACTTCTTGTCGACGCACAGAACAACATTCACTGTCACCATCAATTTTCCTGGCCCCCTTTCCTCAGCTGTTCGTGCCCGCCAACAAGCTCGTCACCTCTTCATTCCTCCAGCGCTAACTCGAAAGGACCAACGAGTTCCGAGCCACTAATGAACCTCTGATCAAATCGTTAAAGATTATTCCTAAATTTCTTTCACGTGGAATGTAGCTTCCCCAATTTATCTCAGGTCCCAGTGTCTGTCCCGTCGATTCGGTAGGGTCCTCGAATCTGTGAAACGATCGGGCGAAACTGTTGATTCGACGTGGACGAGCGGAAGTGTAGGACTGAGGGTCGAGACGCGTTCGGGTGATGAAAAATTCAGCGGTCGCAGAGTCGCACTGACTTCTCCTTTGAGCCGGCGCGCAGCGCGTATGGTCCTCGTCTTCGTCAGGTGGAAGGAGACGCCGAAGAAGAAGAATCGTGCCCGATGCCTGGCGGCCCTCTCACGTGGGGATAATGTAGGAACGAGCGTGGTTCGTCCTGCGTGTTCCCCCGTTCGTACAGCCGTGACCGAGAAAACCGGACGGCGGATAAGCGTGTCGTAGTCGGGAGGAGGAAGAGAAGTCGGCCACACGACCTCCTCCTTCCTCCTCGGCGAAGAACACAGCTCTTTACTCTCGGGGAACAGCTGCGGCAGAGAGGTGGCCGCCATCATCACCCTTGATGTGACAGCACGTCACGTTCTCTTCGCGATATCGTCACTTTTGATCAACCAATCTTACTTTCCGCTTTATTCTTTATCTCGCATACTGCCCTGTCTTCATTAGTACTAGTGTGAGGATAAGAATAATTCATGAGTGTCAGCGAGGGTGGAAATTGAACAAATGTATTTGGAGAATTTTCTAAATCGATTCTTCAATTTTGACGTGAACGTGGATAAATTTAATTGTGGAAATTTATGATAATAATATATGGATAGAGAACAGTTCGAATAGTAAAAGTTGTGCAACGAATAAAGAAACGCAAGCCTCCTGATATAGCGACGGAGTTTCTTCTTAGCTCGTTTGAAACTACTCTCCAACTACTGCTGTTTTTTAACCGGAGTAAAGCAAAGTAAGAAAAGGAACCACTTTCAATGAAGTAGCTGCATCATCGTTAATGATTGTAATCCATGCAACAGATGGTCGATGGTATTTTCGTTCTGATTTTCACGATAACGCCCCAATAAGAAGAACGCGACGATTTCCACCTTTCTAAATATTAACCGAATGAGATGACGTTAATTTCGGGAGTAAATCGTGGGGCCGGCGTCACAGCCGGGAAAGCGATTACGAAAGTGTGGCAATACGAAAAGTACTGTTAGTGTAGAAAGTAGAATGCGATGTCTTAATCGATTCCTTAGTACTGTGTAACGAAATAAGTGTAAATTATTGTTCTCGTAAAAATAGAAATTTGGCCAAGGAAAAGCACGAACCTTCATTCACTTTCATAGCAACAGGAGGCAGTGGAAATAAGAAGTAGCCTATGTAAGCGTTTAATCCAGTCTTACATGAATTTCTCATGAAGAAGTATGAAGAGAGTAGGTATTTTTACATGGAAAAGCAATTCGACTTGCATTCGACGTACTCTTCAGGGGAGAATCCTATTTCTGAGGCTAAAACATTGTAAGATTTGAATTTTCTTTTTAATAAATTCGCTAATTTATTTGTTCGAACCGTTTCGATTCACCTGAAATTTGGACCATGTTTTTATGCATATTTTAAGAAGTTGCAGTTTATTTTTTATTAATTTTTAATAATAAGTCAAGAATTCAGACGAATCGAATCGCTTGTTTCTCAAAAGCAATTCCCAAATTTTGCTATGCTTTTAAGCCAAAAAATAGAATTCCCCCTTAACTACCAGAAAACACCAGAATGATACCAGAAGACGAGTTAAATTTACGTTTCTGCGTGTAGCGAACGATCTTATTAAAAGAAACGTAGATACCATCAAGGGGAAGTTAATTCGCTCCTAAATCGCCATACGAATGTTGTCGTAAATTGCAGCAATTAAGATCGAAACCATAGCATTCTCGCGTCAATAAACTTTCCTCGCCGTACCTTAAATCCCGATCTCCTCGTTCGAAATTCGTTTTGCTTGCGAGCTAGCCAAGTTTCTAATGATAGTCCTCTGACGTATCGAAGGGTGAAAGCGGCGAAGCGTTTCTGGATTGGACAGGATGGGGTTTCGTCTGAAACACGGTCGTCAATTTGACCAAGCAATCGGCGTTCTTCAGCCTCACAACAGACTTTCAAGAGAGTTTCTAAGGCAGCCTTGTCTATCCCCGCGGTAGTCTGTAATTGGCGACATTTTATGCGGAAATGTCAGGTGCCAGCAGTCGTTAGGGTGTTTAACCTAAGGTTTAACGCGGTGGAACTACCGGCAGAACCGGAGAAACGCTCAGGGAAGCGATTGATAGAGGATATCATTACTAAAGAGTCCCAACGAGGAACTTCGTTTTAAGACGACAGCAAGACGAGTTCCGTAATTGGAGAATTGTAATCTGATGGAGAGTTCGTAACAGAATCAGAAACCGTTGAAAACTTTTCGCGGTGGACTTTGATAATAGACACAAAGGAGTACCAATTTCTGCGATCACATCAACCCCCAACTTTCACTAAATGTCGTTCCCCAGTATTTCCAGTGCACTGTTATCCAATGTGCTCAACGGATCACCCTGAAAATGTCTTCATGCAAACCCTCCTGAAAATGTACCTACCTCAAAAGACACTAACAAAGGAACACCGCGAATCTGCAGTCACCGGTTGAAACGCAACTTTGTGAGTTTATAGAGCACCTCAAGACAAGAACAACGGTATATTTCATTCCTGCTCAATCGCCCTTTAAAGAAGTGAAAATTAACCTCAAAGTCAAATAGACTGTTTTCGCATATAGGGTAAATCCGGGAGACGCGGTCGGGTCGGAGAGTTGGTCGAGTCGCTATATTTCAGACTCAATACGTAAAAACGCGTTAAAGTGCAGACTAATTACTTCTCTAGAAGCCAAACAGTTGAATGAATAGCGTCACTTCGCTTCCTTCCGCATTTTTCTAGATTTACAGGCTATAAAAGGTAAACTGAGGTTACATTTAACCTCTTTTGTCAAACAACGGTGTACAAAATCGTATTTAAAATATAGTTCTGAGTTTATTTTCGTTTAATGTTTGGGAATAATAAGATAGCAGAGGTATTGAGGGACAATACAGCCAAAGTATTTAGCGATATTAACTCTTCCTCTCAACACTAACGACAAGACAGAAAGGAGAGATGGTCGAGTTATGATATTTTTATTATTTTTATTTATATTTCTCGCTGCAGAAAGGAGAGATGGTCGAGTTATGATATTTTTATTATTTTTATTTATATTTTTATTTTTTATCATTATTTTATTATTATTTATGTTTATTTATTTTATTTATTCACTTTTGTATTCATTTGCCTTGCTAATCGCCGGTAGGTAGTTTGCTTTATCTTTGATGTGTTCTTTAATTCTTTAGCGTAAATAAATTAAATATCAATGAAGCTGTAGTTGTATTCACTCATAAATAATTTTGCTTTCTTCTTTGTTATTTTTCCATGAATAATTATGTGAGCGGTCTCTGCCAACGACGAAAACCATTTCTCCCGGCACCTCGGGAGAGGTGGACAGATGTCATGACTTCAGTGTTAAATCCGATTTACAGTAAATATTGTCTTAAAGCAAATATCGACCAGTTTTTCTGAATCAGCATAAAATTCTGAACATATTAAGTTTGTTCTGGTCAAATAAGTAATATCTGTATTAGTTTTAATAGCCATTTTATATTAGGTCGACCGCGTCTCCCGGATTTACCCTAACTCATAAATTACAAGAGACAGAAAAAAAAGTTAAAACAAAAATTGAATAGTACAAGAAGCACTGCAAACTTGCGTTAACGAAACTTTTATGAGTTTAAAAAAAATACCTGACGAGAAAAACTTTTCTCAAAATTTTTTAACACAAGTTTGCAGCACTTATTGAACCATTAAACTTTTGTTCGAAACATTTCTTCCGTTCTCTTGTACTTTAGGAGTTACACGCGAAAAAGTGTTGAGTCACTCTATAAACCCACAGAATTGCGTTCCAATCGTTGAGTGGGAGTTCCCGGTGTTCCCTTGTAAGTAAATCTGGTGTATAAGCCCGGAGCCTCCACAACGTCCCTAATTTTACTCAATAAATACACGCACGCGAAACTACCGCGGGCACGGCATAAAGTGTGACGGGATACGAGGCAGCAGGCACCGTTTCCATTGTCCAGCAGACTGCTGCACGGCGAATCTGCATTCCGAAACGATAGCCCCGCATAAAGATCGCGCGAACGCGACCGTGAAGAGCTCCCCCGAACGGTTTAACGACACCCCGGCGTCGCGGCGCAATGATTTCCCGTGCGGATATTTAAGAGAGTCGTGGAAATAGGGATAAACGACCGACGAATCGATCGCGAAACGATCTCCGGGTCGGTTAAGGCGATGAAGGAAATTGTTATTGCTTCGGTATGGACGGTTTGCACGCGTTGCGACAACCGGCAACGTCTTGGGCGCCACTCGTACCTGCTACGTTAGGCCACGTGGAGAAATATCGTAACGATCGTTCCTGATTTATGCATTCGCATGTTTTGGAGCCGCGATGGGAGCGGATGACATTTACGAGCCGTTTCTGTCGTTTCGCGTAAGTTAAAGGAGATTTAGAAAAGGATTTAGGATGTGACTTCTTTTGTCGTGTACATATACATACACTATTTATTGAAATGCATTTATTGGCCCTGTGATAAAATTGTTACAAATTCATATAACAATATGCAGCGTTATAAATTATAGTTTTATAGTAAAGGGTTAATCGACCGCGACCATAGTTGCTTTCGATGGCACTCTGTTTATTCCTCAATGATGGCATCCCGTATTGAAGTCTGTGGATCGTTAATGATTGTTAAGATGATTATTCTATGACCTGAGAGTACATATAAATCAATTCATAGCGTCGGCTGCATCGAAAGTGTGCAACAATTTCACGATTCTTGCGCATGTCTTCGCAGGCACACAATTAAGTGGTACCAGGGTACTTTTCTGCTGAACCCCGTTAATTTTGTTGTTTCAGGTTTCTGGACGTCACTTTCACTTGCCAAGCTTCTTTGTTAATTGCCTTATTAGTTCGTAACAATATAATTCACTTTCTGTACTTCAAATTGAAGAAATTCTTCCGAATGGCCCCAGTGAGTGTATAACGATTTGTACAAAAAAGTAATATTAATTTTTTATTAATATCTCGGAAACTAATAAATATCCGAAGCTACAATTTTAGATTTAGGGTCCACACACCCTCCCCTCAAACCTCGTGTCGATCGGTCACTGGGGCCATTCGGAAGTACAGCCCAAATGGACAAGTGAAACAGCATAAGAAAGGGAATATTGTTGAAACGAAAGGTTTTCAATTCAAGGTTTCGGTATACAAGTTATATGTATAAACCTACTTCCTACAAAGGATTGAATAACACGAACTACTAAACGAAATTGGAAGACGCGGTTACTTCAAAAGCTATGGTGAGTCTCTCACATCTAAAAAAGGCTGACACAGCCTCTGGCGGCGTCTTTTATTCCTTTAACAGTCATCTCTTCGTCTGTGATTCGTCGCTAGCCACCATTTCATGAAGATCGAAACAGAGATTGTGTATATTAAGTAGCGTCCAGTTAAAGCTACATACTTGGCCACATAATTTTCCACGGCTGCTGAGATGACATTCCCGATTCATCACGCGCATTCTGCATTCGTGCGGGTGAGATTTTGGTGAAGTGAAAACATTCTCGTCCCGACGTATATTTGGGTCAGGGGCTCGTTAACTTTACTATCAAAAGAATGGACGTTGATCAACGAGAGGCAGGAATTTTCAGTTGGTAACGAACGAAAGTGGAACGTGTCGCCGCGATCTTACTTTTGATTACGGCTCGGTTCTCCAGAATGGAAAGGATCTTACGAGAGACGCCATGGAATTCTGTGGGATCAAGGGAATCCTCTGAAAAAAATTCATATTCGCGGCATTGACTCATTTCTACGACTATTGTGTACAGTCTTAAAGCAAGCGAAGGATTATCTACTCCTATTAGGTACTGATTACTGTGGCACACTCAGGATTTAATCTTGGAGGGAGCCGAGTTGAACAGATGAAAATATTTTTAATGCAAATTATAAAAATGTATTTAAAAAATAAAATCCATATTTTTTTCTTTTTAGAAGGCTCTTGAATTACTTCAATCGTGGTTACATTAAGGGCCTACCTAGAACGGTCAAAACAACATGTTTATTTGGGAATTTTTTCTAGAAAAATTGATAAACTATTATTATTAAACATTAGTCTAGTAGAAAGAGTACATCTTACGGATATTTCAGTATTTTTTGCGGTAAAAAGTGTTGAAAGGTTTCTGAATTATAAGCGATGACCCAGATGTCCTTTTTTAGGCGCTTTGCGGTGACAACCGTAGCTCGGTGCAGGTTCATCTAGAATTGAAAATGCGAAATTTTTCAGATAATATATGAAATTATCTAAGCGCTATTGGGCCCAATTTTGGAAAAATTATTTTGAGACAAAATGGCAGCTGTGCAAAATTAAAGCATCGATATTTGGCAAAAAGTCGATTGTTTTTCGAGGGAAAAAAAATCTAGGCAATAAAAGGAGAAGCTCCCGCTAGCGCATAGATTTTTAACCCTAAAATAATCCTGCAGAGTCTCGAATAAATCGGTTCATTAATATTTGAGTAATGTGTGTCACCGACTTTGAAAACATGATTTTGAGGAAAACGCGTTTAAAGTTTTGGGTTTCAGCGCTACACCGATGAACACAATTTCAGGGAATATTATCAAGATGTTGTACTTCAAGAAAATATGAAAATCGAGAAATCGATATTTCGAAAATTTCTAGGTAAGCCTACCCCTTAGTCCCCTTTTACCTCTTCATTTAGGGGGTGCCAGGGCCCTTTGCCCCACCCTGGTTACGCCGCTGACTGATTATGATACTTACAATTTCTGTTCATTACATATATCCTTCGATATCTCTGTATTCCTATGAAAGCATCCAAATAACTTCTTTTTAATAAATGACTGTTGGTTAGCGATTGATGTAACAAGATTCACCCTCCATAGTGCGTCTGCACCCCGAACCTTTATCAATTATCGAGTACATGAATTATTTAATTATACTCTTCACTTGTCTGTCTCGATTTTTAAATCTCTGGCGAGCATCAAATCCTTGATTTAGTAAAGTGCAATCGAAAATGCCGCGAGCGCTGTTTATATGTTTTCGATTTCCATTATACTCTCACGGTGTTACCTCGACACCGTTACTCGATTTCTAGGCGAAAGTCTTTCCTATAGATAGCAGTCACGACCTAGACACATGTTCCCAGAGAGAATCCTCATACTCTCTGCGTGAAATTTACCCCGCTGACCTTCGTGAAATTACTAGGCATCGTGACTGGCTCGTTAAAGTCATTGACGTGCGGATTTTTACCGATGCCTCCAACGTATACCAATTATCACACCCCTCCCCCACTCTCGACAATTACCAAAGATGATCCACACAAACAGTGTGCCGATACTCGTACGGAGCTAATTAAAATTCACAATCTTAATTCTTTCTTCACCGATGTAATTTCCGACCCTCGTACCAGACTTTCTCGAAAGTCCCGCTAACAAAAAAACTCTTCTAGGCATAGATTAAAGATAAAGAACCTCATTTCCTGGAACAGTCACACAGAACTCAATCCGCAATCTCCTCCAATCTGAAATCCCCAATTGCCTTAGCCGCGCGGTTTCAATAGCCCCTAGAAAATCTGCTCGGTCTGCGAGAAAATAAGTACATTTAACTGAAGAAATTCTCATCATGCGAGCGTGCAGTTGGGAGAAAGGAGAGTCGAGAGTGAGCTGCGAGAGAGAAAACTCTGCACAGAGAATCGACCTGATGAGCGAACTGTAATGATGACACTTAGGGAAATTTATCGTCTGCCATGAGAATAAATCTGTTGGACAAAAATGATTACGATTCGACAGAAAAAAATCGGCGATATCTGCAGAGGCTTACTGAAAACGTCGATGCGCATCGTGAATCGTTTAACCGATTTTTCTAGAGACGTTAGATCTCATTCACGTCCAACCGTCGTGTTCACCGATGGCTATAAACGAGACCAGACGTTTTACGGCTATTTCAAGATTTCTGGAATGCGATCCAATTTACGATAACGATCGCTACCCCGATGCACGTTGCGGGGAGCGCTCGTCGGCCCTTGCAGAGTGAAGACAACTGCAGAGAACGTTCATATGCCATCCACGCGATCTCTACTGACAGGCTTCAAGGATCGTTGGAGACTCTGCTCCTGGATATTTTCGTCCGGAAAGATCCCCCAGGTGCTCGTTAACTTCGTAATCGAATTGGGCAAGTCAATTAAACGGAGCTACTGTTGAACACTTGGGCATCTAAAGAGCTTCTATCAATGTTTTTTTGCATATCACGTATACCTTTCCTTACTCCTACACGGCATAATACGTTCCCGTATTAAGTGATGTCCACTTAAAATGATCGAAACTGCTAGAATGAGCATCCAGTTTTTCGCCGGGTCGCTGGAAAGCCAAAGTCCTCGAGCTACTCCGCCATGAATAACGCATAAAGTTCGTAGGATAATCATCCCGTTGGATCTCGCGTAATTTACTCGGCTGTAAAGCACCGCGAGGATTCAATTAATACACGAGCAACCACGAACCTCTGGATATCCCGAGGTGAAGGACAACGCCGTTACCGGGCTCGCGCGATAATTCCTAAAATTATGCAAACGACTCGCCCGTCGTAGCACCTTTTACGACGCAACCGCGTAACGGAACCGAGTTTTACCGAAATTGTGAAGGGAGTTTCCTGTTTGGACGAGGATCACGCGGATGGAGGAAGCTCGAGGTTAATTACGAGCCAGTGGCTGACTTTGCAACGATAATCGGTCTCGATTGGGTGCTGCGGGCGAAAGTAGTCGTGACTTTGCCGGGCGTCCTGTGTCGAAACGGTAACGGAGGCTGTAATCAAGCAGTTCGGACGAAAATTGTACGATTTAATTGCATGGCCTTTAGTGCGGTAAAACTGATTCACCGTAACACACGATATCTTATCGCAGAAGTTACAATATCTTTTCTCGGTGTCTATGTATGAAGGAGAACTATAAAAATAAATAAAAACACAATTTTATGTTAAGCGATTTTATTAAAAATGCACAAAAAGCTAAAAATTATTCTTTTCTTGTACTATAATTTCGATGATGTTTTTTTTCACTTTAAATAAAATCGTGGAGCAGGATATCTCACAACAAATTCATTTCGACGCTTGATGCTGTATTAAATTGATTCGTATTCTGCTCCACGGTTGTATTTAAATTGAAAAAACACCATCGAAATTTATAGTACAAGAAAAGAATTATTTTTTAGTTTTTAGTGCATTTTTGATAAAATCGTTTAACATAAATTTTTTGTTATAGGTTCTTTTATTTTCTAGTTTTTAGTGTTTATGGATTTACATTTCGCAGCTCAAACTTCGCGAGACTAGCGAGTTGAACGCAGCGGCTTTTTATCGTTTTCCTAAAGAACGCGGGTGGCTGGTTTCAAATCGTTTGGATTTGTGGTTATGGGTTATATTTATTGATGACTAGGTAATTTATTACCCAGGGGTTATTATTATTATTATTCCTTTTTTTAAATATTATATTGTCATCCAAACTACGCACGCCTGCAATGTTTTAAGACAATTGGATTGGTAGAAGTGGGTTAAATTTAAGTTGCCAGATGTGAACCATACATACAAACATATAAACAAACTGATCAAAGCTGAATAACATCGTTTAAAAACAGGGAATGTCACAAAACAGCTTTATCGAGAAAATGGAGTGATTTGTTCCAGTGCAAAGTAGACAATACATGCTTTTAATCAGTAGTTTTTAACAAACTTTATAAAATTTTGTGATTCGACAGTTCTGTAGTTCCAGTTGCCACCAACAAAATATGCTATAAATAGCAAAATTACAAAAAATGGACATTCATCGTTTCTCTCCTTACCCTTCATCTATACTTATATAATCGTTGTATCACTGATTCATCACCGTCCAGCCCAAACCGCTGACCCTAGAAACATGAAATTCGGAGGGTACCTACCTATATTCTTTTTGCGACGTAGGTGCTCGATAAGAAGGGATTTTTTGAAATCCCATCCCTAAGAGGGTGAATGGGAAGAAATGTATTTTCTCGGACTCCACAATATCTCTTAAGGCCCGATTAGATATCAACATAGTTTTTACTTACAAATGTCTAAAAACCAACATATACATATATAAATGTTCGTTAAGCAAATGTTACTTTGCAAAAATTACTTCAAAAAACAGATATAAAAGTAATTCCCTTTAATTACTCTACCGTAACGTAGGAGAGGTATTTTACTAAGTAGTCTTCAATAAATTGGCCACCGTTGCAACACACAGTCGAGTCAGGCTTCCTCGGGCCACGATCGGTTAAGCGATATTTTCGCGTTCGCGTAAGAGGATTCCAATAAAGCATCGAGGCGACGGTGTCCCATGCGGTCACGTGCAAGAATGCGATTCCTCGGGAGCATCGATCCGCCCGTTCGTGAGTTAATTAACGAACGCGGTGTCCCGTTGGTAATAATTAAGAAGCGAGAAAGCACGTAGATGATATCATTGCACGCCCACAGATGCATTCGCCACGGCACGACAATTCGTTCGTACGTTTTCGCAATTAAATCGATGCACCGCTGAGCGTCGATTCAATTAGTTTAATTGAGACGTGGCCATGCTCGTTCCCCAACGATTCACTTTATTAAGACACTTTTCCGACTTCATCTCGGCGACGCGCGCTAATAAACAACAGTCTCATCAAATTAACGCTTACTTTTCATTTATTTGATACAGACGTTTCTGATGTACACTGTCCGAATTAATCTAATTTCTAATATGGATTACTGTCCTATTTATTGTAATCCATACGTCCTTCACTGACAATAAAGATGAGGTCGTGAAGCGTCTCCCGAAATCAGAAAAACAAGCAGAAACTCATCACTATTATCAAAATAAAAGGAAGTAATTGAAATACAATTTATTCTGTAAGTAGATATCCAAATAAAAAAAAAAACAAAGTATGGAAAGAATGTTTCCAATTTCCAACCTTCCACTGAAATTACTCTATTTGTCTGCGGCTTCACCTCGGTAATGCAGACATTTCTCAAATACATTTTGCCCCTCGCACCGACCATCGTTCCTTTCTCGAATCTTTAAGTCCGAGACTTTGATAGAACGAGCAGAACGTACCGTCACGTTCAGACTTTCGCCCTTATCTCGCTCCCGGTTTGCAAATTTATTTGCGCGTCCCATGCGAACGCAGCACGATTAATCAGGAACTGAAGGCAACCGCGGTGTCGCAAGCCTAATTCAACAAACACTGGTCACCAAGGTACGGAAGGGAACAGAAAATGCGATTTACGACAACGTTTACTGACAAAAGAAAGAGAAACTTCTTACAGTAGTTCAGTTTACATAGGATAATTCGATTGCATCTTTTTTTGTGTTGCGGAAGAGGGAAGGGAGAATGTGTATATACGCTTGGATTGCAAACTACGCGGAGAATAACATCGTGATAACATCGGGAATCGAGAGCCTCGCTTCCCTCCGATAATGCGGAAGCGGGGACGCGATACCTCGAGAGGAAATCAGCGTGTATAAAATACAAAACTTAATAAAAATAACCGACCGACAATGGCGGGGCTTTAATCGGCTCCGAGGAGCTCTAGTAATATAAAAAGATAGAAGAGAGAAGGTAGTACGCAGATATCACAATACAGAATAAATTTACACGCGCTTCCATGCTAATGTATTAATATTAATAAGGACCAATCGCCACCCCAGACGCGTCGAGAGAGACTAGAATGATTAAGAATAAAACCGACGATTGGAAACTTACAAACGTACATGCTTAATTATCGATCAATCGGATATCAATGATAATACAGACGATAATAATAATCCTCGATACGATTAGGATGATAGGGCGATGATAGAGGAGGTTCGTCCATTTTTTTTTTAGGTTTTTGATTGACGCGGTGCGTTATAGTGATGCGATTTTATGTACACGTGCTTCGAAATGGGAAACTGTCGCGATACAAGGCATATAAGACGAGTGCAGAATGACGCCACGCGTCATTTTTGCTGTACCACGCGATTAATGTTTTCGTGATGAGATGTATAATTGATCGTTCGTATATCGGGGTTTCTCATTGGCGGAGGGTAATTTCGTTGGAGTCCAAACTCCTGTGCAATTCCATAACTACTGTTGTTAAATAAAAACATAACTCGAAGACGTAAATTCTATTTCACCAATGAGACAGGTGTCTCCGTTGTATAAGAAACGCCGATAGGAACGAACATTTAATGACTGGCGCATTAATTAAAAAACGCTAGATGCATAATAATACTAAACGAAATACTTAGACCTTTTTAAGCTTCTTCTCCGCGTTCGAAATACAGTGAAGAATGTCTGTCGCCCTTAACTATACAGACTGTTGATTACTTTTGTCTGTCGTCCTTAAGGAATTCGTCCTGAACGAAAATATAGTTAACTATACAGACTGTAGATTACTTTATCTTCGTAGTTGCATTGCTATCATTTTCTCTTGTTTCGTGCAAAGCGATCTCGCCTGCTTCTAAATGCCAAAACTGCTCACACACACACACATAACATTTCACAGTTTCACGAGCTCACATGACACATTACAGAATGTTTGTCTCTTTCCACGAGTGTCATACCGAAGTATTAAATATTAGCACTTCTGTGAATCTTGCGAGCACCTTGAGGAGATTGCCTCTGGAAAATATTCTCGAGAGGATTCAAAAACAAGAGTATCGTTGCCAAAGATGGTCTCAATGTTTGCAAAATGAATCAACAGCTTCTAAACCTGTCGAAATATTCTTTTCTACCAAATTTTGCTTCTCTTATCTGTTATTTTAATACAAAACATTCTAGCACTGAGCTATGGACGGAGTCTGATTTCGTTTTAACTATCGATGAATGAATCAAGCAGTTCATTTGATAATATCTTGAGCAGCAGGATTAATATTCTTTTACCTCTATTTATTGTAATCAATCTTGGCTTACGAGACTATTCACTGAATCACCATACACTTCAATGTGAACGGAAATCTACTAAGTAATGTCAAAAATTGAAAAACATATACCCAAATGAAGAAGCTACCTGTCCCATTGAAATATACCTTCCCTATCCAGACTCAGAGCATGACGGTGCCCTATTCGATTGAGAACCCAAAATATTACGCAAAGAACTGCCTCGCGTCTGCATCAATCACCCTCATTCTTCCAACAAATCCACCTGTGCCTCAACATTCCACTCGTACAAACAGAATACACACAACCCAAGCTAACCATTCGGCTGACAAACTACATCCAGCCGTGGCTATAATACCGTACACATTACTCCATAAAAAGAGAGAACACCGATGCATAAATCACACTCGCGCATACATCCAACAATCCCCAATTTCCGATGTCTCCAAACCTTATTGGAAAAGTCAATCTTCTCGGACAGTTCGGGAAAAACTGCATGCTCACCGTATCCGACCTGTTCCGCGCCAACTGCACGGCAAATCCCATCTGGCGAGTCGACTAAATCTAACCGCGTCGATCGATCGCGCATCGATTTGTCGGGATTCATGGCTCCCTCCGGATCCAAGAAGATCAGAATAAGCGAGACGATTTCTCAGCGATTTCCCGGGCTGATTATCAGTCAGTGCACTCGGAGGCGAAGCTCTCGAGGTCCACGTAATGTCCGTTCAGATTGTCCTCGAGCAGCTGCGCCAGGTCCCTTCTCAGGGTCTGGAATTCCGGCCTGCGGTCTGGATCGGCGTGCCAGCATCGGGATATCACCCTGAACAGCTCGCTTCGGCAGTGCGAAGGCCTCTCCAGCCGATAACCGTTCTGCACGTTCCGCATCACCTCTCGTGCCGTCATGTCCGGGTACGGTGTCGAACCTGTGGACACAGTATTTTTCCCGTCACTGACAGCCTGCAGGTAATGAGCAGCGTCGCTTCGAGGCGACCATCTCACTTCCGCTTCCGGTTAACAGAATGCCACATAATTGCGACGATAAAGGAACGTTGAAATTCATGTTACGAACAGTAGCGGATTTAAGAAAAAAGGCCCAGGTGGCAAACGTTCTGAGGGGCCCATTTTTCGAGAAAATGAAAAGGTAGTTTACTAAAACCGGGCAAGTGCAGTAGTACGAAAAAAATGTAGTGTTTGGATACCTATACCTAATTATAATTTTTTTGGGGAGATGCGGCTCTGAGGGGCCTTCTGGGCAACGGCCCAGGCGACAACTGCTAATCAGTCGCCCTGTTAAATCCGCCATTGGCTGCGAATATTTGGGACACAAAGCAATAATATTATGTAAGGTAAATCCGGGAGACGCAGTCGGGCCGGAGAGTTGGTCGAGTCGCTATATTTCAGGCTCTATACGTAAAAACGCGTTAAAGTGCAGCCCAATTACTTCTCTAGAAGCCAAACAATTGAATGAATAGCGTCACTTCGGTTCCTTCTGTATTTTTCTAGATTTACAGGCTATAAAAGGTAAACTGAGGTTACATTTAACCTCTTTTGTCAAACAACGATGTACAAAATCGTATTTAAAATATAGTTCTGAGTTTATTTTCGTTTAATGTTTGGGAATAATAAGATAGTAGAGATATTGAGGGACAATACAGCCAAAGTATTTAGCGATATTAACTCTTCCTCTCAAAACTAACGAGAAGACCATCTCTCGCTGCAGAAAGGAGAGATGGTCGAATTATGATTTTTTTATTATTTTTATTTATATTTTTAATTTTTATCATTATTTTATTATTATTATTGTTTATTTATTTGATTTATTTACTTCTTTTATTTATTTACGCCGGTAGGTAGTTCGCTTTATCTTTGATGTAGTCTTTACATGTTTAGCTTAATCAAATTAAATATCAATGAATCTGTAGTTGTATTCACTCATAAATAATTTTGCTTTCTTCTTTGTTATTTTTCCATGAATAATTATGTGAGTGGTCTCTGCCAACGACGAAAACCATTTCTCCCGGCACCTCAGGAGACGTGGTCAGATGTCATGACTTCAGTTTTCAACCCGATTTACAGTAAATATTGTCTTAAAGCAAATATCGACCAGTTTTTCTGAATCAGCATAAAATTTGGAACATATTAGGTTTGTTCTGATAAAATAAGTAATATCTGTATTAGTTTTAATAGCCATTTTATATTAGGTCGACCGCGTCTCCCGGATTTACCCTATTACAATAGAAAGCTTACCTAGAGTGACGATCTCCCACATCAAGATCCCAAAGCTCCAGACGTCGGTCTTCGTGGTGAAGAGGGAGTAAATTAAAGACTCGGGGGCCATCCACCTGATGGGTAGGGCGTTCCTGCCGTGTCTCGTTTCGATCACCTCCCCGTCCTCATTCGCGAATCTGGACATGCCGAAGTCCGCGATCTTGCACAGCTTGTTGTGGTCCACCAGCACGTTCCTCGCGGCGAGATCCCGATGGATGATCTGCGAAAACCATGGGCACAGGTTCATCAGCGAGCGTCTCTTTCCTTTTCTCCCGAAGGGACCGCAGGTGGACGTCCTGTTACGCAACCGCGGTGACGCGGCGTCGCGTGACAGAACACGCGAAATCGTATCCTTCGACTGGTCGCGAGCAGCCAGGAAACTCGACCTTCCCGACCATCCCACCCTATCCGGGCGAGTTTACGAGACGAATTTTACGACGATGAGGAATCCAATCGCATAGATGGCGTAATACAGCGGCAACGACGCGCTACTGCTTCTTATTATTTATTACACACGCGTGATTTATCGCGTATTTATCGACGCGCGCCGATGCCCGCCACGGAAGCTCAGCTTTGATTTATTTCGCGTTTACCGTGGGGCCAAAGCCAGTGAAACGGAATTGACCGTCTGCGCAGCTGCGGGACATTTAATTATGGCCCGATGGGGATATCGAGGAATAACTTTAACTATCGAGGTACTACAGTCTTCTGTGATTTTTCAGTCAAATATGAGCGAAATTCTATGAAATGGTCAAGAGTAAAGTTCGAAGACCCTTGGAGCTTCTATTACACCGTTATAGAGATTATATATTTTCCATATTCAATTATCGTTGATTTCCTACAACTCTAATACGAAAATGAAAACTATCTATGTAATATGGATTTAGAACAAGTTTCTAAGCTACAGAAAATAAGATATTTCCTCGTTGATCCTAAATGTACGCCGTAGAAGCTGTTGACCGCACCTGAACGCTACTAAAAGAGACCAGCATTTCTCAATATTCGAATTAAAAATTCGTGCCCACCGAAGGCACGGAAATTTATCGTACTTTTTACCTTAAACACCGCGATCGTCGCATAACCTGTTCCTAACTGAAACGCTGCGCCCCAAAAACCGCAGGCACAGAAAAATGATAATTTCAAGCTGCTCGGAAAATCGAAGAACGAACTCGTCGATGCTAATGAACTGTACCAGGTTCATTGTCAAGGCCAGCTGGATACACGCGCATACGTCTTTGCCGTTTCTTTAATGACTTCATCTTCTAGATTTATGGCGGCACGGTACGAACATCGGCGGCTGGTTTTTCGAAAAGGCTCGAACGCCACCACTCCATTTGTCGCCTCGACGTGCTCGCGTTTTTGCACGCGCCCGGCGTCGCTTCGCGAGAAGAAAAATACCCTCCTGGCGGCTCCAATCGAGATTTTTACACGTGCACGAGCACATTAACGCGCCCGGCAGAGTGCGATGTATTTACACGCGAGAAAAAATTGCTACCTGTTTCTACGAAACTCCTGAAATCGTCATCTTCAATTTTACTTCTAAATGACTCTGTTCACATCCACTTGTGTCAGCTGTTTCTACGACTCCATTAGTAATTAGACACTTTCGTGCGCGTAACGCGAATACGTATTTCCTATTCACAGCTAGGGAAAAACAATATTTGCGCATACATGTATTCGTAGTCACGCTGAATTCAGACTTCTTTTAGGAGAACGTCAAATTTTATGTGGCTTGACAGGTGACAGGTAAGAATACGATTACCTACCATGTTAATTTAAATCGACGAATTCATTGCGATGCTTTAAGGGAACATTCTACAGTCTCGCCCGAAAATTCGGCCGCTTTTCGGTGATGGTTTTTATAATGAAATAAACAATTAATTTTTTCCAATTTTAGCGGGTATATTCCAGAACTCTTGAATTAAATGAAAAAAACTTTTCTATTCGTTTATTTAATTTGTTTAAATAACTATTTCGCAGTGAAGTTGGCGTGTTTAGCATTTGACCCCTTGCTGGCGTTTGTAATTTCGGATGAGTGGATCAGGGAAAATAAAAACAACAAACATGTTTTTAATTCGCAGGAGTATGGTTATCTGGTATACCACGAAAGAACAATTTTGGACAAATATTATTAAAATGGCGGTCGATCACAATTGGAAGTACCGAAAATGGCATTTTTCTCTATTTAATCGATATAAAAAAGTGGAAAAATATTAAAAAAGTTAACATATTCGCGGTAAGCGGGATAGCCACACTCTTGCAAATTAAAGATATATTCGGTTTTTTTATTTCCGATAATCCAGTCGTCCGAAATTTCAACCGCTAGCAAGGGGTCAAGTTCTGAAGACGCCAACTCCACTACGAAATATTTTTGTAAACAAATAAAATAAACAAACAAAGATTTTTGCTTGTAATTCAAGAGTTATACAATAGTTATGCAACTAGCTTTACTACTCGGATTCGCTCGAAATTTAGATTCTGATTTTAAAAAAAATTTTTTATTTTTTTTGTGAAAATGATAACATTCATTTAGATTAGTCAGGCATAATGAGCTGAAGCACATTTCGTGATCTCAAAGTTTATCGTTCGAAAGTTTTTAGGCGACAGACAAACACATAAACATATAGAAGCTTTCTGCTTTATATATTAATATACCCCTAAAAGTTCGAAAACGTTAAGTGTTTATTTCATTATAAAAACCATCACCGAAAAGTGGCGGAATTTTCGGCCGAGACTGTACAATGCCCCCTTAAAGGTATTGCAGTAGAAACATATTACGGTGCTTTTAAAGGTATAGCACCCACCGTTTCGATGTTTTATTGAAGTTATCGCGCCCGGTTCGTGTATCACCCGCAGCTTCAATTTTCAATTAACCGTGCAATGTGTACCGGCCTCGAGGAGAGCTATTTCTACGAAGTCGTATGTAATCTTCGATTGAAATCGACATCCTGACTCGGTTGCTCTTAAGTCGTCCTTCCAACGACGAGCACAGGATACTGATCCCAATCGAGGCTTGGTTCGTTGCTGCTTGACGCCCCGAGCGCCTCGAGTACATGTATCTCATAACCAGTCGACGATGATGCTTAACTATTTTCCATTTTTATTTTCATAATCGACTTCAGACTGCTACCGATCACCTAGGAACTCTTCGCATTCAATAAAGGAACATCCTCGTGTACAACGTGTACATAAAATGATTGGCGGAGCTGTAATGTCTGTCGGGCTAGCGAATCTTTACCTTTAGTAAGTGCTCTATCTAATAATTTAAATAAAAACAGAGAGTCTTGTAGTATCTGCAACAGAAGGCTCCACTGTATTTTATTGGCATAATGCGACACTATGAAGGGCATCTCTCAGTTATCTATGAAGATAACTGAACGATAGTTTCCTGTTATAAAAAATCCAATAGAACTATTTCAAAATGGAACTTATCTGTCCAAACTGCAGACGGGATCAGGATTTGTTACTCTAACGCTTTGACGAAGCAAGTCAGCTGGGATGGATGAGGCGACTCGAGCAAACCTCGAACCAGTTATATGAATTATGGAAATGAACAAGATATGTATCAGCAACTTAGAAGGCTTTTATACTGTATAATTCTACAATATGTGTTTTATAGGTTTTTTTAACCACCCCGGCTTCTCGCTTTTAATACTCAATACGTTATAGGGGATTGTGTGTTTTAACGTTAATTTTTATATTTGGTTTTATTCGACCGTACGTTTTAATAATATCTGATAGTGATTCGTAGAAGTTTGAAGCATGAAATGGAAAGAAACCTCCGTGTTCTTTCAGCCCGCACTAAGCACTACCATCTTCTTCCAATGGTAATTATCTTCCACTAACTTCAGAAAATCAGCTTTCGCGCGGCGATTCCTCGAAACGATTACGCGAGCGTCGGTAATTCGACATTCGAGGAAACTAATTACGGACGTGTTTCATTTCGCGTTCGTCCTTGCGAGAACGGTGGGGATTTCCTCTAATCGATGGAATATTGTCTCCACTATTGCTTTTCGCGTAAATGAAAATCTCTGTAAGTGGTATTACTACATTTTAATGTGATAAGATCCTTGATCCTTGAAACGTCCTCGGGATTTATTTTTACGCTACCAAGTGCAATGACTTCAATTATGAAACATTTTACACGAAGCTTTATACATTATTAGTGAACCAACCAGCGGCAACTCAACGTAAATTTTGTTCGAACGGACGAAGGAACGTTAAGATAACATTCACTGCCGTTCGTCGTCAGCAGGTATACCTTAGTGGAACTACTAAAAAACGCGTCATTAATTGTCACGAGGTGTGTAAAAATGTTCATTTTACGATGTAAAACGAAGAATGTCATCCATTCGCATTATCAGCTCTGTCGCGCGTTATTTCCTCAGAGATATCGAAAACCGAACAAAGCTTTGGACGTCGCGCTATGCTTGACTTTTCTCGCCCGGAGGCGCTCCTAGGTTCTCTGATTTACGCAGGCGATTTATAATCATGAGGCTATTCTTGCATCAAGGTCCCAAATATCGGAGGATTTTCTACGTATCGAATGCACACTTCACTCATAATTACAACACAAATAAGCTAATGAGATGGTTCAGAAGTCCTGGTGCGATACGATTGAATCCACGAAACTAGTTTGGGAAAGAACCGTGATAAAAGGATCCCGGTACAAGGCAAGCCGTTGCTGTCGTCGAAGCCTCGACAAAAGACGTACGGTTTGATTGATACAAACGTCTTTGCGTGTTCTCGCTAATGTAAGTTTATTGCGTTTTATATACACCCGCTCTCAGGGTGGTCGGACGAGTGATTCTTGAATTCATTGCTTTTTCGACTTCCAAAACACACCGCGGACCACATTTTTGCCCACTGACACGAATTCACCTGGCAAAATAATCGTTCGTCGGGTGTCTCGTCGCTCTCGAGTTCTTTACGACACTAAGGAAATATTTGCGCACAAATACCGTCGACAACCTGTTCGTCAAAAGCGTCGCTTCTTTTCTCCCGACCTTCAACCATGGCATACAGCTATTATCGAAGGATGAAGGATCAACGAGACTTTATCTTGATGAACTCTGTTGGAAACTGAACGCAAACTGCGAGATCTGTCGTTCAATAGAAACAAGAATCTAATTTTTCGCGAGGAACACACACTGTTGCAAAATATTCGATTTCCTAGTTTTGCTATAAATATTCTTTAAGGACTTAAATTTGAGTGGCAAAGGTGGTCCATGCAAACATTTTGAAATTTGATATCAACGGGTATTATGTTTTTGTGCCGAATAATGTATTTTTTACCCAGTCCTGTCCAAAAACCGTTTCTCCAAAAAATGGTCTTTCCTTATCTGTGATTGTAAAGTTGAAAATTTATAGCCTACCCAGCAACAAATACAAATAGAAAGAATGCCTTTTATGTGATACTGATGTAGAACAAGGACTATAAAATCAGGAACGGCAAAAAATTTAATCACGGCATGAAAATTCCACGAGCGAAAGACGAGTTTCATCGGCTATTTATGCAATTCTTTTTCCTTTTTATCGACCATGATTTACAGACTGATCCAGATTCAAGAAGAATTAAGAACAGGTTCGACCTGAAGTGAAGTAGCAACATCGGAGGTAATACTTCGATATAATGTCGCAATAAATAGACGCTGACCGTTCAGCTCCAACGCCAAGATCCTTTGGACACGCGAGGATACAAAATCGTAATAAAGTTTCACGCAACACCGAGGGGTCTTATAAAAGTGATCGAAATACAGATAAGACCAGCGTTCGTTCATAAAAGAGAAGGATCCGCCCTCGATATCTCAAACTTCTTGAATCCTCAGTCCTATTCATTTCATTTACCTCTATTTCATCAGAATCGAACCACAAAATTTTCTACCCTAACATTAAAAAAGGGACTGTAAAAGCACAGTAAAATCGAGACAAAAAAACTCACCTTTTTCGATGCTAGATACTCCATGCCTCTTGCCACGCAGTAGCCGAAAACAGTGAGATCCCTGGACGTGAGTGCTGCAGAGTCCTCGCTGAAATTGTAGAAGTCCTGCCTGGTACGGTGATCTCGCAGATACGCCAGCAATTTCCCGTACATCACGTACTCAAGTATGAGATAATGAGGCTCTGCAAACAACCGCGATTACATAATTAATTTCAGCCTACCTCGCCCTCTAAAGTATCGTAAAATTGCAGTTTGGCCAACATTAACCACGGGCAGAGGAGAGAAGCGTGCAAGGGATTAGAGGACCACATGGTGAGAATATGAAGGGCTGTACTGTAGGGAGGCTCTTAAAGTAATTTAACCGGAGCACTTTCGGGCCCCCGTGGGTAGTAACCGGCTGATTGTAACTTATGGGCCCACTTTTGCTGGCCCCACGAGCTCGTAACTTTCATATTAGGCTAGCATTACCGGCCTCCTAATAACTTCGGTTTGTTAAGAAGCGTTTCTTTTCTTCTGGACATTCGCCCCCTGCCGGAGGAGCCTTACAGCATGTCACAATATTTGCATGGCAGGACGTGCGCTGATATTCATAATTATTCGAGCTACAGTGAGCTCTGACTTAACAGCAGGCATATAGTACTTCTTCGAGTCGACGACTTTATTCTTGGTAGATGAATTATACGCATTATGGCACGAACACAGAAAGGGCAATGAAATTCATTTAACCCTTCGTGATCACGCGGAGTGTATCGCACCCCAGGCAATTTTTCTTTGCCAATATTTCTGTAAATTATTAGACATTAATATTAAAATTTGAAAGTTTGATGAATTTTAACCAAAAAATTCGCTTTTTTCCACAACTATTTTTTTAACTACAAATTTCGTCGTTTCAAAATTTACATATCTAGAAGAAAATTATTACAGGACGATTGTACAACGAATGTACAATTATCACTGATAAGTTAAAAGATTCAAAAATACGAAAATGGTAACTCAAGAATGAGGCTGGGGTGCAATGAACCCCTATGTGACCAATTTGTGATTATAAGAAGGTGTGATCACGAAGCGTTAAAGTTTGTCGAATTCGAAACCCTGGTCTGATATGTGCAATATGTGGCTTTAAGGGTTTCATGTCGTGTGCCCGACCCCCAGTAGCTGTGTCGTTTGTAATTGCGTAATTTCAATAAGTTAGATGTAAGTGAATAATTATAAATTATTGCCACAAGCAAAACACGCGTGTAGGGCTCCTTTGCATAATCCAATGCAAACGACTATCTGCTTGTTGGACAATTAGTTTCTTGGATAGCTGCCAATTAGTTTACATATATTCATGAGTACCATTTTCTGTCATTTGTGGCTTTAAAATGCGAGAAGGCTACCTACTGTTTATAGAGGAATTTTCAGATAGGTCTGAAACTGCAGCGATGACGTCTCATTCTACTGAATTCTAATAATACGATTCTTACACAAACACCAAGCGTGTTCTATCAACGTGGCCGAGTGATTTCTTGAAGAATTCTAATCATGCGAGTTTAAAAAACGTGTGTCGCGATTAAAACAATAACTTTGGAGTCGGTTAACTCGATGCCCGTGACAGTGGGCGTTCGAGTACTATCATTTAACACCGAACGAAGCGTGAATATATAAATGTATAATATCTGCCTACAAGTTCTTGTTCCCGACTCGTTGCTCGAGCTTTTTAGCATAAAACGAGAGGCTAGGATTTTACGAGACTCGCACGTGCCTGTAACTCCGTGTTTCCCAGAATCATTGGTCGTATGAGAAATGGACTGTCGGTTCGATAAAACAGCGCACCTCTTTCCGAGAACATGACAATACTACGGCCGGAACATTCTTCTTTTCGAGTTCTAATTTAAAGCAATGATACGGGCCCTTGTTAACAATCACCGCAATGAAAATTATTAGTTTCAAATTAATACCACTCCCCAGAACAGGGACTGTCGTTCCTGGTATTATTTACAGCATAAGAAGCGCCAGAGCTGCGTTCCAGTAATTAAATGTCCATCATCGAGGGATTAATTCGTTTCAGACATCAAGGAATGCCGAAGAAATTCGTACTTTGCACCTGGCTGGCCCGAACGCGGTGCAACAAAACAGAAACACCACGAATGGGACGAATAAACGATGCTCCGCAACGTCGAAGCGGATCGCTGACATTTGTCATCGACAACCGGTGGCCCTCGCGTAATGATCGCCACGCGCGATAGTTTATGGCGGAAGAAAGAGCCTGCAATAACCGCGGGGCTGTGGCTGGATCAGGAGATACGACGGAAAGTCGGCTCTTAATGTTGCTCCTAATTCATACTCGCTAAAGCGTCGAGGAATCTCGTTCCCCGCGAATAAATAAGTCGAGCCTCGATTAGACCGTAAAGGAACGAAAAAATGATCGAGGAAAAGAGAGGGATCCAGGGATTCCTCGAGGGCCCGCGGAGACTGAGCGGCCCCATGCGACACAGCTTTTTCATTCTGAATTAATGTTTAACCGTTGACGGCGAATGAAGCTATCAAATGTGATGTGGAAGTATCGATAGTTATTAGAAATTTCAATACGTGCCTAAAATCCTTTGCAATGGATACAGTAATCTCAGTTCTGAGGCTCTCGTCCTATAATTTTTCTATTTTCTAGGTCTAAGTAGGTGGTAAGAAGATATCGGACCGTGGGGAATAGCATGCGGAAGAGTAAGAGAAGTTTGAGAGTACAGAATATTCTTGACACTCCACTAGGTGAAAATTGAATTCTCTTTCATTACTTTATTGAACGAAGAAAATAATGGAACTCCTTGGAGCTGGGTGTTACGTTTCACGAACATTTGATGGAGCTCGGTATTTTTTACGTTTTTGTCGAAAGTCGTTAGAAAGGGCGTAAGCAGTGACGAGAGTCGAGCGTCAGGGGACGGAAACGTCGCTCGAGAGGAATTCGAACGCGCCCACCAGGGCCGAAACGATAAATACAGGGGGGCCGGAGATTCAGATGCCGTAAATCTTGCGAGTAGGTCCTCGCAGGCGTGTTTTTTCTTCCATGCAACCGGGACGAGGAGTCCTTCAAGGAGGTGCGCCAAAGGCGAACACGCTTCGTCCTCCGTGGACCCTAATAATCGTGGGCAATTACTGGAACGACCCTATCGAGCTGAATTTTTTTTTACATCTATGCCTGGCGTGGAGGTTTGAATTTTTTAGGGAAAACTCTGAGGTATTCCTCTTTAGAAATTTGCATCAGAAAAAAGATACTTAGAGATACATTTCAAAATCTATCTGCCTATTCGTCTTCTATATCTTTCTGACGAATATAAACGATTCTCCCTCATTTTTAGGCTCTTAACCCTTCGTGGTCACACCTTCTTATAATCACAAGTTGGACACACGGGGTTCACTGTACCCCAGCGTCATTTTTTGAGTTACCATTTTCCTATTTTTAAATCTTTTAACTTTTCAGTGATAATTGTACATTCGTAATACTTATACAATCGTGGTCTAATAGTCTTCTTCTATAAATGTAAATTTTGATTTGATAAAATTTGTAGTTGAAAATGAGCGATTTTCCACGGTTGTGGGAAAAAAGCGATTTTATAATTCTTTTTTATATTTTCTCGTGCGATAAATCCGCTTTGGAAGTCGTAAAGGCGCGACATTTTAACTCGAAAATTATTCTTGGGGTACAATACACCCCGTGTGATCACGAAGGGTTAAGTGGGAGACTAAGAAAATAGTTAGTCCTCTTAAGGCCATACCAAGCATTGAGTTCTCCTAATCTTTTGGAGAACTTATTCCACGAAGAAGGGTTAAATTTCACGTTACTACTAGACGAGCTCCCCACGCATTAGCATACAATCGCGAAAAAGAATAGTGCACGCATAAGTATCGAGGGGGAAGAACGGAGCAACGTCAAATCCAGATCGACGTTCATGCGGGCCGATCGTATCGATACCGGTATCCTCTCCCTCAACCCCATTGGGACGATCATTTCGCAGACTTAATAGACGTATTGTGCCATGAGGATCGTCGCCATGGGGACGCGTATGGAAATTTATACGATGAGAGAGACGATACCGACGAGCCAGCAACGAAAGACGTATAATGGACCTCCCCCTTCAGGTCTGCCAAGACTAAAACCACCAGATTGTCTCTTGTCCAGAGTTTTGATGTCTCAAGCACACATTTGTCGTTAATGGCCAAACGTGTCCGTGTCACGAAACGCGGGTAACTTTGCGGCAGTCCACATGTTCCAAAGATGCAAGCAAAAATGTGAGGTGAACTGAGAAATTTCGGAAGAAAGATCTGCGTTAAAAAGTAGTATCACTAATATTCCATTTATACTGAAACGACTGTTTATCTATTTATTACACCAAGCGCAATCATCGCCCATTACATTCTCCCCTACAGCTACGCAGAATCAATCGAAAACAAGAAAACACTTTGTTAGTACATTGATTTAACGTTATGTCACGCTGATTATCTCGTTTCTAAGTAATAGCCAACGTTCTATTATATAGCAATTATCTAGAAAATGAAGACTGACAGACAGGCAACTGTTACCCACTTTGCACCACAGTTTCATGACGCGTAAAATTTCCATCGCAATGTCGCACAGTAATATTCTTCTTTTTCACATTCGGCGACGTAATTCAATATAACGCGACACATTTGAATTGGAATGTGCTGAAGTTCGCGAAAATCACTGGAATGGCGAACGGGAACGATGAATAAGAGGCGCATTCCTTCGAGCAGGTAAGACAAGTATTTAAACTACTCTTGCGACGCGTAACGTGAAATTTGTCTCTCCGCCTGCCTCATTACGTATTCCACGATCAATGAAAAGTCCTACTCAATAATGTTCACAATTAGTTGTCTGGTTATCCACGACAGACTGCGTAGAACTCGTTAATCTGTCCGTGTCGACTTTGCGGAGGCTGATTCGCCAGAACCATTGCTCAATTACCAGCGAGATGACGGCGAGTAAACAGCCAGCAAGCTCGTCTCGGAGGATCGATCCATTCCTTTTATTTGCAAAACAATAGCGCACGCGTGTAAATATAATTACGGTGGCCGTGCATGAACGAAGAAAAAGACAGCCGACGGTTGTCGCTGACTCAAAGACAAGGAATGCTCCTCTCGCGACTCCCTAACGATGACTTCAATATGCATTACGCGGCGATTCGCGGTACGATACGATCTCGGGATGATGGTCGAAAACGTGGAATCATAAATAAATTAAAGATATATCAGTTTGTCGCGAGATAAGCTCGATTTGAGCAGTAATTGCGCTTTTAACACGTTGCTGTTACTCGTTTTATGCACGTGGTGTATAAGATTGTTACTTACACGAAGTCTTCTCGGGTAAAGTTATTCTGTTAGCGTAAGAAAAGGAATTTTGAAACTGTTTATAAGCTGTGTCGATTCTGCCAGTTTATTGGAAGACGTTAAACTTGGACGAATTGAAAGGCTTGCTGCGTACTGGGCAAATATTGTGAAATCAACCATTTTGAAGGTTACAAGGAACTTAATGCCACTTTTACAGAATTTTATAACGATCGTCGATACGTTGCAAAAGATTCGAGAGGCAAACAGCTGGCGTAGCACACTCGATGCCACGATTTAAGCAAACGAACCAAACGAACCACCTGTTCAAGGCTTCATTACTTAATCATCATAAGCTGCAATCTGCAGGTTCTCAGTAAGAGTGCCGGCACTTAAAACACTGCTAGTTTTTATATAGTTTTGAGTCGGGAATAAGTGATTCGTATACTCGGTTACGAAGTAAGATGGCTTTAAAGATGCAGATGCAAAAAAGAGCGCGGATCCTAATATGCTGGTGGCAAATTATCATATGCCGCGTCTGCTGATGAATTCACGGTCTGACTCACGGTTTCATTGAATATGGAGGCCTGCGTATGCAGTTAGGCGAAAATATGCAAGACAAAGGTGATTCTAGTTAACGTACTGTTACCGTGGATTAAAGATCCAGCATTTTAAGCATCTCTCGAAAAGTTAGAGCTTACCTTGCTCGGTGCAACAACCGAGGAGTGTCACAACGTTGGGATGACTGCCAAGCTGCTGCATAATTTCCAGCTCTCGAACTAGATCCTCCTTCTCCCGGTCGGAAGCACCTTCTTTGACAGTTTTGACGGCCACTAAGCGAGTGGTTCCTTGATGACCGGTCAGATCGTCGGCTTCAGCCTTCCAGACCTGAATGATTGAAAAATAGCGCCTAAACACAACTTTCCAACAGGATCTTAATTATCAGCCTCGCCTTTTACGTAAAACAAGCGTTAGCCGTTTCGTGCAGTAGCATATAACGCTACCTGTACAGAAAATTATATAATAAATTACTATTATCCAAGTGAACAATCTTCAAGTCGCGTAATGCGTTTCTCGTTTTAATTAAAGTACTCTTAAACACCGCGAGAGAGTGCAATACTTCTCGAATCACTATTATCTACAAGTGAAGAATTCGACAACATTCCAAAAAGTATTATGCAAGAAGTAATTGTACAATTGTAAAATTCATGGTAGATAATCGTTTATGTAATCCACGAGATGCTACTTAATTAGATACGTACGTAACGAATATCCAAACGATCACTAAACTGGTAAACCCAACAAATTTCAAATACCTGGCGAAGTATTTAAAGATTACGCGAATTACAGTTGGGTGCATAAGATTATGCAAGTGATGATTGTCTCTGACAAACCATGCACCTAAACATCGTGTCTAAAAAATTACTTTCTAAATTATGTAGCTTTAAATTCCTGGGAAACCAGGTCCTCCCACGAAAGCACGGATTGCGACTCGTCATTTGTTTTCTTTAGAATTTCAAGGCAATTTCCTTTTAAAAAATTTCGCGGTTCTGCAAGCGCCGAGCGTTTCGTGTTCACGCGCGGCGATTTATTATCGCGCGGGGCTCGGGTGCCTCAGCGTTTCGGTTTCGTTCAAAGCAGAAGATAATGCCTTACCTGGCCGAAGTTTCCTTGGCCAAGGACCGTCTGTAACCTAAGCTTATCTCTAGGAAACTCCCATCTGGATTCTTGCGACGGCGGAGGCGGAGGTTTCTCCGCTTCGTGACACTGAGCAGAGGAAAAAAAGCCGGTATTGAGTTGCGAATGATAATTATTTAAAAGTGCCTGACGAATAAATCTGCGGGCTGAAGGGTTCCTTTGATGTTTCGCGACTGTAATGGAAACTCGCATAAACTTCTGCCCTTCGACATAGCAATTATTTTGAAATAATTAAAGAGCTAAGGCTATTTGTCAATAAATTAATGAAGCTCGCGCAAGGAATTGACACGCTTTGTTTTGCAATTGTCCAGTTTGGGACTTAAATTATGAATAAAAACTCGACATGATTTTAAGAGCTCCTGGGATGGAGGTTCTTGAAGGCGGAGCACTCTAATTAATTGTTTGTTTTACGAGTAAAGTAACCGCCCCTATTTAACGATTTACACTGAGGTATAGAATCGATCCACCGTGTCATTTATCCCGTTTTTGTTGCGACTGGCAGAACTTGCTTGTGATTAAATATATTCAATCGTTAGAATTTATTTCATAGGAAAGCTGTGCTTACCAAATGCTGTATCCTCGGTAATTTTGTTATTGCTTTTTCAATGGAAGTCTTGAAATCGCCATTTTCAAGATCCAGCGCGTCCTTCCGGCAGCTTATCTCCGACGATGTGTCCGACTCCTCGAGCACCTGTGCATAATTAACGTCATCACGTAGCACATTTTACCCGTAAAAATTTCCTCGTTAATTACACGCTTCGTCGAGTGTTATATTATTTCGTTAGAACAGAGAAATCGTAGCGGCAAATTTGACACGAATGCTACAGATAATTCGCGGCTCGGTGGACTTGCAAACACGCAAAACAGCCAGTGAATATCGCGAAGCCGATAAAAACCAACTTTGACGCAAATACAAAAGAAATACCTACGTGGCTGTTTGCATTTTTCATTCGAGAATGACGTGTGAAATGGCTCGCATGGGTCATTTAACGTAAACGTATTTCATTTTCAGTGCTTTTATTTGTATTATTATCAAACCTCGGAGCTTCCAGATTAATCCATGGAATTCCTTTGCTAACTTTTAACAGACGTGGTCTCCTGAATAGATTGATCGCTTGAAAACTAGGTCACTCCATTGTTTTGCACTGAGACTCCATATCGAAGCGCTCAGAATACGTTCGATTCTTTTTTCGAGGATGCCCTCAAACGGGTTTGTCCACCGTTTATTCATTTGGTCCTTGCACCTTTTCTTCTTTCCTTCCTCTGCCAGCTTTCTTTTTTACCTTCACGTGACCCTTTGTACCACCGTGCAACTTTACACTCATGAATGTCCAGTTAACTTGAAATTTATACCCACGACTTTTACGACCCCTTTCGCTAAAAATACTCGAGTTGTCCCAAATATCTCACGAATCGAACACAACTGCAAAAGCGCGCGTGCCCATGAGCGTACTTTCGGGAAGAAGAAGTGAAACGGCATTGACCTCTGCTGTACGAAGAAATACGTCTCTCTTATTCAAGCATTCTAGCGATCAAAGGCGCGAATGATAAACTAAGCGGCTGCAGCTTTGTGAATGAATCGTCCTCGATGAATTTCAATTGTCCAGCGTTCGAGCTCGAGTTCGCTGCATCCTCTTAACGAGATGAGCGCAATTAAACACTCGTTAAAGACAATGGCGTGAACCATCGTTACATTATATAATTCTGCTTCTATTTTCCCACTGCCTTAAGCCATCGTACTATCCAATGGATCAAAGGAAAACCAGCAATCGTTTTCATACAATGAACCTTACGATCGTGATCGTCGACTGAACGATCATTCACGATGAATCATTGGCGAACCTTCGTGAAACAAGTTTTTTCAAAACAGCTAACGATCAGGTTACATCCCATTCACTTTTTATATCCTGTCAATTAGTATACATATCCGATAAGAATTTTGACACTTCGATAAAAAGTTATGATATCGAAGTTTGGCATACTTACTACTTAAAAATCGCGCTTGCCTCGAAATCAGCGTTCACAATAACAAACTCAGATCGGAGCCTTAACGGAACCCGGATCTAAAGATTTTGATGGATCATAATAATAGATAGACGTCTAAGGATACACACAAAGGAAAGATCAGTTTTGAAACGGAGTCCTGTTATAACAACCCGCAAACTTTCCATTACCAAAGGCCTCCAGAACACGGTCATTAATAAAACTTCAAAGTGTCTACTTCCTGGTGCTTATGCCATTTTCCTCGCAAGAAGCAATCGTTCATTATGCTTCGTTCAGCAGGTCCGAGCCTCGATGATCCACGGAATACACGCCAACTGAGGCTCTCCGCGGTCGTCAAGCCGCGATTGCACTCCAATTAATTTCTCGCGCACGACACCGTGTCGTGGCGGCACTCTCGAATCAATTATCGATACAGCTGGACGGTACACGCGGGATGATTTCGTGGCCAAGAGATAACACGAAAAGTCTCGGTTAATGGCTGGATGATAAATGCCCTGGCTCGATGATAATACGCAGGCTGCGTAACGGTACATAAGTGGCATCGCGATTTCGCGTCTCGATTTAGCGATCATCAGCCAGATACGCGTTACGGTATACAATTGTAAATCAAAGTTTTTTTGTCGAGATAACGTTCTCGGTCAGCAGGATCGAATGGAAATTACAACCGGTTGGCGAGATTCCCAGGGAATAAAAATTAAACGCTCTTGGTGTTCAAGGATATCATTTAAAGCGGGTTGAAGATTCGCCTTGATTCACTCAATCGATCAAATACGACTAACGCACTGTACTTGAATATCTATCAAGCTTCCTCGAAGAAGATCCCGAACGAAATATAGTTGTGATATGTTTGTTCCGATCTGTTTCATCTAGAAACTCGAAGGAAGCTAGGTGAAAATCGATTTTGGAGATTAAGGAGATTGTTACACAGCTACTGTATTTTTATGTTCTTAAGGGGTCTTTCCACTGTGACACCCTGATAAACTACCGCTATTTAGAACTTTTTTTGTCACAAAAAGAATATATTTACTAAATTGAAGTTTTTTCTATTTATTAATCCTATGTGTTTTGAGAATACAAAAAAAAATTGTTAACACTTGCGTGCCCCAAAATAAGGGTACAATATGCGCTGTGAAAAGAGACGCCTTGACTGTGTGGCCGATTCTGAAGGAACCATCTATATAAAAGTTCCAAACAGCGGTACTTTATCAGGGCGTCAGAGTGGAAAGACCCCTTAATGTTCTACAAAAGAGTTCTTTTAAAAAAGATTTCAGATTTCCTTTTCCAACCATATCATACACAAGAGTTGTGATGCTCGATAAACATGGAGATGATAAAAAAATCTTCAACATAATGAAACACGAGTAATCTTTAAAAATCTGTTGCATTGTTCGCACCATAAAACATTCCAGCATACATGCACGCTTGCGCGCAAGTAGAAGTAGCGCGTAATGAACAAGCACGCTAACCGAGTTCCACTCAATCGCTCAGCAACCCGACGAATCTTCATAACCGATTTTACAGAAAGCGAGGTCTCCTACGAACAGATACCATTAGACGCGACCTACTTGTTTTTTCCCGAAGAATCTTTCCAACTGCACCATGCATGTTCAACTGTACCATGCGTTCAGCATCCTAACCTAAGCCCGTACAATGACACAACGATTCAAACCGCTACTCCGAAAGTAAGCGGGTCACTGACACCAACCTTGTTCCTACACCTCCACAGACTTTCACGCGAGAAGGAGCTTGGCCAGCGGACCAGAGGGCCAAAGACAAGACGAGACCACTTTCATCCAACGACCTATATTACATATGCATACGGGTACCAGTGCTTTCTAAGATCCGCCGTTCAGTCGGTCCAGCCGCTCTGACCTAAAATCCCACGCGCCACTCACCTTACGATTCCTAAGTATCAGTCTTCTGAGAATGAGACCAACGCCGACGGCGATAGGGAAGACGACCAGCGTCGCCAGGATGTAGCTGACCACGGCGACGGTCTCCTGCGATGCGATGGCGTCTCCGTCGTGTCTCTTGGATATCACTTCACTGATATTCACCGACTCCCTGGAACTGACCGATATCAGTCCAGTCTCGAAGAACGTCCTGTTCAGTTCGCTGGGGTACACAGAGACGTTGTATTCCGGCAGAGCAGAGTGATGATGCACCGGCCTGTGCTTCGTCCTGTTCCCGTTCGCAGATCCTCTGCCTGGGCCCGTCGGTGGGACCTGCGAGGACGCCTCGCGACTTTCGTCGTGCTTGTCCTTCCTCGTGGGCTCGGAAACGGGGGCACGGCTGCTGCTCGAAGTTTCGTTCGACGTAGATTTCGTTGTAACCGTGTCGTTGACTTTCTCGGTGGTTCTGGAAACTCCCGGCTGCTTCGCGTCCATCGGAAGCTCTGCTCGTCGTTCCGTTCCCTTGGAGAAAGCGTTCACGGGGCCGCTGTTGTTGAAGATGTCCGAGGTGTTGTACAGATGCATTATAGGCAGCACGTCGTCTTTGTCCTTCGATTTGTCGGACAGGTTTCGCGCCCGCACTTCCGGAGATCTCTCGCCGGAAACGCGCTTCCTAGATTCTACGACCACCGAATCGTTTTTCTCGTTCTTCGAATCGATCGTCGCACTTTGGTCCTGCGGTAGCGTGGAGTTTTCTATCTGCACCGTGGTCATTAACGTTGTAGGGGCTTCGATCGTAGTCGTCGTAGACGCTGTCGTAGCAGCATCCTTCGACCTGTATATCTTCTGGATCTCCGAGGGGTCTAAATTGGCCATCCCGAAAGGCTTGCTCGGCTCGGTGGTTTTGGTATCCGTCATCTGATTCACGGGCTCCGTCGGGCTCACGGTGAAAGTCTCGTTCTCCGCAGGTGCTCGTGCCGTTTCCGTGATTATTCTGGGTGTAACTGGAAAAACAGGCGGCGGCATTGCTGTTGTGGTAGACGCCGTTTCTTTGGCCTCGACCGTTTCGACTGTCGCGGTCACTGTCACGGTCGACGAACCGCTTCCGTCGCCGCTACCACTATCCGCGCCGCCCGTCCCGTTCTCATTCGACTCGTTCTTTCCACTCACGGGGACACTCTCCGTTTCACTCCTAGACGCGTTATTTCTGTCTTTGGTATTAATCTCGACGTTCCCGCTCACCGAAGTCACAGTCTCGGTCAAATTACTACCATCCTCTTCGGTGGTGTTTAGCGTTCGGGTGGTCGGATCAACCGGCGACAAAGTCCTCTGCTCCATCGTGACACTTTCTGTCATATTTGCCACAGCGATACCATCGGTTGTGAAGTTCACAGCAAGGGGCACGGCTGCGTGAAATCCTCGTGCCTGCACCTCATCCTCTACTTTGACCTCCTTCCTCAAACTTTTCTTCTCCCCCATCAAGCTAGACCCATTCGACGCACCACCGTGAACACCCTCCTCCGCGATCTTACCCCCTTTCACCCTTCTGCCGGACGCCCCAGCCTGGCCATTTGTCAATCTCCGCCTCTTGCCGATAACCGCGGCAGCGTCCTCGTCGGCGTTCGCGCCGATCCGCTGATTGAGCACCGCGCTGGCCGACTTCCGCAGGTACCGTCTGTCGCCGAATCCCTCCAGATCGGTGTTCCTGGTCTTAGTGTGATTCCATCGGACGGCGCCTCGACTACCGACTTCCGTCTGCCTGCCCGTCGACCTCGGCCCGCTCTTGTTTACGGTCAGCTGCGGCGAGGTTCTGTTGACCGCGCGTTCCTCCGGCTGCCCCGCAACTGTGACGACTTTCCTCTGCCGTTCCCCCACCAGGAGAGCAGTGGACGCTCCACCGGCTGCGACTACCTCGACGGTCGTGCCGGCACTGAGTTCCGCCGGCGCTCGGTCCGCCTCTATACCACTACCGGCACGAGGAAGCTGAAGAAGAGACGGCGGCGGTGGCTGACGCCGCTGCGCCGATCCGGTCGTTATCTCGGTCGTACCGGTGCTCCTCTCCGGTCCTCCTTCTTCCTCTTTGCTTAGCCCAGGTCCGGTGTAGTTGCGCAACAGCCGCGTCACGTTCGTTATCGTGTAAGCGTACACGTGCTGCTGCTGTTCCTGATGTCGATGTTGCTCCCGATTCCCTTCATCCCTGCCGCCCCTGTCCTCTCCGTGATGCTGCTGATACTTCTGTTCCCGGTGACGACCCTTAGACCTCGCTGTCGGTGCCTCGATCATAGGCGAGCTCCCATCGATCGCGCTACTGCCGCTGGACGCGACGCTAGGTGCCGAGGAAGCTCTCGTAGTGGGAACATCGCCGGAAGCGGCGACACGAACTCGTTCCTCCGTGGAATCGACCGGTTTAACGGTATACTTCACCGCGGCGTCCGTGCCGATCGCGAAGCTCTGCCCCAGGCTGCGATCATCCTCGGTTACGATTATCCTCAGGGTGGACGTCTCTGGCGATGCCCAGCCGATTCGAAACGGTTCGGTGGCCGATCGTGCGATCTTCTCCCTGGAGGTCGAAGTCTCGATGTTGTTACTTTCGCGGGAGCTCGGTGTACGCGGCTGGTCAGCTTGCATTTGCTCAGTGTTCCTGGTAAATTCCAAATTACCGTTCGTCTCGTAAATGTCGATTCTCCTGATCCTCTGCTCCGTATGGTCCCCGTACATTTCCGTGTCGGATGCCGTTAAGGTACTCGTATCATCTAATTTAGTATCCTCGCGTCTGAGATTGTCAACATGGGAAGCATCCTCGATCCCAGCCACCGTGGACGAGTCGTCGATGCTTCGACTCTGTGCCTTCGCCACTTTAGACTTCTCCAAATCGTTCATTATCTCGGTCGTGTCGTTCGAGGTGTCCGTTGGACGATGCCGAAAACGGATTTCACTTTCCACGGGCTGGTTGTCCGTGTCCGCGGAAACAGGCTGCCGGTGCGGTATCTGGGTCGAGTTGGTAGCATTCCTCGTTTCAGCGAGCACGTGGGCAGTAGCACTTCCTCTCTCGTGCCGCAGCTGGTCCCGCGTGTCAGCGTGAGCGGACGGGTTATCGTCGCGAAACTTATCGCCGCTCGAGTCTGCTCCAGCGTCTGTCTCCGTGGCATTCGCGCCAGTCTCCTTCGTCGGAATAACATTGACAGCGACGATGGAATCCGTTGGCCTGGACTTCCTGTAGTAGACGCCGTTCTCCGGGCTCCTGAACGCGTTCTTGATCTTGGACACCTTGTTCTTCTCGACCACCTGCCGCTCCACGGCGATGTTCATCTCCTCGTTGATGATCTCCTCCAATCTCGGCAGCGGCACCGGCGTCGTCGTGCTGAATCTCTTCATGGAGTACCTCCTCCGCGAGCTGGGCGCGGTCGGCGCCGTCGGTGTTGCCTCCACGGAATTGTTGCCGGTAGCGTTCTGAGCATCTGGCTGGATTTTCTGGCCGAAGTAGAGAAACTGCGACATGTCTTCCACGGGGATGTTGCTCTCCACCGGCCTGAAATAGTTGTAGAGGGAGTCCGGCATCGATACGATCTTCTTTTTGCGTGCCTCCGTATCCGTAGCTTTCTGACTGCTCGCGAGCAGAGATGAAGACGTCGGGGCGGAGGGGGCCGAGGAGGAATTCCTATGGTCGATCGAGTAATTGCTTCTCGAGTTACCGGAGGCCGGTTTACCCTCCAAGCTTGACGCCGCGAAGCTCTCGTTGCTCGGTTTTCTCGGCCCCTGCTCGGCCACCTGCTCGCCTTCCAGCTCCTTCGAGACGAACTCGATGTCCACGTCTTTGCCCCCTGGATCTGCCACGATTATCCTGCCGGACGATTCTGACGGTTCTTCTACGATCCCGGGCACCGCTGTCTTGCCATTCGCCGGCGCTGTTACGTACATTCCGTGCCTGGTCTCCTGAGCCTCCAGCACGTCCTCCTTCGGCGAGGCTTCAGCTGGTCTCGGTGTGCGGCTCAGATTCCGTGATTCGATTGGCCGCTGGCTCAAGATCTGTCGTCTTCTAGCGGCGAGGATGCTGCGAAGTGCTTGCTCCCTCTTCGCCTTCGACGACGGTAGCTCGGCCTGGAGGGACATGCGACCCTGACGATGATCACCGGCCAGTGTATCTGCAAGCAAATATTTGAGGATGCAGGTGAACGAACCATTCTTGCCATGGCAGCCGGGATAACTAGTTCTCCCAGCATCGTTAAACAAAGATTTCCAACGAAGCAAACAGTATTAGCACTCTAACGTATAATATTCCAATTACGAGATATGCAGTCATGCTAATCAATCGACATTTCCCAAACCACCGTGCCCGTTCTGCATCGCGATTACCATCGAATCGATCCGCGCTACGTTTCCATCGAATCACGGAGCAACAACGGATCGTCCGCGCCTCGTCCAATGATCCCGATGTGAATAATTGGCCACAGTAGCGCGGTATAATCACGACATGCAATTCCGCTTCGTTCCGGCACTATTCGTAAAGGGAAAGTTCGGATAATGTAAACGGATCTGTAACAATGCGTCTGAGAAGCAGTGGAACAGATAATCGTTACACGAGCCTCGAGCTCGGAACACCATTTTTCCACCTCCGGACCCACCTCTAAGAGTACACGTGACTCGATAAATCTGTACGAAACTATCCCTCCCAAATGTATTTCTCCGCGGCGCACGTTTCGGAGCGATAAACCATGCGTCGATAAAAAACGGTCCTGGAAATTTCAGGCAAGTCATTTGATCGCTGGACCGTTCGGTTTCGTGAAATCGTTGGCGAAGTAATTGGTGCACCGTTTCTATCGTCCGTTTAAATCGACCGCTTTTAAACGATAATTATCGAGGAACATATCGTCCGTGGTAATTTACACCGCGTACCATTTAAATTACACGGTTCGCTATACAGCTGAAGGGGGATAAACGGGACGTGAATGAGAACGTATCCGCGAGAAGGTTGTCCTTAAAAGAACGGGACACGTTCGTCGGGGTCGCGGATGGCTGAGTGGTCTTGTTATTTTTTTGCTCTCTTCGCAGGGTTCCAGGGACCCTGTACCGTTACTTCACGGTTCCGTACGCGACGAATGTTTGTTTCTTTGCGCGCCTCCTTCGGCTCCGTCATGCCTTGGTGAAATTCCCCGGAGTCACGATCCGATTAAAATCGCGCGTCAAATTCGAGCGCGAGGCGCGTGTGACCCGACGCACCGTTATATCGATCGCGTTAGACACGTAATTATAAGCCTGCAATAGACTAAAAGAAGGTAATAAAATAGGCTAAGAACCATATCCGTAATTAGAACGTGTTCCGGTTAATTTAATTATTCGATTAATTTATATATTCGGTTAATTGAAATTATAGATCGACTTGCATCGAACAAGACTACCCGATTGTAATGTGACGTTGCAAGTTTTATTCTTGGAAATTTTTACCCCCTTTCGTAGTAGATATCGATTAAAAACTGAATCAATATACCTTGATCGATAAAGGTAATGTGAAATTTAAGCGATATCGTCTCAAGGGCGATACAGTAAAAATGAAGTCAGGTTCTTTTACGATTAAAAGCAGAAGAGGTGCGAAATAGTAATTGAAAATATGTGTGGAATAATCTGTACAATTGATAAAAGCACTGACTTGAAGGAAGACTTTACGGAGAATGATTCTGTCGTTAATGTAACAAGGTTGCACAGCATGACAGATGCAATTATCCGTACAAATGATTAACATCAGCGACAGAAGAAGGCTGGTGGTCTGTGAGAAAAGAATTCGGTTGATCAAGCACCAGGACCTTAGGTCAAGTCACTCCGTGCATGTAGACAAGAGGAAGACTTTCATCGTGATTGCAGATACGCTGGCAAGAGAAAGAGAAAGGATCCGATGGTACCGTTAGTAGCATCGAGGTACAGGACTCGTTTATCGTACTTGAACTTCCGATCAGATATTACAGAAGATTTTCAAGAGGAATCTGGAACACCGCCGTATCGTGCGCTGCCGAATAAAATATTGCCATAAAGAAGATCTGAAGATTAGTTCCTGGCCTCTGGTAGTATAATATGCCATCTTTTAATCTTACATGTTTAAACTTATGACACCATCTTCTTTTCAAATTTATGGTCTTTTTATGATCCCACGGGAACCACAAATTCGTTTTAAATCTTTTAAGAATCTAACGTAACATGAAATACCACTCATTCGAAAATGTTCATTAACACTATTTCATCTTGAACCACATTTCTGTAATAATAATTACACGAGCAAATTTTTGTTATACCTTTGCTACTGTAAACTGAACCAGATATTTTCAATAAAAAAAGGCACAGAAGGATACTTTGGAATTCGTGAAGAGTAAAAAAGAACTCATTGGAAATACATAGCCTACGTGTATCAGAAAATCGTAAAGAAATGGTGATGCTCACTGTAACAGTTTCGGAGAAGGGAAGTGGGGTCAACCGTCGGGGAGCCTCCGAAGCTAACGGTCTCCTTCAATGAAGAAAGGATGCGGCTCAAGTCAAGTGTCAAGGTCTCGGGTCAAGCCACACTGTATAAAGACAGACGAGGAAAGATCTCCATCTCGGCGCACGATGCGACAAAGAGGAAAGAGGAAAGAGTGTGATAACGCCGTAGCGGTATCTCAAGGTAATTACACGGTACCGGTTTCCTTATAAGGATTCGCAAATAAAAGAACCTGAACCCACCCGCCCCGGGGATAACCAATCCTGACGGTTCGCGACAATTTTTCCACCATCTCCTTTGCCAATCGATGACGATAATCAACCATACTTTATCAACGTGACTACCTTGAACATCATCGGTTATACGCAGCAAATAACGGAGGATATAAATATATCTGCACTGATTTGTTGATATACTTCTCCTCGATCCTCTAACAAACAGAAAAGTGTTAATCATTAGGTCAGCCTACCTTGAAGATTCTATTTGTAGTTACGATTAGAGCGAAGAAGAAAACCAGCGACAGAGTACACACTTCCCGCTTTGTACCATTAAGGGTAAACAGTTTCTGCAATTTTTGTCACTAAAGTCGAAAGAACGATGGGCGAGCGAATGGCGCATTTTGAGGATATCGTATTGTCAATATTTGATAAGTAGATAAACATTCCCTTTATCAAATGGAGCTGTTATTACAGCGGTGCTTATCGCCACGAGGTGATGGTATTATTAAAGCACTTCAGATACGAAAGCTAGAAAATCTATTATAAATCGAAATAGACAAAGTAAAACGATCTGCTTTATAATATCATTCATTTCTCGTCTCTGAGAACGTTGGATTCAGCTCCACGAGGATGGAGCTCGGTAACACCTTCGCAGCATTACAATTAAAGGCAAGTAGTAAATCTCGCGATTCTTCCGGCAGCGTCTCCACGCGTTGCATTATTACCACGTTACCAGCCTCCATGGCATCGCGATAATTTAAACATTTTTGCGCGCGCCCCTCTAACGCGCGACGACAAAATTTTATCCGTAACCTACGACTACGTTCCGCGGCGAGAATGACCGCATCAGGTACTCGCGTCTCCATATGTACGCGCATAAGTTACAATGTCCGCGACACGTGGAAAGCAGCCTTAAACGCGGGGCACCGCGTTCCTTCACAAATCATCGTTGACGGGAAAAAGAGACGCCTCTGTGCGGAGTTAACACAGTTGTCTCGCTGTTTTCTCCGCGAACGTCAAGTTCGCATAAATTTCTGTCGTTTTTCCATAGTTCGAACGTCCACCTTGACTCCTACAATTCAGAGTGTCTCGCGGGCATTGACGCTAGTGATATTAACACATCCGCTGTCAGACATGTGCCAAGGACACGTGACCAACTAGAATCCCTTTTTGTCCAGTTGCCCGGAGTTAATAAAGCTGTTGAATGCTTTCTGTCTGTAATCCGCACACACGCGGCCAATTAGTTGCTAGTTCGATGCCTACAATACATCAGAAACACTGTATCTTTTACTTTAACGAGATTGGCCTAGGAAATGTTATAAAAATTCATCTCTTGCGTTCGTTCCACCTGTACAAGAGTTTTGCAAGCCTGCCTGCGGTACCGTTCAAATGGGCGCTCGTCGATGCAACAAAGGGTTTCGGTGAAATTATTTATGGAGGTCGAACATGATTGACGACCCACCCACCAGAAAAACCCGCACGTGCACATAACGAACCTACGCAGCAAGGCCTCTATACTTCGGGGCACAATGTTTCGCGAGTCGAATCGCGAATCGTGAAAGCGCGATTTATTTTAAGGACTTCATTATCATATTCGCGGTAAGTGCGCTATACCATGTCGCAGAGAGCATTCTCTACGCGTTATTATGGGATACTGAGTCGGAATTGAACGACTCCATTGTAGAGATATCGGATGAATTTAGATGAACGTAAATGGTGAGAAAGTAAAGGAAGGGTAAAATCTAAAACTGAAGAGTCCTTGTAGAAAACACTGTAAGTGCCAAAAATCAAATTTTTCAGGAGAGAGAAAGAAACTTCCCTGATTTTAAATCATTTACGAAATTTGATTGCTAAATATGCTTAAGTATAAAATAACCCAAATGCATCACAAAATGTCCTATTTTTTTGCATTTGACTATCTATGTTTGAAGTAAATGCGATTCCAATACTTCTGCGGAGATCGATCCTCTGGATGTTGGTAAGTAATGTAACGAGATACGGTACGTCCACGTTACATCCTAAGGCACAGGCAAAGAAAGCCTCGGGGATCTCCCTTCGTGGCTTTCTCACACGCGATGCTACATCGACGTCTTCCACCCTATCGTGCGGTTAATGGGCGATTCTCGTTTCGTTTCCCTTCGAAAAATGGCCCCCCTACACTTGCGTCGATGAAATGAATGGTTGTGCGGATCGTAGGAATCGGCCGCCACGCAATTTTCCTCTCGGGAGTTTTCCATCGCGCTGTTTTCAAAAGCAATCGTGTAATTGTAAAGATACGTGCGAATAATTTGAAAGTATAGCCAAGGAATCCCCAAAATAACCACCTTAACTTTTACGTCTGCCACCGAACCTGATGCTGCTTCGTCTCGCGTCTCCAGTAATTGCAATTTCGACCGACAGACACTAATTTCCTTGCGAATTACCCAATTAGTCCAGCGATCGAAAACTTGTTACCGATGCGATGAGTGTACGCCACAAAATTAAGGTACGTATAACTATCGAAGATCGTCAGACCTGGTTTGCGGGACCGAAGCAAAGATGATTGCTACGTGAGGATGCTCTTCCTCTGCATGAAGCCGCACGAACTGACCACAACTGCTCGGACTCTGTTGCCGAGAAAGTTTAAGAGGGATGCAAGTACAGTGGATTGAATGTACGAGCATTTTAGGCACCGAAACCTTTTTAACGTTTTTGCTCTCAGACTCGTCTCTTAACCTCCACTACAATTCAACAGCAAGTAACCATTTACGTAGTCTGATTTTATTAACCGCAGATACTATCCCCAAGCAACTAAATCCTGAAAACGATCGGCGTGCATCAAGGCTGATCAATTTATACCCCTTTGGAAGATCGATACTCGAAGCAGTAACACCGATTTAACCCAGTGTAACCACCGAATCCCTCCGCCATCGACAACCAGCAATTTTTGCTGGAACACGGGAACCGCTCGGAGGAAACGTGAGATCCGACATTGCCAGGTCCTGCATCCTGAGGTCCTGAATAATGCAGACCACCTATTATCCCTTCCGGAATCGCGAGTCATCATCTGACCTTCTGCGCTCGTGCGCGAGAAATCCACGTTGCACGGAATTCTAGAGGGTTACGGTGGGTGTCCTCTCCCTGTCCCGCCGTGAAACCGGAGGAACCGAGGCGAAAAAAAAGGAGGGATAATAATAAAGGAGGGGGAGGGCAAGGTAGTCGAATACCGTCGCGTAGGAGAAGGCACGAGAAGTCGTGGGTTATCGCCGCGAACGTGACCGCATAAAAGATCGTAATGTTTTATGTGAACACGTGTATAAGGGAAGGTCAGTTCTGCGCGCTTCTGTCCTTCTCCCGTTCATCCTTCTCCCCGCGGCCGCTCTAGCAACAGCCATTGTTTCCGCCGAGGGAAAAGGGTTGTCGCCGGACGATGTAGCGATTACTGTTTCTTCATCGATCATTCCGAGTCTTCGAAACCGCTGTTCCGTTTAGTGATGTATGATTGTTACGTTGCAAAGAGACGTTGCGCTTCGACTGGAAAAAAATATGTGGCAAGTGGACTGTCCAATGGTGTTGAAAAGCAACAGCGTGTATAGATTATTAATTGAGGCTCTTCGGCTAATAACGGTCTTAGTAATTACATACATTGGAAAGTTTTTTAAATTTTAAAGGGCAGCGACACAAGTGAATAGTGATTATTAAGAGGAGCCCTCATATCGCGTAGACACCCGTGTTCACTCTGTCGTATCTGCCGTGGAATTTCGGTCGTTCCAGATGGAACGCCTCCGCGGGCGCGAGCGTACACGCGCCGCAAAAAGAGGATTACGAGCGGCGCGGCGCGAGATTCGTGCCAGATAGAAGTCGGGCTTGTCGTGCGCTACGGACTGACGTACAAATTGCAGGACGGCTACTTAAAACGAACAAGTGCTCATTACCCGACGTGATAAGTTTACCCGCGTCCGACTACGCCTCGTAAATTCATGCCGAAATGACCGTCTCGCTGGGGACGACTAAATACTCAGAAACGCAGACGTACATATCCTCGATTACCCCTCGTTTAATCCAACTTCTTCGTCACCTTAAGGCCTTCTTTATTGCCGCTGCCCTTATTCAGCGACGCTCGAGTGCCTGTTATTATCGTGAGTTATTGATATTGTTCGAACGTGTTTGTCACTGTCCGTGAATCTTAGACGTAGCAATCGATAATACTTCTATTGCGTTCCATTTATAGAATTATGTGTTTGTCAAGCTATCCGGTAACAACTTTATCGGCCACTCGACTTGTTATTCGAATTTTTAATAATGTCACTTGAACTACCTCGGAAATAAACTTGTGCTTCGAAAGCTAAGGAAGCCCTTTTCCAAAGGAAATGAAATTTCGCGGCCACTATACAGGGGTCTGGAATCAAGAATTTGGTGACATTTGTCTGTGGCTTTTGAACTATAAAAGATATCGGAACGAAATTTGCGCCAAAAAATAGGAAAAAATTATCCCCTTCTAATGATGTATAACTTAGTATTTTTTACATTTATTTATTTATTCTTTTTTCAATTTTTTTAAGATAATTGTTATAAAAACAAATTGAACGCTGTTTATTTGATAGTGTATTTAATGCTGTTTTCAGTGGTTTAAGTCGCATGTTGAGGAAAATTTTCGGTTCCAAGTTATAAGGAAAATAGCCGGGAAAACACGTGGTCCGGGTCTTTCCTATTATTTATCTTTCCTGTTGCTTACATATTAATTCTTCGGTTTCGAGATATAGATTTTTTTCTTTTATGTATATGATTTTATTCGGATTCTTGATATATATGGGTTGGATGTCAATAGAATTCTTGATGTGTTTTCTGTGCCTCTTCAGACAGTTGTCCAATTGAGAGTAATGCATGTTCTATGATTTATACACCATGCATTAATATCTTGTGAACAAAAGCTGGCATGTAATACCAGCCCTACTGTGCCACAAAATGTTTTGTGGTATCTTGCCTATATCCCGAAAATTTTCAACATCTATTCGATGTGTAAAGGAAATTGCCTGTAATATTGTACGAAATTGTTGAATTAATTTTAAATTTTCAAAACTGATTTGGTATAGGGAACAACATTCATTACAGAAAATGGCATAATGAATACAAAATATTTTTTGATATTTTGCATATATAACTACTGCTAAAATTTTGTAACGTGTACTAGATGTGGAGAAAAAATTACCTGTAATATAGTGTGGAATTTCTTAATTAACATTACATCAATTCCAGGAATTTTCGAAGCAAATTCCAAATAATCGCCCTGCTATGTTTCCATCGTTGCGTGATCCCCATCCTTGTTTTACATAATCAACGTACAAGCCCATTTCTTCTTCAAATTATTTTTGTATTCCTTCTTTCCTCTCATTTTTCATTTCTTTCATCTCATTTGTATTTGCAGTCTATTTCTTGAAGGGCAAATTATACGATATCTGCAATATACACTCCAGACACCTAATCCAGGCGGGTAGTGATGACATTCCAAAGGAATAATTTGCACTACTACATACTTTGAAATTTATTAGTTCTAAATTGTTCATTTGTGTTGTTGTTACAATTTCGTTCCGATATCTTTTATAGTTGAAAAGTTATAGACGAATGTCAGTAAATTCTTAATTCGAGACCACTACTGTGCAAGCACACGATAATCGTGATGTACGAAAATTGACTTAAAGTAAAGTTGACGTTTCTCTAAAATATTTCTAACCTATATAGCGTGAAGTACCTCTGACCAAGCGTAACCACGCCATTTCAATTTCAGTGACGATTTTAAAACGTCAAGGTTGGCGTACAATTAACATAATCTATCTTAATACGGGGAAAAAGGAAGCTTGTCACAATTGTTGAACACCAGGCAGGGTTTATGATGTTAGCAATTTGCTTGTCTTATTTTAAACAGGCCAGGATCATAATCACGCTTCGGTACTGTCCAAGCCTTCGTGCGCAGGATAACTGGTAGGGTTGCTTCGTATCTAGGAGTATTATCTCGGTATTTATGCCGAAGCCGTGACCCCTGTGACAACGTGGATGTCACGGATAACCTTTTTTGCAGGTGACTAAAGGAAAAATCTGTATTCCATGCGCTCCAATCTTTCCATGTACGGTCCGCGTGGAGCTAACACATTTGCAAGTGTAGGTTGATGTGTTCCTTAGGAACAAGTACCAAATTTCTTGATTGAGAAACTTGGAAAATTGGGCCATGTATCAGTGATTCCCAACCGCTGGGTCGCAAAGTGTTTTCTGGGGGAGGCACGTTTTTAATTTTTTTTTTTATAATATTATTAAGTTAGAATTATAATATGAAATACTTATTTTGAATGTGTTTTCTTTACCTTATTAAATTTACCTTACCTTATATGGGGGGCAGGTTATTTGAATATTATAAAATTATATTTTAGAACGATGCTGCTCCAAATTCCTCTCTCCTTACTTTAAGCAGCAGCCCGATAGTACAAACAGATGAGAAAAAGTTGATGTGCTTCTTCTTTAAACGAATTATACGCTCCTGCAATGAATAAGCAGTTCTTCTGTCTCAGGCATCATTTCAGAAAAAAGCTTATTCCGTAAAACTATCCATTCATAATTGCACCAAAACATCTCGCGAGTATCGTATAATAAGGTATTCATTAATCCCATAATAGCTGTGTTAATGGGCATTACTACTTGTTTGCGTAGAAATCTGCTGAATCATCTCCGATTGTCTGGAGCCTGGCAATAAGATCGAAGCGGTTCAGTGATCAGATGCAGAGTCGATATTACGATCGTCGACCTGTTCCCGTTTTTTGCGTTACATCGACTCGGTTGCAAACGCCGATAGTAATTACCTTCGGACGTTTATAGGATACTCGTTCAGCCTTTATCATGCTCGAGCAATGATTCAAGCCTAGAAATTCATCTTACACGAAGCTCAAATTCTACTAACCTCTTTCAAAGTGTTCCATCAACAGTCCTGATAAATAATAAAGACTTCGTATCGATTAAATATAGAGTCATCCGTTACTATGTATGCCATCAGATATCTAATAATACTAGTTACCAATCGCAATTAAAAGTAACAGAAGAATTTAAACACCTAATTGCTCATGTATCGAGGTAACTGTGCTCGAGTTTGCAGTAATTATTAAACCGGGTTATTATGTAAATAATTGAATACTAAGTAGACAGCTGTGTACGATAAAGGAATCCAATTGGAACATCGTTTAAAGAGGCGCACAATCGTGCCGCGTGCTTTTCCAGTGGCACACGAACGTATTCAATGCACATATGACGCGCGCATGTTGAACAGGCCTAACCACCTGCTGGACACATTTCCTTTGTTGTATGCCATTTTTCGGATGAGGCTCCACAGAACGACAACGCAACAGGTTACAGGCTCCCCGGAACACGGTTAACTGTATCCGAATGTTTATTACCATGCTCTGCAACCTGTTGGACCAGAGAGATCTTCTCGACTAGCCGGGAAACATGGTGCTAAAACACTAAAAACGAACGATTTACCTGAATCCTACCATTAACGTTTAAACGATTTGATAATGGCCTGGGTATTCCCAGAGACTCGCCGCGATTTGGTAACTCGAACAGATTATTTTTTTAATTCATTTGCCAAGTATCACGATACACATTAAATAAACTTAGAAAATGAATTTTGTTACTTTCCAAGGCTAAAAGAATATGAACCAGTGTTTGATGGGCATTTTAAACGGCAATGGAGATGTTTAATCGGTGTAAAGTGAATGAAACCAGGGAAACGAACAGGCACGGCTACTGCCTGTTGTATTCCGAAATAATGGACTCCTGTCGATCATCGCGAAACGAGGGGTTCATTACATAATTATCAATGAATTATGCGTGTTCAGTGACCGGAGTGTCCTCTGCGGGAATCGTCCCGCCGGAAGCGGATGCACGCTTCACGAAAGACGGACACAAGTGAAACGATCCGTGTGTGTGCAGACGCGGCGCAGTAGATGCGCCTGTACGCGCCAGACACGGACGTACAACGTTGTTCACCGCATAAAAGCTGGCACCAAACGTCTGTGGGAACTAGACGTGATTTTTACTGCCCATTATCGCGAATTCTGCATCGGATATTATTAAATTTCTATTGAATCCAGTATTAAAATACTAGAAACGGAACTACGAAAAATGGAAGTTTCTAGTCTTTTCAAGTTGGCTAATTACTGCATCGGTACAACCAGAATGGCTGTTATAATTGTAGCTACATAAAAAGAGCTTCCTTTTATTAATAGCGTAGAATATTAAGAGATACGAACAACGATCTCTTCCTGGCAAAGGGTCACGGTCATCCGCTCGGCTCTGAAACCATTTACGAACAATAAAGACACGCACACGTTCGATTAATCCCGCGGTAGCAGTTCGCGATTACGCGTTGAAGATTGCATCGCTCAGACTCTCCGTTGCATAATGGATCCTCGATCTTCCATTAAATCATACTCGAGCCCGAAGAGAAACTGCGAGTGCATTTTCAGATTGCAAGACGTCGAAACTTTCAATAGACTTGTTGCGTTAAAACGTTCGTATAAAAGGTTCATTAAGTACGCTGATAGCTATCGATTCATTTTCGTTCGTGAAAGTTTTCATTGAAGCTCTTCCACGAAACAATTGCCACCGCTCGATGGTTTCGAATTTTTACTGCTCACGTGTTGCGATTTCTAACTCTACAGGAGTACAAGAACAGGTTCTAAATCGGTAATGAAATAATTTCCTCCTTTCTAACCACCTTCAATTCTTTTTTCCACTTATCCCACCACACGAGCATCGACTGGGCATGTCTCCAATGCTAAAAATCTGTTTAATATTGACCTCCTTCTAAATGTACGATTAAGAATGTCCAATCGAGTCTCGTGCACCGGAAAGTTACTAACTTCGGTGAGACGCATGTCACGCGCTACCGATATCGCGTACAGAGCGTGTTTTACAAGGAATCAGAATTACAGCGGGGATGCATTTAAGGGCCTTCCGGTAGCATCGATAAAGTTACGCATGCGATTACGTGTCGAAGATGCTATCACCTTGAACGTCGTTACATAAGGTTTCCAGGGACGCACAATAGGGCTCCGATGTTCCATTAAATCGTATGCAAATACCGGGAGAACAATGGAACGCGGACGGTCGGATCGACGTTCGCGAAAAGTCAGTGGTCGGCTGCCGGAACGCTTCCTGGATGTGTGGCAAGCGATCCACGGGATCCCTGAAGAAGATCCCAGGAATTCAAGACCGTACCTTAACCCCCTTCTTCCTAGTACTCTGCATAGTAGCGCTTCAACCAGCATTTCAGTGCCCCCGGGTTGAAAATAACGTCTGCCAAAAATAGACAGTCGGTGTTTCTAATCCACGAAGAATCTAATTTATTCTTACAAGAAACAGAAACAGAAAGATTAGGGGCACAATTTTTGCTTTATTATGGGTGACTTCTGACAGACTTAACAAAAGTTGCCTTTTATACTGATATTTAAGCTGTCAAAATTTGAAATCTGAACTTTGTAGGTACGCTAGAGGTATGGGCAGTGAACGCATTAAGGCTATAACAAAAATTAGCATATACAAAAGTTTAAAAACATGTTTAAAAAAAAACTAAAGGTTACCTAATACTTTAAGCTTCTTGCGGCGCCTCAAACTTTTTTTTACAGAATCTAGATTTTGCGGGCTTTATCTGTATCACTAAAAGCAATTTTTTTTCACTATTACAAAACAATCACACAATCTTGGTTTTTTCGTTCCACCCTACCCTACACTTCTTCTTCGGTTCAAATATCCTGCTTTGAAATGGAGGGTCCTACGTTATTCAAGATAGTGAGGTGCGAACGTCATTCATCATAGCAGAACGCCGAACGAGGAAAGTAATGACTGACAACAGCTGTTCGGTATCAAGCAATTCGTTAACACCGCGTTACGGCTATCTTCATACAAAAGGAATCCCGCTACACGCGGTACTCGCGGGTGTGGCTGATTGAATATAAATCATAATAAATTGTACGACAGTACGGAATTAATTTACGGGGCCGATGATTTAAGATGTTGCGGGTCCTGCGTAATTGACGCCTCATTTCCGCATCCAGCCTCCCCGACAACCAGAGAAATCCATCTTCCTTATAGGAACCCGGCGTCGTTATTTCCTACTAACGGAATTCAAAGCGCTTTCCTGCGGATACGTAATCGATCATACGCACTCGACGCGTTCGTTATCCCTAACAACACCGTAGCCCTAAAATTTCTCAAATTCCATACATCATTCTACGATATTCATTCACACTTTGCAATAGAAGAAACCGCCTGCAGAATTTTCCCCAGAAGGTCAAAACATTCATAAACAGTTCTAACTTAAGCACTAGAAGTTCCCCAATGATTTTTCTAGCGAGGAAGGTATTCGAAGCATCTTGCAATCAGCAACGAACGATGAAAATACCGACGAACGTAGTTTTGCGTACCGTTCGACGAAGCGGCATCTTTCTTTCGCCCGAGGGTAAACGAGCGTACCAACGATCACGATCAAGATCATTGACTTCTCACGAATGTAAAGCGATCCCCTGAAAGCCCCCGCACGGCCAGCGCGATCTTTCGTCCGGATATCACGTGGACACGGGGGAAAGGAAGGACTTATCAAAGTCGTGCATCGCCGCGACGTCACGAACTGGCTCACACGGAATTTTTTTCTCCATCGCGACGACGTTTCGCTTCCCTTTCCTTTTCTCCTGGCTTTTCAACATTTAATCATGGAATTTCTTCTCGAAGCATTTAATTGAAAAGCGGGAGCGTAGTGTTTCGTGTAGCTAGTTCTACTCCAGTCTCTGCGTAATGAAAGTGTTTAAATAAAGCAAAGAAAGCGATTGTTATTTCATAGAATATGTTAGAATCTTGGATATTTCATAGGCATGCTTCTCCTTATTCCTCCGTTGAGTCCGTCGACCCCTTGGTACATATCTCATTATGAGAAACATCCGCGAATCACTTCTCGAAATGAGTATCGAGAGATCTGAGCAGCTCCTCGGCTTGGCATTATCGCGCGCGTAGCCACCAGCATCGCGAGGAAAGTTACGAACTGATAAAGGGAATAAATCGCAGCGAGCGCCACGATCTTGCCGTCCACTGTCGATCGGGAGAGAAAGGAAGAATGACTTTCTGTCTTCGCCGTGTACTGAAACGCGCGTTCAAGGCTACCCCTGAAGATCACGGTCACGTCGTTAGTGCTGGACAATCGCCATCTGTCATCGAGGGTTTCGCGCAGTCAGTGTCCATCGCGTGCAAGCAAAAGAGGAGAAAACAGTAATACTCTGCCCCGATCGGCGAACCATATATCACTCGCATTTGCATTTTCATTCGGGCGGAACTCCAGGAATCCTTCGTTCGCGTCAATCCGAGCCACTCGTCGTTCGTATGAATAATCGTGCTCCGTTTCATCACTTTCTGTAAACACCTTTCTGCGTGCTTCAGAACTTCCACAAACAACATCGATAGTGACGTGCTGCCGCGTTGTTTTCCTTTCGTTCTCAGAGGCGCGTAAGGGTATTTCCGTCACAATCTTCTTTTCCCTGTCGTTTATGTATTAATTCTTTATACCCTCGTTATGAGAGACCATTATAAAACAATTATCACTGCGAATGTTATGATCGTCGACGAGGAAAAGGTGTCGTTCCTTTCTGAGGATTTCGTCGTGGATGGCATATCGATGCTTAATTAAGAGATTATTTACCGCCAGCGACGTGAATTGTTATCCATGACCGGTTCGTGAAAAACACGGCCAAGTGGACCACTTGTACCAACCTCATCATCGTCGCAAACGATTGAAACTTATCCTCGATCGTGACGAGGCAAATAATGTGGTCGACGGATGAGGTCAAAGAAAAGGAAAAAGAATTAAAAGCGTGTATCTTAAAAGGCACTCTCGGTACGCGGAAGACTCTTAATGGACACCGTGAATTTCGTTGAAATCTCGGTTATGACACAACGCTTAATCTGACGTCTGGAATACTTTGTGTCTAACAATGAATATTCAGACTCAAGCTAGAACCAGGAAATTTGAACAGAAATGCCAACAAGCTCTAAAACCACTCTTGAAAACTAACATTAACTGGCATTAACGATCAGGAGAATGCAAGAAATAACTCATTAGCAAAATAAATACAGAAACTGCAATTTCATTTCGACAGAGTGCTTATAGCGTGTCAGAAGGACGTTAATGTTTCTTCAGAAGGATTTAAAGTTACGATTTTGACGAGTGTCAATAAACCGATTTTTGCAGACGGTGTTTATGGACAATTATATCCCTCTACGTTCTCATCAGGACGGATGTAATACCCTCAGCAAGGTGTTACACGAGACAAGGTCTCCCACTGTACGATACGCCATGATCACTGGCTAAGGTCGTCTATCTTGAGTACTCCGTTGCAACATTTTGTATGGACATTGAACCTTGATTACGAGGAGAAAGGTCGGTGTCGTGCAACGGCGTTGCATGCTAACGAACCTCGTCGTATTTTGTTATTTCGGTCTTGTTATTACAGGAACGAACGCGCCAGCTTCGTGTACCACGAATCAAATTTTTCCGACCGTAAGTCGGTGGGATGCAAATCGGTCACCGACCACAGGGTAGGAATCTATGAATGTAGATACTACTATGCTCTCGATCCACGAAATAACAATTGAATGCCATTGCTACATAAGTGAGGAGTTCAGTGGAAAACAGGTACATTACACAAATGCATAAATTTTCGTTTCTTTGTACCATTAATTCGTGCATGCAATGTAGTGTAATTCCCCTATAATAGCATGTACGTTTTACCGAGCAGGATCATATTAAATTTTCTCCACGCTGAGAAAAAACAAATCCGTAATGGAAAAGGCGCTCTTGACACTTGGCTCCTTGGAAACACGTGACAGACCTTACTTTGTCTTCAAGATGGAGATAACAGATATGTAGAGAAGTTAATCATTCATACGAAGTAAACACAGAAATAAGTGGTTAAAAAACGTACTCGTAATGCGAATAAATGGAAAGGTAACGAAAGAAAAATATTAAGAAATACTGGTAAACAATATTTTGTACGGCGAAATAAAAAAGATTAAAAAGGAGATTAATTAATTTTTCAGCTAAAATTTGATACTAGTTGTTATTTACCATCTAATTGATATACCGTTTAAAATAATTACAGTTTCGTACGGCATTTCTTACGAAAATAATTTGTGCTTTAGCTTGCTTTCCTCTAAAATTATAAAACGGGGGCATATGCTTGTTTTCCACTGAGCCCCTCAATTGCAATCCGTGTTAAATCCACAAAGAAAAATTTGCAAGCATGTTTGTGTATTAATTAGTGTATCTTCCTCTTTTTCAAAATATTACCCGGGGTCGTTAAGAAAATGGTACTCGACGTATTTAGTGTCTTTCTTTCAAATTTAAGTTGCCTACTGACTGAGTCTAGACTATGACAAGTTGAAATTCGTAGAAGAAACCTCAAATCCAATGAAACTCGCCGTGGAACACAAATAACGCCGAGCAACACTATAATTTACAACAACCCGAAGGTTCGTTCAAATAGGATGCATACAAATAGCGCGTCGCATTTACTTGATGATCGAACAGATCGTTGGCTATATGCACGCCGATCATTTACACGCGATCTTCTTCCGGCACGTAATACCGTGGCTAATGAGCCCACGTACCTCGAGTGCAGGTTACATAAACGTGGGGACGCGTCACGAGGAGAGAAGGGAGATAATCGACAGAGAGGAGTCGGTCTCGAAGACACACTTGTAAGACGAGGAGGAATAATTAGTCGTCCTGGGACCAGATACCATCCAGACTTACTGGATTCTCCATTCGAAATCTACACACATTTTGTTAATAGTACAAGATTAGAAGATCACGAATACCACAACCAAGCAGCATCAGAACATTGACTGCCGAATGAAGACACTGCCAACAGCATAACGGGGTCAAGCAAAGGGGATAAGAGAACACAAGTGATCAGAAGGAAGGGACTTATAACAGTAAAGGAAACAGGGTTGTGTAAATCTTGGATGGGCGAGAAAAGATTTGACAAGGAAACGGTGCCAGACGGGGTCGATCAGACGTTAATGGAGATTAATTTTTATACGGCCTACATCCCACGAACGCCTCCTCCCACCGATGTGAGACAAAGCCTGTAAGGATGCGGGGATAAGTATCGTTACATGTGCCAAGGCACAGGGATAGTCATAATGTAAGCATTGAACCGACGACGGTGCCTGAACCGTCCATTGTATTCCGTAGCCGGAGTCGCAGGTTCGGGCCAGCCTTGAAGCAGTGAACCTCCCAGCGCGACAAGATGATGCATTGTTACAATGCCCGGCCCTATACTTGCCCTTTAGGGTCACGCAGAAAATCGCAAAGGTTAAGAGGTATCAACGCCGTCGTATCTGCGTTTGCCGCGAGCTCTGTGACCCGGGGCTCGAATTTCGACGGTATCACGCCTCTCCCCTGGAATATACAGCCGGAACAGAGATTCCATTCGATAGATTCCAGTAAGTCCCGTGGAGGACACTCGTCGGGAGGTTACACGTGATTCTGAATATCTGGTGGACCTATGGTAAGAGTTGGTTCTTCAACATCCAGGTGGTTGAAAATGGATTCCGTCATTCCGAAGTGGTATAATTCAAATTCTATAGCACCAAGAAGGTTCAAGGTGGCTTCTATGAACTGAAAATCGTATGGTTTGAATATCGTAACTGCTAAGTGACCTGAGCCGAGTTTCTTTGACGTAGGATTCACCAAATCCTGCCCCGAGACCTCCAGGTGATTTGATTTAGCTCCCCCAAACTGAAAGTGATCCGAGTAGAGTTACATACTATAATTCAGAAGGTTCGGACCTTGGCTATGCTGGGTCTAGATATATCCTGATATTCTGCGCAGAATGTAACACATAGATAATTATGTATGTGATCCTGTGATGAAAAAGGTTGGCGAGCAGCGATCAGATGCGACGTCTCTTCAAGGTTAATCTGAACCTACCTGACAAGATACGAAGATCCGACCGCACGATCCTCCAATAAAAGAAACAGCAGGTCGTTTTGAGCGTAACTTTCCTGTGGTTACCGGGGTGATGATATAATTCGTTGGAATTATGGTACGCGTAATATCTTTCTTAATGTTACAATGAGCTCGAAGGGAGAACGATTGTAAACGTAAATATTGCTTAATTTTCCCGTAGGGAAGACATCGTGAGTTAGGATTATCTAAGAAGTTTCGCTGAAAAACTGGTGGAGCACTAATGTCGGGGAAATATCTGTGTTCCTCCAAGGACACGTGACGCCTTTAATTGCCCAGTGACGGCACTTGCAGCACCAACCCGTATTTCAGGCAGAAATGCCTGGACGAACAGCCAAACGACTTATGCAATCAGAACGATGTCTCTATTTCAATGTGCTGCGATCGTACACGTCAGCACACACGGACAACCTAGTATCGTACACCATGTGGGTACCAGAATATCGACGAATGTATTAGCACCATTCGTTTTATGGAGCTGGCTAGATATCGCGGTAGACGCGCTATCAGTTAATGGCCTACTAGAAACGTATTCGCCACGAACATAGAGATTTAGTGCTTCGCGTGGCGATAGGGTCAACTCGATGTATTTTCCATGCTTCGGTATCTTCTTGAATAAAACCAGCGATCTCCATAAATCCATTGGACACTTTATACCCCCCGAATGACAATACTATTACCCATACCCTCAACTTTCGTTCCTCGCAACTGAGAGAGAAACCTCCATCCAGGGACAGAGCATTTCGAAGCAACTTGCCACTGATTATAAACTCGATTTACGAGCAATCATTCCGCCTAGCGGATCGAACCAAGATTCAAGCATGCATTCTAGAAGTGCAAGCTGGCTAGAGGCAGCTGTACAGTTGCTTCGGGTCGTGCAGGATTTCAAAGCACTGCGAGGTATCGCTTGAAACAAGAAGAACACAGTGGCCACGATTGGCAAGACGTTAGCACGAAGTTCGCGAAGATTCGCGTGCACTGAGGGGTGAAGGAAGAGGCTCAATAATGGATATCGATGATGTTGGAAGAGACATCGGCACGTCCGCACGCATTCCGGCAGCCAGTTATAAATCACTGATTCGTATCTCGGTAAGGCCTCCTTAACCAAATGGATGCTACTGTCGATTTGAATTACTGCCCTTACCTGGCGAGAGCCATTGCCAGCCGACATCCACTCGAAACGGTTCAAAGTTCTATGTAAACTACCGCCCACGTTTACATTCTCTGGCCACGAGAAGGCCCCCTCCGCCGCGTCCCAGATCCCTAGACAGCCCGAGAGGCTCTCTATGTCCGTAGCTCTTCTTCGAGTGATCTAAGGAAACGTCTTCGGGGCCGCGATAGAGCCGACGCTGTCGCTCATGGCTCCCCAGGATTTAGGATCGAGGGTGATAGCGACTGAATAAAAGATGAAGCGTGGAAGGTATCGCTGGGCGGTGCAAGCATTTCGCAAAAGGTTCCTCCGGGGGTAAACGGGCGAAAGACGATCATTTGCACTCTTTTCTGCCTTTACTTGGACTTCGGATACCGAAAGGGTCCGGGCACCAGCGGGAGCTCTCTTGTGGAACACGAGACGCGGTCAGGCAGGAAGAACTGGTCGAGTGTGAAGATTGGCTAAAGGCTTCTTTCAAAGTATTCTTATTGCGACATGTTGGCGACTATCTCGAACTGCTTCTCCAGATAGTTGTCGTATAAATTCAAGCAGTGCCAAGGCTCTTACTGGACGTCCTCTATCTACTTGCGCGCTCCAGAGAGTCACTGATTAAAAGTCACCGCAATGTGTGCACAGTGTGTCGGGTTGCAATTGAGCGTATTCCATGAAAAAGGGGCTGATGCAACGCTACTTTTATGGAAAAGAACATATTTATGTTGGATACGCATAAAAGACGACAGAAGGGTCAATTTTCATTTTGATTGATTCTTTCACTTCGTTCACAGGAATCCTGTTCCGTCTCCACGCGTCCATTCGAAACACTAATATCCTCAGACCAGGCCGAGCCGAAGGAAGCCTTGCCCGCGGTAGCTTGAAAAGAAGTTCGGTTCAAGGGGATCGAGTGGAGTAGGCTGGCAGTTGGGTTTCCAGAGGTTCTAACTGAATTTATGGCGTCACCTGCCTAGGAATGCGGCTGTACAGACAATAGAAGTCTAGTCGTTCCTTCTTGATCCTGCAGCCGCGCCAGGCTGATCCACGATCTGTAAATTGGATCAAGAACGGCCACTGCCAAACGACCCTTTCGTTCGGCGTGCTTCTCGCCAGCAGGCTGCGAATGGTTAGAATAGTTGGCGGGCATGGTGTCTGTGTGCGAGATACGCGCGCGAGTATGAGTCAGGTGCGAGACTGCGTGGGCTGCGGAAGATGCGTCTTGGAAGTGATTGTCTCCGTTCTCAAAGCTGTGTTTGGGCGAAGACCGTCGTGTCTCGCGGAGAACAATTGTCTATTGTGCTTTTTTAAGAAGCTGGAGTCGTTTAATGAATCCTGACGAAGGAACGACGCCGCAGACAACTACACGCGCCATTCCTCTCGGAACTTTAACCCTGAAGGTAAATCTTAGATTGCATTTCCATGCACCGGGCACGAACCGAAGATAAACGTAAGTGATCGAGCCAAAGCCCCCTGCTACTAAACACCTCGGCTATGAATTATCTATCGCAGTTGCCTGGCGCCATTATCACTTGGAAACGCTTCGCAACACCTCGTCACGAGTCCCCGATCACCAGGAATGCCAAAAATCACCGCCCGAGGTCGACGCGCAGTCTGTCTACCAACGCGAGCCGACAAGTGTGTTTTCAGGGTGACTGGTTGCGCAACCGGCGACATATCAAATCGATTGGCATATATACATCGATAGCCCCGCGCAAGCTCTGACCAGCGTCGTTAGTATTCAGGGAGGGCTGTCTGCAGCCGAACCAGCGAGAAGTGCCTAGGAATTCCACTCAGGAATAATTTTAGCTTCTCCCTGTTCCCCGACCTTGCCGTCTTCGCGAAACCTATGCTTTCAGGGAATCTTGCTCCGGCAACGATACAATTCATGAACTCCTCTCGAGAAATTGGCACTCTTTGGCATCCACAGATCATCCCCACTTTCCATCCCCTAAATCTTTAATTACGACACACCACAACACGTTTTACTTGCTTTCCTCTTAAGTTACTAACCAGTACGCAGAATGGTGTTTTTCACAAAACGACGCTCTTCCTATTGAGAGATCTTCGATCCCCCCTCAGAGCTGCCTGCTTTTACAGGAAGAAGCAAGCCTCGGAGTTGAAATCTAAACGTAGGCACACGTGCGTAGAGAGTTGTACCATTATTCCAAGGGACATTAGCCAGAGGCAGCGTGGCTGTCGTGACAGCCACGGCTCTGAATCATTCATTCGTCCCGTGGCGTTCGTTCACAGCAGCCCAGCGCCCGTTGCACTTTCGTGGTCCTTTTGTCGTCCTCCCATATCGCGGTTAATATTGTACGTACACAATGCAACATCGTCTCGGGCGTAGGCAGACCGCAGGAGGGAGAGGCTCTTCCTTCCAAGGGTTTTTACTTCTCTTACCTTCGCCTTTATTCCCTCCTTTCTGGCCCTTTCACTTGTTCTGGCTGTGACGAATTTCGCCGAGCAAAAGCTCTCCTTTTGTACACTTCGTGGGCCCTTTGTGGCTTTAACAGGAATTACCGCTTGGATTGTGGCGTGGGGGAACATTGATTGCTTAACGTTGACTTAGTAGTTACTGGCTGATCAGTGATATTCTTATCAGTACGTTAAGTGATGTCAAATCAAGCTAAGACTGTCTGAAGATTGATAAACGCATTCCAACACGTCCTAATTTCGACCAGTGGCGGACTGGGTCTAAAAATATCAGTCGCCAGGAGACAATGGGGGCTCACACCCAATTATAAGGCTAGCATTTCATTTTTATAAGAAATAAATAAAAATTTCAAAAAAACACAAAGTGGCATCATACGTGGCAAAAAAGTACAATTAAAATTTGTGTGAAACAAAATTATATTTTTTAGTAATATTTAGTAATATGATCTGATGTTTAAGGGGACACACTTGTCATCGGACAAGCTGACACCGTGGCCAATCCGCCACTGATTTGCATTCCATCGAAAGTTTAACGCTCATATACATAAGTACTCTGTCGCGCATTTTCAAACAAGCCCTACAAAACCCGATGACTTTCCCAACTTGGACACGTGAGTGCTCTCTAGAACGACAAAATACTATCCTAACAGACGCGCAGTCTCTTCGACCGTCGAAGGGGGACGTAGCATTATAAAAATCATTGAGTCTCGTTTCTTTCTTCCAAGATCTCGTGTATAGAGGAAAACGTCGGCGCGCTTGATATAGCGGCAGTTCCGCCTGGCGGAATCGCAGGACGATACAAACTGGAAAGAGGGGAAAAACGAGGGGGGAAGAAAAAGAAGACGAGGCAAAGAAGGGGAACGAAGGAAGAAATACTGGAGCCGAGGGGCGCGCATGCCTCTCGTCCTCTCTGTTCCGCTCGCGAGGAATGGTGCGCCCAGGCTGAACTTATGTACCGGCCGCGCGGCAGCTCTCTCGCTACGGTTATAGCGCTGCTCGGCCCGGAGAATGTTGCTGAGGAATCATAGACGGACGTGCTGCGAGTGACGGCCACGCAAAAGGACATTAGAGAACTAGGCTCGGAGCCGCTCAGCCCGGTCGTTCCGTGACTCTTAGAATTTCCTCGCGACCGTGTACACATCCTTCACAGCCTGTTCCTCGTCTTTCTTCGCGTTCGACGGGAAAATTGAAATGCAGGCGGACGTCTCGCGGGGAGAGGAAGCTTCCCATCCACGTTGGAAGGGAGCCAGGAGTCCCTGTACCTCGTTCGATTCGCTTAGAATTCGTATAAATCCCAGACTTAGACGGCTCTACGACCTCCTTCGTCCTGAGGTGTGATCAAATACTATTTCGCCGCGTACGTGTAATTTAATTAACTCTCTTGACCTTTTCCACCGATTCATTTGCTCTTTTAGGGTAACGCTTTATACACAGTGCACACACGTTCGGAGCAGACACTTTGCACGAGTGTAGGATTAAAAGCTGCAACGAGTGGGTACTCAGCGAAAGGTAACATAGTTGTACTGGGTTGCATTCAGCTGACTAGAACATTGCACGTGGTTATGGGATTTTGAAGTAGCCTCTGGAGTAGGAATACAGCAGAATATAATTGAAATAAATGGGCGTGCTTCGTTGGAAGAGTGCAAAGTTTCAGGTAGGACTCAAACAGTTACAACTTCAACGTCGTTCCACAACTCGGGGATTAAATTATGCGTTAAGCGTTTCGTAAACAATCTGCGACCTTTTAAACGCTCAATTTCAATTTCTTTCGGAAGTCCTCCTACGCAGAGGCAGACAAGTTACGCAAAGCTGTTGGAGATGCGAGTAAATACAACTGGCGAGAATCGATTGAGAAATGCCGCGGAATTAGCCACATCTTTCGATGTACGTGTTGAAATTATCTTACCGCGACGAGGCCAGGTTCGCTGCACTCCCACGGTTGCACTTTGTTTCGACTGGGATTTATACGAGCTCGCTGATTGAATTATGTAATTACCTCTCGGTACGGCTTTAAGTGGATTACAAACTCGATTATGACGGTACAGAGAGCTGCCAACAACTCTCCGCGATCATTCGTCTTCGTTTGGCGTGTGGCAGCCTCGAATCACACAGTGTCTCAGAAATGGACAAAATATTGTACGAATAACTCACTGATTGACAGGAGATCAATAACAATTATCTGACGCCCACGATTCTCAGTATTTTCACCGGAGTGTACTCCACTTAACAAATACGTGGAAAGCAGACGTGTTTTTACTCCCCGCAGCTATGCAACGAGATCCAACGATCGCAGCAAATAAAGACACAAAAACTTCCCAGCGATATACGTTCCCAGTGCGGCTAAATCACCTATTGTTCGCGGAAATAAAGATTGAATTCGAAGCCTCTCTCCAGACAATTCTTAATACAATCATGCCTTCTTGAAAAGAGAAAACAAAGGCGTCCGGTAGCACGGTCAATGGATCGTTTAATAGACTGCCTCGAAATTTAATTTAACCCTACGACGCCGGACACCTTCGATCGAGAAGCCGAGCCGTTCGCAGCGCGCTTAATTGCTTTCGCGAATTGAAATTCAAGACGAACGTGTCAGCATCGACCTCGATTCGCTATGAGCTTTCGACCGAGGCGAAATTGTGCTCTTAATTCCAGATGATGCAGATCGAATAGAAGCCTCGCGGCCGTGGACGAAGCTAAAGAAGAAGCTGAAATGAAAGCGGCTCGAACCAGCCGCTCTGTGAAATGAGAATCTCTCCGTTGGCTCGATACGCCTAGCGGCGACCTTGCGCCAGGCATCGGCTGGTCCTTTTGATGGCCTGCGATTATCCTCGCGGGGAATAATCGATCGTATCGTTTCATCAGGGTCGCATTGTGGCCCCGTGGAATGAAACGAATTCCAGCCATTTCAAGTTCTCCGTACGCGCGCGAGATACGTCGCTCAATCGGGCCTAGACCTCTTTGAAATCCCGCCGACCAGAGATGAAAATGGATTGGACGAACAGCCGGGGCTCGCCCGAAGAGAAAAGAAACCGTCTGCCGCGATAGGACGTTTCGTAGATTATCGCTGCGAGGGTGTTTCGTATTCAAGCACCAGCGATCGAGTCTGACTGTACTGGACAATTCTACTGATTGTGATCGATACTTGGTCTCGTAGCGTGATGCCTGTCAATGAGGACGAAGGAGCTCTAATGTTCCATCCGTCATTCGTTTACTTTCGATGGTCCTTTTTCCGTTTGATGAAAAGTAGACTGATGCTGAGGACTTTACGAAGCCACCTGGAGCGTTTCCTTTGTTACCTTACAGTGACAAGTGTATTTCCCATTTTTATAAAATCCTTTCCTAAGGACAAATAGATTCAGATTGCCATTCTTAATTGAAGACCAAAGTGGTCAGTTTGCGAGCATTCCTGCGGTCGCAATATCCGCGTCATCGCAGACCGTGTTCCCGTAGATTCCTTCCGCGAGGAAGAATGATCCCCAGCACATAAAAGAGCGATCACCCAGAACGAGAGGATCTCCGGTAACGCGCGAGCGGGCTCATTCACTCGTTTCGTCTCGACCGTACTACCGAGATGATAACTCGGCTCTACGCTCCGCTGGCATTCCGTCGCCTCGGTTAAAGACCTAACCGACTTAACCTAGCCTAACGCACAGTCTCGTAGAACCCTTCCTCCCCTTCGTGCTGGGCTCCAGCGAGCGGACGACCACCTAGAGTCCCCGTGAGAGCAGCCATTTTGTTATATAACTCGCACACGTAGAGCCTCTGGCCTAGAAAAACGTCTAGACAATGCTGCGTTGCGGCTTCGATCGTATAAGGACTGTCTAGGATGCAACGACCCTAGAGCAAGAATGCTTTCTATCCTACCATCACTCTGGAAAGATCACAAAGCTATATAAGCTACTCCAGCGATATTTGGCTACTTCAAGGATACAGTGGACTGTGAAACAGGCTTGGGGAGATAGACACCATGGAACCTCGGAAGCTTCGAGGCATACGAGCACCAGCCGCTACTGTTATTCATATCTAACGCCACTTGGAGCCCCAAATAGCATCTTGGGTGCAAGAAAATGTAGAACGAAAGCAATCTTGGGCCTCGAAGGGACGATGACTCAGCCTCGGAATTTACATTCCCCGCAAAATCGCGTTTTTGTGTAAGCTCGCAGGACCGCGAGGGAAGAACGAAAAGGGGAAGAATTCGTGAACAAGCCTCGCCGGGCCCCGCTTTCGGAAAAGGAACAGACACAGGATAGCCGAAGGAACGGTGAGAGGCGAAGTACGATTCGAAGGAATCGTAAATTGCCTAAAGGCTGCGTGGCCATCTGTTCATCCTGGTATCCGCGCAAACCATTGTCAGCTATTTTTTTTCTCTCTCCCCCTCTCCTCGCCTCTTCTTTCCTCGCTATTTACTACCTAGGGGGACCTATAAGGGTTTGCGACTGGCCGCGGGCTCCTCTCCCGACCGGATGCATTCCCCACCGTGGCCCCACGATGGAAAACAATGCTGCCGGTGGAACGAAAAATCGGCAGAAATTCTGTAATTGCCAGGCCTGGTATTTCGCGTTCGTGCATGCGTGCATCTATTCTGAAACGCTTGGACTCGTGTCAGCCGCATACTTTACAACGGAAACGCGGTAGCAGAAGTGAAACGTGGATCTGCTCGATGTAAACTCGCCACTTTATCGGTGATAGTACTATTACACCGATCGCTCGAGGATCGTTCCAGTTGCCCGTTACGGCTCCGTCGATCTCGGCCACTTGATTCTTTGATCCGGTATCAAGTTGACCGAGATGATAAATGGAGATTACGAAGATGAGATTCAATCTTGAAAAATTGGACGTCCAACTTACAGCTTCAATTTCACTCAACATGCATTCGCGCGTTTTCCCTTCCTCCGACGTAGACAAGAGGTAGCTGCGTGCTGGCCGAGCCTTTTTCTACCCCCTCGGGATTGCCCTTCGGCCTTCGCTACACCGCGAATCTGCATGTAGTAATGACTTCCTGTCGTAAACCGGCAAAATAATAAAACCGAATGGCCCCGTTACTACAAACGCGCGCGTATCTACACCTCCAGAGATGTAACGAGATGCATTCGCGCCCGACGCGACCTTCCAGCTGTCTGTCAAACGGCAGGAGTACGGGCCACAAATAGACGACGGGAAATAAACCAATCAGCACCACGTCGAGGAGCATTTCTTCCACTTCTCTTCACCATTCTCGACGTACTTTTCAAACTAAATAACATCTATGGCGATGGTAAAGAAAGAAATTTGCTGGGCTTCACTTAAACGCAACAGGTGGTATAATTCTGGATAAATGCAGAGCACACATTGCAAGATGAATAGAAGCCCAATAGTTCACGTACACAGAAACAGATAAAAACGAAAGGAAGTATAAAAAATTCACGCGTAGGTATAGAAAATTCACGAATACGTGCAAAGTATCCAGAGCCACCAAGGTGTCCCATGGAAGAAGGCCGATGGACAAAACAATCGCGTATAAACGGCCGTATCGCGTAACATCTTGCGTGACATCGTGGCCGGAGTGGCGCAAAATTCGATCGTCGCCCTGTTGGTCGCGCGAGAGACGCCGCAGGAATTTCGATACAGGGAACACGATGCCAGATACGATAATCTGAACGCGATCTTTATTACCCACTCGTGTGCGCGCTCGCGAGCGCGAGCACCTTGCGGCCCGGCGATATCCCGCCAGGGGCTTTGTAGCTACGTACCTGCATGCATTAATGCGGGTACGTCATGCGGTGCAAGCAGAGCCCATCAAGCTGGTGTAGCCACCTCCGAGCAACTACGCCCTCCAGGTAGCACCGTTGACGGATGATAAGTTACGTCCCCACGGAAAAATCAAGCAGCCCCGCTAATTGCTCTGGACGATTAACCGGGGTAACGATCGCTCTTTGTGTGCTCTTCCCGCGGACCGCTCGCCTCGATTTCTTTCGACCGGTTCTACATATTTTCTCCGGCTCTCCTCATTGCCCGTGTCCTTTTTCCTTCTTACGATCGGGAACTGCCGCCATTATGCTGCTCTTGATTAGCTTACGGCTCTTGTTCGATCGATCGTTTGCTGCGCTCAGGGGGGAATGTTTAAACTCTGCGGTTGTGACTGGAGTAATATTTGTAGAAGTTCGTGTGTAGATTCTCAACGGTGAGAAAAGTACACGGAACATTCCTTGAATTCTCATTAGTATGGAATAACGTCCACTCCCACTTGAATGCCTTCTCTTTTTCTTCCTTCCCGTGAAACCAGCACGTAACGTTATAGTTGCAAACCATGTGCAGCTGACAATCGAATAAAAATCAAACAAAGAACCGTCAATCTTCGGGTTAAACGGGAACGCCTCTCACATGCATCGGTACGAAAAAAGTGGTACTTGTATCGCTCGCGTCTATCTTCCCACATGTCTGAATGATTATGCAAAGTGCGGAGTGGCCGTCAAATCGTGTAGGCGCCACGCTGCACTCCGGTGGAGTTCAACGTCAACGGATGATGAGTTACACGGGGTTGGAAAAATCGACGAGTTACTAATTACCGTGCCCGAGCTGGGCCTGGCCCTAATGATCGTATTCTATCCTCTTTTCGCTCCTCCACAAATACCAGGTGCAGGAATGTGCAGCGAAATACTTCGGTAGACGCAGGGTATATTATCGCGAAGCTGTGAAACTGCTCCACTTGAACTCCATCGACTATTTATTTATTTAGTTAGTTATTTATATATGCGGGAAAGTCCTTTGGTATATAGAGACTATTCTCTATAGAAAACTAGTAGAGGACTAATACATAAAAGTAGAAACATAAAATTGAACAAAATAAAGGGAAAAGAAATAGTGCCAAGAGAGAAAATAAGCAAAAAGAATTTTTTTAATTTGCTTATTTATTACTATCACATGAAATTCCAATACTAGGTACGCCCTTTCACCTAAGATCATTCGTATTCACATTATTAACGATATCTTCGAGATGTCCAAATGCTGGATGATCCACTCAGCAGGTAGTAACCCTGAAGACTGAGTGACGTTCCTCTGGCAAAACTCCACAATTCGGTTACTTAATTACCGCAGGACGGTGAACCCAGCTTACGTCGATGCTCGTTCTCACTCCAACCGAGAGCACTCTGTCCGCGTGTACTCACCTTGGCCTTCGTCGATCGTTCAAGGCCGCGCGAGCGATACGAGACCGACTTGGTTTTGTCGTGAATCATACTTACGATCAAAGTTCGTAAGTGCGCCGCGCACGTTTCAATTATTCAGTGGGTCATACGCGTAAAGCGAGGCGAATGCCTTCGTCTCGGTTGATCGGAAGGCGAAGCTCGCCCGGTCACGGTGAAAAATCTTCCCATATGAATGCAGCGCGGCAAATGTGGTTGATGAAGAAAGGTACTTGATCATGAATAAGCCACGGGTAGTACATTTATTTTCATTTAAATATAGAAAAAAGAGCCTGCAAAAATACGATTGATCGAGTGCATCGATCAGCATCGATGGTGCGATGTTGTTGAAGAAACATTTGAGAATTCTGAAGAAAATAAACGGCTAGTCAAAACTGATAGATCAGTCCTGTCCTCTGACGTTCTGATTTAAAGTAAACATGTTTGGGTCGAAGCTTCCGACCGCATCCCTCGCAGACAGCAACCCTAATCGTCATGCTGGCGGGAGCTACGCTTCGCCAGAGCGCAACAAACTCGTCACTCAGCTTCATGTATATTTAAATGACACCTCGTGGCCACCTGATTCAATTTTCTTTCGCCTGATACGTGCCTGCCAAGCGGTGCCATCCTCCCCCCGCCCGTTCGTCTTGGTCAGAGGACCGTGTACCCCGTCTGTCGGGCTTCACTTTCACGTTGCGTCTTACGTCTTCAGCCGGGGATAACGACTCGGGCACTTATGTCAAAGACGGCCGCGCGAGGGACCCAGAATCCGCGAGTCGGGGGCACCGATTATTCCGTCCGGGCCCTCCTCAATATTCCGCGCGCGCAGCTGCTTTCCATGTGGTCGATCGACGGCTTTTACACGCGCACGAAATCCAGAAGTCGCCGCCGGACGGAGCTTCCACGAAGAAATAAGATTTCTCACTGGAAGCGTGACGCTTTTACCGAAAGCCAGAAGCGTCTATCGATCCGTGATCGCGAAGGACGAACACCGGCTTCCCCGAAGGCGTTTCTTGCCCGTCACTCGAGCAAATTGTTGGGTAAGTTCTTTGTAATCCTGGATTTCCAGTCTAACCTGTTACCTACTTGAGGAGGGTAGATTATGTAAAAAGTCACCTGGAAACGTGCAAATATAGCATCGCGTCCTGCGTGGCATCTGAACGTTCAGTTCTCCAGATTTCACATGCTCGCGACATCGGTTTTTTTCTCTCGATCGTGCCGTGGTCGGTACAGGCGCGCAGTTTATTACTGGCGATGTTCCTTCTGCATTTCGTATTCATACCACTCTATTTCTACGCGTCTCATTACGTCTCTTTGTGTCCGTTTACGTCCTCTCGTGTCCCACTCCCCCCAGCATCGTCCAGTTACCGATGCACTTGGAGGGACTTAAAGCCAGCTGCCGTGACAGTCGCGGGGACATTTAAATAAGCTCCGGCCGCTACGTCGCCTCCGACAGGCATCGGATTAACACGCCAAAAACTGGGCGCTCTTTCCTTAATAAACAAAAAGTCGGGCACGTTAACCGTGTCAATGGAGCCCCCCTCGGTGCCCCGTCCACTTTTAACAACGTGCCCCGACGCAAAGATGCCGTGTCGAAGGGCCGAGCGTCGCCTGGGTTGGCCCTTTCTTTTTCTCCCCCTCCCTTTTTCCGAGCTGCTCGTAATCGCTCACCGGAGGAGAGGGTTTTAGATCGGGCGGCGGAGCGTCTCTGTCCACGAGGACGAGCGCAATTTCCAGAGGTTGCTCCGCAAGGAGCAAAAAGCTTGAAAGATCTACCCGCGTGTGTCGTTTGCGGCGGCCGTACGCCAGCGACAGAAGTGGTCAATGCCAGGGAGTGTCGTTAACCTCCTCCTCTGCGTGGCAGCGTGCGCCTTGTATATACCCTGACGAGGGGGCATAGGAAAAGGGGGCCGGGGACACGGCCGGAATCCACGGTGGTTCGTTTGCGCATCATAACGTTCAACTGGCTCAAGAATGCGTCTGAACGGCCGCGCCGACCGGACGGCCGCAAAAATGTGTGCGAGCCGAATTGTCGCGGAGCCTGGCATTCGCCACTATGCAGGTATTAAGACGTTGCGTTGCTGAATTTCTCATTCGGTGAGAACGTTCTCAGGCAAGCTTTAGTTGGTAGCGATCGAAGGGGACAGGAAGGCGTTAACGATAATGGACACGAGGCTGGTTTCCTTGAAAGGTTTTTCAGAATTTAATAATTCTGTGAGCATCGAAGAAGGTACTCAAAATTAACCACCACCGATCAAAAAGTCTGTTTGATTAAAACATTTCTAGTATGTTAGAAGAACTCGATAGAAGTCATGAATATAGGCTCCGTTCCTCCTAGCGTGAAGAGAATGTCAGCCAGCCGTTCTCCATCCTCGAGTTCGATCGGTGCAACGACATCGGCGATCATCGCTGGCGCGAAGATGTGCAGAAAGAAAAGACGGCGAGAAGAGGCGGCGAGAGGACCGGGGGGAGCTGACGAGATGCCGGGCAGAAGCACTCGGAACGGTGACAAGAAAAGCAGCGAACGCATTTATTTTAATTGGAGCCAAGGTAGCTGTACACGCGTGGCGGCTACCGCGCGGTGCAAGGACGCGCGTTTCTTCTGCCGTCGCCACGACGGAGGATAATTTAAGGATTCATTGTAAGTGTGACGCCCGAAACGAATGGCTTCCCCTCGTCATCGAGGTCCACAAGGGGCGCCCTCGGCTCTGGGAACCTGCGACTCTTGCGGCAAGATTCGATGAATTCCTCCAACGTGCCATATTTTTGCGAAGCAATTGTGGGAACTTCGCGACCACGTGAACCACATTTCGCGAAATAGGGAACAGTTCAAGGGGAAACAAATGGGAATTTTGTGAATGGCTGTTTCGAAGAATGTGGTGCTTCAGGTCATCCACGTGCCCAACGTGTAACAAACGCAGAAAATTAATATAATATAATATCAATTTTAAAAAATGGAAGATATTTGTTTACTTGTATTCTATCTTTCAATAAACAATCATTTTTCATGGTAAATATAGTCTTGTGAGATATATTTACACATTTCTTACGTGTTCCATATTAGGTACCATCCTTTCAACTCGCCGCGTTCGACTTTTTTTTACATTTTTTACCAGAACTTCAAGACACTTAAACTTTTGCATAGTCAAATATTAACATACGAATATCTATTAATTTTGTCGTGTTTTAACGCTAGCTTCATTGCAAACAAAGTATGTTCCCAATTGTGACAATCTTTTAAAATCAGGTGCTCCTAATTGAAGTCAAAGTGGAGAATATTTCGTTGCCAATATTATTGTGTAACTTTGTTATGAAGGGGATAGAGTGCAACTTTTTTGCAGTATTTGGAGTATTTCGAAATCAGCTGGCAAGTGTAAGACGGTTTGATGATGGTTTCGCAAGAAATTGCGTCATACGAGGCAAGAATTTCGCGAGAATGCTACGGAGGAATTAAAGTGGCCGTAACACGTTAACTATTAAGCTTGATCCTCAATAATGAGAGGTCGTGACGCGGGTAACAAGAAGTGCGGGTCGAGTATTTACTTTTAATTGGCGCCGCGTCTGCGGGAATCACGGGAGCGTGCGGTTTCTTCTGCGAGTGAAGATTATTTAAGGATTCGCTTTGCGCGCTGAATGAAAGCACAATCGAATAGAAGACTCCTGTGATACCTTTCACATTGTTCTGATCATCGAGAGCCTTTGCTACGAGTATCCCAGGAAACAATGCTTCGAGTTTTCAAGAAGCTTGGTAAAAGTTTGCTAAAACCATTCTAAAATTACTCTGCTTCCGTTACAGATCGATCGAACAAGATCGTGTTGTACATCCTGAAATCAATTTTCAGAGTCCCCGTATTTCGTACACCACCAATTACTTGCTTGTGTACAAGAAAATTACGCAACGCACCGACACAACCCACTCTCGTTCCACAGCTACCGGTAAACGAGTGCATTTACCTCACGGATGAACTTCTTCGCGATTACACCCGAACTGGACGTTCACCGACCGATCTCTTAACCACCTCGAGCTGAGTTTACAAGTAAAATCGAACCAGGGATACACGTACACCTTCCATTAATAATAAGTTCGTAACCTTTCAAGAGAGACACTCGTTTAAGTGTATCGAGCAAAGAATTAACTCATTATATGAATATGTATAGCCTTAAAGAACGAATTAAAGAATCAATACAGCTGAAATACTCAGTTCGGAATGAATTATTAATTGTCAATGCCTGCCCCTTTGCATGCACGGTAAATTTAATTTAAGACTGTAAGAACTATCCTAGGATACACTTTCTCGCTGGTGATCCCCTATTTTCTCTCCTTTCTTCTGAAAAGAAACCCCGTGTGTATGTGGAGTGCACGAGCAAAAGAGACTAGCAACACGCGCGCATGGTCTCGTAAAAGGCACCATTAATGCAATGGTGCATCACACCGCGCGGCTAGAAGGCTCTCTCTTCAGCCTGCCACGACAGAAGCGGCTATTAAAGTGATTACAGTGGTGGGTACCCCCGTAAAGCAATTATTATGGGGCTGAATTTACATTTATTCATTGCGTCCTGAGACCGAGGAGCTCATGCTTTATACATGAATGGTAGCTAGAACTCTACTTTTATGCGTCCATGGATAGCGCGCGCGGCGAACGATGTTCGTCCGAGACCTCTGGCTACATTCTGTCTTTCTTACTTTATATTTTCCAGGGAAAAGGGGATGCAGTAGAACTATACAGGCCAGGGGCGAAATTGAATATAAGAAGGGATCCTTTCTGACCATTAACTTCAAGTGGGACTGATTGCTGAAGACACAAAGTTGAATAGAGTATGGTACAGATAAAATTGCTCCACTATTTTTGGAATAGTAGGCTTGCTACACTTCGGAAATATTAAGCAGATTCTATTCCAAAGGAACTGGAAGACTTAAGCCAGGAATCTAATGCTAATTGTACGTTTTAATAAATTAGCTTCAATCAGAGATGGGAAAATTTTTTATTTAAATAAAATTTCTAATAACGAGTAAAAATTAAAAAAAAATTATTCGTCATGTATCCAATAAAGTTAACCTTTATTTCGAATAAAATTAAAGTAAAAGTGTAAGTTGAATAATTTTTTCGACGTTGAAGTTGAAACGCTCGACGAAAGAAAAATTAACTTAATTCATCGAATAAATTCTCGTCGCATAAAAAAATGAACTTTATTCGTCGAGTAACCTAATGTTAAAGTAACTATTATTCGGTCCGTTATTTAACATCTTTACACAACAATACATCTTTATACAACCGTTTCCATCAAAAGCTAAGCTAAGCTGTGCTATGTTTTTTTTTATGTTTTATAGCACAGTCAGACATAGCATAGAATAGCATAGTTTATTGTTAGTTTAGCTTGCAGGTGGATCTCCGGCTATAGCACCAACATCCAAGTAAGAGACCATCTTAAAACCTCACAGCAGGCAGAGCAATAACCTGAAGCCTGAACACTCATGATTTACGAAGTTACCTCCACGTTGAATCATAGAAAAGAAGATTCCATTAATTTCTTCTTCTATAATGATGTAAGCTCTTATGCTCGTTGAATATTCGAATGGGGCTGATTGAAAGAATCTGTCGTCAGACGAGGATAGCTCCAAGATTGATCACCGTCCCTGTTGAGTAATTAGCTGTACAGTTGTAACCGGAAGCAGTCACTGATCCTGCCCAGCTTCGTCTTCATTTCATATTATGATTTCTCCCGCAGAGACTGGCGGTTCTGTACGGTAACGTTGATGGTCTTACGTAATCGGAGCTCATTTAACATTTGACGTGTTCATTTCTGCGCACGAAATTCCTTTCGTAATTTACTCTTCCCCGTAAAAACAATACTTACATCTGGCTCCAGCTGCCTCGCGAGCACGTTTTACGCGAAAACTTAACGTCTTCCGCATTCAAACGCGTCACCGATATTCATGAAGACTCTTTGAAAGCCAGCAGGATATGAAAGAAACAAAAGATCTGCGTATGAACACGTGAGGTCACCTCTTGCCAACGCACCGAATTCACGATATTCTACTTACAACACAGCAAATTAGGCGTGCAGGAAACACTGTGGTGACAAAATGAAGGAACGGAGTGCGTTTGAAGCTGTGACGTATGGAAGCACCGGCTCAGGATCAATTTTTAACGAGGGAATAAAAAATGATTCACTATTTGAAGGAAGTAAAAAGATTGCCGCCTGCCCGTCGTTATCAGCAACTGATAACCTCAAGGCTTCCACCACCAGACTGTACTTCCGTGGTGGTTATCCGACAAGCATCTGAGCACCGTTTATGCGTGCAAACGCGTTTCATCCTCGCGCGGAAAAGGTTACATCGTTCGCATAGAGCATCCCGGCCGAAGACGAATCTAGATAGGGGAACAGCCCGCGGCATGGCGAGCCCGGTAAGACGACCAGTAAAAAGCTTTTTCTTTATGTAAATTTTATGCCCCGCTACTTTATGCTCCGCCGCGTTCCGCGGGTCTGTTGCGATAATAGTGCTTCGCATTCCAGTTTTCGTGGAACGTGGCAGTCTTCGAGATAAGCCTGCCTTTTATTCCGCGCTACTCGATACTGCTCCTTGCTGACTCGGAATATCAAAAATGTTAGAACAGAGCAAATGTCCGTCATACAAACGACATTCATTTGGAATATTAGGCTGTTAAGAGCAGCGACGTCTAGTAATTCGACCGAACAAGTAATCTTCCCTCTAGAAAATATTTTAGAAGAAAACTGCGATTGAACAGAGCTGCTGCTAGAACAGTAGATCCACACAACGCGTAGTCAGCCAGCTGCAGTAGTAACGCTCCGCCGTACAAAATACATACTTAAAAATTCGCACTATGGCTGCCTGTAAATCCGCAAAGGGACTCTAAAGAGGGTTCTAAACACTTTGCTGGAGTCTCTAGCGAAGCGACCATTGCTAATCCTTGCTTGCCCGCGGTGGATGAGGGTATATTGCATTTGCGTGTTACCTCCTCCCCTGCTTTCGCATATCTGCATTTATCACCAAGTTTTCTAGGGTGGCGGGGCTGTGGGGAGGAGAGGACACTGTCCCTGGCTCGTGTCTAGGTGATCGTGCACGAGCTCTCACCGGGGCATGAGGGTATGGTAAGTCACGATGGGCCTGACGACGATGCAGCGGAAACCGTATCGGCGGGATATGCGGGTCGTGCGAAAGTCGGGCTCGATTTGTCGATGCACGACTCACGAGCGGCCACGTGAGTGCACCCCGGACTGCAGACAATATCCAGGTTGCATCTGTGTCTTATACTGTGACGAGATCGCGCGCTGGGTCCAGCTACACCCGCGATACAAGTTTTTAAGTGCTGCGCTGGTAGCTCGTAGTTCGAGAGCAAGTGGTTCTAAATTTCAAGCGTTCTTACCACCCTTTTCAGTGGTAACATTGTGCTTCGTTGAGAAACTGATACGATAGAGGGTAATGTCTAATTAAAGTGGAAGCTGGAACCTTTCGATTAAATTTTATGCTTCGCCCGCTGCTACCTTCGATTACACCTTCCCCTACAGCGACCACGTACGAAGAGAAATTACGATCCAGAGGGAAGAAGTTGCCCAGGTGGTGGCGCAGCCGATCGTGTGAAAATCGATGGTCGACCTTCGATCGGTTCGTTAAACCGTCGCTCGTTGCACACGCGACAAAATGCAGCCGGACGTGCAACGTATCCGCAACATCGCCGTGCCACCGGTGCGCGCATCATCGCTGCTTCGTATTCCTACCCTCGTCCCCGGGGTAATTCCAGTTACGATAAAAACTTTCGTGGCGAGAATTCGTCCTTTGCGCTCCTTCCGCCTGAATTCGTCGTTTGTTACACTTTGATTCAGAGCATCGACATTTTGCTGCGCCTAGGAAAATCATTCATCGTCCGCTTAGGGGGCAAGTAAAAGTTGCTCGGTTATCTACGCACAGGCGGGCTTGGCGACACATCCGCACGTTATCGACGCACGTATGCGCGTGCAACGCCGGCAATCCGGTCTCCGACGGACGGTGAAAGCCACGGTGGAACTTGAACGGCGAGGGAAATTGCGTGTCACTCCGTAACCTAATGAGCGTGGTACAACGATAACGCTCGGAGAAATTCGAGGAAAACGATCGTTACGTAGCGTATCGAGATCGCGAGACTCTGCTCCCCGGCTGTTCGTCGCGGCCCCACCTTACATAAGACGAGTTTTCATACCGCAGAAAGCAGCGGGAACGATTTTTCCTGTCGTTTGCTTTACGACTTCCTGCACGAAACACCGGCCGGGTCGCGTCCTCCGCGGCCAACGAGTTCGCAACCGCGGGATCGGCGTTTTATTACTAACCATAAGCCTGGTAGCCTTCCCATCAATTACTATCGTCTCATTGCGATTACTTTTACCGTAACCGCTGTATCTGGTCGTTTCAGCGAAAACCATTCTGGAAAATCGCAGATCGCTGGAACGAGCCGCCTGCGTTCTCTCAATTTCAAATATCGAGGGGAAAGTGCATTTTTCTTAGGCAGACTTAGTACCGTTTGAAAAATTCTGTTACTTGTTAGTTTGGAGAAGAGTTTGCTTCGTTACTATGGAATTCCTTGCCTGGACTGTTTCCAACATTCTGCAAACGAAATGCTCGTGATACGGTGCTGTAAGGCAGGGACTTCTACCGAAATTAACAATACCGGTATGATACCGATATTTTTCAGTTGCATCTTCAAAACTTTTATAGACCCAAAAATACGAAATCCCAGTATATTTACCTATATTTTTCGGTAATTTTTTCGTTTTCGTATTTTATTACAGTTTTCAAAATATTTTTAGACAAAGATCTAAAACCAGTATAGCGAAACCGATTTTACATGATACTAATATTGGCAGTGTCGGCTTTAGTACACTGGCACCCCGGGCAAGATTATCATGACGCCCATCCAAGAACACGAAAATCAATTAGTAGCTTCTGCTTAACGAATCAAAACGGATATAAATGAAGGAACGGTAGGGGAAGCACTAGGTAGGCAACGGTTTGAATTCTCTCAAGAAATATTCGTCCCTACATATCGGTGTTTTTTTCGGGGTTATAAAGATATTACTTTAATCTACCATGTCACCGAAAGAAGAACCGAAAAAATAACGGTATTTATTTCGGTTTCGGTACTTTAACGATTTCGGTGTTCACCTATTCCGGTACTATATCTGTTTCGGTAAGATATCTGTTACGGTATAGCTTTGTTGACGTAATACCGGTATGAAAATCATACCGGTTGGAAGTCCCTGCTGTAAAGTGGAACCAACGACCGACTCTGCTGGAAATAAGGGCTCTGTAAAAATTCTATAAGTTCGCAGCGTCGCGTGCTGGTACTCGATCTTAGGTGATTAAAGGAAGAAGATAATTTTGTGAGACAGCAGAAGGGGCCGTTTTGCGACATTCTCGGTCACGAACGAACTGCTTAATTATAAACGAGCTATGCGGGCTTGTTACTTAATGAAGTAACGAGATAATTCGGTAACAAACGCCGGGTGGCTTGTTGGTGCAATCAAACACAAGGCCAGCCTGCATTTTCACCTGCAACTCGCGGGAGTAGAATCGAGAGAGAAGAGAGGGATAGAGAGGGAACTACGCACTTTGCAACAATGCCTGACTAACTGTGGGATTAAATTGGGTTAGCAATTGCGGACACTGCCTACCTTTTAATGACATTGTTTGTTTGCGGTAATTACGATCATCTACCGTTGAAATTTATGTTAAACAGCGTACTGTAAACTAGTATTTCATTATCTCTCAATGTTCTACTACTTACAATTAGTGGCACTTTATTCTTTTAGAATTTGAATGTAATTCTGCTATTTGCGTGTACAGATATTTGTGAAGTGTTTCTAGAAATCTTTCTACACTTCTGATCTGTCCCATATCTTTTTTTATTTTTTAGTACTCGTTCTACATTTCCAAGTTATTTAGCACCTAATTTCACCACGATTTCTAAATATTGATTCTTCCTTCCTTCTCGGCTTAAAACGGACGAAGATTGTGTAACTTCAAATAGACAGTACCGCTCGTCCTCGCAAACGACTTAGACGTTTCCCGTATTGGTATTTCATCACCGTTAGATATCCGGAGATGTTACGAAAATTAAATATTGGAAGAGGCGAGCGAACGTATCAGTTCTGCCGGGTAGTTTCGTAATGGTTACGTTCGTTCCAAGGAAATTCTCACTTCCGTGCGCGTCCACGAAACCCTCAAGCATTCGCTATTATTTTAATACTATCTCAATATGTACAATTATAAATGATTCCCGAAGTCATGAACGTATTTATAGCAACGCCGACTCGTCGAGGACTGAACCGGCCATAAATGTAATTTTCCAGCAAAAAATTGTATAATCCCTGTACAAGCGCGGTCACTCTGAAGAAGTAAATAAATATTCTTTTCAGCCAGTTCAATCTACGTACTCTTCGCGGCTAAGTACGGAGCATCGTAAATGCAAAGTAACCACGTTGAACGCAACAGGTTCCTTTCAGAGCTCCGGGCAGATCGAAGCGAGCAAGAAGGGGCTTTTAAGTAAATGCATCATACCGCACTTCCGGCGACTCCTGATATTCTCACGCCGCGGGTAACATCCGGTCAACGTACCTGGAAAAGAAGAGCGGAGAAGCTTTAATTAGACCGAGACGTATCCAAGAGCGTAATTGTGGACAGTCCACGTACGCTCGTGCCGTGCCGGCGAGACTGCGGGGCACGAAAAGAATTCATAAAACCGTGTTAGTATGTTATGGGCGAGACTTATACTGCGCGAGCATGCCGCAGAACAATGAGCCCGCGACTTTGCACGGCGAAACGGACTGGGAACGAATTGTCCACCGGATGGAGTCGCTACTTACCGAGACGAAGGAAACGCGTGTTATGAATGTACGATGTTCGCGTGTGCTCTTACGGCGATATCGGCTTTCTTTTATTGCTAAAAGCAGGCGGCGATCTTCATGTAGTGATTGATCGATATAGCATCACTTATTCAATCTTTTCTCATATCGGGAAGGTGACGAAGGGAGAAAGGCCACGTTTTAATAACGAAAGGAAACGATCGTCGATTAATTAATAACGCCTCGTCTTGCGCATAAACCGCAACGTGACCACGGTTTCATGAATATTCGCGAAGAATTCCATAGCGAAGAAAGCCTCTTCCAAGTCAATTAAAGTGATGCAGTATGCCAAGTTGATTAGAATAATTACGAATTGTCTGGTTGCAAGAATTCTTTCACGGCTGGCGAACGCCTGTCGCGCGAGACAAGAATTCGTTCGGATCTAATGCTATTCCAGGCAGACACGAAGCGAACTAAGGTCAAAGCAACCTACCGTAACTGGATCAAGTCTGTATCATTTTCTGCAATTATTTCCACCGGTCGTGAATTCACTCTCACGTGCCCTGCCGAGGGGTATGAAAACCAGAGTTTCCAGATAATTAAATAGCATTCTAATTAATAAGTGGACCTTCAAATGGGATATCGATCACCGCGCGAAAGATAAATTGATGACAGATTATGTCTCGAGAGAAAGTATCTCTACGCGAAAATATACGTTGACCTTTCAATTCTGATTTGCTTATAACTCCGCAGAGGTATCTCCCAATTATAAAACTCCTTGATTTAGTATACTCCTATCTAGTGATCAGGTATGAGACTTCGCTTTTACTTTTCTCTATGCCTGATTGTTCGCTAATGCGAAATTCAGCCCCATTCTGTGGCACGAGAAGATTCAAAATAAATGGAGGATTACTTCCAGACGTTTAATCGGTGAGCGATCTCCTTCAACACTTTCTCCAGGCTATGAAAGTCTCTCGATAACAGATTTAGAAGAAGAGGATTACAAGCACGGAAGAACACAATGGAACCATGAAGGATCGACCTCTGAATATCCCTCCACATTAAGGGGGGAACCTGGTGTAATCGGCAGAAATCAAGGTGCTTTTTGGGAATTTTTTGTAAGGAAACTATACATGCAATCTTTTTGAAAACTTTCAGGCGATATTGTTATATATTTCAAGAGACGAACAAATATTTTTTCATATGAAAATAACACATTAATTTGTTTCGGACCGGCCAAGTTGTTCAACTGCGTGTAGTCTAGGGTCTGTCGCAGTAGCCTGAACCCAAAACACCAAATAGTTTTGTATTTTTAATAAAATTACGCTATGGATGAACCTCAATCCGGAAAAATATCATTAAATTTAATAAGTTGTATTGCACAATTAAGGTGAAATTTTTTAATGAAATCGCATCTATTTTTTCAAACACTTGCTATTATCTTAATTTTTCATTTTTGAATGCGGATTAAGGTTCATCCATAGCGCAATTTTATTAAAAATACAAAACTATTTGATAGTTTTGGTTTCAGGTCACTAGGACGGATCCTAAACTGCACGCAGTTGAACAATTTCCGCACCGTAGCTGCTCCGAAACACTTGTGCCATTCGGAATTAACGCATAATTTTCATATCAAAAAGTGTTTGTTCACTTCTTGAAATATATAATAACATAGCATGAAAGTTTGAAAAAGATTTCACGTATAGTTTCCTTGCAAAAAATTCCCCAAAAAACCTTGATTTCTGCCGATTGCATCAAGTTCACCATCAACTCCATACTCTCTGTACTTTCTAAACAACCCAAAGACAATAATGAAATTCTTCCCTGGAGGTATCCCGCGTAGAACCTCAACATACAAAGGTCCTTGGTAGAAAATCAATTCGACGCAGTGACCCTAGAATCTCAATAGTTAATACCCAACGAGCTCTCGCCCTCTCCACCGCGTTCCTGTGTCAAACACGTTTTCACGCTGTGTGCCAGCCAGGGCTGCCGGTTTCAATATTACAGATCCGATAACGAGGCGCGACCGGACACCGGATCTGCATAAATCGCGGATCGGCGTGCCTCAAATCTCCCCTATCGCCGCGGCCACGCAGAGGCTCCGGTGCGGCGATTCGATTTTTACCGCGAACCGATCGAACGGGCTTCTTAGCGTCCCCGCGCACTTGTCCCCGCGGATTTTGCAAATTCACCGGGCGTACCGGTTTTGAAAAGAAGTGCGCGGGCTCGCAAAACACTGCACCAGTATGACAACTAGTTCTCGAGATTGCGAAACGAGCGGAGAGAAGGGGCAAATTGGCAAGGGGAGAGAAAATTCCGCGGCGCGGTGTGCACGCGAATCCACTTGTCGAGGCGTGCGTGTAAAGGCGTGCGATGAACCTGTCGCGGCCGCGTACACATGCGCGCGCGTAGACGCGGGAACCGCTTGGATTTACGTGCCACCGATCGCGCTGCGCGGACTGAATATTCCATGGACGACAACCGGTGGAATACGAGCCGGGTAATTTGTTCGAGATCGAGCCGGTCCAGGGGGGATGTCGGCCTTTAGAAAATTTGCATGATTAGCCGAGGTGCGACTACTCGGGCGTTCGCGCGGACGCGGGGCGAGTTGCGGAGCTATGGAAATGGCCTATGAGAGCTGGGGACTAGGGCCCATGATTCTAATTGTAAGTGTGAAAACGATATCTAAGTATAAGTGTCGTGTTGTGAGATCCAAAATGAAGTAGATCGCATTAAATGTCACCCTTCTTCGTCCTCAAATTAAGTAGAGGATAATTACCGATAATCACGATAAATAATAATCACCTTTTTTAGTGTAATTGATTCAATAGCTTTTTATTCTTTTTAAAATAGATTATTCATAACTCTTTCTTTTATATTTAGTGTAACGGATTCTTACAATTAATAAATTTATTTTTGTCCAAGAAAATATAATTATATTATACATAATGTAAGCCTCTCTTCCAAAATTTAATCCTGTACCCACTTGCCCCTTATTGGGTAACAACTAGCCCCTGCTCGGGACACTTTGATACAGGGGATTGGAGCAGACCAATTTTTTATTTGCTCCGCTCCGACATCAAAATACTTGCTCCAGCTCCGCTCCTGCTCCGCTTCAGCTGCTTTTTTTTTAAATAAAAATTCTTTTAATACTTTCAAACAGTGATCTTTCATTTGCAACAAACTCCATCTTTCTAGCTTTTCATTTCCACATAGAAAAAAATTCATAAAAAATGCTTAATTTTCGGGCAAAGAAAGTACTATGCCTCCTTAACACTGGGCTGCGCGGCCCCACGCTGTAATATTTTTTCAATGACGAAAAATTGAGAATTGGCATTTATTAAAAGCATTTCATTCGTCTGCTCTTATAAAATGAAAGAAAATTCAAATTATTAACAAAAAAATTCCGTGTTCCAGCTGCGCTCCTGCTCCGGGCAAAACTCCATTGCTCCACTGCTCCACGCTCCAGCTTCGAGCTCCGCACTCTGCTTTGATACGACATGGCTCGATCTTCAAAATGATTTTCGTTTAATTACGTGAGATAGCGGTCGTGGGCAAACGAAAGTGGGTAGTTTAAGTAAGATTCATTAATAATATTGAATAGTGATCTGCAAAAAAATAATAAGAAATGGAAAATGTAACAACTAGCCCCGATGTCTCGTATTACGAAATTAGCTCCCAAAGCTTGGCTTCTTTCATGGCAGCCTGTATTTCAGTCAAGACGCAGAAGACTGAGTACGGTAAAAAGAAAGAATCGGTTCCCCTCCGTTTAATTTATGATCTTGTGCGTCCGCTTTGTCGTCCCAGCGATAGTACTAATCAAGAAGCGTTCCTTCAACTCGCACCGCGGCGCTTAGGCCATTAACGTGTCTGGCCAGGACAGAAAGGCCGACTTTCACGCTAATGACAATGGCTGCGCCGCGAGTACGGCATCGTTTTCTGACCGGACGCGCCGGCGAGCGAAAGGACATGTTCGACGACAAGGCGCGAAAGTGAATCCACGTGTACTTCGAACTAATCGGCCGATAAACGCGCTTGAAAAATCGCGCGCCACGACACCGAGCCTTTCTCCTTCCTTTCGCGGATGTATGAAACGAACGCCCCTGCGCCAGGCTCTACGCTCCATCGCCGATTTATGCTGTTCCCGTAAATTTTCATTTAACCAATGGCCTCCGCGAACAGGATCAGTCAGAAAAATCTTCTCCCGTGCATCGGATGTGCTTATTTATGCGGCTGCTTCGGTAATTATTGTAGCGAGTTCCTGTTTGTTACGGGTAATACGTGCTGCCACGAGATGGTTCTATACTTCCGCACATGAATTTTCATTTATCTTTCGGCGCACGTTACTAATTTTATGATTCTAGCTTTTGTGACTCGTGCATTGTCCTTTAAGCCCTTAACGCATAGTCTTTTTGAAAAAAACCGGCCAAAAAAAATCAATTTTTTTATGTAAAAAAACACTTTCTTTGCTTTCACATTGTTATTTTCAATTCTCGATTATATTCGAATGTGAAAAATTATAGCAGCATAAAATACAACGCCGCTCGAATTATCTTGAGTGTGCACAGTTTGGCCTGTTTAGCGCGTTCAAATTAACTCGAGCTTACAAGTTAAGGGGTTAAGGAATTCTTGGAAGAAGCTACCGGGAGGAGGGATTTTATTATAGTTTTTATGTACTTAATGATTGGTTTGAGACTTTTATTGAAATGTAATCTGCGCCTATGCGAAGCAATCCCTCCTGTGCGCTATATCGAGGGAAGGTGTGGTGTAGCGTTATTATCTTCTAATGTTCCCAGACCCTGTCGCCATCCATTACCCTGTTTGTTTATTGCGTACCCGTAAAATCGACTATTTACGAGTGATTGTTCAGAGAAGGTTGTAACTTTGAGGCTTGTAAAGAGGATGTTATAAAGCAGCATAAAGCAGCATCCCTTCGAAAGCCACGCTTCGTTAACAGTCTCGATTCTTCTTATAATTTTTTATCGCTGCTTTAGACAGAACACTTTTATCCCTCGACAACATAAGTTACTATGAAGACCGAAGCGATAGTTACACTGGTATGATGGCGCGTTCTCCACTGAACTCGAAGCTGCTCCTTTCGAGCACGAACGAAATTAAGTGTCCACCGATGCAGGCGGACCGACAGACATTGCGCAACCGAGCGAAAAATCGCCGGGTGACGCGTGGGTGGAGTATTAATTGGGTGTGAACGCACCGCGCCGAAAGTTCAAGCCTGGAAACGTCAGTCCGATCGGGCAAATCCGTTTCACGGTTCTCACGTGGCATTACCAGCCGCACGTGAAACGCGTCCTCTAGCTTCACGACCACCCAGGGACAACCGGCTAACGCGAAAAATTCCACGCACGAACCCGTGAGATAACAATTACGCGACTGTTACATAAAGCAACCCAGAAACGCGGCGACGTCCTTCCCTCTTTGCGCACCGAACGAACGGAATTCCTCGTCGCGTTCGAGCAGTGGGCTGACCATGGTATGCCCGATCCTCGCCCTATCCTTTCGTATATTTTAGACGGATCCACCATTCAATCAATTCGATTTTTTAAACTTCGATATTCACTTTCGCGGAATGGATATTGCTTTCGAGATTCGTCCAGAGACCCAGAATTTGGAGAAGATGTTTAAAGCATTCATTTATAATTAAATGTGATGTGATTCGTAGCGTAGGAGGAATGCTGGTGTATGATGGGAAGTGCAAAACAAAGAGCATTTATGTATATCCGATTTTTGTTTCCTTCTCTTGCAAATTTTTGGTGCCTTTCCGAATGATTCGCAGCAACTGAAGTTATGTTCCTTCGTGTTGAAATTCTTCACACGTTGAATGCTATATATGCTTCTTTGTTGAGCGTTTTCAATACCTAAGGGTTCTTAAGAGAACCTTTAGAGGAAACAAAAACTGGATACAGTTATTTGCTAAATGATGTATGAAATTTCTTTTATAACATTTTCCTCGCTGCTGAAATCTTACTGTGCGCGAGTGTTGCGAGCCAACGCACGGGTCCCCGATAACGAGGTTCCGGCTTACAAAAACCTTGTCACACTTTTTGCGCCGGGACGTGGTGTAAATTAACGAGAAACGAGAGAAAAGAACTACCGTTCTTCTGACTACTCTTTTGTGCCCGAGGTACGTTAGGCTCTAAGTTCTTCTTCGGGAAACGAGATACTTACGCACGTAGATTAGCCTCTTTATTGATCCAGCGTAACTGTACACTTCGAAGACCGGTACTTTCATACCAGCCATGGCGCCGGTGGGTTTAACCGCTGATAAAAAAAAAGAAGAATGTCAGTTTTTAATCACTACACCACTACGAATCCTTATAGTCTAAGTTGGAAATACGAGGGACAGAGAAGTCTGAAAGTAAGTCCCTTTTTCTGGAGGACGATATAAATAAGAAAATCTGCTACAGAATGCAACTGAAGGAAACCTGCCTTCGCTAGGCTCACGGGAAAAGGAAAAGGAAAATGCAAAATATGACGTACACATATAAAAATGCGAGCAGGTATCTCAAAAAGTGGCTATGCAAATTGCACCAGACACCCTGTGAACGCGCAAGCTCTAAGAAATGTTTGAACACAGCGTAGCTACAAATTTGCAGCTACGCGGTGGAAAGGAAAATGAAAGTACAGTGGGGATTACACTTTTCGAGCTTGGTATCTCTCAATCTCGTTTGCGTATCCGCGCGCGAGGGCAGATCGAACGAGGGGGAATCTTCCGCGAAGTGGTCGTCACACGAAAATCGGTAATACCCCGAGAAATTTGCATGTTTTATGCGCTCGCTACGCCCAGCAATAAAGGGGAATGGGCGGGATGCGGCCTGACGCAAAAATTCACATGCCAGGCCGCGCCTCGGCCACGGGATATCCTCCCAGACCCTCAATTATATTTCGATACGCCGAGATTTAGGGTTAAGGGTCGACCCACCCTCCCCGACCAAAAGGTACCTGAAACAATTTTCGAGTAAACGAGGGCCCCGGCTACTCTTTTTCTTTCTGCAACGCCGCTCGTGCAACCGGCTGCAATTATCTCCTAAAACAAATGGAACAAACGATGCTGGGGCAACCCCTTTTATCGAGCAACGGGCAATTAAGTCGACTCGATCGGCTCGGCAGTGTACTCTGTCGCTTTTACGTCGAGCAGGGCGGTTCGATCCGTATTCTATGTGATTTAAAAAGAATTCTTCATTCCTTTAGGCGCCCCTGTGTTTTTTAACGAAGAAGAATACCCGACACTAATTCATCTCGCTCGCAAGCGTGTCTTTTTTCTGTGGGCGTTGGACAAGCACAGATGCAAGAGGCAAAGAAGTTCGCGGCGATTTTTCCGTGGACTAATTATCATGGTAATCAGTGGCTGTCACGAAAGTGGCACAAGGTTAGCGGTTACACGATTCACAGAGTCACGCGTCGATGGTAAGCAAAAGCATCGTTGTTTCGCCTGTACGAAGATCATTGGCTGGATCGACCGCGCGAAAGAAACACGCGTGACATAACGTGCTGATATTCTTGTTTCGTCCATTATCATTGCGTTGTGCCAGTTTTTATAGATTGTTGGACGTTTCTCCTTGATCTGCAGGCCTTGGGACATCGCACCAAGTGACAGAAATGTGACAAGCGATAGGAATGCTAATGCAGTAAATGCGTAGCAGAGGAAAGTATTAATTATTGATCTGTACTACTTAAAATAAGGCTCTGTCCAGAGTACAAGGCAGTAGCCTTTCGATTTTATCTGTTCTTCGAAAAAGGAAGCTCGAGGATGTCGATCTGCGAAAGTATAGGTAAATGCAGCGCGAGCAAAAAGCGCTGTAAAGGAAACGCAAAGGTATGCAACGTGTTCCCAACACAAAAAGGAGATAAATAAATGGAATCACACAGCTATCCTTAGCCGGGCGTAAGGCGTTCCTTAAAATTCTCTGGCTGGTAAGTAACGAGCCGATTCTAATCAATACGATTTGTTTCGCGGCCACTTCTGTACGCGCTGAGAACGGGAATTGTACCTATTGAGACGTTACCCTTTCTAACGAGCTTCTTGTTCCCCTGGAAACGCGACCAAATACACTTTCGATTCCACGGTCCTGAAAAGTATTTTCTGCGAATTTAAAATCAGCATGCATGAGCTCATTAAGATTATGATCTCATCAAATTGGTTATTCATCCGACAACGGATGCAGGTAAATTTAGAGATAGCAAGTTTCAATTACAACTAACGCATTTCTCTCTAGTGAAAGTAATTTCGTGAAAGACGGAAGATACGAATGCAGAATGTCGAATTTCACGGACAATTTCCCCTAGATGTTATCTTATTAGCACAGTATTATTATCCTATGAGCAACAACTTTCAAGAAAACCTTCCGCGATTTCGGATCGCGTCGAATGATTTCCATAACGTTTATGGCGAGAGGCTTCAGTAACGAGCATTTCTAATTACATACGAATTACATACAAGTTTACTGCACTATTTTCATAATCGCTCAATTTACTTGCGATCGTATATCTGACGTTCCGCAACATTTCCCCGCTCGATCATTACATTTCCTCCCAAATTGATTCGTCGGCATCTGCATTACTTCTCGTACACAGCGGTACGAAACATAATCCAACAATCAAAGGAGAAGCATAATTTCTCCGCTTTAATAAACCTTCTCGCTATAGGGGCAACTTATTCCCATGAATAATCATTCCGTCATTTTACGTGTAAAGAGTGAATCCTTTCATCCTTAAATAAATAAGGATCCAGTTCAACAATTTCAGCGAGAATTTTAGGAAGATAGTCTCGCGCGCGTGTACCACCACGGAATCGATTAAACCCGATGGACTCGGGGACGAATTACCTCATCGCTGGAGGAGGGCGGTTCGCGGTTCGTTCTCGCGCGATATTCGCAGGCTTGCGCGCTGAAACCGCGTCCACGTTCGTCTCGATTACCTGGCGTACGTTTTCAATTAACCGTACGAAGCGCCGTGCGGCTTCCCCGCGATATAATCATCCTTTCTCTCCGTGTTACCCGGCGGGGCAGCGTTTCCTGCTCGCCGAAGGAGCGGTCGCTTCTTTTTGCGCGGGAGCGGGCCCGCCGCCGAGGCTCGGCTCGAATAATCGGCTTAAATGGGATGGGATCCCGCCGAACGAGATCCAAAAAACGAACAGGAACCACCGGGAAGCTGCGATGAACCGTTACGAGGCTCGGGTCATCCGGGTGGCTGCGGTAAACTGCGCAGCATCGAACACGGCTACCGCGATGCCGTAAAATTCGCTCGCATCGTTTTCCCTCCGTTGCCCGCCGCCGCGGCGAGTTCGCCCTTCCACCATGGTGGATTCTTCTCTGGTATTATCGGTGCCATCAATTTTTGAGTTTCCGGGACCACTTCGACCGGTTCTCCCTTATATTTGTAGCGGTCGGTGATGTAACAGCTTCCTGCATACGGGGTGTCCGACAGTTTCCTGGTTGAACTTCTGGTGCAGAATTCTGGGGAGGTGTCCGAGAATGTAGGTAGGCCTTTTTGAGGTTCTTTAAAAGCTCTCGTATTTGTAGGATGGGACCGACGAGGATGGGACCTATTGAAAATGGGAATATCGAGAATCGACACGTTTCCGCTTCAGAGGTATTTTCACGAGGTACGATCAGACTGTTCTCGAACACCCAGTATAGGATCGATGTAATACGTCTCGGGTCAGTGATTTATAACAGAGGCAAATGTTTGACGGTACTTGAGAGTCTCCCAGTAAGGTGGACAAGAAAAGTCAACGCACCTGAGGCAGGTGGCTGGCGCTCTTTCACGTATCAGGTTTGAAAGTTTGATGGCAATTCCTGTCAGTCGAGAATTCACGGCCCGTGGAAGAAATCGCTGCGGCAATGGCACCGTGTACCGTTAGATTGGTCGTTTAAATATTTCTGCATGCAGATACGAGTGCGTATCTCCTGCGCGAACCACGATGCACGACTTTCACTTCGTTCTTACGAATTTTAAATTCGCCAAGTATCCGTGTACTTTCTGCCGGTAAAGCTGTGTCTTAAAACCTGATACACCACATTCGGGCATATTTCTACAACTTTCTTCGTGCTTCCAGTTAATTAGCACGTCGACATCGGTCCGTTACTTTTTTTTTAAACGATCTCTCATTACTCTGTCTTACCATTACTGCCGCAATTCACAGCCTCTAAATTCCATTTTTACGATTCTTCGAGATGGCTTTGTGCCAGTTGGATCACTTCAAACCACTAATCGCAAACGCTGAAGAGCATTAAGACCTTAATGCTCTGCACGAGAATGTGTTCAATTCAGAAATGAAGTATTCCGTGGGAACTCGTGCAGTGATGCGGGCTACATGGATCATTTATGACAGTCGAGTGGTATGGATTCTTAACGTGGATGCAGGTAAGGACGTGCTAGGTACATAATTAGCATACGTGTCGATACGTGTGCAGACGGATTGCTCGTCACGTGCAATGTTGCACCATGGAGTTATCCGCGCCTGGACGCTTATTAGGATGCAAAGATAGACGGCACGGAAAAAGATAATTGCACAACTGTTCTGTCTTTCTTCGTCATTAAGAAATCTCATGTCTTCCGTGGCATTGTACGTTTTTCCAGATTTTTGAAGCCTTGGTAGTAATTCCATTACAAAACCACTTATTCTGCTTATTACTTTCTGGCGCCAATAAGAATTTTCATAGGATTATTAATTTGAGTATTGATACCACTTATTTTACTGTTAGAATCAAATTTAACTGAAAGTTAATTCCAGAAGTATTACACAAAGTTTCTGATACACTGTTTAAACATTTAAGTAGAGTAATGATAATGACTTTATTGATTTCTAGATCCTATTTGCTTTGAGAATTATTATCTTACCGTCAAAATCTAGTTCTGTAAAGTCCTGCGCAATGTTTCTGTGAAATTGTTTATACCATCAAATTTTGGAATTCGTTAAAAGCCATTGAAAGCTTTGTTTTTCTGTAAAGATCAAAATTCAGTTTTGTTCTTTTCGAACTGATTTCTTCGTTGGTCCTGTATGTTTTTTTTTCTATTTCAGGCATTTCTTCGATGGTCTTACATAATTTATTGAATTTCATGTATTGCTTCGATGTTTTTTACATGATTAGTTCTAGGTAGGTATTTCATTCGTTTCTTCGATGGTCTTGCACGATTTATTCTACATATTTCATGCATTTCTTCGATGGTGTTTGTAAGATTTTTACTATTTCATGTATTGTAAGTCCGGGAGAGTTCGATCACTCTTTGGAAAAGAAATTGTAGCATTGTTATTTTTCACATTTTTGTTATTTTGTGCAAACTAAAGCAAATCCCAAGCAATTTAGGGTATATATATATAAATTATAGTGTGCGATAATTTCAAATATTTATTTTCATTTTCAACCAAAAACATTGGCACTGCAACTAGTCGGTCTCACTCGCATGTCGGGGCTAGACCGTCCACCCACTACGGGTGAGACCGACCTTGAAAAATAACAAAAAGTGTAGCTTACAAAAAGTAGAATACACGAAGAAGTTAATTGATGTTATTTCTTTTTCTGTTTTCCATATAAATCGCAAACATTCTTGTACCTGGAGCATCTAGTATCATGAAACCACCGGCTTCAGTGCACACATTTAATCCAATCGTCGGTTTTCGAGATTTCGAAATAGTTTTCTCCGCATCCCACGCATTCGTTTACGTCCCAGTCTTTTAACAACATATCACTATCTTGTAGAATGGAATTTTCGCTCCCTGAATCTGAAGATAGGTTTACAATAAGAAAAACACATGTAGGTAGTGTTTAGAAAACGTTTTGATGTCAGTTAGAAGAATCATAAATAAAAAATACGAGTATGCTACCTATGTCCCCGTCGACATCCCACAACTTTCGTCTGAAATAATTTTTTTGTACTGTACATATTTTTCGAGGTAGTTACACTTTTTCAGATACACTGTATATTTAACTAATGTGGTCGGACTATCCCATAATCAAGGGAGTGATCGACCACCTTGTCAAAATAAATTAAAAACAAATACATACGTATTGTTGCGGTGACACTGTAGTTTTATGCGTATTATATCCCCCAATATCGGAATAGTGTAAATAAACTTACCTGTCTTTCAAATATCACCAGCACTGTAACTTGGTCTAAAAACTTTCAGACTCGCGTAAAGTCTTAAGTGTTTCCTATAATTTAAATATAGATTTGTGACAATGGTCAATGCAAGATCAACAACAAGCGCATTCATTTATTTTGTGTCAATGACACAAAGTGTCCTATCTTGCGTCAGTCTTAAAATATCGATACTGGCCGGACTCTCCCGGTGGTCGAACTATACCGGACTTACCCTATTTCTTCGATGGTTTTGCATGATTCATTCTATTTCATGCATTTCTTCGGTGGTTTTGCATGATGTGTTCTATTTCATGCATTCCTTCAATGGTTACATGAGTTGTTCTATTTCGAGCATTTCTTCGATGGGTTTGCATAATTTGTTCTATTTCGAGCATTTCTGCGATGGGTTTACAGGTCTCGTTCTCTGTCATGCATCTCACCGATGTGTCTACAATCCTTGTTCTCCTTCATGTATCTCTACGATGGTTTGTGGCGTGATGGATGATGGCATGCTCGTGCATGCTCTTCTGTCGTTCCAAGTCATTTCGATCGGCACCAGCCTAATAAGTCTTTCCTTAGTTCCCTCCCATGCCCACCATGTTAATACTAATATAACGTAGTTGATTATTTCAGCTTTTCAGGATCACCCTTTCGCGGGAAAGGGAATTAACAAGATAATATATTTACACAAAAATAGTGAAAAGTGTCAGTGAAAAGTGCTAGTGAAAGAAGACATCTAAGGAAGCCTAAGCTAAGTTATTATAGTATGAAGTATTTAAGACTCCATGTAAAATTGCCAAGTAGTCACTACATCATTAGCTTTGTTCTTCGTTTATTGACTCCTCATCCGTGATGAGGAGGTCACCGCTGCTTCCGTTTCCGGAAGCAAGTGACTGAGCATGGAATCGGTATGGGTGGATCGGTTTCATCCCCTGGTGTTCTTGTCCAAAGGGAAAAGTTTCCAACGTAGGGGGTGTACCTTTTGATACACTTCCTGCGTAAGTCACCCGGTCCGATTTCTCAATCTCTGCGTTAGTTGGCTTGAGTCAGGTCACACCTGGTGTTGCTTCTGACGAGTCGCTCGGTGCAGTAGGAATCGCTTGGGAGGCGCGGAGCGCTTTTCCCTTTCGACTGTGCTATTATTTTTTATGGATTCCTGTGTGTGTTTCCTGTTACACGGTCTTAATCGAATGAAGGGTAAGGAGACAGAAATGAAACAACGACGATCATGCGTTATTGCTCAGAACAAAGAACGCGTAGATATATCAATCACATATTAATTTTTTTCCTTTCATTAATTGTAAGATAACGTACTCTCTCTAGGTATCGACTGAGGCTTCTGTCCTGTAGCTTTATTGCACGCGGTCACGCGTAATGATTTCTGGATCTTTGGTCATTTGCAGTACAGACGAGATGCAAAATTACACTGCACAGAATATCCACTCAGAAATCATTATCGTAATGTACGAACGACTTATAACCATACCGTTAAAAGACCATAATGCGAGGGAGCTGCTGCTTGATGTTAAGAAATGACAAGTCGTTCCATGCAACTCTCGAATTAAAAACGGTAATTTGTCCCTCCGACGTCCAGTCTCTTTTATGGCCTTTTATTACAGTGGTTGTTCGTGCAACTGTTAGGGATGAAATTAAATCGCGCGCAAATGAAATTGTCCCGCATTTCAAAGCAATTTTACAATTTTTTGCTACGATTTTAATCAATACTTGCAGACTATCGATGTTAATGGATAATAAGGTTCGAAAATATCCCATAATCCAAGTATCATTTGCATTTTTCTTCTGACCTTATAATAAATTCGGAATCCCTACGATACTGCAATTAAAAGAATTACGAACATCGCAACCGGCATGTTTTCTCTTAATGCAGTGGAAAATAATATATAAAATGTATCCTGGATTTGCATTAATTGATAACTACGGTATATAATTAGATAATTCTAAAGGAACTACAATTTCATTATGACTTTCAATTACAACGTCTCAGCACTCTTTAAACACGCCAAATTATACAAGGTCAAACAATCTTCACCCCATTCGCCGAATATTAAATCGTTTTTATGTCCTGCTTTGATTATTTATGATCGGTATAAATTACCAGTTTATAAAATATCATGAAAAATCCACCCCACCTTTTCCAATTACGTTATGGACCGCACAGGTTTATAGCTACCACGAATACGAGTGGCGTGGGGAATATTAATGCGATAATAACACACGATTACATTAAATTATAATCCCCGGAAATCTTTTCTTTTTCTGGTTGGATATTGAAAAGCAAAGGTGAATGTTCAGGCAGGTTCAACGGCACAAATTGGCGAAATTACTTTTGGAGGATGGTGCGTGGGAGTGCAGACCAGGAGGAAAGAAGAAGTCGGGAATCGATAATGAAGCGAGTGTACAGGCGCGATACTTTCTTTTCTCCTTTGCCATCGGATACGCAAATTTTTCTTCCTTGGCATTTAACCAATCCCTTCCTTAGAGGCTGCTCGAAGATCGATCTGATGCAAGTTCTCGACAAAGTCGGGGTGAATATTCCACAGAAAGGAAAGAGAAATAAGAAAATCAGAATGTAAGCACCAAAGATCAAAGAAAACGAAGAAATTTTTAACATGTAACGAAGCAGGGTACTAACAATGTATTCAACTGATAGTAGAATGATAGTGACATGAACAAATCTTCGCGAATAACTCAAATCTGTATTACAGCCGCATGGAAGTTATCAAACTGCCAGTGAATACGGATGCGCGTTATTAACGCTCACGCATATGCCTCTCAGATCCGATCTCGAAGTATCCACGCCGGAGAATAGTCTGGCTCGCCACTTCCGAGAGGAATAAATAATGCAATTGTGATGGAGGCTGAATCACACGGGGACTATCGGAGTCATTTATCAGAGTGGACGTAGCATTGTGTGCACGACTTCATAAATTCCTCTTGTAAAATGTACGCACACGGGCACTGACAATTTTTCTTTTAATTTCAATCGCTTTTAAGGGGGAACACCACTGTGACAGCCGGAAAAGTAAGCCGTTCTTAAGAATTTTTTTCAGCAAAAATTGACAGTTTTTATAGAAAATTTTTATTACCTACATTTAGTACAATGTCTTAAGAGATTATAAAAAAAAATAGAAAAACATGCATAAATTTTAATATATTAATTTATCTTCTAGACCCCTCACGCGCGCTGGTCGAATGTGTAACTATGAAACAGCAGGTCCGAATTCAAATTTCATTTTGATTTTCATAAACTATATGAGTGTAGTTTCCGAAAACTGTAAATTATTCCCGGAAAAAAATTCTTAAAAATGGCCTAACAATTCGATGCAAAATAATTTTCATCACAAACATTGGACGAACATGATCAGCATGGTTTCATCAAACATCTGCCGAGATAATCAGTTGTATAATGAAGCGAATATTACTCACGTATCCATTGTCATATGTGTTTCAAATCTGGGTTAAGCTTTTGTCTGATGCACATGCAAGAGCGCATTATTCAGGATTAGTCTCCGAGAAAAATAGGCATCTAACGATTATACGAATGCATAACGAAATTCTGAAATAGTCAGATCATTTAGGGACTCTGCAGAGTACGATTACGACTGTAATGAGTGGATATTAAACCAAGCACCATTAACCTCTCATAAAGCCCTTGACGAGACCTTCAGTTCTGTACAGGTAATGCATTTATAATCACCACAATTAAGTGTACCCCATTCAACCATCTCACGCCACTCACGCCACTAAGTTACAAAATCCTAACAAAAAGCCTGCGACGTCATCAAGAAATTTGTTCATGTTCAAGAGAAATCGCCTGCCACTTACATCCAGGAAACTAAAAAATCACTAGCGCCCCCACTTCACCAATAAATCTGGCAAAGTTAATCTTTAAATCCCTTCGCGCCGCGGTGAAGAATGACGAAATCCTTTCCCTCCCTCGCTCTTCAATTTCATTCATTATCCCCATTGTGACCGAGGAAACCTTACTTTCATATTCATCCGCGGACAAAACAAATCATCTATCAGGCCCGAAAAATTGAATGGCGAAAATAGGGGAATTCCTTAGCAAAAAAGGTAATCACGGTGTTTGGCGTATGCCCGACAAAGGGCCCCGGCTACCGAACTCATTTATCCGCGGGGATGGGGGCCACGGTGAAGCACCTAAATCCGCGATAGCCCCCGAGTCCCGTGCACGAACGCCACTTTATCACGGCGTGGCTTTCGCAGGTTGCCCCGTTGTTGAAATTAATAAGCGCCAAATAAACGAACCCGCCAAGACAAATGGTGGCGTATTGTGCACGGACGAGCCGAGCCGTGGCCGGCTTATTTATTTCGCCGTGCACACCGCCGCAAGAACGGCCCCTCGAGGCCGAACACGGCCGCGTGATTAAGGAGATGAACGGATACCGTGGCGCAGATTTTCTTCCTTTTTTCCAGTACCATCGCTCCACGATCTGTAACGCGCCTCCATTTGCCGCGATTTGCTCCGACGCTCCACCATCGCCTTGGTGGTCGAGTGATCAGATTTCTTTCCAAATCTGGTGCACATAGCTGCTCTAACAGGTCGTCGATTTAGAAGTACAAACGAAGAGGCTTTAATATCGATCCATTGCGCATTACTATTGGTACGTATTCGAACTTCAATTAAGGGGGAAGCCCTATTTAAGTCGCTAGGAATCTTATTTCTAGTATAATTACACTGTCGATGAATCTAACAAAGGAAAAAAAAATTCACAGTTGGCAAATTGATGGGATTTCAAAGAAAACTTTGTAACAAAAAATTAATTTTTATTGTTTGAATGGGAACTAAAATACCCTGAAAGTTTGGAAAAGATCCGCTTAACAGTTTCTTAGAAAAAAATTACCAAGAATCACCTAATTCCTAGCGTCCTAAATAAGGCTCCCCCCTTAAGGCAGATTCACACGTACCACGTTGGTTTAGTCTTTACACTTTAGAACCGTCCGTGTCAGTAATTGACACGCACAAGTGTGAACTGCTCCATTCCAAAGCAGGGAAACGATATTTTCTAAGTTCGAACCAGGGAACTGACATATGTGAATCCGCCTTTAGAATGCACAAAGTCAGCTGCCCGAGACACATGTTCTTCAAACGTCCAGGTCTTAAACGATGAACCCTTAACGATCTCTCTAGATAAGAATCGAAGCGTCCCCCTGCATACGAAGAAGCGAGCGCAGCCCTGGAAACGCGCGCGTCTAAAGAAAACTCGCATTCCATCACAAACCGTCGTTCCATCGATTCTCTTTAATGTGGCGGACGCGAGCCTATCGGGGCAAGTTCCCCGCCCCACCACGAGAAGCTCCCTCGACGCGAGAAGATTCTCTGGAAGCTGGCCCCACGGGACGTTTCTGCGAAGAATGATTTTTTGCCGCGGACCGAGCGGCACGATCGAACGTGCATAGCGTCCGGGTACGCGTCCCGCGTTATAGATCGGAATCCTTCGATGCCGGGGCTATGTGACGCCCTCATTGCAACGCAGACGTGGCATAAGTAGAGGATCGACCGGGCATAAATCACGGACGGGGAAATAAATGCCAGACTGTACATTTCTCCGACTGGATATACGAATCGAGGCTGCGCTCTTGCGTTCCTATAAATCAGCAGATTGTCCGTGGAAAGAACGCCGCCAGGTAGTCGCTACCTCTGTCCCTAGATACGTAGAAGCGTGTCTGGTATCGGTCAGCCCGCTTTCGAGCCGCGCTCTCCCACGATCAGCCCTGATAGTCAATATTTTGAATGTATTAAGTGGTAACGTGTCCCTGTCCGACTGTGCTTGATGTTGACGTATCGGTTGCGCTAGGCACTTCTAACGGGCCCGACGGCATTTTGAAATCTTGAAATCCTGGAGGGTTTAGAATGCCACGGGAGACGGATACTACTTTGGCAATTAGAATGGGCGGGGAATAGGAGGGGTCCATTATTATTGAGCGTTAAGGGTGTAATTGTTCTGGCACCATTTCGACGCCACATTTCTCTGTAATTAACGGACAATAAATTGCCGATCAGCTACGCGACACGTTACTAATACGAATCGCCGTTAATCACACGTCATAGCCCGGCTATTACCGTTTACTTGGACTACTTGAGATCAGCCAGCCGAGCGCAAACACCGTAAACTACACGGTGGGGCATTAATCACCACCGGTTATCGTTAGGCCCGGCAAAAAACAAGAAACCGGAGGGCAATGCGTTCGTGATCCCACAGCTATCGGCGGAGGCAACCGGCGCGGCGCGGCCGCCTCTCGGTGCACACGCCGCGAATATCGAGCAGCGCGGAGAAACGCGGATGAAAAGCTCAATGGGGCGAGCGTGTATCTCCGAGTCCGTCAATTAACGAGTGGCCGCGTCTCGCCGCCGCGGCGGCCGGACCTTTTTTCCATTTCGCAAGATAATCAGAGGCTAGTCGGGAGCACCGAGGCTACGGTATAATTAGAGAGAGGCCGGAATCACGGAGTTTGGTTGAAAAAATCGATTCCACATTCTTCGAAGCGCATACCATCCGCTCGATAATCTCGCGGCCAGCTACGAATCCTTGTGCAGCAGGTATTCCAACCGTGGAGCGTACCTAAAATCAGTACGTCCGATCCGTCTGTACGTACTCCGACAGAGCTCATTATCGTCCACCTCCTTTGATGCTTCTAATTGCTCGAGACCGACGCACGGGACGGAAATCGGCCAGATAGGGAGGGAGGAAAACCCGCAGATCAATTTAACAGATACACGCCGTCAATCGGAGTAATTCTATTAGAAACTAGGCTGAAGGCTTTCAGCGTAATTGATAGGAGAGATATCTGATTCGTTCCTCGATTATCTCCAGCTGGGTGTCTCTGAACAGAATGGAGAACGAGCAGCCTACCGGTTGGTATTATTCAATTCCAATTTGAAATGGGCATCTAGAGGTAGTATAATACCATTCGAATTGGCTGTCACTCGAGTAGATTAGGGTAAATCCGGGAGACGCGGTCGACCTAATATAAAATGACTATTAAAACTAATACAGATATTACTTATTTTATGAGAACAAACCTAATATGTTCAGAATTTTATGTTGGTTCAGAAAAACTGGTCGATATTTGCTTTAAGACAATATTTACTGTAAATTGGGTTGAAAACTGAAGTCATGACATCTGATCACCTCTCCCGAGGTGCCGGGAGAAATGGTTTTCGTCGTTAGCAGAGACCACTCACATAATTATTCATGGAAAAATAACAAAGAAGAAAGCAAAATTATTTATGAGTGAATACAACTACAGATTCATTGATATTTCATTTGTTTACGCTAAACAATTAAAGAACACATCTAAGATTAGATCTTACGCTAAACAATTAAAGAACAAATGAATACAAAAGTGCATAAATAAACTAAATAAATAATAATAATAATAAAATAATGATAAAAAATAAAAATATATATAAAAATAATAAAAAATTATAACTCGACCATCTCTCCTTTCTGCAGCGAGAGATGGTCTTCTCGTTAGTTTTGAGAGGAAGAGTTAATATCGCTAAATACTTTGGCTGCATTGTCCCTCGATATCTCTACTATGTTATTATTCCCAAACATTAAACGAAAATAAACTTAGAACTATATTTTAAATACGATTTTGTACACCGTTGTTTGACAAAAGAGGTTAAATGTAACCTCAGTTTACCCTTTATAGCCTGTAAATCTAGAAAAATACAGAAGGAACCGAAGTGACGCTATTATTCGTTCAATTGTTTGGCTTCTAGAGAAGTAATTGGACTGCACTTTAACGCGTTTTTACGTATAGAGTTTGAAATATAGCGACTCGACCAACTCTCCGGCCCGACTGCGTCTCTCGGATTTACCCTATAAGAACGACAGATCGAAACTTCCGCGAACGTCGTGTCAGCGAATTAATTTGCAGTTTCTTCGTAGGACGCAAACGATGGTGAAGAAAGTACGAGTCAGGATGCTCGAAGTGTAAAACCCGCACTAATTTCGTGCAAAATGCCTGCGCCCGTTATAGGTTAAGGTGACCAAACTCGACCGCGGCCAGACGCGAGGGACAGCCGCAATAATCGTGAATCATTCTTCTCTCCCTTCATCTTTCTTGACGCTGACGTGGCTCCCCTCGTTCGGGATGAAAGAAATTCGAACAGCGCCTACGCAGCGCCGCCTCAAATTGTCCTACAGTTTTACGGCCGTTCCGCCACTTTCCAGAAGCGATCCTGCCTTTTTCCCTTTGCGGTTTTACGCTCGTTTAATGGAGGCGAAGCTCCGAAGATCTACGACCCCTCCGGTAGTCCGACAGCTTCAAAAACACGAGCACGAACGGGTTGCGAGGCTTCCTCGGCCGATCGACCAGGTTGTTGTGCTGAGAAGTGGTATCGGTAACAGCGGTGTACCTACTCGCAGTCGAAGAACAGTCCATTATTTTCATGCATTTTATGCATTGTAAAAAATGTGGAAGCTTGTATAGCGTTGAGGACAGGGTGTTTAAAGTATGAGGCATAGGAAGGGGATGAATGTCTCGTAGTTTGAGGGTTTCCAGTGTCCCAAGAAAGATTCCGAAGGATACTTATGCTCATCCAGACTCCAGGGGTTAGGTAAATTCCTAAACTTCCTAACTTAAGAGGCCTAAGAGAATCTGCAAAACCCAAAGTTCTCGAAGAACCCCATAAACCGCGAAACGACTCTATATATTTTTTGTATCTCTGATGTTATATAGGGTAATTATTATATACCGAATTAATTAAAGGGTATTCCCCTTTAAATAAATAAAGACAGAAATAAGTAAATAAATTATGAAGGGTATGAATCGAAAAGAAAAATGCGACTTATGCAACGAACACACAAAAAAGATTTAATGTAGGTAAATTAGGGATTGCAATACCGGTAAACCGAAATCGCGAGAAATACCCTCAAATTTTTACCGGTAATTCGCCAAATATTTACCGGTAATTCGATAAATTATGTATAGCAATGTAGCGCATATATGCATTCATTAATTCCGTCGATATCTACTCCGTTATCAATGAAAAAGTTTCAATTAATAATAGAGACGAAAACCGAAGTATCTCAGAAAGAACCAACTTTAAACCAAAAGAAAACTAAAAATCTGAATCAAGCCACCAAAGAATAGACGTATTTTCAAGTAGAAAAAAGTAAAAAGAAAATATTTACAAATGGCACATGATTTCTTAATGACTACCCGAACAACAAGTGTAGAATCTAAGAGCGGTTTATCAGGAGACCAAAGTTTGGACAAATTATGTTTTTTGCGTGCTTATTTGTTAAAAAGAATTCTTAAATAAAAAATATTTAATTATGTATATAAGTTAAGATTCTTTTCATTGTTCTCGCGATGAAGATGTAATTAATAAGTAATGTCAATAGTTATACAAATATATCTATTTTGTGTTATATCATTTTATATTTTATGTTTAGAACAGTTTTATTTGCATATATTTTTCATAATGGTCGATTAGAGTTCAAGAAATTTTTTTTGTAATGTTTACTTTTATATTTTCAATACCTTAAATAATTACCGGTAAATTACCGATAAACCGGTTTTGAATGAAAATTTTACCGAATTACCGGTAATTGAAAAAGTCGGTAAATTTGCAATCCCTAAGGTAAATATGTAGTAACATAAATGAGCAGCCCGACAAAAGACTTCTTTGTCGGAACTGAATTTCAAAAGAAAAAATTAACTTTTACTAATTTCTCGAGAGAATCACACGTGCAGGTTTCACAAAAGACTGTTTTCAAGAGAGCAGGAAGGAACATTGGCGCGACGGAACTGACCTCAATCATGGTGCCAATCTGAGATAATAAAAAGAAACTAGAATGAAATGTGCGGCGAATAATAAACTGAGTAGAAAATTCGGAAATCCACCTCATCCTAAATAAACCGTCAATGAATCACTAACTACTTACTTCGACAGTCTCTCTACTAGCGACCAGTCTCTCTCGAAACAGAAAGTGTTACAGTATTTCCCTAATCATCGACTTGGTTTAACCTTCGCCCGTTCCCTGGGAATTTGAATATTTCATCGGCGGGTGCAGCGCAACAGAGCGAAGGAAGTACGATCGCGTGCGACCGTAGCTGTATGAAGCTGCTTGGCAATTCAAATACCGCGACTCAAAACCCTAACAGCATGCGCGGAAACTTCGCCGAATGAATAAGCAGGCTGAATGGGAACGTCAGGCTTTGGTAAGAACCTCTTTGGAGCCGAACCGTGATTTCTTATTCGAATGCAACCGCGGGTCAAAGGCTCGCTCGCCTTCTTCACCGCGGAGTTTCCATTTTGCAGCGGTTAATAGGCCGCGATTCTCCTCGATTAGTCTTTAACGGCGATACCCAGCGGAGATCCACTTTCATTCTATGCTTGTCTTAAATCAGCGGGGGGCCGATTGCCCGCCGAGTCTAACGATCCACTGAATTTACACGCATAATGCCATGCAAACAGCAACTTTAACGCTTCTTGCAATACACATAAGTTTCGTGAACGAGGCTTCACTCTCCGACGCCCCCTTAAAACAATGAAGCGCTTGTTTTTATTCTTCGATCGTTGCACTGATCTGCACGAGTCTCGATTACACTGCGGTATCGTTAACAAGAGCCACTTCTTTGATTGCACGTATGTAATGCTAATTACCGAATCTTGTTACGAGGTGGCGTGCTGATTTATACAGCACTGCGCAGAGCGTTCCGTTCAACGAATTTGTAGATCGATTACATCGAGATTAAGTGAGCGCTAATTGTAACGTTGAAAGCTGACTCTGTCTCGAAAGAGTTAACATCGTTCCTAATTTAGGGCTGGTAGGTCAGTTTTCAGTTTTTGATTTTTAATAAATTATGTGCACGAAATATCATTAAACCGGTTAGTATATTTGATGGGGCATACATTTGGCTACCTGATTAAATTATTAAAGTTGACTCAATATGACAACAATTAAGGTATTTTATTGTTTTTCTAACACCTTCCATGCTGGTCAACCAGCCCCATGATTGGGGTAGACTATAGGTACGTTTGACTATAGATATGATCAGTTAAGAAAATGTTGTTAGTAACTTATCTCAGTGGTAATAAAATAATTTCAATATAAAATATTAATTTTTTTCTTTTATATTATAATAATAAACTGAAAAAATTTTCAACTTAAACATAAATTATAATATATTTGTAACATAGTGAAATTGGAACAAAATATAAAAATCGCTTTCTGAATAACAAAATAACAATTTAAACTTCATTAACGTTACTAGTAAACCAGCCCCGAACGATCATTTTCACTTCAATAATCTATATAAGCTTCAATTATTTATGTATAGACAAGAATACTATGTCAATAGATCGTCTAATAAAGAAACTTTAAAATAGTCCCTTAGCCTTAATTCTATTGTAACTATATAGAGCGTGAAAAAATAAAGTCGTTAAGAAAAAATATTTACCTACATAGTCAATTTTTGCGGCGATCGCGGGCACGGAACAGTAGAAGTGACTTTTTTTTACAGTGAATCTTTCCACAGTAGAGCATATATCGGTGCAAAGTTATTAACAATTAGTCAACCTACCCCTTAAGACAACCAGCTCCGGCCTCCCTTAAGGTAGTTCCAATATTCTACCTGATTTCGTGATCGGTTTGTCACTTCTTATAGAAACCTGAAGATCCGCATTCAACACGCCACGCGATTCGCTCACGTTAACATAATTTTGGCGCTATAAAAGCCCTAAAATCTCGGTAACAAAATCTAGAGTTCTTAGAGCAGAGATTCCTAGAATAGATCGCGGGATCTTCAAGCTACGATTTCTTGGGGACTTGACGCCACAAGAGTAGATGAAGACGTCGCAGCGAAGAAGAGCAGACTTTTTCCGCAAAGCAGAACAAATTAGCCAGAGGAGAAATTTACCACGCGGCACTGGCCTTCGCGCAAAGAGGGAAAAACGACGATCGCGGAAGAAGCTCTTTGTTTGCAAGAAAACAAGCGATCGCAGGCCGGAAATAATATTTCACCGGGAGAAGAAATAACGAGTGGCTCTCTTCGGGGGCAGGACACGCTCCGTGTTCCTCTTGTTATGAGATTTTACGGCGGATGCGCACATTATAAGATTTTTGTGCGTGCGAGGAACGAGCAAGAAACAGCGTGCAGTATATAAAGCGAACGGTAGGCCTCGGGAGCAGCGTGTTTGCCAAGAAAACATCTCTTCCGACGTTCGAACGCAGACACCGGGCCTTTCAGCAGCTTTTGCACACTTCTTAAAGTAAATTGGCTGCCAAGGGCGATTGCGAAGGATGAATGCAAATTGCGAACGCAAATTCGAGGCCCGGTTAGCGCAACATAATTGCACGGCGCATGTGAACTTCAATTCGATGCGGTGGTCACTCGTTTCATGATAATGGATCGTTAACAAGCCTATAAATTAAATTATTTACCTAATAGGTGCACTTTACACTCGGGCCAGTAACGACAGACACGATGTGCTCTTATGTTTTGAGACTGAGCATAAAGAGGTAGGTACAAACGGTGGACGATCTCAAGCGCTAAGAGCTACCGTCTGTTTCTCTGACCTTCGTGAATCCATTACGTTCTTCGCCTTGGGAGCGCCATCGACACCGTCAAAACGCGGACGCGGAGGTATCACCCTTTGAATCTCCGCTCTCGATCGTCGGTAGAACAAGCGTCCCGATCGCGAAGGAATCGCGAAAAATGCGGTTGACACGGGCGGAAGGCCGCGTCCGACTGATTATTTCCAAGGATGCATCAGCCGCGTCCGAGATGGATGTATCTGCTGGATCTCTACGGTTGGTTTGCGCTACGTCTCCATAGCCCGAAGGCCTTCGGTCTGACCTCTCGACCGGCAGGCGCGCAGGCTGCATAAAAGAGCTGGCCGACACGCGTCGAGCGGCGTCGTCCCCTTTGATTCGATAATAATTATCGTCCTCCGCGATAGAGGCGAAAAGAGGAATATCCGTAAGTACGCGCGTGTACACGCCGGGAGGAAAGACAATAAAGCAATCTGCGACGCTCCAGGTGGAACGTTCATTAATGGCGTCCAAAACGGTCTAACCTCGAGTGCTGAACGGGATGCACGATGGTATCGTTATGCGGACGAACGACGATGCGGGAAATCTTTTTTTAATGCCAATCTTCGGGGATAGTTGCTGATGATGGTAGCAATTTGGAATCTTTGGAGAGTTCTTCGTTGTTCTTTTTTTATTCGATAGTGTTGTAGGAGTCGGTGTTATTGTGGAGGGAATTATGACGTAAGAAGTATAGGAGAATTTACTTGTGGGGAAGGGATAGAAGAGATTTCGATTTTCGACCAATATAATGGAATTTTGTATTTTGACAGGCACGTATGAATTTTGCCAAGTTTCAATTAAAATATCCCGCGTCTGGGGGCAAGGATGATTACAATGTAGAATCATGTAGAATTCAACACGGAATTCGTTGCGCCTAATAAAACAGGCGGCGCAGAAAATTGCTGGTAATTTCAGTCGCGTGTTCGGTTTCGCTAAATTGCGGAAAATAAGCGACGCCATTATTCGCGCTGTTTTTAGCCGCCTGCAGCAGCCAAACGCAAGAAAACGATCAGCATCGGCTGCGAGTCGATCTTCTGACCTCGACGACAGAATAAAATTCCCAGGTGTCGATGGTATTTTTTATGGAGAGAGTCGATGACACAGAAAGTCCTTAAATACCGCGACCAGCGACGATAATCGAAGAAAGGAAGATTATCGTGTCGAAGGACGTTCGTAATTATGGGAATTACACGGCGCTGCGTTTGGATAAACTGTCGGAGGGAAATGGAATTGAAAGAACGGCGTTCTATCTATGCTGAAACTATAGAGATCCTTCCTTTGTTGCCCTACGCGATTCTCTATGAGTCCAGAGTCTCTGACGGCGAAATTCCGGCTGGACGGAAGCGAAAAAACGAGCTGCACGTGCATCCCAAAACTCTTCAAGTAATCTCGACGAGGTCCGAGCGTGCCCAATAAATTCTCATCTCGTCAGCCGTTCCCCGAAAGAAACGAAGACGACCGAAGAATCCGCTGAAAAGATCCAGATTTACGATCGTCCAGCACGAAAGTCGAACCAGCCAGGAATATAAAAGTTCGTGACTATTTTTCCTCGTCCCATCGAACCATCCGCCGGAGCGTGGATGACTATTGCGTCGCCTCACGTTCGAGCCCGAAGGACAAGCCATCCACGGGGGGATGGGGTTCTGCGCTGTTGATGGTCGCGAAAAAATCGGTTCTGCCGGTCGATTGCAAATTACCCGAGCGGAACCGTGCGGGACGGGGCGAAAGGAAGAAAGGGAGGAAGGAAGAAAGGAAGGATGGGTCCGTTTCGAAGTCAAAGGTCCGGCGGCGAAACGAAGGCTAAGCAAAGGGTAGGTTAGAATGATTGCACGGGATGGTTGGGAATTTACTGCGCCATAGAACATCTCCCTTGGGCTGTTTTAGAATCGCCATTGCGGTGCGATACACGCTCAGAGAAGTGACGCGACCGTGCTATGAGAATCGGTGAAATGTATAGGTAGGGTAAGTGTGGGTATTACTGCGGACTTTTAAGATAGGTTAACTTTAGTACTCTCGATACGGCGTTCAAATGAATGAAAGTTCCACCTTCTTTTTTTAAAAGAAAGGTGGGACCTTAATAATTCCATAAAAAATATGAGGGAGGGGTGATAAGCACAGTTAATTAAAAACACAGAAATTTGTCGATCAATGTCATTGTAGGAGTTACTGCGGACATGGATACATTACTGCGTGCCGGTTACTAACGAAATACTAGTTACTACGCATCTATTACTGCGGTCTGATGTCAGGCAAAACATAACCTTAGTACAAATATCACTTGTAGATAGAAAAATTATTTGGTCCGCAGTAATACATGCACGTGGTGCAGAGTACTGCACCTAATACTGCGGTGAGAAATAAAAATTAAAACTAAAATGAAGACGACTGATTTACTGTTTTTCTGAAAAAATAACTCTTATTCTATCGAGCGATAACGCTACATTACATGTATTACTGTTAATAACAAAAATATAAATGTTTCTCAAGTAGGTGTTCATGACCGCCATATCGGGAATCGACCGAAGTTTCGCCTTGACGAATTTCAAACTACGATATAAGAATTAATAATAACTTTGCTGTACATATTCATTAATAATTATCTGTAATAGAGTTTAAAATAATTTTATCAAAAATTTTCAAGAGCTTATGTACTTTCCAACATTAAATATGAACTGTTTTAGAATATCCGCAGTAATCGGGGCATCCGCAGTAATACCCACACTTCCCCTATAGATTTCGCTTTTTTTTTCAATCGCCCACGTAATGCTATTTTCTATAGAATTTAACCAGCAGCTCATTCCTAGGTACTTAGGCTTAATATTTTAAAATTATCCGACCTCTTCATTCCAACTTCCATTTCCTCATCCCCTCTACCAACCACTCCTCGATGAAAGGAATACGATCAGCATTATGACCCTCCTTTCCGCACTCAATCTCCATCGATGCTAAACCGATAATTCCCTCAGCTTTCTAACGATCATCTCTTACTTCTAATTAACCATTCGCGTTTGAACGCACCGATACGAGCGAATCGGCTATGACTCCCAGCGTAATTTCGTAATACGCGAATCGCTGAGATGCAAATGTTATTAGAAAGTAGCCGAGCCTCGAGTCGTTCCCCAGCGAATCGTGTCGCGCGACAGAAGTTGGTTCGGCGAGGCGAAAGGATGCGCGTAATTGCGACGGGACACCCACACGCCAGCCACCCTCGCCCGTCGACGTCGCGACCAATTTCGCGGCGGCTCTAAACGTCGCGATAAATCGTAATTAATATCCTGTCCGGTTGCGCCGATTTTACGAGCTTCCGCGTAACGCTAACAACGCGATAGATAATGGACGCCGTTCGGCGATAAATTGAATGGACGCGTCGCCGGAAAGTCCGCCGCGATCGCTTTAAGGAATGCGTCGATGCGCGATAGATAACGGAGGTGAAGCGTTTCGAACGGTTAGTTTCGCAGTTCTATGCGCGTTCATTTGCAAAGACGTTCGTCCTGAAATTTATCACTTCGTGCGATGCTCCGCGACGCGAACAGCTTGCAAAAGTTGAACGTCGGCTGCTCCGCGCGAATTCGCGTATGTAGATTGGGCAACGAGGCTCGATTGCTCACAAGGGAAGGTCCCGAACCCGGAAATTCAAAAAATTCTGAAACTTTGTGAATATGGAGAGAATTTCCTCCTGATTACAACGCAATTTTTGTTTACTGCCCAAATTCACTCGAAAGCGGTGAAATTGACCCCTTAAATTCCGTCTGTTTTCCGATTTTGTGTTATAACTCGCGAACTGTAAGTTACCAAATGATAGTCCTAATTAAAAGAAATAACTTTTGTCTTGAAACTTTTTTTCTATCTCTTGCAGATTGCGAGTTACAAAATAAAAGTAGAAAATAGCTCAATTTTAGGGGTTAATTTCATCCCTTAGAGTGAATTTTGACAGCAAACAAAAATTACGTTGTGATCAGGAGGAAATACTCTACATATTCACAAAGCTTCAGATTGTTTTGAATTTCCGGGTTCGGGATCATCCCTTGTCAGTTACTTTAGATGAGACAGGGATAGCTCGGAAAGGTGGCCAATAGTTTCTACGCATTTGGCGTTTGGAAATGGCCTATGGAGCGATTCGCACTAGGTGGCGCCCCGTTAGTTTGAGTATTTGTAAGGTAAATGACCCAATTACTGACACATTAAGCGTTGACGCTGACATTATCTTATAGTTTTGTACTTATAGACTAAAAGTATATATTGTTCTTGTTATTTATTATTGTTTAATATGTTTACTCGATGAAAAAAATTTGGTGGATCTTAAAACTTCGATTTTTATGTATAAATTCATCAATTTCAAAAATATATTACGTGATCTGTTACTGACACCTTTCAAATGTATTTGACTGAATTACTGACACCCCAATTACTGCCAGCTAGCCTAATACTGTTTATCTGTCATTTTAAGGTTACGTCGCGTCATGGACATGAGCAACTACTGCAATGACAGTAATACCAAAATTCTTGAAACGTTTGTACCAATCACTGTCACCCAATTAATAAGTAAAAAGACTTAATGAATCGTTGAATTCGGGTCTTTATTATTTTCTATGATGCTTATATTATTTAAAATATTATATTTTGTTATGTTAATAGCTTAAATATTACAATTACAGCATTTTCTTTAACGCCTTGTTTCCTCTTTCGCTAGTAAGAAAGTCATCGTTTCCATTCTCCTAATATCCGCTTAAAATTTTTTATCGTTTTATTCAAATTAACGAAGAAAAAATTAAGTACTGTATTTTGTATCGTATAAATAACAGTTTGAATTGTATGCTAAATTTTTTTTATGTATCATTTATAAGATTTATTCGTTATTTTACTTAAAATAGCTTACGGTGACAGTAATTGGGTAGATGGCAGTAATTGGGTCCTTTACCCTACAGTTCGGAAGAGAGTACATAACATCGGAGAGTTGGCGTTAGGGGAATTGGTAAGGCGGCTGGCCAATATTCAGAGACTCCTCCGATCTTCGGGTCGAGTCTCATCGCTCCGAGGTGTTCTCTTTCTCGCCTACAAGTTTTTCGTAATTCCAAGTAACGTTGATTTTAACACTAAACCTACCACGACTGGTCAAATAACCGTTTTTAAAATTTCGATAAGAATTTCCTATATACAACGTAATTGCACCGCCTTTAAACTTCACGACTTTTCCTATAATATACGTACAATACATTTTTCAATATTCTGTGGACCTTCCTTTACAAATATATACCTTGATAAATAGTAAGAGTGTAGATTTATAGTGCAGGATTACACTTTACAGTTCTGAAACATTAAGCTTATGGAGGAAGGTCTCTAAAGAACAGGATGCCACTTTTCGTTACAAGGTGACATGCGGTAACAATGAACGATAACTCACGACAATTATGTAACCTCACGCGCTTCCGCGATGGATGCTCCAAATCGGTAACACTTCCTACAGCGATGAAACGCTTCATACCTGGAACAAACAAGGAAATGCTGTGTTGGAGCAAGTACGTACAACGAAGCAGCGTTTCTAATACATTATCATAATGCACTGTGCGCTGAAATAATTCCTACCACGTAGTTACAGCGTTCGCGTCTAGCATTTAGACAGTTGGAAAGAAAAACAGGCTTCGTTACAATGATACACCCATGCACTTTCGCGTTGGATACGCCACGCTTCGTCATACAGAAGAATGTCGATATGTTTCTCGCTGGGCTGCAAACAACCACCTGCGCGGCAACGAGAGAATGGAGAATTCATGCGAGACGGGATAAGGATAATTAATTGGGGACTAACGTGCCGGAAAAACTGTCCCCAACTTCGATTACTATATCACTATTCAGATCTGAGTAAATGAATTGCATACAACTTAACAAGAAAACCTTTCCACTTTATTATTCCATTATTTTAAAAAGTGTCAACGAAGGACGAGCTAAAACAGCTACAGTGCTTGAGTATTTCACAGATTTCGGAATCCCACCAATAAGGACAGTTTTCCATAAGTGAACACTTATCTCTATCGCTTTTACATACACGTGAACCAGCGAACAAAGCATCTCTGAAAGTCGCAGAGGGTCTCCATTACGCCTATCGAAGATAATTCTATTCTGCCGGGCAGTTCGCAGCTGCAGCTAGACATACGATCGCGGGGGTATCGCGTCAAAGGGTTTTCCAGCAGGAAAGCGCGACTGGACGCGTCCGCTGTTAATGGCGTTATTAAGAGGATCCCAGCGGAGGGAGCGTGACGCGCAGGTGCGTACAGGGCGTTGCAAAAGGTGCAACGCGACCGCCGACGATTTTATCGGAGCCATGGAAACCTGTTAGAAGAAGTGTTATTGCGATGCGCCGGTGTATCTGTGTGTACGATCGCTAATAAATTCCAACAACTCTGAGCCGCGCGGCCTCTCTCATTTTCCACAGCTACGATGCACCATCTCTTTCTCGTTTTCTTTATTCGCGCCTCCGTATCCCTTTATCTCCCAATCGGATCCACGACTGAGTCCGTGCCGCGTAATATCAAGCCGAATGTGTCTTCATACATTCCAAATATCGGATATGGTACCACTTTTCCCTCCCGTTCCGTCGCGTACCTCTGCCATTTTGTCTCGTAACACAGTTCGCCGACTGAATCGGTGTTCTCTTAAATCCGACGCAAATCTGTCTACCGATTCTAAGATTCCAAATACACTTGTACGAGTAGGGCTCGTGCTCAGGGCCCGATTTGCGGGGACGCAAGCAAGGCAACTGCCCAGAGCGGCAAAATTGGTAGCAAGTGAAAATTAAAATCAATAGAAACTAATAAAAAAGTGAAACATTTAGAAAAAGCTGTAAAAAGTAGGCAATGCGTGGTTGAATTTAGTATCAAACTTATGAATTGTTTTTTTAAATATTTTATAAGATTTATGTTTTATATTAAAATAGGTACCTACCTATATATTTCATTTTGTTTTGCTACTGTTCTTTTTATGAATATCAAATTTCTTATAAAGTAAAAGGCTTCTGTTATTCAACAAATACCTACGAAAAAAAAATAACTCACTGTACAAAAATTATATTTTAAAATAATCATTAATAATTAAGTGTTAAAGGCGGCAAAAATCATTTTGGCCCATAGCGGCGGAAGAGTTAGATCGGGCCCTGCCCGTACTCCAGAAATCGAATGGAAAGGGTTAAGGAGAAGTGTAAGTAGGTATCCAGACGCAGCAGAATATTCATATCTAAATATCCTGCACCGGTTCCCGTAGTATATCTAAATTGCGCATGAACTAGTTTAATTTATAGCTAAAGAACGTTCCATTTCGCGGTGATAACACCCCCAGAAGCGTTCGTCATGTACCTGCACTTAGCAGCTCCCATGCAGGTTAATTACCCTCCCCTATTCCTTCGAATGAAAATTTAAATATCGATAAACCCGAACGAACGTTTGCAAGGCTATTCTCGGTAATTACCAGCCCAGATATAGAGCTATAAATACACGCACGGCGAGACGGTTCGCCCGGTATTACGTTTCAATTAAAATCGTCCTATCTTCGCGCAATCGCGAGGTACACGATTCGAGGGGAAACTTAAACCGCGGTCCCCTGAATAATCTCGTAACTCTTATTTTTTCCGGGGAACACAGAGCCAGCTGATGCTTCTATTAAGTTTGATTAATAACGAAGAACGATCCCCATTAGGCGCCAGCAACATAATCGGACGGAAAAATCGCACCTGTTTCATTAAACCTCGATCCCTCGAACGCCGCTCGCGAGCTGGTTTCAAGGTGAACCTATCGCGGATGCGCTCGATCTCTTTTTCTTGTTGAAAACGATTACGAGGCCAGCTCGCGATTTGCGTTTCACGTACACACATACCTAACGAATCCTTATCGAGATACGAAATTCTCCTTTTTTAAATACAATATATATAACACAGTGGACGCTGCAATTTCTACCGCAACCTTGCCCCTTGAGTTTGCTCTCCCTCTGGAGCAGTGCTGCATCGTTATTGCCGAATGCTTGAATCGATGCTTTAAAATTGATACGCGAAGAGTACCTTCGATTCCTTTTATTTACTCCAAAAGACGTAATCGCTGAAGCCTGAATGTAAAGTTCCCTACAACCTCGGCGATCTTCGTAGTCGAATAAAATGTACAGACCACAAGGGGAATCAAAGCCACTGCCTTTGGTTTACACGTTCCCCCGAAGCTTTAATTAATCGTTCCCGCTGAGGACAGAATTAACAGATAGGCGGATATATTTATGAAGACATCGGCGCGCTTTTTTTCCACGCTGGGAACGCCGGTAAGGGGGAGGTTCGATCGGGGGCGTGGGAGGTGAATGAAGAAACCACGAGCGGAGTGTGTCGATATGATTTGTTGCTCGCCTCCTGCCTGGCCGATGCCAGAGAACAAAACGTAATTTACACTTTGAGAGTCGAGCTGCGCGGCTGGCCAGTCTGTGTGCAGTAGTTGGATGAAAAGGAGCCTGCCGAGGTTCCTCCACACTTGGTCAACAATTTTGCGGATCCACGTGACAAAAAAAAAATTGAAAGTCCTGCCTGAATACGAGGACTGTCGTGGTTATTAGCCCGTACGATTACCGTGCCACTTGACACGTTCGGCAACAATGGGATCCGTTGCAAAAACGGGGCAACGTCCTACGTCACTTATTCACAGGTTTTTTTCAACTGCACATGTATCAACGTTTAGCAACGCCGCGAGACCGTCTTAGGAATGACGATCCCGCAACGAGGCGTCCTACTTCTCGTCCAAGCGATCATTGAGCAAGCATCGAGTTAATCTCCACGGAATCGTGAAGCACGGCTAGCTTCTGGCTTCACTTCTACTACAATGAACAGCTCGCTGCGGTATCAATGTCTCCATTGCCAGCAAGAGGACTAGGATCAATAAAGGACTCGCTTATGCGTCCGTTCGATCTGCGAGCCCGGAATATTTGCTGTATTTCAAAATTGATCGTCTTAGAAGCTGTAAAAGCAACGGGACAAACGTGTAAAATATGCGAGAGGAAGCAGGTTCTGAGGTAGAGTTTGTTATTCCCATTAAAATTCTGAATACTCGATCCATGGAAGACGCGGAGAAAAAGTAATGCCGTAAAGGTGTCTGTCAGAGACAGAATCCACAGGCATCGCGACCCACTTCCAAGGCAGGCGTTGTTCGAAGTACCGTAAACCTCGGCAAAACTGATAAAACCAGGTTTCAGAGATGAGCTCGGGTCTCTATGCTCCTCTCTGCAGCTGCGAACTCGGTTTACAGTTACTTGGCCTGCCTGTGTAAGAGACGTTCAACCCGTGTGTATACAAGAATGTCGCGTTATCGGGGACTGATATCAGCCGTTAAGGAGGATGAACCTGCACGGATGCACAGATACCCCTTTTACTATCCTCAGTGAAGCTCGTGCAATAGGAGGATGTATTAGAAGGAGCGTAGAATTCTTTGAGTTTTTGCGTAGAAGGCAGTTAATATTATTTACCGCAAGCAAAGAAATGTTATGCTACAGGTCTCTTGTTAAAGGAAGTCTAAATAAAGGAATACCTGTAGTAGTTTAATCAAAGAAATCCTGAATTTCGAGTAAGCTTTGGTGATTGATATTGCGACAAATAATGAGCAGAAAAATCAAATGGAATTCTTTAAAATTTTCCACGAGGTATAAATTGAATTTTGAAACTCCCAAGACATTAACTAACAATTTCGATGCTCCCGCAGGTGGCACGGGCAGTTGTACCCTTTGAGATTGTACGATCGAGCGTTCGTGCTTCAACTTCGTTCGCAGTAAATCCTACTTTCGCCTCTCGAACGTCAATTTCCACGTTTCTTGCGCGCTGGACCGAGTTTCATGCAAATGGAACTGGGTTTCGTTGCAGACGTGCTCGTACGACGTACTCGGGCGCAAGCTTGAAGGAGATGGACACAGCTGCACGTGACTTCCTGCAACGTACAAGACGCAGCACGATCACAATCGCAACGTGGGCGTCTCGTAGCTTTCACTCAACAATACACCATTGCGTACAGTAATTGGTATACACGGTGATCGTCGGTGGACGTCTGACTGAATAGAAATGTTCAATTTTGCAGTGGTACAAACTGATTACCGCCTTCTTGGCGTGCCCAGCGTGTTTTCATAGAACTTCGGTTGCGATTGTTTAGGCAAATAACGTGACCTATGCTGCAACTTTTAACGAACAGTGTAGGTGTGCGTGTTAATCAATTGCACAAAGTCATTTATAATTTAGACGGGGACCATAAATTTTAATGACCATAGTGGTAATAAGCTTGTTTCCAGCATCTTATGGCGCGCGAGAGAGTAACGATCCTGTGCGATCAATCGCGAGGAGAATGCAATTTCGTTTGCTTAAATACTTCAGAATAATATTATACAGATAAATCTATTTAATTACATTTTGTGTCCGCTTCACTTTCGAACAATGCCGCTTTTCATTTTACCTCGGTGTCTTGCTAATAAATCTACACGATATGAATCTTAATTTTCCTCTATTAATTTATAGATTTAGCACCTCACGCTACACGATTACAATTGTGACTCTCGCAGCAAAGGGGGTGCAGCTCCATCTCTACCAACTCCGAGTAGATTAGAAAAAACTGTTTATAAAATTATTGCTTTGACTTAACATTGAAAGGGGAACACTAATTGAAAAATATATATTTTCACACAATAAGTAGTAGTTAGTGAGTTGAGAAGTTTTATTTCTTTTTCGCGAATTTTTCAAATCTGGAGCTGCCCAAAACAAAAATATTGCAGAAAATAGTAAAACCAAGAATCCACCTGGAAGCTAAGCTATGACATACGATGCTATGCTATGTCATGCTACATTTTAAAAAAGATTAGCTTCGATACATTTTTATGAAGCCGTTTCCACCAAAAACTAAGTTAAAACATAGCATAGCATAGCTTAACTTTGCTTAGTTTCCAGCTGGTTTCCCGGCTTAATAGATGCAGGTTCAGAATTTGCAATCAATGTGCACCAAAAGATGTAGAATTTTTTTTACGTATATTACACGTCATAACTCAAAAACTGGAGTTGCAGCCCTTGCTGCAAAGTCCTCAATTCTCGAGTTCCAAAGAAATTACCCCGATTCCGTGCAACTGATAACTTTCACGCGCTTCCCACCCAAACCACTGTCAATAATTTTACGAGACAGCACAGAATACATACACCGTAAAGTGCCTAAAATACCGATCATCCTCTCACAGTATCTAACTTCTGGCATCAGGGCTACTGTCAGTTCTATTAACCAAACCCAAGCAACTACCCCCGTTGCGCGTCAAATAATTCCTCGTTACAGTCGACTTTTCCGTGCGAGAAAAACAAACGCAGACCCCGCAATCGTGCCATCGAGAGTGTGGGATCAGGGCTAACCTTCCTAGGGGCATCGTTCGCCAACAACGTGCTGAGGCTCCCCGCGAAGGGACGCCTGAAAACGGTGAAAAAAAGGAGAACGGCCAAGTGCTTTTCAATAAAACTTATAGTCCTTATAAACCACGGGCCCCGGACGGCCCGGCGGCGCGCGGCCTGCACGCAAGGGGTACGAACATGCACTTTATAATAATAGTAAAAATGACGACGGCAGCGGCGCGGCGGCGCGCAGCATGCGAACTTGCATGCAAATGGATTGCAGGTAGGCTCGTAGGTACACCTCCCCGTGTGCGACACGAATTTATATTTATATATACGTTGCTCGGTACCGACGCGTATTTCACCGGGCTACCAAGCGGTTCGACGCGTCTTTCACTCCCCCGGTGGCTTCTCTCCCCCGTCGCAAACGGCCCGGCCTGGCCAGCTTTATGCACCGATTATTGAAATAATTGTAACGCCTACAGCTGTCGCGCGCCAACACCGCAAACGAGGCTTTATGGCGTAATTATTGTCCAGCGAATGCCGCCGCTCGATCTTTACGATCGCGTTATTCATGCTGGGATCGCGAACGAGGTTCGCTCTGTCCAGGCTTCTGTCGCAAAACTCGAGCGCCCTTGATTCACGAGTGTACTAGAGAGATGTCCCTTCATCATTCCTAATTGCTCCGCCGTCGACGCTTGCGAGCGCCGATGGACAAGTAGAATCAGCCGATGATAGGCAGACGCGCTAGTAAAGCGGTGCTCGATCTCACGCCTACGAATCCTCCAAATCGATTATCTCCGATAAAAGGCCTCTACGAAGAGATTTCATTGCACACTTCCCATTTACTATTGCGCGAAGCACGAACTACGCGAACATCGGTATTTGCATATCGAGTCCCCTCGTAGCATGGATTTACCACGGTAATCCTGGAAAAGTGCCCAGCCCTTTGTTGCTAAAATCCATCCCAACCCCAGCTACCGGCGGAAAGTGTATTTCACGGGTGATCCTGAACTACGTTACATAAATAGTGCGGTATAGGCGTATTGCAGCGATCGGCTTCTGGAACTACAGGCGTGTTCAGGCGACAGCACAATATGGGACAGACCGCGAATGCATTCAGACGCACCGGATCGTGCTACAACACCGGCTGCGTCCAAAGAGGCGAATACCCACGCGCAGATCTGCAGCAGGCTTCTTATACGTCGCGCGAATCTATACGGTCCTCGATAAGAAGAAATAGAAGAGTGGCCGCGCGTAGCCACGCTGCGCGGCACAATGTAACGCACGCGTTGCGCAAACGCGGCAAAGGATCCCAAGTAACGACGCGAGAGTGCTTGCGTATCTACCATCGCGAATAACGATCGCCGAGATCTCTGGCGTTTATCCCTCTCTGATCAACCAAGGAAAATATAATTTCGGATCTTCGCAGTGTTAAATCGATTATTGAGAACGCGCCACGAAAGTCACTTCCCCCTCCGTCGCTGTTTCCCCCGCGTTCTTTCTCTTTTACTTCGTCAATGTGTAGGAATCACCTTGAGCAAGGCGACAAATATTTAAATCGACGGAGATTTAAAAGAACCTTAGATTTTTCCTGCAAGCAAACGCGGGGCTTCTCGAAGCTCGTCATAGCTCGTGATGTATCGTAAAGGGACGCGAATAAAAATTGAACGACGCTGGCCTTTCTGCCTCGTGCTGCGCTGATCGCGCTTTAAGAAGCATTTAAACACCACGGGTATTGCACATCATCGAATATACTGGAGACGAGTCACCGGTGAACGCGTGCGCCGTTAATTGATCCGACACACGCGATTCTCGTATTTACGATCGCCTCGCGCTGCCGCGGAACGCGCGATGCTCACCGCGGATCGTTAAAAAAGCACGTGGTCCGGTGCGCGGGGATTTTTCGGATCGTCAGCGGGGATAGTTCAGCCACCCGTGTGCGTCGCGTCGCTCGTCAGTCGACGAATAAAGACTTCCGTAAAGATCCTCGACACTAGCGTATGCGCGCTTAATGCCGCAGCTTCGTGCCGTCTTTGCAAATCACGCGTAGTAGAATGTTCCGCGAGGCACGTGTTCGTTGGTGGTCCATCGACCGGCGTGCAGAAGCGATCGTAAATGGGAAAAGTCCCGTGTCAACGCCGCGGTCAAGTAATATTCATGACGATCCCAGCGGGTACGTTGTGTTCCATCGCTAACGAAGCAACGCTCTGGCCAGCGTGGAAAGGGCTTCCGACGTCGGGAGGAGAAAGTTAGGAAGATTGCAAATTCTATTAATCAGCGAGGGGAGGCTGGATGCTCTTCCAGAATGGAATGACAGAAACGTTAATGAGTAAAGTCGTGTCTCGCATATTGGATGTAGGATTCTGTGCAGATGATTTAGGAAACTTGCGACTCGATAATGGGATCAGCAAGGAACAGGAGACATTATGCAGATGACCTTAGTGTCTTTAGTCTTGATATTGGAGATTTTTTGTGTGAGGAACATGATGCAGAAAAATGGGCCTAAGTAGTTATGCAGAAAGTTACCAACCCTCAAATTGGCAAAAAATTAGTTAAACGTAGTATAAATCCAATAATTTTGTGATCTTTATTTTGCAAAAATTTACCAACCTGTAGAACAACTCTTACATTATACAATATTATTAAAACTACCAAGCTATAATACCTTTCTGGACTTAAAAAACAAAAGCTACAGAAATTTGAAAATAATATTAATTACACTACTAAATAAAGCTACTTGTCTTTAACGTTTAAAATCTTCAAACTAAATTTACTCAGTTTCAGATCATTGAGGGTTGACAGCTTTCTGCGTAACTAGGCCCAAATGTGACATAGAACTATTTCTAAATCACTAAAACCACAGAAACATCCACCCCCGAGACTCCCAAGACTCCAGACTCTATATGCATTGCACCGTGGAAGCTTCAACTCACTTACGCATAAATTTATTGGCTTTATTGGCCACGTTCCTATCAGCATCGTACTTTACACGAAACCCACGGATTTATGTACTGCACTCTCTGTTTCAAGACGTTACTTAGCATTTCATGTGACCGTTAGTTGGGTGGTACACACGCTTACTGCCACGAAGAGTTTTCGTTGCCGTGGGTGGATTATATTATGCAATTTCACGGCCGGCACCGGCGAGATGCAAGCAGAGGGGATTAGGATTGTGCCATCATATCAAAGGAAGCGACCCGCACGGCCACGTACGCCAGTAGCTCCTTGTATCGTGTAATCGTCGTATGCAGCAAATACGGTGGATGCGGGAACGCCGAGTCGAAAGATAAATTTCGTGCGCGATAATCGGCGTGACCATCCGCGATTGCGTTTGTATAATTTGATGTCCTCGATACCTCGATGCCGACGACGTCTAGATGAAACAACGTAGTTGCTCGATAGCACCTTGGCATTGGGGCTAAGAATGGCGCAAACAATCATAAGAGATAGAGAATTCTATCTTCGATAGAGATACGAACATCATGTACTTTCCACATGAACATCGTATTACTGTGATTCAAATTGCAAGATACTTTAATCATACGATACGATCAATGTCATATTGAGGTCATGATAAAAAGATAATGAGTAACGGCAAGAAAAATATTTCTTTATCGGCCCTCTTCGTGAACCGTGTCCTCGCCAAAAAAGAGGGGCAAGTCGAAGTGTTCGGTACACGTTCAGATATACAGTGAGTAAAAAAAGTATTGGCACACTTTTTAAAATCGCATAACTTTTTTAGAATTGATCCAAACGACATGAGTTTTTTTAGAAGGTAGAAGGATTAGTTTTCTAGGTGACGTATTTCGTAGTTTTGAAAAAAAATTCAATTTGTCGGAATAGCAAAAAAAAAATAGTAAAGGCCGTTTTTTTTCAACTTTTTTTCTGAGCCTGTAACGAAAATTTAAAAAACCCGTTTGTAGATTTAAGTAAGCTGTATACATGCTGAAAATTTCATCAAAATCGGTTAACGGTGCTCTGAGTTACAAACATTTAATGATCGCACAATAAGTTCGAAAATCGCGAAATACCCGAAATCAAGCGATTTTCGACCTTATTGTGCGATCATTAAATGTTTGTAACTCAGAGCACCGTTAACCGATTTTGATGAAATTTTCAGCATGTATACAGCTTACTTAAATCTACAAACGGGTTTTTTAAATTTTCGTTACAGGCTCAGAAAAAAAGTTGAAAAAAAACGGCCTTTACTATTTTTTTTTTTGCTATTCCGACAAATTGAATTTTTTTTCAAAACTACGAAATACGTCACCTAGAAAACTAATCCTTCTACCTTCTAAAAAAACTCATGTCGTTTGGATCAATTCTAAAAAAGTTATGCGATTTTAAAAAGTGTGCCAATACTTTTTTTACTCACTGTAGATCAGTAGTGCATGCCACGAATATTTTCAACGTTACACTTCGAATTAGTTTGCACATAGATCATTTTCATATCGATTACAATGTTGGAAATTTATTAGCTAGATAATTCGTTACTCCTTTTTTCATATCACGAATCGAACGTTTTGTTGCTATTCACTGTTGTGAATAATAATTTTGATGTTACCCTGACTGCGTATGATTATTTTACTCCAAAAAACCAAAGTGATATCAGCGCATTAGTTCGGTCAATTAAACATATAAATAAAAGCTGTTGTGCAGTTTTAATAATTCTCAAATCCAACGTTTCGGTCATTGGTTGCGACCATTTTCAAGGAAAGTTAAAAGGAAAAATACTGCGTTTACTTTTATAAATTTAGCATGATAGCTAAGAATGTGCACCGTGCGAGTCGGTTGGAACGTGACTGAGGTGAACAGTATACACAAAGCGGAACATCCGAAGGGTAAACAAATAAGGCTTAAACGGAGTCGATAGTGGGAACCGTTATTATTTTACTCCTCAAGAAATGGACTATACTTTCTTGTGTAATTAGGAAATGATAGATTGAGTAGGTATAGTGGATACAAAGAAGACTCTTCGATAGATACGCCGATCAGCTTTCACTCAGCTGCATTTCGCTCTCGTATCACGAAAGAGAATCCCGAGTAAGCGGAACAGGCCAGCGAAGAACAAACGGAAAGCTGGATCATCGGCGATTTTGCTTTCCTCCAACCAGACCTTTCTTCCTGCCATTAACCGGCGCGCATGGGAACAACCGTTAGGTGAAAGGGAATCGCAAAGCGGCCCAGTGAATCGAAGAAACTCTTTCGCGGCTTTCTGCCGCGCGAGATTGTCTCGCAATTCAGCCAGTAGGTGGGTATGCACACACCTCTGATAGGGACCACAGGCAATAATTTATGACGGTCATACCTCACATTCGACCGTCACGGAATCGTTCGATCGCGGCCGAGGGATACCTTTCTTTCGCCCGCCTGACGCGAAAACTCCCCTTATCCTTTCGCGCTGGCTTCTCGCGTGCTCTGCCAGCTTTCGCGCTTAAGTCGATTAATTCCCCGTTGAATAGGAAGTACACTTCTGAACGTCTAGCCAAGAGCATTCAGTGTCTGTTACCGATCTGATGCACCCTTCTTAATCGCGTCGCCATTAGCGTAACCCGTGTTCCCTTCCAATCCTTTGGTACGCGAATTCCACTCTGTGCAAACGTGTACGGTATTCAAGCGAAAAATGAAAAGCGCAAGGACTATCCCTCGAAGAATACTCACTACTTAAGGGAACGCAATATCATTGGTCACCCAGCATGCGAGGGCAGAGGAACGGTATTTATGTCGTCCGGTACCTGGTTGCGTATTAAAAACAATAATTAATTGAAACGACGTTGTTCGATAAACGATACGGTTCAAGGGGCCCGCTTCTCGAGCGCTCTAACGACGTACGAAAGTGTTCTGGATGATGAACACGTGGAAAACACACTACTAATGGAATATACGAGACCGTGGGCCGAGCAAAGTAATTAGAGCCCGATCGTTCCGCGCGCGTACGAAGCGGAACTGAGACGACGACAGTCGGGAATGAACGTGCTTAATGCGAAATCGAAATTGAGAAATAAGAAACACGAAACGGCACGTCGCGGTGTGCAAACAGATATCGAAGTGTTAATAAAATGCTGCTTAATTATGGGCCGATCTCGATCGTTTTTGAAACGGGCTTGCAGGAAGGAGAACGGTCGCGAGGGGCAAGGCCGAGGAATAAGGAATGAGAGAAAGCAGGCGCGGGGTAATAAATTGTGCGACTATATTTCAGAGGTAATTTTCGCGCTGGAGTAGTTGAAGAAAGGCGAAATAAAAAGGCGAAACGTGGATGAAGGTGAAGCAAATTTACGTCACAGCGGGGGCACTTACCGTAATATATGTACACGATAAAAAGTTACGGAACAATTTCGGTATAATGAAAGAAATGAGCCATTTAAATGAGGTAGCGGGCAGAAGAAGCCGGGGTTAATATTATGGCGTTTTAAACGTCGCTGGTTTATTGAACACCTCTTCGCTCAATTTAAACGCTTTTTTTTCTCAGGCTTCGGGGAACGTATTCTACAACGGCAGGGCGAGTTAAAAGTCGAGTAGCCTTTTTTATGAATCAAGGAAGTTCGAAGTAGAAGTGGATGATGATAATTTAGCAAATTTACACAGGGTGGGTAGTCAACGGAAGACAAGAGTCAATAGGAAGCGAACACGAAAATACAATTTATACTCGGTAAACAGCAATTTCAAGGTTGAACGAGTGGAATAAAGCGACGAGTAGTGACCAAAACATCGAGGCTACGAAATTTCTTTAGCTACTTTTTTAATAATACTAACCAGATCTCCGATAATCTTAGTGAGTGATAGAAATTCAGCGAGCTTCCCCTCTACATTACTGGGTCCAATGTCGCCGCAGAACCAACTTGCATAGGGGGGGGGGGGGGGTACCTATATCGTAACACTTAAGATATTTTACGTTATATTTCGTATTTGGTACTAATTTGAACGCAAGTTAATATTGGGTATTCTGCCTTGATCTTTTAGGCACCTACTATTAGATGTTCAAGCTTTTGTTCAGAACTAATTAACTTGTTATTAATCTTTTCGTGACATATTGTAAAAGGTACAATTTAGGCAACCGGTCTCCTAAATCCTACCCCACGGACTTCAAAAACGTACCTCTTCTGAAAATAGTATCAATAACAAATAAAGAAGAAAATATGCAAAATAAAGTCATGATTATTATATAGACCACCCACAGGTCGCAATCAAAGTTGGGCATTAGTCGAATAAAATTTTGTTCGACTAAATTTTTATTCGACTAAGTGTTTATTCGAATGATCTCGAATAAAAATTTCGAATATGCCTAATGAAGATATTCGAGAGCAACGAATAAATTTTGATTCAAATTTTATTCGTTATTAGTTATTCGAAGGGCTTTCGTGACGAATAAGCGTGGGTCGGAAACCGAGCCTCACGGTCCCCTTGCCTCATGGGCCTCTCGGCCCGACCCGAGGCTCGGGTTCCGACCTACCCTTATTCCGGATGCTTAGTCACCACGGAGGTCCTTCGAATACCGAATAACGAATAAGGAATAAAAATTTATTCGTTAATTTGGAATAACTTCATTTTATTCGAAATTAAAAAATTCGAATAAAAATTTAGTCGAATAATGCGCAACTCTGGTCGCAATAACCTATGTATCATCTTAATATATAAAGCAGAAAGTGTTTAAGCGTTTGTCAGTCGCCTAAAAACGGTAAACTCTGGGGTCACGAAATGTGTCCCAGCTCATTATGCCTAGCTAATCCAGATGAATGCGATTATTTTCACAAAAAAGAAAATATAAATAAAATTGTTTTCTTATAAAATGGGGCGAAGCCAAATAGTAAAGCTAAGTAGTATAATATATGTACATAACCTATAAAACATATGAATTCCCAAATCCTACTGGTACGATTGTAGTGATACAATTTAGAAAGGATCTATTGAGGGATCAATGACCAATTTATTTATAAATATCGATTTAAACTTTATAATAAATGTAATAGGTACACAAAATGAATATAAAATATTCTACCTTAAACCCGCTTTTAGAAATATACAAGAATACCGGATAAATCTGCATTGTTTGATTATTATCAGCTAAAATAAACTGGTAAAAGGTTACATCAATCATCCCTGACTTTTTTAAATGTTTATAACACCCACAAAATAGGATGTAAGCTCGAAAGGTTTTGTTTCTATTTCTCATTTCGCATTTACTTGATATTTTTACCATTACGTGCCGTTTATATTCATTAATTATTTGGAAATCTATGAGGTACGATTTAGGCGAGTTAGATATTAACAACTCTCCCCTACATCAGACTCACAAGCATCCAACTTCGCCAATGGGGAACAAGCAATTAACTAGCGCAGAGCCGCGGCTGGTGCCCCCGGACGTCTGCCAGGGATGACCCAGCGAAATCCTCGGGTTTCGCTGAAAAATCCGCGATGTCCAGCCGCGAAACTCGTTTCTGAGGCGGCGGAATTTGCGTTTGCGAAATGAATTACCACGTATTAACGCGTTGCGCCCAGGGGCGCGAGCACACCTCCTGCAATCGCTCATAAGGCGCATTAACGCCGACTGACGCGTCCCGTGTGCGTATACCCGCAACGGTCGTACACCTGCTTTATTAACGTGGCCGTATCTTCTAGAGCCAGCGGAGGTCGCATAGAGTGCACCCTTTGCACACCTCTCGCGCGCACGATCCCGCGAGCCTCTCTCGCCTACGAAACGAGAAAAAAGAAGGGCCGCGTTAAATTATCGGCATAGCTGGGGTGTCACGTTCGCGTACGTGTGCGCGCGGCCACGCGTGTATATTTTAGTGGTGAGCAGGCCTGGCTGCTCGCTGATCTCTCCTCGAATACGTAGCTGATGTTACCGTGAATGCATTGCTGGTGCAGCGGCTGCACCCTATAACACTGGCTTTTGTATAATCATAAATCTCGGCCACGACGAAAAATGCCCGGCTTATTCGCGCCGTCGGATCGGATGTCCGGGGAATGTTTATCCATTTACGGTTTCCCCTGATAATTTACCCCAGTCGTTAGTCCAAGGGCGATTTTTACAGGCGCCGAACCAACGGTCAGATTGGCTCGCGTGGCCGCGCACAGGGAAGTGCATTGCGCAGGACGTGTACAGCGTGGCTGTTTGCTTTCCGTGATTCTTTTCGGGGACAGAGTTACTTCAAGGGACACGCGTACAGATGTGTCCTGTGGCACCCAATAGCGGCGATTAAAACTGTGGTCTAAACACATTAAGTGGAAGGTGAGTGTATGGAGACACGTGGCATGAAAGTTTAGAGTACGTGGAAGTGGTGGATCTGAATGGACGCAGGACTATTCAACGACGAAAATCGAAGATTTATTTTGAGTTGGATTGCTTAGATACCAAATAATCACCATACCGGTACTATTCACAGTTTTTTTATGTGCGCTTATACAAGTAATTCATTAAAAAAAATTGTCAGAATGTTGAAAATTACTGAAGCTATTTAACGCTAAAGATGGTCCTGCATAGCGCGCAGCTGTAGTCCGTGTACATAATCCCAGGTGAACCAATCATCTAAAAGCAAAATGCTTTGTGGTGAGTAATTTCTACACTAAAAATTTAAAGAAAAATTGTGAAAGTTACACACAAATCAATTTTTCTCCACATTTTTGCGGGAAAAATAATCTTTAATCAGTTATAAAATGTTTTACAAACATTGTTTTACAATTAAAAAATTCGTTTTTCGAGATTTCAATAGCCCTGTACCAGTTAAAGGGGGGATTCTCGAGTAACAGCCCCCTAAATTTATAATTTTTTTTAAATAACTATTATTAATAGGTATTGCATGAAACTCTTTTGGAATATAAGGAGGCATCTTTAAGCTTGTAGAATTTTATTTCTTTGTCGATCCTTCTTATTATTTATTAATTATTGCGGAATCGTGTTAACCTCTTCGACGATGCTCGCGTCCGGTGTAGCACCTGTCACAGTCATCTGATTGCAAAAAGAAGAAGATTTTCTTAAAGTTAAATAACATACGCTGGGGCTGGCCCTAAAATTTTAATTTTAGTTTTTATTTATAATATTTTTTTCATGACAAAGAATAATATGAAAAATTTGTCCAAAGGAAAAAACTTATTTTTTCTTTCAAACCCTATAACTCTTTCAATTTTTCATTTTTTTCATTTTATTTTTTGCAATCGGATGACTGTGATAGGTGATACACATCCCGCCAACAAGTGTTACATCATCGAAGAGGTGGACAAGATTATTAAACCAATATGATCAACAGCTTTTTCTTAAAAAAAATTCTTAAATATCAGTTACTTCTGAGGCTGCTAGACGAGAATCCCCTCTTAAACAGAGGCTAGTGTTAACCCTCGGTGCTTTGATACATCCGAGTGAAATTTTCTCAAAGGAAAACTCAACGGGGTATCCTAATTTGCGAAGAGAATCGCAGTGTTATCTTTTGAATATGAATTGAAATAACGCAGATCTATCTCGCTTCTCATGATTGTAAACGTCGTGTAACGTGTATAGAAGCCGAACAACAGGCCCAGGAACTTTCCCAGGCATTAAACGCCACCGCGAATACCGGCAAAAAGTGACAGATCTTTCGTTAAAGCACTGTTCCGCAGAATTCAAAGCGCAATGACTTGGGAAGCGATTCTCACCGTTCGCTATAAACACCAGAAAATGGTATTTAAGGTATTTCAGCACTCCTTGGAAACGTACGTCGAACGATCTTCCTTTAAACACGTTGGCTAACAGTTATGAAATCGAGTGGCTTTCTGAAAGGATCTCAGTAGCGTTTCAAATTGGCGTTATTATTACTGTTAACGGAGCGATAAAAATGAGAAAAGGAAAGGGATACTTTCGAAGTTAAGGAAAGGAATCTATCGACCTAAGAGCTAGCAGAATCGTACTTTGTTCGCGGCAGGTTCTCCGTCGAACAATGTGCCGCTGAGAATTGAACATCACAAAGGTAATTCCGTGAAAGGCAAGACAACGTTGGGGCCGAATAGATAGGTGGAAGTAATATAACGTGAGTTGCGAAATAACGTCGAGAAAATATCAATCAAAATATACAAGGACGTGGCGAGGAGTGGCTAGAGAGGAGACGGATGGTCGGGCAACCACAGAGGGAGCGGATATACGCGAAAACAAGCGGTTACTTCATCGAAGAATTCCTATCTTGGCGAGGATCTGTGGTAACTGCCCATCCGCGTTTGACGATTCGAATCCTCGTTTCACGTGTTTGATAATCATCTTAACGCGGAACATCGTGCGCCGCTGCACAGTGCACACCTATGCGCATCTATGCGCACGGAGAGCCTCGACGAACGTGTATGTACGCAATTTCCACGCGGCCGGGTTGTCGAACCTATTGCTCTCTCACGAGATCCCGCAATTTCGCGGCGGAAGTGCAAACGCCGCGTTTCAACCATTGCTGAGTAACTTTGATTATCCAGCCGCGGTACCCTTCGGGCGGACGGAATTGGAAGCGATTCGACGCGGGAACATTTGAAGAATTCAGGTGGTAGGCTCTCGGGCACAAAACGATCCCTGGAATTGAGAAAGGAACCTTCTATTCTCTGTTCCACGAAGGTAATTTTTCCCATAGATACTCAACTGGACGCAACGTCGAGAATTTCAAAGTCAATTTTCTCGAAAATGAAGCGCACTATCAAAAAATTGTATTCCTTTTTATCGACTTATTTACTTGTTATAATCCGAAAAGAAAGAGTAACTTTTTTTGATATCGCGCTTCATTTTCGAGAAAATCGAGTTTGAAATTCTTGACGTTGCGCCCAGTTGCGCGTAGGAAAACCTACCTTAAGATGAACGAAGGATTCACGTCGGCGATAAGTTCGATGACCTGTCATAAGGTGGATGTAATCAACTTCCTTCCTGTGAAATGCAACGCATGAAATGCACGATATTGATCGATAAGAGAAACATTTCTTTTCGGATGAAACTCCCACGATTTAATCGCTACATTCTCTGAAATCCTCGCGAGATTGAGAGTTATTGATTTTCATGATTCCGATCGTTGCGGTCATTGCGTTCGAGTTTTATGATTCATCCGTACATTGTGATCGTTGAACCTAATCGGCGTCTCTACGTCACGGATATGGCGTAACAGTTGGCACGAGGAAATACAACAGAGAGTTTATCGCAATTTCTATTATTCCCGTGATTTATGAACTGATTTATATCGCGGCTAGATCGAAAACCGCCCGCGTACGACGAAATGTTGCTTGGTTATTGATCCTTTCGGGCCGAAAGGAACCGCTCGTTATTCCCACGGTCGGACACAGCAGCAGATAACGGGAACATCCTGCCGATGATTATGACGATAATGTTAAAACATGGCCCGCTCTCACGAAATTAACGACTCCCTACTGGCACGGTCTAGTCATTTGTACCCCGGTGTTGAAGGTTATCGAACTTGGTGCCCATCGGGCGGTCTGCTCATAAACGGTTGTCACATTTCACAATCCGTTCACAGTGGCCAACTTCTTTGGGTAGTATGTCTTCCTAACTTCTATTTGAGCCAATAAAGGAAGAAATATCAACTATAAAACTTGACTAGGAAATTCGGCTGTACTGATCGATACTTCAATATTAATCGCTGGACTTCTTTAGTTCCCCAGCCTCTTTTAGGCATAGATTATACAGCACATTATTGCCTACACTTAAGTGGTTTTAACTAAACTGTATGCTAAAGGGTTTACCCGTAAATAAATAAGTAAGTAAATTAATTAAAATGCCAAATACTCTAGCATCGAAATTAGAACTCGACCACAATTTTCCTACAAATATCAGGAAAGAGTAGCTTCCTTACGCGCATAAAGGGGTCCTGATACCCCCCCAAAGAAAAATGGAACAGGAAATTAATGTAACCACGTCTGAAGTAGTTCGAGAGCTTTGTAAAAAGAAACGAAAACTGGATTTTATTCTTTAAATAAATTTTTATAATCACCTAATGAATTTTACTGAATTCGCATTAAATGAAATTGTATTAACTAAATTTTTCTCAAATATATTTTTATCCGTTCAACTCGGCTCCCCCCAAGATTAAATTCTGAGTGCGCCATTGTAACGAATGCTGCTCGAACGAGAGGGAAAATGTCAGCCAGGTGAAAAGAAAAGAAAGCTCGGTAAGAATATTAATTCCAAGCTGTTGCACAAGGTAAATAATCTCAGCTTAACGAGAGCAAACACTGGAGTCGAGGACGACACAGGCCTCGATCTTCTTACATTTCGCGGAGGCACGTCGGTGGTGCGCGAGCATGGAAAAGAGAATCGGTCTCGCCTCGTTACAGCGAGATCGGCTTTAGTCATCGCTAACGAGCGATTAGCCGACATTGGCGCTACCGAGCGAAGAAACCGCTTGGTAACGAGGTCACGAATAAGTGCAGGGGACGATGCCTTGCTCCTCGCTTTCGTTATCGCGCGCACAGTCGCTAATTACATAAGCCGCTCGACAGAGAACAGCACTTTGCTTGTCGGATAGCAAAAAACCAGTACTTTGTGAAATGACAAGCTTGAGCCGAGGAGTGTGACCACGCGGCCCCCGAGAGGAGAGAATAAAAGAGCCAGCTGTCGCGTATCTTTGACAAGCTTCTCGCATTATTTCACTCCGGTCAACTCCTTACTCCTCTTTTTAACGGTTACTCTTCTTTTTAGAAACCTTTCATGCATTTCAAACGACTACACAAGACGTTCTGTATGGTTAACGAAGAACTGAGGTGACGCTGCTCTGTTCGACGTTACTGTGATTTCCTTCGGAGAATCTGTTACGCAAAATACAGAGGATCGTACTTCGATCCACGATTCAAGTTCCGAAGACTAGGATGACAAGAACTGTAGTTACCACGATAGCACAGGATGATTAATTTTCTAATCGAACATCTACTTCTTCGTCGTAGATACATTAATTTTTTTCACCCAGCACTACGCCATCTCGAGCGAGATTACTCAATATTGAATAAAAAAAAGTGGAATATCTTAGGTAGTCACAGGGATTAAGCCGGAGAACATCTTGCGAGCGTTAAGTGTATACTCAAACTCGAAAAACGAGATCCACAGCTGTTGGCTTTTGAATTCCTCTGAATCTCGTCGGAGTTAATCGCAGGGTACAGAAAATCGGTCGTCTGATGCAATTGACGTAATCAACGCAGAGGAATACCCTTGGTTTTTACTACCGACGGATGCACCCCACCTGGCCTGCAATTATCCCGCCTTTACGCGAGGAAATGCAACCGTTCTGCATTTATTCGCGAGCTGTGTAGTCCTCTTGAGCCGAGGAAGCATTAACTAACTTCTAGCTAACTGCTAGAAGAAAGTCGAGGGCGTGCACCAGGAGCCTAAATCAAAGCGTTAATCCGTCACGCTGACCTATGGATCCTTTCCACGGTGGTGGGGCGTGATTATGGCTGGTGAAACTCATGGGAAACGGACCGAGGGACTCATGATGCATGAGCGTACGTTTCCAAAGATACTATTAGTTATTTATGCGCGCGTCTTGGCCATCAAACAGGCTACATGGTGTGTTTAGCCGATATTACACGTTTTACGACGCTGCTCGAGATTGTTGAGAGGGTATTAGGATTATTGGAAGAACTCCGTGGAGGGAACTCATTTGGTCGGAGCAAGACCTGCTACTAGAACCACTAGAGGCTTCCGGGTTGTTGAAGGTTCCAAGGATTTACTTGATCAAGTTTCATCGTCTTTAGCGAATGGCCACTTAATCAGTGATTACGGGACAACGTTTAGAAAGATCATACATCGATGTTCCATCCTTCGAGGATTGCTGGCTTGAAGGCAAGTATACAACTATACTAACGTTCACCGAATAACTTGTGTGCAAATTACGAAACGAATCGCCCCATTGTGCACACCGTAAGAGACGTGAACTCGTGCTCACTGCACGGTAACATCACGAACGATGCAGAATCGCCTTCAGGAAGTGTGGATAGATGAACGCGCTATTACGCCCGCAAATGTCGCGGCTGGAATTCCCAGTGCGCCTAGACGAGAGACGCGAGGAGATTTTCTCAAGGAAACGTCGAAGCCGGTGCACACGAGCAGAAGCTCTCTGTGTACATTACGCTTATGTTCGTAATAATGCGCGGTATGTTCCGCGACTGGTTTCGCTGTACCGTACGCCACACCGATACCGCTACCTTCGTGTTACGATATTCCGTAACAAGCTAATATTATTACAGATACAGCTTCCGACACTTGCCCCCCACGCTGCGCGTCCGACCTACGTGCACCGTAGCTTTATACGCGATTTTATCAACGAGTTTTATCCCGAGTAGCTGATAGTAATAGAACAGCAGTAGCGCTCATAAAACCACGAAGTTGAAAAGGGTGGAAGTGAATTGCAATGAAATTTGCAGGCGTGTGCGAGTACCCGGAATTTACGAGCTGAGCTGAACTCGGTTCGATTTCTCGAGCCGAATCGAGTGTTTGAATTTTCCGAGCTGCTTGAAATCGACGAACTGTTTGAAAAAAATGCGAGCTACTTGGAAAGCTCGAACGGCTCGAATACTCGAGCCCCCGTAAGACTTCGAATTACCTACTTGGAGATATGTACATTTTCAAGTAAAAAATGGTCGAATTACTCGAATATATTCGAACAGATCTCCAACTTTCTAGGTACTCGTAAATATTCGAATTACTCGAGTTACTTGAATATTTATGTATTTAATATCAAATCTAAGGAAGAAATATATGAGCCGCTAGTGACTGAGAGTAATTCGAGTAATTCGATTTTTTTTAAATAGTTCATCGATTTTAAGCAGCTCGGAAAATTCAAACGCTCGACTCAGCTCAACCGATCATTATTCGACTCGAAATTCGAGAACTCACACTCCCCTAGAAACCTACTACCCTGTACTCTAGCCCCATATTCGTCCTTCTTCTCCCCATTCACAATATCCAAGTAATATAATTTAATACACATTTCACCAACTCTTATCGCCACTTTCCATCGGTAGCGTCGTCCTCTCGAGTAATCGCAGCTTACCGCGCGCGAACACGAGACAATTAAGGAGTAGCAAAGGCGAGGACCGCCGCGGTATCCAATTCTCGGCTGGCACGATGAAAGAGTGTGCCAATTTGGGTCCACCGATCCCTCGTCGAAACGCTATTCATTCGCGGAGTCCATTGAGCGCAATGATTCACAATAGAGTTACAAGAGTTACTGCCCGATTGCCCCGCATTATCCACATTCCTTGTTCCGGATCGAAGGGAGTCCCTCGGCTTCCTGGTGAAACGCAATACCAGATTTCAATCCGCGGAGCGCGTGTACCTGACGGGGGCCCCGGTGAAATCGAGATAGCAAGCCGCTTATCTGGGAACATCTATCAGGGACCTCCGACCCCAGTGATTCGTCTCTCTTGTCGAACGTGCCTACATACCTTTAAACTTAAACGATTCGTTCCGTTCCCTCGCGCACCGTTCACTCGGGCCGCTCTCTGTTCGCGCCCAGGGCATCCTCTCTCACTTTTATTCCACCGCTTTTATTGCCCCGCGACCGTGTCTACCTTAGACACGATAGAAAAACCCTCTACACGGTGCTCTCATTGTTAGCGTATTGAGTCATCGATTCTTGATCGCTGGTCTTTGTGCTACGCTTTTGTTAGGGAACGCTCCATTCTGGGGCGCGCAGTCTGTATAGTATAATAGGTAACAATGTGCCTTGAACTCTGAGAACCATCGGTGAATAAAAGGAAGAGTCCTGTCAGTCGGGTTTAGTCCTGATGCAGAAGATGCGGAGAAGCTTAAGTAAGTTCGATTAGAAGATTGGTAGGAAAAGGTGAATTTAAAATTACAAGTTTCTCGATCACAGTGTTTAAAGGCCGTTTTAAAACCCCCCTTTTGGCGAGTGGAGGTGGACAGTGATCCCGAGAGAAATCGTCGGCAATTTAAACGACGATCGAACCACCGTGAGAAGATACCCGCAAGTTCGTAGCAAGCGCCTCGGCTACTTGATCGCTCTTAAGTGCTTTCAGGTCAGACAGATTGGTACACGGTGTACTTGGTGAAGTGATCGCACTTGCGAAAGCTTCGTGAGACGCCAGTGGAAAGCAGAACGATGCTGCTGAAGCTAGATACAAAAAAAATGATTGCATATTGTTCATAGCTACAACTATTCCCTGTGTAAAGATCGTACAAAAAGGCTTCCAGCCTTTCTCTCTAAACATTATCTCACGAGGATGATCCGTTTCGACATTATCCTTCGTGGATTCGAGCAAAGGTTTCGTAACTAATGTACCTTACCCTAATCAGTGAACTATAACTATCTCTAAACACTTCGATGACCGAAAAAAGAGAATACTACTCAACAAACCATTGCATTCATTTACGAACTTTCATTGACAAAGAGTAACTTCGAGGAACTGTACTATTACGAGCTCAATGGAGGTTGAGCAAGCCAGGTGTCTGCGGAATCGTAACCGCGGCTGCACCTGTTACGTCCGGCGCATTTTTCCACGCGTAACCCGTGAACGAACGGACGTTTTCACGGCGTTTTAAAGGCATCCGCCACGCTGGAACAGAGAAAGTTGAAGAGGAAACACGACCAACCTGCGTGCGTGTCTGCGCGCGCGATTCACGTCGGGATGCACCTCTGGCCGTGTCTCCGCTTTCGTTCCTGGACGATTTCACGGTGATTCGTAACGATGCCCATAAAGGTCAAACCCAGAGGAGCTGGCTGCAACCAGGGCGTTCGCCAAAAATGGTTGCCTAGCTAGCGGCGCGTTCGCCAACCACGATTTACGATATTGATTTTTAAAAACCACCGACGTGGCGCACCGACACGGAAGCTTTCGAAAACTCGTTCCAGACGCCAAACTCTAGCTAGGTACCTGCGGCTTATCAGCATGCCGAGCTTGCCAGGAATGCAATCTAGGAATCTCGACGAGAATGTTCGTTCCACGGTGCACCTCGTGAGTTTCTGTTTCGAGACTCGTTACGTCGAGTCTCGAAGTGGTCCGCCTTCACGTCCAAGTTTTCGAGTTCGTGTGGCCACCCTGGTAAAATCTCTTCGGACGATTCCTCAAGCGGAGGAAGGATCCTTCGCATTCCATTCGAGCAACGAAATTAATTCACGTTACGGTGGCGTGGCTCGAGGATACGTTAGAATGACGAGCACGCACGGACACGTTGATTAATCAAGTTTAAATCGCGCACCAGATAGCAGGATAGCGCGTAAACTCGTTCGTCCTCCATTACTCACTATCAAGTACGGCGAATTTGTCAGCGTCCGCTCGTGAGTCGTTGAAGTGAATAATTAATAAGGCTACCGCGAAAACGCGGCGCACCTTGATACTATGGTTATCGGCGATACTCTTCTGACGAAATTCGCGAACCCCTGGCAATTAGAAAGTTCATCGGACTGCGCGGTTTCCCGGGAAAACGAGCCGGTGAATCATCGGTAGGTGGACGCTGCGTGCATTTCAATGAGCATCGGGCACCTACGGAGACCGGGAATGAAAAGCTCCTGGCGGATAGCCGACGATCTGGTGAACACTTGCAGGATCCAGCGCTCGTAATTTATTATAGCCAGCGTGACGTGGGAACGTGTAATTTAGGGGGGTCGATTTGTTGCAGCATCTCTCCACACACGTGCTATCTCATTTCGCGGGAGTCGTTCCAGACACATCGCTGTAAATATCAAAACTATCAGGAAACGGTTACTGCGCTTCGCCCAGAGGAGACTATTCCTCAGTGGAATCCATTATACGCGGTGCTCGTCCGCTGATAACTTTCGAAAGTACAAGTAACGCTGAGTCAGTTGATACTCATCTGTCGGAGTATCGGAGAGAACGCAGTAAGTGAACGCGCGAACCCAAAATAGTTGAAAAAAATTTGCGTCGAGGAGATGAGTCACTTGCTGACGCACCTCGCCAGGTAAGGTTATCTGCCATTGAGGACGACATGTCCAAGGCCACCGTTTAGTGAGGTTCGAACCTAAAATTAATTAATCGCATGTGGGAACTTTTTTGATTATTTGATGGACGGATACTTGGAGCAGTGGTTGGAAGAATTTGCCGGCTGGGAACGTTCCACGCAACAGTCGAGATAGCTGCGCATCCGATTTGTTTCGTGGCTCGACGAATTATCGCGGAACGCTTCGCACAGCTGGCCCATTATCGGCAATAACGAGCCGCCGTAATTTTGTCAAGCCAATTAAACAGTCTTACCAGGAGATAAAACTCGCGAAACGATACGCCGTTTCCCATAGAGCCGAACTGCCGTGAGAGAGGCTCGTAACTCAGGCTAGGCGAATATCAGGTCTGGCCGAAGAGGCGTTTCGAGCCAAGCACCGCCGATAGATCCGACGAGATAACTCTTAATGCCGTGTTAATTATCCGTTGCTGGCTGGCAATTACTATCGGGATAGCAGCACGCCCTAAATTCCTGGCCTGCCAAGCCGTATGAAAAAACGTATCGCCGTGATAAAAGAACCGGACTCGATCGTGCATGATGATGCTTTATTGTTGTTCCTGTGGCCAGCGATCCAACGGAATGATACTTTGAAGACATTCTTGGTCTGCTCTGTTAGGACCTTGCAGCAGTTTCGTTTTTGCATTCGCAGGCACCGGCCAATTGGAACATTGAGCGAAAATATGTCTGTCATGGGTTTGAATAACTCGGTTGATCGGAGTAGTTGTTTGGGAAACAAAAGCAAAACGGTCCATCAGCTCTTGTTCTCCTTATGCACTCAAGTGTTAAGAATGTAGGAGATACAATTTATCGTGGAGAAAGATGGCAGGTCCTAGGGGTAGATTAAGGGAGACCTACAAATTTTCGAAAAATCGATTTTTATATTTTTCTGACGTACAACATCTTGCAAGTATTCCCTGAAAGTGTCAAGTCAATCCGACCAAAATTGACAAAGTTACACGCGTGTAAGTAGGTGTTCCTCGGTGTTAGCGCTCAGGCCCAAAACGCGTTTTCCTCAAAATTATGTTTTCAAAGTCGGTGACACACATAACTAAAAAAATAATGAACCGATTTACTCGAGGCTTTGCAGACTTATTTTAGGGTTAAAAATCTAAGAGCTATCGGGAGCTTTTCCTTTCTTCACCTAAATTTTTTTTACATTCGAAAAACAAGCGACTTTTTGCCAAATAGCGCCTAAATAATTTATATATCATCTAAAAAAAATTCGAATTTTCACGGTGTCACCGCAAACCGTCTAAAAAAGGAACGTCTCGGGCATCGTCTATGACTCACAAACCTTTCAATATTTTTTACCACACAAAAATACTGAAATATCCGTAATATGTACTCTTTCCAATAGACTAATGTTTAATAATAAATGTTTATCCGTTTTCTAGAAAACAATCCCAAAGAAGCATGTTGTTTTCACCGTTCTAGGTAGGCCTCCCCACTTAAAAGTCGGAGATTCTAAATATGAACACACGTTTGAAAATTCTCGAAGGAATAATAAAAAATTTCAAGTAGTTGCACTTTCCTATTTTTCTATATCCCGGTCAATTTTGTACACGTGAATTGCAGAATTTAATACCGACAATTATTGCATTTTAATTGAGAGCGAAACCAACTCTCCAAGCGACGTTAAATAACTAGCTCGAAAGTCACAATTAAAACCGTTTCCGTATGGCCGCGCGGTGCACAGTTCCTTAATCAAATTCCTGACGGAAACGCACGGGAGAAAGTCGATCGGAATTGTTAGTATCATAATCGGTACACAGGGGAAAACAATTTCGCCGTAAATTCCTCGCAGGGGCTATTACCGTGGCCGGCCGATCCGCGTGAAAAATTCGAGGCACGCGTGTAATGAGAAAACAAGAGGGTAGGATCGTTCGCAGCTAATACTTCTTCGATGCCAGCCAAATCGGCCACTTAAGACGGTTACGTAGGAATTTGCGGTCGGAGCATTTGCGATGCTCGCACGCGGGAACACGCTTCCTCGCGATCGACTTTGGGTGAGTCTACCTGCGTCGAACCTGCGAAGTGGTGAGATAAAAGAGAATACGGCAAATCTCGAGGACCATCCCAGTGATTTCGACAGGTATTTCCTTTTGACCGTTCTACTACACCTTTCGAAGAAGAATGTGAATCGGAAGAACGCAGATCGCCCGAAAGAAAACCTCCACAATTATATCCACGCGTAGTTTGAGAAGAATTCTTGCTCCAACCATATCGAACTCTCCTCTTCTTGCTTTTAAATAAATCCTGTTGCTGAAGTATTATAAGAGTGCATGTGATAAGTCGATCCTTCCCTTCACTTGCAATTTCGTTAGCAATCCTCCAATCGTTTATATGTTGCACAGCAACCACTCGTGCATTCCCTTACGGCGATGTAATCTCTTAAACGACGTATCTAATTTCGCGAATCGATATGACTCTCAATCAGAGGGATCGCAACTATAACCAGTGTTAAATTCGCGCAGGAGCGATGCAAGGATGCGCCGAGCTACACGTGATGCTGCAGTTCGTTGCAATTAAACCTCACTGGCAATTGGCGTGCCCGTCCTGTTATTACGATCAGATAATCTGAGCGTAACGTTCCACGAGAACAGGTGGATGGTTCAAGGGCACCGTGTGGCCTCCGATGCGGAGAACCTATCTCGATTTACTCGCTTGCATTTTCACTTTCGTTCGGGTTCGCCACGCACCGCGTAACGCGGTGCACCCGGGTGCCATTTCGGGTGGGAGTCGTACATCAAGGGTATCATCTTTTTGTGAGACCTACGAGGGTGGTCACGAAGACGTAAAGTGCAGTGAGCGTCCCTTTGTCAGACACGCTAACTTCCTTTTGTAAGCAATAAATTCAGCCGCGTTTCCTGGAACGGTTCGTGCGTGCGTTCGATATTTCACGAACGCTATCACCATTATCTCGAACCGCCTCGTCCTCTAATTATAAGTTGCCATTTATAGAATTCACGGACAGAGATTTTTCAAAGCCGATCCCTGCCTCGAGGAACCATTGTCCTTTGGAAACGTATTTAACAGACATCGCGGCGCCGTTAAAAATGAACCGCGCTGACCGCCTCGATAGAGTCAAGTATCATCTCTTACCATATTTCATGCATGGTTTCGGTGCGATACTTCGTTCATATTTCAGGCTTATCAACGCGTGCCCAGAAGGTAGCGCGTCTACCTTGCTCTCTCTCTCTCTCTCTCTCTCTCTCTCTCTCTCTCTCTCTCTCTCTCTCTCTCTCTCTCTCTCTCTCTCTCTCTCCCCTCCCTCCCTTTGCTTTTTCTGTCTACGGTACCCGCCAATTATAATCTGATTTTTGAAAGAAACGTATGGAGATCCCTGGCCATTTTTATCCATGGTCATAAATAACGACGCAACACGGGCGAAATGTGTGTCGATGGGCATTTTTCGAGACGGCGCGGCGTCTTTCGCTTCAAGGCAAAGTCGTGCGTATCGAAAAAGGAAAGATGATTCATATATTAATACTACCAATCCCCATTTAAGAATGTATTTATGGCTTCCTTGAGAGGAGCATTGCAACCACGAATTCTTTGGACTCGAATAATTCAGAGATACTGTAACAGGAGTAAATCAAATGAGACACGGATTTCTAAAGATTGCTCGGTGATTATAACTGAAAGAATAATTTGCCTCCTTCCTTGAGAGGTCTGTTATAATACGAGATCGACGTACTGGATCACATTCGACGCAACGCTTTCGCTAGATTTTAATTATCCCTGCTAGACTCTATGCGTCCAATACGTCAGCTTCAGGTTCCACCAATAATTGAAATACCAGATGTTGCAAAACGGCCAACAATGCTGCTCCGAGCGTGTGTATACGACCGAAGTGGTATGATAATAGCTACGTGATTTCAAGCGATCGGCAGAATCGATCAGGCGACCGTGCAATCAATAGCAGAGTTTGTGCGGGCCGAGTAAATCGAGGATAATTGATTTTCTAAAGGCTCTCGTTTACGTAATAACAGAAATATCGCCATTCACGGTGTTCAATGGAAGAATTAGAAATCTCAATCCAACACTATTTGCCGAAACGAAAAATCTCGATAGCTCCGGATGAAGCAAGCTCCATTTGCAAACAGAAATAGAAATGAAACATTCATTAACAAATGTAATAAATAACACTCTGAATGAGTGATATTTATTTTTGATACTTTCTTTTTCTGATTTTTCTCCAAACATAGTAACCAGGAACTGCGATTCCTTCACTCGGCGAAACTTCAAAGTAGAATACCAAGGATTCTCGTTCAGCGATCCACGCCTGGCATGATCTAAAAATGTTGGCGCTAATTATGAGCACAGATGCACGCGCAGAGTAACCTGGCACCGTGATCTAATTAAAAGGCTAGCCTTGAGCTTGCTCTCATGCAGCTCGTTCCGATTTATCGCCGTAAAAACATTCCCGATGCTCTCTGTAATATACTGCGCCACGTGCATCGTCCCGAACAGCGTGGAAATCATTAAAATAATTTTTAGTGGAATCTCACGTTACCTCGATCAGAATTGATTTGCGAGCCTAAAGTAAGTTGACGCTTATTTTTTCTCCTAGGTACGCTGCACCTATGAATTCTCCAATTTTTCTTCAGAAACATTCCGTATGGATGCGAGTACAAGTTACTAAATTACACACGCGAGTTATTGCAACAGCGGTCTGAACTCCGCGTTGGAGGCTGCTAAACCGCTCGAAACGGTAACAGAAACGTACCACCGTAACGGATGGGATTCAGCGGAAACGCCGTTGCGAGATCTAGTCCTAAAATCCTGCCGGCGCAAACGAGAGGCACCTGGCGGTTGAATGTTAATTGAGAGGCGCAGTCCAGCCTCCCTTAACGAGCAGATTAGCAGATTTACGATGCGATACCAGAGGGCAATTTAATCGAACAATTCGATCGAATAGCTCTTCCTGCTCGCCGACACTCGATCGACTATTTAGCTCTTAACGAGCGACGCCGTTCTGCTAGCGAGGCTTTAGTAAGAGCGGTTTTAAGGAACGTCAGTGGGAAAAACGGCCGATGCTGGGACACACGGCCCCCGGACGAATAATTCTTATTGAATCATCCGGTTACACGCGATAATCTCGCGGCTGATCTCTCGGATTAAAACGTCGTAACGATTTTTAGGGCTAAATCCGGTTCCAAGGGCGCGATAAATGCGTTTTAATTGAGTATCGAGGCTCTGGCCGGCGGGTTGTTTATTTTCGTTCACTTCGCGATGCGTTTCCATTATTCATTCGCCCCTGCGCCGTTCCTTTGTCAGCTCTCGCGGCGCCGTTTCGAATGTAATAATAAAAGGATTTTCGTTTAATTTCCCCCCGGGCAAATGGCATTGCTGCACGCTTAAGGGTCGTTACGATCCACCGGCTGTAAAGCACCGAGGGCTGTCGCTTTATTTTACAGACATTTTTCTCAGACTCATTGGAACCTCCGCTGTGGTATCCATAAATCTTCGAATGATATCAACAGCACATTACATATCAACGGTGCAATACATTCCTCCGTGCTTAGTGAATCCAATTGCAGTCCATTAGAGCCCCGTTCGCTGCTCCGAGTTCGTTAACGTCGCAGCGGCGGAGGTCCGTCGATCGGCAAAGGACGGATCGATTTAAATCAGGGATCGATAAGGCGCGCGCGACGAACAGAGAAAGGAGCAGTGAAAGGTTTACGGCGACTTCTAAAGTTCAATAGCAACCGAAGCAGGCAAGGTTCGCCGCTATTTATTTTATAGAGGTGTGCTCCACTTGCCAGACCGACCAGAGAGCCAGCCTCCATTCACCGAAAGCCGCGGAGGAGAGAGAGAGAGAGAGAGAGAGAGAGAGAGAGAGAGAAAGGGAGGAAAGAAGGGCTGGAGGGATCGCCGGGGAGGGAAGCGGGACGGGGTGGAGTACAGAAAGAAATCAAGGTTTACGATGGTGCACTTTAGCTGTTTCTGCATGCCACCGCGGCGCAGCGAGACCGCGGTGTTGCGCCGCGCAGCCAGCCGATACGATTTACGCGACAAGTTTCCATGGCTCACTTCGCGAATCGCATCCGCTCTGGATTCTTTCCAAAGATATCCCCCGACCGACTTCTCTCCAAACAACGAGGCTACCCACTTTTTTCCTGCTTAGTTTATACGCTCCGGCGTATGCAAACCGGTTTAAATTCTCCTTAAATGAAGTACGGATCATTTGCCAACGGAATTGCTTTAGGATAAAGCAGCCATTCAGTGATGAAAACACAATCTCTGCTGGGTGATCAGCCTTGTGTTAATCCTCTGCCACGAGAGGGTCCGAGTGATACGTGTCGTCGAGGAGCTACTTTTAAAACCTACTACTCATCCATGTACACATTATTTATGATCAAGATATTTGTACTCAATCATCTTGTTAGTGAATATAGCCATCAAGTACCTCACTATGTGCAGAGTGGGTGGGATATTGTACTGTTGGATTAAACAACGGCTTCAGGACACTCAGGCCCTTTTTGCATAGAACGCATAGGGTAAATCCGGGAGACGTGGTCGACCTAATATAAAATGGCTATTAAGACTAATACAGATATTACTTATTTTATCAGAACAAACCTAATGTGTTCAGAATTTTATGCTGATTCAGAAAAACTGGCCGATATTTGCTTTAAGGCAATATTTACTGTAAATCGGCTTGAAAACTAAAGTCATGACATCTGACCACCTCTCCCGAGGTGCCGGGAGAAATGGTTTTCGTCGTTTGCAGAGACCACTCATATAATTATTCATGGAAAAATAACAAAGAAGAAAGCAAAATTATTTATGAGTGAATACAACTACAGATTCATTGATATTTAATTTGTTTACGCTAAACAAGTAAAGAACACATGAAAGGTAAAGCGAACTACTACCTACCGGCGATTAGAAAGGCAAATGAATACAAAAGTGAATGAATAAAATAAATAAACAATAATAATAATAAAATAATGATAAAAAATAAAAATATAAATAAAAATAATAAAAAATCATAACTCGATCATCTCTCCTTTCTGCAGCGAGAGATGGTCTTCTCGTTAGTTTTGAGAGGATGAGTTAATATGGCTATACTATCTTATTATTCCCAAACATTAAACGAAAATAAACTTAGAAGTATATTTTAAATACGATTCTGTACACCGTTGTTTGACAAAAGAGGTTAAATGTAACCTCAGTTTACCTTTTATAGCCTATAAATCTAGAAAAACACAGAAGGAACTGAAGTGACGCTATTCATTCAATTGTTTGGCTTCTAGAGAAGTAATTGGGCTGCACTTTAACGCGTTTTTGCGCATAGAGTCTGAAATATAGCGGCTCGACCAACTCTCCGGCCCGACCGCGTCTCCCGGATTTACCCTAATTAGATTCCTCAGTCTTTTTTAATTCATATGCCCGCTAAATTTCAATGCCGTATCTTTAAATTTGACAGAGATATAGTCAATTGTGGGAATCGAGATTTACCAACTCACCCCTAACTCGTACCTAATAATAAGTCAAACGTACATCAACCTCAACATAACACGATCTATGACTCGTTTTATGACTATATTTCTTCAATGTTCTATATTTTTGTCAAATATTATGCAATTGGACATAGTTTTCCCGTACTAAATTATACCTACTGTTCTGTTATTTGTGATTCTTGTAAACAAACAGAATGTCCTGCACGTCGTTTCATTTTATTCAAAAGTTGTGAAAAATCTGAGGTATAAATATTAACTCATCAAATTTGAATAAAAAAATATCGAAGAATAACTGTTTAGCTTGTCGTTTCATCGATCTTTTACCACTGCGTCAATTTGGTACCGAGGAACACATTCAGTTTGTGAAATGAGGAACGGATGAGGTTTAATTAAATAATAAAACATTTTTTCCTATATTTCTCCATTTTATGCAAGAAGGGCCTGAGAATGCTATAACTAAAATTAATTTCACTGATTAATTTATCATATAATTCCGATTGTAATGACGCAACTAGAGCGAAGATATATCAAATTTTTAAATATTATAGACTGTTTTACAAGAACTTCACTATTTATAAAAAATATCTAACTTCGTAATGCTTACAGATACTTTTCTGGAATCTGACTTTTGGTACTAAGGCCCTTCTCGTGTCCAACAGTAGTACAATTTAGATCGAATTCAAATTCAGATGAAACTTTTTAAACCCGCGAGGATGATACACGTCTCTTTGCTCTACTCCCACTTTCCTCGAGCTCAATAGTTACTCGCAATTTGCTATCTGAAGCAGCGTCTACACGAGCCTAGCATGCTTTTGATTGCGAGTCACATGGTAGGTACCATTAATAAACGTCACCTGTAATCACTTTCCACGGTCGACATCCGCCCTGTTTTCAGCCCCAGTAATTCAGTAGACGGGATTTAAACCGTGGCGCTTTATCGTACCCGCGTACTACTGTGTATACTACGTCCACCCTGACAGTACCACCAGCCGAACAACTTACTCGTAAATTGGTAAGAGTCCAACTAGCACGATCCGCAATAAAACCACCAACGAAACTTCCATTACGCCCGGGAGTTATCAGCGGCCGTGACGCGGGGGCTCGTGCGCAACTTTAAAGTAAATGGTGCACTCCCGATGGTGGCCGTGCTCACGTGCAACTCGTTCCAGCGTGTAACGCGTATTACCAGCCGCGTTTGTAACATTCCACTCGTGAGAAACTCGCTCACGGTTACGCGAACGGCCTCGCCGCGATGATTCGATTAGGTTAATGATAGCGGAGCAGGCACGAACCGGACGATCAGTCCTGGGTTAATTCCGCGCATTACCGATGCAAAATGAATCGCATTCGCGCCAGGGTCACCGTTCGTTCGAGAAGAAACGGGGACTTGAACGCCTGAGACACCGCCTTTCGTGAGATCGTTCCTTCCTCTCTCGCTTTCGACTTTTCAAACGACCAGACTCGATTTCAATGTAAGCCACTTTTTGCCCGAGAACAATCGTTCCCATCGATCTTTCAATTTGTCCCCGTGATTAAGGCCTCTTAGGCTCGAATGACGCGGCGGTTCGATGCAACGGTGACGCGCAGAATTGTACAACGGCCGTTTACCAACGGGGCTCTCAGAGCCACCAATTATGCTTGATCTGGTAATCACAGCCTCCGTAATTTCGTGTAACGGGCGATTAAACGATTAGGATTCCTTTGCGCGGAGCCGGTCGATGATCCTTTGAGCACCGAGACAGGTTTTAGAGCACGACGTCGTGATGAGAGGTTTCTGTTCCTGGCCGTTCGGAAAAAGACACCCTTGCTGTCTAAAAAGAAAGTTCTTAAAACGGTATGCAACAGTGACTAGGTTAAGGCAGGTAATATGGAACAAAAGTAAAGAAATTTTTTTTTTAAATAAAACTGACACGCGAGGACGAAGCAACTAATGCATATTCATATTTACATAGTCAAATGTATGATCCTCAAAAGATCAATCCATGCCTGAACGTGAAACACGCGTATGCGTTTCACAGAATCTTCCACGATCATGAAGCCACGATCGATCATAGACACGAGCCCTCTAATTGTCGATTAGCCGTTTAAAGGCTGGCAGAGAGAATGCCCTCGCGATACCGTGGGGAGGTGAACGTGGAATAGGTCGGGAAGGTCCCTTATTAAACTACAGACAAAATGACCGGGTCGTCTTTGAGAAGCGAGAGCCGCTTGTCAGCTTATTGTGGCGCGGGGCCAACTAACGCAGCCATCCATTTATCGGCCTCCCATCAAGATAACAAGACCTTTTTTTCGTATTCGTTAACAACTCTCGCGGGGATGGTGCACGATCTACGGACAGGGCCCTCCATTGTGGACCTGCGCAATTAAGCTTTGTACATGGTGAAAAATGGCCCCCCTCCGCTCTGCTTTAGCTGGCGATCAGCTTTCGTGCTATCAATTCACAGAGGCGTGAGACACGCTGCGAAAATGGAACGGTGATCCCGCGCGTCGTGAAATTTTTCTGATTCGATGCAAATTCACACTGACCTACAAAATTCAATCAATACATTTTCTCGCGAGGAGACGCCTCATTTGGTTTAACAACGCGCACTTCGAATAACCTGCCAACTTGCTACTTCAAAGATTATAACGCGCATAAGTCGGGCAGCTGATGGATCGCGGCCGATAAACGTTACACTTTCATCGGGGCACCAACGATAACATATTACGAAAGTTACGACCACCGTGTATAGTCGCCAGGATTGCGTCGTAAGATGTTTAATCGCGCAAAGGCACGTACAAAGTGCGAATCAACTTTCATGTCACGGGCGTGCAAAGTGGCGGCGCGCCGTGAACCCGACTCGATTTATTTTCGTTTTCGCGATGCGCGCTCGGCCATTAACATCGGCCTCTCTCTCCTGTCTGCACTCAAAGGTGGCGTTTTTATTCAGAACTATATTTCCAACTCCAGAATCTTAATTGTTCCTCGGCTGTCATTCTTCAGCTGTCAATGTCTCTCAGAAGACTATCGTGGAATTTGAATTACCCGCGTAGAAATGTAACGAAAGGTGGCGCAGCTATGTAGTTCGTCAGATGTATGTAGGTGCCTTAGTTCTGAGAAATTTATGTCGAATAAATGCTTGAAACATTGCAACGCGCTGTGCTCTTTGATCCAGTCTCTCGGATAGACGCGGCGAGGGAGCGAGTTGAAATTTCCATTTGAAGCGAGAAAACGAGATCATCAGCGTCGTAACCTACGGCCTCCGCCTCGTTATATTTCTCCCCCGTATTGTTAACAGAGATTTACGCTTCTCCGTGGCAGTAAACCATCCGCGGTGCAATTTCTTGGCACTCGGGCTGATCGACCACCTTGCGAATGGCCTGGCACGCCGGCAAAGGATGCAGGGATTAACATGTTTCCAGTACAAAGCGATACGTGTCTGACTAAGAACGTCCTCGGTCACTGCTTAAGCCGACACTGACGTGGTTATCAGTAGTGACACGTGAATATCTCGGTCACTTAGTACTCCGTGAAATATTTCACCTTACAATGCTTTTATGAGTTTCTGTTAAGCTTTAACGCTTGACGTTGGTTATACTCGCGGGTTTTTTATATCAGATTTTTAATGAAACGAGCATCTCACAAGAGTAGCTGGTCTATTAAGGGGGAACACGACTATGATAGCCCGAAAAGTAAGCCTTTTTTACCTTTAGTACAATGTCTTAACACGCTATAAAAAAATGAATAGAAAAGCATGCATAAATTTGAATATATTTATTAATCTTCTAGACCTCCCACAAAAACAGAAGTCGCTGGCGGGGTGTGTAACTATGCAGCAGCAGCTCTCAAAACAAATTTTTTTTAATACGCTCAAAAAACTGACTATCTTATTTGCGGATTTTCGAAACTTTTTCTTCCAGAGCACACCATTTTTACAAAAATAATTTGTTTAACAAATCGCTACATGCAAATCGCTACATGCAAATCGCTACATGAAACTACACTCATCTGGTTTATAAATAAAAATTAAATTTGATTTAGGTGCTGCTGTTGCATAGTTACACATTCCGCCAGCAACTTATGTCTTTTTTTTAGGGTTCTAGAAGATTAATTAATATATTAAAATTTATGTATGCTTTTCTATTCATTTATTTATAATCTCTTAAGACGTCGTACTAAAAATAAGTAATACGTAAATAAAAGTAAGTAAATTTTATACGAAAACTGTAAATTATTTCTGAACAAAATTCTTAAAAAAGACTTATTTTTCAGAGCGTCACAGTGGTGTTCCCGCTTAAAGAAACTACTTTTATTTCAATGTAATTAATGTTGCACAAAGGACCAACTGTGAGATCTGTTTCATCCAAGCGTACTAAGTATTATCCTTTCCCCCTCGTTAATAACCGAACATTTCATACGTATCACGCTCGTTAATATGCTCTCCAACTTCCTGGAGACTAATTACCAAGAACTTACATTTAACACGGCTCTTCTTATCCACAGATCACCAATCACTGGGTAATAACATTCCTATAACTTATTACACAATCACTGCTCATTTATTACACAGAACGCATACTTCCCTAATTACGACAGCGACCGCTCAACAACCGCAACTGGGAAACACCGTCTCCAAGTACACAGAAATACTTTAAAGAGCATGGAATTTCTTCGCATGAACAGGAGCACTGTAGTGAAATGGAGGAACAATACGGAGAACACTTTCCATGAACGTAAACCGAAGCCAGTAAACAATCTGTGATTCTTCAGCTTTCCGTGATTGAAATCCTTGAAGCCTCTTACTTTCTTATCAACGCGTTAACAAGTTTTCCTTTATCGCCAATCTCGTGGAAGATATCAAGATAGCCTATTTCAAGTGGCTTTATCTGTACATCTTTGGACAACGAAGAAAAAACTCGAAACTCATCGCGTTTTATTAGAGACAGTACTCGGCACTCGAGGAAGAAATGCAATTTCGCTGTCGAACGCTATCGTTCGTCAATTAAAATTCCCGTGAATGGTCATTACTAAACGTTACGGTGCAAAGTGGCAGGTAGTCGCGTGCAAGCGACTGCCGCGAAATACACGCCGGCCGTATCTCGAGCCTCGCAGCGTAATCAATGATCACAATACGATTATGGTTGCGTCAAGATCCTCCGCGAGATCGTATCGCCTCGCTCATAGCAGGATCGTTACAACGTCGGGGAATAGTTAATAAGAATAACAGTGAGTAACGTTTCTCGCGAACCATCGGCCCCGAGCAGGTGAGCATATGGATCTCCTTACATAACGCTGTATCGCGGATAAATGTACAGGGTGTGTCGCGAGTCCATTGCCAAGTGATTCACTCACTTACCCGCATGCTTTCAAATACTGTTTCGTGAATGACGAGCGTCCTAGCATGGATCTTTTATAACCGACTGTGGGATCACGTGCATTAGACTCGCTGGCAATTGAAGTCGAAAAGAAATAGAAAGAGATGCATGGTGTTATATTGCACCCTGGTTAATCTCACACTGAGTTAATAAATATCCTTGTAGAAAACACTGTGAGTACCAAAATTAAAAAAAAATTATTGGGAAATGTTCTACGTGTCGGTGGTAATACTAATATAGAATTTTAATGCAATTTCCCTTTCTAAATAAGTTACTAATAGTGCCAAAAGATGGTACCGCTGGTACGTCCAACACCACTTCTGCAGAAAATGTAAGAGCCAATTAAAAGATAGGTAAACAGGATTGGCACTTACAGTCAGTGATGCCAGAATCGTGGGACGCGGGACCAAAGGCTTACCCCCACTATGACCTACCGTCGTCTCCCACTATGGCCTACCGTCGTCCCCCACTTTCTTCCCATCGCACTGCACACAAGCATATTTTTACTCCTGTCCGTGTGAGCTGTCTGTTGGGCTGCCGAGCACACGGACAGGGGAAGGGATATACTTGTGTGCAGTGCGATGGGAATAAAGTGGGGGACGACGGTAGGCCATAGTGGGAGACGACGGTAGGTCATAGTGGGGGTAAGCGTTTGGTCCCGCGTTCCACGATTCTGGCATCACTGTTTACAGTGCTTGCAAATTTAAACGAATGGCACGTTCAGTTTTCTCTAAAACTAAGAGGTGGCACATACAGGGTTTTCTACAAATACAATTCTCTTTTTCATGAATTTCGACTATACAAATGCAAAAAAAATAGAAAATTTTGTGATTCGTCTGGGTTATTATATACTTAAGCATATTTAGCAATCAAAACAAATAAAATAATTTAAAATCAAGGAAATTTTTCTCTCTCCTGAAAAAGTTAGTGTTTTCTACAAGGCAAGAATTGAACCTACGTTCGGTTAAGATATTTGTATTCGGAGCGAGGGTGATCGATGATTAATTCACGGCACACCCCGTATACCTATAACTATTTGCATGTGGAAAATGATGGTCTAACCCGGTGAAACGAAATGCGCTTCGATTGTCAGCCACATTTCATCTTCGTCGACTGGTTAGGGAATAGACGTGTACGGGGTTCTGGCGAAGCTTAATAAACAAGTCGCCACCCCACGCGCGTACATCAACTTTTCCATTAATGTTTTCAACGTAGCTCGCAGCATTGTCCCCCTCGGTACACCCACACGCAGCGTCTGCCACGCCATGGGGCCACGGACGCGCATTTCCCTTCGATAAGAATGCACACGCCAGTGACGTAACGTTACACGCGAAGTTTACACGAATGGCCTAGAATCTGTTGCGCGACCCGGTGATTTACGGAATCCAGCTTTTACACGAAGCGCTTTGGTGTACGATCCGCGGTTACAAAACGCCGCGGGACGCGTTAACGCTCGATACCGATGTTAGCCTCCTTCGAGAACAACTGCTTAAGCTCGTTTGCACACGGTCTGTGAGGTAATTCGCTGTACAGCAATGAAAGAGGTGATTCCTTGTGGTAAAATAAGTGTGAAATGTGGAATATAATTCTGTCACCGCGGCCATTTTTGTCAAGGGAACTCTATTCAAAGATCTCTGAGAATACGGACTACCGATCTAGGAATTTCGATGATTGTTACGTTGCTTCAGGGCCGGTCACAGGGTGGTCGCAGACCGTACCGAGGCTCCAAAAAAAAATTAAAAATGAAGAAAAGAAAAATTAGAACGAAATTTTTTGTTTCATTGAAATTAAGAAAAAAGAAATTAGAACATAATTTCGAATGTAATAATATAATAATCAAATACTATTAATGATATGGCAATAAAAACGTCATAGGTATATTTAAATATGTTAATGTTTATTTCTTTTATTATTTACTTTATTTTCTTTATTATTGTTATTATTATCCTTTTTTCGCAAGTTTCTTCTGTGAATACCGTTTTCGCTTTTATACCGAAATATTTATATTATAATTATTATATGTAATTAATTATAATTATATTATAATTATATTATAATTATAATTGTATAATTTCTGTTTTATACCGTTGAGAAATTGTTTGGGACCCCAATATATTTCGTGCACCCGGGCCCGATTATAGAGAAGGCCAGCCCTGCGTAGCTTATCACTTTTCTGCGCTGTGGACATTGTGGTGTGTTTACAAGAGAAATGTATCGCACGTTCGCGTGCTGAGAACTTCCTTACTTTGTTAAGTAATGCATTGTGTTCAATTTCTTTGGCGACTACGACGAGGGTGTGAAAATTCAGGAATCCATCGAGGACGCGTGGGTTTCTGAAAAAAGCTCGGATCGGACCAAAAATTCCTTGGCCACTTTGCCCTGAAAAAACTAATCGGCGGAGGATCACGATTTACGTTGCTCGCAGTCGATTTGCATCGTTCAGCTAAGTCCACGCACCTGTTGGAAATCCAGAATGGCTGTATTCGTGCCAAGGTGTTCGCACCCGGCCATTTGTGTGCGACGACGCGATATACTCTTCGGGGGAATACGAATGCGACTATTGTCGCGGGATAGTTCCTTTCGCAGTCCTCTAGAAAGGCGAGCGTACAACGACGCTTTTTTTTATAGAAGACAACCGCGATACGGGACCGTGGAAACAATATACCGCGGACAGGTGAAAGTTATATTCGATGCGTTATGCATTAGCCGCGTAGACAGAGATTAATGCATGAAGAATCCCGCTTCGTGTTTATTGTTTTGCTCGATTGTGCCGACGGTAACCGCACTAAATGGTCCCCTGACTTTTCATACTGTCGCGTGGAGCTGAAAGCTTTAATACCGAGAACTAGGAAGTAGATTTGTCGCCATTTACGATTTGTAGGAGTGCCAGACACGATCTAGTCGCAACGTTGAATTTGCAATTGCCCCGATTAAAATTTTGTGCTTGTACGGCGGAAAGTCGCTGTTATTACTTGCACAAAATACCCGCGACGGTTTTTTAGCGGTGTTGTCGAGTCGCGCCCCGTCAATAGCGATTTATTCACGCGCTAATACGTTCTGCAAGCCTGTGTACTCGGGCGCCAATGACGAACACGCTCGACGTTACAAAGAAAGTCGCGTCGACCTTGCGGATGGCTCTATAAGGTTCGAAAAAAACTGAACGCACGCCCCGAACGTGCAATTTATGACCTCGTCATTAAAATGTATAAAGGTTCTGCTTATCACGTACTGCCTCTTAACGTAGTGTATTACGGTCCCGACGAAGCACCGCGTGTACCAAAGAGGAATCCTTTTTCCCTTAGTGAATATCCACAGCGAAAATCAATTACCTCGGAAGGAAAAATTTTTCAACGGTCACCCTTTCGTTCTGGCACCTTTTTCCCAATAATGAATACACTTAAAATAAATTATAAATTGATGAAGCTTCGGGCAATGAGAACAGAGTATCATTCGGTACAACTGATAAGAATTCACTGTGATCAAATATAAGCAAATGCCAATTCAAAATTTCCAATTAGATAAAGGACTGCGGTACAACGAACTGTGTAATCGGCTTGTTGGATTGAGTCGAGTTTAAAGCTCGATAGCTGAGTATAAGATGCCATTTTCGGAGAGACGGAGGGAAGAATGACGGGGAGTTTCGTCAGACGGGAGCCACCCCGCGGCCTCGATGGCAACTTTATACGGCTGGCGAAGGAGCCTCGATCGAGGAGCGAGAAATAGAATTCCTACGATCGAGAGTAAATCCTGGCCTCGTTCGAGAGAGGAACGCCAGTATTCGAGCCGCGTAGGCATGCGACGAGTTTGGAAACGACACAATTATCGCCGCACACCGGGCCGAGGGCCGATTACGTTATTCCCGAAGAGGCTGCTGGTGGGTGCTGTAACCGTAACGCGATTCCATCCTTTTCCTCATTTACTCTGCGCACCGATATCGCCTTTACCTTCCATTGTTCTCAGCTATTACGTTGTGCTCCAGATATCTCAATGTCTTTTAGAGCCTGTTTGCCAAGCGTTTAACGGCTCAGGCACGCAGACACTTTTTCCGCTCCCGGGTCTCACCTTCGCTTTCGAAAACACCGACGTGGATACGGTAAGCTCGTGGATACAAACGTTTCTTTGACTATAGACCGTCCAAGTTAATAAACCTTAACCTTGCCACAAGTTCCGTCAGGCAATGCACACTCGCACAGTGATCCTAAATTTAGGTAAGCTTGTGTAATGCGAGGAGAGATGGAAAATTGGGTCCTCGATAGGGTTACCACCTTTTTTACAGGAAAATAACGTAGATATACTTTCGTGGAGTATAAAAAGAATACGCTCGAAAGAACTATAAGTACATTTTAATCTTATAAGTTTTTATTTCTTCCAAGCATACATATTTTTTATTGCTCTTTCCATTACAGAACAACTTTTTATCCTTTTTAAATAACTCAATGACATTATGGCACTCAATATTCATATTAAAATATATCAATAATTTGTTCTTTATTCAATTAAGGGAGGCCTTGTTTCTCTTCTCAGTAAATGCTGAGGTGGCAGGAACAGACAGAAGAATATTGCGTTACGTTTCACGTTTCGTAATATCATTATAATCGTGAAATAAAATATTTTCGCATAGTTCATTGTTATTCAAAACCATAGGGTACATTTACGTATAATAACATAAGATACTTTATTTTAAAGTACGGGTGGCAACCCTAGTCACCGGGTCTTCGAAACTCTAATCGTCGAATTGATCGTGTGAGAGCTTCTCTCGTAACCAGCGTGGCGTGTTGCTCGTGTTGAAATCGAAATCGTACGGGTCGGGACGTTCGAGCAAGGTCGCGCGTAATCGTGTCGCAACCCTACCTAACTGCATTCTTGCCCCGCGAGCGGGTCGTCGAGTAATTAACTGTAAAGGCAATTACGCACGAACGCGTCCACCTTCGGATTTATTGGAAGCGGGGCACGTCGAAAGAGGTAATAAGGAGCAAGGAGAGATCCCTGGAGGACCCTCCGCGACGACATAACGCGAACACCGCGAGTGTCGTTAATAGGATTACGGGCGAGCGCAATTAACGACCGTTCTGAATAATCGCAGCTACGCCCGCGCCTCGTCTCGGAAGCCATCTGTGCCTGCCCGACTCCTTTCGCGACCACTTGCAATTTTCCTAATCACTGTTTACAGGATTCACGCCAATGATTTGCCGCGGTCTACTTTTACTGGAATACCTGGTCAAACTTTCAAGCTTTCATATTAAGAACGAGCGAATGATAGAGTTAATGGATAATCCATTTCAATTCCTGCACCATGCAGTAATTTCCCGCGGTAGATGTTACGAATTAGACTTTTTTAACAAGAAATGGAGTTCTTTCGTTCAGATGGTGTGCCGTTCGAAAAACAACCATATAATTTCATCGAATTCCTACCTCGGACGAAGTGCGTCAGGAGGAAAACCACGACAAGAGGAAAGCAATATCCATAAAGCAGAGGCGAACGCTCGTTCTTACCTGGAACAGAAAATATTTTCCCATTAAGTTAGAATCACTCGGCACTGATTTACATCTCTATCTATTTTCGCACGCTGCGTGGTGCTTACATAACACGTGCATTCGCGTTGCAGACTGTTCCCTGTCATTACCAATGAAAGAATTGACCAGCCTTGCCGGAAAGTTCTCTCTTCTTTCCAGAGCAAGGGTGACGATGACCGCACAGAATATAATCAAGGAACTTGGAACTCGAACATTGCAGGGAAGGATTCTAGAAACGCGGGAAATGAAATCTATTTCACTGGGTAGAGCTAGGTTTAATGCACTACGGTGAGCAAAGAATAAAGGTGCAAAAAATCAGCAGATAAATTCCCAGTGAAGGGATTTCCCAAGTGAGATCGTATCCAGTATCCTATCTTTCCGTCCTCTCACGCGTTTTCCACTTACATAATCGCGAGACGGGTTGGAAGACCGTGTATACGCGCGAAACCCAGTCGATCGCCGTGCGACTCGGCTAAACGTCAGGCGAGCCTTCTCAGGGGTTCCGTTTTCAGCGATACTCGCGCAATGTTCGACACTGTTAATCCGTTCTTTTTCTCCTGGCCGCCGACAACGTTCGATCGATCGTTCTGGGCCTTTCGAACCGAGTACATCGGGTATCGAGTTTCGACGTATACAACAACGCTCCGAGACAACTGGGCGTGTGATGTACCGGGGTCGTTTCTGCTCGCGAGTAATACGACTGCCGGCCATTAAGCGAGATATACGCGGCTACGGCCGGCTGGATTTCGTATGTTAATTTGATGGCGACGACACATTGAGGAACGACGATCGTCCGGCTGTGTATCTCGTCGGGATGTCAAAGATGCCCCTAGGGAATGCTTATCCTAAGACTGCACACGTGTGCCTCTCAACAATACAGGCGCTGGTCGCATGGAGCTTCACGATACTCCTAGCTTCTACCAAAACGTTCACTGAGAAGCAGGACCCGATCTAGCTCTTCCGGGGCTCTGGGCAAAAACAATTTGTGCCGACCTTAATTGTGAATAATTATTTTAAATTATAATTTTTGACGAGTGAATTTTTTTATAGGTACTTCTTGAATAAGAAAAGCATTTTGCTTTGTAAAAATGTAGTACTTATGTGGATGATTTAAAAACAATTTATATTTGATATTAAATTCCAACATGTAGGTACCTATTACCTACTTTTCTGCCCTCTTTAGTTAAAATGTCCTATCTAGCATTTTGAAACAACCGAGAAAACTGAAGTTTTTACTTTGTACCGTCCTTATTTCTCTTCATTCAAATTAGAACATGTTGTCATTATTTCGTAACAGCTTAATATAATTTTTAGTAATAGGTATACCGGTAGGTAATGTATTATTAACATACCAATTAATTAATTGTTTTAGATAGGATATTTTAAACATTTGGAAAAAAGTTAGGTTAAATACATTAAACTGTTTATAAATCTTTAGGAAGCACGTAGACTTTTCTAATTTTACTTACTTAAAGACGTGTGGAACTTTGAATATTTCTGCATATCTCAAAAAAATGAAAAAATGCTAGATAGGACAGTTTAACTAAAGAGGGCAGTTTTTTTTACCGCTTCTCCAAAAAGTTTTACTTTTTTATTTATTGTAATTTTCTCTTTTTACCAATTTTTGCCGCTTTGGGCAACTTCCCTGCACATGCCTTCTATATCGGGCGCTGCCGAGAAGAGTAATCGTGTTACAAATGCTGCACTTCCATCGGAAAAGTGGAATATTACTGTATTGAAACAAGAAGAATCTCTGTAAGAGCGAACCCTCGATACAGCTCTCCTGTGGAAGTCGACTGAGAAGCAAAAAGACAAAACTATTCCCCCATGACTTGAAATCTCCTTAACAAAGGAATATTTTGCTAAGTAGTGTACTGGGAAACGCGAGAATAGGCAATCCAGAATAAATTCCATCGAAAACTTCTACTTAAAATTAGTTTATTTGTACAGTTTCGTGGATGGTAGAGTCTTAGACTTTGTATGTTAATTTGATAACGACGACACATGGAGGCACGGCGACCATCCGGGTGCATATTTCGTCGGGACGTCAAGCGCGCCCCTCGGGGTGCGTATCGTAAAACGCCCCCGCCGTTCCGTAGGTTCGCGGCTCGCGTCGGTTCGTCGATCATGCACGTGTAACCGCTGCCGTACAATTGCAATACCTTACGGCACGAAATCCCTTGTGCAGCCTGAAATATTACGGTTATAAAAGTATTTATACTTATTATTGACGCGCCACGATCAACGCCCGCGATGGCGAAACGCGAGCCGTGGTGTTGTTCATGGGCCATTCAAGAGCACGCTTATGCGCTCAAATAATGTATTTATGTACCATTGAGACATTGAACAATGAACTTTACATCATTTCGGATGGCGAGCACCGGGGAGAGGAAGGGAAATTTAAAAGCGAGGAGAAGGTGGATGGATGAAGGAGAACCTAACAGATATTCAAAGAAGATTAACTATCTGACTGATTTCAGAATTTACTGGCTACAAATTATGGACGATCTTATATCAACACACTTTGCGGAACGGGGATCGTTTATTTTTTGAAAAATTCTTCTTGTTTCAATTGCGATTTTTCCTTGTCTTAACCGCGAGGAACAATTAGATCGACTTCCGCGTTGGTCTCTCTGATCCTGTTGCAAGGAACGTGCAGCCTCGTTGCGCACTATTGTTAAACAATTCAATCATGCCCGCGCGCATGCTCGACCTTACTCCTAGATCTGATTATTTCTTTCTCACGATTGACTGCTCCTTTGGCCACGCTTGCACGTTGGACAATATGAATGGCACCTACAAGCTTCCCTACTTAACCGGCGATAACTTCCTGAATGGCTCGCGTTTCGCGTTCGTGAAATATGAGAAAGAAATTATCAACGCCGTGGCCGAATCGAAAGTGCTCTTAATACCTGGTCAAAGAAATCACTTAGTAACTGCGCAACAGTTATACTCGCCTGCAGATTGAATTTCAATCGCTGGAAACACAACGTTTCGTGGAAAAGCCGCAGAGGTACGCCTTTCGGAATTGAACGAAACTTCCACGGATTGAAATTGCATTTCAATACACTGAAAGTAACGTCGTGCTTCATCGTGCACCGATGATAATATACATAGTCATGTATAACAGCAGGACGCAAATTATCGAAATTGCACGTTTATCGTTAATAACACGCTGCATGGAACATGTTTAATCCAATTAATAACCACGCAAGAATATGATATACTGCGGTGGAATTTATACAGGTAATATTCATTATTATAATGCGGATGTTTATGACCGTAAAATATGCCATGTCCATTTTTATCGAATTAATTAATGGTAGACCGACAGTTCCCAATTTCATTATTGTGGCTGCAAGAATTCGTAAATTTGTCACAATAAATGTTAAATTTTTAGTTACTTGTATTTATTGGAAAACATTCTGAGCAGTTCCAATTACAACGACATTATTTCCATTAAAAGTTTCAACTGCCTATTTGCAGAAATAAAATAAACAGTGAAAATAAATAATTTTACTATTTTCTGGTGTTACGAGAAAAAAAGTGGCCAGACCTTTTTAATTTTATCGAAATTGTTTATTTGTATCCGGCAATTGTAATGAACGAGTAATTAGTCTCTACTAATGACTTATTCTATCGCATAATATCAACATCGATACAAAACGTTGTATGCATTGCGATTTATCTCTAATGTCACGTAACGATTCGATAATTCATCTATGATCACAACCAAATACAGGGAGATACATATAAAATAAATATGTAACGTGAATATGCATTTTAATAAAGCATATGCAACATGCAAAATAATTTCTGCATATCAATATATGCATTTGCATAAACGTCTGCAGTCTATTCATTATGTTGCTCGAGTGTCTCTCGGACAAAGCGAGCGCACTCTGCCGTTCTGCACCCACGATTAAGCAAATTATACCTGACACTTATCCCTGAATACCAGCAATTTACAGCAAGGACAACGCGATATAAACGCCGTGGGAGGTGATATTAAATCATCATAATTATCGACCTTACACGTATTCTAACGAGATCCAGTAGAGATCCACTTTTTACGACTTTCCATGAAAATATCAAGCCTGAAACGAGTGACTGTGTTCTACAAAGGCAAGGCTTATGTTAAAACTGGGAAACTCTCATATCGTTAATAATTTGATATATCTGGAAAATTGATTGATTCATGTCAATGCTTCTCAACAGGAGACGCGCTGGCAACTGAGAGACTTCAACTGCACGAGAGATGTCAACTACAGTTTGAAGCAGAATCTTCTGTGCAGTAAATGTTTTGCCTTCGCATTAACACTCTATTGCATATAGGGTAAACTTGCCTAATTCGTACCTGCGCCTAAATTGTAGCGCCGCTGTTTCTTTTAACCTAAGGCAGTCACAACCGTCCCTAATGGTAGAAAGTGTAAACAACAGTTAGCCATACGCCATTAACAAGCCAAGTCCTCATGCTGTCGTTCCACAAAAAAAATATATAAAGCAGGTAAGCTTTTCGGGTACTTTTCACTAAAATTTTGCCATGATTCTGAAAGATTTTGTATAATTACGATTTATGAGAATCAGTGAAACATATTTCTATGTGAAACTACGCCTATTTTCAAGTTTATTTCTTGGTTTGATATCAACGAACAGTGCCCTATATTTTCGCACCATAGATTTGAATTTAAATTGACCTATGTGTCAATTTCGTACCACCGTGTTTAAGCTTAAATCGTACTGGTACGAACATACAAAAACAATGTGATCATAACCAGAAAAACACAGAACAGCAAAGGAAAGTTGTAAGAGAAAGAATACCGCCAAAACCAATACACAAAAGGAAGAAAAGAAGAAGAAGAAAGACGATGCAAATGAAAGCTGGTTTCGTAAATTGTGGCAAAAAAATAGACAGGAAAATATGGTACAATCCACGCAGTGCAAAATGTGGGTACACGAGCTTTGTGCGTGAATAGATAGATTTACTTTTAAATATGTATGTGATGATTGTAGTAATTAAATTAGAAAGTCCGAATTAGGATAAGTATGGTACGCTTTAAGAACATTAATCCTAAATCATACTTTTTCCATATTCAAAATAAATCGTTTTTATGAGTAGAAGTTAATTATTTTTTGTTGCCTGAATTTATAAAACTGTCTATTCTATTAATAAACAATTGATTACCACTAATTTTGTTTCATTTTTCATGTAATAAGCATTTGTTCTTAAGGAGTACGATATAGGCAAGTTTACCCAACTTTCCTTGTGCAGCAAATTCCTCTGCCATTCGAGCTTGAATTAAGGAAAATCAATTAAAGTGGACATAGAGCGGAAATAAAATTCTTTTTCCCCTAGAATACATCGGCTGCCCGAAAGGTAGGGGACAAAGCTTGGTAGCAGTTCGTATCACAAATCACCGGTCAGCGCGGGTCACGTTCACGTGCACGCGTGACCGTGCGTCCACGTTCCACCTTCCATCCACGTTTTATCGCTCCTAGGCGATTTATGCCCGCGGGCCCCTTTCTACCATCGTCTCCTAGACGGCTTGCATAGGCGATACACTGCTCAGCGGCCCCTCAAAGGCCACCGAATCCCGCTACGCCGGTTGGTTTATGGGTTAAAATCCTGAAAGACGGGGCTTTCGAGGCGAGTGCCCCGCTCGTGCCGACAATGGCCCACGGGGGTGCTCGAAGACCAATGTTCCGTCGCTTTTTCCATATTCTTGGATCGAAAAAAAATGCCGCGTTCATTAGCCATTTCGCTATGCAAACTACGAATTAATAACATTAACACCTTCCGCGGTGATCAATTTTGTTGCAGACACAACCCCCGTGTTTGCCACGGTGTGATTCTGAAACGATCATTTTATATGAATTCTGTGCGTAACGGAGCCTCCCGCACGGTAATGTTTCGTTTGAAAATCACGAAGGTTACTTTCCTGGGAATACATTCCGAAGCGAGCACGCATTTTATGAATGCAACGTTCAGTCGCGCTACGCAAGATAGCGAAGGGAAAGAGCCGACCAGCTCGAAGCGAAGGAGCATTGGAAATAAGAGCAGGAATCGTGGAAGAGACCGTATCTGCATAGAAACGGCGCGTACACCCGTGGATCGCCAACCATTCAATAGAGTATTTCCTTAGAGTTTACCACCGTAAACGAGCACGAGAAAGCAAGTGTTTTACGAGCGAGTTAGCTTGTCAGGTGGCCGCGACTTTTATGACGATCCGCAACATCCCCGTGTACTCTTTGTTCATTGTTCTAACCACGCCTCCGATACAAAGGGGAATAAATTTCACGAGATCCTGGCCGATAACGGGAACATCGGCGATCCCTGCCGAAAATATCACACTTTTTCCGTCGATCCGGAGTAAGGGAAGGGGGTGTGACATCAGAAAGCACGCGGTAACAGGCTCGAATTGAAACGGCGATCTATAAGAGAGTAAAAACTTCCCCGCTGGTTTCTTACTCTTCGGTGAGCATCAAGCGTCAAGAGTCAGTCCCTTGTTCGTATTAAAAAGCAAGACTTCCTAGAAATGTGAAAAATGACAATACCATAACTCTGGGCAAACGAGTTAAATCTCGTTTTGTAGATCCAAATAAAATAAGAGGACACCAACGGTTGCATTCCAACATCCCTGCATATGGTAACAACTCATGTCATCGTAGTGGGTGGGGATCCTTAAAAGAGCACCAAACACTTCAGCCCGACGCTCCTAAAACTGATAAAATCTTATCCTCTGAAGTAACATGTCCTACCAGAAAAGCCAACTCGTTGAATTCTTTACATCTGACTCCGATGACCGCCGTTAATCAAGAACCTTGCACAGTGCCCATAGCGTACAATAAAACGGATAGACAGGAAAGAAATGACTTGCAGAATAACCCAAAAATTGCAGACACCAAGCGTCGATACCTCTCGGCAGTCAGATCCTTCGACTTGAAGGAGAATAAAAATCCGCGACGCAACAGCGACGGAGAGCGATAGTCGGGACACGGTTGACGAACCTTCAGCGAGAAGGAGCCAAGGTCGGGATAGGATAAGCTGTCCGTTTTTCAGTCGGCTCGCCGTACAGCCGGCGACACACTTAAGAGACGTTGACCCCCCGACCGGCTGTGTAAACACGGTGAATATCTTCATTTGCGTGTTTGTAGGCGGCCGTTGGAGCCGAGAGTGCCCCGGCCGTATGCGCGCGGAATAAGTGGGCAGCTGCAACGGCTTTGCAGCTCGAATCCTATCTGGGTAACCCGGTCCCAGAAACTCGTTCCGCCCTTCCGTGGATCCTGCTGAACCGTACGCGCGGTTACTTAGGCAGCCAGCCAGGAAGTGGATGTCGAAATTCCTCCAACCGCACGAGTGTAACTCTTTGCCTCGCTGGGTGCAGCAGGATCGTAATCGGTGCAACGGTTGCTTTTGGAATAGCTTGCACTTGTGATGAGAATATTCTGTCAGATTTATAGATTGCACAGGAGTTTCGCATATTCTAGGAGGTGCAGAGGCGGATTTGTGTGTAGCGAATTAGCAATAACTCATATGTGAGTTGCCATATTGAATTAATTTTGAAATTGTCTGGACGCTTTTAAATTAAAATATTTTATGACATTTCGCGGGAAGGACAGTAGACACTTGTTAGCCTAGGGGCGCCAAATCTCCAAATCTGCCCCTGGAGAGGAGGAGTGTGTTTTAATACAGTGACTTTGAGTAATCTGAGATTCCTTTTGCATTTAAATCTCGCAACTGCTGTTAATGGTAATATATAGTCGATGTGACGATTATACATTTCTTATTCTTTAAATTAATATTTGTTTTTGAGTACTCCTTTAACCTACTCTTTTAACCTTCGATGACGATGTCCGCTTTTCTGGAGCCTTGGGGATATGTGTATGTTAGTAGAGATGTAATATGGATCGTGTTGGAGTCAAAGTGCTAATGCGAACTGACAAGTAGAATCAGTGAGCTAGTGGTCAGACTAGGAAAGAGCGTCCCACTGAATGGTTAGACAGCTACATTACTATGGTACAGCGAATTTCTAAAGCAAATAGAAGACACTATATATATTTTCGAGAAGCACTGATAATAGTAACATCTATCAGAAGGATGTTAAATGGATTTCAAACGCGTTTATAAACCGGGCCTGAGAAATTCGATTAATTACAAGGTTCGATGACGCATTTACGGTCGGCAGAGCGAAGCGATGCGAGAAATTCGATGGAAGGCGATTCGAATAAAAAGAAATATGCAGCATTTCGCATCCTATGTGGGTAACCCGGTTCCAAAACTCGTTTCGCCCTTTCAAGGATCTCCTTGAAGTCGAGCTACGTCGAAACCTCCAGGAAGTAACAAGATGTCGTTTAACAGCATTTCTTTCTCCTAAAGTGGAGCTATAGTCGGCAACAAATTATTATCTCGCGGAATGACATAAGTAAATCACTGTGCCACGTTGAATATTCCCCACGAGTTGTTCATCCAAGATCACAGAAGCTGGCTCAACTAGAAGTTAAGAATAACGCGCCTATTTAACGATCGTTGCTTAGAACTTAAAGCTTGAAAAGAGATAGAGAACTACCAAGATGACAACGTGTTCTTATAACACACGAATTCTCAATCTATTAATTCGTTCTCAAACGTACCGTTATTGGAAGAAAGGGAAAACGATAACGGTGCACCTCTCGATCCGCTTTGCCCGTGTCGTGTGTACACTTTCTCCGCTCGATTGGAAATCATGGAGAAGACTGGATCCCGACAACTTCGAGAACAACGTGAACTTTCGAATGCGTAGGTTACTCCTGCGTCACCTTTCAGCATCGTTAACGCGAGCATCGTGCAATCGATTTGCCTCTCCGGTTCGATCCCCCAAGCAGAACTACTTCTGCCTTTTAGCGTCGCCTTTAATTGATTTCTTGTGGCTTTTATAGAGAGGATCTTGGCGCTCTCCTTCCCTCGGCGATCGAGCAGTTCTAGTTTCGCGACTATTAAGGATGGCGGCACGGACTGGGTTTATGGTATACATAGATGACCTCTCAGCTATTTTCAAGATTCAGAATTAACGCGCTATTTTACCTGGGTACTGTAAATTTAATTAGTACTTGGCAGTCTTGGGATCTCATCTTCCTTCTCAAACTTGAACTTTAGGAGTGTAATTCAGGACCACGGAGATTTCAATATTGCAGTATCCATCATCGGGACGCAGCTGCGAAAAGGGAAGACTTAAAGAATGGTGGCTGTAAGGAACAGTCGTAAAACGAATTATGAAGAGCCAAAGGACGAGGCTGTGAAAGGAGGCACGAAGAGGATTGCAAGTAGAAATTATTTGACAGGCGGGTTCCCCGTGAACTAATCTAAATAAAATAAATGGTAGCGAAAACGCACGGCGGAGGGTGCTCCCTAAGCTGCGCCGCGGCACGTCTTCATCAGTTTCGTTCGTGCGAACTTTTGTTCTTCTCATAATCCTCCGTCTTCGCTATTAAACGCGGCCATGGAAGTTCTTTTGGGTCGGGTTTCATCGCCGTGCACCGTTATGGTAGATATTAAAAGACAGGAGATACTCATCAGAGCGTAAAACAACAAGTTTCTAAGAAAGGCAACAGTCGTACAGTAAGTGGTAATATAAAATGACAAATGACACAAAAGGGCAACGAAAACTTTCATGTACACATCAAGGTACATTATCTCCCACTGAGAATCTTCTTAATACTGTGAAGTTTCAAGGTTTACAGAATATGGTAACTAACACTTGGCCTTTTTTTTTTATATATTTCTGACAATTCTGAAGCCATCTCCTAAGAGCCACAGAGACCAGCTACCAGAAATGAAATCGTGGCGATCTAATTTATTGCTTGAAAGGGGGAGAAAGCGAGGCAAGATATCGCCATTTAGTCCTATCGAAGAAGATATCCTTCGTGTGAAAGGGAAGGATCGTTTCTTCGTCGCTCCCGTTTTAGGCGCGATTCTCGCCCATCTAATTCGCCAGGGGCGAGGAGATGATCCCCGTCTATTAGCCGAATTTATAGAGGGCTTCGAGGAACCAGGACGCAATTTCGAGTCTTCTCCCGCAGCGTAGAACGTAGGCTCAAGAAGGAACGTATCTCGAAGGAGGCACGATGCAGGGGGGCACAGAAACGGGTGGGTAGAAAAAGAGGGGAAGTCGAAGAGCATCGAGGGAAAGGAAGAAAAGGAAGGATCGAGGTTCTAGGAACCGTCGTGCTCGCGCATCTTCATTATCCTCGTTCAGGGCCTAAGGGCATCCGTGTATACAACGGTAGAACCGTGCTTGGACTCGATCAATTAGCGTACAGACTTCGTGATCCGAAAGGGCGAAAAGGACCAAAAAGAGACGCACCTATAGATTCACTTTCCGCTTATGAAAGCAGCCTTCGTCGTCGTCAGCCCCCTTGCATCGCTGGCACAGCTATACGGAGGTACTTTGTGAATAGCTCTCCACACTCGAGTACAAATGCCACTAAAAAATTTCGTAGCTCTCGAAATTCGTTCAGTAATTACTAATTACGTATCGCGTTCAATATTCTTCGAACTCCTCTCGACTAAGCAATATTAACACACCATATTAGCCGAGAAAGTATTAAACGTTGCTTCGGTAAAGACGGAACTACGAGAACGGTAACTCCGTGCCCAACTTCCTCCATTTCCAAAATACCCGCGCGAATTCCTTACAGCACCGTATGCTTTTAAAATTCCTGTCGCGTGTTGCGTCGCGCAGCTGTGACTTACGTCAACGCATAATTGCCCGGGTGAAAAAAATCAAAACACGAGTTATTTTTATACGGCGCCCATAAAGAGTCACCGTAATCACGTGAATGAGACATGCAGCAGGAAAATTGTCCACGCGACGAGCACGGATCGACGCGCACCGCTCGGCGAGCTGACCCGCGGTTAAATGAAATGAGTCACGAATTCGTGTGTTCCAGGGAACACTGTGTAGTTAACAGCGTACGCGGCACTGACCGCAATGTGAATCGCACGGAGCTCGGTGACAACGGTCTGTCACAAAGGATGTCCTCGTACCACATAGCCTCGAAGAGAAACCACATTTTCGTTATCGATAAAATCAGTCGTCGAAGACGATCGTCAAATGGGCGGAATTTTTTGTAACGCTTAGATAAGTGCATTCAGGTCTGCGCAAAAGGTATTATTAAAGTAGTTTTAAACAAAGGAAATTCTTATTAACAGTGCATAGATTTCACAAATTACGTAGGTAGGTAAACTACTATATATATATATATATATATATATCAGTGACGCACCCAGAGGGAGGGCCAAGGGGCCCTGGCACTCCCCAAAGAAAAAGGGAAAAGGATATTAATGTAAATACGTCTGAAGTAGTTCAAGATCAAGATCTTGGTAAAAAGAAAAGAAAACTGGGTTTCATTTTTTAATTAAATTTTTATAATTACCTAATGGATTTCATTGAGTTTGCATTAAAAATATTTTCATCCGATCAACACGGATCCCACCAAGATTGAATCCTGAGTGCGCTACTGATGTATATTAGTCAAGAGAATCGCAACACTGTTGCTCACATTCTCTATGCATCGACCAGAATCGTTCGTGAAAGTTTTATCGAAGACTGCTCCTATGCCAACACCCGCGAAACGATTTCGGACTACCAATGAGTAAGGTCGGACCCATGATGCATCGATGGCACAGAAAATGATGATTGTATTCTGCTCACCTCGGGTCATTTGAAATTCATACAATAAAATCGACGTCGGATTGATGAAGTGCTGACTTCCATATGGTGTATACCAGTAGCGGATTCGTCACACCCCATTCAGAAAGCCTCGGACTTGTAAGACCCCACAAATGACATTCGCGGATCAGTGACATCCGATAAAAGATCACCTGGGTTCGGAAGAGCCTTTGAATTCTAACGAACTCGTGATGTCCTGGATGTAAGGTTCGGGGACGGGGTTCTAGGGTTAAGCTCGAGGATTATCTACCGATTCTCATGTCCGTATTAACTCTCGTGAATGTATAATAGTTGTGCAAATTGTCTCAATATGAACCCAAAAAGTAGCTCTTAAGGGGATAGGTCTGGGCTAAGCTCTTAAGTGGTCTGAAGAACTTTAAAAATCATAAATAAAATTTAATTTCCTTATAAAAAAGATTTCAGCCATTATAATAATAATTAATGGAGATATGGGTTTTTCGCAAAACGGTGTTTTTCATGACGTTGCGCACGATACCTCAACTTCTAGCAGACCAATCAGGTCCATTTTTTTCGTACACCTTCAGAAGATATACATATAGTTCTAGCCGGTTGCAGAATCAAGTCAAAAGAGTTTTTCTTTCATATGTTTAAGGCTGTTTAACCCTTTCGTTACGAGCGCCGACTATAGGGTAAAGGCAGGTAATATGGAACATTTGATTTCAAAAGCTTGTGAAAAGTAAGGAAATTTTTTTTATAAAATTGACATGAGGGGACAAAGGAACTAATGCATAATCATATTTACGTAATGAAATGTAAAAAATCCAATCGTTTTGCAATTATAGTAAAAAAACTGAAAAGAGTGAAAATCGGCCGTTCGAAAAAATGGGTCCTAATATGGAACACCTAGGAAATTTGAAATGAAAACTCAAAAATCTTTACTTTTTTTTACAAAAATGAAGATTTATTAAATAGAAGATACAAATAAATAAATATACATCAGTTTTGGATTTCATTCCTGCTTTCTGCGTCTCTTACACGTTGGACACTTGAATAATACGTCGGAAGCCTCACATTCTTCGTGTGCCCACTGAAAGCAGCAAATACATTGGGTCTACTTTTCATTGTCATTATTTTTATAATTACCATCGCAAAATAAGCATTCCACATCATCGTCGTCATCATCATTATCAACATCTACTTTACTCAGTATGTTCCATATTACGTACACACATGTTCCGACAAGAAATTAAGAATTATACTAAGAAGAAAGTAACTTTATTGGTAAACTATTGTTGAATAATCAAGAACACACATATTTAATGATAAATTACATCAAAATAATACTTTTTAACATACCTTTACTACAATATTTAACTATTTGATGCACTTTTCAGAAACTTTTACACCCCACGAAATATATAAACGTTTCTCTTTCAATGATGGATGACCGACTGATGCTCAATTGTCAGTATCATCGTCTATTGTGTCTAGGGATCTAGTATTCACGATTGCCTGAAGAGTTCGTTATTTCTTTATCGAAAGTTCTTTATAAAAGTTCTACTTAAGTTGAAGTAATTTGAAATTCAAATATTCTTTCAGGTTATTCCCATAAACATTATCAGCTTAAATTCTACTTAAGTTGAAGTAATTTGAAATTCAAATATTCTTTCAGGTTACTCCCATAAACATTATCAGCTTAAATTCTACTTAAGTTGAAGTAATTTGAAATTCAAATATTCTTTCAGGTTACTCCCATAAACATTATCAGCTTAAATTCTACTTAAGTTGAAGTAATTTGAAATTCAAATATTCTTTCAGGTTACTCCCATAAACATTATCAGCTTAACGAAGTTCCATATTACGTGCCGTTCCATATTACCTGCCTTTACTCTAATCAGCACCCACGCGACGACCTGTGTGTACGAGCGCCGACATTAGTTTAGTAAAATTACCAAATATTCTTTAAATGTTGCTCTTTTAACTATAAAAAGTTTTGTAAAAGTATATGCTACCGCCTTTTCAAAAAAAATTCACAAACATTCGCCTCTTTACGGCCGCCTGACTAGGTATAACCTCTCAATTATTATTACATATGCCTGAAATTTTTTTACAACTTACTGAATTGTTAATAAATACGTGTGGACAATGCTGATCGGTAAAAACTGTGTAATGTTTTTTTGCGTCGTTCCTAAAGAAAGGCTAAAAATTGGCCATCTAGACGAGAATACCCCCTTAAAGGATCTAAAAGTCTAATCAGTTTTCGCGATGCCTGATACAGAAGTTACAACGACTCTAATCTGAAATCATATTCCAAGCACGCTTGCAATCAGTTTCCCCGATTATTTTCCGGCAAATCGATTTTAATCGACGATAAGCACCGCCGCGATACGTAACATTATCGATGTCACAGCCACTTAAATTCAACGCCACGGATATAATTATCGCGCGCGCACCGCCAGCTATCATTCGCGCGGTTGTTAGGAGGCGATTGTGCGTGCACCACGCTCGTTTCCACGCGCTGTATTCAAGTTTAAATCAATCAATCCGACGCGTGTGCCACTTAGCTTTAGCAACATCCCGCCGCAGCGAAGTATCTGCCCAGGCCACGTGGGCGCACCAACGACAACGGAACTGCTCAAAGTCAATTGGCCGTCTCTAGAAGCAGGTAGATGGATTTCTCGCTGCGAGCACGCGTGCACACTGGTCTTGCCAGATCGTTGGACATTGTTTAACGCCGCGTTGCGTCGCAGCCGATTTCATAACCGTGACCACGTCTGGCAACTGCCGCGGCCGCTGACTTCGTTGCTGGCACAAACGCGGTCCTCTTACGTTCGATCTTCGTGCTCGTTCGCGAGTTGCGTCACTCGCACATCTATCTTCCGATTTCAAGAAGTCTACGATCATATTCTCCCTTTACATCGTCCTGTTTATACTGCTTCCATACAAATGTAAGCCTTCGGTGGCTTATCCCTATGGCAGTGGAAAAATCGACGACCAAGAATTGTTCATCGATGACGCGTCTATTGAAATACGGACGGTATGATTACACCGCGGACTGTCGCAACAGTGTACGAACTGAACCCTTGCTTCGATCTACGATTCTCTCGGAATGACAGTCCTGAAATGCACAATTACGGATTGATAATGGCCGAAGGACCGATGACAAATCGCTGAGTCGGGACTAGACGTGGCACAATCGTTCGTCATCGATGCTGACTTCGAATCAGTGGATATGGAAATGTAACGATTAGTGATTCTCCGGCACGAGTCGCTGAAATATTCCCCGCTTTCATTGGAAGTACAGGATCTCTTTATTAACCAAGGGAAACGCTTTCGTAACTGCAGTCGCAGTATAAAAAAAAAGAAAAAATATATCGTATATCTACCGTTAATATTATTGTTACCACTTCTGTGATAATTTCTGGGAAAGTACTTTTTACTTGTGCGTAATTTATTTAGACGCGCAGCTTAATATCATATATACTTAAGTTATATTTAAATTAATGAATTAATTTTTTAAAGAAGTTGCGAATTTTCGTTTACCTGTCAATTTGACGGGTGCTCGCAGAAATGGATACATAATAAATGTCCGTAAACCTAGTGCTAATGGGAGATTACTGGTAGGATGAAACCCGAACCGTTTTAACGGATGGACTTCTAGAATTACGAAACTCGTATCGAGAAATTTATTCGGTGCTAATAACTCTTTAACGGCTTCACGGGCCGCGAGTTTAACGCGGCGAAAGCGAGAAGTTCATTGAAAACTAGAAGCAAGAAAATCATGGTTTTCTCTATTCTCCGGCGACGGGGTGTCCGCCATTTAGTTGCATGGGTTACCTCGCGAGATAATGATATAATTATCGCGGGCAACTAAGAGAAACTGGACGTTGGACGCGCAGCTTGGTTTATGATCCTGAAATTGTAAGGCACGAGGAAAGTACTTTCGTTAGCGTCGCGTTCACGGTGGCTGGCTTCAGTTCTGCAGGCGAGAATCCCGGGGAAAGAATAGCAGATGCCTGGTTGCGCTTCGTGCCAGGTGAAAACGGCGCTACGATCATCGAAGAACGCAATTTTTTACTTAATCAATATAACACAGTCCTTCTAATTAGAACGAAGCCGTGAAAGCAACGAATAGATAAAAACAAGCTATCACTTTCTTACATAATCCAGCATAAAGTAAATTACAACTCATAAAACTAGAGGAATAAAAGACGAGTGCCTACCCTCTAACCACTTCATTTCTTTTCTCTCCCTAGAATCACTCTTACATTTCCAATGTGCAATAATTCATTCCCATCTCCGCACACCCTGACAGTGGCGCCCAGAGGGGAGGTGGAGCAAGGGGCCCTGGGAAGCCCCAAAGAAAAGGAAAAAAGGATATTAATGTAACCACGTTGGAAGTACTTCAAGAACTTTTTAAAAATAAAAGAAAACTGGTTTGAATTCTTTAAATAAATTTGTATAATCTCCTAATAAATTTTATTGAGTTTGCATTAAAAATATTCTTATCCGATCAACTCGGCTCCCACCAAAATTGAATCTTGAGTGCGCTACTGCACCCTGAACATCCAACTTCCAACCCTTGCCTTGGTACGTTAGAGAAACGATTCTAAAACTACAAAGGTGCCCATTTCCCACGAGTCCCTTGTCCCTGGCCGTTTTCCGGCCCGCCTTTTTACGAGGCCACGAGATGAGCCCGGCTCGAGCGATGGTGCACGCGTGCATACACGTCGGTGCGCATATTCGCGGTGCATCGGTGCATACATGCGTGTCGAAGGAGCTGCAGCGCGCGGCGGCGCGGCGGTGTAACAGCGGGCCCGTAGGTGGCTTAGTGATCTCATGTTTCATATTTATACTCTCATCTGCATATTACGAGCGGGGTGTGCCTAGGTGGCTGCTAGCCGCTCTCGTGTGCACTGACAGCTGGAATGCGCTGGATTAGATTGCCCCAGAGCGTTCCTCCTATACCTGCTGCGAATACGCAGCTCTTCGCCCCCTGTGACAGCCATCCTTCGTGGTGGGAAACCGTTTTCTAGCGTGACAGCTCCGGATGATAAATCTATTTAACCCAGCCGCCAGTGGGTCCTCCAATACATACTGTTAAGCATTCAAAGAAATTGCGTTGCCGTCCGTTTGGTAGTAGGTAACGTCTCCTAAGTTTCCCCTGTTTGCTCGCGAGCACACGTTACATTCTCATGTAAGAACCATCGTCTTAACATGGAACAGTTGCGAGAAATTCAGCGTCGCCGGGCGAACCTTTTCTCGATTATTACCGAAAGCGTTACGTTATGACGGTTCCCCTTCGTTACACGGGACCGGCGATTAACCTGTTTTCCACAATTAACGGAACCGCGTCTGGCTTTCAATTAACGGCCTCTACAAGGGTAAGATTCAGCCGACACGCAACCGGATAGACTTCGTAGCCTTAAAGGGAATACAATGTCGGGAGAGAAAGAGCAAGAGGGAGAGAGAGAGAGATCACCTGGCCGCGGACTATGCTTGTTTACCGAACGAACGCATATCGCGTGCAATTACATCGCAATTTGTTCTGTTGTCTCGAATTTCAATGGCAACGGAATGCCGCTGTGCCTCGATATCTCCGATGTTAGGTAACAGGGTGGCAAGTGGAAATCTTAATTTATATGAAATTTGAAGGAATTTGGTAAGCTGACGCACAAGACCTGGCATGAAGTTGTTGCACGCTGTCCAGTGGCGTACAGAGTGAAATCAAGATGAGAAAACAGAACGGCCGAATTCGTATTAGTGGCGGATCCGATTTCTCACGCGAGAAACGATTGCATCTAGAAGAATCATAAGAATATTACGGCTCCGCGAGCGGCCAGTGCATAGACCACAACGATTTTTCTGCCGGACTCGTTGAACCGGAGTGAAATGTTACCTCTCCCTTGGTCGCTCCTCTCGCTTAACCGCGGTGTAATGTTACTACGTAAAGGTGCACTCCATAAAGTCCCATAAAAGTTGCCGGCATCTAGCCTCTCGGAACGCTCGCTCATGGAAAATATGATTTTTTATCGGGCCCGAGACGTGACACGTGCAGGAATTTAAAATACAGCCGGTACACGCGGCCAACAGATTTACCTGGCGCAAGGAGAGCGCACGATACAACGACAACTTACTGGTAGCACGGAGGAAAGGTATGAAATTGAGTAACTTATTGACGAAAGCAATAGGGACTATTGCAAAAGTAAGTAGATTGAACTATGAAGAGATTTTACAGCTCTGTTTTGGGGATCAAGGAGGTCGGGAACGATAAATTATTTCCTTGACGTTCGATCCCAGATTGCTTTGGATTAAATACCGAATTAGCCGACGTGATGAGGCACAAAGGAACTGAACCCCAATTTTTTTTTAAAGGCACCAATGGTAATTAAAATTCATTAAATCCTACTCCTTTTTGTCTGACGAGATTGCGATCGCTCTATTAAAGTTCGTCTTGCAATTTAATTGCCGTGAAACACGGAATCTGAAGAAAAGGGGGCGAATGTCTGGAGCTGGGAGCAAGATTGTCTAGCTGGAATCCCCAGAGACGACCATCCGCTCCCTTTCTCTTGCTAGAACGACGTCGGTAGAAATTTCTCTTTCATTACTTCCAAAACGACTGTAATTACGCGGGGAATATCCTCCTGAAGAACATTTCGATGATGAAGCGGGATGCTTATTGTCCTCTCGTAGATTGAACCCTAAGACGTGCCTGTTCATCTGACTCTTAAAGGTGAATGCACTGATCGTGCCGAGTAGGGTAAAGTACCAATCGAATTTTTGCGCTGTGGCATGCTATTTATTAGAAGTAATTTGGATGAAGAAAGTCGTGAAATAAGAAGTACTTTTCTTTTACTCGAGAAAAGTAATACTATTTCCCATCAGATTCCATTTAGAAATAAAATACCTAATGATTTTAAATATCTACTTAGGTAATAAAGAATTAGCTCCTTTCGCGTGCAATAAGATTGTGAAAGTAAATTCGATTTAATTATAATGTAGGATCTTGTGCCACTTAATGTAGAAGCCACCTAAATGAGGAGCGAGCAGGAATGCTAATGAAGATGCTAACGCCGTCCGGCGCAAACCGTACAAAACAAAGCTAGAAGCTCCTCTTGAAACTGTCATTACACAAGGCAGTAACAAAGTCGAGAAAATTAACTTAACGACCTGCCTGTTTCCAGCTAGAAGCAGGAAGCGCTGTTCCAAGCAGAAGCAAGAGAGGAAAACGTTATTGCTGTGGTAGTAATGAAAAATGAAGACACACGAAGAGGCAAGGTACACAATTTCTCTCTCCATTCTTCCCCTTCGAGCGAGCTAAATTAATTGCTCCAAGCTAATGAACCTATTCCGCTCGAGCCATACAATCCTTTTCATCCTCGATACGTTCACTGAACTCTCCAATCGTCGCGGGGATGGTCCGGTCGATTAATTGCGCGAAATTAACGAGCTGGCTGGATAGATGCGACCGAGCCAACCTCTCCAAACAGGCCGAACCCCCTTTCACCGCCACTCGAATGAAAGTGTACACTTTTTAAGTCTCAGGACTCTTGTACCTCGTGATGCTCATGGTCCACTTTAAGTATCGCCTATTCCTTTCTAACCATTTTTCGCGCTATCGATAGAGATGGACGTTACGCTCCAGTTCACTGGATTCTCGAAGCTGAGTTCCCACTTTTTGCATTGTTAAGAAGGATATATTACATATGTGGTTCACTGGCAAGTAGCTCGGACAGTAAGAAAAAGGGACATCGATGAAATGAACTCTCGAAACTGTAAAATTTACAGATTTCATTCTGGTACAGTGAATTGGCTCGAGTTATAGACGCCCTAAGTTCGTTCGATCGACCGAAGAGGCTGGTAAGTATCTGGAAAGCGATGTAGTTGCTGTCGAAAGCAGAATAAAAGTGGACGAACGCACAAAGACAGAGGAAGTCGAGCAGGAAGGGGCGAAGGGAAAGGGACGCTAGAAAGCGGAGGTGTGCTCTTGCTAAGCAAAGCATGCAAGTGTCCCACAGTGGAACTAATGGCGGTGCCATTAATATAACTTTGCCTTAGCTTAGATGCAACCGCGGTTTGTGTACATACGCGTTTTGTACCAGCGAGGAGTGATGCATGGCACGACGCGATTCACGGTCCTCTTAAACGTCACAATGCAGCCCGTGGGATGGGGACATTAATCCTTTCGCCGACTTTAGCGTCTGGTCCCCGCGCTTCCCTCGCGGAGTAGCTTAGACTCTAGCGCGACTCGTGCGCAGCTCGAAAGTAAGGACTCCGCTGCTCCTGGGGCTCGAGCCTCCCGTATAAGAGGATAAGAGGAGTTTCGTTACTCGTTAACGTTTAAGCACGTCACGAGAGCCTAGAGAGGCTCGATTATTCACGAGGGAATCCTTATTATCCCCGTACGTCGCGTATGATAGGCGCATCCTGGCCCTAGCCTGGATACAACGGTGCACCTTGTGCGGGGCAAATGATCGTGTTAAGTATTTAAATTCTATGGAGTTTCAGTTATAATAGGATACGAGTCTCTGGTAAGAATACGTATGCGTCGACCTAGAATTAAGTCCAGAGTTATGTCGTTCAACTGGGGGTGCTTTCAGAGTCTTCTAATAAATAATTATCACGAGAGTCTGACACCTGTTCTTAAGGGGTCTCCCTACTTTGACGGCTTGAAAAGGAGCGCGATATTTGGGATCTTTTTAAGAGAAACCCTCAAATTATATTAATTGAAATATTTGTACATATTTAGGCAACATTAAAAAAGTTTAATTAAAAAAAAAATCGTATCTAAAACTTTACACGCGTTTTTCTCAAAACGATGTTTTTCGAATTGGTTAGCATGATTTCTCAAAAACCATCGCACCATTTACTTCAAACTTGGTATATATCTTCAGTAGATGTCCCATTCTCGTTATTACTAAAACGATGTCTGTTTTTGCAAAGCTAGACTTTTACGACTTAAGAAACCAGCGAATTTTTTGCAGAAATCGATGTCTGTTTTAGACGCTGCCATTTTTTCTTTACTATTTCTCATTTATTCTAGTTCAGACGATAGCCACACTCATACAAATTACACAAAATTTTGAATTTTCTATCTCAGACAACTACAACGGCTGATTTTATGCTAACCTTGCGCATATGGTTTTTGTAAGACGCTCTATTTGAAGCACTATAACTACGGATATAACCACTATTTTTGCATACAATTTTTCTTTCATATTCTCTAAAGATTGTCAAATAAAGACACAAAGTTGGAAGCAATTATATTCAATGATTTTGTTTTAAAAAATTCCCAAAGTTATATAGAGAAAAGAAGTGAACCAGGGATACCGTGCAGTCACTTTTGGCGCAAAATTCGGGCACAGATGGCCGAGATCCGACTTTGGAGAAGACGACGCACGACAGAACACACACATATGTTGTCCACGAGGGAACTTAATCCCATCTGGGATACGAGTCCCAAGATGAAACGGCCGACACCGAATTCAGGAGAAAATCTCAGATACATTCTCGAGATAGAGCTTTCGGCGCGACACTTAGCCGCGAACAGAGCGTGAAATCCCATCGTGTGCGTGTTCCCTTGGCTAAACGCGCTCTTCTTCGGCAGCTGCTTGCCCGACACGGGAATCAGATGGAAACAAGTAGCCGCGTCCAACGAACCACTTCGAGGAGCCCCAAAAAGACGAGGAGCTTCTCCATCGACATGGTAGGCGTCCCATTTTCGGTGTGGTCGACGTTAATACCGCGTAGAAACATGTCACTAGCAGTCTACTGTTTTAGAAGTTCGTAGATCCGGTTTAGCTTCTGGGGACTTTAAGCGTCGCGCACGGCTGTTTCACGTCTACCTGAATTCTTCTCGGTTCGGTTCACTGAGGAATTAGACTTAACGACAAACTTCTGCACCTAATTCCATTCAAAGCTTACACGTTTAAATCTTTACCTCTTATCCTTATCAAAACTGTGAAAGATGGAGCAAATTAAGGGACAACATGCATCTAGAAGGCGAAAAAGTAGGATGGATTTGAAGAATTCCTTTTCGGTGGAAAAATACTTTTATCAAACAACTATTATATACATTAGAAAGATCATACTGTTGTCTATAAAATGTGAAATTTTCATTAAAAAATTCGGAGAAGAAGTTGCGTGGTAGTTGTTTCCGTACAATGGTTTCACTTTTCACATTTTCAGTCATAAAGTCTACTTCTGTGTTCAAATGCCCGCCCTTTTGCGAAAAATTAAAAAAAAAAAAAAAAATCGGCTACCAAAAGTACTAGTTTGTCTACTTTAAGAATATTTTTTCCTTTTTTTGTTTCAGATGAAAAACAGCGAGGATATGATGGTTACCGCAGACGCTTTTTTTTTTTTTGAAAAAAAAAACATTTTACGGAAACAGGTACCACGCAGCTTCTTCTCCGAATTTTTTAATGAAAATTTCACATTTTATAGACAGAAGTATGACCTTTCTAATATACATAATGTTTCTTTCATATCCATCTTACTTTTTCACCTCCTACGCACATGTTGACCCTTAAGGGTGCTAGACAGTCGTTCCTGTCTGAAATGAAGCATTTATATTTCTATTAATTACAAAAAAACAAATTGAAACTGAGACTTGATCTTTGGCATGAAGTTTATTAACATCATAAGCTTTAAGAAACATGTTTGTTTAGTCAAAAATATGGATTGTATATGACGCTACAGATAGATCATTAAAGGGGCTTTTTAAAAATGTTTCTTTTATTTTACACTGATACCTAACTCAAAATACGGATGTTCCAATCGATTCAAATCAAAATCCATCTGTAACGTCATATGTAATGCATATTTTTGACTAAAGAAACATGTGTTTTAAAGCCTACGACGTTAATAAACTTCATGCCAAAGAACAAGTCTCTGTTTCAATTTGTTTCTTTGTAATTAATTGAAACAGAAATGCTTCATTTTAGACAGGAACGACTGCCTAGTACCCTTAACCCAAAGTAACGTTGCGAAAATTCATTTGAAAGATCAAGGAAGATTAAGTTGGCACGAATTCATCGTTGGAGGAGTTAAACGAAAGCTTAATAGCCTCTTCGAAATCACGTTCGAATTGACAAGTTGGAAGGAAGCACGGTCGTGCATACCTAGAGGAAGATAATCACGGCGGAGTTCATTCCTAGAATAACATCAGAGATGGTCCCGGCGTCACTGTGAGGGGGAACGGTGTCCGAGGGGAAGCGGATGCCCAGCTATTACAAGAGGATTCGCTGCGGGCAGAGAAGATATCTGTTGCATACCTCGCCTAGGACGATCGAGTTCATTGTTGGGCCTAACCTTCGATAAAGCCTTTGTCCCTGTCGCTTCTTCTCCAACGTCCGCCCGCGGCCATTGTTCCGAGTCGGCGTAATTAGTGGACCTTGGGGGATAATCTCTTCGTTCAGCGACTCGTGTCTTAACAGGGAGACACGATCCTTCATTCGTGACTTTTCGAATCGTTTGACGAGGCAGATAAGCCCCGCGGGTCGGATGAATGCAGCGGTAACCTCGAGGTGTACCTCTTGTTAGCGGAGATGCCACAGATTAAAGCGACGCCCGATGCGCGATTCTAATTTCTTGCGAAGCGACCGCCGATACGAATCGACGCGCAATAAATATGCAGGTCCAATTTACGATCTCTACTCGCGGGGCAGCGCGCGCGAACGCTTGCTTAATGAGAACAAATGCGTGTAACAGAGGAGAGCCCGCTTTTCTCACATGTTTACCAGTCGGCCGATCCCCACCTCGCGCGGCTGAATAAAATTCGCCGCATAAATAAAAAAAAAAGGAATTAATTGCCCGTCGCTCCTCGGGATCCCTGGGAGAAGCGGTTAACGAACAGCCCCGCTATTTATGATACATCAAGCCTCGCGCAGATTTATGACAAACGCGAGCACCAGCCAACGACGCCTACGAGCGGATAGAATCCCGAATCTCGCTTGGGCATCAATATTCGCCTGTTTTATTTCGCTGTTTATCCGAGCCGCGGATCTCCGGCGCAAAACATCGCCGTCCGTCTAATTACATTCTACTTTGTTTCGCCGCGTCCAAATGTAGCCCGGCTTTGTAGCCCGCTTTTGGATGAAAATAATCTGGCCGCGGATCTGCGGTACGGTCCCACGATTTCTACGGTCGTCCGCCGCGTTCATTAGTATCAAAAGATCCCCGAGCCACGAGGAGCACGGTGCCATGAGAAAATAAAACGAGATAACAAGGAAAACGGAAAGCGAGATAATAGGGAGTCGAAAGAACGCGAGAAGGATCTCGAGGAGGAGAGGCAGCCCCGAGCGGAGATAACGCGGAACCGAGCCGCTGCCACCCGTATTATCGGAACAATCGAACATCCTTTAGCGGAGGAAGCGATCCACAGAAGTCTATTATCTGTTCGAGTGCCACACGAGCTTTGGGGTGGAATTAAGCGCAGAGGAGTGGCGTTTGGGGAAATATACGACCACCTGAACTCCAGGTTTATACAGGATCGTTCTAGGAACTGTGAGCTAAAGACTTACTCAATAAAAGAAAGACAGAAGGAATTGATAGAAGATACGGTGGTAAATAAGGTTTCCAGTTCTTCTAATTAGTGGAGGTGTATATTTTTTTCCAAGTCCATTGAGAAAAATTTACTTTGACAGGTGTTCGAGTTTATGCTTCGTTCAAATTCGTAGAGAACTTGCATATTGAAGACCGTAAGTAGGCTGGACCCGTGAACATGCTTGCTTGATACCCATCTCCATAATAATTCGCTTCTTGGAAGCTGAACCGGCTCGTTTGCAAGTAATGCTTTCTTAGTAACCTTGGGGATAAACGATCCATCCCAATTTGGCGATTCCCCGAATACACGCGTGCTCCAAGTGATCCCGAGAGTGATCACGAAAGTCGTTGGAATTCCATTCGTTATAATGTTTGCACAAACAGATTTAAAAGTGGCTCTGATTTCCATTATGCCTTCAAACGAAAAGTGTCTAAATCCTTCACCTATTGCGCATAGTTTATTATTCTTATGCTACGATCTATCAACGACGACAGGCATTCAATTTCTAGCAATTTAAATCGCAATTCCGCTGTTTACTGACACCACAATTAAACGAAAGCTTGCAGAACATTTCACAAAGAGTTCATTAGCTGCTGCTATTATCTGATAGAAAACGAGGAACTTTCAGCCAATTTAAAGCGAACACTTTCGATATCGTGACCCTCTCTCCCGTGCAAAGAACAATGCTTACCCAGCAGAAACGCATCGTCGATCATTAATCAATGCCCCGAGAAAACATTCGAGCCTATTGTACACTAGTACCGCACAAATGAACTCGTTGGATCAGAAGAAAGGAACGGGACGCCGCAGAAGAGCATTAGGTAGTCTGAACAAACCTTAGTTGATTTCAACTCGACGATCGTCGAAAGCTTGCGTTGCGACATTTCAATAAGATTTATTACAGCCGCGGATCGGAAATCGTCGATTATTATAAATGATTTACAATTCGAATTCCTTATCGCCTTTGGGAGACACGATCGCGGCACTGGAGAGGACCTTGAAATCTTGTATCATTGAATTTTCGAACGACGAAACGCATCATTAGAAATGCCCAAATATAGTTACGATAGAACAAGAATATTCATTTCAAAATCTCGCTATAATGTAAGCAAAACAGCTGCCCATACAAAAATAGAAGCGTTGCGTTACTCGGTTTGTATAAATAAAGAAGATTAATTCCAGCGTCGCGTCCTAAGCGTTAGACCAAGGTGTGGAGCTGCAACAGCAACGAATACAAATTGCAACGATCGTGCAGGATCTCGGTATCTCTTACCGAGGCACAGAAAATACATATTCATCCCCATAGTGCTTAACATTAACGCACGTTTCAATCGACGGTCTTACACAGCTCCGCCGGGAAGCATGTGTAAACACAGCTCTGATCTGATACAAACGTCTTCACGTTTTTATTTCAAGTAAGAGGAATTTGTAGAGCAGTGAAGCGCTGTCGATTTCGCTGAGTTCTGAGTGACTACTCATTCACGATGAATTGGCTAATCGAAACTAATTCCCTTCAAGACAAGAGAAAGCCCGCTCAGCAATCTTGCAAAGGTCATATTTCCCGCTGAGAACTACATAATCTCACGCACGTTGAACGGATCGATCATCTGCACGGCGAAGATTACTGTTAGGCTCGCTTTATCAGGGTTACTGTTACGAATAACTTTATCCCACGCATTCCCTTCATATGAATCTCCAAGACGAGCGACCCAGATGCGAGCTGATCGGTTGGCCTAGCTCCGATTCACTCGTTTCTGTATCATTAATCGCCACTTCTGAGACAGAGCGCAGAATGCAAGGCAAACTATTGCGCCATTTCAACCTTCGTCGCTCTGCGATCGAAGGAAGACGCGCGATCGGATCTTTGCATAGGATCGGTGCAGTATCTTGTTGCCGGAATACGGTGAACGGAAGATCAGCTTTGTGGGAATGGAATAGATCCTTGAGAGTTAATGATATAATCGAAGGTGACTTCTCGGCGACTAGTCGTCAACTCCCCACCAAGCCGGTGATTACGGCAGTGTTTTGCGTGCGGAGGAAATATTATTTAGAATTTTACGATCGTTATACGACCTAATAAAACTGCTCAACTGTTTTGGTAAAAATCGCCAAGACCTGAACACTTTTTATTCCCATTCTCCAAGTAGTAGAACTTCGACAGCAAATATGATTCTCTTTATATGTATAATATGAAGTAACCTTTTCTCTCTATTCGCCAAAGGCAGTGGCGGATTTAACAGGGCGGCCGATGAGCAGTTGCCACCTGGGCACCTGCTCAGAAGGCACCCCAGGGCCACATTCTTAAAAAAATTTATAATTTTATCCAAAGTATTTTCTTTCTGTATTATTATACTCAGCCCGTTTTTAGTACACTACCACTTTATTTTCCCGAAAAATGGACCGCCTGCTCAGAAGCCCCTCTCCTAGGGCCCTATCTTCAAAAAGAAATTATGATTTTATCCAGCACTATATTTTTTCTATATTTTTCTGTACACTGTAGGTTTTAGCAAAGTGCCTCTTCATTTTCCCGAAAAAAATGGGCCCCTCAGAACGTTGGCCACCAGGGTCTTTTTTCTTAAATCCGCCACTGGCCAGAGGGGACAGATAGTGTCGACTTTTATAAGGTCCACAGACGCGTTACACCTCAGAGTTTCCTCTATAGTAACATTTTAGCCTTGCAAGATGGAGTGAGCTTTGATCTCCTCGAAGTTTACCACCGTGCAGGCCACAGGGGGGCGGAACAGTCGAGGGAAATAAAGACCACACTTGACCGTTTGCTGGACACCGTAAGGAATTTTCCTCTACGAGCGTCTTTCATGCCACGAACTAAAAATCGTTCGCGAACGACGAAGCCGTTCGAAGGCCAGAGGGGACAAGTAGTGTTGGCTTTATAAGGTCCACAGACGCGTTACACCTCAGAGTTTCCTCTATAGTAACATTTTAGCCTTGCAAGATGGAGTGAGCTTTGATCTCCTCGAAGTCTACCACCGTGCAGGCCACAGGGGGGCGGAACAGTCGAGGGAAAGTAAAAGACCACACTTGACCGTTTGCTGGACACCGTAAGGAATTTTGCTTTACGAACGTCTTACAAGCCACGAACTAAAAATCCTTCGCGAACGATGATTCGTTCGAACGGCCAGAGGGGACAGAATAAACTGATACAAGGAGTGAACGTTCGCCAGCAAATTTCTCAGAAAGTTCGCAGAAAAACGCATCGAGCGCCAGCGCGAATCGCGATGCTATCGATTGAATACAATATCCTCGATTGCGTTGTCGCGCGAACTTCGCCTTCGATGGTTCCAGCGGCAACGCGAGTCGCGTCGAACGTCGCGGATACATCACTTCTGTCGCAACCGGCGATTTTTACCATATCTCCCGATTAATCCCCGTGGCGAACGTGTCCCCCGCTAAATAACTTGAAACATTACCATGGAAACGGCATGAGATCACGGTTAATTAGCAAGCGCGGCACGTAACGTGTCACGTTTTTCCCGGGAAATCGGCGGGCACGGGCAAGCCTTTGGTACGATTTGCAATGCTGATGCGCCTCCCCCGTCCGCGTGACTCTTTTGCAGCTGGAGTTTTTTTTCCCCCCCTCGACTCTCGCGTGCAACAAGCCCAGGTAGGGAGGGGGAGGTTCGAGCCTCCCTGCGGATCAGGATGCGCGCCGCGGACAGGATCTTACGCTCGGCCATCGATCACGCCGATTATGAAACGGTACCTCTCCTACGATGATGGTTTTGATCCGATCGGCCATCATTAAACACCCCGGAGTAAAGTCGCCGTTCGCCGTGTGCAGCCGTGCGTGTGCATCGCGATCGCGGCACCGGGCAGGTCGCACCTACACCCAGAAGAGGAGAGGAGCTTCGCGGCGCGGCATTAAGCGCCACAAATCAAACAACGTATCATCTTGTTGCCCTTCCGCATAGTCACGCTGCGCGGTGCACATTCTCGATTCCGTGGCTGGATTCTTCTACGCTCGGATCGGCCACGGGGGCGGCAGGGGACGGAGGACAACGTCGCGGTTGCGACAAAGTATAACGACCGCCAGATGATTTATCGACGGCGGGCGCGGTGCCTGTTGCTGGCGGAGGAATGAGGCACGAGCGGGACGAACGTCGGTTTGTACCGTATTGTCGCTTGTTTGTTGCCAGGGAACAAGAGGAATAGGAAACGAGCCAGCCAACGGACCACACATAAATAGCCCATAGACAGGAAAAAGTTTGCCGCCGCGGGGATGTACGAAGAGGAGGGCGGAGTGGCTGGACCCTTCCAGCGGAATCCAATGGGGAAAAATGGAGAAGACATTGCAGGATGCGCCGAGTGCCTGTGGAGTCTGAATAGTAACGACGAAGTGACATAACTCGAGGAGTAGTCTGTTATAGTAGAGCCTTTTCTACTCCTTCACGGCCACTGTATTAGTTTGAGGTAGTCTTCGATAATTACGCTCCGAGCCTCGCTTTCAGCAATCTTCCATCGTCGCTGACCCGTTCTATTTATCAGAATTCAACGCGGCTGAATGAAATTCCCCGGCTACCATATTTATTAACCGAGACATCAATTCTCGCTGCATGAACGACATAAAATATTCGCGAGGCAAATTCTAGTAGCGATCTCGGTTCCAGCTAACCCGAGATTCGCATACCGGCGAGTAAAAGCCCGTGTAACCTACATGCTTCTCGAAAATAAATCATTACCAACCGTGAGAAAGAGCGGCGGGTTCTCGACAGAATTCGAGAGTGGACGTTCATATCTTCCTGTTCTCCTGAATAAAACTTCGCGGCTACGAAAGAGTCACGTGAATTTTGCATAACTTCCCCACTGCGTTACGCGTGATAAGGAAACCAAACGCTAGACAGACAGTTATAGCTACCTGTTAGATTACTTTCCACTTCATAGATTAGCGTAGAAACGTGGTAGCAGAGAGTGGAGCAGAATGTTGCAGGTAGTACGGCGAAGGAACGTGGAGAATTTCAATCTAGATACTTGGCGCGAAATCTCATCATCGCGATGAGCTCGCCTCGATAATTCGACTAAATGTTAAGCGCTCGATTTACCGTGCACTTTTCGCTGAGAAGTAATCGCTTTAATTTCAGCGGAACGCTCCGAGGAGGCCACTGGCATCGAGCACGCCGCAACGCTCCCTCAAAATTACACGTTCCAAAGGGACGAAAAAATTAGTTGGTCCGGGGAAGAGCAGAAAATCGTGCGATGCACGTGCAAAGCTACCTGACGCAGGTGATTCACGGCCACTCGAGAGCTAATTTAGATCAGCGGATCGATAGGTTGCTCACTCGTGGTGGACCTCACGTGCACGTTACGCTGCTTTCGCTTTTTCGAAGCGGATCGCTGCGCGCGATAATGCCTTTCGTCTGGCAACAGGCGCACCAGCAATTTGGAATGTACAGAACGCTCTTCGACAATAGAATCTACAAAGATCTCGCGCAGAAGAAGAATCCAATCAAAAACCTCCCTCAAATGTACTCCACAGAGATACAAATCCTTGCAGAAAATGTAGGTGCAAATTCAAGGGGCTCATAAAATTTGCAAAAGCCCACCTCTCAATTCTCTCGATCTCTCCTTTCAATCTTCCCACCACTTCTATGACACGAGGACTGCGGTACAGGTCTAGCAAGCAATCGTCAGCTGTCTCGATGAATGACAATTCATAACGCAACTTGACAATGAAGGCAGATTGACATTAACAAGCACGCAGCCGTGTAATGTCAAAGAAAAAGAAAGGCAAGCAGTGGTAAATCGGCGTTGACCTTGGGGCAGCCACGCGAGAGATAATTTTTCTGTGATTAGCGTGTTACGGTAGAGCGAGCTGCGATTCGTTCTCCCGAAGCAAGGTGGCAACGTATCCCCCCGTTGACGAGTGAAAATTTCGTTCGCCTTCCAGTTTATCATGATCGGAGGAGGCGATTCGTAACTCGCCATTGCAAGGAAGAGGTTCCTCGAAACGGGGACGCAGACACAATAGATTACGGGCAAGCCGACGCTTTCGGCTTCATTGTGGGCGACGATGAAAGCAGTTCTTGCCGGATATGGGTGCCACTTCCTGTTCCCATCCAGGACATCGGAAGCTTTGCCTTCCAACGCCCGCCCCGCGATGGTGAATGACGCGGAATTCAATGAAACGGAATTACCTAAACTGGCTTACAGGCAAGGGGACTGCCATAATCGTTCGTGGGACAACGGCTTTAATGAGGTAACATCAACGCGTAATTATCTGAATGCTACTAATTCTCGGGTAACTTGATTTCTTCCGCAACAGATTCTGTATAGTTTTTTATAATGGTCTTAAAAATAAAGCTAGTATTTAAATGTTTTACAGTCTCCAAAGTCTTGATGAGAATCTTCTGAGTAATTATTTGCAAGATTATCGAAGTCCAAAGTTGAAATGTACAGGCGAGCAAGTTGCAGGCAGAACAAGTTCAGATGAACTATAATTACGTTATTCTTCGCACGGTCTGACCCAACGTCTGCAACGACACAATAACGCGACGTTTCAATGGGCAGCACATAATCCGTGACTATTTCTCCGACGGAGTGATCAGAGTGCATCTATTTGGCGAGCCGATTTATCTCGCGCAGCTCTCGCGATATAAATTACGAACACTCTCCACAGCTGATTATTTATACCGCAACACGCATGGCAGATTGACGTGATTAATGTCGCTAATGATTTACCCGAGGGACATCGTGGGAATTGCTCCGTAAAAGACGCTGTCTTTCTTATTCGGATCAGCCGGGCATTCTGAAAAGCATCGAAAATGTCGACGACCAGCTTAAACGAGGGAATACTAAAGTCTATACTTCATTTGACTTTTCTCCCCTTCAAATAACATCCCATAAGTGTTAAGTCACCGACTGCATGGTGTAACAATAACACCCCAACGCTCTGCCCGGGTTCGTCAAATTATAATGGACGCAACGCTAATGGTACGACCAGAAAGAGTACGTTACCCCCCGATTACGTTTAAAATTCCAGCGAGACCACGAGCGAAAGAGTGATCGGCGCCGTAGGAAACTCGAGTCCCGCGATTTCCCGCCGCAGAACCGCCGGATGCGTTATTTCATACGTAATAATGATAGGCGCTTTAAGGTCTGCACGAGCGGCGGAGATTCCATCGCGGCGAGCACGAATTATTATAAAAGTTAGAACCAGTTCCACGATGACCAATACCGCGGCGGTATCGAGCCAACGTACTATTCATAATATTCCATCACTTGGAAATACCTCATCCATTCCCGTCTTCCCCCAGGCACCTCCATTATCCTTAATTATCCGCAACCTAGCGACCGTGCAGCAAAAGTCTGAGAACGCCTCGGTGTACTTTGCTTTTCCAGGCCCTTTAGCGGCCACGCTCGCGCGGGATATCGAGGAAGGATGTTAAACGATAAACCGCGTTTCTAAGCATCGATAAATTTCACCCCGTGAGCCCTAAGAATTAGCGTTATTAGATAGCCGTTCCCGGCACTTATTTACGATCCTAATAACGCATCGACTCGAATCTATTGCTTTCGGAATCCTCGCGCGTACAGGGAAGTATGGTGGTGAAATATGGCGGGAAGTATGAAGAAGCATAATTGCATTTACGAACGGAACGATCTTCTACCTATTCTCGTTTGAAAAATACTTCACCTTGAAGAAAGTATTGAAGCTGGTATCCTTCGGTGGAAGTTCGATGCGAAGGGTTCTTCTTGTAATTTCAATTTTCGAGAAATTAGGTCTTTTAATATCAGGCTGAAGTACGAGGTAATAATTCGCAATCAGTCGACACAGAAGAAACCATAACCATTGTCAACGATTCCTCGGCGTTTAGCATCTACTCAGGCGTTTAAATCGAAAGACAAACGAGGCAAAGGCTAGCCAAGGCTTATCTTCTACGCGACGAGCACAAATCGCGCGCGTATAAGCGCAGGATACACTAACGATTATTTACAACATTTTGTTACAACGGAACACCTTCCTCTAACAGCTTACTCCCTCTTGCGCAAGCTCATTATTCTTAATTATCTACAACCAGTTATCCGTATAGTAAAACTCCCAGTGAAACAGGTTTTTCGGGTACACGTAGCCTCCATTCTAGCTGAATAAATTAAGCCCCCTATCAATGATCTCGATATTTAAACGCAATCAGATCGAATGATAGGATATAAGCTTAGCCGTAACGGGGAAGTTAGAACGCTTCGAAAAAAGCTTCTAACTCCGTCTTTCCTCCGGCGTTAATTACACGCGGCACTGCTAATACCAAAGATTAATAATAAAAATGCAGATCTTGCAGCAAGAGGGGTGCAACTCCATCTTTAGCAGTTTCGAGTCAACTGGAAAAAACTGTTTATAAAATTATTGTTGTGACATAACATTAAAAGGAAACTAATTGAGGACACTAATTGAGAAATATACATTTGCACATAATAAATAGTAGTTATTGAGTTGATAAGTTTTTATTTCTATTTTTGGCGAATTTTTCAAGTCTGGAGCTGTACCTGTCTTGCACCAAAAAGTAAAAAATCTGTTGCACTTGTCTTGCACCAAAGAGTAAAAATGGGTGCAAGTCCAAAATTTGCAATAAATTGCTCATTTGTTTTCGGATTTGCATCAAACTTGCGCCAAACGATGTAGATTTTTTTACGAATAATACACGTCATAACTAAAAAAACTGTTAAAAGTGGAGTTGCACCCCTTTTGCTGCAAGGTTTTCAAATCTGTTCCATTCCCTTAAACCTCGACCGACGGATCTCGCGTGAACACAGCACAACGAATATAGAAACGGTCTCTCCTCAAATCATCGGTTACCGACCGTTTCCGACGCGTGTGCAGTCTAATGATCACCTTCGGTGTCGGATCGAATCAGAAAACTCAAGACCAGTCCCTCCGTAAGACATACTTATCTACTTTTCTACTTCACGCCGTGCTATCACCCTCCTCTAGGTATTTCCCAGCCGAGGCACTCGAATCAGCGAAATTGTGCGTGCGTGTGCATCGCGAGTTCCCTTCGCGATGCCCAAGCCAGCCTTTCCAATGCAGCATCGCCGATCACCCTGGCTCTTCGATTTCCGTTCGCGCGGAATCGACTCCCCAAGCGTTCGAATCCGGCAGTTAGAGCCGGCGTTAAATCAGCGCCCGCGATCCCCAGGTTCCTGTAGCTTCATTCAAAGACTTTGAGGCGTGCAGCATGCGCGCGCATGGTCCGCAGAGGGCATCCTAGAGGAATCCCTCGGGTGTTACCATTAGTTTTCCGCGCGCCAATAAATCTGGCCGTGGGATCAGGTAGGCAGTGGCCGTGGCAGTTGCTTGCTGCCCGGGCCCTCGCAGGAGCGGAGGAGCGGCTCGATTCGTACCGAGAGAAACGCGGCGAGTGTCTTTCTCGCGGTAACGAGCTCCCATGTACCACGTCGCTTACTTTCTAGGAGCGGTCATCCGTTTCCACTGCGCCTGCCGTGCCTGTGCCCCGTGGCCGTGTTCGAATTATAGCGGCGGCCGGCCCCGTAACGCTATCCTCGCGCGTACGACACGGACTGACATCGTTCGCGGGTCAAAGGTGGAGCGGGGATCTCGGGTTGTAATGCACGCTGTACTACGCGGCACGTCGCGTGCATCCTCCCCGAGAAATGATGAGCGGGAACGATGCACACGCCCCGGCAGGGCCGGGGGGCCGCGATAACGCGACCTGCCCCGCTCACGGTTTATGCTTTTCCCCGAGATTTATGCGCGGGGATTGAGACGTCCTCCCATAGGACAATGTAAATCCACGGGGGCGAAGCGCGCGCGGGGCAGCGTTTTATGTCCAAAGCTAAAGCGACGTGACGTACAGGCAAGCGAGAGCCGAGTTACGGCGCGTACGTTGCACGGCTGACATTGGATTCATAGAAGAAGGCTCGTACGGCAGTGCGCTTTCAATTGTGGGAGTGAGGATGCACGGCTCAACCTTCAGATCTGAATTTGAAGTGTACCGCGGCGGAACTTGCATAAAAGTTACAAGTCCTATTCCGTTACTCAGGGCGAACTTCGCAATTTGCAGGACGCCCATTGTTACTGTTGCGAATTATTCGAGACCACGAGGAGCGCGCAATGTGCGGTGCCTTGACACGAAACGGGAGTGCGATCGTTGTCAGTCGCGACACACGGGAAATGAGATGCTGTGTTTTCAAGTGGGACGAGATTATTCGCGGATCTAGGGTGGCGAGCTGTATTCTCTGAACTGAAATGGAAATCTATATGAAGAAACGATAAGGCGACAGACGGCATGTTCACGTGAAAGTGAATTCGGAGGTGATTATACAGGGTCGAGGACAGAGCGTATAACTGTGGTTTTCTGGATGGCAGCTTTTCGTAAGTGACGCCTCGGCGAAAAGAAAGTATGTGGATGTCTTCTTCCTTCCGTTGCGGCGCGACACTTTCACGGAAGTTGGGATATCGATTATTGACAAGATAGTAGGAATTATCTAATGGAAATCCATCGAGCGACCAGCATGAACGTAGAATGTTGTAATTACTGCTACGAGTTCGTGTAACTACAGTAATAACTGCATAGATCTAGAAATACGTTACAGAAATATCGCGTTTCTTTTATCCACGCGAATATTGGCCTCCTCCGACAGAGACTTTCACGAATACAAGTTCCCAAGGAGTGAGGCACAGATCATACTTATTTCCAATTTATAAAATTCAGTATCCATTGCATAAATTATACTCGAGGCCCAAATAGATTAAGATATGTTTTCTAGTTAATACGATTGCATGGGCGCGTGAAACGTAAAGGTGAGAAGTGAAATTAATCATTAAAGACTCACGTGGGTATATATTCTCCCCGACATACTTTGCTATCCTGTCCCGATCTTATCTTCCAACGTAACAACATTCACGGCATATACCTGTAACAGACCAAAAAATCGTCAGATATGAATCGCACCGAATACTAAAGCAGTCTTCTCGTGAACAACTCTTCCTTTCTAACCACATCATTTTTTCCCATTTCACGTTAGAGTCGTGACAAAATGGGAATACCAGTTACTCTTACCCACCGTACTTTCTATTCAACTCTGAACTCACTCTTCAACCACCATCTGGAATCGTGGAAGAAAAAGCTGACCTCGTAATCTCTTTGTCCCCTGAATTCCAACTGTACGCCCACCAACGGTCCCGTCTCGTTCACAGCTGTTTCGGCGATTCGAGGCGAGCTTTAATCCGCCCGCCTAAATCCTGGGCAGAAGTTTAGAGAAGAGAGGCGGACGTTCGGTGGCGAGGATTTGCAACGCAGGACGATAGGCACACGGCCAGAAGACGGATAAGGCCTCGCTAAACCGAGAGGGACAAGGAACACGGTGCTTCAGCATCACCGCTGGCATCGCCGAAGAAACGGATGGTTCGCGTAGCGACCCAGTATTACCATATTCACGAGGCTTCCATCTCGAAGTCAATGTCATGGTCCGACGGAGCCCCCGGGCAACGCGAGACGATCCCACAAGCAGCCTTGAAGAATGTCAGTGTCAGGGTCCCATCGGCCCCTTGGGCGACAACCAAACCAGTTCGCAGTCACGTGGACCACCGTCGTGTTTTGAAACAATATTAATAGCCGGTCGTGATATTGCTGCTGACCGAGGGCCCGAGTGAAAACGAACCTTCCAGCAGCCAGCTAATGGACTTCCCTCGTCCCTGCGCGCGACATTTCGCGTATTGCGTGACAAATGTGGAACGCGTACGCGCCTTTTATTCGCTCATTTCTAATCAACGGGGTGTAGGCTAATTCGAACCTGGGCGACCTTGTTTCATACTTTTTTTATGGGTATCGGGTGTCTGTACATACTGTGTGCAAGGAGCAAGCTGAGAACACGTTTGGAGATTGTGATGTGATATCTGTATTGAAAGAGCGTGACAGGTTTTTGGGCGAGAGAAAACACGAGGAGCAAATCGATTCGATGGAACGATCGATCATCGAATTAAAGCTGCTAGCGGTGTAACGGGATTCCTTAAAAACGTTATTCACCGTCTGCCACCTGAATCGTGCTTCACTGCTCGTGGCTGAACGAGCGGCGGCCGAAAAACAAGTCTGTCGGTCCTGTTCAATTTGAATGTTTCTCGGCGCAGCTAGAATCTTCGATCACATATTTATTGCGCAATGTTACTTCTAGGTGTCTGGCAAAGATTTATATTCTCCTTCAATATGTATATATTTTTGTGTGGTACATTCTCCTTTGGAGCGAAGAGATAGGAAAATTGGCTACGAATAAGTAGTCTAATTATTATCCTCGTACTCGCAAGAGTTTCCACCACCATTTTTGTGCTCGTGCGATTGATTTGCAACAAGTGACGCGATTAAGCAGCCAAGATCGATAGGAATGCGAAGGACGAGCCGCGCGCATCGGAAATCGACGGGAAAATCGGTCATCGGCTGCCTCTAATTAACGACTCTCTACGCGCTTTTCCGAAGGCAACGATGGGCGCTAATAAAGTGCAGAGAACCGAGAACTTTCACTAGCGTGGCCGCTCTCACGTGCGTTGACGTCGAGACGCCTTTAAAAGTCGCATGCGTCGTGACTCGACGCGCCGTGAACTCGCGCCATGGGCAGCGAGGAATTTCATTTTTCTTCCCCTCGATCGAAGCTGAGGCCAGACCTTCGGGTCAACGAAAGTGCAAGCTTGCTCAATGTATGATGTTTAAACCAGATTATTAAATAACCTGAAGTTGCAGAGTTTACTAATCGTTCTTTTCACGTAGATGAGGATAAGAAAAATCAAATTTAAGGTAAACCAACCAGTGAATGACCAAATTGTTGAATTTATGGACCTTTGAAATTAATACTTGAATATATTTATATATAACAACAAAACAACTGTTGAAATTGCATTTAAATTTATTTTTCTTGAAATTTCTATAAAAATAATTATTTATTCTTATAGTAATTTAAAAGAAAAACCATTATAAAATGTAAAACGTGTAGAAGCCCAGTAAATGACCGCATATGTTTAATAAGAATTGTATTTATTAACGTTTGCTTAATACGCGTAACTAAAAATATGGGATATTAAAAATGCAACTACACTCCATTTATAAACATGTATTTTTAAATTAATAATTGACATTTCTTTACCTAATTGTCATTCACTGGTATGCGGTAAATTACTGGTTGGTTTACCTTAGTTCAAAACTAATGTAATTTGAATCGCTGTTTTTCAACCTTTCAACTAAATACATTATTAACTGTACACGACAGTTATGGGGTCTTCCTAGTGTTTTAATTTTTCGGAAATTAAAAATACAAACAAGTATTGCTCGTCCGGCATCCAGAAGAATCTTCACGATGCTCTTATTTCTCTACAAATCGATACTTTTACATGCAAATTTTTTTTGTAATCTTACAAGGTGATATAATAAAGCTACAAACATGTAAAAATATATGTGCAATATTTGTTTCCTTTTTAAGTCCCGAAAAATTATTTTTTTCAGTCGTCTCACTAGGAAGACCCCTTAAAGCCGTCGCTCATTTTGACGAAGCTCGGCGCGGCGAAGTGAATCGAATCGAAGAAATTAATAATAATTAATTAATGGTCGCTGCGCTTTGACCATCAATAAACTTTTCTCTTCGTCTCGCCACGCTTCGCCAAAACTACGCAACAACCTGAACCACAGCGATAACTGCAGCAGTGTCTGCTCACGAACCGCCCTATTCTACTGTCCCCGACTGTCAGGAGAAAATCACTTTCAATCTTATTTCAGATTCCCACCATTTCCTGTCGTCTCACGTTTCGCGATTGATGTGATTGTCGTATAAACATTATATTCTTTATTCTCAGAGTGGAATGATCAAAAGTCCATTTATATATTTTCTGTTAACCGACCTTTGCCTTGTACCCGACGTACATCACGAGTAAAACCGCCAATCACCATTTCACAGGCAATAAACATTCGAATCGGTTGTAGAATCCCTTTCTTCGTCGGAATTCCCGCGATATCGGCGCAGCTCGCGAGCAGTGGATTTACACGCACGTATTTTCACCGTGTTCGTTTCCATCGTACGTGCGAGTTACGGGCCGAGAGCGAAAAGCAGTCGCCAAGTGCATCCTACTTTCGCCAGCACGATCGTTCCTACACACTTACGGTTTTGCGTGGGATATGAACGTCAAACGAGCTGCAAGAGTGACTCGCCACGAGACACGCTCACTCCTCGATCACTCCCCAATGAATTCGATGTGCGATCAAGGTGATCCAAGTCCACCGCGGGATTAAAAGATAGCGATTTCAATCGTCGATGGAGGATCGCAAACAAAACTGTCAAAGGGCTTCGATGATTTAGATGTTTCTATCATAGCTGAGCGAAAGGGTTAAAAATTACTTAACAATAGTAATTTACAAGGGAAGATCGACAACCCAGAAATTAAAAAAATTACGAAACTTTGGGGATATGTAGAGAATATGTAGATATGTATTACGCATTTTTTTGCTGCCCAAATTCACTCTAGGGGAGTGAAATTGACCCCGGCTATTTTCTGATTTTCTGTTATAACTGTAAGAACTGTAAGTTACCAAATGATAGCTCGAATTAAGCAAAGAAGCAACTTTTGCTTGAAAACTTTGTTCTGTCTCATACAATTCGTGAATTATAACACAAGATCGGAAAATAGCCGACTTCTCAGGGACCAATTTCACACCCTTAGAATGAATATGGGCAGCAAAAGAGAGCGTAATAAATATCTATAGATTCTCTACGTATCCCCAAAGTTTCATAATTTTTTGAATTTCCGGGTCGAGGATCTTCCTTTGTTATTCAATACAGATTTTCTATTTTCACGTCATAGTAACAAAATATAGAGATTTGGGCTCCTTGATACATTCCTCTCCGCGAATTGCAACTTCGCAAGTTTTCAATGCATCCGTCAATGATTTCTGCGAGCAGTCCGTTGATAACGTAGTCAGCGGTCTCAGTGATTGAACACCCAACAAATAAATGTTTCCTAGACACCCGGTATACACCTGAAGAGTAGCTAAATCTAGCAGAGCTCCGTAGGAGTTGCGCACCGTGAGAGAGTTGGTCGACCCGTTTACTTTCTCGCGCGAAGATGCAAGCCGAAGGAACAAAAATCGCGATTCGCCGGCGTCCACGGAAAGGAAACACGTCGAGTCACTGTCCAACATCTCGAGACACGTGTTCGTGTCTACCACGCAGCTGGCGGGTAGAGGATCTATCGAACGTTGGCGACGATTTCACCGCGGAAAAACACCTACGCTTCAAACAATTCATCCCCGGCGGGCATTAATATTGAAGCAGGAAAGTCTTTTACCATCATATCCAACTTTCCCCTGCGCTGTGCGGATAAAGGAAAACAATAAAATTGAACGTAAAGACTCTAGAATACAGTAACTGCAAATAAAGTACAATACCGATCGCGCACGGAACGAGAGAAACCATCGCGTCACTCCAGCCACGAGGATCAGAACTCAAGCCCGGATCTGTCGTTAACCAGAAATGATTCGCCAATCGCTAACTGATCTACGAATTAAGTTCATCCCACCAATCACAGATCCTTCTCCCATAAGCCTAATATATTCCGAGAGGATTACAGCCCCTTCCCCTCAACGAAGAAAAAGAAAAAGAACTTCAACGCAAAACGTTGCCCGTGACTGGAAAGCGAGAAAAACGCGAACGATGATTGATCCCGTCCCGCCTGTCAGGCCACATCAAACACCGCGCGAGGAACGTCAACACCTAATCAACCTTAACTAACTCCGTTCAACGCTACAACCCCTCTAAGCCGATAGTTTCAAAGCCACGCCTATCAAAGACACGTTCCAGCACCGGACAAGCTGTTAGCCGAGCGAAAAGGAGCAAAACTAGCCGACAGCTTCTCTGGCTGTCCTGATAATCAACGAGCGCATCGTGCAAGCTCAAACTCCCCGCTGGCCTAAGCGCAGATTCCTGTTTCCCTGACTAGAACACGTCCGACGAGCGATGTAATTCTACGAACCGCAAAGAACGCGCGGCGTAACGCGCTGTACACCGAGCAGTGGTACCTATACACCAGATCCTGATCCAGTGTAGCAGCCTGCCAGCCCCGATAGGGACGTGGTCCCGCGCGTCCTCTTCGTCCTTTTCCACGCTGCCACGGTTTTTACGCCCTTAGACGGTGGATCCAGAAAGAAGCCCACGGCGGTTCGAAGCCGCGCCGTGGCATCGCCTGGCCGGGGCTACTCGCGGAGTCAATTTTACTCATTAAGGCTAGATTCCTGCACGAAGCATGTGGCGAGTGCCGGGGAGAAACTAGATCCCGTGGCGGGATAGCTGCGGGGCGAACGGCGCGAGCGGTGCGCCCGTAAACAGAAGCAAGTAAACGATACCGTCTCGCGAGACTCGCGTGAATTCTGTTTATACGGCTCCGGCATACCGCGATGCCCGGCGAAATGGGCCGTGCACGCGAGTTCCTTCGGACACTCTGGCCTCGATTACATTCAGCAAAAATTCCACCCGTCGCACAGCCGGAACGTGACGAAACGTGACGAAAGTGCGACTCGGGCGGAGCAGCGAGGCTGGAGAACTCAGAGTTGGAGGGATCTATTTAGTGGTGCAGGTCTAACAGACGCACGCGTGCTTGAATGAAACCGAGCCAGGGATAGGCGAGATCGTATCGGAATAATGGCGTGGACAAAAGATCACCCGATGGTACCCATGCCTGTTCAACTTTCTTATACTCTAGAGACCACATAGCAACAAGGGTTTCTTACGGGCGATAAAATTCTTACTTTGTGCCCACTAAGAAACTCCGCGGCCCAGAGCGTTCCTGGCAAGGTAATAATTTCTTCCACGTATAAATCGTCATTTCTCGGAGCACTGAAATTCGATCGATTAACGATGAAAGTCTATTCGATTCCTCGTTTTTCGCTGACGCAACTGTCTACAAAGAAAGCGAAGGCACAAAGTGAAACCAAGGAAAATGGTGGGACCCGGTCGAGTATCTACGCCTCTATAGTGAAATTCCTATCGAGAGGGAAGGTACGATCCCCTTATCCCTTTATCCCGCCAGCAACGGCGTGTAGAATAGCCTCGCCTCCTGACCTATCCCATAAAGAGGAAGATGCACGAAGTCACGGTCGAAATTCAATTTCGTTTTGCGCTCGCCCTCGGCGGCGGCTTGTAAAAACCGTCACGCGCGTAGACAACCCACGATTATCGCCGGCAAAAGAATCATTCCCGCCGCGCGGAGGCTGGATATTACAGCGCCGGGAATAGTAACGCGAGGCACAGAAACCGGGTTAGATAATAGGAGGCTGAAAGCTGAACGAAATTGGCCCACCAAGGAATCCAGCTGGATTTTATTTACTGGAACTGCGGCTCCCTCGGGGTGAACTCGTTCGAAGCCGATTTCAGGACCTAGATCCTCTCGCGTGCCACGGGATATCGCCGTCTCGCATCCTACGCCGTAAAAACTCTAAGGGACGGTATGGGGATTTGAGCGCCCCGCCGCATTGCCGCGGGGCAATCGAAAAGTTGAGCGGGTAATCGCGTCGTAAACGATCGTGCGTATTGCATACGAGAGGAATACCAAGGGCTCTCTTTTTCTCGTACCTTTCGATTTTTCTAACTTCCCTTAAAGTTAGATACGAGCTCGCAATGTTCTCCAACGGTGAGCTCATAGACCACCCAGCGTTCGCAACAGTAGCAGAAGCATCGCGAAATGCGCGTCGTTTAAAGTGCATCTATCGCAGTTATCGTAGAATTTACAGCGTCATTAGTTCTAATGAAGCTGCATCCGAAGGCAGGGAACGTGCGTAAATGATGCAGGGAAAATAAAGGAGCGGTGCGTAGAGCATATGCGCATAAGCGAACGTGACTGGAATAAAGTTTACGCGGCACCGTGAATCAGATGGCACAGTTCCTCCACGGGCGAAGCAAGACGTCTACGTCAAAAACCAGGCAGTACCTCGAACAATCTCGATTTCATATCGGCGCACATAAATCTGCTCGGTTGCGGCATTATTAAATCCACCGGATCCTAGGCGCATCCAGCCGGCTGGCCAAATACGGGGTCGCAATAAAAGGCGAATTCATAATCGATCGACGTCTCAGAACAACTGTAATAACGTTGTTCGGCAACTTTGGGATCAACGTCACTGGCAACAGGATGGATTTGTACGCTGAAATAGCAAGAGGCAACCACTTCACATAGTCAGACGTGTCAATTGTATTGAGGGGATTCTATGAGGAAGTTTAAAAGATTTAGGTGCTCCGTTTTGAATCTTCAGTTAACAAAGATTATTATAACTCTGCCTTTTCATGCCTCGAACTCTATGCTCAGCTGTAGTTTGAAGGAACGACAAATTTTCGCGGTACACTGATGACAGTGATGGTGTTACTATCATACATCCACAATGAAACCGAAACCGCACGGTGATTCAAAGTATCAATGATCACAGCTTCGAAGCGCAGGCCACGACCACATGGGAAAGGATTCTGACGTTAGCGCTGCACCTCGCCTCATCGGAACACGCTGAAATAATGATACTGATGGTATAATACGTTGGAATCATTTTTCACACGGGCGCGACTCGCATCTGGGAGCCTTGACTATCGATAGGGCCGCTGATCGTGAAACGTTCGAATCATTAATCACTCCTCATCTACCTCCCTCGTATCTTTCGTCAAATGAGAAACGATCTGCGCAGGGACAACGTTAAGAACCTTGCACGGTGAAGGACGTTAATTTGGACGGCGGTGCAGGCACAAGGAACCGCGATCTTTACACTTATGCATCCGAGGGCATCTCGGGTAAGCGTACCAATGAAACGTAATCGAAATGGCGGCGAAGATACCGTGATAAACCTAACGTCGGCTCGCAGTCTCGGCCGGAACATTTCGTAGCGAGTTTCAAGAGCAGCACGGGCTGCTCCAGACGAGATCGTTAGATACGAGGTACCTAGAAATGCCAGGGGAAAGAAACGGGCAGAGAGGGAGGGAGAGACAGAACAGTGGTTGCACTATAAGCCACCTGCAAAAACCTGGATGGCAACCTGTTCCCCGAGCAACGATCGCGCATCTACTCGAGCTCTCTCGACTTCTGTGATGAAACTCGATAATACGTGCTCCGGTAGGAGACTCGTTCGCCAATGGGAAAAAGGAAATTCCTGTTTTTCGTCCTCCGCAACCCTTCGCGTCCCGTTTGAGACGATGCTTTCCGTCGCTGCCTCCATGGGAATGTCATTGCTTGGGAGTATAATTAGCTGGCTATTCTCAACGTAACGTTTAGTTTGAAATGTGACGTTTTAAAGTCGACAAATGCGTCCAAGTATAAAATAGATGGATCGAGAGGATAGAAGCGATGAAAACAATTCTAATAAACCTTCGTTTACTACTCACAGCTATCTGGATCTAACTCAATTAGCGGTTGATTGGTTTAATGAGTTTCTTTTAGTAATTGGAGTGAATTCTTCGCATCATCCTCTGTTTACTCTGTACCCTAGCCAGCATTGGGATTCGCGAGGAATCCCTGCAGCTACGACTTCATACTTTTTCCCCCTTATCCTTCCACTAGCATCTCTCCCGTCGTGTTCGCCGTTTTTGTACGCCCGTTCCTGTTCAGAGGAAAAGGACATAGCCTTCGGTATGATTGCTGCTGCTCGAACGCCGGCTTTTTCTTACATTTGCGTGGTATTCTTCGCTGTGCTCTCGCTATCAAGTGGTTTTCTTCGAACCGGGGATTCTACGAAGTGCTCGTAGAGTCTAGCAAGAGCAAACAATGGGGCACGCGTCTCGTACCCCTTACCAGCTTAAATACCGCTCTAATTTGAATAATTGAGGGCTCGGATGCAATAAGGGGACTACCTAGCGCTCGAAAATGGGAAAAATTATTGTCCAAACGCTAAGAAATATTGGAAAATTTAATGTTGTTAAACTGTATTTTAAAAAATATAGTGTTGTAAAGCTCGTCACGATACACATTTTGTCTATTTACAGTTTATCGAATTATTATTATTAGAGCTAAAAATTATAAACAAAAAATTTTTCATCGTCCAAAATCATTATTTCTTTAAACATAAATTGCGATAATTTGAGTAAATATTAAGGGATCATTATGAGACTTAAAATATAACTTCAGAAAACTCTAGCGAAGCCGTAAAATGTATGCACAAAACCCTTATGTTAAAAAATGTAATAATATTTAATTAAAAAGAAATACTGGACATAACCCATGTTTTTCAACGTTCGCGGTTAACCCTTTCGCCACGGTGTACATTTCCGCGGAAGTGCTTTTAACCCGTTTTTTTCTTTTTTTTTTTGTTTGAACTATTGGAGATGCCGACTAAAGTCGGCGCTAGGAACGACGTCTCGTTCCGTGCCGTCGGATATATCCGGCACTCGGCCACACAGGTCATCAGATGGCTGCCGGATATATCCGGCGCTCGTAGCGAAAGGGTTAAAAAGTATCGAGGCAATTTTGAGGTTCATATAACTTGCAGCGACAAAGTTTTTCCTTAATATACAAGGAAGATTTTCACCAATTTTCACACTGTTTAATAAAGAAGAAGATATAAAGATATATATAAATCTCGCACGCCACCAACAGTCAACGCGAGTGCTAAAACTGCCAAATTACGCATTATACGCGGCTGCTGACTATTGGTGGCGCGCGATATTTATATATAAATCATCATATCTTCTACAATTATTTATTAATCAGTGTGAAAATTGGTGAAAATTTTCCTTGTATATTAAGGAAAAACTTTGTCGCTGCAGGTTATATGTACCTCAAAATTGCCTTGATACTTTTTAACCGCGAACATTGAAAAACATGGGTTATGTCCAGTATTTCTTTTTAATTAAATATTATTACATTTTTTAACATAAGTGTTTTATGCATACATTTCACGACTTCGCTAGAGTTTTCTGAAGTTATATTTTAAGTCTCATAACGATCCCTTAATATTTACTCGAGTTATCGCAATTTATGTTTAAAGAAATAATGATTTTGAACGATGAAAAATTTTTATTTATAATTTTTAGCTCGAATAGTAATGATTCGATAAACAAACTGTAAATAGAAAAAATGTGTCTCGTGACGAGCTTTACAACACTATATTTTTTAAAATACAGTTTAATAACATTTAATTTTCCAATATTTCTTAGCGTTTGGACAATAATTTTTCCCATTTTCGAGCGCTAGTCCCCTAATTGTATTCAAGCTCTCAATTAATGGAGCAACCGCGGACGACCTTGCTCAGATCGTTAAGACCGAAAAAGCCATCAAACGATTTGTATAACAGCTACGAAAGCGGCATAAAACGAATACAATTAATTTCTATGGGAGTATATCAAAATCATTTGACCACCATTCTGGGAAAAAGCCTTCCTGATATATTAAATAGTATTCAAATGATAGGGACACTTTGCTCCTACATTCATGGAACTATGTTTCATAAATCAGAAACACATTTCAATTGTTGTATGATAAATACATGTTGCGTTATCGTCATAAATTGATGCCTAAAGAAGATTATAAGGCTGATGCAACCAGCATTGATCTCTGCAGATTTCCAGAGGCCCAAGCTGCACCGCGCTAAGGTCAACGTTTTAATTGCCTAGGAGGAACTTACAAGAGACTATCACCTTCCTCTGGAAATGTGAGCACGATACGCTTCCCATCGTTTCACTTACCTACACGTTTCACTGAAACCTAAGACCGATTGCGTGTCCCATGAGATCTTAATCAATCGCGGAGAATTATACGAATCCTACGAAATATTCATCCAGTTCTATCTCTGCTCTATCTACTAAAGATCAACTCGAATGCTGTTCCCAAAACAGCTAAGATCAAGATACATAAGTAAAGCTCGTTGCTCTTGAACCGTGTTTTATAATCCCAAGTTAACAGCTTTCTCCGATCTCGAAAGATCTTCCTCTCTCTTCACTTCTCCAAACTTGTGTGAACGAAACAAACGGTTCCTCTAACGAATTCCCAGCACGTGAATCGAACAGCATCACCCATGAAAATTATCCAATGGAAATTACTATAACTCCAAGCATCCGCTCGGAGCATCCTTCAACTCGAGCGCGCTCGAAGGCGAGGGAACGTGACTCGAGAAAGTCGCATCCTCTGCGTTTCCGGTGGGGCAGAGAAATTCCAGAAGAGCTTGTTTAAATGCAGGCTGCATTCGGTTGCCTTGAAACTACGTGCCGGTTATGTCATGTCACCGCAAGTGGGCCACACCGTCGTCTCCTTCGGTTGTTTTATTCCCAACCGACCAGGACGCTGAAATACACGCATCGTCGCCAGCTTAACGTTCCCTCCGGTCTGTCTCTATCTCTTCTCGCTCCGAGTGGCTGGCCTTTTGTACGTAAGAGTTATTCCGTGGTTGCGGCCGCCTTGAAAAACCTGATTTCCCTCTTGTGTCACTCTTGCGACGTCACTGTCGCTTTGCTCGCAGCAACGTGCAAAGGTCAAACGCACCGCGTTTGTTTGTTTATGGCGCGTGCAACAAAGCAGCGGAGCGATAAAACGATTCCGCGTTAAAGGCTGATTCAGACACGTCCAGTAATTTAATTGAGTAGCGAGTAATTTAGTAATTCACCATTGTTTTCCTAAACTACTCCACTAAATTTTAGTATCCACACACGGTACATTACTAAATTCCTCGCTACTCGACTAAATTACTGGACGTGTCTGAACCAGCCTTAACACTGGGGAGCTCGCTTTATACGAAGCTCGTCCGTTCAAACGCGGAGTTTACGCTAAACAAGCACACTGAAATATTCTCATCGATCATCACCAAGTGGAATCACTCGCAGACTTATTCCCCGACCGATTACGGTCCGAGGAACGCCCCCGACGTTCCTATCATCGCGCCACACCGGCTCGACCATTAGCATCAAGGGCTGTTCTCGCGGGGTCGATTCACTGAACGATGAGACTAGAAAGATTAATTGATTACCGTGAGACCACGCTCTCGGATACGAGCTGCAGATACGCTCCATCCTCGACGTCTTAACTCCCACCCCCCGTTTATTTGGTTACCCCGGCTTATCTCGACGATCCCCGGCCCCGACGCTGTCGGCGTTATTACCCCTACGAACCGAACAATCATCCACGGGCGCACACCGACTCGGACAACAATGTGATAGACATAACCCGTGACCCGAAACCCTAATGAGAGGACTCGGCTCTCCGAGGGGCTCCTCCGAGACCTGTTCTTGTACCGATGTAATCGGCCCCGTTGTGTTCGGTAAATTGGATTCGATGATAGAGGGCTTTCTGCATTGCGCGCTCGCTCAAAACCGCCGTGCTCGCGTGCTCTCTACGGTCGCCTCGTGTTAACTCGGAATTCTCTCGTAGGTAGTACTTGACGCGTACTTCTATCCGACGGTGCCAAGGGTCGCGCACGGCGAGCAGTTTACGGTGGTGGGAAAAAGTACACGGCTTCGAAAATTGGAATTTTGAGACGCCAGGTAAAGAATTGCGAGACGTGTTGGAATTTAGCGAAGAATTAGTAGATAGGTTTAGTAACAGTGGTTTCACTGTAGGCTCGCCTTTACTTTAAGTTTTCTACTCTCACTCGAATTTAATAATAATAATAATAATTATGCAAGACGAACATGGAGCAGTCATTAAAAGTCGTTCAGTCTTAATGTTCAACAAGCTCTTTGATGGATTTCAAAATGAAAGGATTTGATAGAAAATTATCTAAAGAACTAAAGGTAGGGTAAGGACAGTCGGCGCACCTAACATAAAGTGGCTATTAAAACTAACCCTGAGTATTTATTTTATGAGAATAGACTTAATAGGTGCAGCATTTTATGGTGATTCGGAAAAACTGGTCGATATTTGCTTTAAGACAAAATTTACTAAAAATCGGGTTGAAAACTGAAGTCATAACTTTTTGCCATTTCTCCTAAGGTGCTAGAAGAGATGGTCCGCGTCTTTGAGAGCGATGACCCACATAATCATTCATAAAAAAAATAGTAAAGAAGAAAGCAAACTTATTTACAATTACGGATTTATTGAAATTTTATTTCTTTACGCTAAACAAGTAAAGAACACGTCAAACAAAAAGTTAACTACATACTGACGATTAGCAAAGCAAATAATATAAATAAACAAAAACTTTATTTTAATATTTATAAAGAATGATCAGTGAAATACTCATTTTTCTAGTTTATTAAGCCTAATTAATTAGTTTTTCTTTCCAGCCACAACTATTACCTACATCTATCACTATTTTAGCCAGTCGACACTTTCAATTGGTTTTGAAATAATTTTCTAAGCGTTTCAGGCAATTTGAAAGTGAAGGATCTATCCTAAATGGTAACTAGGCCATCTCTCGTTTCTGCAAGAAGAGGTGGCCCTCTCGTTAGCTTTGAAAGGAAGGAATAATATGGCCAAATACTTTCGCTGCACTGTCCCTTAATACCTCTACCATTTTATTATCCAAAACATTAAAAGAAAATTAACTTAGAAGTATATTTTATATACGCTCCTGTACACTACTCTTTTATAAAGGAGGTTAACTGTAACATCTCCTTACCTTTTATCTTAATATATAAAGCAGAAAGCTTCTATATGTTTGTGTGTTTATGTGTCGCCTAAAAACTTTCGAACGAAAAACTCTGGGATCACGAAACGTGCTTCAGCTCATTATGTCTGACTAATCCAGATGAATGTGTCCATTTTCACAAAAAAAAATTTATAAAATCAGAATCTAAATTTCAGACGAAGCAGAGTACTAAAGCTAGTAGCTTATCAATCTGGAAAAACACAGAAGGAAGCGAAATGATGCTATTCATTCAACTGTTTGGCTTCTAGAGAAGCAATTGTTCTGCACTTTAACGCGTTCTTACGTATAGCGTCTGAAATATAGCGACTCCACCAACTCTCCTACCAGGCCGACTCACCTTAACTTACCCTACAAGCATAAAATGTCTTGTGGAGCACAAGTTACTCCGTAAATCATGCATCTGATAATCAATTGTGAACATAAAACACCTTTCCCTGCGTTTAGCTTCGCCGCATTATCTGCGCGTAGTACAGCACTAGAGATAGCAGTGCACCTAATGTCACAGGTATTTGACACAGTCGCAGTCCAACTGCTATCCGCCCACACGCAGCGAGTAGTGGCGTCGAAATCGGTCAATTTGCCCCTTCCCTCCCACGTATAACATTACATCCACTTTCTGCACTACCAAATAATAATGCAACGAGGATATCTTGATCTGTGCACCAAGATAAACACCTTGCTTATTTACCTCCGCTGGAAATGTCATTGCATAGGAGTAGTAAGGTAGAACGGAGTAGGCTCCTACGCCACTGTTGCACTTCTAATGTAGGTGGCTCGCGAATGGACCGTGTCGGCATCAAATGCCTGCGACATTAGGTACCATTATCTCTCAGCTACCGCATTATTTCGAGCGATGAAGCAATACGTTTATCCTCGCTCTGTTAACTGTTCATTTTACGATAAGGATAAACACAGCTTTGTTGCTCCCTTTTAAGAATATACAAGGAGTACTATAGAACTAAGAAATCCTACAACAGCGTGACGAACCGAAAAGTGCGATGCCCTTTTCCGAGTCATAAGGAAGTTGTTTCACGCGTGAATAAAGGACCCCAAGGAATGGCTACTGCCGCCACTGTCGTAAAATGAATTCCAGGGATCACGATTATGAAGAACGAGCCACCTCCTCGGCGAGGACGGACGCGTCGCGCGTCATCCGATGCAAATCAGCCCGCTATCCTCCACGTTACTGTCTCGTCTTCGCGATTCCACTCCTTCGAATCAGCCTACCACAGACAGCAAGCTTGCCGCGGGGGCTAGCGAAATGAGTCAGCAGACCGTGAAACCGTAAAATCCATCGGAACGAACTGGCAGAAATGGAAATTCCTTTCACCTAGTTTCTTGCGGATTTTTCAACCTTTCTCGAACGAAACTTTACTCGCTCGATTTAGCGCCGGGTTTTTTGACCTTGCTCTCGAATACTTGGAGATTAATAGACCGCATTTGGGTATCGGTGAGCAGTGTAATTGTATGTAAGGAAATCCGATCGAGTAAACGATCCGCGACGGTAGACTTCTTCCATTACATTGATTTACGTAAATTTCACCACGTCTCGCCTCTTCTGGAAAAATCTAGCTGGCTCCCGATGAGGCAGAGATGGATTCTCCATCTCTGTTGCATTACATACAAGATTTTGCGTGCCCGATCACCTCCTTACCTGTTTAACCTCCTCCCTACCAACGCTTTCTTTCACACTGCTCACTCTACTCGCTCGCAAGACATGCTTTCCATCCCTTGTCATTGTACAAACTACCTTCGTGCTTCCTTCTCCTATGTCGCCCCCCATTATTATAATTTCTCAACTCTCTTCTCTTTCAGATGTGCTTGTCATTCTTTCCTGTTGCTTCATCCGTTATAATGCTACATATCATACTTTGCGGTCTGGCCAGTATGTCCTGTCTTCTTCTCTTCTCTAATAAGTTGCTTGTACTAATTTATGTCTAGGTTAAGTTTTCGTTTTAGGTTAAGTCGTAAGACAATCTCTGACTGAACTTCGCCTTTGCCTGTGTCTTTGTTTACTTTCTTTTGTTGTTATCTTCTGTGTTTGCAATAAACACGTTTAATAATAATAATAATAATTTCTCAGGTCGCGGAATAATTTCAGATAGAGAAATTGTACAGAGAAGATTCTGCTTTCCATCATATATGATTATTACGAGAAATATTCTTTGGAGGTGATGGATAACAAGGCGTAGTTAGCGTACCAGCGACCGCCACTACTGCCCAGAGAAACCGACTGCTAATATTCAAACGGCGTTCATTTGCACGGAGCAGGCTGACGAGCCATTTTTGTTCCCGCGGCGTGTACAGCGAGACAACGGGCTGCGTGGGTTACAAGGGTGGTGAAGGATTGCAGGCACAAGAAGCAACAGCAATTTGGGACTCCCCACGTCGCCTCTGCACTTAACATCGCCATTCCGTGTTCTCTCAGGCCGTGCCATAAATCAAAAGAGGCCACGGCTCTGGAGCACCTTCCTTCCTCAGCTCCGTCTACTCGCTGGCCAGTCGTCTCGAAGCTAAATGCAGTTCAAATTTTAATTATCCCCGCCGTTCGTTGCACCGGAGCGGCGTATACAAACCCGACACGCGCGAGGATCGAAAACGAGAACGCAGGAGCAAAACGTCGGCCAGCACCGTTAAGCAAACGGGTTACAAGAACAAACATCGGACGATTTTCCACGGTGCGCCGTCTGCGAAGAGCGGAGCCTATTCATCGAACCGGAGGCAACGGAGGAGCTAGCGGATAAGCCGCGGCATACGCGTAGATGATCAATCTCGAGGGAGCAGGGCAAAGAAGCGGTGGGACCAGGCCCGGGGAGCTCGCTAGACTAGTCTAACGAGATGTTATCCTCCTTTCCTAGCATTTTCTACTGTCCTCCTCCCGCGATCTGATCGGCCCCCCCTGTTCCTCTCGGCCGACCGCACTTTTTCCCCCTGCCGATTTCCTCTGCTTCTTGTTTCTCCAACCGCGAGGAGCGTGCACCCGGTGCGCTCCCTCTATATCTTCCTCCGACCGCCGCTCGATCTCGATCCTTTCGGCCGGGCGACCAAGTGCATGCTCCAGATCACAGCAGCTCGATACCGAGCCGGCCGGACCGGAGAGAGGAGGACAGTGACAGTACAGTACTCGGTACAGAAGAAACCGATACCTCGAGTGGAACTAGCAAACCGTTCTTACGTTTAACGAATATAATCGAACGGAACGCCCACGAAAAAGCCCATCCTCTTATGCCGCTGCGACCGATCGCTCGGGTCCCCCGTTGGTCGACAAAGGCTGGCGGACAGAGACACTTCGAGATCGGATCACGCGCTAAATCCTGGACCCCTCCGAGCAGCTCGATAAATCATCCCGCGTGATGGTCACTTTACGAGGACACCCTAATAATCACGCGTGGACACAGCGTGCATTTATAACCGGGACGGAATTGATTCTGCGCGGGCCGTGATACCGTCCCGACAATTTTTCAAATCGATTACGCGGCACGCTCGCACGGCGGTTCGGGGCCCGACACTGGCGATTCCAGCGTTATTTGTCTTTGGTAGGCACGGACGGCCCTCGGAGACGTCAAACGCAATTACTACGGAGTCCTGACAGACTGGAGACGCTTACCGTTGATCACCTCGGCGGCCGGACGCGGATGATTCCAATTAGAGGTGCGCGGATCTCAATGGAGGTCTACGTCGAATGATTACGGAGGGATGACGAGGGAATAACGAGATTGTTAGGTAAAAATAGAGGCGAGAAGGAGGACTGTATGAAACTATTAAACTGGGATCGAAAGGATTGATTTTGCGTATGGAAATGGTGTGGCCATTTAAATAAATAAATAAAGAATGCGGTGTTCTTGATTTGTAGATCTCTAGCAGAAATGCAGGTTTTCCATACGCTTCGATGGTATCTGGACCGGTGAGATCGATACCGATCGGACCCGCGGCCATGATCAACAGCGTGAATGGTATCACGCTGTTGATTGGCGGCACACGGCACGATATAAAGCTCGAAAAGGCACTGCTCGCGGTTCTTCGAGCAAGCAGACCCCCGGCGAGGTGGTGAATAACGATTGGACGCCCACCAGCACGGCCGAGGGGCGCGCATCGAGATCGGACACCGGTGCAAAGCGTGTTGGACACCTCAACTTTATGGCGACATTCAATTTTATAACGCGTCCTACCGCAAGTGAACTAGAAACCATCGTGCTGCGGGAGAGGGAAACCTCTCTCCGGGGCTAATTGACTGTCCATCTTAAAAATAAACCGCCCACGCGAGGAAGCAGTGGACGGCGAGAATTGCTGCGATCCTCGCGCGAGAAGCTGTCTTACGAAATATTTCAATGGACGTGCTGGAAGAGGGAACGAATACAAAGCCTTGAAAGCAGCATTTTAATGTCCTCTACGTGGAATACTAAATCACGTTGATGAATAATTTGAGATTTCTAGGGAACCCCTAGTGTACCTACTAAAAATGATCTTACTGCTAGTAAAGTAGGGCAACTCGCGTGCCATCTCCCATGGAACTCAACGGTAAATCGGTGAGATCGTTAAATCAGAACTCTCGCGACAGGGCTGTAATTTAAATTGAAGTGAAAGAGATTAGTCGCGGCTGTAATTGCTCCACTGAAACGCGGGGATGAATGGGAAAAAGTGGAATCTAACGAGAAGGCGACTCTTGAAGAGCGAAGCTAAAGGGAGCATCGTTCTCTGACTACGGTGCACTGAATTCTGCCAGGGTGGAATTAGCAAGATCCCCGGGGGATAGAACGCCCACTGGTGAAAGACGCATTCCGGGATTAGTCTCCGCGAAAGCGTATCTGGCATCTGGGCTCTCGGTTCCCGTGGTAGTCAATTTCATAATAAGAGGGAGAGAGCAGGGGAAGTCCCACGTTACTATCCAACATAATCTGCCGACGACTTACGGAATTTCCATTAACGTCTAGTTAGGAGATCGGCGATCGCTGATGAACGACAATAAACGACAGACGAGAAAGGAGAACAATGCGTGTCTACGGGCCAACGAATTGACTAAAAAGGAAACGGTTGCGCGACCACCGACGAAGCCGGGGTCTGCTCCAATTTGATAAAACCCATGGATTTTGTGAGGCGACGAGTCTAGGATTTGCACGGCTACCAGCCGTTTCGCAACAGCGTTTCCCAGCTTTCTGGAAACGCCCCCATTAAAAATGTGTCGGACTTATCTTCAAAATAGTACCAAGGTGATGAAAAATTGTGAGATTGTTCTTTTTAATCTTCCTGATGTGCTCCAGAAAATTTAAACGAATTCACTGAATGGTTGCAGAATTATAACAATTTTAATTTTCACTGACTTTGCACGTACTCTTATGGAAAGAGACGATCTTTACAGATAAAACAGTTGAAAAAATGGTGAAGAAATGGTACCAATGTTTTCAATTTTTTTGTACATGTAGTATATGGATAGATGAAAATATCTGCCGAGTTTCAATTATTTTCACTACACCGTTTTAAAGAAATAAATTATAACTTGAAAAAATTGTAAATTCAGGGCATTTTCACTGCCAAAAGTTTAGCAAATAATGCTTGAAGAAGCATTTGTAAAGTGACACATTCTTTCTAAGAGCAAGAATAAAACTCCAACTGTCGTTCGAGTTCCTTATATCTAGATTTGTTATGCGTAACACGTAGATATTCAAATACTTCAAATTTCATATACTTTTGTCTAATATTGTACGTCCGATACATCCTTAACAGGGGCGACGTTCGCGAAAAGAGCTTCGTCAAAATAGCGATGCTGCGACAGAGAAGGGTGTTCGCGAAATTCTCGCGTCAATATAAATTGTTTTGCTGTCAGATTAAAAAGGTGAAAGTTTCAAGTCATTAGAGAGTGATTATCCAGCTATAATGGCAGATCCACGTTAATGTTCATTATACCGACTTCAAATGAATTGCAATTACCGCGATGGACAGCTCATGGGAGCTTGCAAGGCAGTCGAGTCACGCGTGGAGGAATTGATTTTTTGAAAAGAGGCTCCTTGAGCCGGCGTTTCGTAGCCGTTCCAATCATCCTTGAATACGGAATTCATATGAAGCACGGAACCCCGGCGAATCCGTGTAAATCACGCGTATGCTCGCGAGGATCGGGGACGTGAACAAACCAGCCACTCGGATTAAGTACGTGTCGTGCATCGAAAGCGGCTCGAAATTCCGCAGAGATCGATAGGCAGCGAATTTCAAGCGTGAAGACGCCGGAGCAATCGAGACGCTTCGATGCTCTATTACCGGGCAGCCGTCGTCACGATGCATTAACGGCGACGCGTGTTGCCGAGTGTGCTAGGAGCAAAGCGCTGCGACAAAATAAATCAAAGATCGGCCTCGATCCACCGACGTGCCGTACAAATGATCGCGCGACCATGTGGGCAACGGAGCTACCACGCCGCAGCGTCGTTAGATTTCTATTAATGATTGCGTCTAATAGACCCTTACGTAATTATGCACCAGAACCCACCCACGCGTCCCGCAAAGCTTCTCCAGCTCCTTTAGATTCGCTTAGCCCTCTTTTCTTTCCTCTTCCCCTTCACATCCTTCGTCCCTTCATCCCCCCGTCCCTTTGCCACTGTTCATTTATCACCGCCCTTCCGTTCCTCCCTCTTTCGCTCCCATTCCTGTTAATCTCCCCCAGTTTTCCCTCCCACTCGTCCCCCCATTCTCTTCCTCGTCCATCCTCCTCTGTGCGCCCGTTTTCCAAGCGAGCAGCGCACGCAAGTGTGCGCGATTGCAGAGGCCAAGGAACGCTTCGTGCCGGCCAGAAGATCTGGCCGGCGTTCATTGATAAAACGATGGGGGCTCCTCCGTTGCCGGCGCGAATTAATTAAGACGATCGATGCGTCCCGACGACTATAGCACCCCCTTCGCGATACACCTATGTATAAAGCCGTGGACTTAAGCGTGCCGTCCTGCGTGCCTCCGTCCTCCACCCTTATCTGGATCTCCGTGAAATGCGACGTGCGGTGTGTCCCCGGCGTCCGATGACCGATCGCCGCGATTTACCGCGTTCGTTAAATTAAATTACGCCGACTTGTCGCGGGACAGCTGGCTATCGCCGATGAAAGAAGTTATAGCGGCGCACGAACACGCCGCGCACGCATTTCGCATTTATAAATCGGATGGGGGTATTTAATACTTCGCTATCCGCGTCTACTTTCAAACTTTCCCTCGGCCAACGCCATACGTAAATCGAGGAGTCGATGGTATAAATATGAACAGCAGCGTAAACTGTGTTAGATATAAATGCGAAGGTGTGGATGCCCTCCAAGTTGATCGAGTTCTCTGCCGCAGCAACTCGTGCGTATAAACCTCATAAACCTCGACGCAGATCCAATGTAACGGGTCCGAATAACTATCGTCGTCATTTCCAAGCGTCTCATGGTCAATTGCTCCAGGCTGTCGGAAGGTTAGCGAAGGTCCGTGGCGTAAAACTTTCATGAATCCGCGATAGTTGAAGCCTCACAGACGGCCCCAACGAGAGACTGGTTTAACTTACACGTCCGTGCAATTACGTTTAGTGTTATAACAGCTCCTATGATGATGCTCGTATAGCGCGCGCAGGGGAACCGTATCCGACGTAAAAAGCTAGTTTTCTCGTGCGGCAAGCCCAGGCACGCCAAAAGTGCAGAGGTTGTAATGCGTCGGGATCGTAAAACAGAAATTATTAAGTGGTTCGTAAAAACGAGAGTCATGCGAGGCTGACGCTCAAGAACAAAGCCTGTTCATGAAACCCTAGCGACGGGATTCAACCATCGTTGCTTTACAACCAACCACATTAAAAGCCTCGACAAAGCCTATCCACTTTAGTCAGAAACCACAATTGAAGAGTCCTTGTAGAAAACACTGTAAGTGCCAAAATTAAAAAGTAAGAAATTCTTTATCAGAAAATATCCTACGTGCCAATGGTAATACTATAGTATAGAATTTAATTTTTGGCACTTGCAGTGTTTTTTACAAGGACTCTTCAATTTTGAAATAGTCATTGAAATGTTGGCAGTGACAAAACTAATAGGCCACTTTACTATAATTTTCCAAAATCCTCGGTGCTTCATAATCCATAAAAGTGTGCCCAAATTATTTCGCTCAAGTTTTCAATCATTTGCAGCTAACTACATTTACTAGATAATATTCACATAGAAGCGATGACCACCCGTGCGATATACGTAGGTGGCACGTATTTACAGGAAAGCAAAGTGATCTAAAAGTACGAGGTAGCAGGATTTATGAAAAGGCGTACGACAAGATTGGGTTAGTGGAGCAGTAGCTGAAAGGCGTCAGAAAAAGCGGACTCGAGTGATTCGTTCCAGCTCTACTCGATCATCGAATGCTGCTGCATCATCGTCATTTAACAAGACTCTAATATCGAGAAGATTATATGGCGAAAGTTTATCAGATCCCGTAACACGATCTATCTCTCTCCGCGCATTCAATATGCTCGTTATGCTTTAATGAAACGAAAACACGTTTATTGCGTGCCACAAGCAGTTCGTTAATTGCCCGAAGGATAGATGGGTGTCTCCGTGGAAATCTTCTATAATGAATGGGGTTAACGATGCCGACTACTTTGATAAATTGATGTCACTGGAATTCGATCGTCGGAATGCCGAGGACTCGCGGAATGAACGAAATCATGTCACGATAATTGAAGCGTGACAAGGTGTTCAACTAATTAACTTACGACACCTGCGACACGCTTGCCTTCGATTGACTTCGATGCATCATCGCTCGAGTCGCATCACTTCTGCGCATCGTTAATAAGAGAGACAAGAATTCTAAGTCTGAAACTACTTGAATCACGTAAACGAGAGTGTAAAAACAAGATTTTTGGAAACACGTTTGTAAAATTCGATGCCACTACAAAATCACTTTCGCGTCGAACGTTAACTGCAATAAATAATAAAGTGTTTGAAAGGTAGGAGGTCCGTAACCTCTTTTTCTTAAAGCGTGACGGGGAGGCATGCATGGATGTCGAAACGAAATATTTAATGACGGTGTTGCTACCGCAGCGACACGATCGCGCGTGCAATTAGTCGTAAGGACAACGCGATGGCCAACGCAGCCAGCATACGTTGAAGACAACAAAACGGCCGAACGAGGGAACACAAACACTGTTTTCAAAACGCGGCTTCTCGGAAACGAACCGTCGGCCCGTCAAACGGGCGACGCAAGAGGAATTGCAGAAAAATGTTTCCATACGGAACGCGAAACACATAATGAACAGGGTAACGGATACCCGCGGGAATGCCTTTTTACGTCGTGAAATGACAATAAGCCGCCTATGACAGCGTTTTCGCCTTGCGTAAATGGTCATTGAGCGGCACTTTAACTCGCTTCCACGGCCCTCATAAATAGCACGTACAACCGCAATTCTTCTTGCAGGGGAAAACTTTCGGTTCGCCACGCGTGCAATTTAAAATGCACCTGACGAAATTGACCCCCTCGAGGTTGCAAGATAATCGAACGCAAAGATGCAATTTAATTACCCGACTATGCGCCCCATAAAAAATGGTAATACCACCGCGGACCGTTCGAGGATTAAATGGCAGAGTATAGAATACAGGAGACGACAAATCGACAAAGAGCTGAGCGTAGGAATTGTATGCAAGTGTCTAGAATAATGTACCGTTTTTCCAGTTATTTGCAGAGATTCTTGCTACGAAGAAAGCTTCATCCACCGACATCTTCATTAGAGGGCGGCAGCCCGCGACGAGCCGCGATCGTTACGGTTTACGAGCATTAAGGAAATGCATTAATACGGACTCATGCGCCTGTAAACGCACGATCACCTTGATGGACGCTGTAACGAAGCCTTTTTCGCGGGCGCGTCTGCAAAGCATACGCTATAATTGGTCTTCTATCTCGCGGTCATTAAGACCCTTTGCAAATTGTAAATGGAGATTATAGTCGCCATGGTACGAGGGAGGCTTCAGATAAGCGCCACTTTTTGGATAAGCTTTCTTTTTAACCGACTTCAAAAGAAGGAGATTACTCAATTCGTCATGTATAAGTATTTCATTGTGTATGTATGTTCACGCATAACTTTCGCTTAAGTGCACCGATTTCGATGATTCTTTTTTTATTTGAAAGCGTATGAACAGCCGGCGATACCATGTTAATTTTTTTATTATTATCTAGATACTCTAGAATTATCTAAAATTCCAGTTTTAATGTATGTTCGCGCATAACTTTGTAACGCGTGGACCGATTTGAATGATTCTTTCGTTGCTATACGGAGTATGTTCCCCAATTGGTAGTATAATAAGTGTTTTTATAATCGACTTCAAACGAAGGTAACTAAAAATTAAAAAATAATAAACTTTTTAGAGAAAGTAAAAAACTGACTTCAAAGGTGCGCTAAAAAGAATAAAATAATTTTTTAAGCCGGTGTCAAAATAGAAACAAAATTAAATTAATTTCTAAACCTTTATGAATTATAGTCCATTAGCACACTGACGCATGAGAATTAGAGGGAGCAAAAATTTAGTGGCACTTCACGCGTCCATCTGATTTAATTTTGTTTCTATTTTGGCACCGACTTAAAAAAAAAGTTTATTATCTACGAAGAACTTTGCAAAATGTGGATTGCAATCTTTCACAGGAAGAAGCTTATTACTGCATATAACCAATGCTTCTTTTCCTCTAAAGCAAACAATTCACATAAAATTCAAAATTGTCATACATCACCATCACTGCCCCTGCGTCACTGAGCCTGATTCACACACCGAGAGAAGCAGTTCAACGACCTATCAACTTCGTCCTTACTCTAGGAAACCCTTAGAATCCAGTGTATCGCAACTGTCAATTCAAAACAAATAAACTACCAGTTCGCTTCACTACCTACAGTTTAATTAACTACTAGGTGACTTCTAGATCAAGCTCCATCAGAGTCCAAACCAATCACACTTCTTCAGCTCCTTCACCATCTATCCTCCGTGTTAACTTTTTCACCATACTCGTCCATCACGATATCTACCAGAACCGTCGGTATGATAGCCCTTTTACGCTAGCTCCCAGCCATTCAACCAGTCTTAGGAGCTCTAATCTCTACTCCACAATTAGGTGGCCCGTTAACGTCGCCTCAACAGGCAACGTCAATCCGCATATTGCCGCGCCAGACGTAAAAGGAGCCAACATTCCCAGAAGACATCATCGGCTATAAACCCGAGACGAGCGGATCCACGAGTGTGCGCCAGGATGGGCACAAGCCTGCACACAGGCGATCCTATCTACCGTCTTGGACACGCGTTGCCCGCGATCCGCGTATGAAGTTGACGCGATAAAAGTGCCCGCGCATATGTACACCGTCGCAGAGGACGCGGGTTATCTGGAATGAGCACAGGCCGCGATGAACCGTGAGAGCTGCTCCGAGCAATCGGTTTAGACGAGTTTGAGCTTTTTGCTCGTCTGCCCGGACCCGGTTGATGGATGGTACCCAAGTGTTGCTATAATATAGTCGCGTCCGCCAACATCCAGCTCCACGCTCATACGCGCGCAATCGCGATCCTTTTTCGAGGCGTGCGAGCGCAGCCTGGAAGCGCTACGAAGAAAAGAAAACTCGTAGTCAGCGCAGAAAAGATTTACTGCTTCGAAGCCCCAGCAAAGAAGGAAGAGGCAATGGCACATTTTTATCATGTGTCCTGGCGTTCTGCTTTTCGTAGTCCTTGCACCTCTTCGCGCCTTGTCAGCTCGATTCAAACTCTCGTTACGTCTACCCGTACTGATCACGCTCTTCAATTACACGCGGCGCATGGTCTCCTCCTTCTCCTCGTTTCTCGTTCTTCGTTAATTACTACTCGCTTATTACGAGCAAACGCGGGTAGCCGGTTTCGATTTCAAGTTCGAGTTCGATTGGTCGGCGGATTCTGAGAAATGCGCCGGTGTCGTTGGTGATTTTTCATCCGACGTCGCTTGGAAACCTGTTTAGAGTCGCCACGATTATAGCTATGTGTAGCGGCTGACGCGCGACCGTTCGCCCTGGGAAATCGCTAGCCAATATTCCTGATTAAAACGACAGCGGGCATGGAAGATAAGGTCGAACGATGTGTTCGAGTGAAACCATACGATGGTAATGTTGGTAGAAGCTCCAGAGTAACATATTTTATGTATTTATTCAAATACATTGCCTCTTAGTACCAATACGAAATTGGAGAAAAAAAGAAAAGGAATATGTGAACGTCTGCAGAGTTTCTAGTCGATTAATATAGAGAAGAATATTGTCGACTTAAAACCTAATCCGCATAAGACAGATGTACCACTTTAATGTTTTCGAACATGGTGCACGCAAGAATATTGCCCAGCCACGAATTCTATCAGAATTCCACAAAACCCTGGAACTGGTGGCAATTACTCTTCCAAGAAAAATGGCTACATTGCGACACGCACATTTACCATTCTTTCATAATGCGTAAGGAACTGTACCCTCGGTTTTTTATGGCTCACAATTTTTCACAGTTGGGAAACTCTGTAGAAACTCCGAAATTAGACAGCTAGGAAACGGGGGAAGCTGCTTTTTGAGTAATCGCATCGCGTTCCAAAACGACGTCTACTCTAAAGAGGACTATGCAATTATTTTCTCGCAGGTGTATTCCTTTGCAGGTCTCGAGTTCCAGAGTTCGTGATTTCTAAAAATTTTCTTACTTTCCCCCTGCCCAAGTTTAATTGCACGTACGAAATAAATTGTGTATACGAAACCCTCGGCTGGCAGTTATTCTAAGGAGCAAGCTGCAGCGGATGAAATATGTTTACGAAGCGAATCTCCTAGGTTCCCATTGCTCTTTGAATCTTGTTCAATAAATTTTCCGAGAAGAGCGGAGGACCTCGCGGAAATAAATCTCCTAACGCCTGAAAGCCATCTCCCCGGGCGTTCTATTATAGATATACTTTATGCAGCAATATATTACAATTAGCGCTACCAGAAAAATCCAAGTTAAATCTCACTCCCGTTTCTGTTTCCTGTTTCACTTTCTGCTACCGAGAGATATATACGGGTTACACAAATCTGGATTTGATCGCGCGGAAACCGATAAATCTCGGGGGAACTACGAGAAGAATATATTGCTCCGTAATTTTTCCGCGAGCAAACAGTCTGTAGCTGCTGTAACGCCGCTGAATATCTGCCACGACCGCTCCGGGTCCCGATGAAAAATGCGAGACGAGCTCGCAACGTTTATGGTACGAAACCGAAATAAACGTAAGCCAATAACCGCGCACGGTAGGGACGCAACGAATGCCTCGGGGTCGTTTCAGCCTCGACCGCCATTACGCTTGACGAATAAAAGGATATTCCCCCGCGTTATCGGCGCTAAAACTTCTACCGAATTAATTGCGAATGGTAGACAGTAGACACTGTTTACTGTCAGCGTCGCATGCAAATACGACCGTAATTTCGCATTACACTCGATATCGTACCGTAAACCCGGCGACTATAAAGTTCTAACTACCGGTGTCTCCGCAGAAACGGCTGTATATGGTGCACGGTACACGCTTGATCCCTGTATATACGCGATTCCACTAAACTTTCCCTTCCCTGTCCCTGCTGGGGATTCGCGGAGCAAGCTGCGACCGAGGAATCAGGAAAATCGAGGTGCACCTTCCTTCTGCGGATCCCCGCAGAAAAGAAAAAAGAATCGCGAGGAAGGCTTTCACCTGACCAACGCTTCGCCGGAAAATAAAGCATCCACGAGAGGAGCAGGCCCCCGTCTGGCTATCTCGGCTGACCGAGCTGGTTGGTGTAATCATCGGTACCCCCCATATACCAGCAACCACCTTCAACAGCGGGACGTAACAAGAGGTAAGTCAAGCAAGAAGGGAGGTATACCATGTAAGAGACTTTAATGCTTCGTATCAGGGGAAACAGGAACCCTATGCGCGTGTACACCAAGGTATTTACAGACTGAGCGTTATCGCACGAATTTGAGGCGTTGTCACGATTAAGGAGAACCCCGCGGTGTAACCTGATGGCGCGCGGTATAATTGGACGGGGAGGAAAGATGCTCGAGTGGCAAGGACCTGGTGATCGTGGACTTCACGCGTGCCCGTGGGAAAGCTAGAATGTATTGGACGAAAATGGGCGAAGAAGCAACGGTAGAGTTGCGCGGAATGTGGACAGGGGAGTAACAGAGAGCGAACGAAGAATATTTGTTCGACGCGTGATCGCCTTTAGCTGGCGATAACTAAAGCAGTGTTACACACTTGCGATGCGAGGGAGAGAAGAATAGAAGCGAGCTGCGGGAGACTTCAGCGCCCGCATAGGCCACGTCTATCATGGAACAGAGGATTAAATAGCTCGTGGTAGTGGAAGGACAAATCTAGGATACAGGTTTCAGAATCCTTCACCTCGGGCGTATGTTCCTGCGTGAACCAAGGCTTCGCCATATCTCGTAGAGTGAATGCATCGTTCATCCGTTTCTGCGGCACGAATGTTCGGCGAATCGCGTTACGGGTATCACTGTGGGAATTCGCGGGACGGCGAACAAAGTAGCCGACGGGAAAAGAGAGGAAGAGAAACGGAAGAGACTTTACACGGCACCGTGGATCCGACAGAGGCTATTCCTTACCGTTGTCCAGGTTCGTAATGATGGATAATGACATAGGATGCGAGTGACCGGTATAAACCTGCGCGTATTCAGCAAGAGGACCACGACGACGGTAACTCCGTATCACATAAAATGCCGAGCGAGGAGGAAGGGAGGAAGGGAGGAGAGAGAAAGAGAGTGGCATCCGTTTACCACCGAGATTCTGCTTCACCTGTGCAGCTTATACGCGCGCGCCGTGTACCAGGCTGCGCACGCTGTGTTACACAGCGAATGTAAGGTGCGCTGCTCGGCACAGTACATCCTTTCCCCTTCAACCGCCTCTCTGAATATCCAACACAGGCTCCCTAAGGCTCAATCTCTACAACGTGGCAGGACACGGTCGCGCATCATGATTTTCCTGCCCGTAAGAACTTCATTTTTGACGGTCGGCGAGAAGTCGTATGAAATCCCGGAGATCCTCGAGATCTCGGGGAGGCTTCTCTCGTTATAGTCGGTGCCCGTGGACGCGTCTCTATAATTCTCCAATAAAATTCCCATTTTAACGGGGCAAGAATCCTGGCGGCCCGTATTCCAGAACGCGCCGCGGGTCTCGTCAAGCAACTCTTGAAATCCTCGGAACAATTTAACCGTTTCCTTGCTGCGACGCCTGGAGGCCGTGGTAGTTTCGCTCTCCTTATAAGTCCCAGCCTTTCTATAACGTCCCAGAAATTCTGTAGGAGAAACGGCGCATCGTTTATTAATCGCGGCGATAAAAACCGCGATTAGGTGTACCATCGTCTTCGCCGTCTAAAAATTGATCGCCTAGCGACGCGCGACGGCCTGTGGAGAAATGTTGGAGAACGCTCCTCCTCCTCAAGCGTGCAACACGCCAGCACGACGTTCGGACGTGCGCGCTCGCGATGGTCTTTGCGTTTTATTCTTAATCAACGTGCCCGGCGCGATCAAGCTGGCGTACGTACCAGCGATCTGCCCGTAGCTTCTACGTCCATCGCGTGCCAGTGGGCATGAATCCCGGGTAATTGTAGTGTTTTAGCGCGTACCACCAAATACCCCATCGGTTTAATAAATAGAGGCCTTGGAACCTTGATGATCTGGCCCTCGGTCAACGCCACTAGCTATTACCGCGTGTTTATTATTTTCCACTTTAATTAAGAAGACGTAAATCGGGGAGGAACCTGCCGGAGAGGAAGCCCGTCGAACCTGCTTCGAGATTGGCCGATCAGGATGCATTTCTCATAGACGCTGACTGCTTCAAATGGCACGCAGGTGTAGATAATTGGTATAGACTTACAGAAACGCTCCGATCGTGTTCAACACCACTCGATACCATCTGTCACCTACTTGGACTTTTACGTCTATCAGTCATCGACCGCAGAAAGCTAGCCGTGAGTGTAAACCGCCACGCCAAATATAGGAAACATTGCAGCCGCTTGCCCTCAGGAATGCTATCTCTCGTATCTGGTGTTGGGGTATCGAATAAATTTGTGAAGCATTTAATGATCTGCACTGAGACTCTGATTTATCTCGATGGCTTGTCTACCGTTGATTGCCTTAAAAACTTAATTCCTCCGACCTTCTGTTTCCCTAGGGTTCTCGCAGAGCTAGCCGCGACTATTACTTTTCCACGCTGAAAGTTATGCTGGCGATAAGAACGGTGATAAGGAACTGTAACGCAACGCCGAAAGATTAGTAGATAAAGTGTACCCGTTCCTCCCTTAGCTCAGAGCGAAATGCGGTCTTGCGAGCCGACTATACCATACTGTTACAGAATCTCTACCCTGCACGCCCATTTCTTTATAAGCAGGTATCCAGCTACACGAGCCTAGCATTTACATTCACCTGTGCATACTCGGATTTCAGTGCCAGCCGATAATCGTCATTCCGCCGCGCTATCTTTTTAATTGCCACCGCTGCCGTTTCTGCAAACCTCCCTGCTACCCATTAACGCGCCGACTGGGATCGCAAATTCAGGGTACGAATCGACGCAAATGCGCTACGATACTAATTCCGCTCCCCCGGAAAACGGGGATTCCTTAACTAATACAAGAGAATCTATTCTTCTACGCTATATTCTCTTCACCCTTTGAACCCCCGTTTAACCGCGCAGTAAATCCTCTTTCAACTACGTCGATACCAATTTCCTGCTGCAACTAATTCCCAAGTAATGCTAATAAAAATAATTGGAGAATTAACTTCTACTACCTCCTGCCGCGTTCTCCGTCTTCCTATTTATTTGTTACTATTTCTGTGCACACCGTTTCAGATACTATCTCGACCGACCGCTAGCATAATGTGCTATTACGCGGAGTATAGGCTCCACACCCTCTCCTTTATAAGTATCGAGGCATTTTGTACCCGCATTCGCGTTCACCTGCGCGCACCGCAGCCGCCTAGTGCCACCCGATAATCGTCATTTTGCTTCCCGGCCGGCTTTTTCCAGCGGCGCACCACTGTCGGCCCCGAGTTTCTGCACCGGAAAATTTATTTCCCCCGCGATCTCGCTGGCGGTATCTCGAGGAAACAGAGAATGGGCCCGCCTCCCCTCGGGCTGCCAACGAATCCGTAGGCTCTGTAACGATGCATGCGTTTCGCCTCTCAGAAACTATGACGGCAGAATGTTGGCGGCGTTCGCGCGACCGCTATTGTACTGTCAGCGCTCGCAAAATCCTGAGAGGCGCGCGAAGTAAACCGGGCCCCGTGCATCGGGACGTCAAAACTGCGCAAGGAAAATGGCATTCCCGCGAAGTGGAGCAACGCGGCAAAAAATATCGCTTCGCGGGTAAATTACGAGCGGGCGATAGCGATTTATCGCTCGGCGACGGCAAACGCCAGCCACGTTCTTCCACCGACGCTGGCTCGAATTTCCGCTTCGCCAGCGAGCGAGCACGTGTTTATTTACTAATTATATGGCAGGCGGCGGCGGCAGGGACGTTTGTTTCTTTCAACAGAAGCAAGTTATTTCCGCGCGTTCCCTCACGTCCGCGCAATGCCGAGGTGCGAAAGGTACGCGTCGAATTTCAGCAGGTGCGATCGCGGCTGAGTCATAAACACCGCAAGAAGCACCGCGCGGACAATAAGTATTTTTTATCGAGGTGTTGATGTTTTCTTTACTGGGGAATTTTTTAACCAGCGATGACTGCTAGTGGGTGTTTTCCAAACACCTCTGGATGGTCCTGTGAGAAGGGAGAATACCTAGAAAAAACGGCAAATCTTCCGGATGAACGTAATGATTTGAAAATCGTCGAAGAGGGTGTAAATGTGAAAGAGGAAGGCATTGAAGTCTCCCAAACCACTTGGAGGTCCGGCGGCTCAGCAATAAGGAGATGTTAACTATTCATTGTTCTGCATAATAGCGTTAGCGAAACGACGTAACGGGTGGACTTGCATACCCTCGGGATGAACGCAGAGCCGTATCCAGTGTCGACAAAAGAACTCGAGCGAGTTAATGTCCCTAATCACGATCGCTTGTAAAATTACACCCTTCGAATCGCGAACGAGCGAACGAACGTGTTCCGCGCGGCTCGTAAAGGCCGCCGAAAAAAGAGAGGACTGTTCAACGTGCAGAAAATGCGAATACGCAAGGAAACGCGTGCATCTGTTGCAAAAATGCGCGGCAAGAAAATGGTACCTTCGCGCACACTCGTTCGCACGTTCTTCCCTGTAATTTTATGGGAAAAGTTGGCGGGAAAAAGTGGGGAAGGTTTGAGTCAAAGATCGAATACGCGTAAATGATCGAAATACGAATATTTTTAAAGGGTAAGTTAAAATTTCAATGAAAACTTAACCGCTTTTGCAACTATTGCAAAAGGATGTGAGAGGATGGTCTACTCTGAAACACTATCTTCTCTTGAAGCTTCTCAAGGTTTCAGGTACCATCGAAGTAACCATTGCAAATCCTTTCCACATTCGAATGACGACCTTACAAATTGATCTGGCGAAGCGAGCGAAGTGAATCGGTAATTGGCACCATTATCGTAGAAGTAGTCGATGTAAATTCAATTTCACGTGTGCGAAGAGATAATTAGGCCCATAAAAATCGTAGCAGAAACCCCATAACTCGGGGCAACTGGTTTGCCGTTCGAGTTTCAATGGCAAGTATGCATGATTTATTACAGGTTCGTTTAAATCTTGTTCCAACCGTGTCCATACGCGCGACACGGACGAATGGCAAAGCTGCCCATACCCGTATAGGCGAAACCTTGAAGTCCTTGCATCGCGTTACACGACCATACGCGTAACACGTACGAGGCAATACGCAATACTTTGAGGAACAAGCGGCGACCATGGCAACTATTATGCTTAAGATTACGCGCGCAATAGTCTAAAGCGACTGTCGACTAATCAGAGAGTTTTTATAGTGAGATCGTGTTACTCGGATAAATATTTTCCCGTTTTAAGAAGCTGTTCCGGTCTAGAGCCTATAAAAATAGGTGATCTTTAGGAATTAATTAAAAGAAAACTACTATATTCAACTTAATGGCACTTTTTGCATTGTATTAAGGATGTTTTAAACTATACAAATAAATTTTTTGTTTTGTAATTAATCGTTGAAGCCGGCACTGGGAAGTCGTCAAAAAATTCATTCGAAACGATGGAACCTGTAGCACCTGAAACCATTGGTCTAAAATAAAACACAACGCTAGATTATTAAAGGGCATGAAACTCGCTTGTGGACTAAGCAGTAAAAATGACAAAAAATGACATTTTTCGAGAAAATTATAGTGAGACAGTTGACAGTTAAAGACAGTTAAAGACAGTTGAAGTTTGAAATTAATTTTTCCCTATATTTTTCGTCCTTTCAACGCCTTTAAAAATTACAAATTTTCAATTTCTTTTAAATTTTACTGGCTGCTCCACGAGCGAGAAGTATATTCTTCAAAATAAAAAAAGTTTCAGTCGAATCGGATAATAACTTTTCGAGATATAGGTCCCACCGATTTGAAGAGCACTGTTTCGAGAAAAACGCGTTTATAAAGTTTTACGTCAGCGCCGAGTGACCTGGTGTTACCCATGCATTTGCCGCTACTCATATGCCTATAACTCCCGGAATTTTACAAATTTCAAAAAATCCTTTTACACACGTATTCTTAAAAGGTTGAACATTGGAAAAATGAAATAAAAATATCGATTTTTAGACCGGAACCCTTAAGGAAACCAAGGAGTTTGTCTGCTTGATGTAAAGTGGCGCAGAAAAGAATTAAATTAATAAGAAACTTCAACTAATCATGTTTGTACTTCGCAGGTATTTATGCGATCCTCGGTAATTACTAATCACGAAACTTCCTGGATTCAAGTGGCGACGGTAGGTCCTATTTATTCTACGAAGCCAGCGGAACGCGGTGTACTCGCGAATTAGAAGAATCGTCCGACGCGACGGGGTTAATCTTAATTAAATCTCCCTCGATCATTTAACATTGCGTGTACATTAATCTTCGAGGCTTCCTAGACCCCAACACGTAACCGGTCGTTTTATTCTGTTTGGCTTCTCGCGTGTAACTAGCTTCACACGCGGTGAAAATAGATAAGGGCCCAGCTCGCAATCTCGTACATAGATTCCCTTATCAAATCGCGCGAAACGTTACTATACGCTGCTACTCCCGGCACAGTGCTTCCTTCCCTCGCCTTTTATTTCGCCTTCTTTTTATCATCTCTCTACTAAATGAAATTACGAACGAGATTACTGATCGACGATGGGAATACCAATAATTCTGATGCGTCCTGTATTATCGGCATAACGTTCGCAATTTTCGACGATGCGGATCGGCTCGATAGAAATAGAGTCGATCATAAAAAGGAGCAATCGCTCGTTACCATCGTCACGCCTGCCCAAAGTGGTGGCACGCGATTTATGGGCGATCGCGTTCCGAACCGTAAATAACATTAACGAATCGTAAATCCTGGTATCGTTAAACAAATGCCCACGGCAGACCGGCCATCGTACAGTTAACCCTAGCGCGCGTTCGCGCGATTCTTTCCTCTTAACAACAGGCTCGACACGTACGCGGGTACCATTGGCACCAAGGTTGAAAAAGAATTCTACGTTGGCAGCGTTTACGTCGCTGCGTCGATGCATGCATATGCATCGGACGCCCCGAGAGACACTGTCGCAAATTCTAAAATAACCGTTTGATCCCCCTGTCTTAGCTCAGGCGCGTGTACACTTTTGTATTTCTAATTGCGACACAATCAGATAAGGATACCTAAGGCGCTGCAATGAATGCCATATCAAACATTGCGCTATTTAAATAAAATTAATATACCCAGTGGTATAGGTCTTAACCAGTCACGCTCTCTAATTCTCTGAAAAAAGCTTCTCCAAGTACTTTGAAGGAAATATAAATGACCTTGAAGTCGTCACCTATCTAGCTTCTCGATATTCTAAATCCCCTCGACTTCCTTCAAGTCCCATATCTTTAATTGCCTCTAATTCTACTTAATTCTAAATAAGGAAGCATTGATAACGCGAGTGAACAATAGACTGCACTCGATTGCAGCAACGTGGCGACACGGCTGTGCGCGAAATTTTGTTGATTGTTCATGATCATTCGCTTAGAATGTCGCCGAATCAGTTTCGCCGTGACTATGGGTTTCGACACGCGCCCCTTGCATCATATCCTGTATTGTTTCACACCAGCGACTAAGTGCCGTGCCGAGGGAGATCTTTAAGCGTGGAATTCCGACTTAATTATCGGCCGAGGTGAAACGATCGGAAAACGCGCGCATACGCGTTCGGAGGTAAGCCTCGAGTCGCGCGGTGTCAAATTCTATTTAACGCGGGCACGTTTAGCCGCCGATAGAAAGCTCGATCGCGCAAAATAATTTGCACGCACAGTTAGACGCTACGAGGGCTCATCGAGTTGGCACACGACACCTCGGTCGACACGCGCAGAAACGCATTTCCGCCTTTCTAAACGAATGTAAATTAAACGAACGCGATTAACCCGATGGACACCGTCCAACGATGACCGATAGCCAGCGTTCGACGCATTCTTCGCTGGCGTGGGAAATTTTTCTCAAATATGTGGGTGGGGTCAAATCGACCGAGATCGAGAGACTTATCTTTTAATGGAATATCCGCGTTGGTGAACTGGGGCGTATTTTAGTTGAGGGCTTAATTTCAATGTCTCATTAGCATCGGAGCTACAATAGTAATGTCAGAATCATATTAAGGGGTTACATATACATAAGTAAGGCCGTGAAAAGAGGGGACATTTTTCATTTTTTTTTACCTATAAGTAATTTTGTTAATAAAAACCGTAATGTGCACTTGAAAGTTTACAATTTAAAGAATATTTTCCAAAAATATGACGATAATTCGTCTTGTTCGCTGTGTAGCTGCTGTTGGACAAAGCAGGGTCGTCACGTAAGGAGTTTGCGGCGCCAAAAATGTCTTCTCTAGTGTCATCCAAAAGAAAAGAAAAGAAAAAGGTCTCTTAAAGTATGTAAAAGAAACTAGTCTTTATCATACGCTGTTTTTAAAATTTTCATTTTTAAAAAGATACGAGTGTTTGAACTTTAATTCAACCCCAATTTCCTCAGACAAATTTCATCAGTTTTTTAATGATTAAAACCAAACTGTGACTATTACAAAAAAATCCGTAAGATAAAGATTAGACATTGATGTGAGAAATAATCGTGCCAAGTTTCATTCAAATCGCTTCAGTAGTTTTTGAAATATCAGTGACACCGATTTGAAAAACGTAGTTTCGAGAAAATAGCGTTTAAAGTATAAAGTACAGATTAAAGGAAGATAATTTTTTTTTGAATTTACAGAAAATCGTCTATTCCGAGGCCATAGATTTGATCTTCTTTTGATGTTGTAACTTTGCCAATTCTTTATTGGAAAAATTGATTGTTTCGACCATTCTAGGTATATGGTACCCCTTAATGAGAGCTCATGAAAATCTGGCAACCATATTTAAGGTACCAAGCGTTTATTTTACTCGATGTAACTGCTCACAATTAAAATCGAGCAGCGAAGAGACCGAACCTGAGGAGTTTCGCTATGAATTATGCAATGCCAACTTTTGCTACGGATATTGCTCGGTACCAGTCGAAGGAGAGATATCGAAGCAGAGGAGACAATGGAGTTCAGCCTGAGTTCATCGCTCGTCCATCCGAATGGAGCAGCGAGTCATCCTGCAAGACACGTTTCCCTTTTGCATTGAGTGACGAGCAAGGAATTCGAGCACATCCAGGCTCGTCCCAATGACATTAGCTGCGCACATTGTGTTTTCAGTATTCCCAGCGAAGGATTCATTAATTATTTACAAGCAAGTAGCCGAACATATTTAATGCTCCCTGCGACTAAAAAAGAAATCCGACGACAGAGAAATCGTGGAAAAATTGTGTCCCTCCTCGCGAAAACGAGGCGTGTGTTCGAAGACAACTTCGGTAAGGCACAAGGCCTCACTCGGCGAGCGTATAATACTTTCACAGAAGCGTTAGAGCAAAGGTCATTCTTCCCCGGCAAATCCAAGACGAGTAACACAAAGTTCAAGCATTCACCGTCATAGTACTGATTTCGAGAGACTGCGATTGCCATCCGGCGAAACAGAAACCGTCGCGGACGTTTCACCTTTTGTTTGTCAACAACTATTGCCATAGCGGCGCACAGAATTTCCGCTGGAAAATACCGTACGCCAACTGGAATTTCTTTCCGAAAGTGAAGCGATACGTAACACGCTGCAATCGCGAAAGATCGTGTCCGACACACGAGCAACAGAAATATATTGTAGAGAATAACACGTGCTATTAAAATTGCTAATATCGTTCCTGTGGTAAGGTCGTACGTCTCGCAGCAGCATCGTGACACACATCGTGGAATGAGCATAAGCGACACTTTCGATAATTTAAATGAGCAGTGACATTCGATGCAAATCGTGACGCATACAAAATCAACATCGCGTGGATAGTCTTTTTACAGTATGCAATTACATTGCATTTTCTTAAATCGTTCTATAGCTTTATAGCAAATTAAACGAATTTATGAGATAAACAATCGGTAGACTAACTTTACCCCAATTACATATACATGCAATAGGCACACCATCCTTGTCAGTAAAATATTTATGAAGCTACGTATACAAACAGTCACCAACGTGCAAATTTATTCGTGTCAAATAAATATTCATTAGTCATTAGCATGCAAACTTATCGATTCGGCGAGAATGCACTGTGAAACAGGGCTTCTATTTGAAATTTAAAATCTTCGAATTGCCTGAAAAATATCTGCACTTGCAATATGGTGTCGTCTAACGAAACGTCACATTGTCCAACCCCTTGTAACGTTGCAAATTTTCACATTTTTCATATAAATATCCCAGGGCGTCCGAAGACTTTTTTCCAGGGGGGGGCCAACTTTGGGATGATGGTAAAGAAAAATATACCCCTCTTGCTTTTTTTAATTTAAAACAGACATTTAAAAATATTCCCTCTTTTAGTATAAACTTAATAAAGATCAATTTTGAAAAATAAGCGATTATTTTCAAAAGTCATGGGGGCTACCTGCTTCTTCCGCACCCCCTCCGCACATGTAAATATCAATAATAAATAAGTTACGCGTTATTTAAGAAAGACACCGAGTAGCAAGTCTACGTACATTCACACTCGGAGTGTAACAGAGAACTGTAACGAAGAAGAATAATGGGACTCACCTGTATCGACGCGGTGCCGTGCGTTGGTCTCGTTGCCCGGAAGAAGGTCGTCGTACTCCAGCGTCGTCACATCCTTCGCGTGCACCAGCACGATCACGGAGGTGATCAGCACGAACACCATCGTCACCACCGATCGTTTCACCGTCATCGCGAGGGAAGCGAAGAACCGCGCTTACCCGGCCACGAAAAGTCCGTCACGCGACGCAGCACGTCGCCGCGCGATCACATTTTCGCGAGCCTACGAGATCGACGCTTCGAGCACGAAAGCTCGAAATTATCGAGCGCGGGAAGTTCGAATCACGGGGTCGCGTATCGGCCGCCAGATCTCGCATATCATTAATGGAATCGGAGCACGGGGCGGGACGGAGCAGAAGTACGCGGACGGTTAAATATCGACGGCGGCCGCGTAGCTACCGGGCGCGTGCTCGATAAGCGGCCCGATCGAGCCGACTCTCATAATTACTGCGCACGCAGGGCCGCTGCGAAACGAGTGCGCCGTTCACGGGTGAGAAACTCGAGGTCGGTGAAACTTGGCGGAATCCTTTGCTCTTCGCGTCTGCCGCGCCTCCCTTCCCCCCCTCGATCATTCGCGTCCCTTCGAAAGGGCTTGGCAGCCCGTAGGCATCGCACTCCCGACGGCTGTCACTCGCGCGCGCGCGACTCACTACCGTTCCACGTACACGAGGAATCAAAACAATTATGCCCGGGGTCGCGCGTGCTACCAGTTTTAAAAGAAGTGTGCGCCGCACGAGCCCATGTCACACTGCTAGGCAGCGGTCAGGTGTTTCAAGCAGCCGCCATACGACACCCGCGCCATCTGTCCCCCAGTCGCCCAACACTCGCAGCCGCTGGCGCGCTTTTCACGCGCACGGCGCACGCTCCCTTGTGTCGGTCCCCGCCGTGTCACGTGGCCATTTCACTTCATTCATGGAGACAGATCCCCCTTACAACTGCGCGCTACGAGCGTCTGCGCGCGTAAACGTCACTCGGCCCCGTACGCACGCATCGCTTTCTCAAACGTACATGCAAATGGAATTGTTCTTTTCTTCTTAACGTTCTGCTGTTGTGGAATATGGTGAAGCATTAGTCACGCTCTTCGCATTGGCGATTTATTTGACAAACCCATTTCGACGAATTAAAAAGTCTGGGAAAAGTTCTGCAGAACAGTAATGATATATCTTTGGCTCGTAGTGCAAGTGGGCCAAAAATGGAAATCTACTTAATACTCTACGCGGGCCGCAATATTAAATACTTAAATATACTAATCAAAGAATTTTTATGTATGAGGTAAATTTGTTATTTCTGACATGGATTTACGATTGAAACAATTGCGGGCCGCAGGTCAGTGGCTGGAGGACCAAATGTGAGCCGTGGGTTGCTCATCACTGCTGTAGATGGAGTCTCAGATCACAGAGATAGTAATTCGAAGAATAGTCATATATGTGTGAAATCTATATATTCTATATATACAGTTATAAAAGAAGAAGTCATCAATGCCCAGCTCAAACTGTTTAACCTAGGAACGTGAAATTTGGAAGGTACATTGTTTTCATGACATAGACACCCACTAAGGAAGGGTTTCTGGAAATTCCACCCCCAAGGGGGTGAAAAGGGGTGAAATGTATTTTCACAAAATCCTCAAAATCTCTTAGGCTCGATTACATATCAACTTGGCTTTTACTTCGAGATGTTACCCACATAAATGCCTAAAAACCAATTTCCAGGAGGTGGTGAAAAGGGGTGAAATGTGTTCTCATGGAGTCCTTAATATCTCTTAGACCCGAAGCGAAGCGCGGGGGTATTTTACTAGTATCTTATATATTGCCACAAATAAAAAAATACCACCGCCTCTCTTCGTCCCTGCCCTCTGCCATGCGAAATCGCGTGACGGTCACGTAAGGATGACTCTCCGCCAGGAGGACACAAATGCCTCCGTCCACCGGTATTTAATTAAGCCCGGTCGTCCAGAGAAAAAAAAGTGGTTGGTACAGGAAGCGATGGGTTTCGAGTGCGCGAGCAGCGGACCATGGTTCGAGCCCCGTTACGGGACAGACGCATTGGCGTAGCTGTAATCAGCCGCCACCCTGCGTTTTCGCGTACGTTACCGACGCGGTGCCGTTCCGACGCCTTTGCCGAATGCTCGGCTCACCTCCTCACCGGTATTCCGGGGGATCGCGAACTATGTCGACCTTAAAAATCATCGACACGCGGCAGGGAGAGTAATGGTCAGAGCAGAACACACCAGCCTTCTCCTTCCAGCGCGCTCCCCTTTTCCGCTTTATCTCCCTCTATCTGTCCCTAGCGAGAGCGGCTAACGATCTCCTGTTCTTCACCCCGACAAGGAAACGGACGGTGGATGCTGCCGGTGTCGTAGGTCGATCGCGATACACCATCTCTGATGCACCGTTCGCCGCACTGGATGCACAGAGGCGATCGCGCTGCATAATGATCACGGCATGAGATTGCCATTTTATGGGGAAAGCGAATAGAATTGAGGATGTAACTGGAAGCTCCTCGATTACTCTTCGACCATCGACTTCGGCAAGAAGACAGTCTGAAGGGGGGATATTGCACAGTTTGAAAGGGGGCCTTTTGGAGCTTCGTTACCTTGGTCATTGTAACAACTAACAGCACAATTTTCACGGAGTCCGCAAGATCTGGAAGATTGTGAAGTGTATCCTCTTTTTAATGAATACCCAAGCTACTACGCAGCTGCATTTCTCACGTCTACGAAATCTGTAGTAACTTATTGTTTTAGCCTTCGAGTACGATGCAGCACTCTTTCAATTCCATATCTGTTGCGGAACATCATTTTAAGGCGTCCTTTCCAGGGATCCAGTTGCAATCGATTGCTCAAACACCGTATTTACATACCGTTAAACGAAGAAACGGGCGACACGTGAATGAGCTGCAGAAGTTGCTCGAAGCGAGTGTTAGGGTTGGTATGCAATTTCGATATGACGTCTAAACACGACGCTACGTAACGACGAAATCTTTCTATGCTTCTTCGTTTTACTTGGTCCCTTTTCCAAGCCCTGGGGGACATATTCTCACGAAATCCGGTTCTACTGGTTTGGGGTTAGATTCGAAGGTGAGGCTTAGCTGCGGTGGCCCGAGAAATCGGTACTCCTGATTACTGTACCGCACGGCGCCGTAGTAGACTAATTTGTTTCTTAGATAACCAAACAGGATTCGCGTGTCGATACTTAGTAAGAGAAATTTAGACACTGCTAATAGTACATTGGACGTGAAAACTAAGTAGACTGCAGAGATCGTCAAGGCACAGATAATTTCACGAAATTCAACACTAGATCAAGCATACATTCCACAGGAATTCCTAAAGAAAATAAAAATGACTCGCTCCTTCGTTAGACTAGAGGGAAAGTATAAAGATTATACCGAGGAATCCGCACAGCGCATGCTAATTAACTTAACCCACATAATCAAGGTCCGTGAATGCTTCACGAATCAAAAAAGAAACACGGTGCAAACAGTCGATCATTTTTAATTCCTTCATCGTTAACCCTTTCAACTCGATTTGTTAAATAAATTCGGAGACACTGAAAGTCTGAAAAGATTATAATAAATTAAATTTTAATATAATTTAATATAAAATTAATTTTTATCCTAATTAAATTTTAATATAATTCAATATAAAAGTCTGCAAAGAATCGTCACGTGTATTTATGCTGAAAAAGTAAAAGTGATCGAATTTGCATTGAAAGAAAAGAGAGACCAGTTCGACCCAATCGATTGATTTTTCTTAACTACTTCAAGGGATATTCGATAGAAATCAATCGTTCACCGCCAATCGGAATTTCGTCGTAGAAGCGCGTCTCTTCTCTCATTTTCGTTTGCAACGTAGGAATAAATGAAAGGACATTAGTGGTCCTCACATTACAGGTTGTCACGTTCGCCGAAGGGTTGAAATTTATTACCTCAAATTGGTTACAAAATACGCCATAATTCTCGTTCAATTTATGACCGTGCCGGCCAGTGTTGACGACGTGACCCGTGAATACGTCTCCCTCATATAATATTATACATACGAGGGCAATACGAGAGAGCGGGTGCATATAAATATTCATATGCAATGCATCACTGCACCATGCATCAGTTCGCGGCTATACGTATTACAGACACGGCCACTTCACGATGCATACAGAGTGCATTTTTAGTAAAATCCTTGATTAGCCTCCTTTAAAAGGATCTTAAGGTATCGACGCCCAACCAAAGGAACCTTTCACGTGCGATGATAATTCTTATCGCTTTGAAGAGTAGACCTATTTACCTATTTAGGAAAATTTTCACAAAAATCTACCTCGTGACGAGAAGCGTGTCGTTTAATTAAAATCGGCAAGAATTTTGTATATTCTACAACGAATATCATACTGTCATGAATTTCTTTTCAATGGAAACGGTTGATATATGTGAATAGGAAAGAAGTTTTCACAGAATCTTAATGCACTTAATGTCACATGATAAAAGTTTCACCCTATATACGAAAGCTTCGTGCAACAGACACTTTCTCCCCCTCAACAGGTTGTTAAGCCCCTCTGCGGTGTAGGTTTAATTAAAAATCGAGCTTGTCGGGATACCAGAGAGAAGAATAAATTTAACCCGTATGAGCCATTAATTGGCGTCCCTATTTGCCGACATTCTTGTCGTACAACGCGAATGTTCGCGTACGCCGAGATCGCTTCCAAAGAAAAAGGGTTCGCAAGTGAACCGATTTGTTTGTCTCGTGCACGCGTGGAACGTAGAGAGTGGCAACGGTAGTGCGTAAAATATGCTTGATACAAATGTATTATGGTATCATTGGCGCAGCGAAACTTGGTCATACGTCTCTCGAAATGTTTCGTTACTCGTGCGTACGATGGGAGTCCATGAAATCTACGACTTCAACCTCGCTGGATTATCCTACCTTCATCCCTTTTATTAGATATTTTTAAACAACCAAATGTGGGCACTGGATGCCCAAATTTTAACCACACGAATATTAAAGTTAGTAGGAACACCCTTGGACTGAAATTACCTCTGGACTTAAATTAGTTGTCAAGTAAACATGACCCACCCCCGATGTAAAGTAGCCCCCAAAAAATACAATCGGATTCTTTATGCAAGCCAAATCTAAAAGGACTGACAATCGATAGAATATGCAAATAACATCCTGAAAGGCCGAAGGGGGCTTCTGTGCTTTGATAGCGATGAAAACCCCCCACTCCTCCGATTCTTTTAACTGATTACGGTCTAAGAGAAAGTATCGCATTGAAATTCTAATAATATTTATGAAATACCCAATTCGGCATTACACAAGCGAGGAATGACTTCGAAGAGAATCTTTATCGCGAAGAAGCGAAGCTAAATGGTCGCGGTAGGAACTCGGCAAGAGAAATAATTAACTCTGCACGAGCACATTTGCAGCTGTCGGGTTTCGCGAACAATGAACTCATGGGAAGTAGTCAGGCCGTGCCAAGAAGCTGCTACGAACAGCCACGACGTTCGTTGCAACAAGTCTTGGTACTTATAGCATCGAACCTCCGTAGTTAGTATCCAGAGGCCAGTACATAGCATTTATCAGTCTGTCAGTAATTTTAGTTTAAGGGGTCAATTTACTTTGATCGGCCGAAAATTGAAGCTATTTTTAAAATTTTTTTCTGAATAAATACAATATATAATGAAATAAATCTGTTTAGATTTTATTAAGCTACTCCTATATTATACAAAAAAAAATTAAAAAGATTTTTTTAATTTGTTGCGAATGATTATTTATAGCGTCAGTGTGACACCTACAAAAAGGAGGTATGTTCGTGGAGCAGATGATTTCCCGGCTCAGGCTTATCTGAAACAAAAAATTTAAAAAGATTCTTAATCTATATTTTCTTATTTCTCAACAAAAATTGTTAAAATTGAGGTACGGGCGATAGCAACACTCATGCAGATTCAGAATCTTTTCGAATTTTTTGTTTCAGATAAGCCTGAGTTAGGAAATTATCTGCACCACGAACATACCTCTATTTTGTAGGTGTCACATTGCCGCTATAAAAAATCATTCGCAACAAATTAAAAAAATTTTTTTTAATTTTTTTTATATAATATAGGCACAGCTTAATAAATTCCAAAAAGATTTATTTCATTATATGTTGTATTTATTGAGAAAAAATCTTTAAAAATAGTTTCATTTTTCGGCCGATCAAAGTAGAATGACCCCTTAAGCTACTTTAATTATTGGAACCTGAAAGCTTCTGAAATTATTTTAGAAAGATTGAAAAAAGATATGCAAGGCTCTCTATTTTGGCAAGTGACCGAATGTCCTTTAATGATTTATGGCGATTCTAGTGGAAGGTATGAACATTAAAGTAAAATAACTAATATGTAGCAGTTTCATCAGCAGATAAGAAATACGCAGTTGTCAAATGAAATTCCCGTTTACTTATATCCGCTCTTATTTAGTAAAATTTAAGGATTCCCCTTTCTTATGCAAATGCCGTATAGGTACGCGTATGTGTAAAGGACGATACCGTGTTAAATATAGAGAATAAGAAGTACAAAAAAGCAATGCAATATTCCAGTGCTAAATCTGTGCTTAACCATCACATCTGTTTATATTCCCCCATCGAACACCGAACAATTAACGGCCACCGATTACGAGAAGACGTAACGCGCTCTACAATGCGCGAGTTATTCAAACAAATTTCTTCCTAAAAGAAATACAATCTCCAGACATGTACACGAAAGGAATAATCTACTTCGTCAAGGAATTCGCGAACAATGTGCAGTAGTTTAAAAGAATTTTTCTAGACACGCACACAATGTGTAGTAGATCGGCCGAGTAAGATACAGCGAGTGAGAATACAGAAGAGAAGCCTCTATAACGGTATAAAATACAGTCGAACTGTTGCTCGCAGAAAGCAAGAAATGGAGCACGCGGCCTTTTTCCTGGGAGGACGATCTAGATTACGGAATAAAACGCGCATTACGGAGGAGCCGCATTTCGTCGGGGTACCTGCGTGTGCACATTACAAGATGAGATTTCCATACGACGTTACTTCAGGGACCTGTTCGTTTCTTTATACAATCTTCTAATGGAATCTGTACTTTGGAAAAAAGTTCTAGAGCTCGGGTCCCGCGGTACAGTCTTCTACCAACATTAAATTCATTCAGGACCTCATGGACAGTCAAACCAACTGTACAGCCTTCTATCGCACTTACGCAAGATGCACAATTTCGAGATACATCGCGTGATTTTTCAATCTCATTAGTACAATTTTATTTGCAAATTGTTGCACGCTGGTAAACGCCGTACGGTGTAACAATACGCTGTGTTTTTTGTCAATTTGAAATTTTCGCACGGCACCATTAGCAATGATCTCTAGTCTTAAGTAATATCCTGGAGTGACAGCAGCGGATATTACCTACTACGGCTTCGTACGAAACAGACATCACGAGCTTTACCGATGTTCAGTTGGGAAATGCCATTTGAATAATATCCTTAGCAATAATTGCTTCGGTCACGAAGAAGAGAAGCATTGTTTTCGATGAACCAATGCATTCATTAGACCACTTGCTCCCTCTTCGACATCGTTCGTTATTTTTGTGTTTAAACCGGAATGAAAGCTCTCAGCAATCATGGGCGTAGTCAGGATTTCATTTGGGGGGGAATAAATAGTGAAACAATTTTTGTTATTACATCCTACGTACAAAGTATAATTAACAGTATGGGTCAAATTGTCAAACTAAATAGGATAAGCATAGGAAGAATAAAATGAGGCCACAGACCACTTCTGGAGCCACAGAGTCCTCCAGCTTCCAATTCGGCTATTTGTGCAGTGAATTTTGAATTTATGTACATAGGTAGAAATCAATATATGTAACCGGGGTCGTGTAATGCGGAATTACTTCACAATTGAATTTATTTTTATTTTGTAATAAACTAATTCAATTTTGGACGGACGTTTAATTTATTTTTTTTCAGGTCGGGGGGGCAAGCGCCCAACCCTGCTCCCCCCCCCCCCCCCCTTGACTACGCCCATGTCAGCAATCATTATTTCCATTTCATACAGGATTTTTAAAATATTCCGAAGAATTTAGCTTCTTATTATTGATAGTGGTACTAAAGAAATTCATTTTTGCTGTTTCTACTTGCTGGGAAATCAACAGTGGCGCCAGGATGAGAGGAATAAGACTGTATTCTATATGCTTTTTAATTAAAATGTAATTACATTAATTATTTTGTATAAATTAATTGTATAATCATAAACCAATGAATACTTAAGAATCAAATTAAATACTTTATATTTGGCTCGTTGTTTTCAATGTTCGTGACTGTATGTACACTGCTTATAGCTATAGAGAATTCATCGATTAATATGAAAATCAGAATAAATAACAAATCTTAAATTACATAATGTAAATGCTTAATATATTTGGCCTGCATTCTTCGGTATATAATAAAGTCTTACTTACATAATCGTACGGAATTTCAAAACATCAAATTGATACTCGATAACGCATAAAAAATAATTAATCTGTAACATACTTAAAGCGTATATGTAACAATGAATTACAATATGTGGCACTGGCATCTAAAGCATTCCCGAGTACATCCATAGGATTTCATAAATTTCAGTTCCGGGGATGCTTGGGAAGGCCCTAAATTCAGAGAATCCTCGCTTTCCTCGCTCAGTTCTTCAATGCTGAATGTATCAGTCAGATCTTGCTTGTGCTTCGCAGAATCTTTTGACTTAGATGATGGGAAAAGAGTCATTTCACCGTCGCTACAAATTCAACAGATCACATTCGAAAGCATAATATTAAGAATTTATTATCTACTTACCTTTCGCTGTCGCTATGCCAATATTCGACGAGAGGAAGATGTTCTTTATTCTTATTCGGTATAGGAAGTCTTTGAATCGATATCAGTCCGGTAGTACTACTACCACCACCGCACCCCTTATCATACTTTGGCAATTTTATATACTCTGAGTTACGTTGTATACGCTTCGCCTGTTCGATTCGTGCCTCTGTTCGAAACAAGGAATATATGAAAAGAGTTCTAAGCGATGCAACTAAGCAATAAGATAATAGATTAACAGTCGTACCAAGCTTTTTCTGCAGCTGTTTAGTTGTAGAATTATGCTGAGATATTTGCGTCTGAGTGCTGCTGCAGCTGCTATCGCTTCCCTAGAAATGGACAATGCATCCAATGTTTTTTCTTTATACATCTATACGGGTATAAGGTATAACGAATCGTATGGTATATTTACCACAAAGAGTCTTTCATCTTCTATGTGACTAGTAGGTTTTGGATCACTGTCAATCCCACTATCTTCCATCACAAAACAAAATTTTATATTAAATTAAAGACTTCCCTCAACTCATCTGAAACGTAACACAAAACCTTTTCAAAGAGAACACCAGACACTCGTTTAAACATAACCATGTAGCAGTGAAATAATTTTCCATAAAATAACATAGAAAATAATACCTCTTCTGACTTAAACATTTAATAATAACGCGTAAATTCTATTTGTAAATTACATACTGTCATTTTTGGTAGACGGGTACTTTGAACAGGTACTTAAAAAATAACAATTTACTCTGGAATATAATATATTGCACAAATAATATATGCTTTGTTGTAGAAAGGATGCATTAAATATAATACTGCTTTCACTTTTACTCACAAGTATTTTGTAAATTATTCTGACTTATCTACAAGTAGCAAACATGCTTACATTATCATGTCATGTCCCATTATTGATTTTCTTTCATCTATATAACCACACAGAATATCTAAATAGTACTTTCCACTATTTAAAAAAATAGACAAATTTATAGTTAAATATGCAATGCAACAAATCATGCTTCACTAAATATATATACTATGTATATGCAACATATCTTGACCTAAATTTCATTCCACAGAATTCAAATAAAAAATTATTTTCAAGTAAGAGATTTCGAGATACTTGTACGTTTTCTTTTTTTAATTTTAGTAGAATAGAGACAGCAAATTATTATATAATATGATACAATAGTTCATTTGAAATGGGTATTATTTAAATACCTCTATAGCAATATAACAAGTTTCCTTGGAAACCACAACTTATTTCCCTACATTTTCTGAAGATAAATGAGATGTGGTGAACTTCACTTTTGTTTTCTAATATACATTTATTGTACTAAAACAGTGTTTCCTATTTGCCTAATATAAAAGGCACTTTACTTACTACGAACAATCAGGGCAGAATTTTAAATTCTTTTATCGAATTGTAAGCATTCTGGTGGATACCTTTCCGCAGTAAATAATAGCAAGAATATACAGCATAATAAATACTAAGTTATTTCACATTTTTGTATGCAGTTGGATAATATACAGTTTGCAAATCAAGAACAATGCATTCATCTACAGTATCGAGGAGAACGATCCCCAAAGTTGTGGATTCACAAAAAATGCTATCAACCGTTAGTATCCCGTACCTTGAATGGAATACTTAATTGTGGTAGCAATGCCTGTATCTACATATATTTTTTGTAAAAAGGAACTACCTGCATTTGATAAGAAATTGAAACTTGTTTGTTACATACGTTTAGCGCATGAGTATGGCGAAGAGTCGTTTAGATATGGGTGGTGGCGATATGGATTGGATGCGTGGAAAAATTTATCTTAAACCGGACGACCAGTTGCAATTAACAGAAGTGGTACGTTTAACTTGTCGATGCTAAATTATACTAACGCTGTATATCCTAACTATACACTTTCAAGCAAACCTCCCTATTCATTTTAATCGTTCTGCAAATCATATTATAATATAAAACTTTAGGAATTACAAGAGGAATTTGCCCGAGTTCTAACTATACATAATACAAGAGTTCCAGATTCTTTAGTCGAATGGTCGTGGAAACTGAAAGAATTCATAAAGTTACCTCCTCCGCCGCACTTAGTAACTATTATAAATGTGCCTGGGGCAATATTGCACAAAGATTCTGACGAAGCAAAAATACAACTAGCAGGTGGAGTCGTAGGTGAGGCTTGGTAAAACGTAGAAACCTTTTACCACATGCGTAGTATCGAATACTATGTTAAATAAAATGACTGTTTTATTGATAGTGGAAAGTCACCACGAAGCAATAACTATACCACGTGAAGATCATGAGGACGACGAGGAAGAAGGCGAGGAAGAGGAAGAACAGGAGGATATGGAAGAACATCTTAAGTTAACTGGTAATAATAAGAACAAAAAATATCACAAGCACCTACAAGCTGTATGTGTATACTGCTTATTAAATTTGAAACTGATTAAACATATTTTATAACTATAGACGAAGTACCAAAGGATGCTGAAGAAGGAGAAGAGCACAAAGAACCTGAACACGATATCGAACCAGATGAAGAGGAGGTAGAGCAAGTAAAGCCTAAGAAGATACCAAATCAATTTAATTTTTGTGAAAGGGCTGCTCTGACTTACACTAATCCTCTGCGAGTAAGTTTCTATAGGCTTGCATTTAATAAAATATGCCTTCCATATCTAACTGATCTTATATGATTTCTGTAGGAAATGAGTACGCAAACTGTACCCCCACCAACGGGGATGTTTAATACCCACGTGTTTCAATGGACAATCTTCGATAAGTATCAGGTACGTGCTTTTATACCGAGTTTAATTAGCTCGAAACACATGTAAATGGTATTTCAGAAAGATTTTGCTCAACAACAACGCGAAAGAGAAAGGGAGAGGAGAATTCCACTTACACAACCAAAGAAGGAGGATCTGAAAAAGAAGGCCCAAACAGAATCCATGGCAGTAACAGCAAGAATGCTGCAAGCTGTAAAAACATTAGAACGAATGGTGAACCAAAATAATTTTGACGACATATCTCAAGGTCGATATCATTTCTCCAAGCATTTCTAAACAGTTAGATTTCGTTCGACATGGTATTCATGGGAAAATGTTTAGACTACAGATACTGGGATGATCCGAGCGATGAATTTAAAAGTGGAGAAGGCTCGCTATTGCCTTTATGGAAATTTAGTTACGACAAAACCAAAAAACATGATGTCACAAACCTATGTTTTAACGGCAGATATTACGATCTGTTTGCAGTAGCTTATGGAACAAGTTAGTAAAAAACGATAAAGTGTTAGTATACTACAACTACTTATGTATGCGACGTTTCAGTGTCATTTAATAGCCTGATAACAAACGGAAAAGTATGTTTATATAGCTTAAAAAATCCATCGTATCCAGAATGGATCTGCCCAACAGAATCTCCAGTGATGTGTTTGGCTTTCAGTGACCAACATCCGTATCTTTTAGTTATTGGTAAGAAATGAAAAGAGACATAACGCGTTCTCACAGCAATATCGTTCATCTTCTCTTCCACGATAAAGGTACTATGGATGGTGCCGTAGCTGTTTACAATGTCATGCTACCACCAACAGTTCCGCAATACAAGAGTAATGATGTTTATCAAAAACACGGAGGTATAGTATGGGAGGTTCGTCAAGTACTAGTAAAACCACAATAAACATTTATAGATCCATTACCTTTAGTTTAGAATTTATCGATCATTTAAAGTACTCTTAAGTAATCGACTCGGTAACTTCAAAATACGTAATGTTTAAGGTATGTTGGGCACCAGATACAGAGGAAGGTAATTTGGCATTCTACAGTGTCGGCATTGATGGAAAAATAAATTACTGGATATTAAATCAGAGTGACCTTAGTTTGACTACCGTGATGACACTTTTTCTGGACCGACCTCCGGTACCTGGACCAGATGGTACTATAATTACGCTTAAAGGTAGTAACACTTGATATTAGTAGTAACGATGGTATTATCAGCCGTTCTAATATCGATAAGTCGTGTTAAAAGCATTTCCACACTCTTTCAGGGTGCGGTACATGCCTTGCATTTCATCCTGCAGATCAAAATGTATTCTTAGTGGGCACGGAAGAGGGAACAATTTATAAATGCAATACAGCGTACAGTAGCGTCTATATGAAAACCTATAACGAAGCGCACAATATGCCTGTGTATCGGATAGTATTCAATAAATTCAATTCTAGTATATTTGCAAGTTGTTCAAGCGACTGGAGGATAAAGATTTGGGAAGACGACAGAATGTAAGTATTTAGCATATTAAGGGCATCCGCCGGTCAAATCGCGCGAAAACATAGGTGACTTTTATGATTTTTTCTAGAAAAAAGTATACAATGTATGGGTCTAAAACTTTTTGCACTTTATTCTGCTACAAATGTAGAGTATAAAACAATTTTTTTATTTCATTTTTGCCCACCCCTGCCTCTGATATGCATTGCGCGCTGCATCGTTGTAAACAAAAAACTGGCCTCCACTGTCGCCACGATAGCTTTAGACAGGATCATCCAAAATCAAAAAACCAAAGATATTCCTTAATTACACATGTATATTTCCAATAGAGGGTAGCGCGGAAGCCAGTGTAATTGCGAGTAGAATCTCGTTTGAATTTTTACATTCGGTTAAGAATTGCATTTTTTATCGTAACGACAGTGCGTAAAAAATTGTTTCAAGAAAAACGCACTTAAAGTTTGACGCCGAGCGCGTTCGTCTACTGACGGAGACTTGCCCTATTTTCAATGCGTTTATTCGATTAAAACAAAAATTGATTCTTTTTTTAGATCAATAAATGTATTATTGATTAAAAGAAAAATCACATTTCTGTCTATTATACCTGCGTCACAATCCATCTTCAAAAAATATCTATTTCTAAGGCCGTCACACTGTTGATCCCCCTGAACTGCCTATAAAATCTATGCCATTAGGAATTTCGATCCAAAATTTTAACTGGGCCTTTTTGAGACGTTGCTAAATAAAAATATGCAATCAAAATTTCGATTTTTTAACCAGCGGATGCCCTTAATACATAGTATACATTTAGTAAAATTATCCAGAACTTTGAGGAGAAAAATCCTAATGTAAAACTATTGTATCGATGTTTATAACATGTTTAATTGTTTATAGGGAGCCTTTATTTATGTTTGATCTTGGTATTCCAATTGGAGATGTTCAATGGGCACCATACAGCTCAACTGTATTGGCTTGTGTTTCAAACGATGGGAAAGTCACAGTGTTTGATTTGAATGTAAATAAATACAGGCCGATATGCAGTCAAGCAATTGTTAGTAAAAGGAAGAATAAACTAACTCGACTAGCATTTAATAACGAACTGCCATTCATTATAGTTGGCGATGATAAGTAAGTGTTTCTTTAACACAACTTTTAATAACAATTTATTTTCACTGTTATTTTTTCCGCTTTGTGTTAACAGAGGTACAGTGACTACATTGAAATTGTCACCAAATCTCCGAATAAAAGTAAGACCAACAAAGAAGCAACTTCATCTGACGCACAGAGAATTAGAAATTATGAAATTGGAAAAATTATTGAGTTTTGTACGCGAGCCGCCTGTATTAACACCACCAAAAGATATAAGGACAGAATAATTAAATCGTATTTTTATCAAAATAAAAAAATTTGAAATGTGTATACATTTTACTTCTGTAAATGAAAATCTATTTGTATACGAAGATCCTGTACTCTGAGTATATGTATATGTTTGTAATATACACAAGAAAGATTAATTTTCTAAAAGACACTTTGTATGTGTTTTATTAACTGTTTTAAAAAATATACTGTACCTATTTTTTTGTAAACATCAACATTTTATTAATATTTGCTATAACGAAAAATACATGGTAGTATCTATATCTTTATAAATGAATTGGCACTAAATTTAAAATACATTAAAAATATTCCGATACTTTACAAATTTATTTAAACTTAGCAACTAGGTTTGCTATAACAATTATTCTCTATACTAGAAGCACTTATTAACAATCATGACTTTGTAAATAGAATTATTTATGTTAAAGTTCTTGCAATTCCATACATGTAATAGTACTATCATTACTTCATAATAAAATACTACTTTACAAAATTTATACTTAAACTTTCACGAGACCTACATTTAAGAAAAGTGAAAAATGAGAGATATTTGTATATAGGGGCAAAAGTATTTAAATTATAATAAGCACTGATTATCACAGTGTCTGTTACTTCCTCCCGAAATATTAGAAAAAAATACTGAATATTATAGTGAGCATACAATACATAACAAATAATTATCCAGTAATATGCATATAAAAAAACGCACTGGAAAATGTATATTTCAAGAAGTGAATAAACTTCGCATCTTTGGCACATTTAATTCGTTTTATCAAACGAAATTACAAACCACAATTTTTTAATATTACAATTAGAGGTATTAAAAAATTCATCTGCAAAAAGTTGTAAATACTGTACTATATTCTAAAATACATGATCCTTGTAACTTGTCAAATAACAAGTTTCAACTTTGCATTTAAAATGATCATTAGGAACTTGTGACAATACCTAACAATGTATTATTAATAAAATAGAAGGTAAAGTAGAAGGTACAGTTTCGTCAATGTTTATAAAATATAGGAAAATAATATCTCATTTAAGAAGACTATAATGCATTTCTATTTTAATTTCTTAATAGAATACATTAATTCGGATATTTAAGATGATAAATAAAGACTGTAAATTCCAACTATGTTTATAGATAATCACCGATTATGTTAATTTAAATACAAATCCTAGAAATAAAGTTTTCCAGGAATTTCTGGATTTTCTATCACACCTTTAAAGTATTTCAATTCTAAAAAATCCCTTATATTATTCGGACATGGCACTTGTCTGCCAGCGAATTCGATACTCGACATTGGATGAAGAAATTGTTCCGGGAAGTCCCTGTTATTTAAAAACCATGCATCTTTAATCATAGAACCGTTCCTTCCATAAAATGGAAGTATGTTTGCATTTAAATGATTTGTCTTTGAATACTGCACTTTAAAGAATACTCCTTCTGTTGCCTTTTCCCAAACGAAACCGTGATTATCGACGACGGGTTTACTCATGGCTTTAATTAACCATTGCGATCGATCGATATCGTCACGATTTATTCCTATTTGTACTTCATGATCCCATGGTAATATATCACCATTTCTCATGGCACCAAGTAAAGAGCTTCCTTCTAACCAAAATCTGATACCAACTTCCTCTAATTGATCGAACACGTGATGAGCAACCTTTCTTAATCCTGAGAGGCAACAAGGTGGCGCGTATCGATTTTGATAAAGATACGATGGGACTCCATTTATCACTGAACCAAAACATCTACTACTTTCTCTCGAACATCCGTACCATTCTATGGAATTGGAAGCTCTTATGACCTTCTTAATACCCAACTTCTCGAACATCAATCGTTCACGACTTTGATGCAATTGTTGTACTTTCCATTGGGATTGCTGGTTTCTATGCAACGATTTCCCTTCATTGAATTGATAATTTGTCAGTATATGTATCTGGTAACATGTAATAAATCATCTAATAAAGTAAAATTCGCTTTCTTCTTAATACATACACATACACTATCACCTGTTTCTAGTAAGTATAGTAGTAATCGCAAGCATAATAAACACAAGTATAAAAAATGAAACTTATCATATATTGCATATAAATATATGAAGATCAGCCAAAAAATAAATAATATTGAAGAAACTTTTCATTTATGATTCTTGTAATATCCCTGCTACTGACACTCGCACACGTACTTGTAGTGTTCCTGATTTCTCGATATTTTTCGCATCTCGAAAAATGAGAAATCAGATTATATTTCTCGAGAATTCTCGAGAATTCTCAAGAAATTAAAAAATATTGTAAAATTTATATTTTTGGAATAATGTTGATAATATTTATCTAAATTTCTATTCGTGTCCAACTTGGACAAAACTTGTGTAAATGAAAAAAACAGATATTAAATATAATTGATAAATTTATTTATTTAATATAAAATGTAAGCTAGGCAAAACATTACTTTTTTGTTTTAAAATAGTTTTTTCAAAAGCACAATGCGTCTAATGTCGCGTCATCGAATCTAATTCTTTTTTTTTTGTGACAAAATCTGCGGCTGTAGAAAAATTTCTTTCATTTTGAGTGGATGTTGGTTTAATTGTATATAGAGTATCGGCGATACGAAGAGAAAAGTTTATAAACAATCGTGCAATTCTTCGTACATATTGCTAACATTTATTACTGATTGTAGATTTCTTTATATCTTCACGATTAACACACAATTTGAACTAACTGAAAATTCATTTCTGAAAACAAATGGCATTTTTAATAATTTTTCTACACTGAAGATTCTCGAAAAACACTGTAATTTCTCGAGAAATAAGAAATAAGAAATCAAAATTTCTCGAGAAATTCTCGAGAATTCTTTCTCGAGAAGGAACACTACATATTTGACAAAAATTCAACTCAAATCTGTTTTATCAGAATTCTAGAAACCAGGACACATAATAGAAGCATAATACACCAGAATATCTAATTTTGGAGGAAACAAACACAGACAAAGTAAGGATAGAAGCGGGGAAAAGAGCAATAAAATATGCGGGGAAAGCGAAAAGACTGAATGAGACTAAAATAGTACAAGAATGCTGGAGAGAAATAGACGCGAAGCAAGCAGAGAAAAAGTCGAAATGGGAGGAAATGAGACTCATACTGCAAGCAAAAAATGATGAATACCCAAGAAATGGAAATAGAAAGAATGAGAGGAAGAGAGTTTGCTGAGGAACTAGCGCAAAGAAACAGGGCGGAGCAGGTTCAATGGCAATACGATAAAATACTAGGAGGCAGATACAACGCACATTACACAGAAATCAGGGATAACCAGAGAGCAAATTACCTAAACGGAAACTACAGAGGCAGAGACCAAAGCATGATTGCAAGATTCAGATGTGGGAACGAAGAGCGGGGAAGAGAAATACTGAAAGGAAGAAAAAGAGATAGTACGCAGACTATGTAATGGAGTTAGAAAGACGCTGAGTCACATGCTACAAGACTGTAAGGAGCTGAAAAGAGAAAATTCAACGATCCGAGAGATACTAAAAGGAGAAGAAGGAGCGGAGTGGATGCGTATGGTTCTGGAAAAAAGGAGAAGAAAAGAAGACCAAGATGAAGGAAGAAGTCGAACAAAAGCACAATCTTGAGTTAACAGTCCCAGAAACAAACACTTACACACATAACACATGTAACCCCATTTTGAGGCCGAAAGGCAAAAAATAAACCTATTTACTACTACTAATAGAAGCATAATAAATTCAAAAGTAAAGTTAAATCTGAATTACGAACCTTTGCACCTAGCGCAGTCGTCTGAATGTACAATGCGTCCGTGAAAGGTAAAAGAAAAGGATCGGTTAATTTCCTTAATAGCCTTGTCTCGACCATCGTAGCGTGCTTTCCACTAACAGCGTCGCATTCATTGCCCGTAATATGTGAAAACTTCAGAGTCCATTCCTTTACTTTTAAATCAATGTGAATGCAATTCAAAGCTACTCTTCCTAATGGTACTGTTACTATTCCTAATTTTGCTGCTTGCGACAGAGTCTCCTGTAACGAAAATAATAAATGTTTTGAAAACAGAGTCTTAAACATTATCGCTTCTTTCCTCAAAAAAGAACTCTTGACATATACCAAATATACATACGTAACGATAGAAATATATAAAGTTCCTTACTTGCATGACCTGCTTGGAAGAAAGTCGACTGCCGTCGGGTAAGAATAAAACATACTTGGTACGCACATAGAAAAGTGGATTTCTCTCGTCGAAAGACTGATTAAATTCCGGTTGCAGATTTACCAGTTTTACATTTTCCATGCTTTCATTCGCAAAATCAAGCTCCAATGGTGGGTACGGTAGCTCGTTGCATACTATTAATATTGGTATAGTGGGATAGAAGTGTAAGACAGACTCTACGGTGGCAGTCACGTCGTTTTCGAAGGTTTCAAACTGCCGTATAACCACTGTCACCAAACGAGCTAATCGACGGTGAAGTTTGTGCGGCGGGTCAGGTGTTACCATGCTCGGTGTCAACAACCGGAACGTGTTTTGAGTTGAAAATAACCTCCATATTCTATGCCATATAATGATATTGCCTAATAGTGCAAGCACTAATAAAGTTCGCACAAACTTAAAGCGCATAATTATCGCGGGTGTCGCAGTATCATTGTATGTCAAATTTTCATGTCATAGCACCTCTAAACAACGTCTGAACATTTGACAGACCGCGATACTTGCTGGGTGCTTTAATTCTGTTACCCAGTGTCGCCAACCTATCACTTGCCGCTCAAAACTCTCACAATCGTCACAATATACGGGGGTTCCCGCATTTTACAAAGGTGTTTTGGAAGTGAACAACGTTCGCCGCTGTTTCAAGCATAAAAGATTCCAATGATAATTTAAAATACGAAAAAGAATGTATTTGGTATTCTTATTCGACCTTATTAGATTAATGACAACGATGTTCAGGCACAGACCAGGTATAGGATAGACCCATCACGCAATGTAATTTTGTGTCACACGCTCGGGGGGCTCGCGAGCCCCCTTACCATTTTCATGTCACACCCAACGTTATCGATTCAGTCTAAAATAAGATTGTAACGCTACGCGTGGTAGAAATCAGAATTCAACACGGGTAAAACTTAGATCATTTGAAACCCGCGATTTACAAATGATTCTGTTAGAGTAACAATTTAAAGATCGCTTTATAAACGTATTCCGTGCAACGACAGAGAAAGAAGGATCTATTCCAGTTTAGTTAACGCAAAACAAATTTATTGAATATAAAAATTTATATAAACAACAACATTATTTGTGGAAGGCATGCTTTCATGATGTAACGTGGAATACCTCGCCAAGGAATATATTTCAATAAGGTGCTGAAGCAGAGAGGACTTTAAAAATGGTCAAAAACCCATCAGTTCCAGTATTTCGATGAAATATTCCAACATGCACTTATCCTTCCAACTTAACATTATACTCGTGTTCTCAGGGCCGGTAGGAACAAACGAACAAACATTTCAAGTTACATATTTTATTCTTACATTCTACCATAGTATTGCAAGTTAAAGACATTCTTATATCTAATTAGAATATTTGACAATCGCAGCTATCGGCTCGGTTTTCACCGATTACCAGGTCTCACCACGAGGAGGTTGCTGCGTTTTGAGACCCGTAGAGAGATAGATGGAATCAAAGTTCCATCGATCTCCCTGTACATGAATCCCTTAGCCTACTAAACCAAAGAGATGGATGGAAACAAAGTTCCATCGATCCCTTCGGTTTAGATATCGAATCTAGGGAACTGCCAAGTAATTACTCGATTAAAATAAATTCAGCAAAGAAGGAAAGACTACGGGTGAGCATGAAAGGAGTATTGGATGGCGCAGTTCCTACCACCCTGCTGTCCGAGTCGAAAGGGAAAAGCGCTCGGCGTCTCCCAAACGATTCCTCTGCACCTAGCGACTCGTCAGGAGCAACACTAAGTGTGACCTGACTCAAGCCGACTAACGAGGAGACTGGGAATCGGACCGGGTGACTTACGCAGGCAGTATACCAAAAGGCACACCCCCTACGCCCGAAACTTTTCCCTTTCGACAAGAACACCAGGGGATGAAACTGATCCACTCATACCGATTCCATGCTCAGTCGCTTGCTTCCGTGAACGGAAGCAGCGGCGATCTCCTCATCAGATATAAGGAGTCAGCAAACGAGCAACAAAGGTAATAAAATTCTGTGACTACTTGGCAATTTTACATGAAAATCTTAGCCTACTAAACCAAAAAGATGGATGGAAACAAATTTCCAGCGATCCCTTCGGTTTAGATATCGAATATAGGGAACTGTCAAGCAATCACACGATTAAAATAAATTCAGCAAAGAAGGAAAGACTACGGGTGAACATGAAAGGAGTATTGAATGGATCAGTTCCTTCCACCCTGCTGTCCGAGTCGAAAGAGAAAAGCGCTCGGCGTCTTCCAAACGATTCCTCTGCACCCAGCGACTCGTCAGGAGCAACACTAGGTGTGACCTGACTCAAGCCGACTAACGAGGAGACTGGAAATCGGACCGGGTGACTTACGCAGGCAGTATACCAAAAGGTACACCCCCTACGCCCGAAACTTTTCCCTTTCGACAAGAACACTAGGGGATGAAACTGATCCACCCATACCGATTCCATGCCCAGTCGCTTGTTTCCGTGAACGGAAGTAGCGGCGACCTCCTCATCGGAGATGAGGAGCCAATAAAAGAGCAACAAAGCTAATGATTCAGTGACTGCTTGGCAATTTTACATGGGGCCTTAAATACTTCATGCTATAATAAATTAACCTAGGCTTCCTTAGATGTCTTCATTCACTACCACTGTTCACTATCACTTTTCACTATTTTCTTTTAAATATATTATTTTATTAACCTCCTTCCCGCGAGAGCGTGGATCTGAAATGCTGAAACAATCAACTACATGTTGATTGAAACAATCAACTACATATTTCTCTGTTGGACTTCAGAGAAAACTAAGAACATACTTATTCGGTTGGTGCCGATCGACATGATTTGAAATTGTCAGAAGAGCACGCACGAGCATGCAGAACCATCGTAGAGGTACCTACATGAAGAAGAGCAGGAAATATAAATCCATCGACGAGATGCACGAGAGGGAACAAATCATTCAAAACCATCAAAGGAATGCATCAAATAAAATAAATCATGCAAAATCATCGAAGAAATGCATCAAATAAAATATATCATGTAAACCCGTCGAAGAAATGCATCATATAAAATAAATCATGTAAACCCATCGAAGAAATGCAAAAAAAAATAAATCATGTAAACGCATCGAAGAAATGCATCGAATAAATTAAATCATTTAAACCCATCGAAGAAATACATGAAATAAAACGACTCATGCAAAAATCCACGAAGGAATGTATGAAATAGGACAGATGATGAAAAACAATCGAATAAATCAGATAAAAATGAAAAGAAATCGGTTTTGGCCTTGGCAGAATAATAACATTTTGAATGGCTTTTAACGAACCCGAAAATTTCATCGGCACCAACCGAATAAGCTAACCTAGGTCAGGGGAGGTGAAGGACCAAGGGTTGGAACCCTGACCAGGTCCCCGGGATGTTCAGGTGGCTCGGGAACTCCATTCCAGGGGGCCGAGGGGGTGCAGGAAGGACCAGGGCTGTATCCCTGACCAGATCCCCAGGAAGTCCGAATGGTCCAGGTGGCTCGGAAACTCCATTCCAGGGGGCGAGGAGGTGCAGGAAAGACCAGCGCTGAAACCCTGACCAGGACCCCAGGAAGTCCAGTAGGTCCAGTAGGTCCAGTAGGTCCAGTAGGCTCGCCAGCTCCAGGGTCCCCGGAGGTCCTCCAGGCCCGGAGGACCGACGACGACTGAGTACATGGAGCTCCGTGAGCTCTCTATATACACTTCGGGAAACCATGTCCCCCGATCAAAACAAGGTCGACGGTTGATTACAATTGCGAAATCCAATGAATTCTTCGACAAAAATGGATTTTCTGCTAAAATATCCATTCCAGTGGCTATTGCTATGACAAATAATGTTAACAACATTTGCACCAGCCGGTCAGTATAAATTATTATTAACTGTGATGGATACAACTCGAGATATTAAGCAATTAATAACATTTGGCCTTGGATTTGCAAATGATTTTCTACGCCGAATGAATTCTCTTTTATTCTCAATGTTTAATCGTTCGATAAATGAATGTTAATGCTTATACATATCACACAGTATTATTTATAATGTATAAATACATTTTAGTTGAACTTAGTGTAAATGAATAGTTGGAGGAATATTTGGAGAAATATGAGTGACATACTTGTTTCTTCCCCTTAATTACTAACATCGACGAAGTAGTCAGTTTCTCGGTAAAGTCATATCTCAGTAAAATTCTGTTAAAAGGCCTCCCACATGGTCCAGTAATCGATGAAATTGTTGCACGAATTGGGAAATCAGGGAATAATATGCACTATGACATGCACACACTTCACCGAACACTGAACCGATGAATTTCTCAGGGCTAGACAAAATCTTATTTCGCATAGCGGGTTTCAAAAGTAACTCGATTTTCAGTTGCATCCATGCACCCCACGACACTCATGCATCGTGCAACTTTCTGCGAGGCTTTTAAAAATTAGATTTTACTGTACATTTCAATGTCGGCGGTAAGGTAATGCTCGGGGCAAATAGAATCCAATTATTATTACTCCACTAGAATGTTTAAACAGTATATTAGAAACTCGCGGGAATGTCAGTAGCATCGTGAATTTTTAATACTTTTCGGCGTACGATACGTGAAAGGGTTCTACTTCACGCAAAGTACTAATAACCAATGTCATCTTGCAATTTATAGCTTACACTGGGCTTTGAAGAAATACCATTTTTGAGCACCATAGTGTCTTTGATCCCCGAAATGGATTTTCGGAGAGAAATCCGCGTGAGTCGTTAACAAGCCGAGCTAAAGCATAGCGTAGCAAAGGCCTTCAAAGAAGTCACACGTATCAAGCATGCACACACCTTTCAGCATTTCAACACATTTCAGAGTAGTTGCCGAATTGGACGCTGTTCATGAGCAGATGCCACTACATTCAGTCCTCAAATTATGGGTCGGTAACGCAGTTTGGGTGGCGACACAAATATCCATAAGGTGATAGGTCTATCATATACCTCGTCTGTGCCACTACATTCACTCCTGAAATTATGAGTCGGTAACACAGTTTGGGTGGGGACACGAACATCCATAAGGTCTATCCTATACCTCGTCTGTGGTTCAGGGTCAGCGCGAGGATGGTTGGCGCCCTTATGCAAGAAAATTTTTAGCGCCCCAAACTTTTGCCCTTGGTTCCTATTTAATAGGTAGGAATGTTTCGCCTTTCCAGAGTATAAAAAAAAAAGAATTATGTTTACATTTTGTTTATGTGGGAGTTAGATTCCTTTATTATGTATTATGGGTGTGATAACTTGCATAATGCGTTCCGCCGGCCCCGACGAAGTTCAATATACATATTACCTATTTATTTTCTAATGAAATAGACTACGCAAAATCTCATTCGATAGATTTGAAAATCGTTTAGCGCCTTAGCGGCATAATCTGGTAACATTATGAGTAGGAATGTTGGCAGTACTGGCTCATTGTTTTTATATAAACGTCAAACTCGTCCGCAGTGTAGTATTCGGCGTTCTGCTTAAGTGGAGTCGAAGGTGAAATCAATTTGGCGTTTGTTACGGAGTAATTGAAAGCCCGAAAACGCCGGAGTTCACATAGATTTGTGCGAGAATATCGTTTCCTTTATAAGCCATGCCTCTCCACCGTTACACTCACGCAGTTCTCTGCAGAATTCCTCTCTCGCTTCGCACGAGAGGCGAGGTCACGTTAGATGAGGCTAGAACGCAACATTTAGCACTAGCTCAACTGTTGCGGGAACTCGACATCGATGTTGTTGAAATGCCGCCGGACGAGAATTCGCCGCTTTGCGTTTTCGTCGAAGATATCGCTGTCGTCTGCAATGGCATTGCGCTCATAGCACGGCCAAATGAGCCGTCCCGCCTGAAAGAGGTATAACTTACCACATCTTACATTCCTCGACAAACATTCTTTCAGTTTCGCAGTTACCGTTTTCCCAACTAGTAGTATACCAATTTAACGTGCATTAACATTCTTTATTAGAAGACGCATATCCATAGCCATACTTCCAGTGTACGAGTGTCTAAAGTGACGATGATCTAATTTCAGATTGAGACAATTAGAGCTGTTTTGAAGAAGGAGTTGGAGATCCCGCTTATCGAGATCGCAGATAAAAACGCTCGCCTTGATGGAGGAGACGTCTTATTTACTGGTACACTCTATCTTCGCAACGAAATTGATAAATTAATATTCAGGACTAATAGCGACAGGTGAATTAATCGCTCCGTTTAATTGATTATCGCAGGTCGTGAATTCTTCGTCGGGCTGTCTCATTTTACGAACGAGGCAGGTGCGAGGGCAGTCGCAGCAGCGTTTCCAGAATATCCTTGTGTACCTATCAAGGTAAGTTGATTATTAGAAGTCGCATTTAATATTCAGTGTATTTCATGTACTTGTTTGCTTTTTAAAACGTATATTAAATTACTCTTTCGCCACTGTACTCGTACGAAACTATTCCTAATTTCTAGCCGTTCTATAAACATAAAAAGATCGCATGAATTATTTGACGAAGTATTTCTTAAAGTAATAACTAATCGATGTCTCTTGCATATTAGAATTTAATTTAAATAGTTTATTGTACACTACGATATGCGAGATTAACATAGATACGTGTATCGTAATTGTTTGGTCTAGAGTATAGAGAGAATATGTCCTTTTTATGTGTTTCTAGTGTTAATATAGTACAATCTCCATTATTACGTTAATAGATGAAAAACTAGATTAATAGGATGAATGTGATCATATAGGATAGACGTATACATGTTTGCAGAGATAAAAAGCTGAGTTAATTGTGCTTTAAGTTTTAGCGTTCTTATGGATTGATATGTACAGTGTTACGAGTAAAGTTCATCGAAATCTCTATTCAGTAGTTGTACAAATGAAATTGATACTCTTATCATGACCCACCACTTTCATATATTCAGATTGTAGTTATTTAATATTAACGAGACACGTTCACGGTATAATATATTTATATATAATACGTAAATATGTTAATACATATATTGGGTTGAAAATATGAACGACACAGAAAGAAATATCAAGGTGATATAATTTACCGTTTTGATGTTCGTTTAAGGTGGGTGATGGTGGCGAAGAGGTGATAGTGGAAAGTCTTACCTCAGCCCCACTTCAGGTTTGGGTGTACTAGACTGACTCACATATTTGCAATTGAAACAAAAATTCTCACGATTTAGAAACACAATTTAGCACGTTTCCAACAAGTTCATGTGTGAACAAACGTTTTACATTGCAAGTTTCAGCAAAACGCTTCCAAACGAGCGTTAATATGCGAATTATGGCTTAGTGCAATTTTGCACACGAACCACACACATTCGTACAATTAGAAACACGGTCTTTCACTTCTGCACGTAATTATACGTTGTATTTATTTATATAGGTATGCGATGCTGTAGCACTTAGTAGTGTAGATAATATGTGAATACAAGATACAAAGTTTCTTTCTTTAATGCAATGCCATAAAATCTTGGATACATTTGGAACATTTTATTCTTTAGCCTGTGCATCGTGTCGGAATATAATTAAAAAGTGATATGTATACGATCGAAATGATGCTTAACCCGTAAGTAGGCGCATGGGGTCGAAGCCACTTTGACCGCTAAAAAATACAGAACGCATAGGTTTGCGAACTTGCTGCTCCCAGTAGCTGCCTATCGTATAATGGAATTTTATTTTCAGTAGTGATCGCAACATTGTCGCGTGCACTTATCACGTATACTTGTTTTTACTTTTCAAAACCTTTTGATTTACCATAAATATAAAAAAGAAGTTGGAATCCCTGCTGACCCCATGCGCCCACTTGTGTGATATTGCCAGTGCGTCTACTTAAGGGTTAAACTATGTATAGTTATTGTAAGGGAAATGAGAATATTAGTAATATGTATCAGAATAAAGAGAAAGTTAATTTATGCATTTGGTATCACTATTTTCTTATCATCTGTGATTAGAAATATAAATTTCTTATTCGATTGTTGCTTACAGGTCGCTGAATCTAAGCGTCTCAAAGCTTTAGTCACAATGGCTGGTCCAGACATTATTTGTGTCGGCGCTGGAAAGGAGTCGCAAGAAGTTTTAAAGGTACTTTGTCGTGGACATGGATTTCTGTTGTCCTTTAACACTGTCTTTATCTATTATCTTTTACGTTTCCATGTTGCTCGTGGTGCAGAGAATCGAAAGAGAGGCGACGTACACCTACCAGACACTAACTGTCCCCGAAGATGCTGCCGCCAATGTACTATATGTTAATGGAACGTTAATTCATCGATCAGAAGATGAAATTCCACGATCAAGTAAAGTATTTGCAGAGAAAATCGAGTTTCCAACCAGATCATTGCACATGTCTGAATTAGCAAAGGTCAGTTCTGGTTTAACTTCTTGTTGCTTATTGGTACGTAGACCCAGACATATTCGCAGTATTTAAACCAAAAGAGGATAACGTACCTAGCAAACGCGTCAACTTGCTACTTTCGTATATCGATACGAATCGAGAGATGACAAAATTTGAATATTTCTAATGAGAAATATTACCAAAACGCTGTGCAAAAGAACCTATGGTATCGACGTCGGAGTTTACGTCGCTCTAAAACTTCAGCAACCTACTTTAAAGAGCAGAGCAGATTATTTTATAATTATTTTATAAAAAGATTATCTTACTATAGAAGAGATTTTATAATTAAAAAGATTAATATATTTGATTTTATCATATTTACAGTAGAGGTAATATATTGAAACTTTAATGCTTTATCTAATTTTGTAAACTTTCGCTACATCGGTCATAATTTATATCTTGCCATTTATATAAAAAAAGAAATTATATCCTTTCGTTTTGTACTCGATTCTTTCACGACAGCATTTATAGTTGCATAATATTATTTTAGTATTAATATTTTTTTTTTATTTTTTCATAGTTCGAAAGGTACTCTATCATTGTTTACTATTTATTATTTTATATTTTATGCTTCATGCTGATAACAAACGATGAATTCAGTATCAAAATGTTATAGTGGTTAATATTGCACCAAATTTCTCTTTCTAAAAAGACTTATAACAATTAAAAGATTGATTCACAAACTATGCAAGCAAATCAAAAGAAATTTTTAATATAAGCACAAAAATAACAAAATCATAGAATTAATGGGATACGCGATCGACGTGTAGTCGATGTCTTCTACTTTTGATATTTTATGTTACATAATTAGGAATGAATTAGGAATTAATCAGCAGTATTCCGGCACCTCTGAATGCATTTGCTACTAGTCTATAAAATGTTCACATAACTATTCAAATAGAGCTCTTCTATAATTCAACAAGTATACTACAATGTTAATGATATATAAAAGCACTGATAGTTAAAAGTTATTGTGCTGATTCACATTAAAACAAAGTTACGCAATTAAGAGTCTAAACAGAAAAGGCAAGAGTTCTGTATAAATAAACTTGATATATGTATACACGATATATATATTACGGCAAGCTAAAATTTTTCGGCAAATTTACAATGTCTGTAGAATTTTAACATAACTCACGGTGACATAATGCAATGGTTTCTTCATATCCTTTAAAGTCATGACAATATTTATGTAATTTATTACATTTTTATACATTTTGATATGCATATTTTCTTGTTAACTCAACAAGCGTTCCTTTCATTTCTTGTAATTTTTGGATCTTTCTTTAATACGAAAGTGTTCTAAATATTCTCAAAGTATTCTCTTCACAATTTTTAACCTTAGATTTAGCACCATTCTGTGTAATTTCTTCGCAAATTCTCCAAAGTGTATAAGGCTAAAAAGTTGTAAACAGAATAAAAACTATATGCTAGACGTTATAGTCTAGTTTTTATCAATTGTTTCCTCACCCACATAAGCGCAAGAACGTGTGTAAAGAGGTCCGGTATCAGCTGGGTTACTAAAATAGTACAGCACTTGAACATAATTTTGGAGCTCAAGTGAAATGTGTAGTAATCGTTACGGGGCTGCAAGCAACTCGAGAGGCCGGCGAGAGGGGTATTTCCCAAGGAATATGGTTTATGAGCTTATTAAGGGGTGCCACCTTATAAAGGTGGTTAATTAGGGGTGCGGACAAACCTGCTGCGTAGTCAAGGTGCCGTTAGAATTATTGTAAACGCGGACGAATCTGGTTGTAAAATCGGGGAGCTTCTAGGAATGGAGTCAGGTGCGGACGAACCTGACTGTAATAATCAGGGAGCCGTAGGAAGGTGAAACGTGAACAAACCCGATGCGAAATCGGGGAGCCACTGGGTTGGAGAAGTTCCCTTGTATGGGTGAAACGTGCGAAGTTACCAATATTACCTAAGAGTTGCTAATATTAACCGAACTCGCTGATTCTATAGGGTTAATTTATGATTTGAAGGAGAACTTGAATTCGATCTCACTGAATGTAACCAACTCTGTACGAACGTGACTCTACGCGTGACTGTATAGCTATGAACCACCAAGGATTGAAACCAAAGGGTTTATATTGTCCTCAAATGCGTGGAGATTCACTAAAAATCCAGCTGGTCGGGGTCATGCTCCTCACAACTTGTATACGATAAACGAAAAGATTTTGGGGCGTTTTCCCTTCCCAGACGCGAGCTCGAGAAACGGTTCGAAAGCGTTGCATGGGAAAAATTCTACATAAGTAACATAATTCTAAAGGTGCGATTTCATAATGACGCTCGACGCTCGTTTTGAGCGTCAAAAACAGTCACGTGATCTGTCCACGTGACTTTCAGCGTCAAGCGGAAAAGCTAAGCTCAGTTTAGCTTTTCCGTGCTTTTCCGCTGGACGCTCGTTCACTCTGACATGCTGCTCGTTCGTTGGTTGAGCGTCAGTCACGTGATTGGTTTTGACGCTCAAAACGAGCGTCGGTCACGTGATTGGTTTTGAAGCACAAAACGAGCGTCGAGCGTCACCATAAAATCGCACCTTAACGTGAATATGAAGCATCACTATCGTGCGTTTGTAAAACTTTAACTGCAAGGATAATCGCATCGCGTAATTGCAAGCAAACATGTAGAACGTATTGTTGGTGATCATACAAATTGCATATTTGGCATCGTCATTTATTTTAAGTATTCGTAAGGATATAATAATTTCTTTTTACAATTGGTGGATGGAAAACATCATATCGAAATTTAGGAACAATTATTCTGGCTGACATGTCATTAAAAAATATAACAGTCTTGCTGCATTCATTGTATTCGGAAGTTGTCGGAAATTGGTTCTTGGTAAACACACACTCTTGAACATTAACTCATTCAAACGTGTGCCTTTTTAGATGCAAAGGCACATTATTGTTGCTCACCACCAGACAGCTTCTATGTTTATTAAATCACTTATTTACACATCTATAATGTTTAAGTCATTATTGATAGGACACTTCAACTAATTTCGATGATTATCGATTTCATTACACACAAGTCTTCTTGTTTCTCATTCCTCTTTTCGCGTCATTAAGAGTAAAAAGTTAGAACAGACGTGTGATTCCCTCGAACAAGTAGAAATGGTGGCATATCGCGTGTTAGAGTCTCTAGCCAGGCCATATAAAGAGGTGCTGCTACAGCACCTTTTCGAGGCATTGGCAATGTCCTGGAAAAATGCAATCTGCGATAAGCATGTCCAGTTAAAAACACCGTCAACCCCCTTTTCACTTACATAACAACTAAATTAGCTTCCATCGAATGTTCCAGTAACAATTCTCGTAAACGTAAATGCCTATTCGTTTTCTCTTTCATAGCAATTAATTCGGAGTCTTTAATGATATCTGAAAATTTAGAAAAAAAGAACAGGTAAAAACACAGTGGGGGTAACTTGTTTCGTAGTACGATTTAAATAGCAGTACCGTCGTCTGTTGCTTTTGGATCGTCCGTTTGTTGAAAAGTTGCTATCAGCGAGTCGAAGAAGCTTTTCGTACTATCCTGTGCTGGTTTCGAAATGTCTGGTATAACTTTCAACGCGGAGTAATCTATCCGGAATTTTGACAAAAGACTTGCCATGCTAGAAACGCAATCATAGTATTAACTATTTATCTTACCCACCTCTCAAACTCTAAATACATATTTCGTGACTTACTTTCTCTGTTCGTATTCTAATTCAGAATTCTTATTCGCTAGTGCGAAAACCCTTAATTTACTATTGGACCAATTGTGCCTCGTACTAATAATGTATGGCAACAGAAGGGTTAAGCCACCATCATCGTACAGCCACCATACATCGATCGTGCCCTTCTTCTGTTTCCGCTGAAATTTCGTTACGACGTTAAGTATATCTTTCGCAATGGGTATGATATTCTGTCGAGTTTCGCGCTGGTCTTCCGCCGTTGGATTAGGGTACTCGTTGATCATTTTAGAGCGCCTGGGGGCCGGACTGCCCGGAATTGAAATATCTGACGTGCTGCTAGCTGCGCAAGCAAAGTATTTCATTATCGATCATCGCTCATTACACCAAATACGTAAAATAATGTCTCAAGCTCCTTGCGAACCTTGGCTAAGCTGAGAGAAACTTTGATTCCCTGGTATGGAAGCTGGCGCATTCTTCTTCTGGTCATCAACATCTCCCATCACCGCACTGTAATCCAAGCCTTCGCTTATTCGTAGAAGTGCTACCGCTATGTGCATGTCCAAGGCTTTGCTGCACAAACAACAAGTAACGCGCATGGTTAATTCATACAAGTTCAAGTATTTCACTTCGAGCTATGTGTAAATACGCACTGCATCACGTTAAAGTACATATTCAGATTTTCCCGCGGGCATATCGCCCAGTCTTGCTTGTAGCCCATTAGTAAAATGTTAGGCCTCATCTTCCCCAAGCCGGCAGCTTGCAGGAGAGACGTAGCACCGTCTTGAAATTTCGCGCCGTCCACCAAAGAATAGAATGCCTTGATTTTATGGGTTCTAAACCAGGAAGTACATTTGGTGATCATGGAGTGGCGCGTTTTGTACGATATCGGCGTCTGAAGCACCAAAACGAAGAATAACGTCAGACATCGTAGAACAAACGCGGCGCTACCAACAAAGGTCGGTATCAGATATATTGGCCGGTGAGTTTCGTGAGGGATATTCTCCCACTACACAGTGTGCCTGCCTTTTCTCAACGTTTTCTGACTCGCTCTCGTTCGCATCTCGCTCTCGCCTTCGCAAAACAAGGGTGAGACAGAAGTGGCGGGGATGGTGCCAAGCTTCTGACGTGTAGGCCAAACCGAGCTGTCAGCGTAGAAATATACACATCAGAAGGTGTGCTTGAGCTCCGAAAATAGTCTGGAGCTTTATTGGTCAGAAGATTGATTCTTTCTCGATAGCTTCATCTCATATTGGTCTACGCATAGCTTCGTAACGCACACAACTATTACGCTAAGGACGGTATTCTCAGTCGTTGCTTATTCTTAAGATCGTCTTAAGCATGCGGCATCCTCTACTAACCTCGTAGACTAGTGGAGGATACCGCATGCTTAAACCAATCTTAAGAATAAGCAACAACTGAGAATACCGCCCTAAGAATAAATAACAGCCAAACGGCTAGGTTCAGGCGGAGCCGAGCAGCGTTCCCGTTATCCCACCATACTCTGCGAGGGCCACGCAACTCCAACTGACAAATCCAAGATCGTCAGATGGTGGTGGCTGATTTCTCCTCGATCGCTGTTCGCGAAAACGAACTCACCGGCCAATATATCTGATACCGACCTTAGTCAAATTGTATTCGAGTACCTCCATAATATGACCGCAGATAAATAAACTATTATTCTTCGTGATGTGGTGCGCGAAGTCAACGAGCGCCGATCTTGCGTTTGGTGCACCAGTGAGTACCAACAGCTGAGGTCTGTAATTTTTAACGTGCTCTTCGACTCTATCTAATTGTTGGACAGCAGTTAAGGCATTATTGTACGTTTGGGCTTGCGTGGTCGAACCCCAGTTCACATCTGCAAAATAATGCCACTATTATACATCTTACACCGAGGTGTCTGGTTTACATATTATTACCTGGCTTCCTATACGAGACCACTAGGTAAAGTGCCAAAACTACACATAAAGTGATCAGGGCTGTCCACCATGAGATCAGGAACATCACAGAAACGCACAGAATAGCACCAGCAAGGCTTAGCCACATATTATAATACTAGAACGATAGAAAGTACAAATGATTACAGTGTCGTATCGGAATTAGGCCTGGGACGAATAATTTAATATTCGTATATTTTACAAGTATTCGAATGCTACGAATAAACTTCGAATATTTGAGTATTCGAATGTTATTATTCGAATACTGGTATGGTGTAAAGCGGGTCAAACTTAGCTTACAAGATTTCACCCTGACAAATGAACCTAAAGAACTTGATTTATAATTCACACCATACTATTCGAATACATCAGTATTCGAATACTTAAATATTCGAATAATATTAATTAGGAATTAGGGCTGCGACTATTCGAATAATTTAATATTCGAATATTTTACAAGTATTCGAATGCTACGAATAAACTTCGAATATTTGAGTATTCGAATGTTATTATTCGAATACTGGTATGGTGTAAAGCGGGTCACACTTAGCTTACAAGATTTCACCCTGACAAATGAACCTAAAGAACTTGATTTATAATTCACACCATACTATTCGAGTACATCAGTATTCGAATACTTAAATATTCGAATAATATTAATTAGGAATTAGGGCTGGGACTATTCGAATAATTTAATATTCGAATATTTTACAAGTATTCGAATGCTACGAATAAACTTCGAATATTTGAGTATTCGAATGTTATTATTCGGTATGGTGTGAAGCGGGTCAAATTTAGCTTACAAGATTTCACCCTGACAAATGAACCTAAAGAACTTGATTTATAATTCACACCATATAATATTCGCCAAATAATTGAGCAACTGAAGTATTCGAATATTCGAATACCGAAAAATTCGACAAATAGCCCAGGCCCTACTCGGAATGAGCGGTTCTTTCATCCAACAGCGTTACCTTAAACGTTGGTCGCCAACCGATCGGCTTAGCCAGTGAAGCATGGAAGGTACTAAAGTTAATGAGAGTGTAGGCCGCCAGGAAGAAGTTTGAGATCAATGGAGCTATGGCATTCAATTCTCCTAAACCAGAAACCACGTTAACAACATTTTTTACTCCGATATATTTAACGTATTATCGTTTAAGTCAATTGTGGAGCACTGTGACATTTACCGATTAAAATGAAACCAACAGCGATAACAAACGTAAGGAAATAGCCACGAATTGGTTCTTTGTCTTTTTCGCCACTGAACCACGCTATTCCAGGATAGAGCTCGTCAAGGCAGAGTGCTTGGAATACTTTTGGCGCGGAAACCAATGATGCCAAGGCACTGGATAGTGTGGCTGCAAAACACCCGGCATATATAACTGGTCCAAACGCGGAGACCAATTCGATCACCTAATGAATTCAATTTTATTAGACAATTATACGACTCAGCCATGTATTTATCCCATTTCTTACAAAATATCACAATACCTGAAAACTATTGTGGCTGCCGTAAGGACAGTTGCCGGTGCAGTTAAATTTCGTGCCATACATGCTCCAAACTATTTGGCTGGAATGTTCCGCAGCAATAGTTGTGCTTTCCGTTGACTCGTTACTCGCGTTGTTGAAAGCAGACAAGGCGGAGTACGAGTTATTGAAAACGTTCCATAGATCATTAACATCACCGGACGCGTCTCTTATAACCGTCCCTCCTACCATAAATGCCATGAAAATGTACGAGATTGTTGTCAGAAGAATCGCTAGCAATGTCCCCTTGGGAATAGCTGTTTGTGGATCCTATCGAAGAAAGAATAAAGGAACATTTCGTGAACAAAGTGATCTAGAGGCTTATTCTGCTATTTCACAAATACGTAGTCACATTTTCTAGAGAACGGCGCATGCGGTGTAGCAATGTGATCGTTTGGATTCAATCTTAAGAATTACGATATTACGGGAATATTCCCTATAGACGGAAGGACTAAATCACCTTCAAATCACCGGATATATTCGCACCTGCCAGGATACCTGTTGCCGCTGGGAAAAAGATAGCCAAGACTGAAAAAAAATTATGTTGCACCCCTTCGCTGTATCTGTAGTCCGGATAAAAGTTCTCCTTCAGCAGATCGCCTGCGAGCAGAAGAGAGAAGGGATTCTTTTAAAAGAGCATTCCGTCATTTCCTGTTCTTTTAAAACGACATATGCAGCTTACTTCCAGAAGCCTCAGGCACGACAAATGCAAGAATTTGGGCCTTGAATGCTTCAAGAATCTTGGAACATTAAAATCGTTAACTACTCTACACGAAATCTGCGGAGAATATAATAGTATCTACTTGCATTCGAGACTGATGTCTTTGCTATCCGCTAAGTAAATCACAGGTACTCATCAAACATTACCGTTGTATCCTATAAATCCTTTGGCCTTCTCTTCGTCGTCTTTGGGACCGATAAAAGTGCCGATCATGAAGTCGACGATCGCTACCAGCAGAATCACGAGTAGACCGATCTGGGCCTTTGCCTCCCATTCCAAACCGATCATCACGATCAGCAGAAGCAGAACGATAGTGATGCAGCCTGTTGGAAGACGACGATGAAAGTATCTTGCAACAGGGAATACACTAGCTCGTTCATACCTATGATTCTGATATCCGTGTTGTCGCAGTCGACGATGCAGACACCGTTCGCTTTCAGACAATCCACCATGCTCTCGCAGAATCCAACGACGTACATGGCACAGGCGACCGCGTTCGCCAAAGAGAATATCAGCCCTATGGCCCCGCCAAACTCTGGGCCCAGTGATCTCGAAATCATGTAATACGTGCCACCTGCGGGGAACGTTCAATTAATCTAATCACAGAGACAGATCTGTGAATCGATCAGTGGATAAAAGCTTGGCATCGTGATTTCTGCTTGCATTTGAGGAAGCATTATTTACCTCCTTTGATGAGCCCGTTCGTGCTAATCGCCGACATCGATAGCGACGTTATAGTGGTCACGGCTGTCGTTGTGAATATTAATAAAATGGCTTCTCCTAAAAGCATAGAGGGAACAGAGTTTCAGAATGAACGGAGGAAGGGAACGTACAGTGGCTCACAGCCATAATCGTACACTCTTTAAAATCGCATATCATTTTTAAAATTGGTCCAAGCGACTTGAGTTTTTTTTAGAAGCTAGAAGGATTAGTTTGCTAAGTGCCGTGTTTCGTCGTTTTGGAAAAAAATTGCAACTGGTCGGAATAACAAGAAAAATAGTAAAGGTTTTTCACCTTTTTTCTGAGTCTGTGATGAAAATTCAAAAAATCTGTTGGTAGATTTAAGTAAGTTGCATACATGCTGAAAGTTTCATCAAAATTGGTTAACGTTGTTCTGAGCTACAAACGTTTAAAGATCACAAAATAAGGTCGAAAATCGATTTCGGGAATTTTGCGATTTTCGACCTTATTCTGGTCGGAAAAAAAGTTGAAAAAACAATCTTTACTATGTTTTTTTGCTATTCCGACAAGTTGCACTTTTTTTCAAAACGACGAAACACGTCATTTAGCAAACTAATCCTTCTAGCTTCACAAAAAACTCAAATCGTTTGAACCAATTTGAAAAATGTTATGCGAATTTAAAAAGTGTACGATTATGGCTGTAAGCCACTGTACGAGGGAACATCCCGAACCCGGAAGTTCGAAAAATTCTGAAACTTTGTGAATATATAGGGGATTTCCTCCTGATTACAACGCAATTTTTGTTTGCTACCCAAATTCACTCGAAAGGGCTGAAATTAACCCCTGAAAATTCGGCTATTTCCCGATTTTGTGTTATAACTCGCGAACTGCAAGCGATAGAAGAAAAGTTTCAAGACAAAAATTAATTCCTTTAATTAGATCTATCATTTGGTAAAAACATTATTTTACAGTTCACGAGTTATAACACAAAATGGGAAAATAACCGGATTTTCAGGAATCAATTACATCCCCTTAGAGTGAATTTAAGCAGCAAATAAAAATTGCGTTGTAATCAGGAGAAAATTTCTTACATATTCACAAAGTTTCAGAACTTTTTGAATTTCCGGGTTCGGGATGTTCTCTTGTTAGACGAGACTGACCAGTTACTGATATAATTACCTATACCCGCTTGAGCGACGACCCAGGAGAGCCGCAGGAAGAGCATCACGCCCCAAATGTTGAGGAGACATCTCAGCAGGACTCCTTGGATCCATCCAAACTTAATCCCGGATGTCGGCGGCTTTACGTGCGCTATGGGCAACGTGTGCGAACCTGGGCCCTAGGGCAGCAAGAGGAATCATAATTTACATCGTCGGGTGTGTACTTTTAGAGAACGTTGCCCCCTCGGCGACTTTCGTTGATTAATTCGACAGGAATACAATTCGGTGACTCCGTCGACGCCTATCTAGACCATTCGAGTTCAAACTAAATCCATTGTCCTACATACTCGCCGCGGCTAATGGAGTTCCTATTGCACGGCTATGGATAAATCGCGCTAGGCCAAGTTAGCGCGAATAAACAAGTATTTATAGAATTAAACAGCAGAACATGTCGAGAGATCCGTAGATCTCTGTACGTGAGCGTTACGCGTAAATTGAGATTTAGAGGTGGTTATCGGCATTGAAGGTGATTCGTCTAGAGGAAGGGTCGCCAGTCGACCAATGAAGACTAACGATTTACGTAACAATGCCTCACATGTCGTACATTACACGTCGCCCAATGTTGATACAGACTTTTTCGGAATTCAGCGCGAAAATCCTGGGGACGATCGCAACCGGATCGTGACACATTCACTCCGTAATTAAATCTCGTGGGAAAGTACTTTCCCCCTTGTAACGAGAAAAGAGCGTCGGACTTCGGCCCACGAAGCCCCAAATCTCTAGCGGAATGCAGTCGAAGTGAAAGCTAACGAAATAGGAAACAGATACCCGGAAAGATCGGGCAGAATTTGGATTCGTGGAAGGTTAAACAGGCAAAGTAAGCTTCCGAGAATGCTAGCTGTAATATTTTCAGAGTGAAGCTGCACGCTTAAGCGAGCCTCGAGGAATTAGCTTCGATCTACTCGAAATGCGCGTGAATCTTGATGAAGGAAATATTTCTAGAACCGGTGGAAATGAACGAGTGGGTAAACAATAATTGGATCGCCAGACCGTTGAGATGTCACGGCGATGTCATCGAGATTAGGTGTACAGAAATCATTAATGAAATCTCGATAATGCCAAGGCCGATATTCCTTATTAAATGATTTTCTCTACAATGAGAGTTTCGTTTACCTTCAGGAAGGAGCAGTTCGTTTTTCTTATTCGAAGAATGGGAACACGACCATCAGCTAGTTCAAGGGTACCTTCTCAACTAGCTTATAGCTCTTACAGAGACGATTATTTCATCCCATTATTTCCCGTTATATCCTCGAATATCGTGCCTTGGACGCCGGTATAATTGTAAAATTATTCTTACGCATGTGCGCGGTGCCAATCTCGCGGCAGCCTGCCTCCCGCGAAAAAAGAATCATCTCAGGACCGTTCCTCGAATGCTCCGACTAAATCAATAACATCGATCCTAAACCTCTGAACTTTCGATTTTATATTCACACGAACCATGGAAGTCGAAAGCAATTTCACCATCTGCGAGGAAACTCGCGCATCGTGTTTCATAGCCGCGTTACGTCCGACAAATAATGAACGATATAACACCTCGTATATTCTTCGAACTAATGAGGAAAATTTCTTAGATTCTCCTGGATATCTTCTTTCATTTACGACGAGTGTACTGAAAGCTCGTCTATCGAGAGAAATGGCCACTTAAAAGGCCCCTGCCTTTTTCCTCTTCGTCTTTTGCAACAAGTGCAACGGGAAAGAATAGACTCCCTCGAGATTCTCGCTCGCTGCTGTAGATCGTCCATCGGATGCGATCCACGAACGCGCGTAAGTGCATGGGACGCGTAAGTGAATTACGAGCGAGTTGCATCGAAGAAAAGAACGACAAAGAAGGAAGTGCTCCACGTGCACTGTTACATGAACTCGTGGGTACAGACACGTTCACAGAATACGTGGTATAATAGTCAAATAATAACAAACGCTTATCCCCCGGCTCGTAATGTATTCGGAGCACGCATTTTGCTGGTCCTATTGACACTCTCTCGTTAACCAATGCGTGCCGTACAATTCGGATTTGCGGCTGATATTTAAATTTTCTAGCACTCGCACTTCCGTCATCCACATTAGTTGTTTGATTGATCAATCTTCATTATCGTCTATGCCTAGGCTGCAGCCAGTGCTTGGTGAATATCCGTCAGCCACCGAGTCGAAATACCATTTTAGTTTCTGGGAAATTAAAATCTCGGGAGCGGTGCTGGCAGAAGTTTCGCGTTAATTGGCAGGGCGCGTCAAAGATCAACCGTGCAGTTCGACGAATCGAAATTACCAGTGTAATTCATAATTCGCAGCCAGCCCAGAATGCAGCTCTACTCGCACAGGGATACCAGTTTCTCGAATAAATATACCAATGGGTGAGACAGTCTTGTGGCATTTATGATCATTTTAAGCGATGCTTTAATTGCCCGAACGTGGGGGTCTCGGCATTAACCTGCTGCAAAGTGCAAACCGTGAAGGTTGTATGCCTCCGCGTGCATTTTCCAACATTCATGCAAGAGTTCCTAATGGAACATCTTAGTGGGTGTTATAATAATTATTTTCAGTAACAGAAGAAATAATTTATCTGTATGATTGCGATTTCGATCAATTCGACTTTGCGATTCCAACGTATTGGCAACTTGTACGAAAACATCGTTATGGCACGTGATCTCTATCAATCCTCGATACTTATACCACAAAAAGTTGAATGAAAATGACACCGATAGAGTCTGAAGTAGTACAAGGAGAATTTGTTTCGAGTTTTCACGAAACAGTGACAGCTTTGCCTCTCGGAAAATGTTCGAATGCCACGAAGCGCTGCACACGTGCAGAATGCTTGCCAGTCCAACGTGACACTTTTGCTTATATATCTTTTACGATCCTCTGTAATCTAACAAATTGAAAGCTTCCCTTTAGTCGCTCAACTTTCTCTTCGAGCACGAACCAATTCCTCTGTGTTACTTTTAGTTAATAATAGTTACCTACAAGTCACCCTGTATATCCGTAAAATTGAATGAAGCCAATGGTGGCAAGCAAAATCTTTTATTGGATAGATCCAATGACTCGCATCGAGATGATCGCGGGGCAACCGAGCAAGTCGAAACGAATCGTATCCAAAATTTATTTTAGTTGAATTATCGTTAGGTTCGAGTCGGGGTAATTTTGATGATAGATTTAAGTGATTACTGTTCCACGTTTTGCTGGACATATCATATTTCGGTCTATCAATCGGTTTATCGAGGCTTATATTTATCTAAGATCGCCGTAGGACTTTTAAAAAATTGTGATTCATGAGAAAGTTTCATAATAATTGATAGTTGCCATTGGATGGAAATAAGAAGGGTTGAGATAGAGGTTTCTTTAGTTAACTTTTATTTAACTTTAGTTAAATATGTTGGACCTCAGAAATATAAATTAGAAAGCTATTCCAGGCGACTCGAGGGTGAACAGTTTCAGTAGATACATTCATATGTTATAGCCTAGCATCCTCTCTATATAATTAAATACTCCTCTAAGTAGTTATTAATTCTATTACTAATTCGTTGAATACAATATTTACTTCTCGGATCTTTCATTCGCTGTCTGTATCGAGTATTGAAGCGGGTTCGTTTAGATTAATTTATTTCAATTCTAACTTGGGCATTACTCGTAAGGGCGACTCATTTCTCGAGGGAATACACGTAGAGAATCTTGTCTCGAGAGGGGACGAAAGTATTTGATCCAAGAATGTCTCGAACATTGAACCGTCTCCGAGCAACCGTAAAATATTCGCAGGGTAGACAAAGATGATGTGATTAATTTTCTTGCACAATCGCGTGAAATATAATTGTGTCGCGATACCAATCGATCAAGAAATCTCGCAAGATAAAAAATTAGCTATTAATTTACATCGTCGAAGGTATTATCGAAGAAAAATGAAATAAGTGACTACTAAACGATTGCAATAAACGAAATAGGATATGAATATTAACATTCCTTTCGCTAATTATAGGATTTTTAGAAATGATAGGGCTTTATGTTTAAATATTTGAGTTGAGCACGACTCGAAAACTTCCTAGAATACTTCTAAGCATTCACGAATTGCAAAAAATCAATATGAATGCGTGGTAACCGTCAATGTCAAACTCTAACGTGTTCCCAAGAAATCGAGGTAAAAGAAAATACAATTTGCTTTCGTCTAAGCGCGGCAATTATACGACTCGAATTATCTTCTCCTAATATTCGTTGCGTAATCATTTAAGCACTTTCCTGAAGCATTAACTACCGATATATAATTAAAAAAAGTCGACCGTGCTGTGTGTACCCTTCCCAGGAAGAATGTTTGCACTTACTATTACACATCGGGCGTATAACTACGTTTGCTACACATGTTTAATTTTAAATTGCAATAATTGACAAGGAAGGGTCGTAGATAAGGGGCGAGGATCTAAGAAATGGGTGAATGTCAATGTACTTACACGACTCGTTATTGCGGATGTTGCTTTGAGATAAGCTATTCCTTTTCCACTAAGGAACTCTATAGTTATTCACGTCACTCATTTAACCCTTAACTATATATATACACCATACTCAACATCAGTGCCGTCTTATCGATTTCGAGGGCCGTAAAGCGAGCTCCCTACGTGGTCCCCTAAATTATTCTAACTTAAATAGGATCAAAAATACCGCGCTAACACGCGAAGTGAATAAATATTAAAACAATTAAAGAAATAAGATTAAACGTGAGATCCATTCCACGAAAAAAAGGCCACATTTTAAAATCTAAATTATGGTGTATTCGTTATTTTCTTTCCGTCACAGTTCGAGGGCCCATTCCCAATTTTTTTCTAGCTTTTACAATCCTATTGTTTTTAATGTTTCAATTTCTCGGGGGCCCTTGAGTTCCAGAGCCCTGAAGCGGCTGCCTCTTTCGCCTCGAACTTAAGAAGGCACTGCTCGACGCGCTTTCACTACCCTTTCTCAAGAACAATTTTGAAAACCAGACCAATTTAAATGTCACTTAAATGCTCGTTGGGCTCCTGAAACTCGCATAAAAAGGACACGCGTGGAGAAATCGCGTATTGGGAGGGCAGCGCGGCTGGAAAAAAATGCCAAGCACATAGCACCGCGTAGCATCGTGACCGTAATGAGTACAACTACCGGCGCATTATAAAACAAAGAAATAGTGGTGCTATTAATGGTCAAGTATCATCATCCTTACCTTGTTAAGCAGAGTGGGATTGTGAAGCTCGTCCAAGGATGGCCTATGAGCAGCTTGGATGCTCATAATGTTCCTGTAATTGTCCAGTCTAGGCAGCGCCTCCCTGGTCAGGTGCCTGAGCGACTTTTTCGTCTCTTGCTCGCCAAGCAGATTGGCGCGGCCCTCGAGACTATCCACGCGATTCACGTGGAATCTTGTCCTTCTCAAAGGATTCAACTCCACCGTCTCGGAATCAGCATCCCCGCTTATCCCGTTCTCGTGAGCCATTTTTCCTCGTACGCCCTTCTATTCCCTTGCGATTCCCTTGCTCTTCCTTTGCTACTCCGCGCAACTAGGTAGAAACTTGTTGCTTGTTTTGTGGGAACTCCCGCCGCACTGCGGACGATTAAAGAATCAATCGATCTTCTCCGTGAATTCGACGATTTATTGATTCAGCCTCGATCTGGAGATCCCTGTTAACAATCGTTGCACCGTGAAGGATGCTGGGTTTACGCGACGGCGGCCTGTTCCGCGGGAATGCGCGACATGGGCGACTATAAAAGGCCCTCCTCAAGTACCTTCAAGTACATTAACGATTTAGCTTTTCGCTTATTCTCGCGACACGCGTGGCTAGACTAATAATCGATTTGGAATCGATTCGACGGAGCTAAAAGGAAATTTATACTCGTTGCATCCCCTACAATCGGTCTCTGTTGGAGAAGATCGTCGCCCGATGCCCTTGGTTGTCGAGTTACAATTAGTTAACAACTGCCGCGTAGGCTTGCCAATTATGAAATTACCCTTGTTTACAACACTACACATAATTACTGGCTCCCGACGGGTTAATGCATGAGTGATCTAGTTATCGAATTAATCGCTTCTTGTCACGCCGTGAAAAAATGAAGTTCCTTCGGTGAATGAAAGAGACTTTATTTCAGTCTGCGCGAGTATTCGCAACGTGAAAGTCGAATGCAGAGATTAATATTTCAGTTTTTATTGTTATTATTTAACATTTAAAGGATAGTCTCGAGAGGTTTTCGATTAACCGTTGAAGATTGTACAGAGTAATTTGGCAGATAGTTTGAAGGCTTGTACGAATGGTAACTATTATTGTTCCGGTACAAAAGCGGCTTCCTTGTTGTTCTTACATCGATAAACGCGTAATTACAGTTGGATAAATACGTAAAAACGTCCGGAAAGCAGCGACGCGAGATAACCTTTCGAATAAACCTTTGCGTAACAACTGATACACCGAAATCAGTGTGTAACCTTGTAAGACGCGTTTGCAGCAGCAAATTTCTATTAAGCAGTAATTAAAGTTTTAAAAAAGTTTAATTATGCTGTATATTGATTTTAATTGAGACTCGGGTAAAATAAACTTAAAAGGCACGCAAAGAACAGTTCAGAATCGCGCTGTAAACAAATCAATCGAATGCATTTCTAATGAGGATTCTTTGCTAAATCATCACGAACTCACTGTACCCGTGCACTATTGTACGATTGCAAAGCAAATATTACTAATTTGTTCAAAATGACGACAAATTTATTTTCCCGTACTTTGAGACTGAACGAATGCATCTATTACCGACATATAGCGTTGCTGAACCACCCTTAAGAAGACAAGAAATTTCTCTATACTCCAGAAATATAACGAACAATATTTTCTAGCTGGAGAGCTTCCAACCAGAGTGAAACAAGTCAATAAACCCCCGATAAGAACAAATTCATCTCGCACGGGTAGGGAGGAAGAAAGCTAAGACAACTGTAGAACTGAAACGGCCGAAAGCAAATTGCTAAATGGGGTCGTTTTAAATATATTAACCCTCCATAGAGAAAGACGCGAAGATCCAACGTCGTAGGATCAACTGCCCGAAGTGTGGGAAAAAGCACGCATTTCGAAAAGTAACGGCGCTGTTAGTGGCGCAGCCGGCTCACCCTGGGCGCCGGCCTTCGCTGAGAATACAATACAGACTAACAGTTTTGGTTGCATTATCCCCACCCGAGGGTCGAGACCGGTGCACGCGGTCCTTCCGCGCGTCTTATTCAATAAAGGAGCCGCCATCGATTTCAATTCGAGAAACAGAGAAGCAAGTATCGCGTCTTTCACCTTTCCTCTCAGCCGCGCAAAATGGTCCTCTCGAATGGAGCCGGGTTATCTGTCAGGTGTCCAATTCCCCCATAACCTCGCGCCATGAATATTCACGCCTTCGAGCTGTTTCACATCTGTCTGCGGGATGCGGCCGGCTATTTCAAACTTCGATGCTTTCCGAAAACGCGAATAACTGCATCTCGGACAGCATGGAGGGATGCCGGCTGCGTTCTCGTCTCGTCTCGTTTTCCACGCTCGCGCTACGAGGCTCCTATCACCCTCTTTCTTTCTCTCTTTCTCTCTCACTGGCCTCTCCTGCACTGCGAGAGAATTTTGAACCGGTGCACGTTAGGTACGCGGCTCGCAAGCACGTGCAACGTCTGTCATACGGTGGCTCGTGCGATCTCAGGGGCTCGCCACTTTCACGACGCGTCCGACCGATACAAGACCCCGACTCCTACTGACGGCAGCACGTCGCACGAATCCCCCTTTAACTTCAATGCTGGAGCGTGCGTGCACGCACACAGCTGCGCTCGCCTCGATGCGTGAACGCGCGCTCCTGCAACCGCACGCTAGCGATGGCTCTAAATCGCGTTCGATTCTCTTGGAGCTCAGAGCACCTGTGACATCCGTGCTGGATTAACCAGTGGGCAAAATAAGAACGTGCTTAGGGCATCAGAAGAAAGGGGGGAACTGTAGAAATTTTCTGAATTTTAAAATCTAACTTTTGTTACAAACACTTTCTAGTCAATTTATCGAAAGTGCCTAAGAAGTCGTACATTGCGTTGAAGTGATCACCCTGTATAAAGGGGGCCTCATAATCAGTGATGCCAGAATCGTGAGACGCGGGACCAAACGCTTACCCCCACTATGACCTACCGTTGTCTCCCACTATGCCCTACCGGCGTCCCCCACTTTCTTCCCACCGCACTGCACACAAGAATATTTTTACTCCTGTCCGTGTGAGCTGCCTGTTGGGCTGCCGAGCACACGGACTGGGGTAGGGATATACTTGTGTGCAGTGCGATGGGAAGAAAGTGGGGAACGCCGGTAGGTCATAGTGGGGGTAAACGTTTGGTCCCGCGTCCCACGATTCTGGCATCACTGCTCATAATCTTTTAAGCGCTTAGAGCCTGTAAAGGTCTTAATTCGGCCCTGGACGATATAGTCGAATCACTTTGAATATTGTTGGGATCTGAAATATGTCCAAATTCGCGGAGTATTGGCAGTCTTCATTAGTGTATAAAGATTTTGGAAGAATACAGGATAGTGGTTGAAGTTCGTAAAAAAAAAACAGGTTAAATACCCATCGCTACCTTGCATACATAGTACATCAGCGTATCCGATGCACACTTGTTATCACACGCACACTCAGTTTCGTGCAGTGACGGCTCGTAGCGTTTTCCGAACCTGTCACATCGTTGAGGATACTTTTTTGGGGTGGGATTAATTCTTATTGCAAGTAATCGGTGAACGGCAAATCACACTTTTTAATTTTTGAATTTCAAATTTATGAGATTGCGAAGCGATTCTTACAAAATTTGCAGCCAGTGTTTCTTATTAATTAATATATTATAATTTAAAGAAATGATTTAAACCGCTGTCAGCTTTTCTAATAACATTTCAATGCATAAAGGATATTTTACAAAGCCAGACACACATTTTGTGAATTGTTTCATTTTATTATCTTTTAAAGTGTACCAGCTCTATATACATCAACGAAATTGTATACAATTGTCAGTGATTTTATCAAAAATACAGTTCCAAGTAATTGTGTCTCAATTTAATGCAGAACCTGCGGAATTTTGCCAAAACAAAGCAAGCAGAACTACGCGTTCCTTCAACATATTGAACACCACTTTTAACACGTTAGATTAACACGTAAAATTAGGATATTTAATTATACAATTATAATTTTGCTATAATGACCAAATGCTTGTTGATTAAACTTAATTATTGCTGAAACCGCTGAACACAAGTTCAATCGCTGCCTGCACATCGCCATTGGTGAACTGCAGTGCCTGAATATTCAACGTGTCATCCTGCAGCCCCATTTCGTGCATTTGTGCCAACTGCCTTTGCAAATCCGTGAATTGCGGCAAAACTGGCGGTAGAATCGGTGGCAGTGTGTCCTCGCTGATCAGACCCGGTGTTGCCGCAGAAGCTTGTTGCATAGCTTGCATGAACATCTCTGTAGTTATCACTCCCGAATTCGCACTGCCGGCTGAGGTAGACGAAGGAGAATTGGAAAGGGGAAAGCTCCTAGCTCTTGCTCGAGAAACGGCTGCGGCAAGTTGCGCAGCGGTGATCGTAGTATTCGATGAATTAGTAGATAAATTCGGAGGCTGCGTCGAGTCCGAAGACTGCGAAGAATCTCCTGCCATTTCCTCGTCGTCGCTCAGATTATCTAAGCTGTAAGAATAGGCAGTTGGTTGCGAGTTGGACAGCGAGTTGTTGGAACCAGCAGTCGCGTTATTGTGTGCCTCTTCGTGAACAGCAGCGGCTATATTTTGCGCCGCTTCTACCAGGACTGGATGCGCCTCTGCGAACCTACCCATACAGGCGACGTAGTCATTAATTTTACATAACTACGGCACGAGCAAGTACGCGAAGTAAAGTTCACCTTCTGACGGTATCCACGTCCGTAAAGTGGGCCATTAAGTCAGGATTTTGCAAGATGGCAATCGCTACAGTATCTTCGTGCAACCCAGGAGATGATGAAATAATATTGTCTATTACTTCTGGTCTCTTCCCTAAACGCTGCGATCAATAATTGCTCGTTACGATGTATTTCACACGTTAGGAGAAATTAATTTAATACTTACGTTCAACGCGCTTCGAAGCGCGGGATTCTCTTTAAACGACTTAAATGCAGACGCGAGCTGCAAGATATTATCCTCCGATATATATTTAGGCAGCGAAGACGTGTCCGACTCCCTTTTCTTCAAGACGTGCACCATCGCGCCGCTTTTCAAGCCGCAAGATTCCAGGGTTAATTCGTCTTCCAGAATGCACCCACAGTAAACCAATTCTAAAACGAAAAGAACAAGTCTTCTTGTCGCCGTAATTTAACAACTGCTTCGTTGAAAAGTATTTATATTAGAAGCTTCGAAGATTCTATATAAAAAAAGACAAAGAGTCAGAACAAAACGAAATGTCATCTTACCAAACGATTCCTTCGATAGGTTAACTTTCCCAGCTGTCTCGCATTTCAGGTCCTCAACTTTCGTTTTAAAATTCACATCGTTCAGCTTAATTGTGGTCAATGTCTGAGGGTCTATACGTATGCCTAAGATTAATTCTGAAGCCATTATTTTCAGTGAGTAATGTTTGAATACATAAACGTACTTCCGAATGGATGCACTTGAATTTCAAGAAATCGTTCAGTAAACATGACGCAGTTTACCGTCTTCCTCCTAGCACTATTTTCTCCTCATTTTCGTGTTGTACTATAGCTATATGCCGTAGAAAAATTTTAATTCATCGAAAAGAAAGCTATCCGCGTTATATTATTTCAATCGTTTTATTATTTTACACAACATTCAACGATGCAACGTAAACGTCAGGTAAAATGACGATTATTGTAAGAGCCTGTTAGTTCCAACTGTCAGGAATTCTGTAAGAACATTATCAATCGTAAAATCGTAAATTCGTTACTTTTATGTGTCTAACAAATGGTTAATAATATCTTCTATATCGAGATTCAAATTATGAAAATGCAAAATTGTAGGCAACATTTCGACGTGCGTTACGAAAAGTAGCACGTTTCAATTTTCTTACGAATAGTAGCACGTTTGCCTTCGTTCTCACGAAATTAGCACGTTTCGGTTTTCGCTGCGAAAACTAGCACGTTTCAGCGGTTTTTGCTGCGAAAACTAGCGCGTTTCAGCGGTTTACCACGTGATTAAAATTTTCATGTGTTGTCTTTTGGAGATTAGATGGAATTATTATTTATTAAACAATATTTTCAACTGTTGAATTCTTTTAAACTGACCACGCGCTGGAACGTGATAGTTTCTGCAGTCTGCAGTATAATCCAAAACGTGCTATTCTTCGTGGCCAAACCGGATAATATGTTAGTTTTCGCCGCAAATTCCCAAATGTGCTATTTTTCGTGGCGAAACAGTATAACGTGCTAGATTTCGCCGCAACAATACGAAATGTACTATTCTTCGTGGCTAAGCAATCAAATATGTATGTTTTCGCGGTAGAAGACCAAACGTGCTAATATTCGTCAGAAACGATGGAACGTGCTTCTTTTCGTGGCAAACCGAAACGTGCTACTTTTCGTAAGAAAATTGAAACGTGCTACTTTTCGTAACGCACGTCGATTTCAAAAGTGCATTGCGTCGATAAACGATGTCTCGATAAATTGACTCTATTCGATATGTATCGATATAAAACGTAACCCCAGCGGTATGACGGACAGGTTCAGGGATATGTTTGTCATAATCTCCGATAGCTGACATTCAAATAATTCTCTCGTTATGTTGTGCCATACACAACTTTGATATGACATAAAAACGCGCAGAGATGCAAGACATTTGCGAGAATATTCGTACAGCGATCGAACATGGACGTACCGATATAATTAGGTCCCTTTTAGATGCGTGTACGTGTAACGAGTTTCACGTTAAAACTGTGACGCTTCTTTACGATTTGCCACATAGTATTATGCTACGATTACTTGTTTGTAAAGCAGAGGGAGAAAATTAATCCTTTTTGTGACAGGTGAAAATGGTAATACAGCCGAAGGAATAACGAAAGAAAAGATTCTAAATCAACCGCTTTTGGAGGAGGGAACTTTCCTTTCGTACGCTTCCAAGGTAATGTGTTCGTTGCGAATTATAAAAGAACGCTACGCGAGAATATCTTGCGAGGAGTACAGTTCGTTTATCAATTTATATGAAAAATCTAGACCAATCAACCGGACATCGTGCGAACATTGTTAAACTGCGGCGCTAATCCAGCCATTCAAAATACCAACGGGCATAATGCTGTAGATGTTGCGTCGAGCGACGTAATCAGGCGCACTTACATAGAAGAATTACTAAGAGCGACTGCTGGGTCAGAGTATGTAATATTATTTCTCAGATTTACGCTTAATACAGTAGCTAATACTTTCACATGTTTCTTGACGACGCACGATTATTTAAAGGATAGACAGAGTTTTGCAGTTATTAGATGCAGGATTAAACGTAAACTCATGGGACTCCCATGGTAGTAAAAATACACCTTTACATTGGGCAGCCTGTTATGGAAACAAAGATATCGTCGTATGTTTAATTGGTAAGTATTAAAAACATGCTTTTAGGCGATAACTGTACCTGTTACTACGTAACGCGAGAATACGCAACTTTTATGTAGAGAGAGGCGCAGATGTAAACGCTGTAAATGGTTGCGGTGCTACGCCACTGCACGATGCTGTAAATCGTGGGGATGTTGCTATTTGTCAAGAACTGCTACAAGCGGGTGCAAATCCTCTTATACGAGCAACTAAAGGGTATTTAAATTATACGATAGTATATTAATAACGAATGTTTTAACATAATTTAAGGAGATTGTTTGCAGAACTTTCGCAGGGAAAACGCCATATGATCTTTCCAGAGGAAAGCAACCTCTGTACGGTTTTCTTCAAAGATTTCTATCAAACTTTGTATCGAACGAGAGTGAAGCGATGCACAGCCCGACCGCATCGTTTACGGAAGGAAACTTCTGTCAGAAAAGCATTTCGAGTAACATGAGCCAGCTTTCAATCGAATCTACTAAATCGTTAGATCCGGTGTACGATGTACCTTTGCGCGAATCGGGCAAAGATAGTCCGAGTAAAAGTGCGGAGAAGGATGGGATTTATAGTTTACTTTGGCCACAGCCAAAAACCATCGTCGAACTGAAAACATTTTCTGCGCCTTTCATTGCTGGGAAAGAACTTTTTATATCTATAATACAGGTACAGCTTTTTACTATAATACAGTCATAATTGTACGATTCGCAGTTCTTTTATATATTCCGCTGTTACACAGGGTAGCGAATCTATACATAGAATACTAGACGTTTGGGAAATTAGCAGAACTCACTTATTAGAGTTGGGTCACGATGTAAAGATTGGCGAAGTCCATCCTAGCTCTGGCAAATTACTTAACGACAACAGGATCGAATGTATAGTGAATAAAAAGTTATTTAATAAACCCGATGGGTACCAATTGCATGTTTCGCAAAACGCTATCAAAGTTGGTGCCGGGAGCCTGGCTGGGTTACATTACGCAGTCTGTACGTTTGTACAGATTCTGCGATTGAGCAAAAATCATAGGTCAGAAGCATGCGAGATCGAATCTGTTTTCATAAAAGATGAACCAAGATTCACGCATCGTGGTATATTATTAGACATCTCGCCCAGAGGGCGAATACCCACTTTGGAATATTTGCTACATATGATCGATTTATGGTCGTCCTTTAAAATATCACACCTGCATCTGTATTCGAGACTCACTCCGAATTGCGATTGGCAACTCTGCTATTCGAAATCAGAAATGGTTACCCTTGATCGTTACTGCAGGTTTGTACTGCAGGTATTTTAATCTATATTTAATTTCATGTCTGCAGAACGTTATTACTTTCTTTCAGAGACCGACATTTAGATTTAGTCCCGACTTTGGACGTTGATTCCAATGTAGGCCAGCATCATCTATCACAAATGTGGCCTATATTCCAAGAATTACTGGCGGTATTTCCAAGCCTAAGTTACGTTCACGTCGGACCGAGATTGGCTAGTTTACTCGTTCACGCAGACAATTTCGATTTGAATTTGTCCATTAATGAAACTATTGAAACAGACATGTCGGAAGTATTTAAATCGTACTCTTGCCTTCAAGAACTGTGGCACATTTTAAACTTAAGCTCGAGTACAACTTTGTTGCTCTGTTCGAATGGTTTACATTCCAAGGCAGAATTTCATAATATACCGAACAACATTATTCTCGTTGAATACGGATTTCAGGTAAACGTAGTCTTTGTTTGCTCAGTTTGTTGAAATCGAAATTTAGTTGGTAATTGTTACGCAAACGATCTCTCGTATTATTTATGACATAGGCGGATTACGATTTTTCCGAGTGGACAGAAGCATTTAGAATAGCAGGCGGTAATGTTTTACCTAGCTCTGGGACAGCAAGCTATAATAGTTTGGCTGGGTGTCCAGCATCGACTTATGCAAATACGAAGAACGCAATAAAAACATCGCTTGAGCAGGATTCGGTAGGTATAGTTGTAGCGCATTGGTCTGGGAGCCATCACCTCACTCCACACCCCTTTGCTTGGATCGGATATTTAATAGCAGCGGGATTATCATGGAATCCAGCCAGCGAAATAGAAGTAGGGGTTGACGACAATTACGAGATGTCGGAAGTATTTGGATCGAGGTAAATACATTCACGAAACAACTTCAACCGTAAAACACGGAATAATAAAATGTTACTTTTACAGGCAAAAATGTGTTACAAAATTGTTGGACACTCATGTTTTCCAAGATTCGGAATATAAGATTGGAAACGCGATATTAGAATTGGGGCGTTTAGACACTTTAGTGCTTACTTTAAGTAAAAACCAGGGGGCAAAGGATTTACAGCAAATCCCTGATAATCGTGGATCAACGTTGTACAGATTATTAACAGACCCGGACAATGTAAATTTGGAGTATCTTTCGGCAGATTTGTTCGCAGTAAGTGTACAGTTCTAACGTAAATATAATTTCAAATTAAGCACGGGAGGGGAATAATATTTGCGACTTTACTTAACAGAAAGTAACCAAGCAAGTTAAACGCATTTCGCATTCGCTGTACGAATGCAATTTATCATCGAAATTCTCGTCGATGGAAATACAGGAGCTTCAATTAACCGCTGATTTGATGTTAACGGCGTGCAAAATCGGGAGAACGTTAATTGGCGTCGGTGTGAATCCTAATAGCAATATGGGTCTGGCGGTTATTAACTTAGGAGTGTGTAATCTGCCACCTACATTTAGAACTGATGTAGCAAATAAAATGTTGGCTCACATAGAGCAATACAAGGGTTCGTGGTTACAAAGGCATTTACCTCAGGGTCTTCAAAGCTCTTTACTAGTCCTGACTAGTGCTCTACATAGGTTTGTGCCAGAAACATAATTTTACCTTGAACTTTTAAGACACAAAAGATTTTTCATATTTATATATATACATATATAACAAAACTATCAGTTCCTGCTGCACAAGACTGCAGGTACGCGTTGTGCTGAAAGCAACTATCCATAGAGCTTATGAATGTTCCTTTAACAGGATACTCGTTCGTACACATTAACACAATAATGTTATCTCACTTGTTTTACATACAAATTCAGTTGCTCTTCCGGATTAAACATCTCACGTTACAGTGATATTTAATACTTATATGTAGACGATACTACGGGAACATTCTCAAGGTCTGACGAAAACTTTACAGAAAAGTATTGTTTATGCCAATTTATAACATGAAAAGTGATAATTACGAGTATAGAATTAGGTTTATTAAATACAGATGTATTTAGTTATTACATATATACATATGTGTTTTATTCTTTACAACGGTAACTATACAAGATTTTTGCGGTAGAATTGGTATAAAAATTTATGTACAAACGTATTTTAATACTAAAGGTTTCTGAAACGATATAATTTTTTAACATTACGAGTCCTCTATGATTGGTGACTTAGATTAGTATTCTTATTACATTAAATTAAACAATTGAACACATTAGTCAGATTAGTATATTTTTTCAAATACTAATGAAATGCCTAGAGCATTGCTAAGTTTTTCCACGAAACAGCATTTGTAGCGCTAAACATACGAACGTGATATTCATTTCCATTAACGAGACGCGATAGATTTTGACAGTACCTTTAAACTTTTTATACGCTTACGATGCTTTTGGACAGCAAAACTTTAATTCGTATTAAAATGTTTAAAATTGTAACAGTTTAAAACAGTCTCGACGCATGCAATACGAAGGCATAGAACATTGTTTACTAATGCTGAATAAATACTTCGATGAATAAATGCTGCGGAATATGACTTAATCGCTCATTTGTACATTATTGTTGTGTATAAGATTATTCTGGGTCTGTTCGTTCCATCCGCCCATTTCTAAATCCTGCTTGTGTTGTATTTCATTCTCAAGAGCCTTAAGTCTATAGAACTCATTAATCTCGAACTGGTACTTCGGAGACGTGATACCGAAGAAACTTGCCAAACATTCGCCTAAGTAATCGCAGCCGTCCAATATTTTACCACCGATAAATGTTGTCTGATACCAAGTCCACGGTAGCCAATCGAGCGTCTTCTGTGGTTCCCATTCGTTCAATTTCACATAGCATGTATCGGAATCATTTAATTAGAAACGGTCGAGGAAGTTATTGCGACGCGTGAAGATTATAAACAAAACTTAACTGGGTCTACTTGAGTTACTGTTTTACTCGTTTCTGGGGCATCCGTTTCATCCTCGGAATATTCTTCCAAATCGCCATCGGAAAAATGTAATACTCTCTTTAGGCGTCTCTTTGGCTTAAGGTCCTAAAATTGTTTCGATTGTACAAAGACACGAAAGTACACTCCTCCGATTAACATACTTCTGTGACAGCTGCGCTACTGTCGTTTAAAATAACGTCAGATAACTCGCAAACTTCATTCTTTTCCGGAACCATGATTGGTGCTTCGATTTCTTCGAATATTCTTTGTAATTATAAGAAATCAAACACTCTGACGGATCTCATGCGTAATGTTGACCAAAACAGACCGTGCAACTTCGTCACGGGCAGCATGAGCCACTCAAACACCATTGACAATTAAATTAGAGAGTGTTTTATAGTACAGAATATCATAGATTAAATATTTACTATAAGGCGTAGTAAGTTCCGAATGCACACACGTTCATTTCTTGTAAGAACGAACGCTGCGCACGCGCATCTACGTTCAAGGTATTTCTCGAATCGAATTGATTCAAAAAAAGAATTGACAATACTCGTATTAACGAGAAACAACTAAATCATTGTATAATTTTCTTATTTTTTACAGACGTAATATATAACTATACATGCAAGTTCTTCAATATTGATCGAATACTCCATCGATAACTTAGTTGAAGCGTACTTACCAACAATGTCGCTTCGAGTCAACATTTTCTAATACACACACTATAAACTTGTGCGTGCAAGCGTTCGTCGAGTTTAATATCGATAATTTAAGATCAGAATTCAGAAAACAGTGTTGCAGAACTATCGATCTCCCGGTAGTATTATGATTCATGGTATCCGAAATGCAGCACCTGTCGCTTTGGTTATAGGTATACTTACCATTGCTTTCGAACTTCGCCTATACATACGCAGTTCCCAAAGTGGCATCACAATCGTCGATTAAAATTGATGCGAAATGGTAGAAGAACGGTAGGAAGAAGAAGGAGGAGAAGAAGAAAAAAAGGAAAAGAAAGGGAATGTTTTGGTGTAAAATAGATGTGGAGGTTTCGAGGCAGTAACGAACAAGGTTCATCGATAAGGCGAAGAGCAGGCAGCCGGCTGCGTTTTGTGGCTCATTGTCAGTTCTACGAGGAATGACGGTTCGGGCCTGAGGTTTGCGCCTGGTCACCGTGGTGACGGGTTGCTCAATCGCGGTACTTATTCCTCTCGCTTTTCTTTCGTTTACCTTAACTGTACCGCCGCAGATGTTGTTCAAGTGACTTCTTCTTTTTATTCGCTAATTTCACGATGGCACGGACGCTCGTCTGTTTACGATACTTTCTCATCGGTGGTGCTATCGTCGTCGGCGTAAGTGCATACATACATATTTTCTCCTCCGTGACGGGTTCAGGCGTAGGTAATATAACTATACGATTAAGCATCGTAGTTAAAAGTGAATTCGTTGTATTCTAACGCACTGGAATTACACAACGCGTTGCATTCTTTTTCGGCTCGGGTCCTCGACTTTCGTTCGGTTGTTCTATTATTAAGAATACAGCCGTGCGTCGGTGACCAGTTTCCGATTTGTCGCAGAATTGGACGCCCGCCAGTTTACTCTATCGTGCTAGCGCGTCGTTCTTTCGAAAACTACGATGTTCCGGTTTTTCAAACATTTCACCTCTCTTTCGTTGTTGCTTTATTAATCTCAGTCCGATCCAATGGTTTTTTAGCGCGATTTTACGTTTGATTCGCGGTGCCATATTGTTGTCTTTATCAATAATCTTTATTTTGTTGGCGTCGTTGATTAATATCGTTATCGATAGAGGTGTTATCGAAGAGTAAAGAAAGTAGTAACCTCTACGATTTCTTGAAAAAGTAGTCTCATTTATTCTGATTTTATGTTACTTATGAATTGAGCAATTTGCTTTTGTTAAACGTCATATTAATTAAAGTTAAATCTTATAATAATCACCATTATAAATAGCCCCATTTATGTAACACGTTTTAGCAACCGTTTTAGCAATCAGGTACAAAGTTCGTTCGAATGGACAACTCCCTTATTGTTTATCCATCCTATCGATACCGCACGTACAACAAAAAATATTCGTGATATCGTAACGTGCACTATCTTGGCCATGATATCAACTGCATAGAGGTGCGCGTGCAAATCGATGCAACGCAACGTTGATGCAACTCGTGTACAATTATTCGAACAGATTGCGATAAAAAAATCGCAGCCAAAAAATAGATATCAAAGATAAAACGTGTGCAAGCAGGATCGGTAATGGACATTATCGAAGTGTGCCAAGGATGATACATTTGTGGCGAAAACCAATTACGAAAAGTAATCATTAGTAAGAAGATAAATGCAATTGGTGACACCAATGGTTTAAGTTCAAACCGGCGACCGTTAACGCGAAACGCTGACGGTGAAGCAGAACTTACCTATTTCGAAATCTTCTGTTACACCATCTCTTAAAATCCCCACTTCACTGAATACGGAAAATGCAGAGATTAGATACAACCGATCCCCGCTTATCGTATATGTTAGCGCACGTTATCAGCCGGGAATATATTGTTTCCGAAAGATGACGACAAACTTTTCTTTTTCACAGGTATGCGGCGTTATAGAGAGCATTTGCGCCGGCTATTTTATATACCAATTATATGAATATTCACCCCTCACTCCCAGTAATGTATGCGGCTCAGCGATAACTCTGTTAGTGATGGGCCTGGTGGCAGCTATTATAGGCTGGTGTATCTGGCAGTTCCTAGATTTTTCAAATTCCGGTCAAGTTATAAGTGTAAGGAATATTACATCGCTATCCTTTACCAAGCACGCCGATAGTCAGGGGCGGATTTGTGTATAGGTTAAGTAGGCAGGGTTGCCAGGCGTACTGGATAAATGGCGGCGCGTTGACGTATATGACGTCATACGATGTAGGAGAAGGGGAATACTTACATTTGGTTGGTGGCGCCGTGACGTCATGCCAACGCTAAGCCAATCCAAGCTAAGTGACTCCGTATATGCCAGTCCGTGTACTGGATCGCCTGGCAACCCTGTAAATAGGCTGCAGCCTAGGGCGGCAAATTTTGGGGAGCGACAAATTTTGAGCGATAGAAATTGGGAAAGGTTTAAACACAGGGGCTCGAGAAAACTTTAAAAACAATCCACTTCTTTCTCATATAACAAATTAGCAATAACTCATATGTGTGTTGCCATGTTAAATTAAGTTTAATAAATTGCCTCGACTCTTTTAGATTAAAATATTTGATGATATTTCGCGGAAAGGGCGGCAAACACTTGTTAGCCTAGGGGCGCGAAATCTCCAAATCCGCCCCTGCCGATAGTAAGACTTGAAGAGTCCTTGTGGAAAACACTGTAAGTGCCAAAATTAAGAAAAAATAGTATAGAATTTGATTTTTGGCACTTACAGTGTTTTCCACAAGGACTCTTTGATGGACGTTCGTCTGTCTTTCAAATCGAGTAAACTTAATTCTTTAAAAGCTTAAGATCGAAGTTGCTTACGTTGATCGGTACAGTTTCCTTTTCTATCAAATTACAAGAGAATAACATGTATTCTTGCATTTAGTTTTCCGTAGTGCTAATAATCGTGACGGTGGTCAACACGAGTGCTGGGATTTGGGCCCTTGTCAGGCACGAGCAAGTGGATCTGTTACCAATCGCTCATCTCGAAGAAGCGTTCAGTCTTGCTGTGTCGGATGAGAAACCTCTCTGGGATCGAATGCACTCGAAGGTAAATTTAAGAAAGCGTTTATTAATTTCTAACATCGTCGCTCAAAATGATATGTATTTCTTCTTTAGTTACACTGCTGTGGAATAAACGGACCAGCCGATTACCGTGGCCAGGATTCGATCCCTTGGTCTTGTTGCGATACGTCGTCGATTTCAAATTCCAGCGACTCTAAAGGCGCGTGTACCACGATGTACGCGAGGGGTTGCCAGCACGTAGTAATAAGTCGCAATAGATCGATCCTCCTTCACATTTTTCTACTCGCATTGTGCACAGTATTATTACAGGTGAGTTTTCGATTTATGGGTAAACAGAATCGTGTTCGAAGCTTTTATTATTGTACCATGTCTAGATCGGTTTCATAATGTGCATGTCATGCTACACGAGGTCATCTCGGGAGAGGATGGAAAGAAGAAAAGACTTGATGATCGCCGCGCAAGCATTCGCGCGAGCATCCAAAGATTTAGAGGTGAACGACAATTTCCTCAATCCCGAAGCGAAACATCTCAAAGCATCCACGGATGTATGACGAATGCTTGACGAGCTCTATAGCTTAAAGATTATTTACAGTGTAAAATAAATCAATATTTGGAACATAACCAAACATTAATCTCCCGTACAGTGCCGTGAAAACACATATTTCCTATTTTACATGTAATTACGTGTGTAATGAGAACGTGAACGAAAACAGAGCAATTATTATTAATGTATACAAGTTTGTACGATTATGCCACGCACAGAATAAATATTTGTGATATGATGCTTTATTTAGAATTTCCCCTATTCATATTTAATTCTCTCTGAGGAGAATCTCTCTAAGAAATTTTTATTCCATAGGTTTCGTATGCATACGAATCTCGCAAAGTTAAAATATATTTTTAACTGACTTCAAAAAGGAGGAGGTTATAAATTCGACCCGTGTGTATATTTTTTTTTATGTTTGTCCCCGCATAATTGCTCAACATATGGACCGATTTTGATGATCTTTTTTTTATTCGAAAGAGGACGATGCCCCGGTGGTCCCATCCATCCAATATTTTGCCAGTTCCGGTTAATAAAAAAAAAGACTATTGTCACCTAATTATTATTATTTTATGTACGCACGTGCATATCTCTTCAGCAAACATGCTGAACATAAATTGACACAACAGTGTCAATTTATATATATAAAACATCAAATAAAAAATTTAAAAAAAATTAAAACCGTCTTCAAAAAAAATAAAAATGTTCTAAAAAGTAAAAAATAATTTTTTGCCTTATTTAATCTACGACTATCAATTAGTTTATGTCGGCGCCAGATTTACACAGTGCAAGTGATGAGGCGTCGACATAAAAAAATTGATAGTCATAGATTAAATAAGGAGAAAAATTATTTTTTTACTTTTTAGTACATTTTTATTTTTTTGAAATCGATCTTAACATTTTTTTAAATTTTGTTTTATTCACGGCAAGACCTTTATAGTTTATACACTTCTTTAAAAAATCTTCACAATCGTATTATACCTAACCTGAATATCGAACAGTTTATTACTCTGCGCATAAAGTCGAGTGATACATCCTATAGACTATAGAGCTTCGACTGAACGATTCAAAAGGAAACCATCTTTCACAGAGAAGGAGAAGAAGACAGAATCAATGAACGGTTATAATTTAACTGGCCTGATATTTCGTGCACCCTATTTCCACCGTTATTCGCTTTATCGACGCCCTCCACGCCTATGCGAAGTGTACAGAGCATTCAAGCTTCCTTAATCTTTCCAGATAAAGGCGGGCGCGGCGCTACATATTGCGCTGTACGGGTACTCGTTTCGGCTCTACGTTCAGTTGACCGCGAGACGCCTGTGTGTCATAGTTGTTGCCCGCGCCTTTCGCAACCTAACCTGTTGAGCGTCTGTTTGTGCGTCCTCTGAACGACTTTCGTTATTTGAACGATCGACTGGTTTGCAACCGGACTAACTGCACGAGATCAAAATCAGTCAAGATGAGCTGCGGAATGGGAATGATAAAATACCTTCTCTTCATATTTAACTTCATCTTTGCGGTAAGTTGAGACATTCTTTCGACGCAGCTACGTACTCAGTTGTGTGTATGTATGTATGTAGTTTACTCGTGAAACTTAAATAGCCGTGTACGACGTAGTATCCGATCCTTACGAAGTAATTGAAGATCATGTTACTATTTACCACTTATTGGCAAGTGGGTGGTTAAATGAAAGATAGATACGTGTTCTAACACTTTTAATTACCACTGCCTTGCCTGCTGCGCCTTGCATCGCAAAGATTGCCGTCCTGTATGCCCTGCATAGCCCAAGTTTTTACGTCGTATTTGATTTGTACTGTCCAATCAATGCATGCACTATTTTTAAATACTATCAATAAACCAGCTCTCTTTTTCGATCGTTCAACAACTCACTCTTTCACGCAATTGTCCCGTTGCAGTAAATTACCTCTTATCTTAATTTTTTTTCGATCTTATTAAGTATGTTTTCAAGTTGATAAATTTTGATACTACCTATCGAATTGTAGTAAAATTCCATGATTAATGTATTTCATTTTCAAGTTATTTTAATTTTATGACATTATGATTGCAATGTTCCCTGTTTTGCTGGAAAAAAGAATAGCGTAGCGTATATACCTGTTCCTCGTTGCATCACGTTAATCGTATCTCAAACTGAATGCGTTTAATCACAGAATCCATCTAGTCGGTTAATTGCAGATTTCGGTGTCCTGTGGGAGAAGAAAGATATTTCTGTGGAGTGGGGCGAATTTCTGAGTCAGTGTTTTTTTCATACATGCTTGTTTAAACACGCACCAGTCTGCGAGCGAAAGAACGAGCGTGAGTCATGCGATAAGAAAAACCGTTGCCGTTGAAAAGCTTCATTATTTTCGCGAATTATCAAAGCTAGACAGAGTTTAAGCAATTATACATCCAAAACATTTTTGTCGATATGTCATTCCGTATCGGTCCAATTTATTTGTCTTAAAACTTTTAACCGTATTACATCTAGAACCTAAGCCTATGGCGCTTAATATTTTGTTTAGATTACGTGCCCTTCCTGTGCTTATCGCATCACGGCTCCGTCTATTTGAAGTGTAATAGAAGTCCTCGATTCATATTTCGAAATTCTCCATATAGGAGTTCTTAAATATTCTTTTTCAAACTATTGGATGACACGGGTTAATCATAAGGCTGAATAAGCGACCGCGATACACCTGTGCCGTATGTTCTCAATACTGATAAGAAAAAAGGGGGATAAATGTATATCCTTTTCAGCTATTAGATAATCGATATAGCGATTCTATCTGTGTCAGTACAGTTCGTCATGCTCGATGTTCAGGAAACTCGGTCGTGTTCGATATTTCGAGTAACACCTGCTCTGTATAAATCTAATTTTTATTCAGCGTGGGTGTTACACATTTGTACCCTCCCATTGATTATTCTCAAGTCACTTTTATCGCGGAACTGTACCATAACAAATCCACTGGCATTTCTGTAGAATCGCAAAAGCAATTTCAATCATCCCACTCGCATCCTTTCCTTATCAGAATTCCACGACTTTGTGTCGCAAGATTGCAAAATTCCTTGCAACCCTATTTTCCTCCTTTTTGTTTCCCGGGCAGTCTAGTACCCGTGGGCCAGGTAGTTGACAAAATTGTGGTCAACTGCCTAAATTAACGATTGCAGAAAATAATGTATAATCAATTACACAATTACATTTTAATCGTAATTTGTAATTTGTAATTAGACTATATTATGCCTAACTCTGCCATGGGCTCGAGTTAGTTTCCCTAGGAAACTGGGGATAGGAAATAAAATGTGTGACCTGGTCGCGAGTCATTGACTGCCAGAGAATCCCCAACGATGATACGGTGTGAGATGAAACAGGGAGAGACTGGGGGAGACAGAGAAAGGGGGACAGAGAGAGAGAGACTGGTTGCAGGCATTTCGGCTGATGCACGCTACTCGTCGTGTGTTTAGTGCCCGTTCCACGCTCGCCCCGTCCTCGGCCCGTGCACATTGCCGCCGATCGTCCTTGTGGCGGTTTAGTTTTTAGTTGCGTTTCTCTTTCTTTCGGGTCCGGGCCCGGGCCCCGTGCGACCGAATCGATTTCAAGGCGAAGTCGCGACAAGATGAGCTGTGTTTCGGGATGTATCAAATGGTTACTCTTTATTTTCAATCTTCTGTTCGCTGTAAGTAAATGACAATCGATATTCGTTCGTTTACCGACTTACTTGATCGCTGGATCGGTATTAGAGCTCTACCTGCTTGTCCAATTGAATTCTTTCCGCCGTTGACGCGTTCTTTGTACGCGTGGAAGAAATTGCTAAGAAATTCTTGGGAATACTTTCTTTAACATGAATAGTGATGGTGATTCGAAACGATTCGAAGTTATTCAATTCTGTAAAGGACCATGTCTGGATCGAAGTTTGGAATCGCTTCGAATCCCGTGCAAAAGTTTGGAATCGCTTCGAATCGTGAACGAAAGTTTCGAATCGCTTCGACTATTATTCGAAACAAGAATTTCTTGACAGTCTTGATAGGTCTTGAATAGGAGTGCGCGCTGGTCTCGAGCCTCGAAGCACGGGAACCCGAGTTTCGGAACGGGTCGGAAAAATTCGGGCAGGATCGGGCGAGATCTGAATACTCTCGAGTTTTGAGATTCTCTCCAAATTTCAGATGAAAGTTTCGAATCGCTTCGAATGTTATTTGAAACAGGAAGTTGTGGGAAGTCTTAGACGTTTAGTCTTTCTTTGAACGTTGTAGAATTTGCAAGCACATTTAAAATAAAAGTATTAATTATTAAGTAACATTATTTTGTGTGCTGTGTGTAAAATGGAGGATAGTTTTAAAATAATAACGTAAAATTTTATGACATAAACAATATATTTTCTTATTGTTTATGTAAAAATTTAATACTTTTATTTTAACAGTAGTGACCCTCTTCATAGGATTTGCGTCTTAGGCAATACATATTTTAAAAGCCTGGACTTATTCTCTGGATTCATCAGCAGGTTCAGGGCTTCTTGCAGCGAAGTTAGTGGAGCCTTTCGTTCTTTTTCTATTTTTGTTTTATTGCATCATCTTCATGTGCTGTGTCTTTGTTGTCTCTACTTTATGTCTTCGTGTTGAACTTGTTAGAATGCGAAATGGTTTCAACCGTTAATATCAAAATAAATAAATAAATAATAACTTTTTCCTGAGATTCGAAGCGATTCGAAACATTGTGTCATAGATTCAAAGCCATTCGATCGGCCTTGAGCCCATCACTAAACATGAGCATCCGTTGTTGATTTCGGTGAAAAAGGAGTAGAAGGGAAGTAGAGGATGGCAGTAAGAAGGGGACGATACATATCATTGTCTAGTCTTTGCGGCATCTCTGATAGCATATTTGTCCGGAGCAGTGTGTATGCTTTGCAACGACTTACGTCATTCCTTCATGGTCAGAGGGAGACTAGATATAATTCCGCTCTAAAATCCAAGGTTTACGCGAGTCTCGTTCGCGTTAAGGCGGGGTTAAACATGTGCAACAGCGCGCATTGCGCGCCGAACACTTCACGTTTCATACGGCACGCGGTCCCTCGTTGCGCGTCGACCTGTTAAAATCGACCTTTTCAAGGGTGTTCTGTAGCGCGCATTACATGTGTTTAACCGTGCCTTTGCGGTAACCTTGGCATTTGATAGGTCATTAAAAATTCCGTCCCCATATTTTAACTTGACACATGCGCGTAAAATTTAAAAATGTGAACGCCCTGTGGCATTAAGTAGAAATTGCAGATGTTTTCTTTATTTCTCTTGCCCTGGTATAACGTTTCAACCTTAAAACTTGAAATTTAATTGTGCGCCGCGCTTGGGCTCTGCACCGAAACAGAGTTACTTGTTTAAAATGTTTCTAGTGTACGAAGGTGCAGGCACGTACTTGCTTAATCATTTATCTTTCAACCCCAAATGGTCCCAACGTTAATCATGACACTGTTACATTGAAATTACAATCCTCCAGGCGCAGTAAAAGTGAAACGCTCCGCGGGTAATGTTTCATTTTACGGGTGCCCTTGTTAACTGTGAATCATATCGAGTTCCACGTATTATGGCTGATGTTATTAAGAACGGACGCGTTCTTGGAGCCTCGAGCTGGGTTCTCGTGGGACTGCTATCACAGCTTAATCTTCTGTTATTATACATTTTCACTTCCTGACAACACTATCGCCAAGACGTTCTGTAATCTCAGACGTGTTTAAAAGCCAATTATGGTTTATTTGATAAGTCAATTACAGTGCATTATTTATTAGACTGTACTGGATGCAGAATCTACGCTCCAGTTACCAGTATTGGCAGTATTAGCTACATGATAGCAGCAATATTTCAGAGTAACTATTCTTTAGCGCCATTGAAATCACATTATTAAAAAAAAAAAAAAACACTACGAAGAGAGCCATTATTTGAAAGAAACGCAACGTTGTGTGTAACGATGACCACGATGATAAAGTAAAAAATTGCGCTCGTTTATGACGAATTCTTTTACATAACTCTGTAATTTTCAATAGTACCACGGACACCGTTGGTACCGCGCATGCAACTATTTAACGAGGCAACTGGCATGTTTCCTCGTCTATCTCGAATATTTTGCGCATTGATACAAAGTTGCCAGCGAATGAAGCTCCTAAAAAAATTTAATTAACCTCGCTGTTGCGCAGAACTCGGCGAGATTTTGGCGCAGGAAACGATGATTGGCACGTAGGACGAACGTAGAGGTGTCAGGGTTAGCGTTTAAAAAAGTTTGAATGAATCGTTGCTGCGTTATGCCGCGTTTACACCAAGGCGAACACGAACAAAAACATTGTTCGCGAACGTTTTCGTCTGTTCTTGCTGTATCCACACCGCCGCAAATAGAACAAAACGTTCACATACGATTCGTACACTGAGTTTTGTTCGTGTTTGCGGCGGTGTGGCCACGGCAAGAACAGACGAAAACGTTCGCGGACAATGTTTTTGTTCGTGTTCGCTTTGGTGTAAACGCGGCATTAACAGCGCAGCAGGTGATGTGACGTCGGAGTTTTTGAAATGGTCCTGCAGGTAGAAACAATTTCTTATCGAAGAACTTGAGCCATATGGACGAACAAATATTCAGCGTCGATAATTCCATTTAACCATCAACCAGTGGCATTGGGGGGGGGGGAGTAAAATGAAAATGACTCATACTCTCCGCGGCAGTGTTTTATCCGTTTGATTACAGTGCAGTGTAGAGAACGGATCAGTTTCTTTATATATTTTGCTTTCTAAACTATTTCTTGCTTTGCTTGGGAATTAGTTGCTATATTTAATACAATTCAATGGAAATTTGAACCAGATAATGACGCAAACTATCAGATCACTGGAATAGTTGGGGTGGTCTCTTAATCCATTTTCCAATCGTAATGATTTTCGGAACCACTTACAGAACGATATCGATTAACACGTTGACTGCCACGCGAGTTTGTAAGAAAATCTCCGTCAGGCCACGCGCGATGCTATACCGCGCGCACTTAAGACTGAAGTTCGAACGCTACAATATCGGCAAGCTTCTTAAGATTATTATTATTATTATTATCATCGTAAGCGCTCAAATAAGCGTCACCCGTATTCGGGTGACGCGGCCTAATCAAGATTTTTGCCGTCACCCGAATACGGGTGACACGGCAGTCAACGTGTTAACGTGGAACATGTTAAAGCTTCAGCGGAGATATACATCTCCACGACAACAAAGTGTATACACGTGGTTTCATTGCTTCTAAGAATAGAGATAAGAAACTATTGATTCTATGAAAAGTTATGTACGTATGAGAGACTTGTTACATTTCGATTTACAACATCGTTCAATACCTTCCAGTCTTACTGTATTATAACAAACTTTATTTTTTCATTACTACTGTCAACATCCATCCCCATGGTCCTGCAACTTTTTTAATATTTTCTCGTTTCGATTTCCACCAAAACTTTCTTTGCGCTAGTGATATAGCGAAGCCGTAACAGTAAATAGTATAAGCGTTAAGGGGGGGGGGGGGGCTACCTAGAAATTTTCGAAAAATCGATTTTTCTTTTTTTATATTTTCTTGAAGTACATCTTGAAAATATTCCCTGAAAGTGTCAAGTTAATCAACAAAAATTGACAAAGTTATATGCGTGTAAGTAGGTAGGTGTTCCTGGGTGTAGCGCTCAGACCCAAAACTTTAAACGCGTTTTACTCAAAATCGTGTTTTCAAAATCTTTGCAGGCTTATTTTAGTGTTAAAAACCTAAGCGCTATCGGGAGGTGTTCCCTTTTTTGCCTAGATTTTTTTACACTCGAAAAACGGGCGATTTTTGCCAAATATCGATGAATTAACTTTGCATAGCCGCGATTTTGTCTGAAAATAATTTTTCCAAAATCGGGCCCGATAGCGCCTAGATAATTTCATATATTATCTAAGAAATATAGAATTTTCAATTTTTGATGATCCTGCACCGATTGTCATCGCAAAACGCCTAAAAAAAGAACGTCTCGGACATCACCTATAACTCACGAACCTTTCAATACTTTTTACCACAAAAAATACTGAAATATCCGTAAGATGTACACTTTCCAATACACTAATGTTTAATAATAAAAGTTTATCGGTTTTTCTAGAAAAAATTCCCAAAGAAGCATGTTGTTTTGATCGTTCTAGGTCCCCCCCCCCCCCCCAAATGAAACATATTTGATCGGTCTATGCATCGAAATTGTAAATGGAAGCAATAAGACTCGGCAGAGTCGTCTGTAACGTTCCACTTTAGTTTTTCGTGCGCTTATGAATGGAAGCCGAGTGAGGGGCACGAACAGTGAGATAGATCTTACAACCCTCTCGAGGTTCGCGTAGTTTTCCCACGTTTTTCAAGGTGTTTGTCGCGACGCTCGAAACCTGTTTCCTTTAACACCCGGCAGATTTTTCGAACTTCGCTGACCATGCATACAGCGCTATGTAGACGACGAGGAATAGCGAAATGAGTCAAACCGTCTAGGCGCTAAAGTAAACATGCCCCTAGCGTCTGAGAAAGGCCGTTGAAAAGAACGTGGGAAAACAAGAAACCGAAACTTAGGGTCGCAAGGATCACACGTGTCACCTTCATTCTGTTTCCATTGATCAGGTTAGGGTAAGACAGTTCTCACAAGGAAACATGCCGAACTCGGAAATTCAAAAAATTCTGAAACTTTGTAAATATGTAGGGGATTTCCTCGTGATTACAACGCAATTTTTGTTTGCTGCCCAAATTCACTCTAAGGAGGTGTAATTGACTCCTGCAAATCCTGTTATTTTCCCCTTTTGTGTTATAACTCGTGAACTGTAAAATTATTTTTTTTTTTGCCAGATGATAGATCTAATTAAAGGAATTAACTTTTGTCTTGAAACTTTTTTTCTATCTCTTACAGTTCGCGAGTTATAACAGAAAATCGAAAAATTCCCGAATTTTCAGGGCTTAATTTCACCCCCTTCGAGTGAATTTGTGCAGCAAATCCCCTAAATATTAACAATGTTTCAGAATTTTTTGAATTTCCGGGTTCAGGATCTTCCCTTGCCAGTCTCCCTGGCTCTATCGGTGCTAGTATTTAATATTTAACTATCAAATTAATTAACAATTAATTATCAAAGTAAGTAGGTAAGTGCAATGTGAAGGGATCTCTGTCAATTTTCAATAAAACGTTTATTTAGCAATTTCTCTCTCAAAATAAAGATGATATGATGGGCGTATACTGGAAGTTGTGATCGATTGCATATATTGAAATCGTATTTCTGGAAATGATGAGTCATCGCCACATGCGATTTCGGCTGTTAAAACACGCAGATGCAAAGAAAGAAACTTTGCACGTCGCGCGTCCTTTTGTCCATTCAAGGTTTCGAACCTTGGTCAAAGCAGCGAACAGGTTCCGCCGCTTTCGGTGGCCGGTTTACTTTTCATAGCTCGGAGCTTGTTGAGGGAAATTCGATGGCTGGGGAAACGTTTTGTTCCTTGAAGATCAATGAATCACTGGTTATCGATGAGAAACGGTCACCTTTGATCAATGAAGTGGTAGTTCTGTAATGCTAATGACTGCTAGTAACGCATCGATAACTTGCACTGGCGCCAAATGCTATTAATACCATGAATAATTTTAGCTACAAGCATCCGTTAAACGTCCGAATTGATTTATGTGGTTTTAATTGGCCCATTGACGCCACTGCTAAGCTACTGTGTCTAATATATGCACATAAATGCACAAATGGAAAGTATCAAGTAGTGATCTGAAAAGTAACTGTTCTCTGATCCGTTTCAGATTTCGTTAATCAATTCTTGGGATCGTCGATTTGTTATCCGTGTGCTTAAACATTTCGCTACTAAGAATTACTTATCAAACTTGCTCACGCTTATCACGCTATAATTTGCCAGAAAATTTATACCCAGCTCGCCATTCAGCGTGTAAATGTTTCTCTAATGATCACATGTAGATAATTTGTTTTTGTAACGTTTTAAGCGATATTGCAAATACTTATTTAGAAATTCCAAGATATATATCGAGCTTTTTCTACCACCCTGTTTCAACTACTCAAACGATTATGAATCCACGATTAGACTTTGCAAAGTATTACCCTAATCAAAATCTTGAAATAGAATTAGAGTGATTACATAACACCTTTTTTAGTGGTTTAATTGAAATTACAGTTACTAATCAACGTTCCTCGGTGCTCTACCTCGCTTTATTCAAAGGTTTCGATGCATATTTGGTACAGAAATTTCATATCGCCAAGTAGATTTTCGGTATTTGAGCGCCAGGTTTAAATACAGCCAGCGAGTTCGAGTATTATTTCCATCGATAAGCGCACATGATTTCAGCGGAAGTTGGCGTTGAAAAGTACGGGAGTAGGATGATGTCATCGAGTTAGCGATCAAATCTATGCGTGATGGTGCTACATATCGCAGCAGTCGTACGTAACTACCTTTTCACAAGGCATCAGGCTAGCTGGATTTTCATATTTAAACCGTTCATATACTAACAAACACAACTTAAGTAAAGCTGTTTCGAACGCATCACAAATTTATTCCGATATGAATAGAAGAAAAAGTTGCGAGTGACAAAGACTTGCAAGAAAAAGAAGTAACTTCCTAACTCGTACATATCCTCGGGTGAAACTGGGACGCAGCACTCGCAAGTTGTGGGACTATAGTCAAAGGCGGGCTTGAAATGTTAAACTCACGTTGTCAAGTAGTAAAGCTGAATCGATCAGGATAATTTTGAATGTATACATAGCTCGGAGAAAGTGTGTCTCTGTAATGTGTCAAGGATGCAACATACACTGTTCCATTTCCATCGACCCACGCAAATATTGATTACTAGAAATATCGATTATCAGCGTAGATGCCGATTCATAAGTAAAAAAGCTTTTACGACGAATGCATAGACAACTTTCTCGCGGGTGAAGGTACTCTCCGGCTGTTTGTAGGTTGTCCTCATTCTTCCCTTTATGAAATTATTTGCCCCATTTGCATGGAACTGTAGTTTCGCGACGGATGAAAGGAATGATGTAGGTTTATCGAGGTCATTTGGCCAAATAATCAAACGAAGCTGCCAGTGGCGATGGAAGTTGGCAGCTTTTGAGAATAATAGTTCCATCGATTCACCTTGCGAATGCTTTATCTTGCGAATGGTGTCACTTAAGCACTATCGTCAAATTGTTTGCAATATTTATAAAGGGTAATCTTATCTTGGTGCTCTCGGGGTGTTGTAATTACTCGCAGTGATTCCATTACCGTCAATTTACGATTGCTGAGTAGTCTGGCGATGCAGAAGTATGAATAACGTTTAATGATTCACATGTGACGATCGCAGATAACAGTACCTACTTTAACCGGAATTCAGCTTTAATAATAAACCTTACGCGTTTGGCTGCGGCGATAAAAAATTGTATCTGTATTCTGGACTCCCCGTTCCGCAAGAAGTATTTCTAATCCCAGTAAAGCGGGAAAGGCCAGATAAAACGTGGCCGAAAGTCCGTTCTACGAATTTAGGAAACGGTACGATAACGTGATGATACGGTAACGAAAGTGTTAGATAAGAATGAAAGGTGCACTGGCTAGAAAGAATCAGGGTAGGAAGAAGCGTTTAAATGATCATTGCTGGTCGCCTGTCTACGCCAATTTATTCAATTGCACAAATGGCGATATTAGTTGATACACATTCAAATAATCGCAGCATTAATGATATGCAAGATTATTCCACACGTTGCCCGTGTTACGCGATAGGCCTCGTCTATCGTATAAAACGTATGAAGTACGTAGATATTGTCGGCATTGATCTTGCTTTATCAGTGAATCATTATTGGACTTAACCAGAAAAAGTGTCTTCTTGGAGATAGCTTACCTAGTAATTGTATATTACGACAATGGCATACGAATAGCTTTCCTTGCTCAGCAGCGGTAGAATTTTAATTAAACCGTTATATTAATTACTTAAAATATAATACTTCATTGTTATATCTCTTATCTCTTCTCTATATGCATAAAGCGGAAAGTATTATTGTGTTTGTACGCGGTAAACTTGGAAACTACTCAACCAATTCTCCTGTGGTTCGATATTACTAAATGGGACTGGGTAATAAGCGAAATAGTGAAGCGAGGCAGATAAATTTTATCTTACGTGGCGTCCACCGCGGTGCGCGCAAGAGATGCGTGCACGGCTGCCTGCACAGTGGTGGGGATGACGATTGTCAGTACAGACACGTGGTGCGGCGCGAGCAATGGCGGAGGGGAGAGTCGGATTCGTATGCATAGTTTTATACATGCGAGGATTCCCCCTCCACCGCTCCTCACCGTGTTCGTGGTCTGTACTTACAGCCCGTAGGTGTTCCCCCTCCACTAGGAATAGTTTGCAGAAACCCACTTTCCGGCAACGCTGTACATACTCCTGGCAAGCCTGGTGGAGATGCTTGACGCCTTGTCGTTCACAGTCGCATCGTTAGCTGTTTATGAGCGTTGACATTCACGCGCAAGCAAGCTTTGCAGCTGGACTTCTCATGCGAATAATGCTTTGGAGGCTTTCGCTGTTGTCACTATTAGTATTGTTACAATTAATGCCACCCGCTCCTTAGCACCACTTTTCTTTTCATAAATTCTACTAACCGCCAGTATTATAAACGGACGTTTTTTTGTCTGTATGTTAATGATTATTTCGAGAATCGATTAGTTTTTCTCGCAGTTTTGAAATGTACGCTCCAGGCGTGCGCTCCAAAATTGTACATACGCGTAAAGTCCTCGTCGCGCCGTGATAAAGGACAATCGCGCGGTCCTGGCGCATGAGTCTGGATTATGTACAGATATAATGTATGTAAGCATTGGGTAATAAAGTATATGTAAGTAAGCACTGCGTAATAATTAATGAAGGCGGCAGTTAATTTTAAAATATTAATGCTACCGCTATAAATACATATGAGAAGCCCGGGCAACGCCGAGTACTTTAAGCTAGTATTATTATATTATTATATTAGAGGAAATAGGGGCAAAACCGGGACGTTAAGGATAAAAGCTCATAACTTTGACATTATTAATGTAAAAAAGAAATTGAAATTAGGATTCATTAGAATAAACTCTTTATTAAATAATAGTATATATCCATTTTTTTAATACAATAACAAATGCAAAACAATTACGATTTAAAATATGTTCAATTCTTCGTCCAATTCTTCAGTCCCCCAACCCCGTGCAGCCTTCGCGAGCCCACTTACCTACGACAAGCTGTACACTGCACCCAACCTTCATTCAATTTGGATGACCCATAGGATTCTTGTACATAAATGCAAATGTCTTCACCGTCTTCATCACCACTGTTATCGTTATCCTTCCGTATTTTGTTTAATTTTGTGGTTTTCTTTCTCTTTAGTTGCAGTCCTTTATTAAGATTTAGTTGAATGTTGATAACTTCCACTTTTTCAGCTACCCGATTTTACCCCGTACGGTTTTGCCCCAGCATACAATTTTGTAAATATTACGAATTATCAACAATACCAGGCCGAAGTACAAACAAACCGTCTTAGTTATTTACACTTTAATATGCAGAAATTAACATAATTCACACAAAAAAGTACTTACATGAGCACTGTAAAAAGTGTTGAAGTTTCTTAACTATCGAAAATTAGATCAGAGCGTTCAAAAACACACAAGATGATATAACCTTACTATGCACGATTTTAACATGATCATCTTTTGTGGATGAAACAATGCACATCCTGACAATATGTCGCTGCAAGGACGCGGAAAAATTTAAGGCTGTTTTAAAAATAATAGCACGTCCCGGTTTTACCCAGGTACCCGGTTTTGTCGTAATTCCCCCTATATTATATTATTATATTAATATATTAAGCTGCTAGACATCTGTTGTCTTATTCATTGACAAATTGCGAACCGTCTTCGCTCGACGTCCCGGTAACTACACTCTGTCAAAAGTACGTTGAACCACCTGGCTCGCACCTGGGACATGACCCAAATTCACCTACGGGACATTCACAATCGTGGTGTGTACCGTGTACAGAATGTTCAATGCCAACCGGTTGATATTGTGCAATGTGATGTAATAAACCGCTGCTGTCGATGGAGCAAGTTGTCCTAGTCTTTAATCTCAAACTTATATAATTATATAGAAACTCCAAGACCCCGGTAATTGAAGAGTACGTACATACAGGGTGACTTCTCTAAAACGTTCGAAACTTTTAAAATAGTGCTCGATATGAAAGTAAAAAAAAGACCTCTCCAATGATGAACGTTCTTTTTTTTTTTACTTTTTGGGTGAAGGATGTGGAGCTTTCGAATTTTTTTTTATTATAAGAAACTTACGGGCTTAACTAGGGTAAATCCGGGAGACGCGGTCGACCTAATATAAAATGGCTATTAAAACTAATACAGATATTACTTATTTTATGAGAACAAACCTAATATAAAATGGCTATTAAAACTAATACAGATATTACTTATTTTATCAGAACAAACCTAATATAAAATGGCTATTAAAACTAATACAGATATTACTTATTTTATGAGAACAAACCTTATATCTTCAGAATTTTATGCTAATTCAGATAAACTGGTCGATATTTGCTTTAAGACAATATTTACTGTAAATCGGGTTGAAAACTGAAGTCATGACATCTGACCACCTCACCCGAGGTGCCGGGAGAAATGGTTTTCGTCGTTAGCAAAGACCACTCACATAATTATTTATGGAAAAATAACAAAGAAGAAAGCAAAATTATTTATGAGTGAATACAACTACAGATTCATCGATATTTAATTTGTTTACGCTAAACAAGTAAAGAACACATCAAAGATAAAATGAACTACCTACCGGCGATTAGCAAGGTAAATGAATACAAAAGTGAATAAATAAAATAAATAAACAATAATAATAAAATAATGATAAAAAATAAAAATATAAATAAAAATAATAAAAAAAATCATAACTCAACCATCTTCTTTCTGCAGCGAGAGATGGTCTTCTCGTTAGTTTTGAGATGAAGAGTTAATATCGCTAAATACTTTGGCTGCATTGTCCCTCAATATCTCTATGTTATTATTCCCAAACATTAAATGAAAATAAACTTAGAACTATATTTTAAATACGATTTTGTACACCGTTGTTTGACAAAAGAGGTTAAAGTAACCTCAGTTTACCTTTTATAGCCTGTAAATCTAGAAAAATACAGAAGGAACCGAAGTGACGCTATTCATTCAATTGTTTGGCTTCTAGAGAAGTAATTGGGCTGCACTTTAACGCGTTTTTACCTATAGAGTCTGAAATATAGCGACTCGACCAACTCTCCGGCCCGACCGCGTCTCCCGGATTTACCCTATAGGAATTCAGGCATACGGAGTGTCATTAATATATTAATATATTTGGGAGTGCCGTTGCCCCGTCAACCGAATACTCACCTTTGAAATTTGTCCTGTTACAGGTATGTGGCATAGGAATCCTCGCCATCGGTGTCATCGCACACCTGCAGTTGTCCAATCTAACGAAGACGGTTGAAATGAACGTTATGTTCCCGGCGATAGTGTTAATCGTTATCGGGAGCATAATCTTTGTGATCTCGTTCTTCGGATGCTGCGGCGCCATCAGGGAGAGTCATTGCATGACTATCACGGTGAGTGCTCGTGCGGATCGTATCACTGAATCGTATTATTGAAATCGACATTCCAATAATCCGGAAACCGCGTTTCCTTTCAGTTCGCGTCGATCCTCCTCTTCATCTTGATAATACAAGTGGCGGTTGCTGTGTACGCGTTCGTCGTCTTTAAGAACCACGACAACCATGTCTCTATCACAGAAACTTATACTAAGCTATTCAACGACTATCCTACGGTCAAGGAGGAAGCAGATATTGTCAATATTATTCAAGGCAACGTAAGTGTGCTTTACAGGAATGTCTCGCGGATCTGAATTCTTCCAGCAGATCTCGCTGCGAGATGTCCGTAGCGATTTTACGCGCGCAAGTATAAATAGGTTGGCTCTGAGAGGTTCGCACAATTCGTTACAGTTGAAATGCTGTGGCATCAACTCTTATGCCGACTTCCGTGCTCATGACAACTTCACTGGCGATATCCCCTGGAGTTGTTGCGGCAAAGCGGAAAGGGAGAAGGTTTGCTCGGAGAGTGAAGTGAAGAATGTTCCTGGCTGTGCAGACAAAATCTCAGAAGCCCTTCAAACCGCAGGAACCGTGTTGGGTGGTGTCGCTATTGGTATTGCTGGAGTTGAGGTAAGCTTCCGCCTCAGAGCTTATCATTCGTGCTTTCCGAATGATTATTTATCAGTGGGAAGCATTCAGGGGCGGATTTGGGTACTGTAGGCTGAGTAGGCTGCAGCTTAGGGCGGAAAATTTTGGGGAGTGGCAAATTTTGGGGAGCGGCAAATTTCGGGGAGCAGTAAATTCTGGGGAGCAGTAAATTCTGGGGAGCGGCAGATTTTGTGGAGCGGTAATTTTCGGGAAACGAAAAATTTTGGGGAGCGGCAAATTTTGTGTAGCGGTAAATTTCGAGAAGCGGAAAATTTTGGGGAGTGGCAAATTTTGGGGAGTGGCAAATTTTGGGGAGCGGCAAATTTTGGGGAGCGGCAAATTTCGGGGAGCAGCAAATTTTGTGGAGCGGTAATTTTCGGGAAACGAAAAATTTTGGGGAGCGGCAAATTTTGTGTAGCGGTAAATTTCGAGAAGCGGAAAATTTTGGGGAGCGGCAAATTTTGGGGAGCGGCAAATTTTTGGGGAGTGGCAAATTTTGGGGAGCGGCAAATTTTGGGGAGCGGCAAATTTTGTGGAGCGGTAAATTTTGTGGAGCGGTAAATTTCGGGAAGCGAAAAATTTTGGAGAGCGGCAAATTTTGTGTAGCGGTAAATTTCGAGAAGCGGCAAATTTTGGGGGGCCACAATTTTGCGAACTGACAAATCTTCAAATCCGCCCCTGGAAGCATTGCATCGTATTTGGTAAATCTCGCTTTGAATTATTCCCACGCTAAGATCTCGATGCTTAGCGTGCTCCGAGGTCAAAGATCGTTGGTTAATCCATACTTACATTACTTACTGAAATCCAATGGGCGTTTAGTCACATGCTCTGCGTTTACTACGCATGTGTGTAACTTCACGTAAACTATAGCCGGAATATAGACTTTTATTATTGTCGTAGCGTAGAATCCCTACTACACGTATACTTGTTTTATTATGTTCCAGCTGGTCGGCATTATCTTCGCACTTTGCTTGGCGAATTCCATCAGGAACACTGAACGTAGAGGTTACAGGGTTTAAGGAGGCTGAACGATCAAAAGTGTATACGTATATACGTTATGTGAAAATTAATATAATTAATAACACTATTCTACCATAAACAAGTCGGCCTTGAGACGCGGTAGAAGTTACAGATTGCAAAACAAATTTAGAGAGAGACCTAATGAACGATAGACGGTAAGAGGGTGAGCGCGGGAAGACGACGAAGTGCCTTTTCATTTGAATTTCCAGTATAGTGTTTTGTTTCAAATCTTCGACCGTGGTATACATGATATTGAACGCGTAAACATGTTATTTAATGTATTTTTTATTTTGATATATTATCATTGAACTGGATAGATTTTTTTATTAATGGTAGGCGAGACACAATAATAGTACTAGTAGTAGTCATAATAATAGTAATAATAGTAATCGGTGCAAAATATTTCTAGAGGTTCGGCCATTCTTTTCATGTTTCGAAATTAACATGACATTCGTACGTTGACGTATAACAGTACCTAGCATTTCTGCACACAGCGGGCGAAAGATCGTTTCCAAATTTTTGGGCTGAAGCAAGCGGGATCTGAGTTTCGAAATTCGTGATACTCCAAATTAAAAATGTTATATTCCTAGAGTACTTTAACCGTGCTAAAGGGAAGCTAAAATCACAGCGCGTTCTGGAGCTCCGCGAACGTATGGAAAAATATTTTTTATAAGAATATTTTGATAAGTATTACACATCGCTTACAGATGTTTTTATAAAATACAATTCATGTTGTTTGTACAGCACATATTCACTAAACTTTTCAGAGATTAATTGTCGATTATATATATAATATCTCTCTTGTAATAAAATCTGTTTTGTCCAAGTTACCATTGTTATTAACACGGATCACTCGTGTTTTGTTCTCATAAAGGAGGGAAAAGTGAAATTCAAAACACATACCTACTCTTACGCTTCCACCATGTTCCCAGATTTCATTATAATCAAAATCAATCGAGTATATTTATCACAGCTATTTACATGCAAACCAGACATAGACGCGAGCAGATTACTTCAATTATTTATTGAATTACTTTGTCTATTGTAGTGGACAACACGGTCGCGTTGACCGTGCGATATATCATTAATGTTTCTTCTTTCTGTTTTTGTAGGAACGGTTTTCTAAATTGAACATCCATTATGCGCCTTTACATTCGTTATATTGTCGTTATTTATTAAGTTCAAGAGAGGATAACTTACATCTGTTGTGCTATAATACATACTATTTACAGTTTCCCAATCACATATTTACGGCTATCGATTTCTTGGTATTCCATTCTCTTTTCCCTCCGATCGGGAGGAGGAGCGGGTGCTTAATAATCGCATTTCCGATATAATGTAACCTTACGCGTACCTTACGTCTATGTCGTTAATCGATTACTCCCGAGACTGCAGGACAAAAGTTGTTTTCGTCGGAACTTGTTCGTTGTAGTTGCTAAATATTAAAATTATCGATACAGCACGATTAACAGCTTTCTATTGTTAAGCTAGATACAAATTATACGACACGTGCTCCTGTAATATCGATTATTTCGTCGTGACAACGTAAAGTCGGATTCGGCTTCGTCGTACACGTGCCGTATCCACTTAGCCGTTCAATTAACATATTAACAGACATCGTTAGACTACGAGTACGGGGAATAGCGTATTAACGGATGAACGCAAAAGACAACTTTGTACCCATACAGTCTTCGTTTCAAATATTGAAAATATCCATCGTGTTTAATTATGCCTACATGTAAAATATCCCGATCTCTATCGATCCATTACCTTAACGTTACACGGACTAATGATATATTTACTCCTAGTAATTTGACCAAACGCGTCTCACGACACCGTCAATCTCGAGGACGTGTCCACGTTTCCATCGGAGTAGCGCGCACATTTCGTACAAATCGCGACGAAACGCATCTATGTATGTAGTTGGTACGGCGTTCTGATCGTAACGTATTTATCTACCTTCCTTGCGAGTTTCTTTTCTTTCTATCTTCTACCACTCGTGCGTATCCGCTCAAAATTAAACATTCCGCTATCTTACACAGCTCGTCGGATGTACAGAGGCTCGATGATCCTTCGTCGGAAACGAAACGAAAGTCGTACATATTTCTAGCGTATATACAAGCGTGCCTCAAGAACAGTGAGGCGACCAGGAACATCTTTTGCCACTTTGCAATCGAAGCATTCACTTTTAAATTATAAACGATTCAAATTTCAGCGCGCCCGAACTAATTGATCGGGTGTAAAGACGAATATTATCTCCGCGGAGGACATACAGATATAAAGCTCGTTTTGATTAACATTCTTTATTACACAAGTGAATATCTCGTGGTTAAGTGGAAATAGCATGTCTCAGAAGTCGGATTTTTAGGCTCCAACTCACCTTGGAAACAAAGCCTCAGATTGCAAAGTGGTAAGTACCTTTTTTCTTTCTTATAGTACAAGGAATTTGCATGTTTCTGCTTGCCCCATAATTTTGAGGCAGCCTGTATGGAGAGTGTCTCAAAACCGTGACCACAAACGTAGCTATACGTAACTAAACAACAGGACTAACTGAAAGTGACAAAAACATTCCAATAAGCACAGGCTGGTGATAAAAAAGAAATTTAAAAATGTTCGTACCTACAGCTAGTGGGTATCGAGTAAAAACCTCTTCCTAATTCAGACCTGTCTTTATTAGAACCTCCTTGTTTCTTCCCACGATTCCCCATTACCCGGAGTGGGTTTGTTCCCAGAGCTTTGAAACACCTCGTATAATGCGTGCCTTACACAAACAAGAATAGACTACGTGCCTCGTCAACAGTACGTCCAAGGTTCGCCCAGGGAATGGTACAAATTTTCGTATCCATACAAAATCTTTGAATAGCCTTAATCTAGTGATTTCTAAGCTCAGTTTCGGAAGATAACGCGTCGCGTTCAAATCATACGGGTTTCGTTGGAAAACGTAGAAACAGTTACCATCCGCCGAACACCACGTTTGTGCGTGTTCGTTCAATGGAAATCATTCGGAGGTTGCATTTTCTCCGATCAGTGTGTAACTTCTTCCCCGAGACTCTTGAATTCTCGATGGAAAGTGCGGCGAGAAGTCGGGGGGGGAAGCTCTCTGTGCGTGAATCCCCAACGACGGCAATACTCCGTTGCGCGTTAAAGACGATTTTTAATAAAACTCACCGCATTTGGTACCGTTACTGGATCTAGTTTCAAGAAGTATCGCCGATGGAAGTACCGTTCAAAATGCTTGGGATCATTCTTACAGGATTCGTATGAGCTCGCGGCGCGAGGTAGGATCATAGTTTCAGTCTATGATGGTCTCCATCGTGGCAATTCGTATGCACTGTACATGCTACTAATGTTACTAATAGCGTTCGGACCACCTCTCGCAGAGATTGGCTCGTACTCGGGTGTCAAGTCCGCACGCTAATTAAGAAATCTATTTCCACGTCGTGAGCAATAATACGTTTCAAGTACAACAATTGTCTTCTGCCGGCTCCCCCCCCCCCCCCCTTATCTGTACGTATAAAGTTAAGTAGTCGAGAGAGAATCGTATTATCGAAACGGAATTCTTTCATCGATCGGAGCTGAGCCTGCTACGCGACAGATCAGATCCGTTTATCGGGAACGGTTCGCTTAATAGTTCTACGACGAGGAAGCTCGCAAATAAAAAATAGCAAGGCACGGATGCCTTGCCGTGTGAGTTCTACGAGAGTCGTCTCATTGAACGGCGTCCAGATGAAACGATGCTATTAGTCTCGCGGTTTATCTTCAGTAGTCGCCTCCGACGCGTTTCTGAAGATGTACAAAAACTCTGATACGTGCAATCGGATAGCGAACAACTGCTCTTATTCATAGGAAAATGAGTACCCTATTTACAGATTCGAACGTTCCAGTGCGAGTTCAATGATCAGGATGCGGTGAGAAGTAGCGAGTAGCTAGAGGCTGGAACGTGTGCACACCTTGAGAAGTTTTGTCACAGATAGGCAAACTATGATACACGCATCTATCCATTTAGATATCTTGTTACTCCAGTTCATCTTTCGCGTTAACGTCAAATTGTCTGATTAAGGAAGGATGTAATTTATGGCAAGGAGGCATGGAGGGCATTCTGCAAGGATGTTTAATCTCGTGCGCTGTACACTTAGGGCCACAGAAAATGAGTACACAAACAAGTTTCCATTAAAGCTTCTTACTACAATAAAGCTATACTGACCTTCTATGAGAAACCTGCCGAATACATTCGGGTATATTTAAATCCATCAGAATTATACGACTCGAGTTATTCGTCGCAACTCGAGAAGTAGTTTCACCAGTTTTCATTTATAAATAACACGATACAACGCAACAGTTCCCCTTCGCGAATGGACGTCCACGAAGAGTTGCATAAATCTTTGCCAAGTGTATTCCAGAACAAAGGTAGGATCAGTGATAGGCGTACAATTCTCTTGAAAATTTTCAATCAATTCAGCATATTTCCAATCGCTTCGAGTGCTATTCGAATCGCGAGATTGTTATTACGTTATAACTAGTTGGCAATGGACAGAAATAAAAGATTAAAAATTCCCAAGATCCACCAACCCTCTCACCCGTAAATATACCAAACACTCTTATGATGCGAATGAAATTCGAAGCGACTGGAGTTAATTGGAAGAAGGGGGACTTGATGCCCATTGCTATCGGGAATACCTGTCGATCCCGTGATCGAGCGAAGCAGTTTGCCTATCCCTGACGAGAGCTCTCGGCTGGCGGGTAGCTTTAGAGACCTGATCGCGCGACTCGTATCCTACTGGAAGCTGATATCCTACGGGGATAGCTTCATGATGTCGCCGCGAAGCTCCGCGGACGGCGCGTCGTCCAGATCGATGAGACTGGCGTTGGAGCCTGCCGAGGATGCCGGCACGATCTCGTCGAGGAAGTCGAAGGAGGCCACCGCTTCGCGTTCCTTGTCCCCGTATCGCACGAAGAAGTCGTCGCCGCGTTCGATAATCGACGGCCTCGAGCCCCAGGTGGACGGTAGTCGCAGCACACGGTGTGCCTGGGCCGCCGATGCTGAGAAACCAAGCGCAGCGGGTCAACATGCCTCAGACCTCACTTGATCTCTTTTCTCTCTCTTCCTATACCGGCTCTAGCAGACACAGAGTAGCTCGGCTTAGCACTCTTAACACGTATCACGCCCCTCTCTCTCTTTCTCTCCCCCTCACTCTCCTCTACAACGTATTTACTCGTGTCTCCATAGATTTCTCATATCTCCGACCCCTGCGTTGTCAATTCTCCCGCTCACTGGGCCAGTTAACTTCTCTCGTGGACATTACCGTTCTCTCGAGGACACTTTGCATTGGCAAGCGCACGACTTCCTTCTGTTTCGCGACCCGTGACAGCCGAATAGCGCGCTCGGTCTTATCCTCTCAAGAAAGCTTCTTGCAACGACGGTGGGGTACGACGTTACTCGACTACGACTCCCTGCTAGTCGGCTGCCACGAGCGATGCGGTGTGATCGAAATGAACGAGATGTTAGAGTTTTGTAACTGCGATGGTTAGTTGCGTTAAGGGCCGCTCGCCTGCACCGGGCCTAACAGAGAAACGATGGCAAGAGTGTAGAACGATGAGAGCGTTCGGAGGCCGTAGTAGAGATAGCATGAATGAACGATATTGTGTAATAGTCGAGTACCTGCCAATGACACTTGAAAAGTACCAATCTTATATAGAATGAGAGAGAAAGTAACTGCTCTACGCGACACCCTTGACGCAATTCCAGACGCGTCACCGGCTCGACACGGTGCTGACAATCCCCGATGTACAGCGGGGACCATAGGAACCCATTTATATAATTTACACAGTTTTCGAAAGTCTGCCTCATTTAGCTTTACAACGACGTTATTCTGTACGTTCAAAGGAAACAAAAAGAAAATAATCTATTAACACATTACGGACAAATTTTTTACGGTCAACCGCGGATCTATCCGTTTGATGCTGTATCTCGATATAATAAAAAATAAATGTGCGATCGTGTTCGTAATGTGTTAACCGTTAGATGAGAATCCACGAGGGTTACCCCGCGCCCTTTGCGAGAGGCGAGAAGTTGGAATTGCGTAAAGGTGGCCCGGATCGAATTCGTTTCTGTATCGTCTTCTGGTTAATAATCTGTTAGTAAGCCAATGGAAAGTCCGTAGTGGCCGTACAGTTCAGGCTGAATTGTAGGTCCCGGGCGAAACGATTCCTCCCCAACTGGCATGTCGGTTACAGAAACTGATCGTCACTAAGCCGAACTACGTAGCTTTTCTTGTGACAATCAAAGCACACCGCGTAGGAGCTACCATCTGAACAGAAAACGTGGAAAAGGCTATGTACAGAGCGAGGGCTACCAGGCGTTCAGTGGTCTTGTTTCCGTTTCATTGTGACTGTACAGTGATGGTGTTAGCAGCGTACCGTGTTCACGTGTTAGTAGTGCAAAGCCCACGCTAATATACCGTTCGACACCGTGGCTAGAAGACCTCTGTCGTCTCGGCCCCCATCATCGCGTTCTAGGTACTTGCACTCGAGCAGATTCTTAAACAGAATGATTCGATGATCTGTTGGTTCAATGATTCGGCAACGGTGCTTCTGGGTATATCAGCGTGATTTAGAGATGTCGTTAGTGATGTCATGTCGAGTGTAACAAGCGGAAGCGATACTTTCGTAGTGCATTCTCGAAAGAAGATTGCTGGTGAATAAGACGCGTTTGCTGCACGTATCGTTTCCTTTTCTACAGCGAAAGATCAACGAGAAGTGGAAAGTTATCAAGTGTTTCGTCACGATCGGTATCGCTGAACGCGCCTCGGCAATTTGTGTGAAGCGGAGGGTATAGTTTCTCAGTTAGGAAAGAAGCATCTGAGAGCGATGCGCAGGATTGGGCGGGATGAGGATGCGCTCTAACGAGGACCGTTGATAAATACCTTTCTTTTGTCGTCGGTATCGGTGTAGTCTGTGCAAGTGACGGTAATCCGGCGGTTCATCCCCCGAGTCACTTCCGGCTGATCCGCTGCTCGATGTCGCTGAAGAACTCTCGCTGCTTGCCAGCATCACGTCTAGGAGGTTGGCTCTTGCCTGTAGGAGTCGCGATATTTTAAAGCGAATCATTTCATTCTTAGACATAGCAGTCGTTGTTCTCAACTTGTTAACTGGGACAGATGTATTCACTCGTCGTTCAGACGTTGGAAGTTTACATTTCCAAATCTACACGAGGCTTCTTTTGCTAAAAAAGATGACCCAGCTAACAGGTTAAACGAGAAGCCATCGACACTCGGACTCGGTACCCAACGACCACACTTTTTCACTCTGCGAAACTTACTTTTGGGTCGGTGAAGTCAATATCCCGTTCAACGTGAACCCATCCGGTTGGACAGCAGCAAGCGAGATCCAATTTTTCAAGCGGCACCTGGTTGTCCTGGTTGGCGTTGTTCTCCTCGTTCTTCCTGATCATTCGATTCAGCTCGTCTATGACGTCCTTCGACGTAGCGCGTTCGTGGAAGCTCAGCGATCGGTCCCTTCCCTCGATCAGCAGAGGTGCTCTTGCTGGGCTCACCTAGTAGCAATAAAGACATAACACTAACAACATTCTTCCAATGAAATTCTTCAGCGATCGAGAATGCGAGATTAAATCCGGAATAACTCTCCTGTAAGAGGGAACTTACAACTGTGCTCGGCGTGGAGGACGTAGCCGCCTCCTCGTCCTCCTCAGGGACAGCGCCCAATTCGGACGGCGCAACCGTGGTGTAAGATACGCCGCCGTTGCAAGCCACTGCGCTGATTATTCTCTCTTCCGGTGCTAGAGATGGCACGGGTATCTGATCCAGCAGATCGTCGTTACTGCTCGTTTCAACGATGTTTTCCGCGTTACTGTTATCTTGATCGACGGGCGCTTCCATCTCGGCGCACATCGCCTCCGTTCCGCACACGTCCTTGCTTTCGCTTCCCTCTAGAACTACCCGCGCCAAATTACACTTCGATCACCGTCGTTAATAAATCACTGTTGAAGACAGCCGAACGCAGCTTCAACGACAAACACCAGCAAAGAACGAACCTTCTGTTGTAAGAGACGGGTTGTTACGCTCCAGACGATTGTTCGGTGCCTCGACCAAATACATTTGCTGCTCAGCGATGAAGGACAGAACGTTCTGGAGGGCTTGCTCTCTGTCCGGCGGCGGTCGTCCGCTTCTCGAGGACGTGCTCGCCAAGCTCTTCGTGCTCTCGAACTTGACCAGTCTGTAGAAATCCCTGGTGAAGTCTGTGCCAATGGAGGGCGAGTCTGGGTCGTCGCTGCACCCGGACAACGCCGCCGATGATCGTTTGCTGGAGTTCTCCAGGGCTCCTTCCTCGCTGCTCCACGAAGCACCTGGGCTCGTGGCGTACGGCCACGATCCGGTCGCTCTGGCGTCCATGAGAAGGGCAACCTGGCGCGACGGAAGAGAAGCATTCTTGAATTGAAGAAACAGCCGAACAGAACTATCACGTGCGAAAGACTGGACGATAGGAAGAAATGGCAGAAGTATTCCATAGAGGGACGAAAGAACTAAATGTATTTCTGTCAGGGAGGATGTCGTATCGTCCTTGTTATATTCTGTTACGACGTTCGTACCAATTCTCCTCCCGTTCTATCAGCGAGGTAACTGGCACCATTCCACAAGCATTCGTTCGCGTCCTCCTCCAATTCCAGGGGATTATGCTCCTTGATTGCTGGCAGGGCGGGGGTGGTGGTGACGGCGGGCTCCTTCCACACCGCGGATTCGTTCTGAACAAGGTCCTCGGTGGACAACGAGAAACTCCAATCTTCCAGCTCTGCTCTGTCGTATTCCAACTCGAGGAGATCTCGATGTTGTTGAGCACTTCTGCTGTCGTCCAACCTGAAATTTATCTCGCCGTTTAATCGCCACCGCTGTTGTACCTCACCGTCCAGTTAAACACACGAGCAATCATCTCCTTCGGATCTATTTTATTCAACGAATCCAATTCTAACTGATCGTCTTCTATAAAAATGCAAATTACCGAAATGAAAGGACTTGCCCCACCATTCATAAATAATTCAATGCCGTGCTCGCTGCTCGGGATATTTAAACGTATCTCGAGGAGACTGTTAATGGCGAACATCTTTTATCAAGCGTATCCCCGTGTTTCTTATTGCGATACATGTATGTTCGGAGCATACCTGAGCCACTGTTGCACGTATTCGGCGTCCCAGCCATCCTCCTCGACTAGGAGGAGGGACGAGGACCCCATGGGGCTGGGCAGCTTGTACGGCGTGAAGTTCGTCGTCGTGGTCAACTTGAGGCATAGGTGACTGTCAGAGAAGCTGCGCATCACGTGCTGATACGGCAGCAGGTCTTTGGTCGGCGGGTAGCTGTGACGTGGATTTATTCCCATGGTGACGTTTAGCGGTAAGAAGAGGACGTCCGGGTCGCCAGCGTCGAGGGCGACCAGCCGCGCGTCAGGGGAAACATCCGCCTCGGTCTCGTCGGTCGCCTCCTTCAGATCCTCCAACCCTCGGGAGGGCTCCTGCCGGGCGCCCTCGCCCTGCACGTCGCTGGACATTGTCGAGTAACCCTCGTCCCTGTTGCCGCTCTCCGGGCTCTCGCTGCCTTCCTCCTCCGACGGTTTCTGGGCTGGATTTCAGATTTTTAAGCAACCCCAATATTAGCTTCCCTTTTATCGTCTAAGTCAGTTTCGCCAGAGATGAGCAAAAATTTTATTCAAATAAAAATTTTGAATAACGAATGAAAGTTACAAAAAAATTATTCGTCATGTGTCGAATAAGGTCAAAGTAACTTTTATTCGATCTGCTATTTAAATAATTTTTATTTACAATTAGTTAATGCCCAACTCCGGTTTCGTGCGAAGAATTAAATTTCTGATTAGGTGATCACGGTATTTTGGTAATCTTTAGTTTGTAAGTTAAAGTTTTTGGTAAAAGCATTTTTGCTTCGCGTTGGACAAGCATGGCGGTGATAGACCTACCCAAGGGTCTGTTCCTTCGGCACTTCGTAGCCGCCATGACGGGTATTTGTAAATTGAGAGAACGAGGCCTCGACAGAGGGACCCAAGCCGGATCCAAACCGAGAGCAGCCACCACGGCCGCTGGTCCAGCTTCGAGGATCCCTTGGATCAACTCCGACGGACTTCCAGGACTCGCGGCTTGAGCCAGTATTCCTGAAAGCGCACGATTTTGAGCCTCGAGCTCTCGAATGCGCCTTTGCAGTGCACCGATCTCTTCCCTGAGACCCTGCGTACGGAGAAAGCGTAATGATTAGCAGGGCTTGTCGGTGTCGATCCGACTCGAACGATATTCGGTAGAAAGCGCGTTAGCGGACGGATAACGAGGCTTGGTTACTTCGATGCTATAAAATCGAGGTGCTATTTGCTTGCATGGATAAGCGGTTTGCGATGCATTCAAGTTGCGCTAACTTTAAGTAACGAAAGACCTGGCGAGATTTAAATATCAGCACTTAGGAAGGCACAAGTGGTTTCCAGTTAGTTTCGTTACTCTAAAACTCTGAGAAATTTAAAGGGATGTGAAATTTTTACGGTATCGTGCGCAGCAGGGATGACGGAGGGTAGATTCTTTTCAAATTCAGTTCAAATCTTCCACTCTCTGATCAGCACTTCCTTCTACAAATGTACAAATGAAATAATATCGACAATATGCGCGTTACGTAGTCAGTCTAATTTGATATGCACGTTGCACACTCGCAGCCTTGCAACGTTGCAGCTCAGCAGATGCAGATGGATCGGACGGGAATGATTTTAAGGACATTTGTTTAAGTGATGACGGACGCGTTTAAACAAGTCGTATGAATACGAAACAAACGATTAATTACTTAGTTACATCTCTAGCGCAGAACGAAGGATTCCCATAGTATAATATTAGTAGACGAAATGAAAGAGGTACGAGGTGAATGAACCAGGATTGAAGATTGATCGGAGAAAAGAAAAGAAAAGAGCGAAGGAAGAGTAAGAGAGAGAAAGACAAGTCGAGGACGTGGTAACGAGAGCATAGCAATGAACCTTTTGGGATAGAAGGGCGCGGACCACCTGGTTGGCGACGTCGTCCAGGCACCGCTCGTACTGGCGGCGCTGAGCGTCCGCGTCCCGCGCTAAGGCAGCGTGCTCGGTCTCCAAGGTCGCCAGACGTGCCACCAGCGCGGCATGCACTTCACCAGCGCATGCAGCCTCCAAACCCCGCAGCTGACCCCTCATCGACTCGTTCTCCAGCTGCAGCTTCGAGATTTGTGCCTGATACTGGTGCACGCGTGCCTGCGTTGCAAACATCAAAATCTCATTACCAATTCCGCGCGATACTTCGCTACTTCCATCCACACCATACTCTTATCCTCGACCCTTTACTGCAAGAAGCTTTCTGCCTTTCACGCCCTGATACGAAAGCTATTTGCTTAAAGGGTTTGACTGCTTTGGCCAGGCCAAGAAATACCGCATCTTTTGGAATTTATTTCTAAGTTATTTGGAATTTATTTCAAAAACACTTTTATCGATAAACATTTTTCAATGAAGATAGAGTTTGCATAATATATACAATTTTTTTTCAAATATCAAAACATTCCGAATATTTTAAATTTTTCCGAAACGGTGTACGTTGTAATTTGAGTAAAACTCTACGGATTTTTATACAATTTTGCACAGATGTTGTTAAATGTATTCTCTATCATCCGATTGTCAATTTTTTTTCTCGATATTTTAATTTTTACCTGACTTATGCGTAAGTAAAGTACATTTTCTTATACACGAAAATGAGCTGTTTGCTTCAAAATGTAGCTATTTTGTTATTTTTCAACCAATCGAAAAAATTGACGGTTGGAAGATAGAGAATACATTTATGAACTTCTGTGCAAAATTGTATAAAAATCCATAGAGTTTTACTCAAATTACAGCGTACACCGTTTCGGAAAACGTGGTTTCCACAAAAACACACTTAAAGTTTTCGGAATGTTTTGATATTTGAAAAAAAATTGTATATATTACTCAAAGATGTCTCTATCTTCATTGAAAAATTTTTATCGATAAAAGTGTTTTTGTCACTTAGAAATAAATTCCCAAAGATGCGATATTTCTTGACCTGGCTAAGGTGGTCTAACCCCTTAACAATTGTCGTGGCTTTCCAGACCTTGACAGTGGATCTTGTATGAGTTGCTTTAGAACGAGGCTTTGCGGACCCTTTCTATTCGCGATGAAGTACAACACACCATATATCTGAACGTCAGCGACACAACGTGCCCCTGGTGCACCGTGCAGTCGGTCCATGACGTCTCCCGCATGAACGGGCAACTTCTTCGTCGCGAGACGCACCTTCCAAGGAAGAGTTGGTTGCGGCTCGCGTCGAGGGTTAATAATGCGAACGGCCGTTATTAGCAGAAAGGCGTTTAACGTTAAATTAGGGCTGCGGAGACCTGTCGGAGACAGGGGTGCTAATAGAGGGTGCGTGTGTCTGATTTATAACAGTCGTGCCAGCCAGCCGGCCCTTGCTAATGTCTACACCCCCGTTTTCTTCCGAAAGTGAAGGGAGGCCAACGATTTTCTGTCATCCCTCCACCAGGCGCAGGGAAATAAAAATACAAACTGGCCGCTTCTTGGAATCTCCCTCCCTGCGACGCATCTCACGACACCGCTGCCGTTGCTACGCGCGCCTAGGCTGCGGATCCTGGTAATTTATCGTCACGCACGACGACAGGAGACAGACCGTCGCTTCTGCGCTTCTAAATTGCGCGCATCGGTCTCGTGAAATTTCTAATCTAATTCTGAAGCGGTCCTGCCGCGACCCCTAGCAAGTGCCTCACTAGTCGTGACGTGCGACTTGTCACTTTGAAATACGACGAGGTATAGAGAATCCACGTAGATGGAGGTGTCACAGGACTTATTGATGTATAATACTTTATATTTCGAAATTAAAAAGTCTCGATAATCGTGTTTCCTAAAAGTGGACTCCATTTATTTCCCCCGCGTGCATTCTCTGTGTGTTGCTGCCTCGTGTGTAATTCACTAGGGTGGCCCTTATTTTCCAACATCGGATTTCTTTTGCTATAGGTGGTCCGCGCGAAGTGCGAACCCCGCTGCATTCAAATGTTGTTATTGAAAAAAATGGTTGGAAGCACGAAAAAATTATATACACAGTAATTGTAGAAAATTGAATGCTCTTTTAATATTATTTGAACAGAATTTCGACAGGGCTGAACAGTTTTGAGAAATTCTTTAAGAAATTAAAAGAAAATAAATATAAATATACCTATATAAGTTTAGAAATTCTAGACTTTAAGACCTGGTCGGCACCCTTTCCTGTTGTCCGATTGCAATCAACTTTTTCGGGGATTATCTTTTTATGAAATGGAACCATTCTAGATGGTGAGAGTAAAGAAACACGTAAAAGATATTTCGAGACATAGGTAGATATAAAGAAGACCCACTCTAGTAATTCACGCTAGAGATTAAGTCTTGACCGAAGAAAAGAAGATCCACTCTAACATTCTGTTCCCAAGCATGACCACCGTCGATCACCCATTGACGAACCGCTGCAATTGAAAATCGAAGGAATCGATTACACCCATTGAACGCACCCTCGCCTGCTGCCAGGTAGAATTATTTATCGAATGCGGTTCCCAAGCAACTTTTCGACGCGAGATCGACAGCCGTCGGGGACGGGGCGGCTGGCGAGGGTGCAGGGGGGAGCTCGAAAGTAAAATCGAACGGTTACAGAGAACTCTTGCTGGCGTGCTCGGCTCCTGGCAGTCGATAGAGGGATTTTCAGGGGCCGGCGTCCGTGGGGTGGACGACATTGAACCAGGGGATCGAGTGACGATCGATAATAAACGGTATTTCGTGGGGCAGCGATGCGCACCCCTCGCCCCCACTGAATCTACGACTCTTTTAGAAGCAAACCGGCCGTGAACGAGATAGTGCGTACATTCTAAGGGTTCGCAGTGAACGCGAACGTTTACTGTTCTCCTCCCTTCCCATTGCGCCGCCGTTACTTTGTTAAGTCTGGAATATTGGCCGTTGGCAAACACGCGGCGGACGTATCGTCGGTTATTGCGCGGAGATTTGCAGGACAGACTGGAAATTGTTGCATTCGATAGGAACCTAACGCGTGTGTGGGCATGCATATGCGCTGTGACGTTGCGCATGTCGCAGGGCAATTGTAAAGCCGAAAAAATGTTTTTACCTCTATTAGGCCGAGGAACCACAGCATTTGTCACTTTTATATATGTATACTATACATATAATAGTTAGATCACCTATACTCTTCAGACCATTTTTCTTCTCATCACGTTTCAACGTTACGGATCCAATTTGTAGAATTTGTACTTTGGAGAATAATTATAATGACAGGGTAGTGACGAGGAAGATCAGTGTTTCCCAAACTTTTTTGAATCGCGATCTTCTTTTATAATAATCAAATAATCTACGACTCCCCTCCCATATAAGTTAAGGTAAATATTTCCTTCCTTTCATTTATGAAAAATCAGTGTTACATCATTAATAGAATATAGTGACCCCCCCGCCCTAGAAAACACTTCGCGACCCACAGGTTGGGAATCACTGCTTTAGATATTTTTGCACGGAACCTCAATGTGTTTAGGTCTGAACTGCAGAGTTCTCTATCGAAGGATATGATAATTTCTTTTCTAGTTTATTTCTTCAGTTACCTATTCAATAATTCTTGATTTTCCTATATTGCTACCAGTTAATTTTTATTTTGTCTTGGGTGTTTTTATTGTTTATAATCTCGTGTGTCATAATATATTCCGTTTTTCATATTGTAAACATTGGGGTCTACCCGTAAAAGGAAATAAATAAATAAATAATACTTTAATACCCGTTGTTGTGGAATCGTTTCATTACGCTAAGACTGGAGGTCTCTATCCGTATTAAAAAGTACTATGATTCCTCAGCTTAATGGAGGTAAGAATTTTGGAAAAATCCTGATTTCACAATTGTCCTACGTCATATACACAGGACATTACTGAAACCATCCAGGGATCAGGATCTCGGTCCACTTACGCGGGGGACGAAAATCTGTCCTTAAATATTGCAGAAATGTCTAGAGACGTAGTAGGTACAGGAAATTTTCAAACATCTACTTTAAACAGTTTTCTTTTCCCGATTAATGCACCCTGCAAATTCTATCTTCCTATCGCTCCAGCTCCCACTGTAATTACCCTAGGAATACCCGCGCACAGCAGTATATACCCGCCGACGCGCTTACGCCCAAGTGGCTTTGTCTCCGTGAGCAGATACCGCCCGATCTGTTCCATTCTGGTGGCGTCAGGTCTGGCAGAAGTTACCGGGAAGCTAATGGAAACGCCGAAACAGAACGGGCCCCCGTACCCCGCCGATCGTCAGATAAGTCGATACCGCCGTAACAGTTTAATCCCGGCAGAATCGAGTATCCGTTGGACGCGGTCCCGACGTCGCTCGTTTGGCGTGTCGCTCCGTGGAACGAAGGCACCGAGCAAAAAGGGGCGAAATGAACTAGCGTCGCGTACAGCGGGAGTCGGCGATCAGCGATCTCTGTCTTGTCGCATCGGGAACGATCGCGCGCGACGATTCGCAGGGAAATGCAATAACGGTCGGCTTCGTACGAGGACCGGCTGTTATCGAGCAGGGGGTGCGGGAAGCTTTTTACGCGTGTGTCATCGCGTGCCCCGGCTTCCGTGCGCAAAAACGAAATAGCCATGACAATGAACGCTCGACTAGTCGATCGGCTGCGAGAGCAACGGACGGAGGGGGTTCGGCACTCTTCGTTATCTGGCCCGTGCTTATCGACAGCGCGACGAACGTGGGGAGGATCGGACCGATATTTCGCGATGCCTTTCGTCCCCCGCCTCGCCCCCCCCGAGTGGCGGATTAAAATCGGATGAGCCACTCGAACGGATATAAATTTAAGGAGGACGCCGCCCGGCGGAATTGAAATAGCGCTCGTTTCAAGGGGGGGCTTGTTCCGGTCGACTGAACGGTGAGCAAGCACGATGTAACGCCAAGTACGGCCAATTATCGGGTAATCGAACTCTCCTACGGCTGGGAGTATTAATGGTGGGCTCGCATGCCGTGTAATCGATATCGAAATTCGTGTAACGAAAGAGCCACGGCGGCTGGGGATTTTCTGAATCGTTTCGGCCCGCCAGGCGGTTGCTACCGTTCGAGAACTCTGGGCGTAAGCCTTTTGAAAGCGCGCTTAGCGTCGGACGCCTCTCTACCCCTCTTCTAATTGATCAAAGACTAATTAACGCTTCACCGATTGCTCGTTTTGCGAGCTCACTCATTGTCCTTGGGCCCTTTCAGATTCTTGGACTATTCGTTGGTTCTTGAAGACCGCGCGCTCGCGAGCTTTCGCATTGGCGAGCCGCGGTATTCAAAGGCACTTTCGGAGGATACTTCTGAAAGCCTAAGTGACTAAAGTGTGAAAGACTGGAACATGCTACTTTGGAATACTCTTGTCTGCGAATATAATTCTTGAATAGTCGAGGCAGATAGAAATGGTCCATGTGTATTGCATGGAATTATTTTAAAATCGATGGTTAATTTACCGCGAAAGTTGGTCGAACGGCTTACCTCGTAAGAAAGCGTGAGCGCAGTTTTCTCTTGCTTCAGCTGTTCGGCCCTGTGCTTGTGCTGCAGCAACCCCCGCGACGACTCCTCCATCCTGTAACAAATCAGACACGCTTGAAGGGGCAGTCCAATTTTAATTCCCGTCGAAAAGATTCTAATTGAACCGACCCACGGCCCTGCTTCAATCTTTTTCGCCTTTTTACGCGAGCGGAGGCACCGATGTTATTCACGTCTCAGTTGCTCTCGGCATACCAATCCCACCGTGAAATATTAATATTTCAAGTTGCAGCGCGGCCAGGAGCGTTCTTCGGTATAAAAAAATTTCAAATAATATTCCCGATTATTTGCGCTAGGAAAAAGTTGTCGCTTTCGTATCGGTATAAAGGAAGCAAGTGAAATGGATGATCGCAGCTGCGCCGCAAACGAAATGGCTATAATTTGGAAGACACTTGTGACTGTACTTCGTAGGACTTTCACCCCCGAGACGAGCAGAACACGCTTCTAATGTTTGGCCATCTGTCGTGGAAACGCTGCGTCTGTTACCCTGAATTACTATTTAGTTGTACGTAAGCTTCTGTGTGCTGAATAACAAAGATTTTCCAGGCACCCTTTACGCATTAACTCAGATTAATTGCACAAGATGTGGTCAACGTGTACACGCGATAAACCAAGCTGTTCAACGAAACATAACAATTGCATACGCTCGCCAAGTCTAACCATCTAATTTAAGGGGTTAGGCCACCTTGGAAACCCGAAAGCCATATGTAACTTTCAGATTTTTTGGGGGCTAAATTAGAAAATGAATGAAGAAACATTTATAAGGAATTTATTCTACATCCCTTATGATATATAAAAAAAATTGTAACTACTTTTTTTTAAATAAAATGGCGTTGCTGGTGCTCTTCCATTCTTGCAGTTTTTGAAAAGACACTCTCAACGACTAGCAATTGAAGTCCCGTATACTTTGACATTGATTTATATGACATTTACTATAAAAGTACATAACGATTTGTCAAAATATTGATTTTTGTGACAATGACGGACATTTGAAAAGAATATCAGTTTTAGTAAAAAAAGTTGCTTAAATATATCTGTACAATATTTATACAATACATTCCTTAATACATGCCCTGAACATAAGAAGTATAGAAATAATTTTCCACCTCATAGTATCATAAAAAAAATTCGTCTAATTTGGTGATGTTATGAGCGTCGGAGGGTGGCGTAATCCCTTAATAATCGTTCAGATGGCAACACTATATACTGGAGCAGATTTTTTTGCAAAGATGAAAGAACCTGCAGACCTACCATGAATATTTGCACAGAACCCTCAAGAGAATTCCTCAAAAGAGATACAAAGCGAGGACCAAGCTGTCTGACGCGAAACTGGGGTGAGCAGAATAAACTAAACTAAGGAAGTTTGGCCACTCGTTTTCGAAACACAGTTCCATGCCCCACTTCCAAGCCAATGATTCGCTGTGTACCCAAGGATATATCTACAAACGATGCAATCGCGGGAAAAGTCTCGACCCCCCCGATGTTGATTCGATTATCCATTCCTCCGGCACGCGTGAGCCGATTCGCGCGCTTCACGCCCGCGACGTCCAACTTTCCGCGACCAATTTCTTCGTGCGTACGCTCCGCGAGCTTAATGATCTGATTAGAGATAGAAGAGGGTCCCGGAGGCTGAGATATGAAGCCGATTTAAGCTTTCCGGGGGAGACGAACCGAGGGCTCTCCTCAACGCCTGGCAACACCCTTTCCAAAGCATCCCTCCCTGCGCGACCACTCTTCCTTCTAGCCTTTCCAACCGAACTTTCAAACTAACTGCACACTTTCGGGGCAACGTCCAATTGTTTTCTATCTCGTAGCAGCCATCTGCACTCGCGCGGAAGGGCATAATGAAGATTAATTGGCGATTCCTCGGGGGGGGGGGGGGAGGGGTTGCTGGTTCACTGCCATTTTCATGCGTCGCTTCTGAGGGAAAAACTCGCATTTGAAAATAATAGAATCTGGTAGAAAGCTGAGTAAGTGACGTGTACACTTCCAAATTCAATTGCAACTGATTCTTTGCTCTCCGGAGTGTGCTCCGAAAGCTGCTCGATAAAGGGAGAATGTGAATTCAGCAGAAATATCTTGTTACTGAAACGAAGGGTTGCAATTGGGCGTCGGGTAGAAAATTCGACGATCTGTGTGCCGATACCGAGTGTCCGCTTAGAACACCCTGGGGGCCGCTTATCGCCCGTCTCTTTCCCAGCGTCGTCTCATAGAAGATTCATTTGTGTACATATCGGATCGCCAAAAGAAACTCCGCGAATAAGCTGATTGCGCCCCGGCGAGCTTGCTTGTTCAGGCCACCGGATTGTGTATATTCGAGGAGTTCGAGGACGTTAATCGGCTTAAAACTCCGGCTCGTTAAAGTTTCCAGTTCGCCTTAACTCTTAATGTGCTTCCGAAACGATTACGAAAGTGGCCTTCGGAGGTTTCAAGTATCCGATCGGGCTTTAACGAAAGATAAACCGTCCGGGTTTATTAACGCACAGAGAAGGTGACTATCTTTTACGCGCTCGCCTTTTATCCCGTTATCCTTTATCCTCTGCTACTCTTCCCGTCTCTCTGTTCACATCGCGTTTACTCGATGCCTGCGGGTATTTCTCAAGAATTGACATTAAAGTCACGAAAGGAGGGAAGAAATATTGCGAAAGCGTATTCAAACTCCGATTTCTTTAGATATTCAGCTGTGTTTTTATGTTTCTAATTTTCGAAAAGTCTATTGCTGCGGTCGCTGGCTGCTCCGGGAAAGCAATTAAGAATTTACAGGCGTAGCTCGTAAATGTCAACAGACGAGGGCATCTTATTCCTCTCGCGAGGGATAACGCAATAATTCACAGGATCCAGAAGTAACCCCGTAACCTCCTTCATTAGAGTTTTGCCCCCGCGGTCCACTTCGCCGACGAAAATGGGGGACTTTCCACGGTGGATCCGCGTAACTTATCAACTGGGGTGCCACTTCGGGCGCCAGGCTTAAGAACAATGCTCTGCAAACAGTAATTATAAGCGCAAACAGAAGAGCGATTGTTAGCGGGGCTAGTATACGATGGAGAATCAAGATTGCCCACCCGAGGGTTCAGTTTGCACACTGCCCATTTTACCTGTTTCCTCAAGATTCCATAGATTCCCTCTAGTCAAGCTTATAAAAGTTAGACTACAGAAATTCCAAACAGAGCCTCGTGCCTCCAGTTCTTTCATATCACTAGCTTAGCTAACTTGCATTACACGGCGAGATAATTTACAAACCAGAGTTGGGCATTAACTAAATAAAAAGATATTTAAATAACGGATCAAATAAAAGTTTCTTGAACTTTAGATTCGTTCAGAAAAGTTACTTCAACTTTAGATTTATTAAGAAAAGTTAGGTACTTTCACTTTAACGAATAATTATTTTATCTTTTATTCGTTATTCGAAATTTTATTTAAATAAGAATTTTGTCCATCTCTGTTACAAGCTTATGAATAAGATACAAAGAAATATTTACAAAACTCTCCCTTTCAACGAATACAGAACTTGACAAATTAAACTCTCGATGACTACTTAGGTGCTTCTAACTCCTTCAGCACCATTGAAGATCCCTCCTCGCTTGGATCGAATCGAAAATGAATTTTACACTCTTCCCGTTCGCGAGCATTGGCAACCTTGGCGCGACGCGACGTCCACGACGCACTATTCTAGTAGGGAAACGTGCTCGAGTCGCGACAAAAGTCGTCGGAAGGATGGAACAATGCGGAAAAGAGGCGTTATTGTTCTGGTTGCCGGCGGTTCCCGACAAGTGCCGCCGCGGAAGATGATTATCGTTTAATGAAAGTCCAGTGACGCGGCTCCCGCGTATAATTCGGCGCGGCCTCTCCCTGCATCATTATAATCGAGTTTGTGCGGCGATAGCCGTAAATCAGGAGAAACGGCTGGCCGCTGCCATGTGCTTCGGCTGGCGATAGAAACTCCGTATGGCCAGACATAAGAGACAGAGGGATGGGACTTTGGAATTGTGCCCCTGCTGCAGCCCACCGCGTTAAAGCCTCTCTATACCGGACACTTTTCCAACTACTTTGGCTATTATAGCGCCAATTTGTAATTTTTCTTAAGTTACAATAAATTGAATTACCCAACTTCAACTTAACCTTATTTATTAAATAAGGAACTACGCAACCATGTACAGACTGATAAAATACACTGCCTTCATAATTTAATCTTCTTTGACAAAGAATTATTATTTTATAAAAAGTGTAACGCTTCTTAACGACCTATAATTTACTATTTAAAAAATCGGGAAAAACTCTAGGAAACTTGAGTAACCATTAAATATTACACTACTTCTATCTAACAGTAACCAAGTGTTCTATCGACCGCGGAGAAACTCGTTATTCTCAATGAACCAGAATTTAATATGAAACGTCGATAGATTTGTACTCAGCGAGTAACTCGAAAACGACACCCACCGTGCAATAATAAATCCTGTACATCGTTTTTTCTCCTCTCCCTAGAAATCGCGATCCTTTTAATCCTTTTCAGGCCCCTCTGAAAATCGCCCGACGCTTTCCGCGCACCGCGTCCCATTTATCTATCGAGGTTTTAAATAGAATGCCCCATCGAAATTCAATTCGTCGGCCGGGCCTTTAGCGAGCCGCTATAAACTCATATTTCATTGGAATCCGCGATCCGTGCGTTAGTCCCGGCCGCTGTGAAAAAGCGGCACAGCGAGGTCTGCCTTGGTCGGTGCACTTTAGCGGGGAGAAGTGCATGAAACGTGGCTGTGCGGAAAAAGGGTAGCCCCGCAGAATGTAATCCACCGTGGGTATTATTCTGTTGGGGCACGCGGGCGACTGTAATTGCCAGCGCGGGCTGATGCCTCGTCGGGGATTGATCAAGAGCTTGTTTCCTTTCCCCGTCCGGCTTCTTCCGCGGCGACAGAAAACATTCTCCCCGCGAACCATTAATCCTCGGTTCGTGAATTGAGTCGGATCGCGGGCATTTTTCAGCGGCGAACAACGGAGCGGGAAGATGTATGGCTACAAGGCGAGCGTGGCTGGTGAACGTGGTCGATTCTTTCGCGATAAATTAGGAAACCGAGCGATTACTTTGTCTCCTATTCGCGGGAAAAGGATTAGATATCAGGCTGACAAAGTGAGATTTACGACAGCGCTCTTTTGTTGACAAAATTAATGGATCACCGGCGTTGTTGTTAACCGGCTCTGGAATAGTTGGAAAATACACATAAAAGGAGCGGATAGTTTGATCACACATCGGATCAGGATCCATTTTGACCCACGATTCCATTTATACTCATTTCAAAATAAGCTTTTACATTAGATTTCAATCTTCTTTGATCTAAAATTCTTGTGGGTTTCAAAAAATTATACTAATTACATATGCAACATATGTAAAATGATCTTTTTCTCCTGGGAAAGAGTAATCTTGGATCACATATTTTGCAGTGGGACACTACAAGTAGAAGTTAAACAATCCGATTGGCTCTTTCCGGTAAGAGAACACGTAGAAGTCTGACCGCGTCTGATATATTACGCACTCGTACTACTTGCAGCTACAGTGAATCCACAGTAGTGTATTCCCTGTACCACTCAGCCTCGTTTTTCCGCGAGATACCGTAAACTGGTGGAACATTGACCTGTTTGTGGAACATTTGCTATAGAATATTTGCTACAGAACTATTTTGCTATAGAATGTAAAAAAATAATACTTTTACATTTGCATTAAGGGGTTATATCTAGTCAGGGGGCCGAAAAGAGCTTGTGATTTTTTTTGAAAAAGCGGAAGATGCTTATAATCCCTTAAGTATCCTATTATAACAATGCATCTTTTGTGATTGTACTATAAGTGCCAAGATGCATAAAATTTTTATCCTTCCCATTCTTTAATACCTGTTAATTAGCTGCCAATGTCACCCCGTAACCGGGTCAACAATGACACACAATATAAATAGCACTAACAGTTGAAGTTTTATCAATCTGAACTTACATTGACACTCAAATTTGTTTTTTTTTGCGTTCAATGCACTTTCTTTTATATTTTTTATTCCCCTTTTTTTTTAATCAACATTTTTGAATTTGCTGTAGGTATCCTATTATAACATAGTGAAAATGCATAAAATTTTTGTCTTTTTCCTTCTTTAGTAACTGCCAATGTTTCCCCCGTTTACAGTACTTCATAGATCGTAGACCCTTTAAGACCCTTCGTTCCCTGCGATTACTATAAGCGAATATTATACGATGAGGAATGTGAACGCCTCGTTGGACGCTGCGAATCTCGAGACTGCACGTGCACAGGACGCGGCCCTTCCACTGCACGGAAAACGTAATTACTGCGTCTTTAAACGCTCGTCCGCAATGAAATCCTTGGAAGCGACGTGGAGCTTAATGCGTCGAGAGATCTCGCGTGCGAGAGGAGACAGGTGCAGAGACAGCCAGCGTCCTTGGCAGCCACGTCCTCGCCAGGGCGCGTGATAATTTCCACGGGCGATAATGGCGCCGGCACACAAAGGCACGCCACCGCCGCGAGGGCGGCTCCAACACTCGTCACCGCGCGATTCAATAATATATTCGTGGATACCTGTTTACCTTAGTCACCGTCTGCGTTTGCACAGCTCACGTGTGCGTAAACGTGCGTGCCTCTATCGCTCGCGTCCGATCTAACGTGTAAACAATAATTACAGGACGCTCGAGCAACCCTGACCACCGGTCCACGGTCGACCGCCGGAGATTTCCATTTTGGGAAGCTCGTGCGGAGAAGCCTGATCGCGTGTCGCTATCGATGGGAAGAGGGCGTTGAAAGGACCGACGAAACCGCTTCTATAAATTATAGTGGCACCCTGGTAGTGAACTTGCATGCGTACGATATGGAAATATTTGTGGAAGATGGGGGGCGGTTTGGTAACGATTCCTGAGAAATGAATTTATAAATACTTTCGAGGGTGTTCTTGGGATCGTATAGAACCGTGATTCCCAACCCGTGGATCGCGAAGTGTTTTCTGGGGAGTCGTCCCAACTTTTTGTCTTTTTTTTTAATAGGGTGACCTGTCCAGCGAATGAACACCCCCCACTGAATGAACGTTGCTTATGTAATACGAAAAATTAACGCCTATCGCGCGCATTTCACGTTGAAACTTACACCGAAATTTAGAGTGGACACCCACAGACGTCTCGCAAAGGCGTTTTTCTTTTTACTTTTAACTTACACGGCATTAATTCCGTTTATTCAACAGTTGACCCCACGGCCGTTCATTCACTGGCAAACGCGGACATTTCTTACTTTACCAATGAATGAACAACTTAACCTGTCTTTTTTTCTGTTGACACTTTCGCCGCCAGTGTGAAGATTAAGTTAACCCACCCCAGAAAATAAATTCCAGCTATGCATGATTATGATCTTGTAAGACTAGTAAAGTATCAAATCAATAATATTATTGCAATTAGAGAATAAAAAATTATTTACACAAAAAATCGTCTAAATACATTGGAAACCTAATCTCTGTTATTATCCCGTTCATTCACTGGGGTGCCCCTGTTCATTCATTAGAAATTTATGTTCATTCACTGGTCATTGGCCCATTTTTTATATAATCCTCTGCCAGACTTTTAATGAAAGTTATAACTATCAAACATTACTAGAATTGTGTTTCGGGATGTCTGACTTTCGTAATAAAACAGCTTGCTTGCAGAAATAACATTCAGGGAATTAAATAACGACTTTTGAATGCTAATTTTAACAGACATGCAGCTTAAGTGTTCATTCACTGGACAGGTCACCCTATTATTAAGTTAGAATTATATTCTGAAATATCCATTTTGAACGTGTTTTCTTTACTTTATTAAATTTACCTTATACGGGAGCGGGTTGCAGGTTATTTGAATATCACAAAAGGAGATCGCGACTCAAAAAATGTTGGGAAACACTGGTATAAAAGCTTGAGACTAGAAGCGACTATGTTTATTATGAAATTCTGGAAGGGACAATTTCAAGCTTTGCCATTCTTCGTTTCAATTGAAATCGCGTTACGACGAAATGATCGAGTAATACTGAATGCTGCTTGATTTGAATAGAAAGTGCGCCTAATCCAGTTTCCACGGGGTGGAATCCTCGAAGTCTAGTCAGCTTCCAAACAACCAGAAGCCATTCGTCTCTTAGAGCCGTAGAAGTGCATAATTTGTTTATGACTCGCAGAAATTGACTGAGATATAGGGTAAAGCCTTTCGTTACGCATTCATATGGATTGCGTGGGGCCGACGTTCTGTCGACAGGCAAGACAAACGCGGTTTGTAGGACGAGGGTGGACGTGGACATTTTCTCAGAAGCACTGTAGCGGAGTTTGATAACGAACAAGATTGGACGGTGAGTGGTGACACGATAATAGCCGGTTTATTCGATATGATCGCGCTTCCGCCTGACGTGCACTATGCTCGAGGTAGGTATATAAATATTGCACAACTTTAGGGGGAGCAAGAGTGGTTCCATTTCCCCATTCATAGCAAAGAATACCATTCAATTTTTCACAACGATACATTTGTCCTTACAATAACAATCATAAAAGCTTTTCATTTCTTCAGCAAAGATAGAGAAACATTTGACGAGGAACGACTTGAGAATACTTCGGAGAAAAAGCCCTCGAGACGCCAGACGATATTATTTACCAGTACTATTGTTGCCGTAGAAATTTTGTTTGAAGTCCCGCGCAGTGATTTATAGAATCATTTGCAAGCGGAAGTGAGCAAGCCCTTAGGGTGCAGCGCGATGGGGTGGCGTACCTCGGCGCAGGGGTCGCCCGAGGAAGAGAACGTTACCAAGTGGTAACTATTGAGAATGCTACGTGCAGGGAATTCTGTTAAAAAAGATGCTAGACTTCAAGTAGAAGGGAAGGGCTTCGGAATAGAAAACTGCATTACGAACGGGCCACAGGGATGGTCGAAAGGTCGCGGTAATTGGGTGACAACGCAAACGGGTGATAACATTCTCAGAACTACTACGATCCATTCGTTTTATTCCATTTCTATAATTTCACGCGATCAAGATTCCACATCTTTTCCCTTCGTGGCGTCCGTCCGATCCATTTTACGCTAGCACAAACGTCCCGTGTATCGGGGAGCGAACACGTGACGCACGTGGAGCCAGAATGATATTCCATGGTGCATGGGAATTGATGGTTTATCTGTCTAATGGTATAGCCTCGTTGAAGGGCGATAATAATCGCGCAGAGCTCGCCCGACTGTTTTCCCACAAAGGTCTGGTTTATTCGAACGGGAGCGCGTGTCATTCGTGGGATCCTATTATTCGAAACGAAATCTACCCCAATTTTCAATCCACCGAACGGTCGGTTATCCTCGTTTATGACAGCTTTGATGAAATGGCATCGACAGCGACGAAAATTGACTCTGTTCTACCCGAATTACTAAGTACAATGCCAGTAACGAACGCGGCTTAACAGTATTGCGCTCCAAATCTCCCGCGGAAAATTTTTCTGCCCACCACATCGGTCACGATGCAATTTCGTGGAATCAATAGCAAGCAGAGTCGACATACTAAATTGGAAACACCGAATCTACCACAGAAACTAATTACACCTCCCCACGAATTGCTGCGCGACGTCGAGGGAATGCCTCTTTACGTTCCCGCGAAGGCAGGATTAATCAACGCCTGAGCCGTGCCACTACCGATACGTTGGATCGCAGAAACGATAGCCGACGATTATTCCGAGGAATAGAAGCCGATATACGCGCGGATGCATTTACGAGAGTCGACGCGTGACAAAAGGAGACGAGAGGGCGGAAGGGCCTTGCTGCTCGTAAAACGTGTAATAAACGATGCTGCGTATCTGGCTAATACAACGTGGCGGTAACCGTGCTTAACAGGCACTCGTAAAACCGTGTATGTATTCGGCGAAATAAATTGAACGGTGCCGTCATAGGGCGAAATAGCGCGGCTCGATCACGAGAGATGCAATAACGCCGAATCTGCCCGGCGACGGAACAATGGAAAAGCGAATCACGGCGCCCGCGATCGAAACTTTCAGGCTGTTAAGCCGCGTTCCCACGCGCGATGAAAAATGTATTTAAAGTTTTCCATGGCAACGCTAATTAACGGGAAATCTCCAGTGGCTTTACGTTTACTTTCGCACAGCTTTCTCGGCCACGTTGAAACGCTTTCTCATTCACCGTGCGAATGAAACAATGGGAACGCTGCTTCCTCCGAAACAAAAAGAGAGAATGAAAAAGTTCGTGGAAATTTGTAACTTGGTGATTCTTCGAATGGGGAGTATAAAAGTTCCTGAATTTCTGTTGTAGTTTCATAAAAACCCTCGGATTTTCACCCTGCGAAAATGTTGAAGAATGCATCCAGAATTACCTGCCAAATTGCCAGGGAAAATTCGCCGCCTGTAATGAATTTCTATAACGTTTTACAGGCTCCCCAAATATTATTTGACGGTGAGATGGTATAACGACAGGGGGGCGAGCGCGCGTGCATTATATTTCACAGGCATAATTGCAGCGAAGATTCGCAATTACTGCGGGGAAAAATGAAAAGTGTCGGTAGGAAATGGCGGCTAATTCGACGTTAATGGTCGTCGACACACGGACGCGCCATAATTTCAGCGGGCAATTTTCGATCGTTGCCCATGGAGATTGCCATTTCCACGCGGACTTTAGAATTGAATAATAATTTTCTCACCTATCATTTCCGTGCTCGGCCGAATTTCTGCCTAATAGGCCGCCCATTCACGGAATCGGAAATAATTCGGCCTCCTACGCCGCGCGGCAACTCCTAACTCCAATTCACGCGGCGGATTCTCCATTTTAACACGTCAATGCTAAAGTAACTTCACCGTTCTCAAGTAACGAAGCGTATTACGCAGACGTACCTAAGTCATAGAAGCAAGAGAAACAAGATAATCGTGGGGGATGAAGAAGCATCCACAGAGAGAGAGTAATCATAGGAAAGTTTTAATTAAAATACAGTAAAAGTAACAAAGAACTTGGAAGATTCTACACTAAAAAAGTCGACCACTGGGAGACAAAGAAGAGCTGTGGAAAAGGGAGGTGATGAAAAGGAGCAGGTGTGTAAGGAAGAGCACGTTGTTTCGCGGATGTGTCGGCGTCATTTAAAAGGCGATCGAAAGCCGAAGGTTCTCCTTGCGATTACAGGCCTGCGAATTGCGCTTTGATGCGCGAGAATGAAGATCGAAATGTGCACGCGAAACGTTCCCCTGCAGGCGGAGGGCGCGCGATGACATTTCGTGCAAGCCGTTCATAAATTGCGACGGTGCACACGGTTCGCGTACTTAGCGGAGAAATTACGGAAATTAATTATCGCTGATTCACGCGCCGCGACTCGGCTAGCAGCTTGCGCGCGTGCACGCGCATTTATTACCCCCTGCGTCTTTTTTAACGCCTCGAGACGAAAGCATTGCGAGCGGACTGCGATGCTTCTGTCCCGGACGAAATTCTCTGAGGATCTATTTGAAAAATCGAATGAAAGTGAAACGATAGGGGCGCGATTGCTGTCGGCGATGAAACAGTCGTGTTATTCGACGCCACTTTGTTTCTCGTTATCGCTGCGCGATCTGTGCCGACGGTAATTATTCCGGCAATTAATCACGAGCTAAATAATATATTGCCTCTCATTTGTTACGGAATTTACCTACTGTTGCGGCGAGCGAGTACAGCGACGGGAGAATTACATTAATATGTCTGACTGCGGTGATTATTAATGTCGCGTGTCCCGTGTAATTCAATACCAGCCGATACATCCAAGCGTACAAATAACCGAATCAAGTGGAGAAACAATAAGCATGCATCACGTGCCGTTATTTACCAACTTCGAAGAAATTAGAAAAAGCTGTTTATAAAATTATTGCTTTGACTTAACTTTGAGAAAAGAACACTAATTGCAAAATATATATTTTCAGACAATAAGGTGTACCTATTGAGCTGATAAGTTTTTATTACTATTTTTGGTGAAAAATATTCTATAATAAAAATATTAATATTAATATTAATATTAATATTTCTAATATTTCTAATATTTCTAATAATAACAATATTATCTAAAATTAATATTAACATTTCTAATAATAAGAATATTAATATTAATATTTCCATTTTTATTTATTAGTAAGAAATCGCTCATTTGTTATCGGATTTCCATCAAACGTGCACCAAACGATGTAGAATTTTTGTTTACGTATAATACACGTCATAACTCAAAAACTGTAAAAAATGGAGCTGCACCCCTTTTGTTGCAAGGCCCTCAACTTAACAGTGGTGACCAGAAAAGTCATCGCAATGAAAGCTTTCTTCTCACTTTCCTATCAACTATCCGTGTCAATTGTCCCAATCGTCTCTCGCCGCCTGCGCACCGTAGTCGCCCGATTTAAATCCGTTATTAATGCCAAGAAACGGAAAAAGAAGCGTGAAAAAGGGGCCAGATCCCTTAGATAACGAGAAGCTTACGCTGGGGCGAAGGTACGAGCGAGGGAAGTAACAGGAACAGGGGGCTGGGCGAACGTGTTGCGTTAACCGACGCGATTATTCATTCAGGACAGAAAACCGTCAGCCGGTATATCCGGTCGGTTGTAATGCATCATGTCGCGTTATATTCCGGAAAATAAAAAAACAAAATGTCCGTTCGGCTCGCGTACACGCATTCTGCTCGCGTGTTGTACGCGGCGCGTGTTGTATCCGTCGTTCCCCTCCTTCCTGGAACGAGCCGCGCGAGGAATCCACGTCGGCGCGGATTGATCCTTCAAACCGTTCCGAACACCTTTTCTCCCCCCTATTCGGCCACCGATGCGACGCGTGACAAGGGTAGCGTATGATTAGGATCCTTCGCGAAGCTGTCGGAACATTTGGCTCGCGCGCTTTTTACCGACACCGTCTCGCCAGCACTCGGTTTTCTTTTTTCTATTTTTTTAGTCAACCAGGGCTCGCGTTCTTCTGGCTATTTATTAAGGGATGAAGGTAGATTGAATGTTGTGCGAGAAGGGAGAGAGTAATACTTTGTTTCAAGGGGTTTTATGGGGATGTGGATATACTGTGACTTTGCAGAGATACATTATCTATTTATTTATTTATTTATTATGAGTAATAACCTTTTGGTACATTATAATGAAATAAAACGTCACGAGTAGGTGACGAATAAATAAGATAACATTAAGGTGAAGATTAAAGTACACAAATAGCAAAGAAAACAACAGAGAGAAATGAAAGAACAAGTATAAATGTTGCAACTTAATCGTCTAGAATACGCAGAACTGAATTTCTAAAAGTAGATAAGGAAGTAGCGAGAAAGTCAATATTATGGCAGATTATAAATAACAGTGGGGGCACTGTGTAGACAATATGGAGCTACTTTATTATATTGCAACTTTGCTATTGCAAACTGTGGTGTTAATTGTGGAGTTGGAATGGTAAACGATGTAAGTGGCAAAAAATAAAAAATATTTTCTTCTGGTGGAGAAGGATGTGATTTCCATGCGGAATACGGTGGCAAAAGTTATAAGTGCTAGAATAATTTATTTTAACTTGTTAAGGGGGGAAGCCACTGTGACGGTCGAAAATAAAGGCTATTTTCAAGACATTCTTTTATAATGAAATGTAACTTTCTACGAAAAATCTTTATTACCAACTGAAAATACATATCTTTAACTAATATTTTATGCTTTGAGATTGAAAAATTTTTCGATAGTATGGCCACAGCATACGATAACGTTAGGCTCTGCACAAAAAAAATACAAAACGGATGCACGTATAACTTTCCAACAATTGATCCGAATTTAAAATTTCGAACGGTTTCTTAAAGTATATTTCAATAGCTTCAGTTGTACGTACGCGTTTAAAAAAATATTAATTTTTGAAGAAATGGCGTACTTAAGAAGAAATCTTGACCAAAAAGTATAAAAAATCAACATGTTTTTTCAATGTTACTGTTGAATGAATTATTCGATCAAAAAACTGGTACGTGCAGCTGAAGATAATTGTATTACGAATATTCCCCGAAAATTTCAAGTGAATCCGATAAAAATTGACTGAGTTATCAATGCATCCAGTTTGAAAAATGTAGTTTCGAGATAATCGCGTTTAAAATTTTGACAGCCTATGTCCGCGTATTGTACTACCTATACAAAACCTGCCGCAGCTCCGAGAATTTTTCGAAATCCACTTTGAAACTGTGCAGGTATAATCTTGAAACCCCAAGCATTAAGAAAATGCAAAAAAAAAATAGGAAAAAAGAAATTTTCACAGTGGCTTCCCCCCTTAAGGCTAGCGCAAGATAGAGCTAAAATCGTAAGTGCCAACTTCGCCGTGATGAAAAACGATGAAAGTGCCAGCAATCTTCACGGCCCTAATCTTTTCATTTCCCTCTAAATCTGTAAAGGTGGAACAAGCTGCAAGTCCTTAGCGATAAACGATCAAGTTGAGATTAGGTAACAGACATGCGTTTTTGGTCTCTACTGAAAATTTTAACTACAGGCGCTTAATCGTTTACCATTTGAACTCCCCAAGGAAGGAGTTTGAAGGAGTTTCGTGAATGAGTCTATGGGTGCTTCGTTTTGATCGAGCATCAGTTAACGTCACTAAAGTGGATAAGTATCACTGTCGAAGGATATCGAAGGAAACGAAACGCGATGAAATTACAGGCAACGGAGATTGTAGCCGCGCGAGATGAACGGCAGGATGTAATTTAGTTTAGAGTCGCGATAAAAACGGCATAGATCTATCGGGTACGACGTTCTGCCCGGTATTTTCAGGTGAATTGAGACGCGAGGACGTAGAGGGACAACGATTTCCAAAGGGCGGAGGCCGTTATTGCTGTCTACAGACTGTCATTTCCGTCGGTAGCGCGGCAGATATAACAGTCGTGCCGGGGCTGTTATCGACTTTCCACTGGATACCAGTCCCGATTGATCGTAACACATCTTCCACTTTACGATTCTCACGAATTTACGTACGTTGCAACGCGAATGCTTTGACGACTGTTATGGAGACGGGAGATAAGGTGGGATCACGCGAAACTGTTCTTTATGGACACTAAAACGCCGGTCAGAGTATCCAATGTTGCGAAGAAAAATCACTGATGAAATCGTGGAATCACTGGGTAGGGGTTCTGCATAAGTGAACCCAGGCATATAGATGAATATGTGGGATATAATACGTATGGACCTCCGTGGTACATCGATGCCAATACGTCTAGCTGCTATAGACTAGATACAGACGATGTCAAGGAGATGCATTCAGGTGTCTGAGATCCCATTCCTCAGGGACTCTAGAGATTTCACAGGCGACAGACCTCCGAAGCCCAGAAGATTTAAGAGGCTCCAGATCTCTGAGGTTCTAGAGATCTAAAAGGCTCCAGAGCTCTGAGGGTTTAGAGACAGAGTTGGGTATTATCCGGATAAATTTTTATTCGAATAAAAAATTATTCCTTATTATCGAATAACTTCATTTTATTCGAAATGTTTATGTGAAGATTATTTCCAACTCAGCTTAGAGATCTTAAAAACTTAAAATCTCTGGGGCTCTAAATATCATAAAGACTTCAGACTCCTAGAGCGTAAGCCCAGTCACCTTTAGCACATTCCGTAGTTCAGAGTCATCTATATAAAATAATACAAGGTTGAGGTAATTTGTGCCCACGTTGCACAAGCCCCACGCTATCACCTTCTACTCGAACGATCCTCATTCGCGCATCGCATTTCGATACCACTCGAAGCTCGAGCGGCCCAGCAAACTGGAAATTAGGATATCACGCAGAGGGCCTGCTTCGTTAATTAACGACGCGAAATCTCGCGTGAACGAGGCTCGCGGGCTCATCACGGGCAAATAACTGCGCGATACCCCCCGAGGGGCAGCGAGTCTGCTCGATTCTCCAGCAATTTCAAGTTCTCCCAGTTTGCTCCAGCAAGTTACGGGCTGCATTTTAACGAGACTCACGCGGCTCTATTAGACATCTTCATCTTCAGCGGGCATCGTAGCCGCCAGAACTCCGCGCTAAATGGTTTCATGTTTGTTAAGTGTCTCGGCAATTCCTTGGCCCCCGACTGCGAATACCGTCGGGCCAAGTTTCGGGGAGGCTCTCCGCCATTGTCAACCCGCGGGCGCAGCTCGGACTCGGGTGAAAAGGATGGCGGTGAACCGTGGCGAGGACGGGGACAAATACCGTGTTCATTTCTGCTCGGTCGAACTCGTTCCGCGGCGAAACCGCACGGAGGCTTGGTAACATTGTTTCGAGGGAAGGGTGTGGATCGATGTCATGAGTGATTTAATGCCGCGACCGCCGGGGGTTCCTTGAAATTCAGATCCTCTTTGCTCGCTGTACCATGCGCCTTACTCGAAAGAGGATGCTTTCTCCGCCAAGTCCACGCGCTGGCAAATATTATAATACGCGCTGTTATTATAAACGTACGCAGGGAAGGGGAGGGAATCGGGACACCAAGTTCCAGCGTGTCTTCCGCCTGTATCGAATCCAGCCGAGCGGACACGAGCCACGGGCACGTTGAACCAGAGCCACGGGATCTCCCCTCGACGAGTCACGTCCAACGCATCTCGGAAGCAGGACATGGTCGATCCTGCGAGGGGGTTGTTCGTGGCATTCTGCCACGAGAAACGAGACGGTGGAGCACATTGTGCGTTCAAACGACAAAAGCACCGATGCGCTTCTCACGGGTCCGTGGTTCGTGCAGGATGCCACACACACACAGCGCGGCTTCACAGGGACGGAACGACACACGGGACGTTTGGCAGACGCGTCTTTTGCATCCGTCGTGTGAATGTTGCGCGTGCACGATCGTTATGGTAATGCCCCAGCATCGTCGCAGCGATCTTCGTGATCGCGCTTTGACGCGTCACGGTCGACGAGCCTTTGAAAGCCGTCTAAAAAGCGTCCTCTTGGCTGCAGCAGTGGCGTTTGACGAGACTGTTGCAAGTTTCGGGTCAGGGGAGGGGATCCTTGGATCTCTGGGACCCGTGGAAAGCGACGTTTCATTAGTTTTCACTGTCATCGAGGACTTTCTTGCGCGGCTCACCTCGCCGCTTCCTGATACCTACTTTCATCAGCGTGGTTACTTGCGATTCAAAGGCACTTTGAACACGGAGCTTTTAAATTTGTAACCATTCGATTGGAGGATTTATATTGTTCCGTAAGAAACACTTTCATTGATATTACAGTTGAGGGGCTCAGTGGGAAACAGATACATGCCTATGTGTGTCGGCTACATCGACGATGGCTCTGGTTAATCTTAATGCGCCTATTATTTTTCTTACAATTCGATCGCCTTCTCTTTTTTACTTATCGAGACAAAACACTTCGTTCGGTATGAATAACTCCATTAACAGAATATATAAAGTTGCGAATCTTTGTAGCGAGCACGTCGACTCTTTTAATGGTACATTGGCTGGGTTTAAATATCGTTTGCGAGCTTTGGCTCGCAGTAATGTCTTTGTACACTCCGTTAATTCTAATTCTAATTTTAATTTTTTATTAGCTCATTAGTTCTATTATTTTCTTGTATTGTTGTTTGTTTATTTATGTACTGGTTTTTCCTCTTCTTTTACATTGTTTCTTTGTTAACTTTATGAATGGTTTATCCGTGGAAATAAATAATAATAATAATAATGTGCACAGATTTTCGTTTCTTTGTACCATTAATTCGTTCCTGCAATGTAGTGTATTCTTGTTATTTTTCAATGTCACACATATGACTTTAGTCCTTACTCGTGATTACGTTATTTGGCCATCTATATTTATTTTCTGTATACACTGTGAGTGTTAGTTTTAAATAGTTTGAGTAATTTTAAGTGGTTAAGTTAAAAACAGCTGACACCTGTACCTCGCCTTTTGCACTCTTCTACGGTTACATGTGCTCTATGAGTTCTAACTACTTTTTTTGTTTCTTTCTTGTTTTCTTATAGGTATGTTTTCTTTTGTAATGGCTACTGTGTAATAAAGATTTATTATTATTCCCACCACCTCCTAATATAATAGCATGTACGGTTTCACCGAGCAGAATCATATTAAATTTTCTTCAAGCCCAGAAAAAACAAATGCATAGTGAAAGAGGGGCCCACGTCACACGGCTCCTTAGGGACTCGTGGCCTAATAAAAATAATTTTTCAGCTAAAATTTGATAATAGTTGTCATTTACTATATAACTCATGCACCGTTTAAAATAATTACAAATTCGTATGGCATTTCTTACAAAAACAATTTTTTCTTCAACTTGCTTTCCTCTAGAATCATAAAACAGTGGCATGTGTCTGTTTTCCACTGGACCCCACAATTCCATCTGCTCCGCGAGATTGTTAAGGCCATTCAGCTTGACGCGGAGGTTTCCTGGCGAAGGATCTCCTCGCAAACTTTTAATCCGCGCGAAAGCAATTACTCTGGATTCGTATGAAAGCGTCGAGACGTAATTCTGTCGATAAGAGCGCAAAGGTACTTTAGCTCTGCTCCCTGGCTCGCGTACGCGTGCCTCGCGATCTAGCCACGATGCTATCGCCAGCCAACGAAACGAATTTTTATCGCGGACCCCATTTGGCACCGGTATCGTGCCTCCCGCAGCCAATAACCCTGCGAAACCGGAATGGCACGCATTATATCGCGCAAGTTTGAATTTTATCAAAAAACTTCTTGGCCCCTTGCCGCACAATAACGTTACATCGATTCGATTATTCATAAGCTGGTTCTACGGCTGATACTTTTACGCGGCTGTCCCCTGTATATTGCTTTCACATATCATCCAGGGCCTTTAAACCGTTTAACGATACAAAAGGGCCACCGAGAATGCCCGTGCGTTTGCCAGCCCAGTGCGAATTAAAGTTAAACAAAGGCACCAGCAAAAAGGACAAACGTTTAATTAATTTCCCTTCTTCCTTTAACGAAATATTAACATTTTACAAAGAGCGATAATCCTCGTGAAAGATTCACTGAACAGTTTGTTACACGAGTCCGAAGCACGAGCTTTCGAATCACGCGGATCGTTAAAATTTTCATGGTAAACCGATTGGAATTTTTCAATGGAGTACCGTTTTCCGTGATATCTGGACAGATACAATCGAACGGGGAGGAATTAAATTTCAGCCATTTACGCGATCCCAGGGCACGCGCCGGGACGCTTTAACATTGTATTTTACACCGCACTTAATACCCCATTTAACACTTGGATAGTATAATTGGGCATGGCTAGTGAATCGCGAGTAATTAAGCAATTATTCGACTCGCGAAAGCGTGCGCGTCGGTTCCACGACGTTTCATATTTTACAAACATTTTGCAGTCGCGAGCCACCGCGCTATTAACGGGTAACGGACGACGCGGAAGCGTTGCCTTTTTTTTCTTATATGGATTTATAGTCGCGTGGCGTGGAAGAGGGAAAGCGAAGAAATCGATTTCTCTAATCTTCTGCAGCAAGTGTTACGCTATGAAACCATAAATTCCTGCCAGCCGTTACATCGAGTTGCACGCCGCCAGGCGTAAAATAAGGAGCCGATAAGAATTGTTAATGGACCGTTTTAATTCATCCTTCATTGCTGGCGAGAGAAACGGAAGGGGCAGAGATGCGATCGCTAGAATCGCTGGACGCCACGAGCAGTTGAAACATTAGGATTGCCAAATATTCATACTAGAATGACACCGGAAAGTGAACTTCTTTTCCCTTTTACTGGAATAGAGGAAGCTGGGATATATCTGTAATAACGTTCAGTACAATTTCCAACTTTACTGTTCGCTCGCGAATGTAATCCTTTAGCAAATCGTGAAACCCCTCGGCAGATTTAATGTCAGAGTTCTACCTTCCGATATTCGGTGTAATATATCCGGCGGGTGCCATTTCCGACGTCGAGATTTGTCGCTGGGAAAGAGCCAATATGAAAGAATTATTATCGACCTTTTACCTTGGGGCCCTGCGCTATACGCGAGACCGTTGCATTGTCGTATATTTTCCAAGAAAAGGAAGGAGGAAGAACTTCCAAGCACTTCTGAACTCCGCTGGCTTAATCATAAACTAAATCACCGAACCAAATTTGTTCAAGTGATCTGCATACATCCGCCAATAACTTATAGCTCTCGCTTTCTTTTATTACGCGAGTGTTCTAAGTCCCATAAATCCCAGGGCGCGTCCTCCCGTTTCCACTTCACGCTCAGCATCATCTAGAAGAATATTCTATTCTGTCGTACACAAACGAAGACACGGAGTGTCCCACGCGCGTTGCGTTAATCCAACGCAGAGTTTAACAAATTCTGTTTGTCCACGGGACGCGAGGAAAGTGAATGGTAAAAGGTTAACCGGCAGTCAAGGCAGAATTTTCACGATCCGCCGCGCTCGACTCGCGCCGCCCAGTATGGGGATGAGGAGGAAGGGATGGAGGGTTGTAATCTCGGCTACCTCGATACAACCTGATAAAATATCCGCGGGGGTGGCCGCCCCCAGGTCGCGATACGTTATTGGAAGAGTGCCAATATCGATGATTTACCATGAAATCCACTAGTTATTGCGTGGGAAACGCGGTCTCATTATTTATACGTTCTATCGCGGCCGGCACTTTTCCGGCGAGCCTGTACACGGGAAATAAAGTGCTGTCTGCGGCTCGATGAAATAAGCGATTTTCGCAGGCCCCGCCGCCGCACACGGCCAGCGAGAGAGGGGATATGGAGGGCGAAGGAAAAAGAGAAATCGATGTCGGACAAGCGCCTCGAATTATTGCCGGATGTTTGGCAACCGCATCGATTTACAGGCTTGGTTTCTCCTTTCCTGCCTGCCAACGGAAACACGTAGGTACACGTCAAGGAACCAACCTTTTCCTCGTCTCCATCGGGCTCGGATTCGAAACCGTCTTGAGAACGGCTTCTCTGAATTTCGATCGCCGGGTGGAGACGAGTTTAATCCTTTAGCGCCGGCACCTAGATCCCGTTGAAGAAAAAATATCCCGCTTTCTTTTTATCGTTAAAAATGGTCCGAATTTGATATTTTTACATAAAATTTTTATTCAGAAGTTAAAATGCTAAACACAAATGGATACAAGGTTCGGGTAGGTCCATCCTTCTTCAAAGAATAAAATCACTCTAAACATGTATTGCTTAATCTTGTGCAAACTGCGAAGCAGCAAAGGAATGTATCATATATAGGTAATACCTCGGGCACTAAAGGGTTAAGGGGTTACGTCTACCTGTGAGGTCTGAGAAAGCATGTATATTCGGGTATTTTGGGGGGAAAAACATGATGGCGTTTTTAATCAAACTTTTATGTATTCGAAAGTGTATATGTTAAACTACTTGTAGCAATTTTTGCGATGGAAAATTTAAATAAATAGAAGAAATATCAGCGATCTCTCCGCAGATATTTTTTTTCAATAATTTGCGGTGACCATTATAATCTTGACCTGGTTCATCCGAAATAAAAAAATCGCGGGAATAGATAGTATATTAGATTATCTAGTCCTTAATCGTTCATTATCTCGAACAATTAATTTGCTACCAAAAGTATCAATTTTCGTCACAGGATCGCTCTCATTTTTCATCATTTTTCATCTGTAAAATAAAAACTACAATGGAAATAAAAAAACCTCGATTAAGGACTAGACAATCTAATATACTAACTAAATTAGGTCGATTTTTTATTTCTGATGAACCAGGTCAAAGCTACAATGGTCACCGTAAAGTGCTTAAAAAAAAAACGCTGCCGGGAGATCGCCTCTAATTCCATTATTTATTCAAACATCGCCTTGCAAAAAAACCTGCAAGAACTTTAAAATATATACCGTTTATTTAAAACAGTGTTCAAGTTTAAAAAAAAAAAACGAAAATACTTGTGTTTCAAACCTTACAGGTCGTCATAACCCCTTAAGAAGGATTCAGCCGGTTTGCATAACACTTTGAAGTGCTTATTGTATAATTGACAGTCGTTGATTGTTTGCTAATACTGGAATGGTTCGAGTGGAACGGCTATTGGTCGTGTAGATTATTAATTGTTACGCTAGAACCATCGAAACGCTACTAGCAATTAGAATTAATATTGAATATAGATTTGCAGAATTTTCATCGTATTGTTATATGATACGAATTCCCATAAGGCGCTAGGTCTCTCCTATACCTCGCCTGAGTCCGTGCATTCGCGCGTTCCTATCGGTCTGGACCTCTCGCGATATGTAGGTATTCCCCATATTTCCCACACCAATGGTTCGCGTGTTTTTACTACGCATAAGCTCGCCGAGTTTAATTAAAATGAAACGTATCGCTCGGATACCGTGGTCGAGACTGGGAAATTAAAAGAGCAATTGATACGCTAACGGAATCCCAGACGAATCGCGTGGGAATTTTTGTTTCACCCACGTTCTGCGAATGAGTGAATAGGGCTTCCTAAGGCTATTTCATTTCTAGCACGCGACTATTGAGCTTGAGCTAGCAGAGGTATACTTCTTGTTACCTGGCCAACTCTCTTTGAAGGTGATGGACTCTGGAGCGTGCTCTCTCAGCTTCAGCCGTAGCCTCGCGTACCCGAGCTTCCGCCTCCATTCGTTGTCGTCGTTCTCGTTCCACATCTCGTTGCGTAGCCTCTCTCTGCAACAAACAAATCGATACCCTACTTAGTTGAGTCGTGAAACGTCGCTGAGCAACGTGTACGCAAGCTCCTAAATATATCTTCAATTTTAGAACGAGTAAAAATTCCAAACTTAGCGGGGGAGCTTAGAGACTTTCTGTAAAAGGAATTCGATGTCTGTAAGACGCAACAGTACGAAAACTGTGTTCCCTCCATCGTGAATCACAACAGGCATGAAATGTACTTTTGCATCGCATCAACTTCTCTGTTTAAAGAAGAGAAGTGCGTGCTTGTATATTCGGCTGAAGAGGGGAGATACGAAACTGTAAAGTGCTTAAATGTTATAGGTACTAGAAGTGTGCCACGAAAAGTGGGTAACTGAATAAACCTCTCGCGTAACAACTCTTACTCAACTCCCCGACTAATAACCACCCCTCCCTTCCATCACCCGGAAAAAGTTCCACTGCCCTCCATAGCGACTACCAAGAACTTCGTTCCTCGCTATTCCATCCGATTCACATGCAAATTCGCATCTTTTCAAGATCATTGATCAGCTCCCCCTTCGCGGAACCCGTCGCACGTATTTCTTCTCTTTACAGATGTTCATTGACTCACGCCAACGATTCACTCCCCTCGGCACGATAATTTTCAATATTCTTCCCTATCCCCTCGAACCCGCAGGAGAGTCCGCCGAATTTTATCGAGACAATGTCCACGCTTTCAAGCTCGGACGGGCATAAGCACGCCGCGGCTTTATTGTCGGCGGTTGAGCTTGCGCGGGACGCGAAATGAATCGTAAAGAAAAAAGTAGGGACCTAACGAGCAAATAAAACTTCCTCCAGGCAAATACGTTCTATTTACGAGCGCCCTCCCCGTTAGGATAACATTGATCTGCCGCGATAAGGGAGTCCTTTCGTAGCTCTCGCTTCCGGCGGCGTTACGACTGTCCAAGGATTCCCTGTCGATTCGAAACGCCGTTGCGAATTTTATACCGCCTGTAACTTCGATTCCGTGCGCTCCAGCGGGGGGTAACGGCTAAGTGAATCAAAGAACGCAAATCGCGCGAGACATCGTTCGCAGAGAAGCCTCCGATCGATTCGCGAGCAACGTGAACTCGATGCATAAAGCGGATGCACTTGTGCAGTGATTGTGTGCTGAGATTAATTTCGCCTGATTCTATATGGAATAAAAATAGATTGGCTGGCAGAGGGATTGACAGGCGGTGATATTGGTTTGCTCGTTAATACGCGTCCATGCGTTGATACCGTTTGTGCTGTAATTATAAGAGCCGATGGAAAAATTGATTGGGTTTTCGTAATCCCGCCTCTGCGACTGACAAAGTTATTTTTTAACCGTTTCAATACTTGACAGTCTGTCGGGGAACAATAACATTGCCGCGAGTTAACAGGACATTCCTTTCAGATTAAATAAAACTGTTGCGTCCTTTCCACATAGACGCGCGCTGAAAATAATCAGTTTCGTAGCGTGATCGAATATTGATAAGATTACAAGTCTATAAACGATTTCTCCTGTACGGTCCTGAACGCTCGTTCCTTCATTGAACGCCGCGGGGCACTTTTAACGCATGCATGCTATATTTATGACGGATAAAGGCGGCCCAGGGTGGCCTGCGACGATCGGACATTTCCTTGATTAAACCAAGATGCAAGCTCGGCCCGATCGAGCGGAACGAGCCGATGGGACGGCCGAAAAATACGGAGGAACACGCGGGAGAGGATGGAGGAGAGCTCGTCGATCTTCGATCGACGGTGGGAGGAATTATTCATGAATTTAAATCGAGCCGCGGCACGGTACATTGATTGCACCCTTTCGATTCTGTGCGCGGCTAGAAATCCCTCCACCTACACCTCCGCGCCGCGACTCCCGCCCCTATCAATAATTGCGCCCGACCAATGTGCCGAAAGCAGTATTTCACGCGATCCGACACGCCGCCTATGGCCGTCGATAATAAATCGTCGGCCGCAGAACTTGGAAAATCTGTCTTCCATTTCGTATCGGTAGCTCCCAGCTGTAAGTAGAATATTTGTCGGGGATCCCGGCCGTACTAGCGCGGACTTCATTCCCTTAACGTTTCAATTTCGCTGGATCGCGGCGAGACATCTATCGGACACTTCTCTTCTCGATTTGGCCATTGATTCTCAATCGACGCGATGGTGATACGTTCGTATCACTCGCGAATGTGATGACAAGTTTCGTATGACAGTTCGAGGTAATTGATTGTTTGTCGCGTATTGTGGAGATTAATGGAATCGATGGACTGCGGGTTTTATTGAGATTTCTCGTTTATTGGAAGACTTCTTGATGAGTTAATCTATTTTAACTATTGGATAGGTACGTAAAATCGTTAGTTTTTTTTTTACACTAAATTACATTGGTACCAAATAATCGTTATAGTCGTGCTTTTCAAAATCTGTGTGGAAAGAGGCTGTAATCCTCTGAAAGAAAAATGCTTTAGGGTGAGTAGTTTATACGCCAAAATCTTCAGAGTGGAACTTTGCCGGTGAATTTCAACAAAAATTGTGGAAGTTACACACGAGTCAATTTTTCCCTACATTTTTACGGAAAAGATACATATTCAGTTATAGAATGTTTCACAAACATCCAATGTCGATGTGGGAGTTCCACTTTGTAGAGGTAGGAATTCTACACGTCGAGTAAAAATTTCAAGTGAAAATATTCATTGGTTCACGAGATATGATGTACACCGTGTCTGAAAATGGTGTTTCAAGAAAAACGGCTTCAAAGTTAAGTCGACGGTGTACTCAATTACTTTCGCTGCTATAACTTCTACAATTATTTGAATTCCTTCATGAAATTTTGTTTAAAATGTTCATAAAGGATAAGAGTTTCAGAATCGGTAAAACAAAATCGATTTTTTGGAGTTGAAATAGTCCACTACCCCCTTAAGGGATCAGTCTACTGTGGCGGTTTGAAAAATGAAACTATTCTTAAATATTTTTTTTCTTCGTAGATACAACATATAATGCAATAAATCATTTTGGTATTTATTAAGCTACTCTTATATTATACAAAAAAAAAATTAAAAGAATTTTTTTAATTTGTTTTAAAACTTTAAACGCGATTATCCCAAACAACATTTTTTTCAACTGGTGCAGGTGATTGCAAAAAAACTATTTGACCAATCAGTCTGAAATTTTTACACGTTATTCAGCACACGAAAACCTTTTTCGATTAACCATTTCATACTTTTTACAAGGCAAAATGATTGAAAAATTCGCCGTATTTCGACACATAAACCTCAAACCTCCACCATTGTGTTATTTTTTATCAATAAAAATAATGCTGGTTTCGGCGATAACCACACTCACAACGATTACAACACACTTTGAATTTTTTGTTTCAAATGCGTCGGTCTTCCGGAATCACCTGCACGAGCGCTACGTCGCATTCTCAAGGCGCTCTCATCCGTGCGATATATATTTAAAAAAAAAACTTAAAACTTTAAAATAGTTTTTTTTATACTGTCAAGAAGTGTACTAATAAGTAGACAAAACATTATTTACGTTGAACATTCCGTTTACTAAAAAATAAATCCAAAAAAACGACAATTTTTCACGACTTCACAGTGGACTGACCCCTTAATATTAAAAGTTGGATGCCAATTATAGTGCACATTTTCCTTTTGAGCTTGCTAGAAATATCTACAGCGAATATTTGCTACATTCTTTGTATGGGGGGAACAGTGAACCACTGGGAGACTACCCATGAGCTCCACCTTTACTGTTTCGATCCTGTTACGAGGATACCGAGGCCACTGGTCCCAGAAACGTGCAATTCTTCAAGCATAACGCACGTTACGATAATAATTGAAGTGCATACGCTATCGAGCATGCTGGCTTGTTAGATCCATTAAAAGTTCGCCGCCTCGGGAGACTTTAAAGCCTCCATTACATATCCCCTCTTGAATCAGCTGCATTCGATCCCAAACAACGAGCTGGTTAAAATCTACTAATTCCAATCTTCGATTCCTCCTATCTTCCTTATTCCTCGGTCTGGCTCGGCCCGACAAAAGGATTCAATCTTCAAGGAGACACTGTACTGTCTCCCTTGCAATTCGATGGAGGTACGGCGTGAGGGAATCAAGCGACCACGCTTAAAGTCGTTGCAATCAGCTAGGAGGCGGTCTATTAAAGAGAGTCAGGTGAAAGGCGTTTAGCCGAGGGTCCAAACGAAAGATATCGCGGAATACAATCTGGTAAAAGCCGACTGACCACCGCGCAGAGGGCTTAAGGGATGGTTCGACCGGATTTATGGAGCCTTAAATCCCGACGAACGTTCCTTCCTCCCCCGTATGCGCCATTCTTCTTTTGGGGGTTGCTTTCCGTCGTAATGCGATCCTCTTGTCCTGGTCTGCGAGCCGTGGGTCGACGAAACGCTCGTCATTGCGAAGATTGCGCCCCGGAAGTTCCAACCACTCGGGGGCCACGGAAGTTGACACTTTCGACCTTATAACTTTCGTTCCTCCGACGAGGATTTGAATAGGGGAGCCACAGAAGTGTAAAAGGCAACTTTTACCTTCTCCCCTGCCACTTCTGCTCTTCGATCACCTTCGATTATATTTAGGAGTGAAAGTAGACCTTCGCATCGGTGTGTATACCCCTTGTCACAACCTGGAGAAGAATTATGTTCTAGTTGGACACACCTCTTCTGTATTATATTCTGCGCTGCGAGTTCGTTTCTGAATATGCGATTCAGGGGTAGAGAGATAAAATTGTAAGAGATCTTGTAATAGATGAGGCGACTTGTTGAAATTTCACTGAGCGAAGGGGAAACGAGAAAGCCGAGGCTGAATGAATTCAATCCGCCAAGCAAGGGACGTTCCTCTCTCTTTTTCGTTTCTTTTATTCCCGCTGATTGGGGACCCTCATGCTAGATCCTACCTATTATTTAATCATTCGAGCCAATTGATTCCAATTACGCTCGGCCTCTCTCGTACTCGTCAACATCAACCCGTTCCCGTGGATTTTGGATCATCCTACAAGTTCTAATTCACTTTCACGATCTGTCCAATCCTTTTCATTAGCTTTCTCTAGCACACTCCCCGCGGTTCGTTGTTTTCGCTCGCGATTCCATTATTCTCGCCTGCTTTATCAAGATTCCTTGTCAAACGCCTCGGACCGAATTTCACAGTAATTATCTGGCGGCTATTGTTCTCGACTGGTGGGACGCGCGGAATAAAATTTGACGGGTAGGATAGAGGCGCCGGAGAGGGTGGGCTTAACGTATTCCAGAAGGAACAGCATCGCTTACACAACGACAGAGAAGGTGGGCACGTCGATCGATAGCTGCACGTGAGTTTCGCTCGGGGGCACGTGCATCGTGTGAAAAATTTGCGCTCGTAACAAGATTCAGCGGGTAACCCATCTCGGCGGCGTGTCGAAAGGATTCGCCTATCGATTAACGAATTTTCCCGAGGCTGCAATCCAAGGAAACAGCTACTGTGCACTTACTAGGGTAAATCCGGGAGACGCGGTCGACCTAATATAAAATGGCTATTAAGGCTAATACAGATATTACTTATTTTATCAGAACAAACCTAATATGTTCAGAATTTTATGCTGATTCAGAAAAAGTGGTCGATATTTGCTTTAAGACAATATTTACTGTAAATCTGGTTGAAAACTGAAGTCACGACATCTGACCACCTCTCCCGAGGTGCCGGGGGAAATGGTTTTCGTTGTTAGCAGAGACCACTCACATAATTATTCATGGAAAAATAACAAAGAAGAAAGCAAAATTATTTATGAGTGAATACAACTACAGATTCATTGATATTTAATTTGTTTACGCTAAACAAGTAAAGAACACATCAAAGATAAAGCGAACTACTTACCGGCCATTAGCAAGGCAAATGAATACAAAAGTGAATAAATAAAATAAATAAACAATAATAATAATAAAATAATGATAAAAAATAAAAATATAAATAAAAATAATAAAAAAATCATAACTCTACCATCTCTCCTTTCCGTAGCGAGAGATGGTCTTCTCGTTAGTTTTGAGAGGAAGAGTTAATATCGCTAAATACTTTGGCTGCATTGTCCCTGAATATCTCTACTATCTTATTATTCCCAAACAATAAACGAAAATAAACTTAGAACTATATTTTAAATACGATTCTGTACACCGTTGTTTGACAAAAGAGGTTAAATGTAACCTCAGTTTACCTTTTATAGTCTGTAAATCTAGAAAAACACAGAAGGAACCGAAGTGACGCTATTCATTCAATTGTTTGGCTTCTAGAGAAGTAATTGGTCTGCACTTTAACGCGTTTTTACGTATAGAGTTTGAAATATAGCGACTCGACCAACTCTCCGGCCCGACCGCGTCTCCCGGATTTACCCTATATTAATATATTCAATGAACATCTATTATAAAATATACCTACGGAGCTCGAAACATTGTCCTCTGAACAGCAAGGTTCTTTCAGTAATCGACTCTTCAATTATTCCCAGTAGCACGAACCAATAATAAGGCAGGCGGAAACAGAATTGATTCTACCGAAACCTTAGTTCCAAAGGGAAGTTAGGCAACCAGGAAGTTCAGAAAATTATGCAACTGTGTGTGCAAGAAGAGTAGTTCATTCGCAACACAAACTCATTTTTTATTGATGTCACAGTGCGGTTTTAGGGGGTGAAATCCCTCTTTCTTTTTCGTGAAATATCTCAGGAACGGCGAGAGATATCCGAAAGAAGTATAAACGAAAGTTGCATCTTTTTTTTATATCTACAAAACTGCGTACAAATAATTATCTAAAACTCAACAGTTGTCAAGTTACTTCTACCACCAATCCTTAATTCGATAATTATTTTTACATAGTTTTGTGGATATAAGAAAAGACGCAACTTTTGTTTAAACTTCTTCTCGATATCTCTCACCGTTCTCGAGATATTCCACGACGTAGAAAATTGTGCATTTTCTCAACGAGTGATTTCACCCCCTAAACCCGCACTATGGCAAAGTTGCATAATTTTTTGAATTTTCGGGTTGTCTAACTTCCCTTGTAGATATCAGCCACTACCCAGGTGTTAACCACTATCCCCGTTCCCTAAATTATGTAACCAGATTATTCATCGCGAAGTGCTGCTTCCCATTCTTCTGCCTCGAAAATAATCGTGCGGATACGGTTTACTCATCGCAAACTTCAAATCTATTCATCGACGGACTACCGGGCACGATCCCACTCGCTCCGAGCCACGAGTGCATTCTCTGCCTGGCAGACCTTCCTTTCACCTTCCCGTATTAGTATTCCCATGTTTTTTTTCGGTGGAGAAGACTGCACCGTCGGTTCAAAGTCCCTGGTGACTCAGAGCACGCGCACGTGTTTTATTCGGGGCACGTGCGTGGCGAGGAAGCTGCAAGAAGGCCTCGCACGCCGGCCAATCGGTCGTCATCGAGTTAGAGGGGACCGTTGCCCGTTCGGGGAGGGGGCCTCGGTGATCGAGCAACAAATAATTAATGAACAACCGCGAGCGACTCGTCCCCGCACGACCATCGCGGGGAAGAGTCTCAATAATTCACCGGCCGACGAAATTCTCGCCCCCTCGAGCGGATTTCTAGCACCGCGCGAGGATCGAGGCTAAGGAAAGGGAAAGTGGAAGCTGCGAAGGCAGGTGAGCATTCTTGGGGGCAAACGGATTGATCGTTGGGTCACGTGCCGCTGATCCTCGCCACTCGTCGCTGGGCGAAGGAATCGCGATAAATCTTGCAGGCTTCGCACCTTCGGGGATGCAGGGGGCCGCTTCGAGGGGATGCGAATGTGTCATTCATGAGTTAGCTAGTCGCTTTATTACAGCTTCCTCCGTGGCAATTAACGATCCTCGGCGACCGACCAAACTCACCTTCCAATGTGACGTTAAGGGTTAAGGGGTTACATACACCTAGAATGGTCGAAACAATTGATTTTTCTAATAAAGAATTCGCAGAAGCTAAGACCGTTTTCTGTAAATTCCAAAAAAAATTATGTCACTTTAATTTGTACCTTAAGTGATCTTCTTCCTACCTTGACGGACAAAAAATGATGCGAACGTTGGGAATTTTTTCAAAGAAAAGCATTAAATATATTTACTTCCAGCTTTGTGGCTTTATTTGTTAATCTTTAGAGAATACGAGAAAAAAATTGTATGTAAAAATAGTGATTATATCCGGACTTATAGTGCTTCAAATAGAGCGCCTTAGAAAAATTATATGCGCATGGTTAGCATAAACTCAGCCGTTGTAGTTGTCTGAAATAGAAAATTTAAAATTTTGTGTAATCTGTATGAGTGTTGCTATCGTCTGTAGTGGATTAAATGAAAAATACTGAAAAGTAAAAAAAAATGGCAGCGTCTAAAACAGACATTGACTTCTGCCAAACAAATCGCTGGTTTTTTAAGTCGCAAAAGTCTAATTTTGCGAAAACCATTTTAGTAAAACCGAGAATGGGAAATCTACTGAAGATATATACCAAGTTTGAAGTAAATCGGGTGATTGGTTTTTGACATATCATGCTAACCAATTCGAAAAACATCGTTTTGAGATAAACACGTTTAAAGTTTTAGGCCGCATTTTTTTAATTAAATTCTTTTAAAATGTTGCCTAAATATGTACACATAAAGGCATAAAGTTTTCAATTAATATAATTTGAGGGTTTCTCTAAAAAAAATCCCAAATATCGCGCTCCTTTTCAGGCCGTCAAAGCAGGGAGACCCCTTTAACTTTAAACGCTGTTTTCTCGAAACTACGTTTTTCAAATCCCGTGCCAATGATACCTATTTCAAAAACTACTCAACCGATTCGAATGAAAGTTGTTGTGAAGAAAATGAATTTTTTTTGAAAATATTCTTTAAATTATAAGTTTTCAAGTGCACGTTACGCTTTTGATTAAAAAAATTACTTATAGGTAAAAAAAATCATAATACGCCCCCTATTTTCACGGTCCTAGGTGTATGTACCCCCTTATTACGTACCACAGAAGTGTATTTCTTAAAGAGGCAAAGAAGAAGAAGAGAAATACACAAGAAACACCGATGGAACGGGAAGAAAAACGCGGAGGACTTTCTTCGCCGAGTTGAAATCCGAAAAGTCTACAACACGGGCAGCAGACACGCGTCAAAGGTAGCCGTGACAAACGATCGACCCGTGGCCGCGCAACTGTGCAAACAGAATAATTAGCACCTCTGAACCTCGGGCACCGCCGGTGCAGCGCGAGCATTGTGTACTTTTCCGTTCCACGGATAGATCTTGCCCCGCTGTTTGCGCACGGACGCTCGATCCCCGCAGCGAGTACATCGAATTCGCGCACGGTTTATGCGTGCGAAAATTCGCGTCACAGCTGGGACAACAGAGCCCGCAGCTTGGAGCCTCGATCGCCGATTAGCATCGCACCCTACACGCTCCACCTGTATCTGGTGTGTGTTTTCTAAGTTACACGCTTCTGCGTGCACTTAAGCGAGTCGTTACACGAATACGAACTAGCTGGGTCGTTGCACGCGTTAATATCCTACGTCGCGGTTACGAATCGCCTTTCCCCTCTGGCTTTACGGTTCGTTCTGCTGTTCCCTGTCCTATTGTTACTGCGAAATCGTTTTTATTTGGTAAATGGCGAAAGAGTAGTAGGTACTAGTTCCACGGGAGCCACGTTCTATTCGCGATTCCATTTCATTTAACGAGTAATGGTGTACAAATGAAAGTTGACGCTCGCGATTGTACCAGATCGATGAAATATCGTCGGAATTTCACATTGTATTTCATACAGAATAGCTCTTCTGGTTTCTGTACACGTTTTCAAGCGCCAATTTCCCATTTCGTTTATCTCAATGGATCGCAATTTTCCATCACCCTGTGCCATTAATAATTTAACACCGTTCTACATTCCCGTCTCTGCGAAGCTTTGGCGGCGGTTTTATCGTTACAATTTCCACGTCGTTAGTAAAGAAACCATTAATCGCGCTGCTCCTCGCCCCATTGTAATTCGTGTAACAGGCAGATTCGGCGGATCTCATTGTCGACGAATAATTAGAATCTGTTTCTGTTTTATAGTTCGTTCACGTTCCTTTCAGTCATGCCATTGGATTGCTCATTCTTCAATGCTAATTATCCAGCACGTAGCCTGATTTATTAATCCGCCCGCTCGACTCCCCTCGCCCAGCTCGTTCGTTTACGAAATTAACGAGAACGGCGACACTTTTCCGAGAATTTCTGGACTTTCGTGCGCCCCGACGACCACCGCATGCATCGTGTTATTTAAGGCCACTTTTCGACGATTTATCGCCGCGAACAGTGGAGATACGCGCGGTTACGTCGAACCGCGTATTATCGATGATAACGTGGGACGTTGTTTCGTGACGCGACGTTGCGCAGCGCCGCATAAAACTCGTGCACCGACATTTTCGTTCCTGTAATGGCGAGTCGTTCGCAGTGAACCAATTTCTGTGGAATGCGCTGCGAACGTTGGCGTGGTAGCGCTGCGCTTCCGCTCGAGCGATGAAAATGCGACGATAATTGTTGACGAACGTCCCGCTGACATCGTGCAGGGCAATTTCAAAACTTTCTGGGCAATGACAACACGAGCAACTGCTTGCTTCTTTGTTGTTTTTAAGATCCAGCATTTCTCACTGCACTTTCTAAAGTTGAGATTCTAATTAGGACTTGGGGGATTCGTGTTTTCCTGGACTCAGTTTTGCACGGGGTTGGTCTTGGAGGTCGCAAACTTGCTTCTTCGATAAGCATCTGCCCGAGCCTCGCTGTTGTAATCGTTATCGAGTTAGTTGAATTTCTGAATGGAACAACAGAGCTCATGCATAAAGAATAAACACTAGGAGCTGAGTTTTTTAACACTGCAATATTGCAGCAGAGGAATATACCTATGAATGTTTCCATTCCATTTAACGTTTATCCTTCTCGATAGATTTCGACTGCTCTGGAGCATCCGTTACCCCTGCAATTTCGATGGAAAAATACGCGTGCCATAAACACGAATCGGCAAAGCGCGGTGAAGCTCGATAGGGAGCGTACCGTGCGCGATCCAGATCGTCAAAGTAAACTCTGACTTTTATGAGCGCGAGCCGTATGAATGCTTCATTCATCGGTACGGAAAGCGGCCAATGAATGGGTGTCTCTCATGGGCATAGATATCTACACATGATACCTGCGGGAGAGCTTAAATGGCCCATGAATTTCCCTCGTTACCTTCTTTTCTCCCCTTCCCCTCTGCACTTGTATCGGCTCCCATCGAAACGCCCCCTAAATCACAAATCTCCCAACAACAGCTCTGCTTCGCCGGAAGCAGAAAAATCAGTGGGCTCGAAGTATCCATCTTCGACACGAAAGCTTAAAGCGACAGGATTGCATCTTTTGTGAATAATTCATTTTATTTCATCGAAAGCGTGACTCGTATTCGGGTTCGTTGTATTCCCAGAAGGTAGGATTTTGATATCAGTTTGCTTTCGACGAGAGGAACCAGTTGGGCGGAGAGTAATAGAGGAAATATGTAAAATGCTCCTCGGTTCGCGCGGAAATTTCAAGCACGAGCGCTCCTTTTCTCGCGGAATAATTCATCCGTTCTCTGTCCTGTGCCGGCGCGTGTTTCGTCTTTGAAGAAAATGTTCGATTTCGCTAGCAATTTCCTTTCGCGGGGCCCGGGTGAAATTCAAACGAAGAGCGAGAGCCGGCACGTTTCCCTTCGACGCGGAAATTGGACGCGGAGATTTCGCTGCTCGCGAATAATTTATTTCCCCACGCTCTTAAATATACCCGCCCCCTTCGGAGCCGTTGCATTCGCGGCGAGTTCGATTCCGCGGTCGAGTCACGCGGAAAGATTTCGCAATTGGAGTTCTCGCTTGTTCGGGCGGTTCCGTTTAAACGTCCGACGCTCCGTCCCGTAAAAAGAGGAGAATACGGGGCGTCCGTCCGATTATCGCGAAATTTCTTTCGCGACGACGGGAATTGGCTTTCGACTGGACTTGGGGAAAAAGTTGCCTCGAGTTGCGAAACTCGCGCTCCGACACGACAATGGTTATGCCTCCGCGTTTAGAACTCCCCGCAACTTCTCTCCGCGATTATCGTTTATGGCGCGAGACGAATATCCAAACAAGCTCCCCGGCCTGAACAGCTTTTTCCAGGGAAACTCTGCCGCGACGACCTCGAATTTCCTGCTCCACTGCACTCTGCATAATATTGTAATGGAAAGGAGACTCGTACAAGCTATGTATGCCATTTGGCCCTTTGGTGTATGTTTTATCGCATAGCGTGTAAGAATAGAGTGGCCCTTATTTGTACGTGTCGAAATTCTTTTTTTTTTTCGTATTTCTTTGCTCTCACTCTCTACAACAGTGACATTTGCTAAAAAATATTGTTCCTGAAAAAGTTTATTGCAATCGGATAACAGGAAAGGGTGCCGAACAGGCCTTAAAGTTTAGAATTCATGAATAGCTTGGATTTAAAGAATTTATCAAAAATGGTAAGCCCTATCGAAATTTTGTTTAAATAATATTTAAAGAGCATTAAATTTTCTACAATTACTGTATATATAATTTTTTCGTGCTTCCAAACATTTTTTAGATAATAGCGTTTGAATATAGAGAGGTCAGCACTGCGCGCGTATAGACAATATATCACGCCGTACAGGTGGGGCGCGCGAAGTGCGGACGTCTCTATATTTGAACGCTATTATCTAAAAAATGGTTGGAAGCACGAAAAAATTATATATACAGTAATTGTAGAAAATTTAAAGCTCTTTTAATATTATATGAACGAAATTTCGATAGGGCTTACCATTTTTGAGAAATTTTTCAAATTGAAACTTTAAGGCCTGGTCAGCATTTTTTCCTGTTGTCCTATTGCAATACTCTTTTTCCGGGACTATTTTTTTTATGAAATGGAACCATATTAGGGAGTGAGAGCAAAAGAAATCGCAGGTTGAAAGTAAGCCCATCCTTGTGTAAGAATGTCGAAGAGATCTGTGTGCACCCTCCTGCACAGGGAAAGTTTGCAAATCGAAGCTAATCCCTTCCCTCGCGAATGTTCCTCAAGTGTGAATGAAATTTGATAGCCGCGATTACGACAGAAGTGAGAACCACCCATCTACCTCGTCGAAAAAGCGACTGCTCCGGCTTTCGTCCCGTTCCTTCCGTCTACCCGTCCAATCTAAATTGTCGAGGATTCAAAGAAGAAAAAAAAGGACTACGAAGGAAGAACGTGGTCGCAGATGACGCGCGAGGGTTGCGAGTGGAAGGAGCACACGCGCCACCTCCCCCGAAAGACTCACCCTGCTCTGCTTAGTGAGGTTGGCGCCCATCAGTCGGCGATTCTTCGTGGCGTCGAGGACGTTCCGACGGGGGGTACCCTCTCCGCCGGGACATTCCCCCCGTCCTGAGGGTGCAGAGGGATTGACCCCTCCTGCTGTTCCCCAACGGTGCAGTCGCGCGGCCACCCTGCCTATCGGGCCCTCTACCAGTCCCTTTAAAAGTCGCAACGTGCCACCCCTGCACGACAGCCCGCCGACACCGCTGTCGCAGTTGCCGCTGCTGCTGCTACTACCACCACTGCCGCCGCTAGTTTTGCAATGGTCGTCGACGCTACCAGTTCCACTGTCACCAACAACACTACTACCACCACTGTCTACACCACTGCCTTCTGCGACTTCGCCGCCCTCCGCCTCCTCCTTTTCCAGCCTCGGCCTATCCTCCTCCTCCACCCCCGTTCCCCTCCTCTCTTCTGTCACCTTCGACGAGCGCGGTAGCAGGCACGAGTAATCCTCGCCACCCTCTGGACAATGTTGTCGCAGCTGTTCCGAAATCGTTGCAGCTGCAACGCAACCGGTCGATGGACGAGCGCGCCGCACGTCCAGCCCCGTAGACGGCCGCTTTCGCTTTCGTTCGCCGCGAGGATCTCGCGCGAGCCCCTCGAGAGATCGCTCCGTCCGAGGGGCGAGTGGTCGGGGGGTTGCCGTGACGCGACAGCGTTCAGATAGCAACGAACCTCCGCCGTTAAAACTAGCGACGCTTTCGAAAGGACCCCGTGCAAACTCGAGCCCTTGGACGACCCAGACTCGCGAGGGTGGGTAGCACGCGTGACGGAGAGTGTCGCAGCTTCCAACCGCGTTAGAATATACATGCAAAAAATATATCACGATCTGGAGGTAGTGGATTCCCAGCTCGATACCGAAGGCTAGGTGTACGCGTCCTTTGGCGGACTTAAGGCAACGATCGAACTAGAGAACTTTAAGTGTTACGGATAAGAGAACTTGCACCATCAGCTCAACATCTCGCTCGCCTCTGTGCTGGCTAGCATCTCTCGAACGAAACCGCTGCTCCCCTGTCAACTGTCATTACCCGGCTCGCTCACTGTCATGTCCTTTTTGGTTCGCGTCGAGCTGACATCGATATATCCCTCCGAATCGAATCCTCCTCGTTGCTCGATTTTTACAGTCCCCCGGACCACTGTCTAGCCACTTTGCCACAGCTCCTCGATCCAAACGCACGTAGACCAAAGCGGTTATTCGTGTCACATCGAAACCGTCCGCCGTCGATAGCTGGCTGTCGAGTCGACGGCTCAATCGAACACCGGGCGCTCCAAGGACTTCATCGAGAAACCCAACAAAGAGGGTCTCATCCCTTCCACCTTGAACGAATCGACCTAGACATCCGTGTCCCTGAGAGCCACGAGCATGACTGCACCGAGGCAGCTTCCTCTCATCCTCGATATTTACCGAAGGAACGATATCTGTGGTATCTGGTGCAGCTGCAAGTTTAATAATACCGAACGCACGGTCAATGTCCGTGACACAGTGGCGGAAGTGGTAGCTGAGACGCGAGGAAGTCACGCGCGATGGAGGACGAAGGCAGCGTGCGGAATCGAGGCGTAAACGCGAGCTGACATCCGTGTGCCGCGCTGGTTGCCGACCGACTGACTGCCTATCGCCGATTAACGGCCTGGCCTCCCTCGGCCGCGCGCCTGACTCACTCCAACCCTCGGGGAGGATTTTCGTGGCGCTGCGCTTGCGTGCACCCTCGACGCCTCGCGCTTGCATACGTAGCCCCGCGTGCGTGTGAACGCGCCTCGTCTCGATTGTCCCCGCGCGGTCCTACGCGCCGCTATCACGCCGCTTGAAAAATGATTGAGAGCACCGCGCCGGCAAATAAACCGGCGAAAAACGCTGCGTCGCGGGTCGATCTTCCTTTCTCTTCCCTTTCGCCCCGTGAGTCGCGCTTTCGTTGGGATTTCTGGGCTAGGAGGGCACATACTTCGCGAGCTGACGAATATCGCGAGCTCCTTAATTGGAAATCTTTCAGGCTTCTGAGTGCCTGAGGTGTTTCATCATGTTGGAGGCTGAGTAGTTGATTTTTCTGGAGTTTTGAGTTTCCAGTGTGCATCGGGGTGGAGGGTGTTTAAAATTATAATTCACCTCGTGTTGGTGGGAATATGGATAAGGATACCTTTGTTTGAGATTAGTGAAAGTATTTTCTACGGAATCCAAAGATCAACGTTCAGGCTATAGAATAAAGAGTAGAGGGAAGATTTCACGTCATGTAGAATTGCTTATTCAATTTTTGTGCTTCTTCAATCGAAAGGAAGCTGTAACCTGTACCACTGTAATTTCGCTGTAGTGATTTAATTTTCCGAGTACCTCGCGAGTATTCATTCCATCGAATAATGTAGCCCCCTGGGCGAAAGAAGAACCGCATCGTTCGCCACGAACAATTTGTAAACGTCCCCGAAGTCCGATATCCCCGAGCTCGTATTAAAAGCGGCGGACAGTGAAAAATTCGCGTTATAAATATCAAACACGGCCCGTAGCTTCTACCACGGAGAAATTTCCACGTTGTCACGGCGTTCGAGTATTCCTTGCGGGCGGCGGGAATGAGATCTCGTCTCTTTCGCCGCGAATCGCACGCTGTAAATCAGGCGGTGGTCGCACGATTAAAGCGTCTCGCTTGGAGCCAGCTTACGGTTGTTCTCAACAGCCGTCGAATTTCTGCGACGACGGAAATTCCAAGAGGCAGGTGGATAACGCGCACGACTACCTATACGCATGTGCCCCAGCGCGTGATCGTGTTAACGCTACCCCTAATCAGTTTTAAAAAGCCATAAAGCGGATTAACCACCCAAGGATATTACGAGTCAATCGAAGTTATGAATTTATCACCTGGGGGAGTAAACGAGATTACCTGGCCGTAATCGGCGCGATTCTGTGCCGGTGTAATCGTCTTGGTACGTCGTTTGTCTGATTACCACGTAGTGTCTTCCCAATGGGGGGAATTAAAGAACGTTGATAGCGGTTGAATAATTTCACTAGCCCCTTACAATTTCAATTATCTTATTTTAATCCGCTACAATCGATGAAAGTCTTGACAGTAAACATTTGTCAATGTATCGTTCAAGTATCATAACATCTTTACGAAGTTCGAGTACATTAGAAAAAATTGTTTATAAAATTATTGCTTTGACTTAAGATTAAAAAGTGGACACTAATCGAAAATTATATATTTTGACACAATATGTAGTACATAGTTAATGAGTTAATCAATTTTTATTTCTATTTTTGGAGAATTTTTCAAATGTGGAACTGCCCAAAACAAAAACAGTATTTTGTAAATCAAATTTGCAATGAATTGTACATTTTTACGTATATTATACGTAATAATTCAAAAACTGTCAAAAATACAGTTGCATCTAGGGAATACAATCCCGGTCATTATTTACTATCCCAGGATTGTGGGATTTCTTAAAGTCTATCTCGGGATTCCGGAACTAATCCCGGGATTGGGTATTAGAAAATTTCAGTAATTAAAATGATTTATTATGTGTTCAAATTTGAAATGTTTATATAAAGTAAACAAACTCACTACCGTTAGTCTGAAACATAAGCTAAAATCGTTTTAACATTAAAAACAGTATAACAATGAAAAATAATAATGTCTCAATAAGTAGATAAACCAGTAAACTATTATGAAGATTTTTGGAAATGCGAACGAAGAAATAGCAATGCACCTAAAATGCATATCGACAATGTATCGACTTTATATTTTCAGACAAGTTGTGATTTGTAACTCGCGTGATTTCGAAATAGCGGAAAGTAAGAATATCATTGTAAAAATAAATATAGTTTACTTACTTATATCCGACTTAATATTATTATTTAAATAAATCATTATTACTATTGTCCTTATTATTATGAAATGAGTATGTTTATTTATTCTGTTTATTTTTATATTTCTCAGGTGTTCATAAAGTAATTCACATTTTTAAAAAATCCCACAATTCTCAGGATTAGTTATATCAAATCCCGTGATTTTTGCAATCCAAAAAACAACTGGGATCGCTGGATCCCGGGATTGTATTCCCAGTTGCGCCCCTCGTGCTACAAGGTCCTCAATTTTGTTTTGTTTTACATACTGATAACGTGGAGGATTTCTCGAGGAAGAGTGTGCCATTAGCTGACACTGAACAATAACTGGCAGCAGGTCTTTCGCGCGTGTCATTATTAAAAAGAAAGTTGTTCGTGTCGGTGGCCATTGTCAAGTAGAGGACGAAACGACAGTGGCCAACAGTGGGTTCTCTGCATACAGAACATCCTCCCCTCGCGACTGGATATTTCCTCTGGAAGCGAATCTCTGCGATCGATACTCTCCACTGCGAGCCATTCCGCAAAGTATATTAACAGGTTGCCAATATCGCGATAGTGGCTGGAAGGATCCTCCCGGAGGGCGACATTGTGAGGCAAACAATTTAATATGCGCGGCCTCTCGGCGAAAGTCCTTGCTAAGGACCCTTCCTCGGCATACCTTATCTGTCTTCTGGCAGTCACAAAGCCGAGATCTCTCCGTTTATTGGAAAGCTCTGCCGTCGCGCGATCCCCGGGACCCGGATGAAAGGCGCCTTCGCCCGCTCTTCTACTCGCGTATCATCGATACAGAAGCCCCACGGTATGTCCTCTGAATGTTGATGCTCCGCGGGGCAATTTGGGAGAAAGTGGAATTTGCGTGGCATTCCGTTTTGAGGGATCGCCTCGACCCGCCGCCTCTCCACCGCCGAAACAATTAAACCGGATAAGAGCTCGAGGACGGGACATCGAAGAATTTCATGCAACTCGTATTCGACCAGGCTGATTCTCGTACTGTTTGCGTAATCGTGCTTGCTTGGGAAATCAAGCAAGAGGAAAGGAAATACGCGTGAATGCTGTTGGTGGTAACAGTGGATTTGATTTAACAAGGGGATTATTAGGTATAGTGAGGATTACTTTTAGGCTTCTCAATAAGCATTTTTGTTGAAACTGAATAGGGGTGAGTTGCCTATATTGGACCGGCTCCTAGATTGGACCATTTGTACATCTCGATAAACAAATATATTTGCAGCGGTTTTTTGGCTACATTGATTTAGGAAGTGGAGATGGAACTTGCGAAAACAGCGATACGGTTATTCATTAGTTTGTCGTTCACTGTCGTCGAAATATAGAAACACGTGGTGCGCGATTATTATTTTTCGTGCTATTTCAAGTGAATTTCTTTCTACAACTTGTAAGTACTATAAATTTAAATGATACTAGTGTAAGGTGTGCTGTCTTAGCTACAACTTCATGTCCTTACTTCTCCATATTCGTATAAGTATAACAATGAAAACATATCTTTTTTATGCAACCAACCAGTTGCCTAATTTTGGACCATCACTAGTTGCTTAAATTGGACCGGTCCAGTTTAGGATACAATCTATGTTATGGTAGCGAATAGTTAAAATCATACTAAAAAAATTTCAAAAACAATTAAAACCGACTTCAAAAAAATAAAATTGCACTAAAAAGTAAAAAATAATTTTTTCCCTTATTTAATCTACGACTCTCATATTTTTTAAGTCGGCGCCAGATTTACACAGTGTAAATGACGAAGCACTGACTTAAAAAATATGAGAATACCGTAAGTTAAATAAGGGAAAAAATTATTTTTTACTTTTTAGTGCAATTTTATTTTTTTGAAGTCGGTTTTAATTTTTTTATTTTTAACTTTTTAGTTTTATATATATATTGACACAACATGCTGAGGAGATATATGCGTACGTACATAGAATAATAATAATTAGGTGACAATAGTCTTTATTATTAACCAAAACTGGCACGTCGCCCTCTTTCGAATAAAAAAAGGATCATAAAAATTGGCCCATATTCCGCGGAGTTATGCGGGGACAAATATAAAAAAACCACCAAAACAACATACCATTGCACTACGTGCACCGTAAGATGCTTGTTGCTTCCAGTTTCTATTTTTTTTTCAATGCCCTAATGTGTGTTTTTGAGATTGTATATTTAAATTCATTGATTTTTAGGAGCAGTCCAAAGTAAGAAACCGGTGGTCCAAATTACGAAACCAGTTGCCTGGAATGGACCGAAGTCATTAAGTTTAGTTTTTTTTAGATATTATTTTAATCACATATTTTATCAACACATTAAATACATGATAAAATCTACATAAAATGTAGATCTTTTTCCCGTTTCTGTTTGCTTTCTTCAATGTGTTATGTCCATGTAGGAGAGAAAAATAAAAAAGTGATCTTTGAAAGCTTTGTATTAGCAATTGTGAATGCGTGTATTATAAGCAATCTTTCTTATCGTGGGTCTAATTCTCTTTCTACTCGGCATCAAAATCTCTTTTCCATACCGGCACACCCGACATCTAACTTTGAATCCTCCTTCGTCTATATGTCTGCTCACAATTATAATGCCCTTCCACCTGATATTCGAGGAATAAATTCGTTTCCTGATTTTAAATGTAAAGCTCGACGATATATAATTCTACACTATTCCTAAGTCACCTTTATATTCCTTCTTTTCCTTGTCTCGTCTCTATCTGTCCATCTACGTTTATTATGCTTTTCTATCTTAACGCGCTAGAATAATAATAATAAAAAATTCTCTTAATAAATTTTCTCCTAATTTTTCTGTTTTTACTTTTCTTCCTTAGTTTTAGTTTTAGTTTTAGTTATTTAGTTACGGTTAGGCTTCTAACAGTATTGTACTGCAGCATCGCCTTTTACTTCGCTATTCTTCATGTATTACTGTTCTTTGTCTGTTCCAAGTAATAAAGACGAAAAATAATAATAATAATAATAATCATGGATAATAGGGTAGGACAAAGTCTCCAATTTTTACACAAGTGGTTTCCGCGATTATTAAATGGAAACGCCGAGGAGAATGGAATTCTAAGACGAAAGCGACGAGGAGGATTCCTTAAGCCGCGATTTTCGATCCGCGGCACGTTCATCCCTGAGCACTGTGTCGCACTTTTCATTGACTGCGCTACTTTCGCGAGTGTTTTACCCTCCAAGGACCGCTCGAAGGGGCGGGAGCCTGCGTCTCCCTTCTTTCCTTCCCTTATTTCTGTTCCTGCTCGAGCACGCTCTGACGAAGTATGATACCTACATAAAATACTCGCGGCAAAATTCTTCATTGCTTATAGAAAACAGTAATTCTGTTTCTCATACATTTGTCCCTTTCGAGAAACACTATCGATCTTTTCAACAAGAACACCTTTTGCACTACGCTACGTATTTTAGCTGCTTGCAAAGCTATAATAACTAACTTAAAATCCACACACATGATAGATATAACTAGTCCAATTATAATACATTTGTGGGTACAAGTTGCGATCACAAACTATGTTGAATATATTCCTACTCAAATTGACTGCCTTCTTTTCCTTCTGCTGCTTTAGTACCTACACCCCTCTATCTCCTCCACCACCACGAAAGGATTCGACGTGTCTGGAGGCGACTTCTCCCCACTTCTCACCGACTTGCCACAGGTAAACTTGTCGCGTCGCATGAAATTTGTTCCTGCTCATAACCGTGCACGGAGACTCAGCGGGGACGGTGACGTATGCGCATCATAATGCTGCGGTGTGTACGTCTTCATGGCAATTAGCATGCATCCAGCAGAGCTTAGGGCACGCCAGGGGTGTCCGAATAATCCCGCGTGATCTACGCGCGTTTCCGATACCCATATGCACTGTGCTTATGCCAGTGGTTGCCGCAAACCCCACGTATACAAGTAGCCCCGTATTACGGCTCGAGAGGGAGGAATAAAAGAGGGAGAGAAGCCAGGCGGGCGGAGCCCTTTGAATAATTTCCCTTTTTACACGCGCCGGGCTCCGCGGTTTATTTGTTTCCCGGGCAAAAATCCACCGGCCGATATTCCTCTAACCGCCGTTTAACGAAGATCGGCGCGATCAACGTATTCTATCGCAACACCGAAAACATTCGTCGATCGATGTCGAACCACGCGTGCTCGACGCGCGTGCAAAGCGGAATTATTAAATTCTGCGTCTACCGTTCGCATTTAATCGATGGGCTCTCGTTTCTCTGTGGCATGCCAAACAAAGCGGTGTATGCAGTTTGGGCGCCATGTGTAGACGTTGATGGGTTGTTTCATTTCAGTCTACAATGTAGATTTACATACATGTTTTACCATTTTCGTTTCGGTGGGAAGGCTTCTCTGTTACGAAACCGTTAATTACAGTGGATGAAGTTTTTAAAGCTGATGGAATACTAGGAATATGTATTTGTAGGAACATAGGGTACATCCGGGAGACGCGGTCGGGCCGGAGAGTTGGTCGAGTCGCTATATTTCAGACTCTATACGTAAAAACGCGTTAAAGTGCAGCCCAATTACTTCTCTAGAATCCAAACAGTTGAATGAATAGCGTCACTTCGGTTCCTTCTGTGTTTTTCTAGATTTACAGGCTACAAAAGGTAAACTGAGGTTACATTTAACCTCTTTTGTCAAACAACGGTGTACAGAATCGTATTTAAAATATTGTTCTAAGTTTATTTTCGTTTAATGTTTGGGAATAATAAGATAGTAGAGATATTCAGGGACAATGCAGCCAAAGTATTTAGCGATATTAACTCTTCCTCTCAAAACTAACGAGAAGACCATCTCTCGCTGCAGAAAGGAGAAATGGTAGAGTTATGATTTTTTTATTATTTTTATTTATATTTTTATTTTTGATCATTATTTTATTATTATTATTGTTTATTTATTTTATTTATTCACTTTTGTATTCATTTGCCTTGCTAATGGCCGGTAGATAGTTCGCTTTATCTTTGATGTGTTCTTTACTTGTTTAGCGTAAACAAATTAAATATCAATGAATCTGTAGTTGTATTCACTCATAAATAATTTTGCTTTCTTCTTTGTTATTTTTCCATGAATAATTATGTGAGTGGTCTTTGCTAACGAAAACCATTTCCCCCGGCACCTCGGGAGAGGTGGTCAGATGTCATGACATCAGTTTCCAACCCGATTTACAGTACATATTGTCTTAGAGCAAATATCGACCAGTTTTTCTGAATCAGCATAAAATTCTGAACATATTAGGTTTGTTCTGATAAAATAAGTAATATCTGTATTAGTTTTAATAGCCATTTTATATTAGGTCGACCGCGTCTCCCGGATTTACCCTATTCGTTAGATTTCTAGTTGGAGCCTGCGTGTTTTTTTTTCGAGATTAGCTGAACATACTGAGATAAGGGGCCGAAGAAGCGATGCGTATTGAATAATTTCAGTTTCAGGGGGAGGGGATCAAAGGGCGAGGCGTATCGTCGCGACAGGAGCACTTTTAGATCGCGAAGAGGGCCTCTTAATATGAAAATTACACGTCCAATGCGGAAAGGAAACGTCGCGCTCTCGCCAGCCAACAAAATGTTGAAGGCAGGGGAAGGAGGGGGCCGAAATCTTGATTTAATATTCCGCGTGGCGGGTTTCCCCGTACTCGAGGAGCTTTTACACGGCCAACCTGAGCCTCGCTACGTCTCGCTGAATACGAACAAGTACGACGCGCGTTGATAACACTCTCGAGAGCTTTCCAGTGTACCGTCTACATATTTGCCCTTCACGAATGTATGAAACAACTCTGGGCGACTTGTACCGCGCTGGGAACAATAATTAGCTGCATTTAATGAAATAACTTTTCGCAAGGAGCTCGATGGGGGCTGCTTTCTTAATTTACGCTATCATTCGCTGGTGGGTCTCAATTTCAAAGTTTCGAGGACCCGGGCGACACGAAGGGTCCGTTTTTTGAAAGATTAATTCTTTGAAAGACACATTTTATACTTTGTGGACGCGACAGTTTCACTTGTGGATTTTGTGTCAAGGACCATTTCGAGTGATAGAAGAGGGAATGTAACGCATTACAAATCGTGATCTAAAGTTCTGAAGCATTAGTTCCATTTATCGTTCACACGATTAGTTTCACGTGCCTTTTCCACGATTTCCCTTGCATTGTTTCAATCAGCATTGTATTATCCGCGTTGCGTTCTTCCGTACATCTCTCTACGAGTGGGTATCATTTTCCGTGCCCACCTGCCACGGGAACATTTCCCGTGAACACTCATGTATCCAGCAAACAGGGGCGTGCTTCTCGTTGGGCCAGTAACGCCGATGCTTTTACTCTTTGTGCCGACCCTAAAGGGGAGTTGGATGATGCTTCTCGAATAATTGGTAGGGCAGTAATGACAATTATTTAGGTTTTCCGCGTGGTTATTCGTTCCCGGCCGTGCGTGTGACGCGATATTGCCCGAAGGGAATCCTGAAGAGCCAACTAAAGGAACTTCCCCCCGCTCCATTTAATTCGCAGTAAATTCTAGGACAAAGTCACCAATCTTCCTCCCTATTTGATTACAACAACGTCTAATTCTAATTCGTCGTCAAATTCCCTCGCATCGAACCGCCACCTGAATTCCACGCTAGAAACATAATTCCATATTCTACCCCTTCCTACTTTATCAATCATTGTCTTACTGCCTCCTCCCAAGTAATTAACCTCCCACTTTTCAGCTCAAAAAATATAATTTGACCTTAGTACCTGCACCACGCTGTATTCTCAGAACCTCGTGGTAAGTTTCCCGAACGAGGGCACGTCCCTCGGTGGGTCAGCAACGACACCCCTTTTACTTTCTGCCCCAGCCCCCGGGAAGCTTCGATGCTTCTCCAAATAATTCGTCGGCCAGGAACGGCGCGGATCCCTGCCTCCTCTGTGCTATGCGCACGTTCGTGTGTGCCTCGCCATTAATTAAAGGGGCCACGGGGTGCACCCTCCCCGATAAAAACCTTCGGGCGTATAAACCGTGGGGGCGACCGATGGTTGTCCCGCGGACGCGGGGGTGCGGCCTCGAGATAGCTCGAATAACCAGCGGGGTCCAACGGTCCACCGACATCTCGGGGCTTTTAGTTTAAATTTCCAGAGCTATAAGCCGTGTCATTAACGTCCATTTATAGGGATCCCGATCTCCTGTGAAGATTCCAATCGCTGGAAACGCTGGCCTAATCGATCGAAGCTCGGCATCTCATTCCCAGCGCAGTCGTGTTAATCTTTTTAACGAAGAAATTACCATTCTGCCTCTTTTATTCTCCGGAACACCAAGCAATGCTGCTCGAAGAGAAATACTTGTACTTTTAATTTATTGAAAAATTATTAATATGAATATTTAATGTTCCTTTAGCGAGCTGCATGTCTGCGTAGGTGTTTCAGTAATTTCATTACCTTTTCATTTATCAAAGGGGTGTTTCCCGCGGAAAAAGGAGGAAGAATGAGATATCTCATCGAAAGGTTCGATTTCGATCGCGACGCAGATTTCCGGTATCATCCTGCCGACGGACAATTTATGTCCGTTGTCTGGCCGGTGCAACAATTTATCGTCGTCTGGCTTGTTTTTCCCCGCGCGGCGTCGAAGTGTATCGGCACGAATTGAAATACTAGAAACACTTCGGCCGGGCTGTTTTTTCTGCCGCGTACGTATCGATCAGGAACGGGGGCGTAGTAAATGGAGAACACGGGTCCAGACTGAATTCCGTCGCGATTTTTCCATTTCGACTTTTATTCGGCGGAGTAGCCCTCTGTCTATTAAAAAACCGCCAATGCGTAAAAAGTTGTCGGTGTTAACGTCGCCGTACCAGCAAACTCTTCCCCCGGCGATAGTTTATTGACCGACACGGTGCTCCATTGGTAAATAACAGATATCCACGGCGCTTCCACATTGTCCATGTATTATTTTATCAATTTGCGCATCACCGACGCAACGCATTGACGCGTGTATTTCATTATCGAGACGCAATGGCGCGCTTAAAAATGAAAAATCTATTCGCTCGATATTAATCGAGATTGACGCGTGGAATTTATGACGATTTTCAAAGAATTCAGTTCGCAGAATTCTTCTCATGAAATATGCTTGGGCATATTTCCATTACGCTGCATCCATTTTTATCAAAATTCCAGCGATAGTCGAGTACTACGTATACGCAAAACGTATAAAACGCAAGTAAAATCTTTAAATGTCGTCGACGTCGTTTGCTCTTCACTTTCCCTTCACTTTCGCTGCCTTCTTGACGTACTTTGTCACTTCGCCTTTCCTCGACATTTTTACAACTTCGTTAACCTTTCACGCATTTAGAAGTTGCTGCCTCGCGTAAGCTACGCCCTACAGCTTTATTTCTCAGCGAATTATCTCGACGAGCATTCAGCCATCTCTTCATTAAGATACTGTTTCACTTTCACCACGCTCTGTCGTTGCTAAAAGCTTGCTACACCCCACGAATAACGCCAAGTAACATTGAAGCTGAGCGAAATAAATCACATATTCCTCCGTGAATCGCCAATGAAGCTTGGATATTAAGACTACTTAATAACATAATGTTATTGAATAAACTTGATCTCCTTACGCTTGGAGCTCACATTTCCTTAAAAACACCATTAATTAATACCAAGTAGCGCCAGTAATTGGCGAGGATGGATCCAAATGGATTCTGTGCCCGACACCGCATCGTTAAAGACAAGATCTGAACGCACCGAAGCATAAATCGCCGTTTAGTTGTACGGGGCTGTTCATTGTTCGAAACGATGAGCATACTGTCCAGGATTTGATGCAACACGCCGGAAACGACGCGGGTCAGAGTGCAAAGTTATGTACCGATCAGCTGGGCCACCGTAAACCACAATGCGCACTGTTTCATCCCCTAATGTGGCTCAGTCATTAGTCATTACTTAGGCTCCCAGTGTACGAGCGATTAGAATGGGTTAGTGGGGTACGATTTAGCGTCCCGCGGGAGTTTTCGGCCTCTTGCCTGCATTAATAAGCCACGCGTTTTTGAACATGCCCATTGTTATGGAAAAATAGGCGCGGGGGATCTGCGGCCACGAAAGAGTTGAGGATACGAGAATAGCTCTTACTGTTTCTCAATTGGGCTGGATATTTCTCGTGCACCCCGTTGGGACTTGAGTACCTAACCCCCTTTGTGGAACTTGAGGGGAATTTCAAGTACATAATTTTGATGAATGACAATTGTACGGTGAATGATTTTGGTATAAGAATGAAGAGGAAGGGGATGATTCTAATCTTCTAATGGGGATGATTTTAAGCAGTCTGCCTGAACCCATTCAAAAACTGGAGTACTCTCCATTACCTTTTCTTTTTTTAAAAAAAACAACGATCTCTCATTCAAAGAATTCTTTCATAGGAAGAGATCCTTTTCAAGGAAATCAACTTTGGATGATACATAATTGAATAATACGGTGACTGCATTCCAAAGGGAAATGCAGTAGGATTTATAATTAAGATACGCTTGTAACCCAGCGCACGATACTGCGATACCACCCGAATTACTAGTAATCCCTTTGACTATCGAATTAATTGCTTTCTATGATTTACCGAATTCTCGTGGCGCAATCAGCGATTCGCAGGTGAGGTTTCGAGGAATCATCGAAATGTACATCGCGTGAAACTTAATCGATCTTCAACTATCGACAGTCCTTTGATCAGCGCGCGCGTTGATAACACGGTCATCGTTAACCATCGTTCCTGTCGATGATTCGAATGGACCTGCTGCGATTAATTGGGGCGCAATCACGCGGTTACACGAGGCGTAAGATTGCCCCGGGCCTGTAACGGAACGCGTAGAAACGCGATGCGTGTAAGACGATAATGCGATTTCGGATGAATTCCTGCTCCATCTGTACTCCATAATCAACCGACATCAATATCTGAACTGGCAAGATGGTGTCGTTAATGAAGATGTCCGTTACACGTTATTAACTCAAATTACACCTCTATCACGAATGCGTAATTGTAACTATTTAGTAACTAGAACCACTAAAGTTGAAATGAGATGAAAAATATTTATGCCATCATTTTCATTTAGGGTAAAACCGGGAGTCGCGGTCGACCTAATATAAAATGGCTATTAAAACTAATGCAGATATTACTTATTTTATCAGAACAAACCTAATATGTTCAGAATTTTATGCTGATTCAGAAAAACTGGTCGATATTTGCTTTAAGACAATATGTACTGTAAATCGGGTTGAAAACTGAAGTCATGACATCTGACCACCTCTCCCGAGGTGCCGGGAGAAATGGTTTTCGTCGTTGGCAGAGACCACTCACATAATTATTTATGGAAAATTAACAAAGGATAAAGCAAAATTATTTATGAGTGAATACAACTATAGACTCATTGATATTTAATTTGTTTACACCAGACAAGCAAAGAACACATCAGAGAAAAAGCGAACTACCTACCGGCGATTAGCAAGCCAAATGAATACAAAGGTGAATAAATAAAATAAATAAACTTAAATAATAATAAAATAATGATAAAAAATAAAAATATAAATAAAAATAATAAAAAAAATCATAACTCGACCATCTCTCCTTTCTGCAGCGAGAGATGGTCTTCTCGTTAGCTTTGAGAGGAAGAGTTAATATGGCTAAATACTTTCGCTGCATTGTCCCTCGATATCTCTACTATCTTATTATTCCCAAACATTAAACGAAAATAAACTTAGAAGTATATTTTAAATACGATTCTGTACACCGTTGCTTGACAAAAGAGGTTAAATGTAACCTCAGTTTACCTTTTAAAGACTGTAAATCTAGAAAAACACAGAAGGAACCGAAGTGACGCTATTCTATCAGCTGTTTGGCTTCTAGAGAAGTAATTAGTCTGCACTTTAACGTGTTTTTACGTATAGAGTCTGAAATATAGCGACTCGACCAACTCTCCGGCCCGATCGCGTCTCCTGGATTTACCCTATTTTGGGAATCTAATTCATTTGGTTCTCGATTATGCTTCTCGCTTGACTTCATTATGTGCAAAGATTTTGGAATTCATCTTGCCCCAAGCCTCGAACGAACGATCACATAAATTTTTCAGAAAGCCCGCCCCTCGCAGCGGAGCCTTTAGGCCGTGATGAGACAGGACAGCAATTACCGACTGATGACGACAATTGTTGCAGCAGGCCGTGCAACTGCGTGAGCATGAATATCACTCGATTATCGAGAACGCGTCGCTCCTACTAAATACCGCGTGCACCCGCTCCAACCGGAGCGGGAGTAGTCGAAATCCATTAAAGGGTTTCGCGCCCTCTGCGCCGCGCGCGTACATCCGCGAACCTATCCGGTTTAACCCTTCGGGGATAGATTCCTCAACCCTTTCGCGGAAACCCAGCGGCTTCCGCTTTTCCTCCCTCCCGTGTTGCGGTTTTGCAAGGCAACTCGATGTGTTTTTCTTTGTGCCAGAAGCTTCCGCAGCTGACCAATAAAACTCCCTTCGTCGTCTCGAATTCACGAACAGGAAGCCAGGAATATTTAATGTACATGGGGTAGCTACAAAATGCTTTATACCTGGAAAGGCAGGCTTGGTAAAGCGTTTACTTTCACCAGAAATTGTAGCGGAAGAAAATTTGGGAAATTGAGTGGCCCATGTGTTCTTGTTCCTTGCTGGCAGGTTTGTTTAAGTTAAAATCGTGTCATTACACTTTAAGTCTATTTAAACCAAACACAATGGTATCAAGATCTGCGCTACGTAATTTTGATTACGTACACGGCGAGATTTTAATGCCACTGAATGTTAATTGAATTCCCGCGAGATTACGTTTCACTTTTCCCCGAGATGAAAACAATTCCCGTGCCCAAACAGCTGTGCTCGGTGGAAGTTGAGCGCCCCGCGGGAACCGGCTGATAGTAAATTTTATCAGCGACACGTACAATGTTAAAACTCTCGCCGGCGACAAATGAAAGTAAAGTTTATGCAACGGTAACGATCGTCCTGTACTTAAATACGCGTGAATTTCCACGGTTTCCCCGGTAATCCTTGGAAGCGGTTTTACGACATTTTTACTGCCCTCCGCCCGCAACCCTCGTCACGAGAGATACCTGACGAGGGGGTGAAAACGTCCCGAGTACATTTCGAAATTATCAAGCACGGCCACGCGAGAAACCCTCGCGAACGATTAAAAACCTTAGCGTCGAGGTATTAAAACGACCCTAACGCAACCTCCATCTAACCCTCCGACTAGAAACTACACGAATTTATCAAATTTCCGGTGAAATGCTCGATAAACTCTCCTGACGATGCGTGTATTCATCAGAAACACATACTTAATTTTGTTAAGTATAACGATCACATTTATAGAAGATAAATTTGTCTAGAGGGCGCAATTGTATCAGTCAGCACTGAAGGAGAGCGAGCAGAATTGCATTGTAAAAAACGACAACCCTCTTCCACCCTGCTGTAGCAATTTCCATCCCCCGTGAAACTCCGCCGACACTAATCGATACTTATAACCGAGGAGCCAATGATTGATAACAAAAAATCGTCCAAGAAGAAATACAATCTTTTCGATAATACCAGACGTTCCTCGAGGGTCCTGTCCTCGCCCCCGCTTTCGTTCGCCCGATTGTTTTTCATCGTATTAATGATCGATATCGCAACGAGACACGATTCGACGTCGCCGAGGCGACATTGTACCTTTAGACGGTTTGCGACGTCGCGGCGCCATGGAATCCGGGAGGGTAGTTTCCCTTCCCTTCTTCGTCCTTTCGACTTCGCGCTGTCTCGCTCTCTTAGCCTCGCTTTCATCCCCTTTCTAGCCTCGCCGTCTCCCGCCATCGTTCATCCCCGACGCCTTTGAATTTACTTCTATCGCCTCGGGGGTCTGTCTTGTATATTGATACATCGGTGTCCTGATTCGTGTTACACCGATGGATCGTTGATCGAGAAAAAGGAGCTCGTTCGATAGCTTTCATCCTCGAAGCTCGGATCCTTTAACGAGGGACGTATGAATAAGAAGAAAGGAGAAACGAAATTAGTAATGGTCGTGATCGTCTGGCGAAAATAAGATGTTCGAGCAAAACGAGCGAACCTCAGATTCGTGTTGGATTATCGATTGCATTTGTGGATCTCAATTTGTTTACTTTTACACGTGTTCCTTTTTATTTATTTATTTATTTATTTATTTATTTATTATCGTTAGACGGGTATAGCCCCAATATTAGGCGCAATAAAATATAAGACAGTCACGTACAGAACGCAGAACACAAAACAAAGGCGAAATCAGAATTGCTTGATAGCAACAACAAGCAAGAGTTTCAAGACTGGGATGTGCGAAGCCAGGAGAAAACTGACCGTTTAAAGGTGTCGACAGAGGATCCAAAGAAATTGATATGATCAGCCACTTCATTGCCTCGCGTACAAAGCCTAGAGATAGAGTCACTCATACGGATATTAGTTCTATGAGCTTTGACATAAAATAGCGGAGTATGCCGCAACGGTCTAGGTGGAATATAAAAATCGATTAACCCCAAAAGTTGGGGGCAATTGACCTGGCCGTTAAGAACCCTAAACAGGAAGGACAAATCGGCCAGCCAAAGGCGTTGTTGCATCGTCAAGTAGGGTAGACCAGGGCGAATCGGATCACAGGGCGAATCGAATCAAAATAAGAATTTAGTCCATATTTCTTACATCGCGATAGAAATGATCATTCCGATCGTTCGTAATATCTCAGCCCTCTCCCCCGCACCTACTGCAATAGTTCGTCAATTGTTTTAAGTCATTGTTTAGAGCTGGCATACGTTTTCAGCGAGATGGTTGCGTGCGAGCGTTACAATTTTGGTCGTATCTAACCTACGTAATCTGCAATTTCGTATTTAAAATAAAAAGTAAACTTGAAAATTCAAATGTGCTTATTGTTATTAGTTTGCAAGGTGTCTAAGATTAGTATTTGATGTATTTTAGAGTATTATATTATAATATGTTTATGTAATCTACAATCTTTGAAATACTTATATATGGGGCTAATCGGATCATGTTGTGTGGGGCGAATCGGATCACTCTTTTTTTCATTTGAGTATTTTTATGATTATAAATATGATAATTGTTTATATACAGATGATTCGTAGGTACATAAAAAAGCGCAATCAGGGATCGTGGTGACCAAAAAAAAAAATAAAGGAAGCTGTGATAAAAATAAAATCCAAAAAAATGCCGAAAAAATAAATAAATTAATGGTTTTAAGAAGATGACATTGTATTTACTGCGGCGAAAAATTAATTCGTCCATTTTCAGAAGATTGTCTGAGAAGAATGGTGCCACGAGAATTGTGCTGATAGAGGCGGCAAAAAACGGCAATATACTTCCGATCTGTGTGCTAAGTAGTGTCATTTGACTTCACTGTCATTAAATTAGATTAGTTTAAGTTGATTCTAAAGATTTTGTTATGAAAATTTCAGTTTTTTTCAGAAATTTCTGGGTGGTCCGATTCGCCCCAAATTTCGTGGCGAATCGGATATTTCTCATTTTTTCGTCTTTTGTTTATAAATGAAAGATTTTTATGTTTAGTTTCAATTTTTATATATTCAAGTTGAAACCAAAGGTGTACTGGTTACGAATATATTATAAAAAATTAGTTTTTTAATGTTTAACTATTATTTTTTTACCGTCAAACACAAAGTGATCCGATTCGCCCTGGTCTACCCTAGTTAAACTTAAGCAGCAGCGGCTGGTACTCATGGTCAAAAATTGGGCTACGCATAGGTAGCCCAAGGCCGAACGACGCAAAACGCAGAAATCTGTGCTGGACACTCTCAAGCACTTTTATTGTACTCTGGTTGTTACATGTTTTCCGTTTCGTTCTACCTCGTTCCATTATCACAGCTGCTTCGTACGCCATTCTCACCTCGTTCAACCGAATATTTGAACGCGATAGAGCCGAGCGAAGCATTTCGAGCATCCGAGTGAAGTGAAATGAAAGTTCATGAAAAATTGTCGAGACGACACAGGGGGCTCGCTAATTCATAAGCTGAAACGTGTGCAGCGTACGGGAAGCGGAAATTTGCAAAGGAAATTACTGCGAGCCTGGCTCCAAACTGTATCTCCTTTGCCGGCCACGCTAATAGAGTTGCAAAAAAAAAATTGTACCTCAAAGCGGGGCTAACGATGTTATCCTGGACCGCGAAAGACGGCTGCCTGTAAAGAGCGATGATTATTTATGCAGATTCGTATCATGCGCGCCGTTAACATCGATTCTTCCGTGATCTACCCTTACGTCACATACGCTGGGACAACAAAGAACGCGACCCCCTTCGACCCTCGCGTGTCCACCCCTTTCGCCGCGCGTAATCCTTTCAAAACAGATCCCAATGCCACGGCAGGGCAGAAATTATGCGACGAGCGGCGCGCTGCCGTTCGAAATTTGAATTTCAACGTGGGAACGTTCTCGTGCGACGTTGAGATTGCGTAAATTAGGTTGAACCAGGAGACTGGCAAGTTGGTTACACGTGCGCGGAATGGTCACCCCGCAATTCTTACGAGCCATTTTTCGTCTACAGTTATTTTTCCAGCTGGAATTTGCCGAGCTTTTTTTATATAGACACCCCTCGAAGCTCGCTCGCCAAAATGTCTTGCTGATTGTTATTTACTCGCCCGGAGACAGAAGTAATTATACCGTGAGACGGTCTGGTTTCCTTGCATTTAGGATAATTATTCCATGCATATTTTAACTATTCGCCGTCTGGCCCTTTGAATCGTCATAACAGGAAACTTATTGTATTGCAAATGTACATAGTGAATGACGATAACGCAATCAAAGCGGAAATAATCGTGACGCCCGAAAATGAAAATTCTATTTCACTGTGTTGCTTGACGCGTTCCTGCATTAAATTAACTCCTCCCCTCGTTTCTCTCCGTCTTGCCATTCCCTTCTTTCACTTTCTATCGCGGTTTTATCAACTGTCGAGGTAATTTGTTACCTTCGCCCCCTATTTTGTTCACCCTTTCTTAGCATACCGCCCGCGTCGATCTCGAGGCAGCGCGAATACAGAATCGAGAGGGGGAGCTCGATAAACGATGGAAAAACGAATATGTGACGAACAACGCCATCGATATAGTATGTGGGTCAAGTCGCTTGACAGAAAAACTTGCAATACTTTATCGAACCTATCGTCGCTCAATTGACAGAATCAGTTGTCACACCGAGTCTATCGGCGCAAGAAAACGTATGGCAGAGATTGCCAAATATATTAATCTTTTTCTCTCGGACGCGCACCGCATGGATTGATGGTGAAAATCTTACGGAGTCTGAAATCCGCGAATTCGTCGCGTATCGAGGGAGAGTAAAAAAATATATTTCACCATTACTTTCGCTTCATTTTTCCCTCGATGCGTCATTTTTCATCGCGGGTAAGGCTGACTTTATGCGTGCAACGCCACGGTATAGTCATCAATAAGGCTTTCCCGGTGCCTTACATAAATATCCAGCGATTAACATATATCGACCACTTCGCCGGCGTTCGAGTGCGCGATTAAAATTCAAGATCCTCGAGCCTTGCGCATTTTCATGCAAATAATTTATACTCCAAAGGAATGCCTATTCATCTGACGAATTAAAACCTTTCGTAGCTCCCCGAGCAGATTTGTCTGTTGTTATTTATCGACGTAATATCTTGCGCGCGAGATTCATACTCTCGGACGCGAAGTTAATGTCCAGGGAGGATTCTCAGGGTGGATGAAAATGTTCTATCTTGACAGCAGAATCTGCCTCCCTCGCGATCATTGGAAAATATTTCAGGAATCCGAACAATTGAGGCAATTAACGGTTGCCAGTTTCGAAACCACCCACGCCCCGGGCCGCGCGCAACCTCTCGTGTAATTCGCAGGGTGTTTGTCGCGTTATTTTTCAAATAATTACATTACGCACGCCCCCGACACCGTATTCAGGAATCGAATGAAGCGCGACTATCCCGGGGGCACCACTGGCCGTCGCGCGAAATGTTAATTTCGCATGGGACGGAGTCGCGTAACTTCGGGCGGACTCTAATTAACAACCCTTCCCGCGGCGGTCCGAAAGAAACAAATTTCCAATGGAATTTTTTTTCGCCCCGGCCAATCGTAACTTCGCCACCAACGGGACCATGAAAAGGGGACGAGGAAGGACGCGTGTCCGTTCCAGAGACGGATTCGAATCGTCGTCCGGAGGGGGCTGAGCGTCCCCCCTTCGAATCAACCGAGTCGTTCCGTTTGACCGACGAGCATCGCGACGGCCCCCTGGTCCCCGTTGAACGAGGCCGCGGAAAATATTCCCGCGGATGATAAAAACAGAGGCAATTTGCCAAAACGTCGGCCTGATGGCTGCTCGCGTTGCAGACACGAGGGTAACGCCGCCCGGGAGGCTCGAGAGGAGCCCCCGCGACAGGAAACTCGGCAAGAACTCGAGAAACGGCGAGCACAGGGGCGGGGGGTGGAGGCGCAGCCAGAAAGGAGGGTCGTAAGGAGGAGGGGTGGAGGATATCTTCTTGCAAAGTGGGATGTAAATTGCTCGCACGTACATTAGTCATCATCACTCGCAGCCCTCTCTCACCTCAACTTTGTTGCTTCCAAGTGGCTGTCCCTCGTTCCTCTCTTTCTACGCTTTTCCACTCCACCCTTCGTCGTCCTCCTTTCTATTTGCCTCTTCGTCGTTCGCGCTTATTGTTCCACGATTTCGGGGACTACACTCTGGAATGCTCCTTTATTCCTTTGTTCAATGGTTTTCGCGTGCTCGTCGTGGTTTACTGGTTTTTATTTATCGCTTCTCTGTTTGGAATAATTTGACGTCACGCTGAACTAATTTGGGTAACTACCTTGGGTTTTCAGCGATAGTACTGGAGTTTGTTATGATAGTTTCTTTTCCTCGTTATCGCGGAAGAGGTGATGTAACAATCAGAGTTTCCACACGGCCCGGCACCACTCGAGTTGTGTCTACTTTTTCGAGTCCCTTCCGACGAAAGCTCTCTGATCAAAAGCGTACGTATCGTCGTGGAGATGCGTTTGTATATCTTCAAGGAGCACACACCACCGACTCTTATTTCCACCCGTATGACTCCACCGAGTTCCTCTCATATTTGCTTTCTATTCAACGTTCCGTTTTCCTTTTTTCCCCAGTCGCTGTATCAAATGCTTCACAACCCCACGATTTCCTTCTCCCACAGTTTCCCTTCTTGTGTCAATCCTCCGTACACCGTTTTCCCTTTTGGGCCGTTTATCTCGCCGAATTTTGTGAATTATACTTCGACACATCCATTACTCGCTAAATTAGCTGTCACTGAACAAGCTGGTCAGAATCGAATTCCTCTTCCTCTTTGCACAGTTGGAAACAATAAAAATTCCCTTAGGAACGTCCACTATCCTATTTCCCCTCCTTTCAGACTTCATTGTTTACGTTCCTATCGCCGCGCTTTCCGTCGAGACGCTTATTTCCTGGCCTGAATTTCCGTTCTCTCTACGAACTTCGGCTCCATCATACGAGGCCTTTCCGTTTCGATCGGTCAAAGTCGCCTATCGACGCCCCTTTCCCCGGCTTCCCTTATTTTCTCTTACTTCCGTTTACCTTTCGCGACTCCCTCCAGTCCTCCCTCCCTCGCGGTGCTACGTCTTCCGGTGAACGACGTTTGTTCGACTTAACTTGAAATAAATTCGATCGAGAGGAAATTGCTCTCGCTAGGTGTATGCAGAACGCTCCAGTCGGAGGTTCCATCTTGTGTGGATCTCGTCTTTGAAGCACGCGACGCCTCCGTGGCTCTCGAAACGTAGATTTATCGAATGAAATACCTACTTTCCACGCGAATGCAAGTTGACGAGTTTTCATACTTGTTCCGTTAATATTCAAGTACTCGAGAGATTCGCGTATGCACTCTACCTTTGCATAACAAATTGGCGCTAGTGGTCGAGGATAATTACTGTCATTATATTCTACCACTGATACAGTCTGTTTCACAAGAGCGTGTTCCTCGTAGCCATTGCCTTGTACTTTAAGAAGGAGTGGATCCTCGAGAATTCGAAGGAGAAAAGTGTCTTCCACTACGCTGATTAACACGTGTGGCATTTTAGTTTGTGATTTCGTTGAAAACAGGCGATTTTTAAAATGAGTGCATCGTATTTTTTGTCGGTGTTTCACGACGTGGAAAGGAGAAAAGAGCAGAGTAACGTTTGCACTGGCTTGCACAATCGTCTGATGCGAGTCCAATCGAAAACGTTTGAGGTTCCATAAAGCACAAGCTTCGAGGAAAACGTATATTCACGATCAAGCAATTACCTCGAGAAATTCGAGAAATATGGTCTTTATCTTCGGAGTATGCAGAAAAGTCAGTTGAAAGCATTTATAAACGGTGTCAAGCGATTATCGATAACAACGGAGACTGGATACTACATATACTTTTCGACGATATCAACTTTTTTTTAAATCTAATGATTCCTTTCGGATACACGAGGAACACGCTCTTGTGGAACAGACTGTATTATAAATACATACAACAGTATTGAATCTTCTCTGGAAAATGAAAACAGTATAAATGATTTAAATATTTCACCAGCTTCTCAGGAAATTGAATTTCTTCTTCGTGCGATGTCTTCGAACACCCCGTGGTGAACTTTCTCCGATCATTTTGCCGTAATACAACAAAAATTCCGACATTACGCCAATTAGTTACCAAGGGCTTAATTAATCGCCGGCGATATTAATAATTTTCCAGGATGCCCGGGGACCATTCGGGTAACTTTCCCGTTGCAAACAAAATGTTAATTAACCGCGGCCTGGGGGTTACGCGGTGCACTCGGTGAAAAATCTCTTCATTATAAGTTTGGCAAGATTTTAACAGGGCTCAGCAGGCGGCCCGAACGAGCAGCGACTCCTCGCAGCATCGCCTCCTTCGTATTAAACTTGCTGGTCGAAAGAATGAAGGCGTTCTTACCTTTAATCGCCACCACTCGCTCACTTGTTATTCATAGTGACAGGGAACGATGCTAATAAAACGTCCATCGATCCAATGCTTCATTATTCGAACTGCCACAAATCTCTTAATAATACCAGGACTGTTAATCATAATTTAAATCACTGATCACAAAGTCATTCGCAACACGTATCGTCCCGCAAAATTTTCTGAGACCACTCTCCACTTCGAACAGTGGTTTTTGGTGTGTTAAGGGGAGATTCCGGTTGAAATATCGATTTTTTAAACGATTTTATTCAGCTTCGATTCTCTGTTTGTTTGTTTTTATTTCAGTTTTCGAATGTTCAATCTTTTAAGAATACGTGTTTAAAAGAATTTTTTAAAATTCATAAAATTCCCGAATTATAGGCATTTGAGGTGCTCGCGTTAAAGTTTAAACGCGTTTTTTTCGAAACACTGTTCTCAAAATCGGTGGAACCTGTATCTTCAAAAGTTATCATCTGATTCGATTGAAAGTTTTTTTATTTTGAGGAATATACTTTTGGCTCGTGGATGGACCAGTCAAATTAAAAAAAATGAAAATTTATAATTTTTGAAGGCGTTGAAAGGACGAAAAATATAGGGGAAAAATGATTTCAAGTTTCAAGTGACCTTACTTTCTCAAAAAATGTAATTTTTATAATTTATTCTGGTCTAGTGCACGAGCGAGTTTCATGTCCTTTAATAATCTGGCATTGTTTTTTATTTCAGACCAATGATTTTGGTGCTACAGGTTCCACTGATTCGGATGAATTTTTTGACGCCTCCAATTTAACGACTCCCCAGTGCCGTCTTTAATGATTAATTATAAAATAAAAACTATATTTCTATAGTTTAAGACATCCTTAATACAATGCAAAAAGCCCCATTAAATTATATTTAGTAGTTTTCCTTTAATTAATTCCTAAAGATCACCTATTTTTGTGGGCTCTAGATCGGAACAGCCGCTTAAGTGAAGATACTTATTTAATCAAGTCACCATGTTTACATAACGTACTAAAAATATTGATTGCATCTTTCGAATACTTAGCACATACTCCCTTCCACCTCATTATAATATTAGTTATAAATATTATTTCATAGCATGTGGCTTTGGGGGCGACGCAATAAATATTTCCAGTACCTTATGTAAAATGTAATTTCATTCACAAGAACAATTCAAGGTATATCCTATACCGAGCAAAATACACGGTGCGATATCTGACCGGAGAATGTCCAAAAGTAATAACATGTTGCCTTCTCTCCTATCACGAGGTGTTTCTTATTTCAGGCTGGGGCGCGCATGCCCTCGAGCGCGAGGCTCGTCACACCCCATACCGATAGCTTTGTCCAAAAATTCGCACCACTCATTTTCACACGCTCCTTTATGCGCTCTCCCACGTGGCCCTCGCATAAAACGTTACCTATTCTCGCAACTCTCGGCTCGCGACGCCCACCGGTGCTCCAAAAGAATTACTCGTTAAACGACCTCGCGCCGACAATGCTCCGCTCGTTCAAACATTCCGAGCCCGTTGAGCTTTCAAACACAAGTCGCTTTTACATTCGTTTAACCAGGGATATCGACCTGCGCCCGGAGACCCGAGTGAAATGCCGTTGAACTTCTTTCTTTCGGCGAAGTCCCAGGTGAAAGAAGTCACGCCCGTCTAACGAGCAGGGAAACCCACTCGCGTAATCACCGTCCACGTTATTATGCTTCGGAAATTGGTTAATTAAAGCCGCGCACGTCGCACGGAAGCAAAGACAAGATTCCTTCCAGCAAGCCCCGGTTCACGCGTACCACGTGGCCGCGCATAATTGAAGTGGACGTGGGTGGATCGGTAAATCATGCCTTCTTTCCACGTACCTACGATTCATGGGGTTTATCGCCGTGTTCTGGGGGCCGGTGGAGAAACAGTCAGGTTGCCCGCCGATGATTACGTTTCTCGATATCGGAGATTTATCGTCGCGCGTAGGAACTGGAGGTGGCCAACCTCGCGTTCCCTGCTCGGTTATCATTATTATTCAGCGCTGTTCAACCGTGGATTTTCAAAGTTAAATACCAAGAACTTTATATCGGACGCTCGGTTATTATCGTTCGTTTGTTCCATCGACAGACTGTGGCGTTTCCATTGCTTCTGCATTCTGTAACCTTCCACGACGCCGCTACATTGGCATCCCCCCGTTACGTTGAATCCTCCAAAGAATTCCCTCTTTGTCCAACAGTCGAATGGAATTCGCGAGAACGGCGGGCAAAAGGTGTGCCGCTGGCGCGAAAACGTTTCCCGCGTCGGGACAATATCGCGCGCGTGGCCTGCCGTCGCGATTTTTATATTCTCCCAGGCGTAAATATACCGGGGATTCACTCTCGCTCTCGTTTCGAGGGCCGTTCACAGGGCAGAAGTACGAGGGCGACGAGGGGTTAAAGTTTCTCGAAGAAGCAGCCTGACGTAAAATTTTAATCCACCCCTGCACCCTAACCGGGTCGATGGTAGACGCTCCTCCCGTGCACCCCGCCCCACCGAGCGGTTGCAAAACGGCAAACAAAGAATATTAGCGCGATTATCGAGACGGCCCCCCCGCGGTTCCCTCGCGAGCCGTTACTTCGTTTATTCCCATGAAGAAGGGGGGACTCCGCGATGCCTTCCGCGAGCTAACGACCGGGAGGAAACCGAGATCTTTGTCGGTCCGTTGCCCTTCCCCGCCGCGAATCTCGGCGGAACGCTTTGGCGAAAAAGCCAGAAAGGAAAGTCCGCGGTGCGGGGAAGACGGGTCGCGAATGGAGATTACAACGACGCCGTGTTTCGCGACGGGAATAACGGAGATTAATGGAGACGAATATTCGCGAGCGGATCGCTCGATAGCGGTCCAAAGCGGTTGTTGTCCCGTTGCATCGAGGAATTCCCTTTGGTAGCCGGGTAGACCCGCGGCGCCATTCATCAGCGACGATTAATAATTAAAGGAGACTGAGGACGACTTTCAACAATTGCGCAACTCTGGAAGAAGCTGGTCGCGACCGAAGAGGTGACGCGAATAACGCGTCAGTGTGATTAATCGATAAGGCGCTGGCGTCGGTTCCTTCGACGATTTATGCCACTTACTGTGAATTGATCGATTCCACTTGATGAGAGGTGATTAATGGCGTTAATGAAAGGCTGCAGGGTTTCGCGACTTTTTGCGAAATAATATTTAATAACGCGTCCGCTCGCCCATCAATCAGCCCGATATTTTAACGCTGGAAAATTCACTACCGGGACCGTCTTAATTGGCGGACCAGGGAAACGGGTACAAACGTTCAACGATGATGAATTGCGGAAGCGTTCCTGCGATGAATACCAGTCGACCGGTATCTGTGCACGGGAACATTGTTCGGCGTGTACTGCTTCGAGTGGAATTTGAGATTTCAAGTGGAAACGCCGACGAAAAATCTGTAGTAGCAAGTTAGAAAGATAGAGTGCAATGGGAAGAATCTTTAGGTAAGTGCATCTTCCTTTTTGCATTCCTTGCTTTATATTTTCCTAGACTGTTCGGTAACAATCTATTCAAAGCTGAACTCGTTAAGGGTACAATTTTAAAACAGCATTCTGCTGAATCTCCCCATAATAAAGATGTATTATTATTATTATTATTAATTGGAGGAATAATATTGCTACGTTAATATAACTGCAAACACAACTCGCAGAGCAGCAAGAGTAACTGGAAGAGCTTCTCGAAGGAAGCATCGTCGACGTCCAACTCACTGTCAGCAATTAACCCTGTTGGAAGCCCAGCCACGCAGGAGATAAAGATCACCAGGAGATGGTCGTCATCGCCGCAGCTCCGAAAGTTTCTCCAACATTCTTGGCCATCCTTCTCGAGGCGGTTAATCGATAATCGTTAAGGAATCTGACTGAAAGGAGGGTTTCATGGTTGCTGGAGAACCACGTCTAGGTAGGTGGCTCCCGCGGGAATGAATGACTGATGAGGAGGACCCATCCTCCTCCCCCCCACGCCGACCACTCGGCTACGAGCAATTCTAAGATTCACTTTACGGAGACATCCGAGATAAATTGCGACCGCATGCAAATATCCGCGATACGTCAACGCCACGGAGGTGGCTCGTTATGCACGTGTTGCGCGAAAGCAATGCTCGCGTTTGTTATCGCGAGGAGGAGACGTTGATAGGGAGGGTAGCACCCAAGTGACGATGAGAAGCCACCTGATGACGAGCGAGCGATCACGCGTAGAAAAATTGGCATTCGTTGCCAGAGACACTCGCGTGTCCGCGGTGATGTTTCTATTGAAACGAAAGTACAATAAAAGCTGTTGGACAAATTCGAGGGAAAATTTACTTCGAAACTTTGATTCCTGGAGATTTATAAAAGTAGAGTAGTTAATGTAAGTAGTTAATGTACAAAGTTAACTTTAGGAGGAACACCACTGTGACGGCCGGAAGAATAAGCCATTTTTAAGAATTTTTTCAGAAATAATTTACAGTTTTCATATAAAATCTTTATTACCTACCTTTAGTACAATGTCCTAAGAAACTATACGAAAAAAATGAATATAAAAACAAACATAAATGTTAATATATTAATTAATCTTCTAAACCCTTCACGCGCGTTGGTAGAATGTGTAACTATGGAACAGCAGGTCCAAAATCAAATTTCATTTTTTAATAAACTATATGAGTGTAGTTTCTGTTGCATCTACCGATTTCTTAAACAAATTATTCTTGTAAAACTGGTGCGCTTTAGAAGAAAAGTTTCGAAAATCCGCGAATAAGAGAGACAGTTTTTCCAGCGTATTTAAAAAAATTAGTTTTCGATCAAAGAATCCGTACGTGCAACGGAAACTATACACATGTAGTTTATAAAAAAAATGAAATTTAATTTCCGACCTGCTGTTCCATGTGGGTAGACATTCTACCAACGCGCGTGAGGGGTTTAGAAGATTAATTAATATATTAAAAGTTATGCATGTTTTTCTATTCATTTTTTTTGTATAGTTTCTTAAGACATTGTACTAAAGTTAGGTAATACAAATTTTATGTGAAAACTGTAAATTATTTCTGAAGAAAATTCTTAAAAATGGCGTACTTTTCCGGCCGTCACAGTGGTGTTCCCCCTGAAAACAGAAAATAAATGATTTAAAAGTTAAAAGCTCGGTAAATAACTTTATCAATAAAAGTTAACAGTTTCATTCGACCCCAGTGTTGCCAGATTGGGCGATTTATCGCCACTTGGGCTACTTTTGAAACAAAATTGCGACGGCTATTTTGAAGAAATCGCAAGTCGCAAATTGGGCGATTTTGAAGAAATCGAAAGTTGCAATTGGGCGATTTCAAATTCTGGTACTATTTAGAAGAAATTCAGTGCAATTTAATATTTCAATACACGTTTATCTGGGTTTGGTGATGAATATTTATTATGTTGGTAAATTGTATGTTTTAACATTTTATGTTGGTAGCCGAATTTGTGATTGGTGTATGCATTTTCTTCCTCCAAATTGCTAAAGAATCTCGTGGTGCCATCAGATCCCATTCGCAAGGCATTCTGACATTGCGTTTACGGTTATTACTTATTTTATACATATAGAATATTCATACATATAAAATTATAACATTATCTTTATTCGATATGTGTACGTATTAAATGTATTATACTGACAAAGGTACTTAGTTTGAAAGTTCCCGCGTTAAAAACACCTTTAATATTTTCTCACTGAGATTGGCAGCACTGCCGCAACTTTCGGTGATTTTGGGCGACTTTAGACAACTCGGTTGGCGACAACTCTTGTCAAAAATCTGGCAACACTGTTCGACCCTTAATTTTTAAGGGTTCCGGAGAGTAAGAGATGGGATAACGGGATTGAGCAGGACTTTGGTAGGATGACGCAGTGTCTAGGATACCAATGGATGACAGGGATGACACAGTGTTTACGATGTACATTTTGACTATTTGGTATGATGCATGTTTGCGGAGGAAGTCGGAGCTATACAATATTAATTTATGCGCGAGGCATGAGCAAATAAGGGTAAGTACATTACACCAGTATTGCGATATAAGAGTCCTGGTAAAGTGTCCCCGTCCCAGAGTCATCAGCCTGTAGCTCTACTGTGACTCTCCTAAAATATTCCTCCAGCAAAGTGTTCATACAAGAAATCCGCGCCACTGTTATATTGCTCGGGCAGAATTGTTTCCTTTACGTACCCGGCCGTACACGTCCCATAAAATGACAGCTTCAAGAACCTAGGGAAACGTCCTTTGAAAGGGCCCCGCCATGAATAATCCGCGGCGTAACGCGTACACCTCGAACGTCAGCGAAGCGGGGCTCTTTGTCAGGCAGCGATGCAAATCGCCAGACGCGGCGTGCATCACGTCGCATCGCGTCGCGGCGTTTCATTCGCGATCCCGGCGTCCTCCGCGGGGCGGATCCGCGGACACGCGGGGGTAACATCCGGTTTACGCCCCCGCAGACCGGCCCGCGGTACAATAATGATTATCCTGTCGTCCTGCGCATTAAAGTTACGACTTCCCTCCGCCGGCAGCGACTTTCCGCCTGTATCCTTGCCTCCGCGGGGACCGTGGCACTCATTAGCCGAAGATGAATTCGTTTCTTCGATGATGCATGAGACCTCCATCTATTTCGATCAGGGGAATTTAATGGGGAACGACGTTTCCAAGCTTGACGGATGAGCAGCTCGTTGATCACGCACGTGCGTGTATACGCGCAGGATGGAACAGTGTCGTTGCTCGTTGTAGCTAGCTACTATAAGTAATGCGTTTACGATGTTCCTTTTACTAGTGGTGGTGCTGCAGCTGCGTAAGACACGAAGGTTTGAGTGGGTTTTGCAGACGGCATCTTTGTTGAAATGCCTCGAATATCGTCCCGAGTGTCACTTCCCACTTGCTTCTAGCGTAATTCCTTGCGAAATCTGCCAATCTCTGCATCAAATTCACGGTGCAGGATAAACCGGAGCTGTCTCCGTGGAATCGTTCGCGGCATTCAAGCAGCGGCATGATCAGCAGCCATGAACGTAACGGCGTAGAATCTGGAACGGTAATTGACCTGACCCAACTCTCATTTAGGGAGACAATTTCGTCTTGCAAGCTGGTAACGACAGATCAGAGCAACGGCCAGGCTATTGCGCCACGAAACAGACAACATTGTCTAGGGCACGCGTGTCCGTTCGCACGTGTAAGGGTGTGTGGGTGCGTGGCGCCGTCGCGACGGCCGGTTTTCCACTTCGGAAAGTCCAGGAGCCGTAGGGACGGGGACGAGGACGGCCGGGCACCCTGGTTCTTTAACCTTTGCGGAAGAACCTTTATTGGAAGTAAATTGCCAGCCGCCGCGATTCTCGGCAGGCATGGATGAAAGTTATTGATCACACGAGGGCGACGCTAATGGCTGATTTTACGTTCCATAAAGATTAGAACGCCTGTCCCGAATGGCGCTTGGCCCGACGATTTTCTGCCCGATATAGGGTAACCAAACGACGAAACTTTCGGCAGAATGGCAGATCGATCGTGCTCGTATCTTCTCCTCGTGGTGTCCGCGGAGATTGACGAGGAGATGGTGTTGGATTTCGCGCTTTCTTCAGCTGTGCTTTCTTACGTTTACTTAAATAGTTCCTTATGATCTGAGGTGTAGTTGACAGTAGTCTTCGAAATTCTTTTCGCGCATTCTTCAAGTATTCCCTTTCAAGTTTCAGGTTTTATTGTACGTCGATAAAATGTTTTAAACGTTCAAAGAAACAGGGTGCCAGCGTCATCACCGATCGTCGTTGAGAATGATTAAAGAAGCAACTTTATTCCTCTCGGTTTCCCTTGGCGGTCTAACAGCAAAGCCAAGACAACGCTGCCACCAACGCGTGAGAATCAATCGAAGAAAGTGCAAAGATATACGGCGAAACCAGCGATCGAACAAATCGTGGACGTTTTCCATTAACAGGGGATTTATATTCGCCGGCGATGGATCGAGTTGCGAGCGGTGGTCCACGCGCGCCCAGGACTTTTCCTACCCACCTCATAACGTATAAGGATCCAAGGCGTTTAGTACACGCGATCCGACCGGGGCTGGCGTAAATCACCCCGATAGGGAAGTGAGGCCGTACGATTCTGACCAGAAACGAGGAAAACCGGACGACAAAACGGCAGTTCGCGCCGGGACCGAGCCATTCAATTAAGTTTATCTCCGGCCCTTTCGTAGACGACCGCCACGTCCACATATATCAGCTTCCGCTGGAATCTTGCAACCTGGCCACGTAGCCACCCTTCTCTTGTAGGACCTATCTGCACCGTTAAGGACACGCAGCCAGCCGAACGCAAAAGTGTCTAACCCACTGCATCTGAATCGCGGAGTATCTAGCTCATCGGTAATGTTTTGTACACCGGACAGCACATTTTCTCCAACTTCTTCTGTTGCATACCTATGAAGCGTCTGGAGTACCCTGGACTTGCCTCGAATTGCGTGCAAAGGTGGTAGTCCTCTGGGATTGCAAAAGGTTCCTCTGACATGGAGAGGTTTTTAGGTGTCTGCCTCTGATTGCTTTGGATTTTGTATATGTTTTAGAGGATCGAAAAATAAGATACGTGTTGTTTTTTAATATTGGCGCGTTTTCATATTTAGGGGGTGAAACCATCCCTCAAAGTTCATAAGAAGATGTACAAAAGATCCTATTGTTACTTTAAAGAATATTATAACATTGTTGTGAACTATTGCGTCGCCTGTTCTTGGCGGTCGTAAATCTCCAACGGCGCAACGTCACTCTCTCTGCGGTGTCTTACGACCACAAGAGATCACTGGAGAGGGTGTGATTGATGGTTGTACTTGAATAAACTGAGGCACCGCACATTAACATTAACAATGAAACTGTATTTGAAAACTAAACTTGAACAAAGGTAACTATGGCAATTAATAATGTGTTGTATGAGTCCCTCCAAGTTACTCGTGTAAGGTATACATTTGGACTTCCTTGGGACTCTCTCGCTGGCTATAAGGCAAATTCGAAGATGCCCTTTAGGGGTGGAGTTTTAAGAACGCAGTGGTAGGAAACGCTGTCTATTGGCGGAAATGATTTGGTTGTAGGTGGTAACGAACTAAAGGAAAGGGAAAAACTGGTCAAAGTGTTGGTGTATCCGTGAACTGGTTGTCGCGAGGCCGTCTGTTTATTGTCACGGCGATACTGGGACCCTTGGCCCTGACTTGGGCTGTTTGCCTGCGTTTCCAATACAGTGAATTTATGAGTTTACAACGGTCCCAGGTGTACGAGGCGCGAACTGACAGACCAAGTGTCTGCTAGATGAAGATTTGAAAAATACAAGGCGCCCTTGTGCGTCCTTAGTGGTCCGACAACGAGCTAACGCTCAACAAACATGATATAAATTTCATTTTCGTGATAATTTGCTGTATGGATGATGTTCTTCCCGTCAGTCACTTTTGTACCTCTTCTTATGAACTTTAAGGGGTGGTTTCGCCCCCTAAATATGCAAATGGCTAAAATAAAAAAACACGTATTTCTTATTTTTCAGTCCTCTGAAACATATCCAAAAACCAAAGCATCGGAGGCGGACACCTAAAAACCTCTCCTTGTAAGTGAATTGTGTAATGAGTATCGAGTAGTGATTGTAATGAATGTCATACCATTCGTGTCACTTGAGTCGAGGAAGATGAGCGAGTTTTGTGAAATAAAGTTCTAAAAAATGTAGCACGAAACCTCGTATAAATCGATAACAACTTCGATAGCACACATCGTTATCCCTCTCAAGGCCTCGGGAAGATATTTGTTGCGCGAAAGAATCATGGATTTCCTCCACGAAAGTATGTTCAACCGTGTCCAATGTTTTTTCCCCTTTCGTACCCTTATAACTCCCGCGTGTTTCGGTGCAAATGGTTACGTATCTTATCTAGCCCCTATACGATACACCCAGTTCCTTTCCTTTCCATTTCCCCGGTCCATTTCACCGTTCGTAAGTTCATTTTTCCGCGATATCGCCCAGGTCGTGCGTAAAATGGCCACTGGGCATCGCTTGAATTTCGAGCTTGTCCATAAAGCCACTTTAAAGCACGCGGAATAGGGAGGGCCTAGCCCTCTCGGATAAGGCAACTTCTCTCCAACGAGTGACCTACTTTTTCGAGGGATATCTACGATCTGGGCGGGAAGTAGACTACTTTGGAGATAGCCATCCGCACGTTCGAAGCCAGGAAGTGATGCAAATTTGACTTTGTTGTCGATGGCTTATCAGAAATGGTTCAACATCCTGTCCGAAGAAAGAAATGTCCCCATGCTTGGGACCTCCTTTCTAAGGAAGATGAGCTTCTGAACCTTCCTTTGAGAATTCAAATTATCACCAGTAGAAAACTTTTGAAAAGAGATCCTTCCAGCTTCAAATACTTTCGAAATCCGCATCCCGATTAATTACGAGAAAATTCATCCGCAATGGTTCGTCGAAAAACGAGCTTCTATTGTTCGTTGGCAAAGTTCAAGGGAGAAGGGCCGGGAGTCTTCTTCAGCAGCAACAGCCTCGACAGCCAGTGAAAGACAAGGAGACTCGGGGCAGGGAGCCAGTCTGCCGTGAAGGCGATTCCGGCTCTTCTTAAAACTCACCCTCCACCCTTATACTTTCCCTTCCGCTCGCAAGGGGCCTCCCTTCGCTTCTCAGTTAGGTTAATGGAACGCATTGCCGCAAACGGCAGGAAAGTTAAGGCCGTTTCCGATTGCAAATGGACCGAAGGCAAATCGCACTGGCGACGCTCCGTCGAATTCCGCAGCGGAGGGACACGGGGCCACAGATAGCGAAAAAAAATCTAGCTGCAGGAATTTCAGCAACTCCCTCTGATGTCAGTCGCCGTTGTCGACCTTCCTTTAGCACGAACTCTGTTCGGTAAAAACCTTCACCCTTCCATCAGTCTAGAAATGTGAATTTATTCAAGACAACCTTGCCTTTCTTCCTGCACAGCGCCAAGAATCCAGTGTCTCCGCTAGATTCTTTCTCAACATTCTGTTCTATTCTTCCTCCATGCATTCTGGCAGAGTGAAGTCTACACAGAGAACACTGAAGAATAAATGGCACAGAAAATGTACGTTTTCTGCGTCTGTCTGTCAAGTTTTGAATTAATCGGGCAAGGTTTTTTCGAGCGGAAAATTCATTTTAAGGTCGTGCTAAAGGTAAGGGAAATATCAATCTTTGCTCGCTTAAGAGTCGCCGCGTTCCGACGCTTTGAAAAGAAGCAAAAGGGAATTCAAGCACGCGCGCAACGTGGTATTTATCTCGCCGAGCAAAATATCGGGAAAGGGCGGAAAAGGAAGCGGGCGGCGAGGGAAAAGCAAAGACGAAGCCTCCCTGACGCGCCGGAATGAAATGCTCCTGGTTATTGCCTGTTTATTCCGTTGTTTTGCATGCCACGGCAGACAGCCAGGAACGCGTTTCTAACGCGGACTGCATTTCGTGCTCTTTCCACGATCCTGCGCAGCAAGAATCTTTCACAATTCCTCTTTCAGATTTTTCAGCTAGAAACTAACTATGCTGAATACTTAGCGCATCATTTTTAGCCGTTCGTCGGTAACACTGGTGAATTATTGCAGGGTACATTTGAGATATTCCGAATTTTCGACTTTGGCAATGTTTCTGCTTAATTCTATGTATTTTCTCTTTACGCGTATTCTTCTCTTTTCGCTTTCACGAATGCCAAGCAATTTGTTTCGTGCACGAGTCGCTCGTTCAATTATTGGTATTCACTTACACCCACTCCGATTCTTTTCCAGCAATCGGGCGCGTGGATTTTCGTTTATTAACATCGAGCATGTAACGGCGTTCAATTAACCACTGTCGTTAACGCGGAATCTTCCCAGCCCCCGGGGTGTACACCTAATTTATACCGATGTTCCCGCGGATATTCGTTAGCTCGCGGGATCCGTGTGTGGCCCGCGAGTTAGAATTCTAATTAAACGCTTTAATTAACGTGACGCGTGCAGTTCATTAGAGCACCCGCGCCTGCTGGTGTCCCGGTCGTAAAAATTTTTCATAAAACGCGAAAAACTCGGCGTGTTGGCGGCAGCGTGCAACAGAAATCGCGCGCTACGGCATGACGATTGTAGTTAAGGCGAGTCGTTCCACGACGCTATCGAATCGCGGAAATTTGCATACGCGACGCTCGTAACGGGCAAAACGGCCGTAACTGCTTTGTTTTTAGCGAAGTTCCTGCTTGAGGTGCTGGTCGAGACGATTTAAAGAATTGCGCTTAATTAGATTCGATTAAGCTTCAAGCTTCGCGTGCCAGGGTTTGGGGTGAACGAAGTTACTTGGGAAGTCACTTGAATTCTACAGAACAGTATAAGGGGTCTCCCTAGTGTGACGGCCTGAAAAGAAGGCAATATTTGGCATTTTTTTTAAAGGGAAAATATTACGTTATACTAATTACAAACTTTATGCATATTTTTGTTCACACCTAGACAACATTTAAAAAAGGAATCAATTTGCTGGTCGATTAACAAAAATCATGAATATCCTTACTTGTGTAATTATTATTTGTGTAATTATCGTTGGGTCTACGGCAAACGAAACATATCGATAAATAACGAAATGACGGCGTTTGAAAGAAAAGCTCCTGATTTCAGCGAAACAAAAAGGATAGTTTTTTAGTGGGAAAAGTTTATTTTAGCAAATCTTGGCTTGGTTATAGGCCAAACAAAAATAATGTATGCCACAGACATATTCTATCAATCTCAAGTGGATTAGTCCATGAGTTTTTTAGAAATCGTGAATGCTAACTTTGAAAATGCAGTTTTGGGAAAACGAGTTTAAAGTTTTAGGTATTGTCTTTTTCGTTTAACGTTTTTTTCTAAATGTTGTCTAAATATGCACAAATATAGACATGAAGTTTTTAATTAATATAATTTGAGGTTGGCTCTTCAAAAAATCCCAAATATCGCATTCTTTTGAGGTCGTCACAAGGCTTAAGGGGTCATCCCGGTTAGATTTTTTTTAAAACACTTTTCGAAAGTACATATCTTCAAGAAACTACTGTTAAATTTTCATGGAAAAATTCCGATTATTCTAGCTTCTATAGAGGCATATTGTAGGCAGCTCGGCCTCTGTAGATGAAAACTTTGAATGCGTTTTTTCGAAACGTCATTTTTTCACATCGTGAAGATAAAATCTCAAAATCTATCGAACCGATTGCATTATAAATTTTACTGCTTATTCTGCACACCTATGACTCCCACAGGGATTACAACCAAGTACTTTCATCGAGTCTAACCTACTCTTAAAATCAAAAATAGGAAAAGAAAAAAAACGAAAAAAATTCTTGCATTTTGCCCGCCATTCTGCTAATTTTGAAGATAAATCACTCATTATAGTCCGAGCGATAGCGACAGTCATACTGATTAAGAATCTGTTTATATTTTTGGGTTCAGATCAGTCTAACAGCTGAAATCACCTTCACGAGCGAGACATGAATTTTTAAACATGTCATCAAGACCACTTTCAAAAGCATTTTAAAAGCAATAATTTTATTCCTTTTATATTTTTTATTCACTGTAGAAATGTAGTTTAATAAATAGAAAAAAGTTTTATTCCATTATTATAACTATTTTCGTCGCAATAAATTCCTGAAAATCACTGAATTTATCGGCGCGCTAACCGGAATGGCCCCTTAAAGCGAATTAATAAAATTATCCACTGTACTGAACGATACTGTGCAATGCTTTGATCTTATTCAAACGAAAAATATGAAATTTTAATTTTTTATCTTTAACGTTTTATTGCACATGAAAATAATTTAATACAAGTTTGGCAAAGTTAAAAAAGAAAGTGTAATATACGCAAATGGCAAGGTCCTCCAAAAATCCTGCTCGACATCTAACCTTCCACTCCAATTTTGCACTCCACCATAGCATTGGACGTAAATTAGCAATGTTTTTACACGCGTTAGAATATTTCCCGATGGAACAGCACGGAAGTGGCGATTAAACGGTACTGCCAGTGTCATTATCGCCTGCGCAGATATCGTCAAGTAACCTGCATTAAGCGTCTAAAGTATTTTCGATGTTACCCATCTATCACAGAGCCAGCGGTTATCTCGGATAAACGGACCCCGGATACGATGATTCATGAAAAGTAACTGTAATTAGGAATGAAGGAAATTTTAACGCGCCGAACACCGCGTGCAGCTGATAGCATCGTTGCATTTGCATTTCGCAGGGAATTCGCGCGTTAGACGGTATCTCGGAGCGAACGAAAGTGTCGGGCCTCGTTTCGGTTAATGCACTCAGCGGAAGATTGCGGACCATTATTAATAATATCGATAAATCGCGGAGAGTTGTTTCGTGTTCGCGCAGTGGTAGAATATGGACAATTATCCGTGGCAGATATAAATCAATTGATTCGATCATGCATCCGCAGACGTGCAGAAATGTTTTGGTGGTTTTTAAGCGATACTCGTGAATTTATTAGGGCAGCAGTGATGCACTGATATCAGCTTTGAAATTCACTTACAGTAGAGTTATTATTCAGTATGGAGTAGGTAGTACCTGATAAATGAGCAAGTGTACTACTAGCAAGTTTTCGCAAAATTAATTTGGTTGCACGGCGTTTCATAGTAATTTGCTATACGTTGATAGGATCGATTCTATCAGGGGAAAGGGTCCCTGACGAAACGAAATTTTCTACAGGAAACGGTGCACATAATTGGCAATATCGTTGCATTAGCATTCCGCCAAGAATTCACGCAGAACAATATCTGGCCCAGGGAAACGGCATTTCCTTAAGGACCGTGCTTTTTCGGCCCTCGTCCTTCGTTTCAATTCACTTTCACGGGCGGTTAATTCGGAGAGAATGCGCTTTGTCTCCTTCCTTTTTCCGCGGAATCTACAAAGCGGGTTTTTGAATTCGGCCCCCGATAATCGTCCCCGATATTTATTGTCCTCCTACTAATGAATTAGTTTTGTCCGTTATGAGTGCCCAGAAACGTTTACGTTCCCTTACGAAATACATCAAGGATAAAGAATAGAAATACGGGGTACTGGTGTCTTTGGAAGTTTTGTTTTGGGATGCATAATTCAGTATCATGCGATTTGTTTAAAATAATACTATGACACAGTATGAAATAATGTGCGGACATTATAAAACAGCATAAACTTGGGGAAGAGGATAAGATAAATTCTGGAATGGCTTATTATAATAATGGATATGAAGAATTTGAAGGCAACGTTCACGTGGAGGAAGAACTCTTTTTAAAATAGAATACTTTCAGCCATCCTTAAAAAATTGTCAGGAAAACTTAGAACGCGAGCTTGCTTAAGAAGTACATAGCTCGAAATAGTTCCGGAACGATTTAAACATCGTCGAAAATTGTCTGAAAGTGTTCGCAGCAGTTTCCTACGTCCCAGCAGCACAGAAAGGGACGCGGAAATTCAAATAACGTCAGTGGGATTCTTGAAGAAGTTGCGGGAAACTCTCTTATCGACAGTTACCAGAGGACTTCTTTAAACTTTCTCCCATTTTCTCCGAGGAGAAAAGCTTGCGACGAATACGCGCCGAGGATAATCCAAGATGAGACGTGGAGAAATGAAATTTAATTGAAAATTACGACTTTTGTGTTCTTTCCTCTCAACGAAGAATGGCCTCTTAATCTTTATACAGAGCCAGACTGACGTCAACGCTTGATTAAGCAGATTTCTTTTATCCTAAAAAGCGTTTAAATAAAAATTTCTCTCTGAAAGCAGATTAGGTAGTATCCGAAATACCTTTAGAAATATATGCTGTATTAAAACTAAAATTTCCCACGAATGTTTCGAACGGTTCTTCCGCTATCGAACTTCCGAAATTCCCCCGTGTACGATTGAAATTTTACCCAGAGACCAGTATGAATTAAATAGTAACCGGCGGGACAAAACGACGGTGTCTAGCTTCTACTCGACTCCATTCAGCGAGCCGAGATAAGAACCGAATCTCCCTAATTCTCACGCTGATTTCCAATTTGGATGGAAATTCGGTAGATCCGATCTGCAAAAGTGGAAGTTTCGCGTGTCGCCGAAAATTGTGTCGGTTCTTCGTGACTAAGGAACTTTCCGACCAACTTCCTCTCCACATAGTTCCTATCAATTTCAAACTAAGAACGTACCCTAATCTCAACCGCGATTGACCCACGAAACTACAATTGCCATCATTAAATCTGCTGAATAATTACACGGAGAATGAGCCTGTTATCGCCAGCAGCCGAAACTGCGAATCTGCACGGAATGACGTGTCCTCCGTCGCTCGGCTACCAGCTTCATCGCGTTTTCGATTAAACCGAAGTCGCGGCAATCTATCTCGCGTTCGCGGAATCGTTCAAGCCCCGATTCATCACGCGGTCCATCGATGGCAGATAAATAATTTTAACGCTAGAACGGTGGAGGGGGGCATCGGTCTCCACCGGCGGCTGCTGCAAAAGCTGCATAAATCATGCGAGATTACACCGGTGGTGTGTTTCCCGTTTTTCCACTCGTTGCCCGCGGTTGTTTTTGTCACGATACTTTATAGGCTCGCAAATGGGGAGCCGGTGGAAAAGTGCCCCGGCCACGTCAGGAGCAGGCCAACAACGGCCCTGTCGTACATCATCCTCCACCCGCCCCGCGATCTCGCCCACCAATTCGAATCGCGCCCCGACGCCGCGGATGTTTGGCACAGAAACAGATTAAAATGGGATAAACGGGATTATATCTGGGGCGCCCCGCCGCAGCGGCGAATTTATGCGTCCCTGTAAGACGCATGGGTGCTTCAACCGCTTTCCCTTCTTACGGACCTCGAACATTGGGCGTGGGAAATAGAACCGTCCAGGTTTAAACTACTTATTTTGAAAATCAAAGTCCGAGAGGGTCGGACTTTCTTGAAGGTTAACAGGTGGAGGTTAAAGGGGCAACGCCACGGTGATAGGCCAAAAATGGTAGAGTAACTTTGGATGTGATTTTTAAAGAAATTTATGAGCTCTATGAATTTTCTTATGATGTGTATAAAGAAGACAAAAGAAACAAGATTTCGAAAAAATATTAACTTTTCAAGGAATCGCGAACATTTGAATTTTCTCATCATCTTGAATTATCTAGGAAAAAAGGATTGTTTTCAAATGTCCACCATTCCTTCAAAAGTCGATATTGTTTCGAAATCTTGGGTACTTCTCTAGTCTTTAGTGTGTAGATTACAAAACCTTTTATCTTTTTGTTCTAGGTCCAACGGTGTGGACGTAAAAAATTCCACCGCGGTATGACTGAAATGGAAAATACGTATCGGCTGTGTGGCTATTGTGCCGCCATTTTTTTGTTAAAAACATCTGAAAAAAAATGTTTTTTCGTTTTTCTTTATGCATATCATAAGTACCTTATATTACATTTTTAATAAAGTTCACAAATTTCTTTAAAATCGCCTCCAAAGTAATCCTACCATTTTTGGCCTATCATCGTGACGTTACCTCCTAATTTCACTCAAGATTAAGGGGCTGAGGGGTGGAACTCCCCTGAGATTTGGATGTCAAAGACTCAAACTTTTCTGTACCTCGAAGATTAAATGCTCATTTTTTAAAGCTCAAATGAAATCTCTCTACAGGCATAAAAAAGTAGCCACGCTCCGTTCCCGCCATAACAGCGGAGCAGATTGTTCGAGGCGTTCGAATTTCAGCGAGATTCTCGAGGTATCACGTTGCCGCTGGTGTTTCGCCGGCTAGTGCAGCGGATGATCCGCAGAGCTGTGCGAGATAATTCTGCGGATTCCGCGAGACCGGGCCAGACAAGCCAGACGGAAGCGATTACAGGCGTTAAAGGCGAGTCGCGGTCGAAATGACATAACACGGAATAAATCAGAGGAAAGGGGAGAGGAGCGATTACGGTTACGTGGAACGTAGTGCTTCGGGTGTACGAAGGGTTCCTGTTATCTGACACGAATTGGCGACGCAGTGTCGGATGTAACGGTAGCAGACTACGCAAGCATCTTGAAAGCGAGTACGGAGAACGGTGTTCCTCACTTCACTCACCTTGTTGATCTGTCGTTGTAACTTCGTGATGGTCGCTCGATCGCGTTGCGCTGCGACCCGTTCCGCTTGCAATGCCTGCTCCAATTCTTGCACTCGTTCCTCCAAACTTTCCTGAAACAGCGGATAAAACAATCGTTAAATACATATAACAATAAGTGTTTCTTGGTAGAAAATTCGTATTAACGGAAAAGGGGATGGCTTTGCATGGAGTTCGTTGTCAAACAACGTGTAAGGAGATACGATAAACTATCTGCAGCCTCGGGGAAGAACGTTCATCTCGGATTACAGCATGACTAAGACAACGAGCGCCAAGTGCCTTATGACCACAACAGTAATTGCTTCTCCTGCTTCTTGGAGGAATGCTCTCTGCGGCGAGATTAGTGGATTTTGCCCAAAATCTACTGCCAGCTCGGTTTCCGGGCGTCGTTATGGCAACCGTGGAGCAGATTTATCAAAACGATTAATAGAGACGCCCAGCCGGCGGTTTACATAATGCGAACGGATAGTCGAACGACTAATCACTCAGAATGATCTAGGTTGACATATTTGTGCCTCTATCTGCACCTGCAGCTCTGGACGCTCTGAGAGGACGGAAACAGAAGCTACGCTTTAATATGAATGGTAAGGGGAAAACAGGAATGTTCATTTTCCGTGATTTTGCGATTTATAGCATATTTCGTTGGTGGCAATTGCCGAGTCACAAAGGGTTATAAGTTCAAATACCCCCGTAAGATAACGTTAAAGATTTAGTATACTGGTTAAAACTAGGAAATGTCTACTCTGCACTGGAATAAAATTCGGGATGTCTCCACTCTTTGCCTAAGCAGAAGCTTCGAGGTAAAGCAAGAAATTATTTAAGAAGAAAACTATATAAGAAAATTAAATTCATTGAACCTTGTGACTTTACTGATGGATTAAACTCTGAAGTATTAAAACTTAATTTTCTCTATGAAGCTTTCTTGTGACATTCTCTGTTTTTTTTCCCGTTATCCTTCATATTACGTCTGTTTTGAGAAGAAGAAGCAAGCGAACTTTGGCACCGTGAACAACTTGAACGCTGGCGATGAAGATTGGATTAAACTCGCATTGGAATTGCACTCTGGCCTAGGAACTTTGAACCCTTAAATCTCTTCGACCTCTGAACCTTTCAGTTGGTGGAACTCTGCGGAAGTCACTGCCCAGGCTCTGTTGTCTACTCTCGCTGTGTTACAATAGAAAACACACTGTTACTATTTAGTACGCAATCAACCTTCTGAACACTACATGGATTAACAAACGTTCGAAAAACAAGAGGATGATAACGACAGCATAAGCTGGACACGGTTCCGTAGCTTGAAAACCTTTCGGAGTTTATGGAAACATTCAGCGTTGTCGAGTCGCAGCTTTTCCCGCCGGTAAAAGCGTGCAAGCCACGGAAAAGCAGTTGGAACGGGCGCGGGGTCGTGGTATTTCTCGGTTTTGGGAATCCGAATCGCCCATCCGCGTTCTCGTAATCTCTAAGTACACGTGCAGCGTGATCTCTCGAGGAACTTTAAGCCCCTGTTAAGGCAGCTTAAAACTCGAGCAACAGGAATTACGGGTAGGGAATATCCCGCTGAAAGTTACAGGGAAAGTTCCCAGCTCCCGTTGCGTTTCTGGCCGCGAAAGTTAATTGAGAAACGGTCGACCGTAAGCTTCCGATCTATGCGCGATTCGGGATCGAACCAGCAACTGCTCCCTGAGATAACTCGGCGAACCCGGGGCTTACGACGCGGAGAACCACCATTTTTGCGTTTCTGTTCCATAAACTATAAAGGATCCACGGTTTCGAGAAGAGCACGGAGATCTACTGGAATATGAAAGTATCGTCGCGGACAAATTTGAATTGGATGACTCTCAATTATCTAGAAAGGGGTATTAGAATTGCTTGCGTTCAAAGTTTGAATACATTTAGCAGAAAATACACCAAAAGACACACTGTCAGCTTCAGTTATACCAAACAGAATTACACCTCTATTTAGTTGCACTCTCCCTGTTTGAAAAACGAGACAGCTGTAAATGTATTGCCATGGAAAATAGCGGAGTGTTCGGGAAGTATATAATCTGAATTTCCCCAATAACGAATTTCTCTCCAATTTAGGTGTACGCCAAGGCATTTCTGATTATCAAAAGCGCTCATTGGGGCCATCCGAGCGGAATGGTAATGAGTGCCGGTCTCTGAGGGCTGTTGGTCGCGATTTGACCATAAGTATCGGTGCAATCCATTAGATTCGAGGCGGCGGCGACGGTTTCAGGGGTCCTCGAGGCACCCAGCGACGCTTCCACAACGCGCGGCCGGGGGGATGATTCGTATGCGGGGGCACGTAGCTGCAATTCACCCTTTCTAACCCCTCGGCGAGTCCACGTTTTAGTACTCCACACGCCTGGCTATTGTTTGTCGCGAGCGAACGAAATTATACCGGGTGTACCGCGCGCCGCTAACCGCGCGACCTGACCACGCGCCACTCGTTCAATTCGACGAAAATCATTTGCTAAACCGACGCCCGCGCAATCCAGCGTTCGTTAGCGATCCGCTGATAAGACACGTTGCCTCGGGTGAAATTTGTGGGACGTTGGTGCGATAAAGTAACGCGTGGAGAATAAAAAGTTCAAGTTAACTCGATTCTGTGTGACGTTGTTGGTCAGACGACTGTTTATCTCCCTATAATGTATCAGAAATTAAGTGGAGGATTGGAATATGGGTACATAGAGATTTAACGGAAAGTACGGAAAGTTCGCTTATTTGTAGAGTTAATTCGCAATACACCCTGTATACACATGCAAGGATTTCCCTGCCCGCTCGCGTGTACTTGTAAATCTGTATTAAAGGCTCTCCAGAATGACCATGGCTGACGTTATCGGGAAAGTATTGGTTTTCCTCGGATTAATGGCGCGCCCTGCGCTCTGAATAATTATGAACCCGTCAGGCTAGGATAAACAAGAAACGATTTAAAGCTCGGCTCCTTTCCCCGTAACTTTTGCAAGGAGTCAAGATTAAGTGTCTTCTATTCTTGCCTTTCTGAACTTTCACTCTTTCTTCTCGTAAAATCAGCGATATCGAAACGAATACCAATTATCCTGGCGCTATAAAAACTCAGCGCACCTCCTTCGAACCTTTCAATCACCAACGCCGTCGAATATCCCAGCCAACGTTATTATCAAAACATTATCCACTCTGGCATAAAGCGTTTCTCTTTCAACCGCCAATGCATCATTTTCACCTCACAATTGGTCCGTTCCTACCCTGTCAAGAATTTCTTCGCCGATTCCCAAGGGAGTACAAAATTACAGATTTCGCTCGAGGATTAATTAAATCCTGCGAGACCCGCGCCAGAAACAAGACGTATCGGTTTTCGGTGCACGCGAACAAGTAGACCGGCCCGTGCAATTATAACAAGCTGGCCCCTGTGTAACTAGCCGCTGTCTTGGGGTGAACCCCTTCACGATGGGCGAGAAGGGGGCCGAGGACAGTGTGCGCGGGATCCATTGGAAGACCCATAGAATTAGTACAGGGACTTCCGGGACGTCATTTAAAGTACAGAACCGCCGCGATGAGCCCACTCTATATGCAGAGATTCCGTTAAATTGCAAACGCCCATTTTCCAGTGAACAGGGAGGTGAACGAGAACAAGGGTAAGGTCTCGGGTCCGCGTCGCCCTCGAGTAATCAGACGGTTAACTCGATCCCTGGAACGTTTACGGGACGACAGCTCGAGCCGATTTTCTTATGCCCCGGAGAAAACCTCGCGTCTGCCATCCTCCCTCTCCCACGCTGTCTCTCTTTCTCTTCTCCTCCCGACTCTGTATCTCTTCCCCCTGCGACGCTCTCCTCGGGGAATGTTAATTTCGGCAGAATGAATTTATTCGATTTGCCGAGAAAAGATTAAATCTCGCTTGAAGGCGCATCAGCCGCGCACCCGCGAACGATCGATGAAACGGGAACGGCTGTCACCTGAGCCGCCGCCACGTGGACGCATCCGTGCTCCTTTTCGAGAGAAAGAGTCCAAGGTGATCGTACTCTTATCTCGGTCTTCTTCCTCGTTGAAATGAAAGTGGCACGGATTATGGAGTATAAAATGGAATTTCGGTTTGTCCCGCATCGTCGGCTATGAATTATAGTCTGGTGAAATTCGGATCTCGCTGCGGAATAATTCTCAACGAGCCAAATTTTTGTATGGGGCGTTTATTTCGTCGTTTTTAGCAATATGTCAAAAGTCCCCATCGATCCGACATCTACTAAAAATTTTACGGAGTGAGAAAGGTAAAAAAGACAGCTTTTCGCGAATATCTAGTTATTTATCAGTTCTACAGCAAAAATAGTTGTTATGAAATTTGTAGCTTAGGAAATTGTCTACAAAGAAGGTTGTATGAGTTTTATCGTAGGGGTAACCATTTTTATGTATGATGGCTTACAAAGTTTCAACCCTCATACTTTTGACAAGGGAAGATCCGGAACTCAGAAATTCAAGAAATTATGAAACTTTGTGAATATGTAGGGGATGTCCTCTTGAGTACAACACAATTTTGTTTGCTGTCCAAATTTACTGTAAGAGGGTGAAATTGAGCCCTGAAAAGTTTCCGATTTTGTGTTATTATTCGCGAACTGTAGGAGGTAGAAAATAAGTTTTCAGGAAAAAGTTACTTCCTTTAATTCGGACTATCATTTGGTAAGTTATAGTTCTCACAGTTCTTACAGTTCGCAAGTTATAACCTAAATTCGGAAAATAGCCGGATTTTCAAGAGTCAATTTCACCCTCTTAGAGTGAATTTGGGGAGCAAGCAAAATTGCTTTGTACTCAGGAGTACATCCCCTAGATATTCACAAAGTTTCAGAATTTTTTGAATTCCTGGGTTCGTGATCTTCCCTTATCAAAAGTGTGCGGGTTGAAACTTTGTAAGCCGTCAGACACGAAAATGGTTACTCCTACGAAAAAACTCATATAACCCTTTTTGTAGACAATTTCCTGAACCACAAATTTCATAATAACTATTTTTGCCTTAGAGCTGATAGATAACGCGATATTCGCGAAAAACTGTTTTTTTTTTACCTTTGTTCCTCTGTAAAATTTTTAACAGATGTCAGATTGATATTTTGACACATTGTTTAAACCGCGGAAATAAAGGCCCCATAGAAATATGTGGCTTGCTGGGAATTATCCCCCAGATTGGCTACATCTAATTTCACTCGACTAATTAACAGGAGAACGCGCGCGTCGAAAAGTGACACGCGAACGCGCGAGGTGATTTAATAGACTTTCAGCGCGAAATATGATCGCTTTGCATACGCAAGAGGTCGCGGGCCGAAAGGAAGGGTGTCCTTTGCAGCGTGCCAGCCACTTACTACGGAGCGACTTACCCCAAAGACGACAACGGCTCTTTGGTGTCGAAATACGTGTGAAGCATTCGTGCCTCTAAATGCGACCGCCTTAGGGTAAGATCTCTCGTTCCCCCTCTCTTTCCCTCCTCCTCGCCACCCGGTCGTCTTTCACTCTTCCCACCTCTGCATGCTGCGGATACACACCCCGTGCATCCTCCATCAAAACGTGTTACCATAAATCTTAATGAACTTGGAGGATTTACGAATCATTTATACATGTTGCCCGAGACGCTTGAGGAGATTAAGTGAACCGGTGAAACGGAATATCACGACGAACCACATAACTGGTCGAGTTCCGAGCCGCTTTCTGTAATCTTCTTGCTGGTCCTACTGCGAACTTTCTTTGATTAATTCATACATTTCGAGTGGTACTTTGCAGACATACCGCACCTTTGGATCCTCGGCTTTGCTTCAATGATCCTTGCGGAACGAAATTCGTAATGAACCGTTGGATAAGCTAATTGGGTCTAATTGACTAGTAGGGGATGATTAAAGCAAGGTGTATATCTAAAAAAATTCATTGGGCAATTCAAGAAACTGGTGAACACGCCGATTTTGTGAAAAATATTTGACAAGTATTTTTTATTATCGCTATCATCCATGTTGATGGGGTGAAAAGAGCCCCTAAAGTTGAGGGTCGGAAACATAGTTTCTGAAATTTTCCAAAAAACTGAGCAGGGGTCTAGATTCGTCTTTAAAAAAACTCGAGAAAATGATTTTCAACGGCGAAGTATCGCAAGAATCATCTTTCAACACCCCACGAATAATAATGGCGCTTACATCGCTCGACGCCGTTAATATCAGCGTTTTCCGATGAATTATTAGCCAGCCCTCTGATGTTCTGCCAGATGCGAGGCACGAAGGTACGAAATCAAAGCGACATTTGTGTCGGCGACACGTGTTTTTAATTTCCGCGTGGAAACGCGCGCGAGAAACACTTTAAAGTCAGGCTCGAAACCGATGTGGATAGCTCAGCCCTCGCCCTCGTAAAGCTCGCTCCACCCTCACAGGTACAGCTAATGAAAATCGAACCATCAAGAACGCAAACTGGCTTGTTTCGTTTGAGGGATTTCCCTTTGAGTTATGGGCAAAGAGTTAGAAATAAAACTGCCGCGATCACGTTCAACGAAATTGCTCATACTGAAGAGGAAGGCTCCTTTCAAACAAGCAATTTAATACTAAGGTACTTTCAAAACAAGTTAGAATATTCTTGACGATGTTGAAAGCGAAACAAACACTAAACAAAATTTCCATCTCAAATTTCAAGATCCACAGGATCTTCGTAGCAGGTTTCTCTAAGGAATCTCCATCGATCCAAACCCCTAAGTCTACACAGTTTCTATTCACCAGTTTTCTGCACCTCCTATAGCCCCCTAGAATCCTAGATACTCTCCAACGCTATCTCCTGACCGTGGCTTTCTTGCTCGCAGTAAAATTCGCTCCTTAATCCAGAGGTTACCGTAAGAGCTCGCTGCCGGATCGAACTTCCTGCTGGCAAGATCGTATATTAGATTTCAATTACCCCCTAGCAATCTCGCCAGAGATCAAATAATTCAGCTCCGATTAACGGCCAGGCAATTATAATATTACCTACGCGCGCGAGCATGGAGAGCCTCTCCCCTCTTTCTCCGCCTTTCTCCCCCGATAACGATTCGGATTACGATTTAGTTGCGAAGTAGCGATGAATAGGACACAAGTGGAGGGGGAGGTGACCGCAATTACGGCGATTATGGTATCAAAGCTGTAGTGTATCTGGAATGCTGATTGCACCGGCGTTCAAGATTCAGCGCCGCCTTTTAATGCTCCTGGTGCAGTTTTTAATGCGCGTACACCACGGCGATTTATTATCCGCCGGTTGACACGTTGCCATAATTTACCGCTACATTCGCGGAATATTCCTTGGGCCTTGGGTACCGCGGAAAATGCGAAACAAACTGGCGATCTTGCTTCGTATCCCGCGGCCGACCCTACGCTTAATCCCCGTGCTCCCAGAGCGATATTTATAACAACAATTTGTTACTTCTTACTCTTAATTTCGCTCGTTTGCTTTTCCTCCTCCCTCTGTCTCCCCTTGTCTCAGCACAGAGGAAACCTGTAAATGAATTACTGCTCGTGAAATACCGAGACTGCTTCGAACGGAGAAGAAAGTGTAGGTAAGGCTGGATCCTTGGCTGTAGTTACAGCAAAATTAAGTGGCCTTCTTTTGAGACTTTTGGGACTGAAGTATGTGGGATTTGAGTTCAACTTCATTAAGGAGAATGCAGAATATATTGCTCGACAATATTTTTTGCCGAATACATATATATGATTATGTATGCATTAATTGAAAAATAAATTCTCAAGGAAAGGCATATATAATTTTTTAGAAATCATGTGAGAAGTAAATAAGACAGAGGAAAGGATTTGAATACACGAAATTTACATACAACTTTAGAAAACTTATAACGAGGGCTAATTTCTTGCGACACATTTTTTAAACGATTTTATTCAGCTTCGATCCTATGTTTGTATGTAATGTATGTTTGTTTGGTTCAAATTTGGAAACACAATTTTAACCCACTTCCAACTATCCAATAGACTTAAAATTATGCAGGTGTACGTAGTTTGGATGACAATACAAAATTATGAAAAAAATCGAGGGGTGTAAAAATTACTCAATCATCAATAAATATAACCCATAACCACAAATCCAAACGACTTGAATTAAATTGACACGACATCAGCAAATAATCACAAATAAAATTTACAATTAGACATTAAATCTAAATAATAAAAAATATATAAAAAAATGTTTAAGTTAATCGCTTTTATTTAAAATGCACTAAAAACTAAAAAATAATTCTATCCTTGTACTACAATTTCGATAGGTTTTTTTTCACTTTAAATAAAATCGTGGATATGTGATAACAGAAGATGAATCAATTTAATACAGACTCCAGCGTCGAAATGAATTTGTTGTGACATATTATCCTGCTACACGATTTTATTTCAAGTGAAAAAGCACCATTGAAATTGTACTACAAGAAAATAATTATTTTAAGTTTTCAGTGCCTTTTAATGAAAAGCGTTTAATTTAAAATTTTTTTTGTGTACCTTTTTCATTTGACTATAAAGTTTGTCGCTTTGAATAGTCACTTGTTTACTAATTCTTAAAGTTGAAAGAATACGCCATCTTCTAACCAATAATTGATAATTTAAAGCAACACCTTTCAGATGATACACTATTTACTTCACACGAATTTCGTTTAACTTTTCGCGTGACCGATCGGTAAGAAATAGTGTTCAGCAGTATAGATCGAGTGGAGTATGTAAATAATAAGATGCAGAACTTAATCGATACCTTGGTAACGTTTGAACGATCAACTTCCTTTAGCCTTGCTACAACCATAATCGCAACGGTGATCACCTCGAATGCTGTTTTACTATTAATTATTCAAAATGCTGCGCAAACGCGGTCGTTACAGTTGCAGTATCGTTGTACGACGCGACTGAAATAGCACGTGACGAGAATTTCTTCATAGACATTGTCTGCAATGTCTACAGCCACTTTCTATGGAACAATGCGACATTACAGCTGTCGATTGGAGCGTACTAACAAAGACTGGTCAATTTGCATATGTTGCATTGATATTAATTGGTGCACTGTAAACGTGCAACGTCGACAATCGATGTTTTTTTTAAACCACTTCTATGAGAATTCTTACCACTGATTTTTTCGTGTAAGCTCCAAGTGAAAAGCGGATTCCAATGTTCGCTCGAGGAAGCTCAAATCGAGCACGGAGGAGAAATTGGCCAGGAAATATGCAGCACTGAGTGATGAGTAATAATTGAAACGGCGGACTGCGGCGCCGACGTCTGTTCCAAATTTACTCGAAATGCATGAACTTAGTGGAGGCGCCCCGAAAATGTACACGTGATCTACCATGCACGAACACGCCCAGCTCGTTTGCATGTAAACTATTCGCAGGGCCGAGTAACGCTCGGTATGCACGACAACCGAAATGCAACACGTGCTTGTCCCTTGCTTGTCTCCTGGCCCCGAGAACTTCCCGTATCAGTTTCAAAGACGACCACACAGACACTTGGCCACCGAATGTACCGCTTCGCGCTGAGAGATCGCGAACACGGTTTAACTCGAGTTTCTTCAAATAAAAGTGCTTCGAGACGATCGACTACATAATTCTGGGACCTTCGTCTTTGAAGCATGGTACTTACTTGGGGAAGGTTGAAGATGAATTATATGCAATGCAATATTTAGTGATAGTTATTGATAAAAGTTGGTCTGTCGATCTAGAGAAAATATAAATTCCACTGCCAGTTAAGGGATGAAATTTGCTACGGTGTTGAGCGTTAGCTCGTTGCCGGGCCACCAAGGACGCACAAGAGCGCCTTGTATTTTTCCAAACCTCATCTGGCAGACACTTGTATACTCATAAATTTAATATTGTGCCGTGACAATAAACAGACGGCCTCGCGACAACCAGTTCACGGATACACCAACACTTCGACCAGTTTTTCCCTTTCCTTTAGTTCGTTACCACCTACAACCAAATCATTTCCGCCAATAGACAGCGTTTCCTACCACTGCGTTGTTAAAACTCCACCCCTAAAGGGCATCTTCGAATTTGCCTTATAGCCAGCGAGAGAGTCCCAAGGGAGTCCAAATGTATATCTCGCACGAGTAACTTGGAGGGACTCATACAACACATTATTAATTGCCATAGTTACCTTTGTTCAAGTTTAGTTTTCAAATACAGTTTACCTTGTTATTGTTAATGTGCGGTGCCTCAGTTTATTCAAGTACATCCTTCAATCACATCCTCTCCAGTGATCTCTTGTGGTCGTAAGACACCGCAGAGAGAGAGAGAGAGAGAGAGAGAGAGAGAGAGAGAGAGAGAGTGACGTTGCACCGTCGGAGATTTACGACCTCCAAAAACAGGCGACGCAATAGCTCACAACATACGGAATGAGCTGAAATCTTTGGAACCGTTAAGATACTGGGTTCCGGAAATAAAAATTTCCAAGAGATGCTTAACGTTTGTTTTATTTCTTTACTTTATTTCTCACCCTCCGCCCTCCTTTATCGATCAAAGCTAGGCACGGTTCACCGTACCGGCGGATTAGCCGATTCCACGGAAATAAAAAACACCCGTATCATCGTTCACTGTGAGTGGACTACTATTTAAGTTGCCATTACACCGACTAACGAAATCCTCTTTGCCGTTTTCCACGGGGCCGTAACTTTGATCCTGATTAGCGTTGCCGCCCCCTTCGTAACGAGAGCTCGCTTTTAGGGCTATCGAAAATCTCACAAAAGGGGGCCTACGCCGCGCGTGTTCCGTACATCCCACGTAGTACATACACGGAAGAAGGAGCGGGCTTTAGATGTCGTCACGTCCAGCTGAGCTTTTCGGGCCGATAATTAGGTGGCGAGAAAGGGGAGAGGTGGAAACGGGGGATGGGACAAATCAGGTGGAAAACAATGTACTTCAAAGGCCTACACGCTCGTTATACTCCCGTTTAGGCGCTTCCGCTTTTCATACACGGAGGACGTGCCTAGATTCAGATGTATGCAAGTTTCGGGCTCGTCGAGAAATGTGTAAGGCAAGAATTTATAGCTGAAAGTCACTAACACCGATCACATATTTTCGTACATTAATGAGTGGCCAGGAATTCCGTACTGACTTTTCTACAACGAGGGTGTACTGATAAAACACAGTGACTCAAAAAATTAAGTCATTTACTCTAGATCTTGTTCTTTCCAACAGATCGAACAAAAACTTTAAATTCAGTTTCTGGAAAACCATATATATTGACTTACTCTGTTTTAACAATGCAGAATTACCGCGGTACCTTTTCACTCGAAACATCTTGAAGCTTCCACGCCACTCGTCGCGCCGTCGACGCAGATTGAAATGCAAATATTCATCCGGGACGAATAAAACCGTACCTTCGCTTGTCTGTTCAGCGAGCCACCGATTCCCCTAACTCGCCTGATTCCAGTATTCCTAACGAAGTCGAGATTCACACCAGGTTCCCGGGAATATCTGATCCGAAAAGCGCAGCTCCGCGCCGGAAGGGTGACGACGAGTTAAGCTCTGGCACGGCGTATTAAGTTCCACGGATATCTCGAGGGCTTCCACAAGCTTCGCATACTGAGGGCACGGGAACCAGCGCGAAATTATGCAGGAAATATGTACAAGACGACCCTGTATATTGGTCGTCGGGGCTAGAAAACGTGCTCGCCTCTCTGCTCCCTGCAACGCACAGATTTCCTGCGACTGCAGACTTCGAGGCTGTTGACGCGTTAATGCAAATTTATCTAGCTTCCTCTCGGTTTCTGGCAACGCGTTAAGTGGCACTACGCGCGTTACTCGAGGACCTCGCAAGTCGAAGTTTAGGTGGATGATTCAAGACAGTGTGGAAAGTAAGCGTGACTTCGGGTGTGCAGTTTTAAAGAGATTAAAGAGCCTCGCTTGCACGGAACCGACGCACGATCGATCCCTGAGACGAACGAAATTTAGTGACAGCGATGGCAGAGCCGGGGGCAACGGAATCTGAAGCACCGCGGGCAACGAGCTTCTTCGATTTTCTGTTAGAACGTGGGGCCCGTATCCTCGAGGGCCGTCGCGCGTTGCCAAGAGTCAGCAGGATGCAAAAGGGGTCAACGAACGAATGCATGATTTTTCCACGAGTGCTCTCCATTGCCCAGCGATCGCGTGGAATTCGTCTACCAGGCATAAATCTCCATCTGCTTAAAACCATCGGGGCACGCGCGATGCAACTGGAAGTCAAGCGAATTTGTCGCGTCGAGTCGTCATGTTCGATCATTCGTTGCGTAGGGTGACCTGTCCAGTGAATGAACACCCCCCACTGAACGTTGCTTATGTAATACGAAAAATTAACGCCTATCGCGCGCATTTCACGTTGAAACTTACACCGAAATTTAGAGTGGACACCCACAGATGTTTCGCAAAGGCGTTTTTCTTTTTACTTCTAACTTACACGGCATTAATTCCGTTTATTCAACAGTTGACCCCACGGCCGTTCATTCACTGGCAAACGCGGACATTTCTTACTTTACCAATGAATGAACAACTTAACCTGCCTTTTTTTCTGTTGACACTTTCGCCGCCAGTGTGAAGATTAAGTTAACCCACCCCAGAAAATAAATTTCAGCTATGCATGATTATGATCTTATAAGACTAGTAAAGTATCAAATCAATAATATTATTGCAATTAGAGAATAAAAAATTATTTACACAAAAAATCGTCTAAATACATTGGAAACCTAATCTCTGTTATTATCCCGTTCATTCACTGGGGTACCCCTGTTCATTCATTAGAAATTTATGTTCATTCACTGGTCATTGGCCCATTTTTTATATAATCCACTGCCAGACTTTTAATGAAAGTTATAACTATCAAACATTGCTAGAATTGTGTTCCAGGATGTCTGACTTTCGTAATAAAACAGCTTGCTTGTAGAAATAACATTCAGGGAATTAAATAACGACTTTTCAATACTAATTTTAACAGACATGCAGCTTAAGTGTTCATTCACTGGACAGGTCACCATATCAACGTTTACACTGGTCATTTAGAAAACAAGCGCTTCGATCCAAAGTGATTAATCCAATCATCAATTGTTCCACTGTTTTCGTTTGAAAAGGACGCGCGCAGGAGGGTACAGCGAGAAGCGAGGATGAAGGAGATACAAACTGAAAGTAGCGTATGACACGTCTTAATGAAATACAGCCAGCGAGCGGGCTTTCATAAATAACCGAAATGAAATCTGGGGGCTCTAGTAAGTGAAGATAACAACGTGTCGATATAGGTTACACCGTGGAAAGGAACGCCCGGAGACCCTGTGCCTATAAATTTCATACTATTACTTCTGGCGAGTCTACGGTGGGGTAATAAAATGCTATATAACACAGCCTGGACGGCCTCTATGTGGGATCCCCCGGCTACACGCCGCGAATACAGGACCACCTATGGAGTGAGCTGGAATTCGAGCGAAGAGGAAATAGTTTTCTTTCGGCGGGGATGGTAACGTGGAAATATGCAACCTCCATTCGTCATCTTTATCTACAGAAGTTTGTCATCCCAGGCGAGGAGACAGAGCGGTAGATAAGCAAAAATTGTGAATAAAAATCGTCGGGGCACAGAGGCGCTATCGGATGCTGCTTTATCTTCGATCGAGGCACTCTTTGTTCCCCTGGTAGCTTAATACATCGAGCAACGGCTCATTTACTAAGACGAACAACAGACAGACGAAGCTGTGCATCTTAGCAACTGGCGGGCTTGTTTAAGACATTTAGATTTACAAAAATGGTAAGTGACCCGTTATGTATTATACGAAGGCGATGATGGACTCGCATTTCTCGATCGACGCGTCTCTGTCCGCCGCGAATGATTTACATGGCAATAAACCAACGCCTTGGTGCCGCTGGAAAAACGCTTTTGATTTATCCGCGCACTTTCGCGAAGTACTGGACTTCTGCCAGACCGGAAGGTCCATCTCGCCGGAAATCACGGCCATAATTCAGTGCCCGGCACGGAGAAGAGCCGAGGACCATGAAAACACCCTCTACTCAAGTGTCCTGCCAGCGGGATTTGCATAAAACGGGTCGCGGTTTTGCAAAATCAATTTGAACTTTTGCGGTTCCACCTTCGCCACCGCGCCGGCTCGCCTCCCCCTTCCGGCCATCTCTCGGCTCTAACTTTATTACGTCCGAGGACGTCTGTTTGCAGAGCTCGGTAATAGACTTCTGGTGAAAAGGAAGTCGCTGTGGAACTCCGTAGAGAGAAATTTTATTCGTCCCTTTCATCAACTCCTCCTTCCTACCCTTTCTCTTCTGTGTAGTGCGTGTACTCGAACTCCTAAGTAGTGCGGGTCAATAATTTCCGAGGGATTGCTTGCAAACACTCTGGATTGTACTTGGAAGTGAGTGTTGAGGAAATCAGAAGCATTCAGAAAGTAGTTCCTATCGTGACTGATGGATCTTCATAAACTTTTCTCGATGATACGCAACGAGTCGAATAAAAGGTGCACGCTGATGGTCAATTTTATCGAGTCGACGCGTTCACTTCGGTGGAACGGGAAGCCTGAATGATAGAGCTGCCGCTTTCCCTACGAATGTTAGCTTTTGCGAGAAATCGCGTAGAATATATCAACCCTTTCCAGGCGACGTTTCGCTTTATAAGGAAGCCGCGGGGAAGTTTCGAAGCGTCCCACGGGGAATTGAATCCTCTGGAGGATGCCGCCGAAATTGAGAAGAAAGATGAAGCGTGGGAAGGGGAGAAGCTGGGACGGGGCGACGAAAGGGAACAGAGAAGAACGAGGTGGAGTGTATGGAAGAACGTGTATTCTGATAGGGAGCACGATTAGAAAGGGATGCAGAGGGTAAATGGCAAGAATGTCATTTCAAATTTAGATTTTTGCTCGAGAGACGTAGCAACTTGTATTTATTCCGAAGTTAATTTAGAAGTTGTGTGCAAGTTAAGGATATACGATACCAGATATTTTTCTTTGGACAAAGAATGCAAAAGTACTTTGGAAACAGCGGGGCATTTCGGTGAGAATTGGCTCCACTGAATGATGAGTCTCGGGAGAGACGGTGCAGCAGGGAGGGTCGAAATAAAAAAGAATCGCGAACAAAGAGGCGAAACAGAAAAATAAAGATCGGCAAAAGTGCCTCTCCTGAATTTGGCATCTGCGTTTTATTGTCCCGTGCCTATAGAATTCGAATACACGCGCGCGGGGACAGAACGGCCGGGCTTTCTTCCTTCGCGAGCAAATAAAGTTTGATAATACGCTCGATTTCATATTCCCGCGAAAACCCCGTTTTGTAACGACGCTGCAATTTCTGGAGCTCCTCTTTGTCCCGAATGAAGGACTCTTTAGCGTTGAAAGGGTTCAACGAAGTCGAAGAAACATGCTATTATTTTTGAGAACTTAAGAAATCTCTCATACTTCTATTGGGGTAAACTTCAATCGTGAAATTGTATCAACTATTGTGTTGATTCCTTTGATCAGCAAAATTCTATGGATTTTTATTACACACGAGATTGCAATCTAGATATAAATACACCAAAAACAACTAATTGGCTAATTTTTTTATAGCGAAAGGAAGGGAAATTAATGATGTAGCTAGTTACTGTATGTGTATATTGTAATTCCCTTAACGAAGCCCGAGAAACCGAACAGAGAAGGACACGAAGGCCCTTTCGAAGGGGGTCTCGTTTTATAAAGAAGTTGCGGCTGTGTTCCCAAAGCGCTCCCAGGGGAATCGATTCTCTCGGAAGACGAAACTCGAAAGACGCCAGGGGGTGGTTTCCGAGAGAAGAGAACGGGTAGAGAACGAGAAGAGACGAGGAGAGCTGGGTAGAAGGCACGAAACTGGCGGGGAAGCAAAGATTAGACGCAGGACGACGGACGTCGTGAAGGAAGAAAAGGTAAAAACCTTCCCCTCGATACGCTCCTTCGACGGAGACATTTTAATTTACGTCCCCTTCGGCAAGATATCGCATCGAATTCCATTTCCGCGCGACAGACACCCATTGGATTCCTATTGTCATATTCTGCGATAAAGGAACCAACAGAGGAACTCCTTCAAGTTTTAGATTATTGTGATCATCGTTACATCCCTTCGTTTCGATCTTGGCTAATTAGGAGATGCTGCAGAGGGCGTTGCTGATACTTACGGGGCTGCAGGAAACTTCGTCACTTTTGTGGACGTCGAAGATTTGTGTGAAATTCTTTGTTTCCTTTCGAACAGAAATTCTGAAAGCTGTGGACGTTTTCTTAAGTTGAATGGTGTTTAGTAGAGGGCGTAATAAGTGGATTTAAAGGAGACGAATATGAAAGTAGCTTCATTTCAGAGTGATTAAATGAATTTTTGTTTCGTTAGTGTTTCTGCTTTCGGATTCTGCTGAAGGTACGCTTTATGATACACCCTGTATAGTCGTGTTGATGGAACCGAATGTCAGTCGAAACGGGTGCGCCATTAACTGAATCAACATTTACTCGTCCTATTTTTGTCGCAGAAAATGGAAACCGTGTTCTTAGGCGTCGCCGAGTGCTCGCCGGGGATTTTCGTACGCGTGAAATTGTGCGAGAATAATGTGTACGTTAAAAATACTGATCTCTGAATTGTCCAAGTGAAAAAGACAATGAATTTGCTGTATGAAAAATGTCCCCGAACGAGTCTCTCACTTTCAACGGTGTGTAAAACGGGTTGGAAGTCAAGCGCTATTAATTATAACGTAGAAGTACATCAAAATCAGTAGGGGTTGATCTAAAGATTAACGATTTAATCGTTTAAAAGCTTCTCTCAGCGCTTGGAGGACAGGCAGCGCTGATGGAAGCTTTAATCAATTCAGAGTGAGTTATGGTGTTCCGCGGCTTCTTGAAACTTCGTGTCCTTTCTTATTCAAGACAAGGCCGCCGCCCTCACCCCCGACGAAACCGCGTCATCAAAAATCTACGGAAGTCTCGAAACTTCCTTGTCAGAGACCAGGCTTCTGTATTTTTAATTCTGGTGGATTAAACTTAACGAAATACCAAACAAGGTTTAGGTATTTTTCGGTGGGCATACATCCTCGCTTCTCGTCTATCCATCAGTGATTACCGCACGCAAATATATATCCAGCGCAATAAAAGATCTCGAGTTCGATTTATAGCGGCGAAAGTGGCGTTTTATTGGCGCTATCGATCTCTCCGATCCAGGATCCCCTGGCCAGGCTGTCCTGCCCTCTGATACACGTCGAAATAAGAGGGATTCGGTGTAGCAGGTGTCGCGGGTAAACTGACAACGGCTAAAATATAGCGTGTGCACGTTTAATGTACGTATAACCGTGCAGATAATTTATCTTTCCTGCCCGGGCTGATACGTTATCGCCTTATTTTGTTTCGTCGTGCAACGTCCGTGTGTATTTGTTTCTCCTATCGATGCACCGTTATTTGCGCCTCTCCAGCCGTTGGATATCTCTCCCAGAAAATCATCTGATAGAAATTTGTATGGTAATATCGCGGAACGTAGAGAACACGGGTTACAGAGATACAGCTAATCGACGTGCGTTACGAAAAGTAGCACGTTTCAATTTTCTCACGAAAACTAGCACGTTTGCCTTCGTTCTCACGAAAAATAGCATGTTTCGGTTTTCGCTGCGAAAACTAGCACGTTTCAGCGGTTTGCTACGAGATTAAAAATTCCATATGTGTTGTCTTTTGGAGATTAGATGGAATTATTATTTATTAAACAATATTTTCAACAGTTGAATTCAATTAAACTGACCACGCGCTGAAACGTGATAGTTTCTGCTGTCTGCAGTATAATCCAAAACGTGCTATTCTTCGTGGCCAAACCGGATAACGTGCTAGCTATCGCCGCAAATTCCCAAATTTGCTATTTTTCGTGGCGAAACAGTGTAACGTGCTAGTTTTCGCCGCAACAGTACGAAATGTGCTATTCTTCGTGGCGAAGCAGTCAAACGTGTTAGTCTTCGCGGCGGAAAACCAAACGTGCTAATATTCGTCAGAAACGATGGAACGTGCTCCTCTTCGTGGCAAACCGAAACGTGCTAGTTTTCGTAGGAAAATTGAAACGTGCTACTTTTCGTAACTCACGTCGTAATGATTTATGAAACGCATTAAATTAAGAAAAAATCTATCTTCCTATATCTCCCTTTGATATTAAACAGAAACACAAATAAACGGAAACGTTCGCGAGCATAAAAATCTGCAGAAATCACTGTTATTACGTTGTATATGGGGGAGCCTGAGATCACGTATGTGTCTAGGGTTTGCACGAGCCTCGATATGATCTTAATCTAACTTACATACCACACTGTGAACGTTCAATCTTATCCCGTTGAAGAGAGCCCACTCCGTCTTCGAGCTTTTGCATCGAATGGAAAATATTTATCGTTTCCGTGATCCTGGAATCATCTCAGAGAATAATTGACTCGCCTTCGAGTTAGACGTTGGTTCGAAAGGGGCTCGAGGGGTGCGCCTTTAAGATCGAAGTCTGGGCGGCGGAGAATGAAGAACAATGGGGTAAGGATGAACGGGTACGAGAGCGGTTTAGGGCGAGGGGAGGATTCGAGGCTGTGCCACGGGTTCTCGGGCTTCTTGGTGTAGAAGGCCTAGCGAGAGATAGAAGGGTGAAGGAGCTTGAAGGGAGGCTAATAGAAATGAAGAGGCCGCCTGTCGTCGCGTCGGGGCATAAAGCTGTAAACCGTACAGGTGCTATCGTCCCCGATGCTTTAAGAATATGAAACGGAGCAGCTATCGATCGGTTTCAGCGTAGACGGAATCTACTCGATGAGAGAACGATCTTGTTGGGAAGAAAGAGAAACGAAATATGTGATACTTGGATTAGAGGCTTAAGTGAAGTTTGATAGTTTTCTAATAGTGTATTTTTTTTTATCGATCTCGTCGATGTTTGAGAGCTTTGCTGAGAGTAACTGGGAAATAGAGGGGAATTATTCTAAGATACTCTAAACAAGTTGCAAATGATTTGAAATAGTGTCTAAGGGGAACGAAGGTCCCGTTTCTATTTTCCATGCGCAGGCATCATGAGCTTTAATTTTATCTACGATCGCGACTTTTCATGCTTTCTCTAGGGATAGGGTGATAAATCAATTCAAGGGGTAGCTTTACGGCTGAAGCGACGCCGGTTACTATAAATTCTTATTCCTCAAAAAAGTAGGATGTTCTGTGTTATGAATAAAATATAATCGCGCTGGCCACCGTTTCCCTACAGATTTTTAACAGAAAATAATACATATGTAATTCGACAGTGCTTCTTTGTATCCAGAATCAATGTTACTTTCAGTGAAATTTGCCCCGTCGAAGAAACAGATTATCTGCAATCTACGTAAGAGGCAGCGGTAAACTTTAAATCTTCTTAGAAGATTTTCGGAAGTGTCGATAAAAGGTGGAGGTTCTCGCAGGAACGCTCGGTATTCGAAATAACGGCCATGAATTCACAACGAATCGATGGGAAGAGGGAAGACTGTCCTGAGCGGAGATGAAATGAGCATGCATTCCACGATTCCATGGTATCTGTTGTTTACTTATCCAAGTTCCAACTCAAGATTGTTTTTCCACTTCATCCCTACTCAGTGATCGAAAATAATCTTTTTTGAAATCAGTAGAAGACTTCTCTAAGTGGGGATGTATCAAAGAAGAATTATTTGCCATTATTTTCAACATCTACGCCGAACCTCTTCTCGCGAGTTCCACTTCTCGCCAAAGGTAAGTCCAAAATTCCTCGGCTCTTCTCTTGGCTCGCGGATTTTCAGATTTCAATTCGAGAAGCATTTACCGCGGGAAACTCCAGAAAGAGTAAGCCCACTGGCAGATTCATCCAGACGAAAAGCGACATACACCCTGATCCCTTTTTATTTGTGCATTTCGCGCAAAAATGGTCGAGACTTAAAAGATTTACGACTTCCTTCGGTTCTGGCGGCGCCTTCTCTCCCCCCCCCCCCCCCCACCACCCCTTGCCCCTCTTTTTTTCCGGGGCGTGGAAGCAGAGTTTCCTCTCTCCTTATGTATCTCACAATTCTCCCCGCGACCCTCGGCGATCCTTAAGTTATGCAGATTTCGGGGATCGCGCGGAAATTCCCACCGAAAATTGAAATTTCGTCCTCCTTTGTCTCCCATCGGGGATCAGGCTGAGTCCACGCGAAAGGCTCCCCCGAGATTACGCTCGCGTGGGAAACAATCGTGCAACGCGCGGGACGCGCCTCGACTTTCATTATTATCGGCGCAAAAAGGCAGAGAGGAGAGACAACGCTTTCTTGGGGGGTGCCCCGGGGTTATGAATATTTCTCTGCTTTGATCTACTCACGCTAATGCAGCTTTTAAACGCTAGAGAGGTATTACCGTGGCTAGCACTGAGTTTCGTCTTTGAAAATAGAGGGAAACGAATGCTATCGTCCCGTACCAATAAACTAATCCTTCTAGTTTCTCAAAAAAGCTCAAGTCGCGTGGACCAATTTTAAAAAAGTTATTCTATTTTAAAGGGTGTTCCAATACTTTTGTCCGGCACTGTATCTCTAAACGCAGACTACAGTATAGTGTTTAAGTTTGCAAGCGTATAGAAGTTCCCAACAATTCCTTTTCCCCGCCAAGGAACACATTTTCACTCGCATTGTCCTCCTCGCAGTCCCTCCATTCCGAAAACGTCTCCGACAAACTTGCTGCAGCGTCGAAGGCAAGAAACTCCTCGTCAATAATACACTGTGTTTAATCAAAGGGGGCATGTCGCGTCGTCGAGAGTACGGCTCAATTTAGATCCAAGATTGCCCCTAGTGGTGGCGTTTACAAGACACCAGGCCGCGATCCTTCACCCCCTACGAGCGCAACTTCTGCCGCGTTTAATGGAGAGAGCCCAAGGTAAGTTCTCGCCGGAACGAGCCTCCCAGGCATGCAGGCCCCTCCTTTTCGACGAGACAAAAAATACACGCAAAACAGAGGCTTGCGTGGAGTTGCTCGAAAGGGTTAACTAAGTTTAGCAACGAAGGGTGAAAACGTCGACGGAGGACGACAGGCCCTGACGCAGGACAACCTCCTTGACCCTTTTCCTCGCCGACGTGGCCTCGTCTAATCGCCCTTAAAGACTCCTCCAGGAATGATGAATCGATGGTATAACGAGGGTCCCTGATGCACGTCTAACAGCCTCAAATGTATCGGTTTAACGGCCATTGATTTCCACCCCGAAGCGCTTTCCATTCCCATTGCGAACTGGACCTTGCGTCTGACGGAAGGATCGTCGTTGACGAGTTCCTCTGGAAAGCCTTCGCTTCATCTATTCGTTTGATAGAAGCGATTGAAGAATGGTAACTTTGTTCCAAGTGTTTTCTGGGTTAGGGAGGAATTTTGTTTCGTTATAGTTTGACACTTGTTCCGATGGGACTCGTAGTTTCACGTCCAAGTTACCTTTGGACTTAGAGTCTTCAAAGTCAGTGGTTCTTCTAACATCACGAGGGAGGGACGTTTTCGAGGCATGCCGACCCCTACAGCACATTTGTTGCCGAAATGTCTCAGTTACATTGCGGTTTGATATTGGAAACATTGCACGGAATATTGCCGAAAAGTTACAAGTACATTGCTATGTCCGCCCTGTACAACATTGCAGGATATATTTCTGCAACATTTCTGAGATTTTACAGCAATGTTCGCGCAACATTTCTGAGATTTTACAGCAATGGTCAGGCAACATTTCTGAGATTTTACAGCAATGTTCGGGCAACATTTCTGAGATTTTACAGCAATGGTAAGGCAACATTGCTGAGATTTTACAGAAATGGTCGCGCAACATTTCTGAGATTTTACAGCAATGGTCAGGCAACATTTCTGAGATTTTACAATGGTCCCGCAACGTTTCGGGCAGTAGGGCCAAAAATAAAAATAACAGTATTTTTATATACACGAACATATATTGCATATACCGGACGTGTCTGTGAGGGGGACATGAAATATCATTGTGTATAAGGTCCGTGTACCTTTTATAAATAGAAAAATCCTTTTACCCCACGGAGATTCGCGAACCTGCGACCTGTAGAACCGTAGATGAACACTTTACCGCTGCAGCTACAACTGTTGATTGAGAAGTTTACTTACGTATTCGAACTTACAGTCCTACCATGCAACACTTTAAACAGAAATTATTCAAAAACGAAGATTCGTTTTGACAAACCCCATTACATCTCGCTAATCGCGGATCCGAATATTTCACAACAAATTCATTCCGACGCTTGATGTTGTATGAAGTTGATTCATATTCTGAAATGAAATATCCTGCGTAGTACAAGAAAATAATGTTGTTTTAATTTTTAGCGCATTTTTAATACAATCGTTTAACATAATTTTGTTTATATATTTTTTATTTTCTAGTCTTTAGTGTTAGTGGATATACATTTCACAGCTCAGACTTCTTTACAAATATAATTTATTGCTGTAAACAGTTTAACAGTTTGTTTAAACCTTATAGTGCTAATTAACTAATTGTACTAATTACTTATAAAACATATTGTCCGTGTTTACATATATTCCCTCGGAGGTAGCCTGTGAAATGTAATACAGTATTCTATTTGTCGACATATGTGATATAAATAATTAATACAATTACTTAATTAACACATATGGTTTAAATAACATTATTAACTATATGCAGCAAGAAAAGATATTCGTAAACAAAGTGTTACACGTGCCAATTACTGCCAGTGTCCCTATCATTGACATTTAATTTATCATGCGTAATGAAAAAGTTCCGTATTGTCGAGTGAAAATTTCTGAGTCCGGATATATTGTGGATTGATTGCCGAAATCTTGCCGTTAAGTTGCAACTTAACGGTTTGCAACTTAACGGCAAGATTTCGGCAATCAATCCGCAACATATCCGGACTCAGAAATTTTCACTCGACAATACGGAACTTTTTCATTACGCATGATAAATTAAATGTCAATGATAGGGACACTGGCAGTAATTGGCACGTGTAACACCTTTTTTACGAATATCTTTTCTTGCTGCATATAGTTAACGAATTTGTTTAAACTCTATATTGTTAATCGAATAATTGTATTAATTATTTATATAAGATATTGTCCACGTTCGCATATATTCCCTTGGAGGTAGCCTGTGGAATCTTAGACTGTATTCTGCGTGCCGAGATTTCAAGATCGTTCGCGTAATTCCGGATTTATTGCGGATTTATTGTTGAAATCTTGCACAAACGTGGCCATTGCAATATTGCACGATAATGTGTGCGCAATATTCCTGAAACATTGCACAAACGTGGCCATTGCAATATTGCACGATAATGTGTGCGCAATATTCCTGAAACATCGCACAAACGTGGCCATTGCAATATTGCACGATAATGTGTGCGCAATATTCCTGAAACATTGCACAAACGTGGCCATTGCAATATTGCACGGCAATGTTTTCACAATGTTGCAGGAATATTGCAATGCAACCTGCAACCAAATGGCAACATTGTAATCTACTGCAACGTTTGTGCAACGTTCCTGCAACAAAGTGTGCTGTAGGGGGAGTGCTGTAGGTTTCTGAATATTAGAATGTAAATTGCATTCAGTATTCGTGAATATGCATGCAACGATGTCTGCTCCTATTGATTTCATCCGTGAAGGAGAATCGGAATTGGCATCAGAGACCAGCCTGAATGCTCGGATACAGGTGTCTTATTGTCTGAATGCCCCGAGGGGCTCATTGTTTGGACGTCCCAGATGTTAATTCAAGGCATATCTGCATGAAATACGGGGATCTTCATAGCCTCTCGTGAATGAGAAGACAAATGAACCGCGGCGGGTATGAAAAATAATTGACAGACCGTGATCACGATTGTCCTGTAACATTGGTAGCCAAATGAGGCGCGAGCAGAAAGTGTGAAGTCCCAAGAATGACACAGAATTCGCTTCCATACTTCGACTACTTTATCAAACTCATAGTAGTAAAATATTATCCTCCCTCGAAAGATACGTTGGTAGTAAAAAAAGTCAATCTTTTCATCGAGCGCAGAGCCGTCATTAACGATAGAAGAATCCAGGCGGTGGCCATGAACCAGCAGCAGGCGACGCTTCGGGGGTTCAGACTTCCTTCTTCTTCTTTTCACGGACGAAAGCTTCGCAGCCGTGATTGTATTCAGGAAGGAAGCTCGAAACGCCGATTATGAATCACCGATTCGTGTAATCGCTGCCTCGTGGGACCTAGAGTCGAGGTTGCCTGCGAAGACCCAGTCGTCATCCTCCAACGAGCAACGTGGGAGGATACGCTACGGCGGATATCGCGACTCGTAGACGGAGGCCCTCGAATCACCGCAGGAAATGGAAGATCAATATGTACTCTGCTACTTTACAGTGTCTTGTTTCATGGAAGGATACTCGCTCCGCGCTGTGCTCAAATTGGACGCTGCTCGTAGAGAAAACTGTGCCTCTCGAGTGTCTCGTTTCACGGTAGTAACTGTTGCTTCGATTTTTACGTTACGCGCGCAAGGTCGTGCGTCATAGCTTGACCATTGATTGCCGCTGTTGCCAGTAGGTCGATCCAATCCCCTTGCCTTCTTCCTCGAGGCATCGTTCATCACGCAAAGAGGTTCGACGCGGCGAGGTATTCAATTAGGCGGAATTGAACGGCCACGGTGGAAGCCACTCGCGAATACCTCTGGCACAAGGAAGAGGAGAATTCCCGCTGATGCAGTAGGAAAGATGATTTCTTCGTTAGAAAGGAGGGAACTTGTGATTTCGTGACATCAGCTCCTTCTGCGAGCCGGGGGTGTTTCATTTGGTTAGATCGCAAGGGGCTGGCATGTAACCGCATTAGTCAAGCTGTCGTGCTTCGTTCGAGATCGCTTGTCAGCCGATCCTTTGACGGGGGGCGCTGCTGGCCGAACAATAATTTCATATCTCCGAAAGCGCCGGGCAATCTAGCTCGCATCGTCGCGCTCCGTCGCCTTGCGTTTCTCATCACCATCGGTACTCCCCCTTTTTGCTCCTCTTTCGGACATGCCCCGCAACTTTTCAATACTACTCCCGTGAATCGTAATCCGAGTCTGACGTTTCAGTTGCTCCCTTCGTCAACTTGCGCGCAATAGAAATTCAAATGCGAAAGCACTATTGACAGCACAATTTTAATCCCGAATATTCCGCAATCACTACAATTAAACAGGCTACAACAAAACGAAACAAGAAACTGCATGCCTATTAAAATTGATCACCGATGGGATGGAGCAAGTTCATACCCACGCGAGCTCATCTGTGTTCCCTGCGAGCACACCTCATCGCCGAGCGATCGTAACGAGAAGTGTGACCAGCACTTTAGGAAATTGTGACGAGTAACGAACCGCGGTGGAGGATTGCCAAACGTCAGAATTCGTCGGTGACAAATTCGCCGGGACCTTTGTGCATCCATCACGCGAGCTGCCAGATGAACGACAGAGGGAGTGGATACTGGGGAGAAAAGATAATTGCGATGGAGCGAATGAAACTGCGACTGTTGATCCCGTGTGAGCTGTCAGCGTGCGAACTTAGGAGAGGAAGCAGCCCGTGCTCTGACGGGGCATTAAATGAATAGTTTCGAACCAATTCGTAGGTAACCTCGTAAACCGATGCCCTGAGAAACGCTGAACTATTTGGGGTAAGCTAAACGCGGGCGCGAGCTCGACAAAGCGATCGATCGGAAGCCGTGAGAGCAAAACGCTCGAAATATTCGGTGGCCCGATCGGAATTCCCCTGCCCCGTGTTTGCTGGCGATTGAATGGCGAAAGTCAGATCGCCCGCGCGATTTATCGTTGCGTAGCAATCGTCAATCCGCTTGCGAACGTAGAGCACGTATAATTGGGAGGACTAGCGTCCCGGCCCGTGTTTAGCTACCTTTTGTGGGATCAAGGTATTACCGCGACCGGTGCTCCCGCGCCATTGTTATCCAGCTGCACGCGGGGTGGCTTCCATTGTGACTCCTGCCACCCCAATCGGGGATAGGAACCACCCCGGAACGCCGGAAGTTACGGGGCCAGGGTTTGCTGTTAAATTTTAGCGCTCAATGAAACACCAGACCCACCGAAAGAAATTTCATTCCCGGCGTAATTTCCTGCGAGCCCTTCGACGAGAATCCTGGAACGCCTCCTACGATATAACGACGCGGGGAATTATATTAATCTTGTGGGTATTCGGCGGTCGCTATTGTCTTGAACGATGCACAGAAGGATTCATTGTACTCGCGCTATGATTGCTATAATTGCATCGAGTTACTTGAGCAGTTGTAATGTGTTATACAAGTTAGGGTTCTCTTTGCATATGATCTATCAGCTGGTCTTGGGTGAAACTTGATTCACAAGGGAAGTTAAGCAACCTGAAAATTCAGAAAATTATGCAACTTTGTGTCCAAGTAGAGTTGTTCATCCGCAAGACAAACCTATTCTTTGTGGCTGCCATAGTGCGGGTTTGAGGGATGAAATCACCCTTTGAAAAATATTTAGAGTTTTCTTTTTCGTGGAATATCTCGAGAACGGTGAGAGATATTGAAAAGAAGCTAAAACTAAGGTTGCATCTTTTTCTTATATCTACAAAACTGCGTAAAAATAATTATCGAGAAATCCATAGTTTTTAAGTTAACCCCACCACTAATCCTTAATTTGATAATTATAATTACGCAGTTTTGTAGACATAAAAAATGCAACTTTTGTTTAAACTTCTTTTCGATATATCTCTCATCGTTCACGGGTTATTCCAGGAAAAAGAGAATTCCATATTTTTTCAGGGTGTGATTTCACTCCCTAAAACCATACTATGGCATCAACAAAAATATAGATTTGTGTTACGCATGAACTAATCTACTTGAACATAAAGTAGCATAATTTTCTGAATTTTCGGGGTGCCTAACTTCCCTTGGCAGTAACTTGGAAGATAAAATATAGCGTATTCTTGGAAGAATACGAGAAGGATTTGATGGAGATGTATGAAAGACAGGGTACCGATTACAGAATAGTTACCGAAGGATATTCAGTCTTTCTGTTACACAATCGATGTCACTGTGGCGAAGTGGGATTGTCTGAATGAGCCTGAGTAAATTGTTTCAAACAAAAGGGAGAGACGAAGAATGGCGGGGATCAAGGAAGAGCACGTTGGATTTCCTGGCTCTTCTTTTCGGTTTTACCCTTGAAAGGCGACAGATGGCTGGACAAGCGAGCACCGCTCAGCGAATCCTGAGGGAACTACCTGCTTCCCTTTGCCCTTTGTTCAATTCCCGGGGGCATGAATTTGAAAATAATCACAATAACCATGACTAGGCGCCACGGAGGAGCCGTGGTTTCGCGAACAAAAGGGAGATCGATGATCGTGGACGGGGTTCCATTCGCTTGCACGGAAATAGAAGATTCAGGCACCTTGGTGAATCAATACAACGATATTACGTTTGTTTTCGCCGATAAGATAGAAATTAGAAAAAACATAAAGCCTTCTTTACCTCGGCATCGATCGTTCGAATGATTTGATTCTTCGATTTCTTGTGTGACTCACGTTGAAACGATGCTTCGGTCGCCGATTCACAAGAAACAGTGAAAGGTGGAACACGTTTCCGCTTCCTAACCGCGAAAAGAAGGCCATTTGCAGCAAAATGTAAGCAGAAACTGCGGTTTCTGGTTTCCTGCGACTACCTTTCCCCTATGTTCACATCGAGATACAGCACCTGAGACTATTACGAATTTAACGGGACGTAACAGAACCTCGAATACCATTCAGGAAGATATCTTCGTGGGAGTAATTCGACGATTTATTCAAGTTTGCGATTCTAAATCAAATATACAGCTTTTTCAATGTAAAATATAGTCTCTAATCTTTCTAACCCTTAACTTGCACGTGAATTATAAAATTCTAATAAAACAATCACTTTTCGATTCGTTAAAGGTTGCAAACAATTTTGTCCTGAATAGTGCAAGAGAATACATATACAGCTAAGAGGTTTCGCTTAATCCACCCCTGGGACACGATACAGCAGGATCCGACGCGATAACAGAATGTCCCCCTGGATGCACGTCACTCGTATTTGTTCCTGTCAATCAAAACAATCCATGATCGAACAGCGAGGAGCAGCACGGGGGTGAATCAACCGCACTCGTGCATCGTGCAGGGGGTGCGCGTGACGTTTAGCCCAATATCCGGACGTCTGACCCACACTGGGATTAATCTACTTCAAAGGGTCGTGGCGCGCTTTCTTTTCTTTCGTCCTTTTAACTTTCGCGGGATTTTAATCGCGTGCCAGGCGCCGGGAATTAATCAACGCGGCCGTGGCGTCCACCACAGGGCGGTGTGAAAAAAGGAATCTAAAAAAAATAAGGGCTCACAAAATTCCTGGACCTATGTCGAGTGAACTCTTTTTGGCTACTTTTTCGTCTCTGAACAGTGAAGATTCCACGCACTGGCGCATAGTGGTCTGTCAAATAACAATCTAGCGGGACAAAAGTCGTACATAAATCATCAGTTAGGTAGATTTGTTTGAAAAACATTCTCCACATTGTTTTACCACCCTTAAAACTTTCACCTCAGCCTCCAAGGGTTTTTTAAAATCAAAATTCGTATTCTGGGGTTTCTTAAAATGTAGAAAGCGAGTATGAACTGTGTTTTGTAGAGAAAAATTGTTTACAACCATGTTATTTAGAATGAATTACATATTTTAACTCCTAACATCACCATTTTTGAAGACAGAATTATTTAATTATGTATAAAAATTATATAGGGTTGCAAATATTTGCAGCTATAACTGTGAATATGTACTATATAAAGCAAGTAGGATAAAACAGCACAAAAATTTTTAAGTTCCATGAGGTTCCTGGATATCTCTAGCTTTTCCAACGAAAGTTATTGAAAAATTCCATCAATTTTATGATTATATTTTAATTCTGTTCGTTGGAAATTAAAATACTCATGTTTGAAGCTTGATTTACTATTTACTTGTACCTCTACAATCCATTATTCAAAATACTAACGATTTAAATCGCGAAACAATTGAGCACTTCTGATATGTAGCTGATACTGACGCATTCTAACAATCGGTTACTGAGTGGCCGACTCCCGTACGTTTCGCCGATCGTTACTTTTATGAAATACGTATAAAGTTGCATACCATATCATTCCGATATCTCTGACTCAGTAGCTTGTGGTATGACCAAGATTCATTCTTTTTGGATGGTCATGATTTTGGACTTTCGTCCCGCTAGACCATCAATAGACCGACCACTGTGCGGCGGATTGAATCTTATGTCGACGATCCACAATTATCTTAAATTCAACCTAAACGAAGTTTATCATCCCTACGTTAAGTGTAAAAAAATCTGTAATCACGTTTCTAGAATAGTATCCTCCACTGAAGCAACGTAGACGAACAGTCTCAGCTTTGAATCGAGCGGAGGCGTCTTCGAGAGGCTCGTTAGCGGTAACCACGAGCGATTTATAATTATCGCCGGTCCGTTCGCCGTGCGAGGAACAGAAAGCGAAAGAGAAGAAGCAAGAGGGAGAAAGAGACAGGGAAAGTTTCTCTTCTCCTCCGGTAAAAGCCTGACGGCATAGTTTCCCGCGTATATCCTGAATCACCGATGCCACACGCTCGATCCTTGATCCTCGTGACTCTCGGGCCAGCTACATAAGCGTTCTAAAAGCTTGGATATCAGCCTGTGGAAACCGGCCTCTTAATCCTCTTTAAGCGGACGGACACTTGCCGCACGCGGGGAGATAAGTCGTCCGTGGCTGTTTTCACGCAGATTAGGCATTAAATTCCTATCGTTTCGCGGCCAAAGACGACGACGACCACGGCGACGACGAGGTTCTTTTTTTATGGCCACCTCGTGGCAAGATAAATCGAAGATAAATGTAAATATCGTGGTACCGCGGCCCCCTGAAATCCGTTCGACGGAGATTCCGTGCTTTTTTTTTAGTGCCTCGTATAAAGCGACGAGCTCTCCACCGCGCCTTCATCTTCGTCGTCATCGTTGCCTTCGCCACCGCGAAGTAAACGAGCCACGATCGATCAAACGAAATCGTGGTTTCACGTCCAACGTCCAACGCCCACGCGGTCGATCGCGTTACCCTCGATCCTTAATTGTTCGAGATAATTGCACAGACCTTTCTAAGCGTGCGCGCTCACACGCGTGCACGGCCTCCTCTGATTCACGTACACCTCTATTTAAAGCCCACGAATTTTTCTGCACGCGGACCGAGACAGGAAGAAAACGCGAACGGAAAGACAGGCGAAGGCGGGAACCGACGCGAGAGCGAAGTCACGCTTTGCTTGTTCGTCCCACGCGAGCCAATATCCCAACGCGGATACGCGATATTGCGATCAATGCCATTGGCCTATCTGGAATACGATCCGAACGAGCGATCGCGGAACGTGTGAGAATCCCGCCGCGACGCGCTTCGAGATCGATTACCGGAGATACGCGCGCGGTCGTCCTGCGGCCCGTCGCTTTTCATTCGAAAAAACCACCAGAGCATCGCCGCCAATAGCGAGCGAACGCAACCCCTCTGCGACTTCCAGGCAGTGTCTTACTCGTTGGGAGATTGTCTCGATCGATTCATCGGGGAATCGATTTTCAATTGGCGATAATTCAACGTTGCTACTATAAGACAATTTTTATTAAGTATGCGGTGTGTTCTCAGCACCCCTGTTGTCTTATTTGTGGGACGTTTTGCCCAATGATATTTATTTTGATAATAAATTAAATAAGTTTAAAAATGATTCTTAATTTTTATTTATGGTTGCCCACAAAATAATTTATTACTAGTTTTATCGAGGAACAGTAGTATTAAAAAATTATATGGGGTGTCGAGGGCACTCCACATATTAGTTACGTCGTTTTGTACCACATAACTAATTAGGAGTTAAAGAAGATTCAACCAGTTTCTGCCTCGATTACACAGTGTCTGCAATGTCATTTAGTTAGGAATTTAATATCGGTGAAATACACGTCTAAACAGCGGTTAGGTCAGAGCGCGTTGGAATTCCAGTTCCACGAGGTGCTCCTAGAATTGGACGATGCAACGTTAAGCCGTGCGCTGGATGGTTTATTGGCAATGAAATCGGTAATCTCGCGAGGACACAACCTGTCTGAATTCTCAAATTGCGTGCCCACGTAAATTGCTGGCGTATCTTTAATCCCTTCGTACCGAGCCGCCATCTTCATTGACGATCCAATAATCGTAAAGGGTAATTCGTGGATGCGCGCTCACGGGCGTTCCATCTCGAAATCAGTTACGGTACATTTACTTCGAATGTCACCTAAACCGCGGACCGGCATGCGAAAACGCTCGACCTGCGTAATCCTCTGTAATGGACACAAGGAAGTTCGAACCACCAGTTCGTTTTAAATAAGAGATTTATTAACACAACGCTCTGAACTTTACAGCGGTTAAGTGACAAGGGTGACTGCCTGACAGGTTCTGAAAGTTAGTGAAAAATGTCTTGGGGTTTCAGAGGCTGGCTGGAAAAATAATAGCAGGGGTAGGATAGGGTAAGCTTCACGAAGATATCGAGAGTACGATAACGCAAACTTCATAGCCTATGGATGGATACATTGTTTTCGAGTCTAGGAAACATGGTACGGTACCTGAAAAGGAGAAAGTGAAAAATAGTTGTAAGCATGAGTAATTTCAGAGACGAGGGGTAAATGGTAACCTAGAGGGGTAAACAGTAGTGCAGTGATTGGACGTTTGAGTAACAGGATCACATAAACATTGACTTATAAATTCAGATTTATAAAATTAAGAAATAGAATCAGTATAAATAGCTCTAAAAGACTCAAATATCCTAAAAATAAATCACATTTATTAAGAAAATTTCAAAGATTCACAAGAATTTAGAGAAAAAATGTTTCCTATGATGAAAGTTAGTTATTGGCCAGGCCAAGACAGTGAGTGACCGATCGTCCGACAGTGATTGGCCACTATTTGACACAATATACCTAACATAATAATTTAAAAGTAAAAATTAATTGATTTGGCATATTAGTAAATAAAAATGAGTATACTTCATTTTTTATGTATTTGTTTATTGAACATGAAATAAATTTATTTATTTGATAAAAGACAACATTGAGTACTGGAATATAAAAATTATAGAAACAAACACGAACATTTTTCAAAATATAATAAAAATAAAATATCGAATTCCTTAGTATGTTATTATGTAGCTAATACCTACTTCAGTATAAATACTTTTTGACACAAATAAGTCTTATTATTAACCGGTTAACTGGCACGGCTTTTTTTACTATTCGTGCTCAACCTGGCAACATCGAAAAATTAAGTGAATCACACAAAATTTGGTATACATGGGTATGGGCGACCCCAAAAACCCCTATATACAATTTTTCTAAATCCCGATAATATTTTAATATTTGGCAGCCATTTTTGATCGGCCATTTTGAGTCTGCCATATTAAATTTTACAATTCCAATTCCAAATTCGGATTCAGCGACCCCAAAAATCACTTTACATACCAAGTTTCATTCAAAGCGTTTAAAAATCAAAAAAGTTATTCCATTTGATCATATATGATACATAAGCAGAATTGGCCAGATTTTTTTTAGATCATATATGATAGATTGCCAGTTAACCGGTTAATTACTACTTCTGACTAACAGTAATTTCTTTGGACATAGTTCATTACGTAAAATTGTTGGTTCTATTTTTTGAATAGTAATTTCATTTTTAAGATTTACATATCTCGTTATTGTTTTCAATTTGTTTCAGTGGCATAATATATGCATTTCTGTATACTTTTTGGTTTCTTAAAATAGGGCAAATCACTGTCAGGTGAGGTGTCCCATCGAGTATAATTGGCGAGGAGCAAATCTATTTTGTACATAATTGCATAAGATTTTATACATAATTGCAAAAGTATGAAAGCTTCTAATTTCGATCGAAATTCTGGCCCCTTTACTAATTTTCAGCCATAATTTTATTTCCCTGGCTCCTACAGCAAGGCAAGCCCGTCATTTGATAAAAGAGACACGAACTTGAGCCGAAATCCCACTCATCGTACCCTTTCAATGTCCATAAAATCAGGGGTTGGTGGTCTACGAGACGGTCGACCAAAATGAATTTTTTTCGCCATTAACAGCGAGCATTTGCGTATCTTAAGTAATTATCAGAGGTAATTGAATGAGCGGTTAAAACCCTCGTGAAAAGGCCAGCAGCTATAAGTACTGGATGACTGTAGGGAGAAAATTAAGGGGCTGGATCGAAGGTCGCGAAGAAAGGACAGTGGTATAAGGAGAAGAGAGAGTTGATGAAGAGGAGGAGATGCTTTGAGGACAGAGGCTGGCTACTAGGTCGAGGGTTGCCGTGAATGAAACCTTCAAGGAGGCACCTCTCACCTTTCATGTCGTGCCGAACCGAAATTGTCTCGAGTGTTCCCTTTTCATTAATACCCTTTCCACGATGGACCTAATTTTTTGTTGCTGATCGATATTTCAGGCGCTTCTTTCTTCTGCACTGCGCGACACAGAGTGTAACGTATCCACCCCATTTCTCAATTTCCTATTATGTACTATTAAAAGCAAGAGTTTCCCAGCGTATTATTAAATCTAATTAAAATTCGCTCCGATCATCTTGCAGAGAAAAACGACACCATAACTTCCTTCTACGAATCCAGAATAATAAAAGGCGATCATACATTATTAAATTCGCGAGCTCCTATTTCTCCTTATAAGTTTCATTTTCAAATATGCCTGAAACGAGGAGATTTTCACTTTTATATGAATGAAGAAGAAATCCAGAAAAAGCAGACGAATCGAACGACGCGTAGTAAGGAAAGTGGAATACCCGAAGGATACTGATGAAGAGAGCGAGCTTCTAAGGACAGATGAGGAACGGGTAGTGGGTCGAGGGTTCGGGTGAATGAAACCACTGAGAAGGAACCTCTCGTCTTCTACATGGGACAAAGAAGCACCGTCGAGGACGACGGCGGGTGACTACGACGACAACGTTGAGAATACCCGAAGGGAAGTTTACTTTGATTAAAACTGTTCCAGCAACGTCGGGGGGCCTTTTCGTGCGTGCTTGGTACACAGAATTCGTTTGGCTTACATTAACAGACGTACGGGAAGCACTTCCATCGATTCATGTTCCGCGATGCGTGTTGGGAACGAGTCTTGCCAAGACCACGAGGAGCACGGAGTTCCTGTGGCTGAGCGATGAAACGTAATCAAACGCTATGGGCAGTAAGAAGATTTGTGGTGTTCTTCTGTGATGTTCAGGGAAGAGGACTCTGTGCACAGTGTTTAAGAATGGTGGGGATAAAATACCTCGGTAAAATATTTAATACCTAGTATCAAATATTAAATATCTGATGCTTCCAGCATTACCCAGTACCTACTCAATGCATCCCTTGTCTTTCCCTTTCTATTCTCGCGCTACTCCGCCACGCGACGAGAAAACTGTTCACACATATCAAACGTTGGGACTCGTAATCTACAGAATCGATTTGTGATTTATCACGCCAGTCACAGCTCCGTTCCCTGACCGTGGAGACGAAGCAAATACCAAGGCAATAGCAGAGCGAGCGAAGCATAAACGTAACGTTCGTAAAACGGGCGTAGATAAGCGATCGAAGGAACGCGAAACACGCCATCGCTCCGACATTTCGTAACCCCGTAGGACCGTCGTTTATTGTCCCTAACAAAACGATTACACCCACGGCAGGAACGCCGCGAAATAATCGACACCGTCGATGAGAAGTCCTTTGTCTATCCGAGAACAAAGAAGCTTCGCGAGGCGGTCGCGACTCGCCACCGGCACTCTCCCTTGATTAAAATTGTTTTAATAACACAGGGTACTCGTGCACAGCTCGAATAGTTCCAACGCTGGAATAACCAAGGAACGATTGCAATAAAAAAAAGCACTCCCTTGAGTCACGCTTGTTTACGAGCAGCTTTTTACCCTTCTCATTAACATTTCGCGTTTAATCGCGCCCGCTTCATTATCATGTACTAAACGTTGTGATTTTATGGTAATCGCGCCCATAAAGTTTGTTCAAGATTCAGAACTTCCGCGATTCCCGATGGCCCTGCGTACAATCACAACTCGCAAATTCATTTGCTAGTGATCCAACGAGGATACGGGACAACGAAGCACGATAATTAAGTGCAGGCTGCTGCTGAAAGTATCCGTGTGTTTTTAAGGGATCCTTAGTCGCCTCTGTAGAAACGAACTTTTCTACCTTCGATACGGTTGCAAGGATTTCACTGCCGACTTGCCGAGGAATTCAGCGTTCCGCGATGTGACCGACCGCCAGGCAAATAGCTATCCGTTTCATGTATGGACACATCGTTTCGTGGGGAACGTGACCACGCTCATGATCAATTATTTGTTCCACCGTCCTTCGATATTTATGCCGTCATGTACGATCGTTAAAGTCGCAATTGCACCCCACTCGAGCCGCTTCCACGACCATAAATTACGTGCACCGTGGACTGGTCCGCGTGCTGCTAGCGTGCACCGGGCAACAAGTTGCAATTATTAAGTGCCCCTGGTGCTGGTGCTCGCATGACTGGAGCACAAATATTTTCCGTCGCGCGAGAAATCTCGATCGGATACTTCCTCGGGTTCGTCGCCCTTCCCCGCCACCTTGTCACGCGAATTTTACCATGAGATTCTTAAAAAGATTCGCCCGTTTTCACGCCACAATGGAGATCGTTCGTGTACGAAAGCTCTAGAGCCGAGGTTACGCGGATTGCTGTAGGTTGTACACAGATCACAATGACTCGAGGAGAGATTTTTATGATCCCCGGGCCGGAGATATTAATGATCGTTCGAGGGGAGGCGTAATAATTCACCGTGAAAGAAAAAGTACAGAAATAACCGCGGGATCCCATCAATCATCGGGGCGAGAGTTCGCGTTCCCTCTGAACGACTCTATCGAGCACGCGGGATCGATATCGACCTTTTAAGGTAACCCTGATCCAGACGGACGATTTATCACGCGGAGGAACGATGCGTGAAACGGAGCAAGGAGCGCGATCACCGGCGCAGACAGATAAACACGCGGAAAGGTACGTCGCGGTGAGAAATCAAAGGCACCTCGTCGAGAATCGAGAAGCACGAAGCTGTTTGCTTCGAACGGTACAGGAAGAGGGATCTTTCCACGGGATCGTCGTCAAACAGGAGGGATCGACTGTTTCAAGTCGATATCGAACAGTTATTTATAATTCAATTTCCATAATTGACAAACTATTGATCAACTTCCACGCCTGCCACTTGAGAGCTCGTGTTTCTATAGCAAGCAGAGAACAGAGGAGGTTCAAATTTCCATGATTCACTATTTTATCTCTCACGGTATCGCATTTATTACTGACTATCGAGGAGCAGCTTATCCGGGAATCGAGTTCACCGTCAACCCGGCATTTTTAATTCGCGTTTCAGCGGACCGAGGGGCAGCCTGCATCGACAAAGAAGCGGCGTTGCAAATTTAATCGGCGATAAACGCACGGCAACGTTTAAACGAAGTTACAAAGGGGAGGAGGACTGCTGAACGAGAGAGTTTACACGATTACGCAATTCCCAGGGATCCCTTTTCCTTTCGTCGTTTCGCATCCTGTCAGCGGCAGGGGCAACTTCTCTTTAGTCTAACCCCTCTAATTATTTTGTTTCCGTAACCGTGGCGACAAACGCCGAACCACGTCAGGGTTCTACGGCCGGCGAGATCGTGCCTCGTGTCGCGATGGGCGAATTCTTCATGCGTAGAAATAATTCCGCTTTTCGGCCACTTGCCTGGCCAAGCTCGGGGGAAAGTGCTTCCGACGACCACCGCCCGATCGATCTTTCCGAGAAGCGATTAAGGTTGGGAAAGAGTCATCGACTGTCCGATGCCAGACGTCTAGCGTATTACGGTTATTACTACTGCGATTATAGATCATCTCGCGGTGCGATTTATGGTTTTCTTGGTGGCTACACTTTAAGTCTGGGATGGATTGGAGAAGCAGAAGTAATAATTACAATTCTATTGTAACAGTGAAGATCAGGGGCGCACTCAAGATTGAATCTTGGGGGGAGCCGAGTTAAAGGGATAAAAAGATTTTATATAATGCAAATTCAATAAAATTCGTTAGGTGATTAGAAAAATTTATTTAAAGAATAAACCCCGTTTTTTTTTCTTTTTACGAAGCCCCTGCTTTGAGGGGTGCTAGGGTCCTTTGGCCACCCCCTCTGGGTGCGCTGAATTTTAATTATTTCTACAATTGTTATCCCGAAATAAATAAGTAAATAATCTATAAGTATTTGAAAATGCTATTCTCTGCTGAATAAAAATTCTTCTTTCTAAGAAACGACAACAGTGTTCATGGTTGTGGCGACGAGCCCCGCGAAAGTTCTGTTTTTATTGTAGGGAAACGCGAAAGAATCATAGGATAATAAAGCCCGTTGGAATTACAAGAAGAAATTGCCCACTATTTACGATTCTGCGTAGCCACTTTAAGCCTGTCCAAGGCGAGGAATTAGAAAGTATATGGCGACAGTTTCGATGTGTTTCGCGAAATTCTTTTACGACCGTGATTACCACCCGCGCTATAAAAGTGGGTACTTGAGGCTCGTGGAGTCGAGGAAGAAGAATCGTATTCTTTTCGCCACCGGTTTGCTCGTCGTGCCGATGCAGGAATAGAACATCTAATACCTCTCTTACGAGAAGAAATCAAATTACACCTATAGGCTTAATAAATGACACGTAAATCCTACCGCGAAACAAGTTTCCGCGAAAGAAATGTACACTTTGTATGCAAACTTTTATTATAACCTCACGTGTGCAACGCTGCATTCTCTGACTTTCACGACGGATCTTCACATCTTCGAAAGACGTATTCAGAAGAGAGCAGCTGCTGCTGGCGAGTCCGTACATTTCCAAAAGAGAAATCAGGGGAAAAAGTCAAGGATTCATCAAACCATCATCTAGGTTGCCTGACACGTTGCAGGCTTATCCCCGAGTAATTTCTACTGCGATGTAATTATCGTGGGCTCTCGAGGCACGGTTTGACGGTGCACATACCACATGAAATTAGATTGATACGTGGTTTAGCCGAACATAAATCACCTTTCCAGCGTGGAACAGTTAAGCAGATGCGACTGGATAATAGGACTAGCGTGTCGCGAGTGCGTTCGACTTCTCGCGCTCAGTTTGTCGATGTCTCCACGGAGCGACGGTGTAAAGCGAATTAACGTCGTCGCTGAACCGTAAGAGCGACGGATAAGTAGATAACGCGATTACTGCGTGAGCGCATCCGATCCCCTTGCCTCGGCTGTCGGAGGAACTTGGAACCGATCCTGCACACGTCCACGCCGTCGCAAATTAATTTAGTACACCTTGTTTTCGCAACAGTCACACGATGAGTACTATGCGCTCATAGGCTAGATTCCAGACTTATAATTAACAATTAATCAATTTCTTTGCATCCGAAATGGTTGACCGTCACTCGTCGATGCACTCGCGAAGCATCAAAGCCCCCCACGTGAAACATGCTAGTCGCCTCCCCATCGAATAGCAAGATAAACACGCGTGGCTCCTAATTAGAATCGCTCGGCGGGTAGGTGGATGCTCGTCCGCGGCGAGAGCAATTTTCGATTAGTTCGAACGAAGCTTTTCGAGGGCGAGCGTCGCAACGTAGGCGGCGTTCCCGTTAATGACGTCGTATTCACCTCTCTTTCGGTGCCGCGTCCTGCATCGTTCTGCATCGCGAGGCAACGGTATCGCGGCTGCAATCAGCCGCCCGATTAATTGAGAGCGCAGGACAACCGTGAGCACAATGCCCGCGCGTCCCCGCAGCAGGCCTCGCAGCGTGGATCGACGCGCAATCCTGCACGCGCGTCGATATTTATCGCGCCCCGATAAATCTGTCGGGCCCCGAGCGATCGCGAACAATCGTTCGGTAATTGCAGTGACAGGCATACGTGACAAACTTACTTTTGCCCTTGCACGATACTGGTCATGCTGTCAGCGAAGTCCACTTGGCATTAACGTCGCCATACGAAGTCGGAGCGAGATCTTCGCGTAATCTTCTTGAGATTCCCAGATCGTCAAATACGCAATTAGGGAGAACTCTTTAGACGAGGTCTGTTTTTGTGGAGAATAGGGATTGTAAATTCACCGAATTTTTCAATTGCCGGTCATTTTCAATCAAAACCGGTTTATCGGTAATTTGAAGGTATTTTTGTAAGGTATTGAAAATATAAGAGTAAATATTACCGAAAACAACTTCTTTTTTAAATCTAATCGAGCATTATGAAAAATATATGCATATAAAATTATTCTAAACATAAAATACAAAATGAGATAACACAAAATGCACACATCTGTTAGCAAACTATTGACAATACTTATTAAGTACCTATGGATATTCACCACGAAAGCATTGAAAAGAATCTTAACTTACCTACATACGTAATTAAATATTTTTTATTTAGGGTAAATCCGGGAGACGCGATCGGGCCAGAGAGTTGGTCGAGTCGCTATATTTCAGGCTCTATTCGTAAAAATGCGTTAAAGTGCAGCCCAATTACTTCTCTAGAAGCCAAACAATCGAATGAATAGCGTCACTTCGGTTCCTTCTGTATTTTTCTAGATTTACAGGCTATAAAAGGTAAACTAAGGTTACATTACTCTTTTGTCAAATAACGGTGTACAAAATCGTATTTAAAGTATAGTTCTAAGTTTATTTTCGTTTAATGTTTGGGAATAATAACATAATAGAGATATCGAGGGACAATGCAGCCAAAGTATTTAGCGATATTAACTCTTTCTCTTTCGAGAGATGGTCGAGTTGTGATTTTTTATTATTTTTATTTATATTTTTATTTTTTATCATTATTTTATTATTATTATTGTTTGTTTATTTTTTTATTCACTTTTGCATTCATTTGCCTTGCTAATCGCCGTTAGGTAGTTCACTTTATTTTTTATGCGTTCTTTACTTGTTTAGCGTAAACAAATTAAATATCAATGAATCTGTAATTGTATTCACTCATAAATAATGGTGCTTTCCTCTTTGTTATTTTTCCATGAATAATTATGTGAGTTGTCTCTGCTAACGACGAAAACCATTTCTCCCGGCACCTCGGAGGAGGTCGTCAGATGTCATGATTTCAGTTTTCAACCCGATTTGCCGATTTGTAAATATTGTCTTAAAGCAAATATCGACTAGTTTTTCTGAATCAGCATAAAATTCTGAACATATTAGGTTTGTTCTCATAAAACAAGTAATGTCTGTATTAGTTTTAATAGCCATTTTATATTAGGTCGACCGCGTCTCCCGGATTTACCCTATCTACTCTTTTTAACAAAAATTGTATTAAAGTAAAGAACAATATATTGGAGCGTGGCCGGACCCTGAGACCCACGGGCCCGGGGAATTCTACCCAATCTCCCACTCCCCTCTCATTGGGCCTAATCACAGGTGCATTTGAAAATCGGTACATCACGAAAGTCAGGCATCTTGTTACTCCCTCGAGTTCGACTATGAATACGAGCTTGATACTAGAGCGCCGGCGCTGTACGGCGGTAATGGTACATCACACTGATCTATTACTCGGACAGGAATGGGTATCGTGATCCGGTTAATCAGATTAGCCAGATCGCAATTACACGTAATTGCAACTTGACACCGTTCAATAATATCTCTCCGATTAGAACGGGCTCGAGCATGGTGAAAGCAGGCAATTTACTAGTCACGATATGGAAAATGCTTGGTTGGATGAGCTACTATTACTGAATCAAGCGGTGACGATAGAGCTTTCGCGGACTTGAAAATTAGGTAACAATAGCCGCGCGTAATAGCTAATATAAATACAGCGAAATAATGGATAGCAGCTTGATTGCTATCGGGCGAGCTTTACGATGATTGCGCGTCATAAAGCCGAGGGTAACGAGTAGGAAAAGTGGAAAAGCGATAAATTCGATTCCGCCCATTGTTAACTCTCTCCGTCATAAAAGGATTATTCCTGCGCTCTCCGTCAATGAATGCGCGCAGCGATGACCATAGTGCTTTCTACTGCACCGTGGACCGTGCACTGAATTTACGATAACCAATTGAATGTAATCGTCCTTCAAACCAGAAGGCAACAGTAGCAGTAGCTAAGGCAAGGCCGCAATGGACGAGCACGAGAACAATGGAGAAGATAAGGGAAAGCTGCCGGTGCTACTGACGTCTCTCCCGTTCAGCGCCATTGTACTTTACGATTCCACTTGCGATGCAACGCGCTGCGCGCAAGTTCGGTGGTTTATCGACTTTCGCGGTAATTGGAAATTCAATTCGAGTTATCAATGTAACCGAGCTCGCTGGGAGAAACTTAGAAACCTCTGCCTCGAGGAATAATAAATTCTACCCCCGCTCGCGATGAACACCTACTGGATCTTTCGCACTTTTCAACTTGGTTAGCTTCGGGCACATTTCGATTTTTCAGTATAGAGTTAAACGAACTGCGAACACAGTGAACTTTTAATGAATTTACGCGATGAAAGCACGTCGATCGACTTTTACAGCAGACCTGCCAGTGGCTCCATAATGGAGCAGAACACGGCATACGAAAGTTAGCTTCTCAACGATCGGCAGTGTATCTTGATCGTACATCAAAGAGAAAAGTAAACGACGAAAGTAACTCGGATAAAGGCAGTCTCGAGGCGCAATTGTCTTGCTTAATGCTTACGCTTTATCGCGCCTGTTTCACTTAGAGGTTCCCTTAGCCGTGGTAAAGGGCGAATACAATGGGAAAGAAACAGATTGCTCCTCGAAGGGGTGGGTCTCGATTATCGGCGAAGCTACCGATTGTAGCCCACAACACGACACCTGGCTGTTAGGAGGATGTAATCATGCCACGGAGATAGGTAGATTAACTGTCAGTGCTTTATGAGCGACTCGAGAATGTATTAGATCGGTATGAACCGCGATCGATAACTGTTTACGCGGTTAGGTGGCCACGAGTTGGAGATGAAATCGAGTGACGCCTGCGTTGGCTAGGGTTACGCTGAAGATAGTGCAATCTCAATTATTGAAACACTTAACTAAACATCTGAACAATGTCTGCCAATCTTATCTATTTGGTGTCAGTGTAATTAATGAACTTTCGCGACGAGTTCACTTAGCGTTCCCAATACACGTTAGATTGCCAAATACTCTAACAAGGAGAGTATTTTAGGTGTTCGCCTCCGATCATTTTGATTTTTGGATATGTTATAGAGGACCGAAAAATAAGAAATACGTGTTTTTTTATTTTTCCCCGTTTTCATATTTGGGGGGTGAAAACTGCGTTCAAAGTTAGGGTTGAAAAATCATTTTTGTGGAATATCTCGAGAACTATTAGAGATAGGGGAATAGTGTCAATGGACGAATTTTGTGTCTTTGAATGCGAAATATGACTGACTCGCCAGATTTTCCCCTATCTCTAATAGTTCTCGAGATATTCCACAAAAATGATTTTTCAGCCCTAACTTTGAACGCAGTTTTCACCCCCCAAATATGAAAACGGGGGAAAATAAAAAAACACGTATTTCTTATTTTTCGGTCCTCTATAACATATCCAAAAATCAAAATGATCGGAGGCGGACACCTAAAATACTCTCCTTGTAAGATACCTTCGTTTAAAATGGGAGTTCATGAATGTAGCTTAATATTCGACGACCGTGGCACGATATGGAAATTCGTGAACAATTACAATCCCAATGGCATCTCTGTCTCCAGTCACTTAGATCAATGGAACGTTATCGGTTCTCACCGCGACGCTCTGAATCAGGGAATCTCACGAGTCAACGCTCTGATGCACCTTGCCATCAGAGGCGATGAATCACCAAAACCATTGGATTATTCGGTGACAGCTGGCTTCCCAGAAACAGATCAGTCACAACTGCGATTGCAAAATATCCCTGCTGATAGTACCGCGGTGACTTACGTCGATTATCGCTAAGCACCTCAGTGATTAATACCTTCAATTGCTGACTAGTACTGCAGTATCGGAAGGTTGTTTCACTCACCTGCAACAGAAAACGAAAGGGATACATTAGTGAATGAATATTTAAAAAATATTTCGAAAGACGTAATTACTATCTTATGCAACGCTTTTAGGGGAGAGTCGTGCAGTACCGACCAGCGTACAGTACCGACCAAAGCTAGTTCTCACTTCTTCGACCAGATATTACCACCTAATTTGAAATAACCAATGAAAATCACAATTCTCTATAACCTATTTCGGGGCCATATTGTTTACTCCATTGCTCTCGATGTTCTGAGGAATTAAACGTATACGTTGACATTCAGTGGGTTAAAAGTTATTTTTTAAAGCTGATCTTTTGTTTCTCGTGTAAGTAACTGATTTTGTTCTATTATGTATACTATCTCTAGTCTATTAAGTTTAATAAAACGTCCTAGTTTTGCAATATTTTTTGTGCATAATATACCATGATCTAAAATGTTTCCCCGTGTTTGTCGTACAGTACCGAACACCCAACTGTCGTGCAGTACCGACCAACAGACTCTGTCAACCAGTAGAGACCAAATTTTTCTTATCTGTGAGTTCAATCTGTTAGCAACTCGGATTAATTTATAAGATGTTCATTTAACCTTCCTTCTACCTTTTCCCGCAGAAAAATAAAGTAAATAAGGATAGGTATGATAACCCAACAAACAGAAAGCTAGGATTTAATGATGAAGCCATCCAGTGTGTTATTTGCAAGCAGAGTTGGGCATTAACTAAATAAAAAATTATGTAAATAAGGATGAAAGTTACTTTAACTTTAGATTATTCGACAAATAAAGTTAATTCTTTTATTCAATCAGAATTTATTCGACAAACAAAGATAATTTTTTTATTCCACGAATAAAGTTAATTTTTTATCCGTTATTCGAAATTTTATTTAAATAAAAATTTTTCCCATCTTTGATTGCAAGGAATCATTTGACAAAGAATAGGTGCAGTGTACCAAATGTGACGGTTGGGCACATGTCGAATGCACAGATCAGGAGAATATTAATTATTTTACTTCCGAGTTTGTACAAACAAAATTTGAAAAAATCTTGTATTGTACTAATTAAATGTCTTTATTAACATTTTTAATCATTTAGACCTAAAAATCTACTAATTTAATAGTTGGTCGGTACAGGACGACAATTTTTCGTTTCCTAGAAATTACAATTTTTTTACTTTTGCAAATTATCAATTCTTATTATTAAATTTCACAAAAATAATTTCCCTCCTCTTACTAAGTTCCATCTATACTACAAACACGTTTTTGAATTTCTGATTTTTATCGACTCTACCCCAAGATATAACAAAAAAACTTAGACCGGTCGGTACTGCACGACTCTCCCCTACACCACTTTTCCTTGAAATTATCCTCTTTTTGCCAAATAATGCTTGTAATTTGAATTCTGCGACAAGTAATAGGCCAGAAAATGATCCATACTGAAGAGGATGAATGAGTACCATTTCCAAGACCTATTTTCCTTGCACAGGAATTGATGAGACGCGATAGTAAAGGGCCGAAAAGATGAGTAATAATCATTTGCCATTTTCCACGAAGACAAATGCTCGCGGTCTTCCCACCGATTGTCCTTGAAGGATACGGACGCGGTTAATAGAAGAACGATGAAAGCCGTCTGCGCGCGAATGCTCAGAGCCTTCCCAAGGAGAATACGTACAACGAGGTGAAACGTTTTCTCGTTTGCCGTGTTCCACGGAGAGTACGTAGCCATATCTTCCTCCTAATCCGCGGGGAACGCTTCGTTGCCCGGTTTTTGTCCTTCAGGGCCGATCGAACGGAAAATTACGCGGGTATTCTTGAAACGTGCTGCTACGTAGCAACGCGAGCAACTCTATCGCTGGAATGAAACGGGCGAGAAGAACATGAGAGAGTAAAGTGGAATCGCGACGAGGCGAATTTGAAGAAATTGAAGAAGAATTGAGGGAATGGAAATAAGGTGCTCCTTGGAAGAAATAATTTCCGAGCATCTGCAAAGAAAGTGGCGTGTCACTCGAGCCATCTGTATGATGTATTCTGACATATTCCTTAGTCGACAATATTTCCCCCGTTTAATGCCAACTAGAATATCTATGAAAATACGAATAACTTTTTGACTTGAAGTGTTCTACCATGAGAAAAGTATAAAGTGTAGTTTATTATTCCCAAGATCCCTAGATCCCCAGTAGTACAAACTGCGGCTGCAATTCGCATACCACGCACCTAAGCACAAAGTGCATAGTATCTAAAAATCAAGAATAAAGTACCCCCCAAAGAGAAGCTTCGCCTGGGAAAAATGGAGGATCGTTACGCGGGAGCGCGTGCAACTCGAAAACACAGTGAAACCACTGAAGCCGTCGAGGATGGAAGGTGCTCAAGAGAACGGAAGATTAGGGATGCAGCAGAGGTAAGTATACGCGGAAGGGAATTAAGAAAAAGGGAAGAAACAAGAGAGTATGCACGGAAGAGCGATTGCAGGGCGAAGGTGGAAGAGGATACGCGTCGCGACTGGGTAACACGGCCCGAAGAAGACGAGGACGAAGAGGATAGAGCCGACGGGTTGGCGAACACGACGAGCAGAGCGACGAGGAAGGAGCGAAGAGGAGATAGCGGTGAACGATAATGTCCAGCCGTGAGCGTTACTCCGACCGTGAATGTGTCTGGCCACGTCGGGTCCTCATCCTTCGAAGGACTATTTGTTCCACGCAACGCGTAAATTACGGCCAATCGGGCCAGGGAGAGAGCCGACGGAGCAGCAACAACGACGCTCCGTTGCTTCGACGTCCATTATGTATCTCGAAGACGAGGGAATTTCGCGAGGCTGCCCCGGAGGCTACTGATCCGAAGCACGTCACGGTTCGACGGTCTGTTCAGACCCAACTTATCCCTGGTGAACGCCGGGAACTTGTTCAGGGAATTCGATTATTCTTCTACCTGCTCTCGCAGCCATCCTGCACGCAGAATGTCTTCATCGAGCTCCTTACGGAAATGTGCGGAAGGACTCATGCCAATTCAGGAGTTGAAATGGCAAATAAATGACGTGTGTATGTGCCAGAGAAAAAAAGTTAAACCTTTTTATTTTATTTTTAAAGTTGTAGCAACTTATTTGGGTTATTAGCAACCACGTTAGTTTACGTGAACTGAATACAGAGACTTTAAAAAATTAAATTTGTAGCTTTAGAAGTGAGCACTTTTTTCATAAGTTTCCCATGAGTTCTATTCTTTAAATTTGTAAAGTTTAATTCCTCATGTAAGCCACTTTCGAACCTTAGGTCACAATCTTAGGTCTACAAGTGAAAAGTGCTGCTGTAAGGATCCAACTATGTGGTAGCCACGATTATTTCTTCAATCTTATGGTAATTGACACTATACACACACGTTGCAATGGCTGCGCGACACGTTATTCCCCGTGATTCATCAGGTTCCCATAAGTTAAAGCGAATCGCTGTATTACCATAAATTACAAAGTGATTGCATTTGAACGTTATGTTTCGTATGGCGCTATGAATTACGTTCGGAGGTATCAGAGGCTCCGCCGTATTAAAAATTAACGCCGCCAAGGAAAGCCGACAATAATGAAACGCGCTTCGAACAGGGCCGAAGAGATATGCAGCCATTATTCGCGTGAATTACCGACAGCACGATCTTTGCCCTTTCGTTCTGGCTGAATAGAATGAAGTATTTTCAATCACTGACTCCGCGGTTCGTGAAAAATATACGCCCATAAATAGCGACGCGTATGGGCATTACTATACATTATACCTTAACAATAACTGATCGTTGTAATGCGATAAATTTCACTCGAAACGTCGCGTCTTTTCAAGCACGGAACGGCGAAAGATTCAAATTGAATATCATGCACCGTGTACCTACGCATTATCGTCATTTTAATGATGCCTGTGTGACTGAAATGAATATTCGTTGTTCCTTTATTCCCATGTCAAGCGAAGTATCAACTTCGACATGACAGGATATATCGTTCAGACGTAGAGAATCATATTCCTGGGAAATAGGAAGAAATCAAAGTCCCAGCGGCACAAAACAAACGTCAAGGGTACCAGTCTTCTCGTTAAACAACAAAGTTACCCGAGCCAAGTCGCCCTCCAATTATTTCCAGGCAAGCATCTCGAAACAGAGTACCGCTCTTATTGAAGATGTGTTCCTTCCAGTGAAGCTCCGCTCGATAAACAGCCCGGGAGGGTTGACCAAAGAAAAAGGCGTTCGGTTTTCGGCCGCGCAAGAACGGGAACAAATTTTATTGCCGCCAGTAAACTTTTTCGCCCGCCCTGTTCTCCCCCTGGCCGCGTCGCTGCCATCGGGGCTCCCGCCACCATGATGCAGACATTAAGATAATCGCCCGTACCGAGAGAGCGCTCCGCCGAGGAACAGGATGGGATCCCCGGTCGAACGATGAACAGTATTGCTCGGCCAAGTTATACCTCGGTGCCGGGTTATTTTCTGGGTCTGCTATCGGGCCCCGAGTGCCCGTGATTGCAGGCTTTCCCCAACGAGGATCGCCAGGATTACAAGGAGAAAAGCTCCTGACAGCATCGCGAAACAATCTGCCTTCGGTCGTGGCGATTCTCCAAAACGTTTTGCTCGTCCCGCCAAACACGAGGGGCAGGAAATTCTACACCGAAATGAGCCGAGAACTGCTTTAAGCGATGACTTTTTACCGCTGGCCAAACAAAGCTGCGAGACAGAATCTTCTACCGTGGATTCATCCTCACAATAGATTTCTTTATAAATTAGAGAAGCCTACTGGGTCATTCCACGCGAAGTCGGACACTTTTCGGAGTAACATTTCGGATTTTGGTGCAACTTCGTGTTGTAGTCTTTAGGGATATATAAACATATCTTGAAGGATTTTTCAAAATGTCAAAAATTGTAAATGTTACAGCTCTTTGAAATATAGTGTTTACTTTTTTTCCAAAAATTGTAACTGTTGAATTAACAAACTGATAAAAATGACCTTTTGGGTGTTTACAATGGAGATATAAGAGTACCTAATAAAAATTATTTCACTAAAAACAAATATTTGACCATTTATTTAGCAATTGTTCTTAACAAATGCAATTTTATAATTGAAGGCCTCCTTTTAAACATTTGGAAAAATAGGAGGATATAGCTTTGTTTGTCGTCTTTACGGACACGTTTTCAAAAACGCGGGTACTTTCAAATTGGCCAAATGAAAATTAATTGAATGTGACGCTGCGTTCGTCAGCACCGACTCGACTGGCTGAACCATGCGGTACTAGCAGCGGCCAAGCGGATATATCTGATATTCTTATACAGAGTCCTCACAAATGATAAGTATTTGAAAAAAACTGAAGCAGAAAAACTTTTACTGATTTTTATACCCACAATTATACGGTATGTCAACTTTTGGTGTTCGTGATATTTTCCATGAACCGAAGGTGACCTTCAGTTTTTTAAATTCAATGCTACGTATTTTATTACACGATATAAAAGTGGCTGTCAAGAAAAATTCAACCATATGGTATACTATGACTTTCAAGGCCACGCAAGGTTACGAATGAAAGAAATAGATAGTTCAATATTGTTGGACGCACGGATCAGCCAGTCGAGTCGGTGCTGACGAACGCAGCGTCACATTCAATTAATTTTCATTTGGCCAATTTGAAAGTACCCGCGTTTTTGAAAACGTGTCCGTAAAGACGACAAACAAAGCTATATCCTCCTATTTTTCCAAATGTTTAAAAGGAGGCCTTCAATTATAAAATTGCATTTGTTAAGAACAATTGCTAAATAAATGGTCAAATATTCGTTTTTATTAAGTGAAATAATTTTTATTAGTTACTCTTATATCTCCACTGTAAGCACCCAAAAGGTCATTTTTATCAGTTTGTTAGTTCAACAGGCGCAATTTTTGGAAAAAAGTAAACACTATATTTCAAAGAGCTGTAACATCCACAATTTTTGATATTTTGAAAAATCTTTCGAGATATGTTTATATATCCCTAAAGACTACAATATATCGACATGCGTTACTAAAAGTAGCACGTTTCAATTTTCTTACGAAAACTAGCACGTTTCGGTTTGTCACGAAAAGAAGCACGTTCCATCGTTTCTGACGAATATTAGTACGTTTGGTCTTCCGCCGCGAAGACTAACACGTTTGACTGCTTCGCCACGAAGAATAGCACATTTCGTACTGTTGCGGCGAAAACTAGCACGTTATACTGTTTCGCCACGAAAAATAGCACATTTGGGAATTTGCGGCGATAACTAGCACGTTATCCGGTTTGGCCACGAAGAACAGCACGTTTTGGATTATACCGCAGACTGCAGAAACTATCACGTTTCAGCGCGTGGTCAGTTTAAAAGAATTCAACTGTTGAAAATATTGTTTAATAAATAATAATTCCACCTAATCTCCAAAAGACAATACATATGGAAATTTTAATCTCGTGGCAAACCGCTCAAACGTGCTAGTTTTCGCAGCGAAAACCGGAACGTAATAGTTTTCGTGGCTAACCGCTCAAACGTGCTAGTTTTCGCGGCGAAAGACGAAACATGCTATTTTTCGTGGCAAACCGCTCAAACGTGCTAGTTTTCGCGGCGAAAGACGAAACATGCTATTTTTCGTGAGAACGAAGGCAATCGTGCTAGTTTTCGTAAGAAAATTGAAACGTGCTACTTTTCGTAACGCACGTCGATATCCAAGTTGCATCAAAATTCGAAATGTTACTCTGAAAAGTGTCCGACTTCGCGTGGAATGACCCTACTACTACTTCCTTTGTGAACCTAAATAATTTGAAATTATTAACTTCACATGCCCTCTATATAATTCTGAATCTTCCTCTCTGCAAACATGCAGACCAAAGCCACTATACAAGGGTCCCCAGAAACAGCCAACAAGTCGCGTCTATGTGACAAAGCCGAATCCCTGTGGTTATCGAAAAGACCCCTGACAAGCCGCGATAGCTAGCCAATTCCGCAGGCGTCGCAAATCATCGTATCAGAAGGACAGCACGAGAAAGTAACGGCGCGGGTGGAGTGGCCAGGAACGACCGCGGCCACGAAACGAAGCCGAATAAATGAGCACGCTTAATCCGTGGCGCGAGCTTAAAAACGAAATCCCTCGTTTCCGCGGACTTTATCGGCCGTTCGGGCAAATATAATCACGTAGGCAGGATTTACCCGAGGCCAAGGTTAATTCGGTGGCGTCGGGAGCCTCCTGATCGCCGGCCATTCGGCCCGCTTTAAATTCAAATTTCGGGTCTGCCGTGCCGCGGCTGCAAGTGTTCCCGCCCCTCTGAATTACGATTCCGCCGGTCGCGCTGCTCGTTTTCGTGGGCCGCGCGCACCGATCCAGAAGCGGTCCCCATGGAAATGATTGCTCCCACGCGACATGTCTGGCTCATTAGGCATTCCTTCAGTCTGTGGTTACACTTGGCCACCCTCTATTCTCGACTTCACGTGTGGACAGAAAAGATGAACGGAGAGGGGGGCCCCGAGACCGGCAGGGACACGCGCGTGCACGGGGATGAAAATCGCGCGCGATTCTGATGAGAGCTTACGAGCAAACGTGCGAATAGATGAGACTCGAGTCGCGGTTGCAGTGGGGTGCGTGCGAGTTTCTGAAGGTTAATTTTCTTCGTGAGAATGTTCTGAGTTATTTTTCTTCTTGCGGGCTCACTGGGTTTGGGTGATTAAGAGAAGTAAAGTTTGATTAACTGAAAACTCTGCTATTCAGTATTTTATTGTTGAGAAGCTTCTTTCTTTGGTACGTAGAGTAATGGGCAAGAGAAGGCAATGGAGAAAGTAGGAAACTGGAGAAGAAGTAAGAAGTTGCGGTTGAAAGGGATCCGTGAATGGACGAAGTCTGGTAGAATGGTTTCTTCTTAGATGAAGAAGAAACTTCGACTTGAAGTGTAAATAATTTAATAGTCCAAGTCGCTATTTGAAGAGCAAGGATTGGCTACGCGAAAATTACTCCTCAGGAAAGAAGACTGCCCATATGTGACAGTTTTTGTGTAGGAGGTTTTATTCATTCTATAAATAACAATCAAGATATTCGAAATTATGGTGGTATAATTTAAAGAGATTAATTTATTATAATTATTTCTTTATTTTGTTTAGGTGGGGTTTCATTTTTATCTTGGTTGTATTCGAAGGATTTTATTTTTAAATATTTTTTAGGTAGAATAATAAATTTAATTTTAATATTAATGCTTTATTTGACTATAATTTTTACTGTTAGATATTCTATGTGACATAAGTCATACCAAACTAATTGTAGAACACATGATTCTTGAGTCCAGAGAATATTCTTGCAAAAAACAATTATTTAAAGTCAAATCTACCTTAAGGGAGTCGTTTTCCGTGAAAGAAACACTTTCTTTTTAATGTATGTACAAAAAAAATGAAAGCAAATCCAGATGTATCCTTTTATCCAATGTGTATTATTATAGAGATTGCAAAAAAGTTGGTATGAAATATATATGTGCTTTAGAAATGGCGGTGCTGACTGGTAAACATTTTAACGTTCTTCTGTAGTTTTGCCGTAACATTAGTCTTAAAAAATGACGTAGGTAATCCAATTTCAAGGTGTGATTCTTGTTTGTTACGTCCGTAGTTTACCGCGAAACCAATAAAATCTAAATATAAAACAAAATTATAAAATTGGTGGCCGAAAAAGGGCGATTATTTCAATAAAATTTCAGTCGTGTATGTCCGCTACTAAAAATCCGCGACTTTTTAATTTTTTGGTAAAAATCTCGATCTTTTACGGACCATATCAGAGTTTTCGCGGGAAATGGCACACCTTTTACACATAAATCACTGCAAAACGGTAGAAAAAACACCTACACATCAGACGACTATAGCGCCGTCATATATCTGTATATATTATCAACAAAAAAAATTTTACAATGTATATAGTGTTAATAAACATTATCCAAAAGTACCATACAAAATTTGTATTCATTTCCGTACAATTAATTCGCAAAAAGTACTTAATTTTCGAGCGATTCGACTGCCTATTTAGTCCCCTTAAAGAACTACCTAAATGACAATGCATCGATAGAAAGACTTGTAAAAAATATGAAAAATATAAATGTATTCCACAAGCTGTGGCCTCTAATAGTTATGCAATTGAGTCGCTAAACAAAGCAAAAAACGAAAAGTTTAATACTATTTCAAGCTTGTTTCTCTAAAGGGGTGCTTATAGAGAATCTATCAATGCGTTTTCCTGAAAGGGTGCGCAGCAACAGAAGCCTGTGAAGACAGAAATAGGTAAAATCCTTGGCAAAGACAGAAGAGGCGAATCGTGCACGCTCGGATTAAGCGATTCTGCATACAGAGAACCCATGAAATAAGATGCATAAGGGGAATCAAGGCTTGGCAAGAGACGAACAAATATGCAACCGAGGCATACGTGAATCCTCTTCTAAATTCATATGTGGACAGAAAGGATGGAGACAAGTGTAACGGGAGAAGCTCGATATGGTATGCACATATTTACTATTTCTCTTCGAATGATACATGGGCATGTTCTAGGAAATTCGTTGAAATCTTTGCGGTTGCCACAATTGTATTAATTGAAGAAGCACAGATCCCAGTAAAACTTTATGTCATACAATTAAACATTTAGTTATAAAGTGTACAGTTTTAATTCAATTATAATGTGGAGCAATGTCGATGGAAAGCAACACGAAGAAATTCCCAAACAACAATTATGCCTGGACGTTTAGCCCGGGTCGAACTTCACCCTGCTAATTTCCAGCAGTGATACGCGCGCAGATGCAAATACGGTTACAGAACGTTAACCAGGGAAAGGCAAAGAGAAAGCTAAAACTCGTAGGTAGACGAATCCGACGTTCAGGCTGATTCACCTAACTCGCGTCTCCCACGAATGTTCGGTAACATCTGGACGAACGAACCGCTGCTTTCCGGCTAACGGGGCACGTTTCATTGCGTAGCCGCTTCAAATTGCCAATCGGGAATCAAAGCCTGCTCCAGTGCTGACCGATTATGCAGATTATGCGGAATTACGCCGCGGTGATCTTTTTGTGGCATTCCAATTGCAACGCAGGGTGGATCGCCATTTATTCGTGCTTTTGAAATTTTAGAAATTAAAATTTCTTCTAAGTTGCCGGTACCAAGTCTATCGAATAAAAAATTTGCCGATATATATTTCCAACTCCTTATTTATTTATTTATAGACATATTCCACTTTGAAAGCTGCATCGTTATTTCACCGAAGCAAACGGCAGTAGAACGTGTGGAAATTGAATTTGGCGAGACGTTGCTCGTCCAGAATAGCGACCACTCGAGTATGTATTGCCTACAAGAGATGTTGGTACGACTACTTAAGCAATTAAACGCGCATGAATGCTCATATGGTATTCCGTATCCAGAACCTATCGTCGACATTAAACATTTAATGGTTTGTGCAGGGATTCACCGATTCCTACAGCGGTAACTTGCATTGTCCCGATAAAGACAGAAGATAAAGCGGCAAATTAGCTTGCCATCACATCGGGACTTTAACCGTCGATAAAAGAAGTCAAAAGTGTTCTCCGTGAAATATGTAAATCGTAGGACGATGTACATTACCTTCCACGATCGATTCAACGACGATTAACATTTGGTAAGGGACTGCTTCTTATTGCTTCGCCCCGAGCTATCTCGAGAAATTTATCTATCAATGGACGCGTCTGGAAAGAACTCGATGATGATAATCAGACGGGGGCGTTGCGAGGAAAAATGTCAATAACCAGTTATCGTGTGGCCAGTTAACCGCGGGGCAGGCTACCTCGTTTAACCGACAATGAGCTACTAACACACGCGCGAGTGTTAACGGTGGATCACGCAATTACTGCCGCACTGCCTCAACGAGGCGGTTCGTCCGCAATAATCCAGTATTTATGGCCGAATTTATGCGCGGGCACGGGCGCTTAACTACTTAAATATAAACGATTTACTGGGAATCCCGCGGGAAAAAGAAATATCCCGAACGTTCCTTCTGCGACGTCCGCGGTGCGAAATGAGAATAAGCCTCGACCAAAACATCGAGGTTTCGGCTCGTAAAAAGGCACCTGGCCAGGTGACTCGTCCTCGAGGAATCTTCAGGAATCCTCCCGCGACGAACTTGAGAGCAACCGTGGCCGAGAAGAAGAAAAAGCAGAAGGCGAGAGTACGTGGTGTGTATAAAAGGTGTCACGTCTTGGCTTTAAATCTTGGAACCATTGACTATACACCGGGAGAAAGAGAGAAAGGTGCAGTCGCGGTGCTCGAGTACGAGAGACGAGGGAACAAAAGGAGAGACAGAAGGTGGAGGACGAAGAAGAGAGATTGAATCTCCGGAGTGGGTCTGGTGGCAGAGACCTTGGCTTTGGCGGTATATCCATAACGAGATTAATGGCTCGGCTTCCCGAGACTCTCGGGAATGCGCGAATTGAGAAATTTGCACGCCCACGCGAACCCGCGGCGAAAAACCTGTGTAATGGTCGTCCCGGTTGCCGCGAACTTTATCGACTGATGAGAAAGAAAACGGAAAGGGAATGTTGGGCACAAAGACTTTTATACTCCGCTACAGTCAGAACAAAATCAAGTGGCCACTCGATACCACTTCCTGCCGATTCCTTTCTCACTCGTTTCTCGCTCAGCTTTTCTCTGTCGCGGACATTTCTTGCCAATTTACATTTCTCCACGGTATGCCTCCTTCGGCCTCGCATTTGCGTTAAGAAAGATGATTATCTGCGCAAAGAAGACAGGGACGGGTCCAAAGAGACCGGGGAACCTCGGCGGAGTTAAAAATAATATGCACAGCTTATTTCAGTCGAGTGCATTCCGCGCGATTAAAGTGCATTAAAGGAATTCGCGAGGTTCGCGATAAATTTATCTCCTTCTCGGTGCGCACGAATGAGGAAGCCGCAGGTGAAAACGTTGCTTTCGATAAGGGGCGTCTTTGCCGCCGTTTCTTTGTTATCTCAGCGACTTCGTCGCACTTTTATTGCACGGGCGAGCCGCCGTTTTTAACGACCCCTTAATCTGTTTCCGCAAAATACCGTCCGCGTTTCACCGTCGAAAAATCACGGCCGCGCATCCCTCATTATCTCCGACCAGGGTCTTTAAGGTTCTTTCGAGGATAACGGTACTGACGTGCATATGTGTCGAATCATCTCCTCCCTTGCCCTTATTCTTTTTCTCAGTAAGACACTTTGTAAGTTCATGTAGCCGACTCTTGTAATTATCATTACGGATCATACCTTCCCTTCAGCGAAATGATGATTCATGTTTCATGGTATACGGTTTCGTAAGCAACACATGGTCGGATTCGTTTTATCGCAGTACGTTTGTTATGCCTTTGGCATAGTTTAAGATCATAGGTATTATATTTCTAATGTGTTAATTTGTATTGGTGGTACATTCTTGAGGAGATAAGCATCTGCAAGTTCTCAGAAGGATATCTCTTTGTTGAATTTTACACTAATTTTTAATGTTCATGGGAGTTTCTTGAGGAATAAAATGATTCCAAGGGGATTCCTCACGGAATCCCCTACGTGGAATTTTTGTAACCAGTTACTCGTTTCCCTGTAGATACACACCTCTGGCTTCAATTACCCAGGATCTGGGTTGGCCTGCGGCTCCAGATCGCTCGTTTACATAATTCGGCGGAAATCATCGAGCTTATCCTGCAACGTGAGGACGGACGAACGGACTTCTGAAGCATAATCAGCCAATTTAGAGTAGCTAGGCAAATGCGTCTAATGCATAGGCGAATGGGTGAAGATAGAGTGTACCATTGAAGATCTCGAAACGCAAATTCTGATATTCGATGCACGCAATTCGCGCAATAAATCGTTCTAGAATATTCATCCACTGACAAACGAAGAAAAGAAACACGTTGTGCTTCTACCATTCAAAATTGAGGACCTTGCGATAATAGGGGTGCAGCTCCATCTTTACCAACTTTGAGTAAATGAGAAAAAACTGTTTATGAAATTGTTGTTTTGACTTAACTTTAAAAAGGGAACACTAATTGAAAAATATATATTTTCACACAATAAGTAGTAGTTACTGACAAGAGGAAATCCCGAACCCGGAAATTCAAAAAAAAAATCTGAAACTTTGTGAATATGTAGGGAATTTCCCTCTGATTACGACGCAATTTTTGTTTGCTGCCCAAATTCACGATTTTATTTTGTAACTCGCAATCTGTAAGATATAGAAAAAAAGTTCCAAAACAAAAGTTACTTCTTTTAATTTAGACTATCATTTGGTAACTTACATTTCTTACAGTTCGCGAGTTATATCACAAAATTGGAAAATAGCCGGAATTAAAGAGGTCAAATGCACCCCATTAGCGCAAAATTGTGTTGTAATCAGGAGGAAATCCCCTAGATTTTTTTGAAGCTCCGGGTTCGGGATTTTTCCTCGTGAGTGGGTAAGTTTTTATTTCTACTTTTGGCGAATTCTTCAACTCGGGAGCTACACAAAACAAAAATATTTCACAAAACAGTATGGATGCAGGTTGAAAATTCGCAATAAATCGATCATTTGTTATCGAATTTGCATCAAACGTGCACCAAACGAAGTAGAACTTTTTTTACGTATCTTAAACACCATAACTCAAAAACTGTTAGAAATAGAGTTGCACCCCTACAAGCTCCTCAATTCCAAATCTCTCCTCAAGAACTGCCCACATGCCACCCTTTTCTCGCCAACCTCCCCCACAAAAATCGCGACAAAATCTAAAAAGGAAGTAAAGCTACACAAATCCCGACCAAGAGTGAAGAAGAGAACGCAACTGCAGACAGAGACCATTGCAGGTACATTCCTGTCCGGAGTGTCGAGCCAAGTCGCCGGCGCGGGACTTTATATTTCCCCGATTGTCCAGCTGTAAGGAACGGCCAAACACTCGGGGGTCCGCGCAAATATTGAAACAAAGGCATGCAAATGAGCGCACGTTATTCGCGGCAAGTTTTTCACGGGCCCCCGAGTAAGTGGGAGCGTCGGTTCGCAAGACAAACCGGTTAATTGCAAGCACAAAGGGATGCGCGAAGGACGGCGGGCAGGGGGGGGGCAATACGAGGAGCGGGCAGACACGGGGATCCTGTCGAGTTCGTCGTCGGCCCATCTACTCCCAGACACCTGCGAATTCCGGTTCGTTTCGGGCGTTCGTGAGGCGCGATGTAATTTAGCATTCGCTTCGACCACAAACTGCGCTCGCCGCAGACCCACTCGAACTCCGCTGGCTGAGTCACACCTCTCAGGTGTTTTAATACCACGAAACGTGAATGGATTTTTACGTCAGGCTCCCCCCTGCCCCTTAATGTATACCACCCTGTATTACGGTGCTTCCGAATCTTGTTCGTGGCGCATTACTCGCCGTGCCGGCCGTTCGTACATTTGTATTCCGGCGTCCACGTGAGAAACGACACTTTTCTTGGATACGACTTTATGCTTTACGATCGCTATTAATTAAATCCCCGATCATTTATTTCCTGCGGCGTACAGGTGAAAGTTTCGTCGCCAGCCTGTTCTAACACCGCTCAAGTCGGTTCTGGTTTGTGGCGCTGGGTGAGGCGTTGTTACGTTGTTTTGTTAGATTTTTTTAGTACCTTTTTAACCTGGGAACTGAATCTGTTCGGTTCAAGCTGAGCGATGAAGACGAATCTACCCGACGCAAAGGAGGCAATTCACAAGATGAGGTCAACAACGAATGGCAGCGGTGAATTAATTTCACTGATTGGCATAATCACGACCGCTGTCGCAAGGGTCAACAAAGGTTAATATTCTCTTTCAGAATCGTCCACCACTCTTCTTTTCGCTTCAGACTGACTGTAAGTACCTTAGAGTGGAGCGAAAAAATTAAAATTTCGAGAATCGGATTGTAATAGTGTGGAAAAGTTGCTAAAAGGCCAATAAATCCAGCGAAAAATTTCAGCATAATCGGACAATATCTTCTGTGAGCAGCAGCGGTTTCCTTTTTCTAAATTTCTATAAAAAATGACAAAAACTAGAGCACTTTTGTGTTGCAGGTTTTCACTATTTTCTGTTATTATGGAGACAATTGTGGACTAAAGAATACATAATACCACCTTTAGCTGTCAGATATCCAAAATGACCTGAAAAATGGTCCGACAAGATAAAATGAGCAGTGCCTGACTATCTTGTACCTACAACTTTCACAACAAGCGTGTAAAATGGACCATCTCAATAAAACATTTCCAACGGGACGTCCGTTCGCACCCCACTTCTGTCCAGGGAAACATTAGATTCTACCAGATTGATCAAGCGGAGTTTTAAAGATTCGAGGGGAAGAATTTTAATTAGTTACCAAGGCACGAAAGCTTCTTAAGGATTCTCAATGGCCTCTCGAAGCACCTTCGAAGCTCTTTAAAGCTTCAAGTGCAAGGGAATACGACCAGTCTCCTCTTTCCCCTCCAACTACGCCAACGAGTAGCTAAATGAACTGTTTCGTTGCGTCCGTCGATCCCCTCGGTCCTTAATTCTTTTTCTCAATTACCGGACACTGCACGAGCGAACACAAAATTCTCCTTGCTCGTGTCTCCCTTTCGGCGAACTTTTTTTCCAACAGTTATCGCCCCTTGTTCGACGTAATTAATGATGTCGCCAGTGTGAAGCTTAAAGAACGTTAATAAATTAAATTTCAACGGAACTGTGGCAATGTGCAAAATTTCCCCATACGAAAATTTAACGATCCACGCGCAAAGCACGCGCACGTCTAGAGTGAAGTGCGTGGCGAGAAACCTCGGCACAAAGAGCCGGCGAAGGAAAAAAGGTGGAAGGGTGAAAATGGCTCAAGTCTCTCATCGACAAATTACGCTCTCGACGTCGGTCCCTTCGTCAGGATCGCTTTTTTTTTCGAGAGAGACGATCAGCTCCCATTCTTCGAGCATGGTCGGCCGTTTTCCTCGTTTTCGAAAACCGGGGTCCCGCGCGTTTCGATCTACTACTTCGGCAGAGGGGTTAGAAAGCAAGCGGAGGGTCGGTGAAGTGGAGTCTCTTGCCTCTCCCTTGGCAACGGTCACTTGGAAACCCGTCGACAGAGTGGACATTTCGCGGAGCTCCACGGAGGGGGACTTTTCCAGACTCTTTTTACCATCTGTAAAGAGCTTTCGAGGGTGCACGCGCTGGAAAGCGAATTTTCTTTCCTGAAATTTTCACGAGACGCCCGTGCCTCCGACTCGCTGCTTCGTCAATGTTTCAAAACGATAATCCGGCTTCAAATATGGGATAAACGGAATGACAATCTGTATTTCTCGTGCTTCCAGCCGGCTTCAAATGCACTTACCATTTCTGAGTGACTATGAGAGGAAAATGGAAATTTTCTCTGCCTCAGATAGAATATTTACAACGTTTTTCCATCCACTTCTTTCAGTTTCTTCCATTCGATGAGATATCTAGATCCACGAAGTCTTTGCTCCTTGAACTAAATCGCAGTGGATATACCACTACAGTGTACTCGAGTATTTAAGCATCGTTATATCACGAACGGGTGGGACACGAAATCGCGGTATTGTTCCTCCCGATGTTATCATTAATTACGAGCGAGCAGGAGGCGTCAATCATGAAAAGAGGATGCTCGCGAGGACACGCTGGAATCACGAGAAACGAAAAAAAAGGAAGCGGCGCAGCGAGGGGGTTCCCTCCAATTTGCGACTGCGCCAGGGTACGTGAGTAATTGCGAAGATCCTGAGACAAAAGCTCGCGGCTAAACAAAAGATTGACCCTCGCTACCTTGTCAGGGGGTTGCGCGTCCTTAGGACGATGTATGATTGCGTGCCTCTTGACTCTTACGCCGGGAGAAAAGGCGAATCGGTTTACACTATTCGCGTGGCTGACATTTTCGCTGCTATCATTACGGCCGCTATAATTTCTCTTGATAACGAAGGCGCACCGTTCGCTGGGAATTACTGCGACAGATACGAGGATAACTGCTTCGGTCTTGTCAATCGAAGGAACGCCTACGTTCCTCGTGGATAAAACTTCTGCTTACTTTCTTCCACTTGACTCTGTCTGCAGGGTGATTTAAAGAATAATACCGAAGGATTTAGCACAGGCAGAAAGTATTACGTTAATGCAGGTGTTTAGTGAACCTTGTACACACGATTTCGTAAGGTCATGCTTTGCTATTCTTTTTGTGATAAAGAAGTTTGTTCAGAGACGTGCACACAGTGTATTCAAACACTGCTGATTGAGGCAGGATTGTTACTGTACCAGGGTAAGCGAACAGGGGTTGCCTTCCGGTGCATCCTCCCCCTTTTCACTTTCATCCGAAGGGAAGAAGGAACAATGAATCACGGGAACAACGCCTACCCTGAATACACGCCTGGTTTGCGATAACTGTGCATTACGATGGAAGAGGAGCATCACGCGACACCTACGGAAGAAGCTACTTTCATACTGCAACTCTAATCCTCCTAAATAGCTACTATCGAAAGGAAATAGGGTAAACCAACCAGTAATTGACCGCATACCAGTGAATGACCATTAGCCAAAGAAATGTCAATTATAAATTTAAAAATATTGTATGTTTATAAATGGAATATAGTTGCACTTTTAATAGCCCACATTTTTAGTTACGCGTATTAAGCAAACATAAATAAGTACAATTCTTATTCAAAGTATGCGGTCATTTACTGGGCTTCTACACGTTTTGCATTTTATAATCGTTTTTTTATAAAAATCACGATAAGAATAAGTAATTATTTTTATAGAAAATTCAAGAAAAATAAATTTAAATGCAATTTCAACAGTTGTTTTGTTGTTATACATAAATATATTCAAGTATTAATCTCAAAGGTCCATAAATTCAACAATTCGATCATTCACTGGTTGGTTTACCCTAATAAAAACATAGATTTTCAATTCAATACAGTACCTACATTTCCCTTGACACGTTCTCCACCTTAGAACCTTAAAAACTACAAAGGCAAAATACATTTCACTTAAAATTGTGGTTCGAGATGCTAATCTTGCAGACCACTTCCTTACAGTCACTCAGTCGTTTTTCTTCCATCCTTCTTCTCCATTCTCTTGCCTGCTTCTCATTCCGCTCGCCTCCCAAGATTTCAAGCGTAACACGCGCAAAACGGCAGCCGTGACGCTTCCGCTATTATTGCACGATATAAGTCGAGCTACCGATGAAAGCTTACACCGCGCCGTCGACAACGTGGACGCAAGCGAATGAGACTGCCTTCTGCCACATATTTCCCCTTGCAGCCGCTTCTCTTTCCGCTTCGCAGAGAACCAAGGGGGCCATCGACGGGCCACGAGTGGAACACCCACGTACGCGATGGGTATACGTCTTATTTACGGTAATTGCTTCTCATCTAACTAAGAGGCGGCATCGGCTTTTCCGGGTTCTCGACTCGCGGAATTCGCTATCCCCGATCCCTGCCCCCTCGAAGACTGCTCGTACGGTGGCTCGCCCGTATTAACTCGTCCCTGGCAAATGCACGCACACAGCCCGAAGCCACCGAGCGCTATCTCGATTTATGGCTATCGAAGAGGGACTTCTTGCAGGTTTAAATGCCTAATCTATCTCGGCTACATTTAGCAGCACGGAAAATGGAGTCACGACGCCTTCATTTCCCAATGTTAGGGGATTATTCTTGGTATCTTGGCTTCATCACTTGCCCTTTGTAACATTGTAACCCTCTGCTCTCGGGAAGAGGTAATTGTTAACGAGTTTTAGGTGAAACTTTGCTTTTTACCTTTGACGGTCATTGGTCAATTTCTTTGAAAGCATTGGGTATATGATTAATTTCATAACGAAGACAGTGTGTCTACCATGAATGAAAAATAGTATTCAGAAGGTAGGATAACCTCGCATCCGATAAGTGAGATATAATATCGATGTCGTGACAGGGCTTGATAGTTTCGTCACGTACAACGCTGATGAAAGTAACTCCGCCTCTAACATTAATGGATTCGTATTTTTTCCAGAGTTATCTGTGCCTTGTATCGATCAAATTGCGGGGCTGACTAGCATTATAATCGATGTTGCCGCCAACGAGGCGTGAAAGTGTCCGGTGCAGAAGGAACCTCTCGGTGCTTCCAGTATAAATTCCTTCGGGAGTCAATGATCATCGAGAAACAGCTTTCCTCGCGCACGAAGTATACAAAAATAAAGTGGAACATCGAGTTACTCGTTCTCTTCGTTTCTACTAAACACACGAATCTGCCGAAAGCCAAGAAAACCGCTCTCTTGCCCCCAATTTGTCTGCCTTTCATTTTTCAAGGAAACAAGCGTTTCTTCGAAAAGAACAACGAAGGTTCGACCGAAAGTGATGTGGGCAGTTAGCAGCGTCCAGCTTAATGGGCCAAGTTAAGCCCCAGCAGTTAGAATTCGACGAAAGATCAGTGGAGATTTAGAAGAATGCGGGCAAATCGATAGATAAACTATCGGGGCCGTTCTTGCGCGAGAGCCTGAAATTCGTCACGGCTTAATGACGGGCGAGCGCTTGTGTTCCAAGGGAGAAGCAGAAGGGAGGCAGGCTGCTCGGTGTCTTTCTGGACGATTTCTCTGATGGCTTATGGAGCAGATGACGAATGCGGCCTAGTTAGGCTCAACGATATTAGATACCATCAGGAATCACTGTTCACGAAAGAAACGTTAATATGGGATAAAAGGGAGAGCCGATGCGTGATAATGCAACCGACGCTTTGACCACTGCCTCTTCACCGAACCAACCTACCCGAGATCGATAGCTACTCAACTGCGACAATGATTTTTACTCCGAACTTGCATGGATAGCTTGAATACCATTGGCGTTAAGGTAGGCTCTCACTACGCCTCGCTTCGTCTCGGCGCAATTTCTTTTCGCGTTCACATTTAGGCTCGCGTCACCTCATGTTTTCCGTACCTAAAGTTATCTGAGCTTGCCTCGGCTCATGTGTTTGGTCAGTTGTTCAGAGAACCTCTTCCTTCCACTTTTAGCGGTCACCGAAAGCGGTGGCATTGCATCCACTCACACTATGCCTCGACCCGACTCGCCTTGCCCCTCTTCCTCAAAATATTTTCGAGGAAGAATCTGCGGCTCGGAGTCGCGCCGAGGCGAGGCGCAGCGTGAGTCAAATTGTCAAAATACATAAGAAAAGCATAGGAAGAATAAAATGAGCCGAGGCGAGGCGCAGTGAGAGCCAACTGTAAACTCACTAGCGGCGAATCCTCTTCGTAATATCTCTAATTACATCCTCCTGTAGTTTTCCACCCCAATCCTTACACACTCGACATCTCTGCGATAAATACGTATCGGTATGATTAAACAGCAGAGAAGCGACCATTTATAGACGTTTTACGTTCCCTTCGCAACGTTTGCCGGCTCAGGTCTACAATTATTCACCCTCTCGTAATCTCGCATGTCCTAATGACTCCATTGGACCCAATAACGACGACCCCGTTAAGGAACACGAAGGTTCATCGGTCGCTTCCTCCGTCCATCCCGTAATCCAGCTGGAACAGTCTTCGGAATAAAAACGCGCGACGAGGACACCTTCCCGAGATAGCTGGTACATGAAACAGCAACGAGGCTCGCGGATAATAAGCGGTACGGCGTGGCTGTTGGCGCCAGCGGCAAACGGTATAAAAGATCATAAAGGATCATTTCGACACGCCATACCGCGGTATCGCGTGACGATCCGCGCCGGCACTCGATCGTCCGCGTGTACGCGCGCGCGCCGGAGACGCCACGCCGCGGAAAGAAAGGACGACGGACTTGGTCCCGGAGCTGCTCGATGCGGAGCCACCCCGCGACGGCCACTGTGGAGCGAGGATCGAGCAACCAGCCCGGAATAAACGGTCTGGCCTGCGGGCATAATTAAACTTGTCGCTTAAAAATGAGTAGCCACGAAGGCGGCGTAAACAGCGAGTTTCGGAGAGTGCAACAGCGAGGCGGTCCGGGGCGGTAATTAACGTTCTGCTCGGCGACCGGCGCAAGCAAGAGGGCAATGAACAGGCCGGGGGAGAGGCAGAGAGCCAGAGAGGAAATTCTCCTCTCCTTTTACGTTATCCTTGAGTGGATCGGCCGAGTGGAAGAGAGCGAAAGGGTCGCGGGACGGAACGAAAGACGCGAGGCGACGTGCCGGAGGGGAGCGCAGGTGAGGGAAATAATTTGCTAGACGGTGAACGCTGGCTGCGGTCGGCGACAAAGAAGCGCCAGAGCGCTCTCGCGAGTCCTGCACTTGGACGAGTCGAGCTTTTGTAATGCTAATCTTTGGTAGTGTCTTTTCTCTTCGTTCTTTAAATGGAGGAGTTAAGGAGCCCTATCTAGCTTAATTCTGTCACGTGAAATTGTTTCTGCGGTAATATTTGCTCCTCGCGTTTGGTCACCCAGTAGATTCCTCTTTACGCTTAAGATACATTAATAATTTGCAGCTATTACCGTCTCGTTCTCTCTTGTACTTCACGAGGTAATTTTATTCAATTTTTAGTACCGATAATGGGACCATGAAAAAGGAGATAGGGGGGATCGATGCAGCGAAGGGAATAAAAAGAGTAAATCCTCCTTAACTTCCTTTCATTCCGACCTCCCCGAGAAATTCCCTCCGTATCGCCGGGGATAAAGAATGCGGTGACCTCTTCCGCCGATAGGATCTAAATTAAATGGCTAATTAATTGCCGGGACGTGCATCGCGGCCCGCAATTAATTGCCTTATTTCGCGGTATTGCGAATTGGCCTGCGGTGACGGTCTGATGAGAATTATTACGTCATTAGGTCACAGGAATGAGCCGGCGTTGCTGAATCGTAATCCACGGACGAATAACATTTTCGTTGTGCTCGAAATTAACCTCTCTGCCTCTTTCTCTCCTTCCTCCTTCGTCTCCTACCGCGAATTTGTAAATTCACCGCGTCGCTAGACTCGTTAATATTGAAATACGGCACCTGTTCTTGATACGCTATCGTCGTGCAAGATTACAGATAAAATTTGTATAGATGAATGTGTGATTATGAAGATTTGAGTCAAATTCTTAAGAAAACTTTATAAACTTTTTAATTTTATCTTCTCTTTCTCTATGTATAATATTCATCCGCAAATAAGTGATGCGTGAGATAATCGTACGATCAATATGATTTTTTTTTTTAATAGTTTTATACTCGCGAGAAGAATGTCAGTTTTCAACCATACTATTTGGTTCCAAGACTGCCGAAGCTAAATCTGATCGGTCCCTCTTCTGTTCTCTTGGCATCATCGAAAACAGATTAGCGGGTGCTCTTAAAAGGCACAAGAAGAACAGGACAGGCAAGAGAGCACGCGGTGAAATCGCTTTCGTGCCAAGAGGGTGAGGTTAAGTGAAAGAATAGAGGTTGCGTGATGGCCCCGGATTCGGGAGTAAAAAGGATAAACGTCCCATCTCGTGGGAAGTACTTAACGAAATCCTCTCATCCGCGTGGCCATTCTGAAGCTGATCCTGCTCTCCAGTTGGAGTTTTCCTCGTAAAATAGCTTTAATTGCCGACATTCTCAAAGGAGGACCCTCTCGGAGATTATTCTTCGGGCGCAATGTTGGTATTGTGCAAAAGTTAACCGGAAGCTGTTAGAAGAGTTCCTTCAGAAACTTACTTTTACGCTTGATAATGAACAGCTTAAAGTGATGTCCCGATATAGAAGATCTTCTGTAACGGAGTACAATAAAGAAAGGTGTCGGCATTTTGAGTATACCGCCCGTGCATGGCTTCCAAGTAGTATATGTTCGTCTCTGGCCAGACGCGATTTTTATCAAACCCACATAAGTTGCTACTCAAGTACCAAGTTGAGCATGGATCGCAATATTACGATAAATTGATTTGTTAACATTCTACTCATGCTAATTTAATACAATAAATTGAATAATTAAATGATAAATGCAGTAGTAATACTTATCCTTTAGGGGACCGGCAAAGCCCTTTTTGGGACTTTGAGTAAGCACACTCTTTAAATACGTATGTGTGGGTTAGTGTTCGACTGTGTTTGTATGAATGTTCGACTATAAATTCGTTCTGTTCAAAAGAACAAAAAAAAATACGACAAAATAAAATAATTTCTGAAGCAACATAAAAATATAAAAAATAATAGATGAATAAAAACATGGGAAAAATGGAAAAAATAAAAAAGAAAAGATGATACAAAAATGTTCTACATCTACGTCGTTAGCTCTGGGTAACGCTAAAAGAAAGTCCTCTGAATTTTGATATGCGTTCATTCGTTTAGGTCAGTAAAACTATCATGTAGGTCAAATATTTTTATAATCTGACTACAGATTCGTGATCAAAAGTATAAAAAAACCCTGACATACTGTATTTTTAAAATTAAACAATGTTAAAAATTGTATTACCGTTCCGGCCCGGCAAAGCCTCTTTTGGGGCTCTCTGCAAATCCTCTAATTCTGCACAACATATACGTTATATGTATATAAAAAAAATTGGAAACTGAAAAACACTATTTTTGCGAAAAAAGCCGGCCTTCTAAAAGTTAAAATGAACGATTCAAACGTCGACACTTAATTGAAAGTTAGGAGAATATTGTACAGAAAATTCGATATCCCTACCAATAACGTTATTTTACCAACTGCAAATAGTGTAACCATTTATCAGAAATTGGAAAATCCTGCTATCGTTCCCTCTTGAATTACTTCCAACGATTTATCGATATATTATCTACAGAATGATATTACTACGTCTTTCATCTTCATGGGATCTCTTTCACGTTGCAAAATATCGGTGTTTACCTAGCAAAATTCTGCCCCCTCGCTGTAAATCATAATCCAATGCAAGAATGTTCGTGGCTCGTATGGCCGTCATTATTTACGCATCCTGCTACGAACAGGACGAGGGTGCGCCTCGTCGCTACTGAACACCCTCTAGCGTCTAGAACGTTGGCCACGAGTTTCGGAAGGAAGAAATCCCTTTTCCAGCCCCATTTTGCGCCCCAGGGATTATGGAATCGTCCGTGTGAGTCGTACTTAAAAATCGATGAGTTTGTTTTTCACGGGCGCCGAAGAATATTTCACTACGGATTACCATTTTTATTTTGATCCTGTCAGAATTACACCACTGCCTTTGATTTAATACTCTACTAAAAATAGGGTGAAACGTACAACCAAGAGATAGTCTAATACGGGAAGATATCTTCATCAACTGAATCTCTTTGTAAACTGATCGTTATGGATAATCACTAGCACTAATTTCACGTAGCAGCGAGACTGAACCCGTAACGACCATGACGATTATTTCGAAATTTCTTGCAGCGCCAGCTGAATGACCATCTGGAAATTTCTTCATTGCTACTCGTTAAGAGAAATCAAGCACGATCGTGGATGAAGGGGAATGAAGTTACGTGTACCTGCACTTTTCTACTGCTATTTTGAAAGCAATTTCTAGCTGCGCGTCTGTTGCGAGCAGCAGATCAAAACAGATCCAGCTTATAAATTGCGTTTAATGGTTCTTTGATCAACGGTAATCTCACTTTAATAGGACGTTATTAATTCGAACGTCACCGCGCACACAATCACTCAATCGAATTTCCACTTACACGCGCAACGGTAATAACAATTTAATGCAATTCTAACGACACAAGTGTCGCTGGTTTTCTTCTCTTACGATGATTGCTAAATAAATAATAAGTCCAACCTTTTTTACGTCACAAGACGACACTTAGGATAAATCCGGGAGACGCGGTCGACCTAATATAAAATGGCTGTTAAAACTAATACAGATATTACTTATTTTATCAGAACAAACCTAATATGTTCAGAATTTTATGCTGATTCAGAAGAACTAGTCGATTTTTGTTTCAAAACAATATTTACTTTAAATCGGGTTGAAAACTGAAGTCATGACATCTGACCACCTCTCCCGAGGTGCCGGGAGAAATGGTTTTCGTCGTTGGCAGAGACCACTCACATAATTATTCATGGAAAAATAACAAAGAAGAAAGCAAAATTATTTATGAGTGAATACAACTACATATTCACTGATATTTAATTTGTTTACGCTAAACAAGTAAAGAACACAAAAAATAAAGCGAACTACCTATCGGCGATTAGTAAGGCAAATTAATACAAAAGTGAACAAATAAAATAAATAAATAATAATAATAATAAAATAATGATAAAAAATAAAAATATAAATAAAAATAGTAAAAAATCATAACTCGACCATCTCTCCTTTCTGCAGCGAGAGATAGTCTTCTCGTTAGTTTCGAGAAGAAGAGTTAATATGGCTAAATACTTTGGCTGCATTGTCCCTCGATATCTCTACTATCTTATTATTCCCAAACATTAAACGAAAATAAACTTAGAGGTATATTTTAAATACGATTCTGTACACCGTTGTTTGACAAAAGAGGTTAAATGTAACCTCAATTTTACCTTTTATAGCCTGTAAATCTAGAAAAGCACAAAAGGAACCGAAGTGACGGTATTCATTCAATTGTTTGGTTTCTAGAGAAGTAATTGGTCTGCACTTTAACGCGTTTTTACGTACAGAGTCTGAAATATAGCGACTCGACCAACTCTCCGACCCGACCGCGTCTGCCGGATTTACCCTATAACTCTTTTCCAATATAAGAACCATGACGATCCACTGTAGAGTTTAACGCACCCACTTTTCCCTATCAATATTCTCCATTTTCATCGAAAAGTGCTATGGTCCCCTCAGTTCCTCGGCACACCCCTTACATACGTACACACACCCCTTACGATTATCAGTAGCCTTCCATTTACCATCTAAAAAAAGATTGAATAGCTTTAGGCGTACTTTTCCTGAGCCACGTCCGCTCGCTTTTTCGTTCTCGTTTACACAAGCTCGTGCTTCTTCCTGCTCCTGTCCACGTGTTTGCTCGCCCTCCCTCCCCCGCGGCTATCTATCCGACCGATAGACAAATAAATAGGCAGACAGACGTCGATCGACACCTTCTCCACCCCATTCCGCCATTCCTTTGTCCATTTTCGCGTGTGCAGGAACGCGATCCGCCGGTGCACACCGTGCAGTATTTCATTCGAGCAATTTAAACGGGTTATTTGCCGGCAACACACGGGCACACACCTGGTGTCGCGATGTCGGTACGCCAAAAACCAGCTGCGCGCGTCCGCACAGATTACGGTCGGCTCTTTTTCACAGCCGAAGTCCTTAATGATATCGACGGTCGCGATGATGCAGTGCGGCCGTTAAAATTGCGCACGTGGCTACCGCGAATTTTTGCTACGCGGTGAGCGGATTTCAGCTGGAACACGTTTTCGGGCCGTCCGTTTAATGAAACAGAGCGCGGAACGGGCACGCGGTAGCGAACCATTCTAGTGACCCTTGTAATTTAGAATTTCGTTTTCGTCGCGTTTGAACGAAATTCTACGGACGCTGAATCGGCAGCTCCGAGCGATTTTCGACGCTATGTATTCTCTATTTTTTTTTTTGTGTGAAATATTCTGTAAGTAGTTTGATATTAGATCGAATATCACATAAGTCATGATCAGATTTTTCGCGGATGTCTGCAACAGATTTGCTATTACTTTTTAAGTCAAGGATCTCAGGGAACTCTGTGAAGAAGACTGGTGAAAGACACTTTCTATTTCACGAAGGTTTGACGTTTTACGAGACACTAAAAAAACACTCCACGCAATTCAGAGAAAGGGATGGAAACTTTACAATTTCAACGCCTCCGCGTTGAATTCGTCAAACGTCTTCCTCGCTCCCGCCAGCTTCCCTTTCAGAATAGATAAACAGTCATCCTTCCCCGGGAGGGATTAAACAAGGATACTCCTTTTCCTCTGACGGCGGCCTGTAATTACGTAAACTGCGCAGATAACAAGGCCCGCGGTCGTAAAGAAGTTACTTTTTCTCTCCGGCAAAGCGCGAAGACTTCGTTAAAAACTCGCGCACACGGCAAGAGGCGAGTTGAAAGGATTCGAGATAGAGCTACGATTCGCGGCGGTAAAAAAAATCGTCCTCGCGTCCCGTGCATCATCCTTTCTTCGAGTTTGCCGAGCAGCTGGATTCCCCTTTCCCTCGTGTCTAGCTGCTTCCGTCCCGAGAGCTGGCATCGGGTTATTTTAATCGTTTTTTGCACGACGAGGCGCGTGAATACTTTTCCCGACGAACGCGGAAACGAAATGGATGTTTCACATTCAAGGTACTTCTTCCTTTGACGAGCAACCTTTGATGTCGCATGAAAATTAATCTACTCGTACTTCTAGTCGGATTCACTGAATGTTGGAGAACCGTTTCTTCAAATCTTGAAGCATCTTATTTACTGGGAAATTCAGCGTTCACAGTCAAGGTAAACTTCGTTCGAAAAGCTCTCGTTCGGAACCTTGAATTTGCAACGACTTTTAATTATACAGACATACAGAAGCAAATTCTAGGTCTTTATAAATTTCTGTGGAGAACCTACCACTCTACTCTATGACAGATAAATACAGAGATCAAAGGGAGAAGAATAGAGGATGCAGAAGAGCAAGGTACGAAACGGTAAGCAGGGAAATGGAGATACCTATAAACAAAGGGGAAATAATAGATCGAAAGGGAGGGAAACTCGTAGAGAGAGAGAGGAGCAGGGGAAGAGAGACCAGTCACGCAACGAAGGGAAAGGTGGACTGAATGGGATTCGGCGGATCCATTCAAACCTATCGGGGAAATAATACCCTTTGTGCATTGTGACCAGTCTCGTTAGTTACCTAACGCTCTCCTGCGCCTGCGTCCCCGCTATCGCCCTGCCAATTCTCATTAACGTCAGACGGTAAAAATAAAAAAAAATAGAAGAGCGAGAAAGACAGAGAGGGAGAGCGAGACCAGTGGCCGTCAGTGACGAGGCGTGACGCGATGTGCTGGCACGTGAAAATCTCCGAACACGGGGGAACGCGTTTGGAACACGGCCGAATTAATAGTGAAGCGCCAACGCGGATCGGCTAAATGGGATTAACGAGGAGAACGCAATTCCATGATCCATTTCCTAACGAATGATTACGGGAAATTCTCATCTGGATGATTCCCTCCCGTCCAAGATCTGGACGAATTGGATGGCGAGCTTAACTCAATCATAGAACACGCGAAAAGAAACGAAGAAGATTTAACGTAACTTCGTACAAATAATTTCGCAGCGACATATTTTACGCGCAGACTCGAGTGGCAATCTTCCGAACAGCAAGGATGTAACGGTGTCGCGAAAGCCGACGACTCTAAAGCTGACTCGTAGATGAAAACTGCCCAGTCAGCGGTGGCTCTCGGGGCTCTTCTAAAATCCGCCAGATGAGCATTATAAACGACGCGGACCGTGCACCTCCCACTGTCTTATCTGGAGGGTAGAACGAATGCGTATCCCATTCGGGAAAGGTCAGTTGGCGAGTATCGCAGACTTTACGGTGCAGTAAAGTTCTTTAACGATTGGCACGCAGGAGGATCGACATTAGAGAGCATCGTCGGCTACGGCAGCGGGACGCTGAGGTGGGAGGCGACGGGGAGGAAAGAAGAGGACGAAAAAAAGGAAGGCGGGAAGCGTCCCCGTGGTCCTCGTGAATGTCGCCTTAATGTTAGTTTAATGGTCTTTCCACGAGTTCGCGCGGAACGCCCGGGACGAGCCAGTCTTTTCGGCTTCCATCCCTGGAAAACGGCAATGATATTTCCCAATTTACTCGACGTCTAGAGCGCCGTGTTTACGGAACGATCGTCGGATCACGAGATCCGCTCGTTTACGCCGCGTTCAACGCGCTCTGTCGTATCGCACGGCTCGTTCCATCTTCCTGACAGAGCGAGCCTGCGGGGGTGTGACGTCTTGTTTCTTGTTGCGTGAGTCCAGACTGTCAGGGGTGAAAGCGCGAAGTTGGCGCGATGGGATGATTTAAGGAGAGACATGGAATTTATTTTCTTCAACATTATGGATCGATGGAATGAACGATGCCTTTGTTTTGTACGAATTTATTTAACCGTGGTTTGCATCGGGGTAGATTACGTTGGATTTGAAAAATTGAATAATTCCAGGGAATCGAAAGTTCGACGCTTTTAAGATCCACGCGTTGTCACTGATCTACATCACTTAATTGCTAATGCAGGAAGTGTATTAGACCAGTCCAGACTCCAAAAATTCCAAGGTTAAATCGTAAAGTGACAATTAGAATAGATACACGATTACGTGTGACTATGGCTATGGATTATCTACTTTCAACACCGTTCATAACGCGTTTCTACCACTCTGCACATTTTCTCAGCCAATTTTTTCATTTCTCACACAGATAAATAAATGTATTCACTTCCATCTCAATTAATATTAGTAGGGGAGAGTATGGTAAAGCGGAACGGGTAGGTAAAACGGAACATCAATGTTTTCCTTAGACAAGAGATTTGAATGAGTTGGTATCGTGTGACATGGGACCAAACGATCCTTGCAGCATTTCGTGACAAACCATAGACTCGTGTACACCTTACTTTTCGACTAACAGTGTTGTACAAATTTTTGGTAATTTTTTTATATATTTTTTAGATTATAGATTAAAATTTTAATTATTATATAATCCTTGTTTTCAAGAAAATTGATTTTATATAGAAAATTATGATTATTTTCAGTAATTTTAATGTTATCTGGTAAAATATTTTTTCTTATGTGTATAATATATATATTTTTGTTATATTTTATCTATAATATACCTAAAATGTATATTTATAGTTTTTTACATAAATTAATACTTTTTAAATCAAAAAAATAAAGATTTTTTACATTTACATGGTCTTCAAATGGGGGTTCCGTTTGACCTACCACTTGAGCGAGGCAAATATTTCAGTACCTCCGATAAATCTCATTTTCCATTGTTTCCAAATATTTTTCTTAACAAAACCTTTGATTTTCTTATAGTCTAAGACTCCACTTAAGAGTCCACTTAAGACTCCTACTGAAGTCCCGTGTCTTTTTTTCCTTCCGATTTTATGTTATCATCCTCCAAATCACCTTACCACCTTCTTTTACGTTATTGTTGACTAGGCATACAGTGCCCGATATCTCAGTTAAAATAACTTTGATACTAACTTTTTTATCATTCACGTAGATAGTTACGAAGATTGGTTTACAATTTACAGCATGTGGATTTGGGACGATGCAATAAATATTTGCAGTGCCGTACATAGGAATCGGTAGTTAATTGAGAATTTGCGAAGAAACGGGATAGATTGAAATGCCCTCTTGTGGCGAGCACGGAAGTATCGCTACAAATAGGACCACAGAAGCAAATTTGCAAACACAAATTCTGTCTAACTTGGCTCGCAGTAATGGAAGCGACCTTGAACAGCCAATTGAGTCTGTCTTGGCTATAACGAAGCAAGGAACGCGCGCGTCATTAAGCGTCGTTCGACGGTGTTCCACGCTCATTCAGGATCGCCGTTAACGTCGCGTGATTGACACGAAGGGGCTGAAACAGAGAACGCGAGGGGGTGGCGATCGGATGCCGCCAGACGCACACGATGAGTTATCGATTTCGGTTTCGATTGTCCGCCACCCTAGCGCGCGCACACGAGCAACGCTGCTCGGTTTTGTTGCTCCCCCTGCGTTTCCCTCCGCCGGGGCAACCGCCGTCACACCATCGCGCCGATACCGTAGAGTTTCTTGTTAATGAATTCCCCCTTCTCTATCTCTCTCTCTCTTTCCTCGGCGATGCCTGCTTATCGATATACCCCAAGCAGCGCGGAAAAAGCGTTTCGTACGGTTCGGTTAACTCGAATCGTGTACAAGGATTATGCTAATGAACGCCCTGGAAGATGAACGTCGCAGATACCTTATGTTCCGTTAACGATTCCGTTTCTGTTGCGCGACATGTATTCGCTTGAAATTAAAGGTAAGTGGTGTAAGATTTGTTTTAAAGCTCGCCGTGAACCGCGAAGGAGCACGATATCCCGTTTTCTTGGGAATGGAGCTATTGCGATTAGAACTTTGGAGTGGTAAGTTGCGGTATAATCAGGTGAGAGATGATTCCTCGTGGAAAGTTAATTGGATATATGAATAGAATCTCTTGAAGGGTAGAGCAGATTGTATGAAATTGAAATAGTTTGCAGGAGTGAATACGAGGGGACTTATCGAGGTGTAAAGAAGAGCCGCATTGCTTTTTATGTTAATTTCGCCACAATCCCGTTATCACGTGCCATTTCATGCGTTCGGTGCCTCCTGCTTCGTCGTAAACGACTAGCGAAGCGCTATTAACGAATTATTTGTATTCCCTCGGCGTGGAATTATTTATTAATCTCGCACGCGCCGTAATTAAAATGTGAACCGTGAGCCGGCGATTGTAGCTTTCCAGCCGATAAAATTCATATTTTACGCGGGTAATTGGATCGCTTAATTACGTTAATAAATAAGCGAGGAGGGATTTCAGGCCGACAATCGAAAATGTCCACGCACGCGAAACGCGATGCTCACACCTAAATGGATTGCCGATGGTATAAATACCCGAAATGATTTAGCGATATTACGACGGCTTTTATGCAGGTAATCAATTTCGATTCAACTTCTTGCTCGCTTGCTTGCTCGCCTTCTTTCTTTCGCCGACGCCCGCCACCGCGTTTTCCGTTAATGAATTCGCTGGCGACGATCAGATATCCGCGTCGCCACTGGCAATGAATGGTTCCATGCGCTTTTATACAGACGTACACTAACGATCAACAGCCTGCAACACCTACATCGTGCACATTTTTCTGGGCGAACGCGAGCTGAAGCGTAAGCCACTTAACCACTGCTTAATTTAGAACTGCACAAACAGGAAAGGTGGGGCAATTCCGAAGATTATGAGATTGCGTGGCCAGATGAACATTATAGAGTAGAGGCTTTTGGGAATGCTTCGATACGATACAATTGGCTATTTTAATCGGAGCAAAATTAATTAGCCACTCAAGGATATTCACGATGGGTTATCTTTACCTGTATTGAAAATAGGGTAAATCCGGGAGACGCGGTCGACCTGATATAAAATGGCTATTAAAACTAATACAGAAATTACTCATTTTATCAGAACAAACCTATATGTTCAGAATTTTATGCTGATTCAGAAACACTGGTCGATATTTGCTTTAAGACAATATTTACTGTAAATCGGGTTGAAAACTGAAGTCATGACATCTGACCACCTCTCCCGAGGTGCCGGGAGAAATGGTTTTCGTCGTTGGCAGAGACCACTCACATAATTATTCATGGAAAATTAACAAAAGATAAAGCAAAATTATTTATGAGTGAATACAACTACAGATTCATTGATATTTAATTTGTTTACGCTAAATAAGTAAAGACCACATCAAAGACAAAGCGAACTACCTACGGGCGATTAGTAAGGCAAATGAATACAAAAGTGAATAAATAAACTAAATAAACAAAAATAATAATAAAATAATAATAAAAAATAAAAAATAAACAAAAATAATAAAAAAATCATAACTCAACCATCTCTCCTTTCTGCAGCGAGAGATGATCTTCTCGTTAGCTTTGAAAGGAAGAGTTAATATGGCTAAATACTTCGGCTGCATTGTCCCTCAATATCTCTACTATCTTATTATCCCAAACATTCAACGAAAATAAACTTAGAAGTATATTTTAAATACGATTCTATACACCGCTGTTTGACAAAAGAGGTTAAATGTAACCTCAATTTACCTTTTAAAGCCTATAAATCCAGAAAAACACAGAAGGAAGCGAAATGACACTATTGATGTTTGGCTTCTAGAGTAGAAATTGGTCTGCACTTTAACGCATTTTTACGTAGAGAGTCTGAAATATAGCGACTCGACCAACTCTCCGGCCCGACCGCGTCTCCCGAATTTACCCTATAATAAGAAAAGAAGAATGTTGATATTTCTAAGTTTATTATATCTAGTATTGATATTCCCAAATTTTATTATACAGTGACTCACAGCCATAATCGTACACTCTTTAAAATCGCATAACATTTTTAAAATTGGTCCAAACGACTTGAGTTTTTTTGAGAAGCTAGAAGGATTAGTTTTCTAAGTGGTGTGTTTTGTCGTTTTTAAAAAAAATGCAATTGGTCGGAATAGTGAAAAAAATAGTAAAGGTCGTTTTTTAAGGTTTTTTTTGTGAGCCTGTAATGAAAATTCAAAAAACCCGTTTGTAGATTGAAGTAAGTTATATACGTGCGTAAAATTTCATCAAAATCGGTTAACGTTGCTCTGAGCTACAAACGTTTAAAGATCGCAGAATAAGGTCGAGAATCGCTGATTTCGGGAATTTCCGCGATTCTCGACCTTATTCTGCGATCTTTAAACGTTTGTAGCTCAGAGCAACGTTAACCGATTTTGATGAAATTTTACGCACGTATATAACTTACTTCAATCTACAAACGGGTTTTTTGAATTTTCATTACAGGCTCACAAAAAAAACTTTAAAAAACGACCTTTACTATTTTTTTCACTATTCCGACCAATTGCATTTTTTTTAAAAACGACAAAACACACCACTTAGAAAACTAATCCTTCTAGCTTCTCAAAAAAAACTCAAGTCGTTTGGACCAATTTTCAAAATGTTATGCGATTTTAAAGAGTGTACGATTATGGCTGTGAGTCACTGTACGTATTGTTGATATTCCTAAAGTTTACTATACCTAATGTTGATAATCCCAAAGTTTAGACCAGTAATGCACGTGTAAATACGTTTCAGAACCATTCTCGTAAGTAGGTACAGCAATGCGGTTAGAATGAGCCAAATGATTAATCATTGATCATTCTTCGTTTAAAGGCAGATTCTCTCGATTAGTTGAAATTATCCTAATTACTCATTTACATAGTAAATGCATTGCTCGCGTGCTCCGCGGGAATTACGTTGCTCCAAGCGAGGGCTCGCTGGATTTACCGAGGACGAGATTGACAATCCCAGATAGCTTTAATTTTTCTGGCATTATTAAATTGAAAGAAGCTTTAGCGGGTGATCAGATGAGATTGGATGAGATATGATTCATTTTCGAACTGATTCCCTTCGATGGTACATGGTATCGAAGACCACGATGTTTCAGTTGTGTGTAATGGTTACTGTTTTAGGGGCAGCTCTAGACTGTAGAGTGTAAAGCGACCCGAGATTGATTTTTTGCGCATTTACCACGGTATAAAAATTGTTCTACATGAAACACCCATTAAGCGGGTGCACAATTTTTGTTGGACCAGCCCAGACCAATGTCGGGGGACAAATTTAGTTTTCGTGCTGGGGACTTGTGAACCCTTCGAAGCCATTAATTTTTCGACAGTGGCGCGGCTAGTGTATTACGTTAAACTGTTCATTATTACAGATCTAATTGCCATTTAGAATTATTTAACTGAACAGCACTGATGGTGTTAAATAATCTCATCAAGTTGAATTAAGGTACTTACGTACTTCGGGAGAAAGGGGGGCAAAGCGCTACATCATCAACATTGCAAGGTACATACCTGAAAAATAAAGAAACACGTTTTTCCTAGTAATCGAGCAACGTAAATACAGAATTAACATAACATCGTAGTACAAATTTAATAATATTGGAAATGTCAAAGTAACACTGTAAGTACTCAATACTGCACGTCAGGGAAAATATCATTACGAGTGCAACGTTAAAAATGAATCGTGGTTTCGTAGAAAATCTCCACGATATCGCGGATAATTCGCTGGAAGGAACGAGACGTAATATTTTCATAAGGGAAATAAATCCTTCCCCCGCCTATTGTTCCCATTTTTCGTCGACAATCGCGGAGTCGCCTTTTCATCGTGTACCCTCGGCGTAGTCGGGTCTTCTCGGAATTGTTAAGCACAGCGTTAACGGTGGGCGTCGACTTTCGAGGCCGGCTACGGTGGACGTATGCATTAACAACTACAGGAGGGATCCTGAAAGGACGAAGGAAGAAGAACGAGCCAGCGAGCGGACGAAAGGGAAGAGAGAGAAAGAGAGGAAACCCAGACAGGGTTAAAGTCCCCTGCTCAGGAACTTGAGGGCAGTGCCGTAACCACGGCTTGATAAATTACAGTATTTTTCGATACCCCGCAGGAAAAAGGAGAGCCGCGTCGAATATGAGCGGCGCCCTTAATGGAATCCGATGGATTACACAGGAGAGAGCAACGATTTCTCTCGCAGAACGTCCGCCCCGCTGAATGCTTCCTTTTTTTTATCAAGTGTAATCTCAATTTGGCAAGGATTCCACGTTGGAGAGCTACGTTTAGCGTTTTTTTCCACGGCGAACTATTACACTTCCACCTATTAAGAAAACAAAACGTAGCCTCGGACCTTTCCTAATAAATTACTATTGGAAATAATTCTATAGATGTTACTTATTCTGCTTTCCTTCCCATTGGATATCTGGAATACTAATTCGCGGTGGATCTCAACGACTCTGACGTGGAGCTCCGAAATTTTCCTAACAGAACCTCGCGGAGTCTCGAACGAGAAGATTCACCCACTACCAGTGGAGCTTCTCAAGTCACCGATACTGACAAAGTACTATCCGGCTATGCTCAACCCTACAGAACCTTCCACAGGGTTTTTCGGCTCCGATCGGCAAAATGCCTCCCCGTAAAAGTACGTTTCGCCCCTTCGAACGCGACCTCACGACCATCTCGATGCACACCAAAGAAGACAGAAGCGGCGAAGAACTATTAGGGCGACACATCGCGCGGTCGCCTTATCCGCCGAGGGATCTTCCGTTCTTCGTTGGTCCCCGCGTTAGGGTGGCGCCCGTGGTATTGTTCGACCTTGTCGACGGCGATGATGGCGAGCCTTATCTCGGTGGACGCGCGTGACTGGTCCCTGACAGAACAGACAGGGAGCGGTGGGGCTGCCCTTGCAGCCTGTGAAAGTCTGACGCGGCGTGCTCAGACCGAAACGCAGAAACAGTGCTGCAGATAACGAAGAGAGAAGCGCAGAAAGGGAGACTCCCGAGCGGCACGGCGACAAGAAGCAGAGGGAAAAAAGGGTGGCCGATTGCGAGATTACGGAGATACCGCGAAGAAGAGAAAGGTCAGAGACCACGGCCAGGAACGAAAGCGTAACGTGGGACAGAGATACTGCAGCGATCGCGTATATTAATGTGAATTACAAAATAAAGCAGAGGAACCAGACTTCTATCGCTGTACGCGATACTCGCGGTGAAGCATTAGCCTTGAAAACGAGGGATGATGGACAGGCTGTTACTAGAATTGAATTCATCCGAGTTAGCAACGAACCCCCTTCGCGTTCTTGTTCCTTTCGGGCGCAATAACGCTCGGTACCAGAGCAGAATCGAATTAAGATGAATGGAAGGAATATGTAACGAAGGGGAGGGAGGACGAAGCTCGTAACGAAGAACGTCAGAGAAAAGGATGAGCGCTGGGTCAGGACAGATAAGAAGGAGCAAAAGATGAGGCGTGAGGAAAGTGGATGCTGGGAAGGGAAATAGAGAGACAGACAGCAGAGGGTAGAACGCCGTCTGATAACGGTTCTCGTCTCGCCGACAACCGGCGCCGGTCGCACGGCGTATAAAACACCCTCGCGCCTCGTTGCAAGCGTCGATGCACCGGTGCTGCGACTGCAATTTCCACCTCTACCCGTCCAAGCCGCTCGATGGCAGCTTCGCATGCCTCCTCAATGGCGATCTAGATACTCCATCGACGTCCACCGGCGCGATTCGTTGCGCGACTGACGTTCCTGCGACACAGCCGGCGGTTCCAGCGGGACAGGACTAGACGATAAACAATAACCGTGGTGCGTAGTGGTGCGAGAGATTGCATGGAAACGGTCGCCAGGTTATCGAAGGGGTCAGAGTTTTCGGAAGAACGATGGTGGTGGATGGTGGTAACCAAGTCGAGCGCGAATTGACGGATGCTTTGGCTGGTCTTCGAGACGCTGTCACGTGAAAAAGGATAAGGGCGCGCACATAAGTATTTCTAACGGAGCGTGTTTACAGCTGAAACTCTCATCCAAGTGTTTTCTAAGATACGAGTTCCTACAATCAATGTTATTCCATTCGGGCGACTGAACTGCTTGCCGACACTTAAATCCCCTCGCTTCTCTCACGAAAGAATCGTAAGTTTCCACTGAAAAGCAGGCTCGGCTTCATTGACCCCGATGAATGAACCTCATCGACGCGAAATTGCAGCCAAATACTTTAGCCATTCGCTTGGTCACCGAAGCTGGGGCGTGAAGCGTCAAGCCGAGCTGAAAGAATTCATTTTGCGAAACCGATGATGCTGAACGTCCGGACGCCGCGACGCCTGATCGTCGAAGTAGCCAATTAAAATCTCTTTGGAGTCTTTTTTAGGACCGCTCGCCAGCATCAAGGAGGGGCGGGCTAATGAATTCTGGCAGAGGGTGTTGGGACGTAAAGCCGGTTTCCAGCGTAAATGCTTGGGACCAGACATCGAAGAGAGAGAGAGAGAGAGAGAGAGAGAGAGAGAGAGAGAGAGAGAGAGGGGGGGAGGAGATACTGGTACAGGGATTCCTGGTGTACGGTGCACCCAGCAGACAGGATCGATGCTTCCTGTCTGCTCGAGAGCCTTTAAGCAACGAGTCATTGACTGGCTACGCCTTTGTCAAAGCAATGAGCTGGAAATTTTCGCACTTGCGTTTTAAGATCGACGGTGGCTGGCAGAGGCTAGGGCACAGGGTGGTCGTCAATCCAGCGAATTGGTGTTTGACGATGCCAGTAAAGTGATGGGTTCAAGTCAACCAGCCTTGGATATTTTAGAAAGTATCACAGAAAGGGACGAAATTCATTGGCGCCCAAACACGCTACACCCTTAGACACGATCCACTGAAACCCTCAGACAGGGGACACTGTGTATACCTTCTCTTTACTTCTCATCCCAACTTCTCCATAGCAATATGATTCCTCCCTGTACATGTGTTAAATAAATAAATAAATATCAAAGTCAAGGCGATACTACTCGCGCGCCGAGGTGCTGAGTAAAGGAGCCTCAGCGAACGCGTGAGATCAACCCCCCTCCGAGCTCAATGTCTTTCCTCTGTCCCTGAAATTCTGCGCGTTAATGAGTCGGTGATCATCTCACAGTACTCGAGCAATAATCAACCGTTCCTCGGCGAAACTGAGAGTACCTTGCTCGTCGTGGGAAGGCGAAAGCGAAGCAACCTTTACCAAGGACGCAGACATCAGAGGACTTGGAACAGGGCGGACGGGCACGGAGGAGGGCGGTTGATTTATGGAAATTCGGTGACCCGAGTGAAAGCATCGCGGTGGCTTGTAGCGAGAAAAAGAAGCGGCGCGCTGGGGTCGGGAAAACATCAGCGGAATGAGAGCTGACGCGGGGCGATCTTTGATCTCGCGTTTCGAGGGCAGATCGAGGCGCGAATGGCCCGCTATTGTTACCCACGCGGCGGTTGCTGATACACTTTCATCGGGAATTATCTGCATCCTAAACGAGCCAGGAGATCAAAGGGACCGTGTTGTTTTTTCTGTGTTTGTTGAGCTAAGCGGATGCTATTACGAGCGTTAATAAGAGGAACTCGGGCGGAGTAACAGGCACGTGGCGGTTACGTCGCGGGATAGTTTGGCTTAATTTGGGTAATCGAATTTAATGACACGGACGTGGCTGTGGAGGGCAACGCGGATGTTCCGCCATTTAACAAAGTGTAATTAAACCGTGATGCAAAAATCGTTTTTAGGAAGGGATAAGATGTTCTCGAAAATTTGATATTTCGAGGCCGACTTCCTTCTTTATAATGAAATATTCATGGCATTTTAATAAACTTCTCCACGCTCTTGGCGAGTGTATAACGAACAAATGGTAATTCTCGCGTCTTCTTCAGAATCCCTCGCCACGTCAAGAGCTCTAGAACGTCAATTAGAATATAATGGAGCCTCTTCTGTTCCCTTTGGTGGTTGCACCTTTGTGACAGATCGCGGCCAGGCAGACCCGTGTGTCTGCTGAAAGTGTCTGGAGAGCCTGTACGTGTCTCCATAAATGTTAATTAACAATGATTACCAAGCGCCCTTCCTGTTTAACGTTCCTGCCAACTACCGTCCGGCCTCTGGATGCTATTGGCACAGGCTACTACGTGCCTGACGCTGTTAGGCAGCTTCTACGTCAGCACAGAGGAGCGTAACAATGAGAAATTGCCTGAAATTCAGGGGCCTCTTGCGTAAATTCCATTTATCATCCATTCTTTTTACCCCCATTGTGCCTCGCGCCTCTTTAATTAATGCGCGACTTTTTGAATTAATTCCTGATACTCCACTGCATTATCTTAAAATATGTAAGTCAGATACGAAGGCTTGCCTAATAAAAAACACTGTCTCAAGATCATTACCTACTTAGTGATCTAATGAATCTGGCAAAAAAGTTGTAACTAAAACAAATTTTAGTACTACGAGTCTTGTTATTAATTATACATAGTCGATGCTTTTTCGGAATAAACGATAAAGATTCGTGACTCTCGAGACTACCCTGTCGATTACGATCAATAGTTGTATCCCTGTATATTGATCAGAGCAGTAAGCCCTTAGTCTTTCCACTGACCACCCCTTACTGTTTAATCTCGTCCGGCGACGACATTGTAGAATTCAGAGGTTTTAATGAATAAACCATAGGAATCACAAGACTGTGTGCTAGATATATGTTAGAGGTTGAAATGAGATGGCGTTCAGTCAGGAATTAAATTAGTTAAGCGTGCCCATTAGCAATTAGCAGGCATCATTCAGGGCAGGATACTTTCGAGCGAGCATTTGGAAATTCGCTCGGAACCAGCATCGCAGGCCGGCAGGAACAGGCGTAATTAGTCGACCCTTTGAGGTTTCAGACCCTCTTTCGAGCATCGATATTAGTAGTATAGCGCACTGAGAATCGCCCTACCCCGTTTGCACGCGGGTTAAAGCACGAGGGTAGTTCGGTACGATGGAAACAACGCCGCCCCGTTTGTTGCCGCATGTTTCGACGGAAAGTCGTTCTAGAGTCGACTATTATTGATATATTCCAGTGTAACTTCTGGCATGTGTTTCACGGATGTTGCCCGTACTGTTCGACGTCACACTGCCGTCCGCGCGTTTGGAGTAACTTCGATTACCATTCCACGAATGAACACTTCGCGAACATTAATATTCTCACTAATTCGCTAGAGCAGTTTTATGGCGAGTATTGAATATGATTCATCGTAATGTCCTTAAAGAATTGATAATTTATAATTTTTAAATATTAGGTCCCCATTTTAAACTTTTCCTTTAAAGTCACTCAAATAGTGCCACGAATAGTTCTTTAAATTTTGTATTATAGGAGGTAGCTACTTAAATGCCCTGCACCCTTCGTTTCGCAACTGCCTATTTCATTTTTATTATTAATCGAACAGCTGCCGAAGCGGCACAAAATCTCTAACATTAACGGACGTGAGTGACCCATGAAAATAGTTTATCCCGCGTCGTTTTAGCGCAAATTACTTACTTCCAGCGCAAAAGTATCGCCTAAGGTAACTGCGTCGATGCTGATACACGCGAGGAATTACTCGGGGCCCAACGACGCTAAGGATCGCCTGATTATAGGGACTCGAAATTTTCTAATGCGAGCGCTAAATGAAAACCGAGCCGCGTGTAACACGGGATTTCCTTCTGAACGATCGCCTAAGCGTAACCCGTAATCAGGCGCTGGATAATTTTCCAGTTTCACGCGGAACCCTCCATTTCGCGACGCGACCTTTTGCAACGCCTGAGAATTATTAACCGCGGCGAACGCAGATTGCGTCGTTCCCTCCGCAACTGCCGTAGGTACACTGTGTCAACGTGTGGTATTTCTACGCGGGAATAACGTGTGCACTATCGACGCGTTACATCAATGACACGGAACCTGCCACTGCATTCAATTAACGCATCTGTGGTTTCTAATTAAAAGTTATCGTTGCTGATGTTTTCTCACGCTTCGCTCGTGGTGGTGGTAATGGTAGGGGGTAATGATAATATTAACCTTTCGGGCTCTGCGGGCGTTTATGAGCATTTCGTCCAGCAGTTACGTGTGTGCTGTGACCGCCTATGGGCGTTCGAGGTGTGCATTTGAAAATTGCTAACCTTGCAGCAAGAGGGATGCAGCTTCATTTTTGATAATTTTTTAGTTATGATGTGTAATATCCGAAAAAAAAGATCTACATCATTTGGTGCACATTGGATGCAAATCCAACTGCTCAGTTAAACAAATGAGCGATTTATTGGAAATAATTAAAAATAGAAATATTAATATTTTTATTTTAGAATATTGTTTCGCCAAAAATAGAAATAAAAACTTTTCAACTCAATAACTACTACTTATAGTGTGAAAATATAGGTATATTTTTCCATTACTGTTCTCTGTTTTAGGGAGAAAGCCACTGTGAAATTCCTTTTCCCGATTTTTCTTTTTGTCCATTTTCATAATATTTAGAATCTCAAAAATATACCAGCACAATTTCAAAGTGGATCTCGAAAAATTCAGAGAGCTACGGAATGCACGCATAGGTATGTAACTTGGTGTTAATCGCCCGAAAAGTTTATATCCAAGAATCCAAATGTATCTAAGAAGAGGGATTATGAGCTTACATATTGTTTAGATCTAGGTAGAGAATCACTGGCCATGATGAGACCGTATTCAGCTCCAATCTTTGAGTTGCAGAAAATAAAATCTGTCAAAACTTTAAGCGCAATTATCTCGAAAGGCATTTTTCAAACTGGGCGGGTTAATAACTCAGTCAATTTTTATCAGATTCACTTGAAATTTTCAGGGAATATTCGTAATAAAATAATCTTTCGTTAAACGTACAACTGTATTGATCGAATAATTCATCTAATCGTAACATTAAAAAAACATGTTGATTTTTTATACCTTTTCTTTTCAAGTTCGCCATTTCTTAAAAAATTAATATTTTTTAAACCTGTACGCTTAACAAAAGCTATTGTAGTAGTATACTGGAAGAAAACGTTCGAATTTATCACTTCAGAGTAAATGTTGAAAAGTTACACGACCGCCCGTTTTGTAATTTTTTTTTGCATAGCCTAACATTATCGTATGCTGTGGCCATGCTACGCAATTTTTTTTCAATCTAGAAGCATAAAATATTAGTTAAATATATGTATTTTCAGTTGGCAATAAAGATTTTTCGTAGATAGTTACATTTCATTATAAAAGAATGTCCTGAAAAATAGCTTTTTTTACCATCACAGTGGCTTCCCCCCTTAATGTTAAGTCAAAGCAATAATTTTATAAACAATTTTTTCTAATTTAATCCCAGTTGGTAAATCTGGAGTTACACCTCTCTTGCTGCAAGGCTCTCAATTACTAATTGAAGAATACCTGTATATAAATGGCAGTATTATAGTGACTGTCGCGCTGAGATATGTAAAGTAGTAGAACCTCGTAAGACAATCAACGAGTACCGATCGATAATAAACAAATCCGTTTCGCGTTTCTAATATAATTAATGAGTTAAGGTGCTCTTCTTGGCATACGATTGGCGTAGCAATACGGTTTAATCGGTAAAAATTCGTGCACCTTCGCACTAGATTGTGCCCGCACGCGTTACCGGCACACAAGCACACACGCACCAGCTATTATTAGCCGACCACCTGTGCGACCTGAGGCGATTGCTCTCGCACAATCGGTTGCATACGTGCCAGACCCTCAGGGCCGTATCGAGTAACAACAGGAAGCATCCCGTAGAGCTGGCTATCGAAAGTTCCGCATAGCGCATTGAAACCACGCTATTCTATCTAATTATTGCCGGTGGAAACGCGTTTCAATACGGCAGATCTGTCGAGGAGCGAGCGCGCGTATCGGGACAAGCTAGCTAAGTAGAAGCGAGCCCGGGGACAACCTGGCACAATTACGGCGCAGTGAAAGAAGCGCCCATCACGGCTGATAAAAAAGACACTGTCCAGTAGACTTGATATAACGCGAGAAGATACCTCGCCTCGTTATCCCTCGCGAACTCGTTAAGCAGCCCGTTTAGTTTGCATCAATGTTATTAAACCGACAGAAGCGTAAATGCTCCTCGAAACCGGTCGCCACAATGATATTCCTACTCGTCAGGCGTACTGTCGCCTCTGCTCGACTCACGGCCCCTTCGCGCGGGCCCACTTTTCAAGGGACGTCGACGCGGATTATAAGCCTCGAAACTGTAAGTACGATGAACAGGGGCCTCGTCGCGCCAGCCTCCTCGCGGGCTCCCGAGGCGCGATCAGCCGGATTATATTTCGTATCGACTAGATCCCCGCGCGCGTTACAGGTCTTATTTATCGGCTCTCGCAGGTGAATTTGCGGCGGCAGAGCCGGGGCGAGGCGAAATTCGTAATGAAGTCAGCGCGGCGCAGCGCCCATGGGCTGCGTCTAACCAGAAGGAGGATTTATCCACACGCTAGCACCCGCCGTCTCCCGCCGTATCCCGCTCGACGGAAGTTAAGGCAACCTGTTCTCGACCGGCGTCCATAAATTTCCCCGATTAATTCGAGCAAATCCGGTCTGATGCCGCGATTAAAAAGCTTTAAATAACCAGAGGGCCGAGGGCCTCGCGCGGCACTTTCCCAGCGTTGCGTATTCCGCCGGCGAAACTATCGATCGAGCTGCCAGTCGAAGACCAGTCTGCAGAATTTTTCTCTTCGTGGATATTAATGGAAATAAATGCGGCTTCGCTCCGTCTCGTTCCGTTGCGGTGTCTCGGGAGAAGTTAATTAAAGCACGGGTTTAAATAAACTTCGAATTATAGGTGCGCTTCTTCTAATTTCCTGCAGGTGGGAGAAGAATTGAAGTAATGCACAGCCACTGGACAGCCCTCGACAAGGGTTTTCACACGATTTCTTCTGGGGACGAATGAAACATGTTGCTGGGAAGAATAGCTTAATTTTATGTTTACCTTTTTTATTCGTTTAATTAGGAAATGAACGCGATCGATGCTGGAACGGCAGTCTTAAATTAGCGTCAGACAGAGCCGGAACTATTTTATGCGATTCGATGCAAATTCAAACGCGAAGCTCCGCAGGAGGGTGCGTCAATGTATTCGTCGTCGTTCCCCGCGGCGTTGGTAGCGACAGCAATGGCGATAGAGCGACGGGTAATTAGGCTAATCAATCGAATCGTATGGTCCGTGTATGTACACGTGTACGCCACTGATATGACGGTACATGACGTGGATTCATGACGATCACCTGGACTTTAAAGGGACGACTGCAAAGGTAGGGTAAATCCGGGAGACGCGGTTAGGCCGGAGAGTTGGTCGAGTCGCTATATTTCAGGCTCTATTCGTAAAAATGCGTTAAAGTGCAGACCAATTACTCTAGAAGCGAAACAATTGAATGAATAGCGTCACTTCAGTTCCTTCTGTGTTTTTCTAGATTTACAGGCTTTAAAAGGTAAACCGAGGTTACATTTAACCTCTTTTGTCAAACAACGGTGTACAGAATCGTATTTAAAATATACTTCTAAGTTCTAAGATAGTAGAGATATTGAGGGACAATGCAGCCAAAGTATTTAGCCATATTAACTCTTCCTCTCAAAACTAACGAGAAGACCATCTCTCGCTGCAGAAAGGAGAGATGGTCGAGTTATGATTTTTTTATTATTTTTATTTATATTTGTATTTTTTATCATTATTTTATTATTATTATTGTTTATTAAGTTTATTTGTTCACTTTTGTATTCATTTGCCTTGCTAAACGCCGGTAGGTAGTTCATTTTTTCTTTGATGTGTTCTTTACTTTTTTAGCATACACAAATTAAATATCAATGAATCTGTAATTATATTCACTCATAAATAATTTTGCTTTCTTCTTTGTTATATTTCCATGAATAATTATGTGAGTGGTCTCTGCCAACGACGAAAACCATTTCTCCCGGCACCTCGGGAGAGGTGGTCAGATGTCATGTCTTCAGTTTTCAACCCGATTCACAGTAAATATTGTCTCGAAGCAAATATCGACCAGTTTTTCTGAATCAGCATACAATTTTGAACATATTAGGTTTGTTCTGATAAAATAAGTAATATCTGTATTAGTTTTAATAGCCATTTTATATTAGGTCGACCACGTCTCCCGGATTTACCCTACAGAGTTTTCCGTGCACCGAGAATGCAGCGGGCTGAACACTCCAACGCAATTGAAACTGCCCCAGCACCTCTGTGATGCCACCAGCGCCCACTCCGTTATTTTCACACGAAAGAGTCCCGAAGAAGAAAACGCAAAAAATCCTAGCAACACCAGCTATTCTTACACCACGTGTACTGGATCTCGGGAATTAATATTCAAATACAAGTGTCTTTCTGCAAAGAATTTCAAAGCACCAGGAGCGTACACTAGGGTAAGGGCAAGCTTGATAACTTTCATCCTCAAAATCGCTTTCGCAATGCGACGATAACGAAGAATTAGTTTTCTAACGGTGCGTGCATAACGGCGATTCTCGATTCTCCTAAATTTAATTACAGCTCGTGCAGCAACTAGAGAGGCTCGTGTTTGTACACGCGAAAATCGAGGTGCGTATCGTTTTCCACGCGAGATATGCCAGAGATGAGCGTGATGCGAGCATAGTCGTGGACATCAAAGGACGCCGCCACCGACCGAATCGCTTGTTTGCCGAAAACGATACGTACATACGTACATAGCCAGGTCGACGAGGGTGGAATACCCATCACGTTCCCCGGCAAACGTAATTTCGCTAATAAATGGCCGAATCACAGTGGTAACCACCACGTCGCGCATTCGAAACGATGGAAGGAAATTTGTAGGAGAGCAGAGGCGATATCTGCATCCTGTCCATCCTCCTTATAAGACACTGCACCATCGACTTCTAAAACCTGATGCATAATGAGATTCAACGCACGATGAAAAAGGAATCGGCGATAAGATAAAGGAAAATCGAAAGCGCCTGGCTCGCTTGGTAATTGGAACGCTGAGATTCTCTGAACGCAACACACACAACGCAGATTATAGTGCGCGCCTTTCGTTTGCAAAATAGCCACCGAGTGGATAATGGGACAAAGATAGCCGGACTACCGGGCAAGTGTCGCTGGCGAGATAACATACCTCGGGTTCAGGTAGCACTTGCAAGTGGCGACTTAACGTGTCGACCGGTAATGAAACGGTTACAGTGGCGGTCACTGATAGCTGAAACCCGCGAAAATATGTCTCCCACGCGCTCCCGTAAACGCCCCGATCATTATTTCAGATACCGCGTGTATGGAATTTAATTGAACTTGCTCGGCTAAATCGCGCTTGTTAAACGACGCGAGGTAGGCGATACTCGTGCTGTTAAGTAGACGCCGTCCCCAGGGTATAAACACTAGTGTAACGAGTAGGGCAGAATTCTAGCAATGAATTTTCTGTCCCCCCTGAACGATCATCGGGACGATAACGAAGATCTCTGTTGAAACATCAGAATCTCGAAGTGGCATGGAAAGGAGTTCACATTTTCAAGGCGAGGTTATTCCCCAATTAGCACAGGGGTACGCACGATCCTTCGATTAATTAAAATTCACCATTACCACAGGTGCACCACGCGTAGTTTTTTCGTCCTCGGCGGCCAAGTACACTGTATCTGTTAATTAATGCACGACCCACTCGCACGCGGGCTTAATCGCGACTTATTGCAAATGCTTAATTAACGGCGGGGATTGTCAGCCGGCCCTTCGAAAACCCGTCGCTTAATCGGCGACGCTGTTTTTCCTCTGGCGCACGTGATCAAAGCCGATAACATCAAAGCGTGTCTCCAAGTGGCTACGTATTGGGATTTCGTCGCGACGCCCTCAGCCGTGAGATTTCAGGCGATTTTTCATTCCACCTGGAAATTCAGCGAATACCGACGCGTTTCACAAATTTCACCCTCTATGGTGTCACAGAGATTTGACGCGGAAAAGGAGGGAGGTGTCCTCATTCCGATTGCAATTTATTCGAAAGTTCTCTAGACACGATAAATGCTTCGAGCAAACGAATCATCGTTAAATTGCCTCGACAAGCTGGCAAATTTATACGGGAGAATTCACGAACGAACGAGCGAAAGGAAATAATTGTTCTTCGTATTTATTCCCACCGAATCTTGCGATGTTTAATTAAAGGAACAATGCAACGTCTTCGCGGCGACCTCAGAGTCGCTAGACGGCTTTAAACGGAACCATTGGACAAGTGGTCGACCAGGCTAATTGCACTAACAATAGCTCGTCTTAAAACTTTCTCCACGGTCGACTATGTTTCGAAGCCCCTGGGGGGCTCCTAATTAAAACGAACGTACGAGCACGGTCGCGCGACGTCCTCATTCATAAATTCGTTTGCCATTCACGCGAAACCGGTGCGCCTTGCGTACGGGCCGCTAGGATCCCGACGTCGTCCGTGAATTTCTTCTACGTGAATGAACGTGATCGTGAATGAAACAGGTTGTCGGACCTTATCGCCAGCTATCGACATTGTTACGCGTTTGTTCACGGGGACTCGCGAAATCGAGCAGGGAAACGCTCGTCCCTTCGCGAAGTGAAAGGCGCTTGCGTTGCGCTTTCTCGTCGATTTAATAATAATGTGTCAGTTACGAGCAATTATCCGCGTCCTGGCTCAAGCAGTGAAATTTCTATGATTTGAACTGAACTCGTCGCATGTCACAGCTTGCTTATGGAAATGCTGTCTAGACACGTTGAAGTGACAACAATTCCATGGCGCAATATCCTATATCAAGGGTTTCGATTCGATACCTTCGACACTGAAACAGACAGCTGCACTTGGTCATAGGACTTTATAACGTGGGGATGCAACGACGTGGAGAGCGATTATTGCTCCCGTCGCTCGAGCTGTACGCTTCTATGGAGGGCACAATAGGAGAGTGTCCGTCACAAAGAAATCCCGCGAAAATTTCCGAGGGTGGGACCACCCCTCGCTTCGAGCAACCCCACCGTATTGTTGACCTATTCAATTCGGTTTGGAAGCTGGCCGATGCCGTCCTGGGACACAGAAGAGGCCGTGTTTCACGCTCTTCCTGCGTGTAATTTTCAACGGAGCGACGTTTCGAGGGGCGTGGAGAGACGGGAGAATGGAGAACAGGTGATATACAAGTCCCTTTGACGATGTTAATAGAAAACTTCGTATCGACAGTTTCCGATTGGGCGCGTCCCATTGACGTCTGAAGATAGATGTTTTTAATTCAAGGACTCGGTGCAACGTGAAGTACAGCAATCAAACTACTGGAAATATTTATTGCATCACTCTCAAATTTAATTGAGGTACGCAGAATTTTCATAGCAATATGATTGATAAAAGGATTCGTATCCAACCTATTTCGGGCCAGATAACGAGCTACATATTCTTGCAATATTTTCCTAGTAGCCATAATAAGAGCGGTGTAAGTGGTGACGTGTTTATTCGAGTGATGCAATCAATATTTCCAGTACTGTGTCTATCTCGTATCCATTCGCAACAGATGCTCTGCAGAAGTCTGCTGTTTGAACAACGATACGCTGTGACGTGTGAACAATTGAAATTCAAAGCGATGCAAATAAGCAGACAGGCGACGGATCCTTGCAATCTTCGATATTGAAAATATGGTTTTATGTTCCGTAACCGTTACCAGAAACTAATCCATCTTTCGCGGAGTTGGGCCTACCCAAAAAAAACGAGGGGGCAGAACGATTTGTCACGTGCTATGTCTTTATGTGGGTACTTAGTTCTTACTCTCCCTCTTCTCGTGCCTGTTCTAGACCTTTTAAAATCTTGTACGTCTCACGATAACGCCGGATAAGTCTGAGGAAAATCCCTTCGATTAATGATCCCTACAGATAACCCAAACTGGGGTCAACGACACGCAGATATGGTAGGTTTTATCAGAAGCCTGGGGGTGCTATCGGATCTTGGACACTCGGACCTTTTTCGAGGTGGAAATTTGTTTCAAAAGATGTTACATTTGTGACTGTATTGTGGGATTAATATTAAAATCATTACATCTAACAATTGTGTCTAACATCTAACAATCTCATCGCTCACTAGGATATTTAGTACTTAAAGCCACAGTATGGAACTTCTGTTAAACCTCCAACAGTTTAAGCAACCCATTTTCCAAGCCCGAGCAAATGGAAAGAATTCTTTCAAGAGACACGAGCCATTTTCCTTGCACGACTCGCTTTCTCTCAAGAATTACTTTCCTTTGATTACTCGTTACTCCTCCCGACAACACATCTGCTTCGCCAGCGCCGAGACCTCCGTCGCACGCGAGGAAACAGGTAAGTCACGTTACATCTTTATTGCGCTCTCCGACAGCGGCGTCAGGAACATTTTACTTTTACACATTTTTCTTGTTAACGTGAGCGCGTTCTCGAAACAAAGAGCGCCGGAGAAGTTGGAACGGCAATCAGTTATGTCTGCTTCGTTCTCGGCCTGGGAGCACTCCCAGAGCCTCGAGAACTTTCCTGACTCGATTACGCCAATTTCATCGCAAACTCTTTCGATACCTCCAGGATCGGCTCCACTGAATCACTGGTTAGTAGGTATCGAGGTGATTTTGTTTCTTGTCGATGGTTACTCGACGAACTGTGACTAACTTTTCGACAAGCAATAAGGAACTCTTGTACCGAATAAAATCGGTATTCACGTTGCTATGTATTTTGGATGTAAATTTATAATGGAACGATATTTACTGAATTCAATTCACAGCGATCATTGATTACTGGGCGAAGAGCTTCACCTCTAAATAAAATCCGTGTTATAATTAGCAGTTAATTTGGTACCAAATTAATTCTGGTGAAGTAGAAAGTTACCCACCAAAATTAACAATTCAATTATGCTAATTGGCACGGTAATGGCATGCAGATATTCAGGCACAGAAATTGATAAAAAGTCCACAGACTTTTAGAATAAATTGGGTGTAGGTGAGATTTGGGAGGTTTGAGGACATTTCGTTTAGGATGTTTGTGTTTGAAGAACACCCAGGCGAATGAAATGTGTCGAAAAAGAGTGCACAAGGTAATCTACGTCGCCAGAAGCATATTTTCTAGAATCTACTCCTCGAATTCAAGATGCCACACAGTGGGTTAAACCATACTTCGAACGCGAAAAAGGTAAAAAAAAAAGGTCTTCGTATACATATTACTTTTGGGTTATTTATTAGGGCTGTATAGACCTTGTAGTATTGGAAATCACAAAACATTTTAATAAATGACAATCGGGAAACACGTGGGAATCAGGTATATTACCGTAGGCCCACAACTTCGGCTACGCGTACTCATGAAACGTCTTCAGTCCTGAATGGTGTACAGTCGTGAATTGCGAGCATTTTTTATTTTTTTTATTTTTCTGTGATGGCTTATGTTTATCCAGGCATGTAACATGTTTTTGTATTAATTTTTTACACATTATATCGATAAATTTGTTGAAGTTCTTCTCATACTTTCTGTTAACAGATATTCTAACTTTATCGAAGTGTACAAAGAATAGCACGTGTTTACATGTATTCTCCTATTCGTATATAATAACACATATATTTAAGAAATTATTGGTATAAAAAAAATTTGCATATCTGTGCACTTTCTGGAGTTACAAAACTTTTTACTTAGCGAAAAAGAACAGATTCCTGCAGATATATTCGATTTATTAGAATTACCAAACAGTTATACAACAATAGAATATCAACAAAGATAAATCTTCTAGTTATAGATAGCAATTAAAATAAAATTAAAGTTAAAACTATTTTCTGTAAATAAACAAAATTACAACTTTATATTTTTGTTTTTTCGTCCTCCTAATATCACGTATATATCTATCATTCAAATACATTTCATTACTTAATCAATAACACTGCTAGAGACATAATAATATTTTTTCGCGCTCGAAGCTTGGTTTAGCCCACTGGCGCGCCAGTGAAATATGCTAATTATAGTGTTCAAAGAGTGGAACTAATTGAATAAGGCGATGTAAAACGTTCTTTACCCAAAATTAGCATAAGTTAGACGAATCGTTTATCTTTTTATTGCGTCTGCGTCTCAATTGCCTGTTTTATAATTACCAAGTCACTTTCAAATTGTTGAAATGAGATTCCAGGCACATACATAAACATTGATTTACAATGATCTGCAGATTACTGAAACTCAACCAGATTCTTCTAGATAGAAATATTCGAAGCAACAAAAAAATCCGAGAAAGTCATTAAACGAGAGTGTGAATTTAGTGATTCAACATTTTCTCTAAGCTGTAAGTTTACAGTCATCGGCAGAGACTTTGCTTGCTTTCTCTCGTTCACGTGGAGCTGGAAAATCGAAACAGCTGCTTGGCAAAAGCCGCGTCACGAAATTTCACTTGGACAATAGGGTTATTTTGATGGCGTAGGAATAAACCAGAGTCCTTGTGATTTATAACGTTTTCACTCGATGAATAGCGCCTTAATCAACTCTCCCGTCGCGATTAATTGTTATTCGGAATGGCGTCACGCATGCCTCAAACTGCACCACTCTGTCGGCTCGCTTTGCGAACACACGATTCGTCACAAGTCCTCACAGACCAGTGTTCAACCCTTCAATACACTCTCAAACTTACTACATTTCAAATGTATTTGTTAATGGAACCAATAATCACTTGAACCTTAATAAAGAAATTATGAATTATTTCTTTCACAATTATCATTGATTTTCAAATTGAAAATGTAGTATTCTATCGCGAATCCAGTATACGTTTACAATTCTGATCAACTAAATGAAGGAAATAGTGAAATTAGAAAAGACCATTCAAGAGCAGGTGAATGTAATGTTCTTCCTCTTCGTGGAACTTCGTCGAAATCTGAGTTAGCAGCGAATGAAATAATTACGAAATAATATAAAAGTAAATCGCGAGCATGCGTGCATGAATTTCAGTTATGCTCCCCTATTTTCTCCCTTACTCTTCTTTATTTAACCCGACCACACATAGACCGTCCGTAATTATAATTAATTCGCTCGCTCGCAAAAAACCTTCGAATTATTCCGTCCGGCTGCGCGGCACTGCGTAAGAACTGTCTGAATTCTGCGCCGTAATTTGCTCACTTTCTATATAAATTCGAAAGAAATCCCTCCAATTTATCGGCACAGAACGATACACACGATTATTGGATAAATCCGAAGTTTCATGTTAATTTCCCAGGGAAATATAATTCTCATATTTTAAGAGTTAAACGAAATCTGATTCGACTTAATAAACGAATCATAAATAGCTAATAAAACAGCCACAATAGCTTAATACCATCCCGAATAATCGCCCCAGCTAAGAGCAAAGAAGAATCACAATCTCCCGTGAGTACTCTATTAAAGCAGTAATATACGGGACTTAATATCAACAGCGGAAGCTCCAAAAAATCTCGAAATTAAATTTTTCGCCCGTCCACGCGTTAAAGCCGAATAAAACCGTAATTAAAAGCAACCGCCCTCCTCTTCTTATTGGCATCAAACGAAATTGCGTATACTTCGTCGCGGGGAGGATTGCATTAAAATGTTTTGGGGGTCTCCCCTAATCTCTCTCGTCCAGTGGTAAAAATTCGGGCATAACTCGCGTTCGCGCGGCCCCCGTCCGAGGTCGGACTGCACGAAAGAGAAGGACGATGAATTAATCGCATGCAAATGCTCCGTGACGACACCTCCATGGAGTTTTAATACTTTGCCAGGAAACGCGTCACGCCGGGCCTCTTTGCAAAGGTCGGATGAACGCTTTAGAAAGGGGATTTCGTCACAGGCTCCTAACCGTATCTGAAGTTATTCTTCCGCGTTGTGTACGAAGGAATCGATAGTCTTAGATGCTGAACTCACGACTGTGGCTAAGTATCTCGATCTATTATGTGCTCTGTCATACTGGGATATGGGAAACACAAGTAGACGGTAAACTATCCACAGAGGTATATTTCGACATGGCAATGGATATTAATATAAGTGGCTCGTAGATTAATTTTCTAAAAGTTCTGCGACTCGTGATTCAGTCTTCCGCGGCTGCCCGCAAATGCAAAGCTATTCCTGAGAGTCTAGATTATCCGCGATTATTATTAGCATCGTCCTTCGGCATTACCTACCTTAATTATCCTTAGTTATCCTTAAAATTTCCACGGACTCGGGCAATGCAATTTCAGTCGGCCGCAATTGACCCTAAATGCCGTTGAACGGACGGGCAGGCGCGGACAAAGGGTTAAGTCGTTAGAATTACGGACGTCGCGACGCGAAACGCCGTTAATTTCGGAATAATCGTCGCGTATCGACGCGCCGTGCGAGCCGACCGAGAGAAAGCTCGCGCGCTCCAATTTAATATGGAAATCCTACTACGCCCTATCGAGAAAATCAATTACGTCTAATGAATACAACATGAAGGGTTAGAGGGTTCGGCAGGAATCTGCGCGCACTTTTCACCCGCTCGACTAACGTTAGCCGACGTCGCGGCGACGGAGGGCAAAAATTCTCCAAGTCGTCCAACGCGATTTGTCAAGGCTTAATGACCGCGACAGACTTCGTTCGGAATGATTTCATTAAACTTGCGCAGATCGTGAGTGAAATATCCAGTGCATGAAACTCGAACCAAAGGGCTGAATGAATTCGCGAAATTCTCATACGATGATTTGCAAAGCAAATCGATCTAACAAAAAGTCCATGCGTCTTTTGTTCGAAGTCGCAAAATTTATCAGTAAACACTATTTGATGCAAGATTCTTTGCAGCGGTAGAAGTCTAACGCGATAAAGCTAGAGAAAAGAAGGAAAGAAGTTGCAGAAGTTTCCTTGGATTCGACAGAGATGAAGGATTCAAGTTGTACCGCTTTGAAATCTCAACAATGTCCTGGAGAGAAAATGGAAATACATCTAACGAACGGCCAAGACGGAGAATTCTAGATTTAACGAATACGTTTTGTCCGAATGTAAAAGGCGTGATACAGTTATCGCGCGTTGTCAGTTAGGGCTGAAAGGAGCGTAGAAAAAGAGAATTCAACGAGATATTTGAAGCAGGAGGCTAACGAGCCGCCTCGATTCCAGGCTGCGCTCGCAGGCCGGCATGTAGACGGTAGTTAAGCCACTTCACACGTTACGACTTATTCAATTATGGTTACATCTAATGAATACAACATGAAGGGTTTAAAGGGTGCAACAAAAATCACCGCGCGTTTCACCCCTTCCCCGTCCAAACCTCGGGGAACAGAATTTCCGGCCGAGCTAGTCGAAGAAATACGATTTCAAAGCGAAATGCAAAACAGTGGTGGATTGCATTAAGAAACGTCGCGCGGCGTCAATTAATCGTTACAAAGGGGATGAAGTTTCCGGTGAATTTACGAGATAGGGGCTAACGGTTCAGACGCAAGAAGAATCTGAATGAACCGTATGCTTCGATCCCGGCGTATTCAGGTGTACAGTGCCGTTTTAAGTCCCCTTTTAACTTGAAAGATGACGATGTCTAGCTCGGCAGTCTAGCTTGGATGTCGAGAGATTTCAAAGTTTACTCCCCAACAAGGCGATTCGAATAGGCGATGCCCTACTTATTCCTAGCTGGTACATTATAACACACCCCTTAAACTGCCTCCCAGACGGGGGCCAAACACGAAACCGTATCCTAGCTAGAGTTCTGTTTGTCCAACCGAGATTCCGTCATCTTCCATTCTATTTACAGGAAAGAAGTAAATTCGGAGGCGGTCTATGTAGATAGGCACGGTCGCCGTGAAGTGCAGCTTGTGCAAACACCGTCCGGGCAAACGACCGCGAAGTTGAACGACCGTTGAGAAAGGAGAAAAGGGTCGACTTACCTTCGCAGGATCAGACTTCTCCGACTCGTCGTTGAAGGTCTGCGACCCCCTGGACATGGTGTTTCTACGGGGTGTGGTGCCATCTTGCGAGGGGCGCACGAACTCGATTCTGCCACCCTCGACGACGATGTTAGGGGCTGGTGGAAAATTCTCTGCGTTACCGACTGGGTCGCAGTAGCCCAGGAGCCCAGCCTTCTCGCCGTACAGGGGATGAATCTGTCTGTAAACGTCGGTAAAGGTATATCCTTCGTTAGAGGGTTGTGTTTCCAGATGGAGCTTCCAGTATGAGAGCGAAGGGTTGCGGAGGGTTGCGAAGGGTTGCGATCGCTTGCACAATTAGTGATTCGTTTTTATGCTCGTCCAGGATCGAACATGATTCGCCAATTCAAACGCTAAAACTACCCCCGAATTCTGTACAAACGCTTTGTTTAATAGGAAATGAACAATTTGTATGTCCGTGGAGCTTTCATCGGACACAATCGAATTTAGTAGCCTGCGCGAGTTGAAAATAGCTTTTTGATCGGGGAAACGTATCGCTGCAACGGGCCACGGTGTAATGAAATTAAAATCCAATCTGGGTTTAACTGTTCTATCGACAAATTCATTTCACGCTGTTTTGGTTCGCGCAATGGCAATGTTATAGGATCTTCTACTTGTTCTACGGAATCTGTATAATGGATAGTCTGAATAGGTAGTAATGAAGCGCGCAAGTGGCTCACATTATTTATTTGAATTTAGCAATTTAAAGGGGCAACCCACTTTTCCTCGGGCTCATTAAAGCCTCTTTGTAACGCGAAAATTGTAAGAGGCATTTACAGTGTTTGAAGAGGAGCAAACAGTAGTGAAAACTATGGTACTTTCTCATTTGTTGCTGCTCTGTTTTATGTATTAAAGGAGAAACGAGGGAAATAGGTTGGTATCGTGCAGCGTGCGGCTCTCAATTAATTAATCAAAGTGGAGTTGAAAATGCGGAGCCAGAGGCTGCTATTTAAATTGCAGGGAGGGCTTTTTGATGTGGTCACAACGAACTAAAACTGACCGTGTCCGATGGCGTAAAAATGTCGAGGGACAATTGCATTATCGCTAGTTGAATTTGCGCGACAGACGCTCGCTATTTAGATTAAAAAGTGCACGCGACTCACGCTTTTTCATTCTTTTGTGATGCGAGGCTAGCCTGGTAAAAACGTTTCGCAACTTGGGCACAGACTATGTGAAACTGGTAAATTGTAATTAATGGATAAAGTCCTTTCCACGGACAATTATTATTCTTTTACAGGCGAAACTGTTCAAAGCGTTTAATTACTAAAATGCAACCTTTAACGTTTTCAAACTGAACGCTCTATTCAACTCCTTTTCTTGGGCGTTTTACTCTGTTTTATAATTTAACCGAACCGATCAAGTTGATTTAAAAAAAATACAAAAATTGCAACAAGGGAATACAGTTAGTAGCTCTGAACATCTGACCTCAACAATTGTGATTGATGCATCGAATCAAAGGCTTCGTATCCAATCAATGGGACTTCGATTCTCAGCGATTAGAATTCTATAAGAGACTCTGACATCACCTAACGCATTACACGCGTTAGACACGCGTTTCAATGCATCGAGACGTTGTTGAGCAACCGGAAAACTGACCGACTTAGCCGAGTGACCTAAACGCTGACAAAGACGCTTGGCTGACTCCTTGAGTGTCTCAGTGACGATCGATTTTGCGAGGAGTGCAAATGTTAACAATATGGCAAAGGTCTGGCTTTAATAAAATTACAAACCAATAGATTTATGGTACCTGAAGCGCTACGACGAATTTATAAATAATTGGAAGAAGTATAAACGAAGGAGAAAAGATCGATTCTTTTTAATAAGGGTGTATGAAAAATATTTCTTATCGTTCACACAGAATTGCCATAAAACTCTGTATCGATTTCGCACCGACATAAAAGTTAATGCGGCAAAATAAATCGTCCACTCTTGCTCGAAATAAAGCCGCAAAGGATCTAAGGGCACCTATAAACTTTACGTTTATCACACGACACGGAGTGCATTTTTATGTTGCTGATTTTTACGGCACACGTACACTCGGCTATCTTTCTTCATTTGATACAATATCATTCTTTCGTACGAGTGAAAATTTTACGCGGTGTAACTTTGAAAGAAGTGATGCTTATTGGAGTACACGTTTAAATTCAAGGTACTCCAATAAAAAGGCTGAGAATCTGCTCGAGTAGTATAAAGATACCTGATTTTAGAATATTAGAATAAAGACCTTGATTTCGCAGCGGCGAATTGCAACGCTCAAGGGAACTATTCTACAACTGACCAGCTTGTAGTTGCGCTTGAATTGATGAACACAAATAGCACGGCAAGTATGCAAACGATGAAACTACGCGGAACAAACACACAACTATTTCACGGATAATGTCGGAGGTAGCGCTCGCACCCGGTCTATCGCACAACTGACTGTTTGGTCCTCGCGTGGAGTCTATCAAAACAGTGTCAGTGATTTCGGCGAGGACGGAAAATTCATTGGCTGTAAGATGATTGGAGTCTAGGAACCGTGCGTTTTTATGGCGGTGGAAATTTTATGAAACCGCGCGGCGTAACAAGGAGAATCGTAAACGCGAAACCCTCGCGAAAAAAATATAAATCTATCCTATCCAAACCACCCGTTGCTTATCGTTTGGGAGTTCCAATATCTGAAGAATATATTTTTCAAAATCGATTCACGTGGGAATCACGAGAATATTTTAATTATGCAGTGGAAAGCAACAATACTCTAATTACGGTTCTTCTGACATTTCCACCGCGTGACTTTCATGTTCCGGATGGGACCTTCTCTTCTGACTGCACAGCAGACAAAGCGAAACGTACGTGAGGACGAAAAATAAAAGAGAACTGCGGGGATACTTGATAGTAAGTGGTTTAGCCAGGGATCGCGATGGGGTGAATCTCGTCAGGTGGCGAGTCTGAGTTCACGGGGACTCGGTTCGTTGCCGACCGAAGGGGCTTGAAATACCACGTGTCGACGAGGAAATAAAATGGGCGTTTCAGTGTGCACGGCGAATGGTTATTGTGTTGCCAGGCTTATCGAACGTCAAGACTCTATCGAGGGGTGAATCTCGTCGGGTAGGGTGAAACGTACGAGCCTGGGTAAAAATAGAATTTCCCGAGCATGCCACGGGAAGTACGGTTTATTAACGCTTCTCGAAACTGAATAGGGCGGGGTTATTTCAGAAAAGAACTCTCCAAGCCGACAATAATCCAGTACTTCAATTACCTACTACCGCACGATTCTTCTTTTGACACGTAGAGACTGTTCCAAACACAAATTTTCTAGGCTTGCAATTAGAGTCGTAATGTATTGCAATATCACATCTCTGGTGGGTGGGCAAAGAAGTATAAGTCAGACTTATTAGTTTCGCAGGAGGACACTTTAAATATTTAAAGCACTGTGTAAGAACACTGCCCTCTTTAGTTAAAATGTCCTATCTAGCATTTTGAAACAACCGAGAAAACTGAAGTTTTATCATTTACTTTGTACCGTCCTTATTTCCCTTCATTCAAATTAAAACATGTTGTCATTATTTTGTAACAGCCTAATATATTTTTTGTAATAGGTATACCGGTAGGTAATGTATTATTAACGTACCAATTAATTAATTGTTTTAGATAGGATATTTTAACCATTTAGAAAGAAGTTAGGTTAAATACATTAGACTGTTTATAAATCTTTACGAAGCACGTAGAGTTTTCTAACTTTACTTAAAAGGTAAAAGACGTGTGGAACTTAAAATATTTCAACATATCTCAAAAAATGAAAAAATGCTAGATAGGACAGTTTAACTAAGGAGGGCAGAACAGGTGTTAAATTTTGGACGTGAATGTTGGTAACATATATGTTAAAAGAAACTTTTATCTTCAACTTCGATTCCCAAAATTTTGGTCGTGAAAGGTGATAACACAAATGTTAAAAGAAACTTTTATTTTTTACTTCGATTCACGAAAGAGCAACTGTTTAAGCTTTCACCAAAATTCGACTTATACTCGTTTGCCCGCCCACTAGAGACGTGTTAGTCCCATCGCTCTACAACTGAATAGCAAAATTGCAAATAAGAAATTACTACAGTAGCGCATTCAGGATTTAATTTTGGGGAAAACCGAGTTGAACGAATAAAAATATTTTGAATGCAAATTCAATAAAATTCATTTAGTGATTATAAAAATTTACTGAAAGAATAAAATCCACTTTTCTTCTTTTTACAAACCTCTCGGATTATTTGCCAGGGCCCACATATATTACCAGCAACTACAAACTTTCAATGTCAAACATTACTTTTAATAAGCCACTCTCGAAACATGGCAATTCTAATGCAATCAAGAAACCATCAATTTCATTCACTCAGTCGACCCTTTCAAAGCTCGACGGAATCGTACCCTGCCTTTAATTATCGTTTGAATTAGTACATTTTATCGAGATTCCATTGAGTCTCTCGCATATAGGTCGGAGCCCTTCAAAAGATGAAAAGCTCCGGCCGCGAGGAGAAAGTAAGTACTTCGGCACTTTCCGTCAAGTTTTCCAATTAAACCGAGTTTATTACGCGGGAAATTGAGGTCGAGGTTTCCATTTTTCTTTCACTCGATTGTAAAGGCGAGAAAGAATTACACACACGAAGTGGCTTACCTGGGTGATGGTATGGGGCGAGGCTTATCGAGCGCCAGATCCGAGCTGAGGGGCGAATCGGGTCCGCGGACGCTGGAAGCCCTACGCAAACAGAATTATCGTTAGTTCAATTACTATTCGGAAGCCAATATCTATCACGAGTTCTCTTACGTCTGCCAATCGAGTTCAATGACCAGCGGAGCGGCACACACTAGTCGTCCGCAAGTCGATTGAAACAGATAATATTTCACGAGAAGTCCGCAACCATAACCTTTTAAGCGATTCAATTGTAAACTCCATTTCAAATCACCGCGTACGATCGAAAATCTATTGACGCATGCGCAGAAGTCAGTGAACTCTATGCTTCACATTTGCCAATGGATCGGGAATCTTAAATTAGATGGTAAGGGGATGAAAACTTGCTGCATGTTTAATTACCTAAAGAAAAATAGCACCGTCTTCAAAGAAATAACAAAAATGCGCTGAAAAATAAAAAATAATTTTGTACCTTATTTAATCTACGACTCTCATATTTTTTAAGTCGGCGCCAGATTTACACAGTGCAAATGATGAGGCGCCGACTTAAAAAATATGAGAGTCGTAATTTAAATAAGGGAAAAAATTATTTTTTACCTTTTAGTGCATTTTTATTTTCTTGAACTCGGTTTCAATTTTTAAAACTTTTTTTTATTTTTAACTTTTTGGTTTTATATGTATCGACACAACATGCTGAGGAGATATGCGTGTACGTACATAAAATAATGATAATTAAGTGACAATTGTATTTATTCTTAACCAGAACTGTCAAAATATTGGGCCAATATTGATACAGTGTAAGATGGGATCACCCTCTTTCGAACAAAAATAAAAATCGGTCCATATGCTGAGGAGTTATGCAGGGACAAGCGTAAAAAAGAAAACTACATACGGGTCGAATCTATAACCTCCTCCTTTTTTAAGTCAGTTAAAAAGCAATTCATTGCCGATCAACTTCGGTGGTTAGACGGCAGCTGTAGAGCTGTCATTTTCACATTCTGTATATTTTACTAAATAGCCACACAAGACGCACTCACGTTACATACACAGTACAACGTTCGACCTGGAGGACGCATACGCGCTACTGTCCTCATGCTTGGGCTCTCGCTGAGTGTTCAAAAAAGCGCGCGGGATTTTGAAAGGCGTACAATCGATGACATAATGAAGAGCTCGGAGGCGATTTTCTATTTTCTCTTGGAAATGTAATGGAATCGTATTGCAATTGTAAATCGAAATGCCTTGAATAAAGAGCGATCGATAGATACAAAGAACTATAAATTAAATTGTAAAATTATGCGACTCACTATTCTGAATAACAAAATAACAGTTGAAACGGCAGTGCGTGCAATATTATTTCAGAGGATATCAGAACGACACTTTAAATACAAAACAATCTCGACTTATTGAATCTGTGCCGCTGAGAGTACTGTTATTACGTTGCGAGAATAAAATCTCTTCGACCGGCCGTAAATTACACGGTGCATGGTTTAAATTATTGGAAAATGAATATCTCCAGTGGACGGGTCAAACGATTATTCACAGAATATGCCTCACGGGAGGATAGCCACCCTTCTGTGCCATATAATATATCGACGTTGCTTTACTGTTTCGCATGTTCGGACGCGGCGAGAAACATCTCCCGCGTCGTCTCATGAATTTCTTTTATCGAAGTGCGTATAATTCGTCGCGGTTACGCAAGGCTCAAGGACTGGGTGCTATACTTTTACGAATCTGCCGGGCAAATAGCCGCGCGAGCCCGTGTGTCCGGCGTTAATGCAGAATTCGTTTTCGCGGGCTGCGCCTCCAGCGGATCTACACTACGTTTGTCGCCCGTGTATCGGAAAGAGGATGCTGGGATCGGCGGTGGGCGATTACGCAATCGCGATTCAGTTCCCACCTCTCCCGTGTTACGACGCAATATTTATATTTCAACCGTACGACGACTCGATATCGGGAGTACGCTTTCCTGCGAGCGGACCGTAACTCAACTTCTGGCGCCTGGCGTACGCGACATAAATTAATAAGTCGGACGAATAAACGCGACAGCCGCGGATACTTTACGGGCGATCGTAGAATTAATACGCCTTTCGTTTTACGCTGGCCCCTCGATGCATCGACCCGATTGCATGACCGGGGCGATAAATATGTCTATGCCGGGGGGGGGGGGGGGCCTGAATCTGATTGTTCAGTCGATGCATGTCTTCATGTGAAGATTACGCAATTGTCAGAACAAATTTTATTTCAGCCGCAGAGAGAACGGTAGCTAATCGACCGAGTTGCGCTAATAACTCTTTTAACCAGGCGTTGGTCAGGTGGGGTCTCACGGACCCCAGATTTGAAATTGAGTATAACTTCTTAACAACGCGTGGCAGTGTTATTTAGTTTGCTCATTATATAAGCTATTTAGGAAGTATATTTTTGTTGAAAATTAAACATGTTTAATTAGTTAAGTATTCTTGGGTAATAAAAATTTAATTAAAGATATGGATTTCTATAAAACACTAAATTAATTGCGGGGTCTGTGGGACCCCGCGTTACTACTCTTGTTACATTTCCCCACGTTACCAACGCCGGGTTAATGGATAGGTATTCCAGGAGTTTAATGATCTTAAGGGGAGAACCTGTTTTAGGACACTGAAAAAGGTGATTTACGCGAATTCTCTTAATGAAGAAAAATAAATTCGAATTTTCCAAAGATATAGGAGTATTTTAATATATATTTATATAATACAAAAAAATTAATTGAAAATTTTCAAGTTTATTGTACCGAAATTGATTTATCATTGATGTGTCTCGCCACTGGAATTGTGAAATGTCGGGAAAAATGCAGTCAAAATAAAAAAGCTGAAGTTTCTCTTAATTTTCATAAACTTAGATCGTCGATGAACTGAAAAAATGAGAGAAAAATCTCAAATTTAAAAAATGATGTGACTTTAAAGCAGGGCTGCACAAGGAGCTGTTTTCAGCGCCTAGCGGCAAGCAACCCGCCTGTCCCGTTGCTAAGGTTAGAATCGGTGAGGAGAACTGCAGTAGTGTATGTGCGTGCTCGTAGGCTCGTAGCGTCAGTATATATGGCTGGGTTCAAGTCATACCAAATGCACATACAGTAATGCAGTTCTCGTCACCGAATCTAACCTTAGCAACGGGACAGAAGGGTTGCTCGCCACTAAGCGCCGAATACAGCTCCTTGTGCAGCCCTGCTTTAAAGGAAAAATTTCGATGTTTTTAAGCAAAAAACATGGTTTAATTGAATATTTTTCATAAACGTTTTTAGTTCGCCGACAATGGTTAGTCATTATTTAACTAAAAAGCCCCGAGGAAAAGCAATCGGTCGGTTTTTGTGCTATCTTTCCCACCATTTCACAATTCCAGTGGCAAGACGCACAAATGATTAATCAATTCCAGCGCGACAAACATGAAATTTTTCAATTAAACTTTTTTTATATTGTATGAATATATATTAAAATACCCCCAAAGGGTTGGAAACATCGAATTTATTTTTTTTTATTTTTCTTTATTATAAAAATTCGCGAAAATCACTTTTTTCAGCGTTCTAAACCAGGTTCTTCTTAGGGGTCGTTCTTAAATTACGTACCTAAGGGCAATTCTTGCGTTTCCTTACCCCGTCCATCCCCAGTATAAGAATTTGTAAGATTTTATATTTCATTCATATATTTCTCATCCCCCTTCCTTACGTAATATTTTTTACATTGCCTTTTTAGCAGTTATTAAAATTCTTTTAAAGATTTATATAGGTAATTTATTTAACTTGGTTTCCTGTGTGCGATGAAACATCGTTTTTTAGGGTACCCATATCGAAAATTAGGTTAAAAAGATCTTACGTAAGGCGCTACCTGACACTCTCTCCCCCCTTTCTAACAAAACGTAAGAAATTCGCGACCCTCGCCCCCTCCACCCCCAAAAACCTTCCATAATTTAAAAACGATCCCTTAAGAAACTTAGATATCATCGAGAAGCCGAGATTATCAATGAAGTTTCCAGATTTCTGAGGATTTCTCTTGAAAATGCAATAGATTTTGCAACGCAGAATAGAATACTTCGAAACTTGCTTGTGCTTGCTCTAAATTGGGAGCAGGTTGGTACGGTGATTAATTTCGGAGGTCCAGTTTATTCGCTGGACCGCCGACATCAACTATCTCGGGCAAAGAAGTTACTTTCCGCACCAACAAACCCGCTCCGCCCTATACAGGAACTTTCTAATGCTGTGATTAATGTGCGGTTTGAGGTAGTTCGGACACGGGCTAAGAAGTTTAACCTGATTGACTGATACTGGAAGCTGCCGTTTCGCTGTCTCATCCCTAATCCTCCGGAAACTGTACTCCACGCCAAGAGGAATTACGACGGCAATTACTCCTGTGTTTTGTAAGAGAGCCGTGAACTCTTTTAATCCAGCGGCCATGATTAATTACTACTTCGCGAGCTTGGCAGTGGCGCCTTCCGGAAACTACCTCAGGCTCGCAAAAACTGTGAACCGTGTCGCCGTAAGATACATATTACTTCCTCAAACACGAAGAGGAATCTTCAGAGGAATTTTCAGTCAAACGGACGCGCAGAAAAAGCTGAGTTTATAGATGGAACGGCTGTAATGCATTGTGCAGCGTCTTCTCGAAATTCAGTGCTGTTTTCATTCATACCATAAGCAGCGAAACAAGAGAAAATGGAGGAATATAATCAGCAACGCGATTCGTTTCTCGATTTCAAGCTCTTAAACCGTTATTTCCATGATTAATATCCGGAGAGAAACAGAAGTATTTCAGTGAAACGAGGGAGGGATACCACTCGATGTGGACTTCCAGTCAGGAAACGTGTAATTACGAGGCTGCGGCTAATTAATAATAATCATCCGCGGGTCGGTCCCCGTGATAAAGCCTGTACATTATCGCGGGACTCGGCTAAAGCAGTCGTTTGTAATTACGTCTGCCTTCAGAAGTGGCGATCTGGCCGCGCAAACGTTAACACGTATTTATCTCAATTAAAATGCCGGCTCGTTCTGAAAACGTCTACGATCGCTTGTACACCGCCAGATCTGCCATTAATCAATTAAGGAGAGTCGGGGAGGATGTTTGCAATTAGATCTTCGAGATCACGATCGTCTGTCCGATTGATTTTGCAAATGCGAGCGAACCCGTTTTCTTCGAATGAAGCATTACGAGCGTCGATGTTTAATTAATCCAACGGGCGCAGTAAATGGACGCGTCTCGCAATGAAAAACCTTAACTAATTGTACCGCAGACCTTATCTTCCTACTTTGATACATATTCCGCTCTTGCAATATTTGCCAACAACCGGTCTAATGTCAAAATACCAAATCTAGAGTGTTCCCGTATTGAGAGCAGAGAATTAAAGGGGAGAATTAAAATTACATCCACCTAGAGGTCCGGAAAAAGCATACAAGTTCGGGAATTTTTTTGGGGAAAAGTATAAGTGAAAATCACACACAATGTTTTTCTACTAAAAGATACATATTTTAACTATATTATTCTAAATTTTTATGAGATATTATTATTAACTAAAGGAGACATCGGCTTGGATATGAGTCATGTTTTTCTTTCTAAGCATTAGCTGGTGGACATTCCCTAGGCCAAACGATGCATCTGAAAGCAACAATTCAACCAGATTTTAAAAATAAATAACTTTCAGAAGTACCTGACGTTCTTCGAATTTTAATATTGTATTTTGGTAAAAAAGGGCGGCCGTTTGAAGTTGAAATATCGAATTTCGGTGATAATTCTTTTCTTTTTTCCAAGAAGGCTCTGCAATTATTTCCATTATTGCAAAATTGAAAGCAAAATTTAAAAATATGAGAACTTCAGATACTTCTGAAAGTTATTTATTTTTAAAATCTATTTGAATTCTTGCTTTCAGATGCATCGGCTGGCCTAGGGAATGTCCACCAACTAATGCTTCACAAAAAAACACGACTCATATCCTAGCTGATATCTCCTTTAGTTAATAATAACATCTCATGAAAATTTAGAATAATATAGTTAAAATATGTATCTTTTATTAGAAAAACATTGTCTATGATTTTCACTTATACTTTCCCCCCCAAAAAAGTCCCGACTTGTATGCATTTTCTGGATCTCTAGGTGGATGTAACGATGGCAACGATGATGCTACTATTGGCACTCGAAGAATGGCCGCTTCCTGGTTTCGCATAACATCATTATCCCTACGATGCTATTAGTAATGGGCACCGGAAGCTTTCACAGAGATTTTATTTCGCAACGGGACAGGCATGCACGCGCAGCTGGAGCGAGCAAAAAAACGGATCGATTTCTCGTGTGCCGGAGAACCGGATACCAGATATGAATTTTCACGAGAGAGATTTCTGATTAATTTAATAATTCGTCCGTGGTAGACGTTATCGCGGCCATTACATGGTAAAATACACCGTTACACCGCGTTGTTAGCGTAACAAAAACAGGCAATTATTCCGCACAACCATTTCTCGTGCAATTTGGTTCCTGCAACATCTGCCTCAGCTTAAAACAGCAATTCTGCCTCCGAAATTATTAGGATGGTCGATAGTTTCGCCGCATTTCTCATTTTTTAAACATTTTATTATCATGTACTACAACAGTATTTATTACCATCGATCGAGCACGCCCCTAAAATGCAAAAACAGCGCCCCAAGGTACACATTGGTATTGCGTGCGGTCAGATGTTAATTTCGCACGCACCAGGCTTTCGCATGCATCGAATTCGCGTACAGGGTAAAAAACCTAACGAAGGGAAAAACAGCTAAATAGTATTCTCAATTACGCATGCTCGGTTTCCTTTGATATTGCGATTCGCATGTTTTATTCGGACGTATACTCGAATTCCATTATCGATGCCGTGGAATTGAGCGAAATAGAAAAGATATATAGCAGAACTTCTTTCATCTAGATATTAAGAACTATCTCGTTTTCGAACTTTTTAATTCTGACTCCGCGTGCGAAACCACGGATTTGCATATTCGCGATTGATGGCGAGCGACTGATCCGCGGACGAAGCGAGCGAAAAAAGAATCCTCCCGGAAAAAAGGGGGAGTAGACAGCTCGACCATCCTTTTACAGGAGCAGCTGACAGACCGCCTCGAGCATTTTCATCAGACGTACCTTTCCACCTCTTTCGATGTTCCCGCCCGCGATCAAATGTGAGGCCCGTTCAAGTCGTTTTAATTAAAATCGACAGAAACTCCGGAGCGATATGAAGTTACGCTCTGCTGGATTTTATCATTTCCTATTTATTAAACACGCGACGCTAACGGCGATCTGCAGTTGAAATCTTTGAAACGTTCGTGCCCGTGTCACTATCTCATGCATAAAACCAATTCACTGGACTTAAAAAATTCATATGTCAGCACCAAGTGGGTATACATAATTTGTACCTTAAAATCTGATGACCAGGTTACACAAACAACGCAGTGGACAATCTTACAAATATTCTACTTTACCCACCAGTCCACCTATGAATCTCCAAGTAGAATCCATTTAAAATTTATAAATTTCACAGACATTGATTTACTATGATAAAGGTATAATAGAAGCTCGATTAATCGAGGCGTCTCAAAATTGCATGGAAAAAAGTGTTCGTAACGAAAAATCGCGTACACGTCTGTTACCTGTTCGCGAAACAGATGGCGGAAAGGGTAGAGAACACGAGGGATAGAAGAAACGAAGCAACCAGCACCCTTTGTGAACGACATGGCGAGCTCGAGGGCGTTTTAACATGCCACGCGTTTTCTCGCGCGATCCATTCGTCGTTCTTTAAACCATTTGCCTTTCCCCACCCGCGACGAGCCGCCCCGTTCCTCCGAGGAAGCCTAGACGACGTTGAATTCGCACAAAACGTGCATTAGCTGCAGGAATCCGCGTCGGTGGCTGCGTCTCGCCCGGAGTGCTCTCCATCGAAACTGTCGTCGCCCTTTGCGATAAAGCGTTTGCACTGCGACGTCTTCCGGGGGTCGATCTAATAAGCTCGACTTGAGGAAAGAAAGCGAACCGCAAAGTTTGTCAACGTTTCGTCTTTGAACGAAGAAGAAGGAGGGTTGAGACGTTAAAGGAAAGGGGGTTGGGAAGTGAAGTGGTATGAGTCTAGATTCTAGAAGAAACCCAAGGGAGTAAAGGAAGAAACGTTCAAACATTCAAGATATTGGAATTGTTATTTAGAATCCAGGACTGTTAGAATCTGTGATAGTTTCTACCTATGAAATAGGAGAGAATTGCCTATATTGGACCGGCTCCTAGATTGGACCATTTGTATATCTCGATAAACAAATATATTTGCAGCGGTTTTTTTTGGCTACATTGATTTAGGAAGTGGAGATGGAACTTGCGAGAACAGCGATACGGTTATTCATTAGTTTGTCGATCACCGTCGTCGAAATATAGAAACACGTGGTGCGCGATCATTATTTTGCGTGCTATTTCAAGTGAATTTCTTTCTACAACTTGTAAGTACTATAATTTTAAATGATACTAGTGTAAAGTGTGCTGTCTTAGCTACAACTTCATGTCCTTACTTCTCCATATTCCTTTAAGTATAACAATGAAAACATATCTTTTTTATGCAACCAACCAGTTGCCTAATATTGGACCATCACTAGTTGCTTAAATTGGACCGGTCCATTTTAGGATACAATCTATGTTATGGTAGCGAATAGTTAAAATCATACTAAAAAATTTTTTAAAAACAATTAAAACCGACTTCAAGAAAATAAAATTGCACTAAAAAGTAAAAAATAATTTTTTCCCTTATTTAATCTACGACTCTCATATTTTTTAAGTCGGCGCCAGATTTACACAGTGTAAATGATGAGGCACCGACTTAAAAAATATGAGAATACCGTAAGTTAAATAAGGGAAAAAATTATTTTTTACTTTTTAGTGTAATTTTATTCTTTTGAAGTCGCTTTTAATTTTTTTATTTTTAACTGTTTAGTTTTATATATATTGACACAACATGCTCAGGAGATATATGCGTTCGTATATAAAATAATAATAATTAGGTGACAATAGTCTTTATTATTAACCAAAACTGGCACATCGCCCTCTTTCGAATAAAAAAAGGATCATCAAAATCGGCCCATATTCTGGGGAATTATGCGGGGACAAATATAAAAAAACCATCAAAACAACGTACTATTGCACTACATGCACCGTAAAATGCTTGTTGCTTCCTGTTTCTATTTTTTTTCAATGCCCTGATCAGTGTTTTTTAGATTGTATATTTAAATTCATTGATTTTTAGGAGCGGTCCAAAGTAGGAAACCGGTAGTCCAAATTACGAAACCGGTTGCCTGGAATGGACCGAAGTCATTAGTTTAGTTTCTTTGAGATATTATTTTAATCACATATTTTATCAACATATTAAATACATGATAAAATCTACATAAAATGTAGATCTTTTTCCCGTTTCTGTTTGCTTTCTTCAATGTGTTATGTCCGTGTAGAAGAGAAAAATAAAAAAGTGGTCCAACATAGGCAACCTTCCCCTATGTGTGATTTTGTCATCTCTGATAAAGAAAAGATAAGTTTCACTGACTTACGGTTCAACGCTACAAGCCAGGATAAGTAATAGTGTTCAAGAAGCAATATGTCGAAGATGTTCCTGGTTTGTTGAAATTTCGCGAGCTCGGTAGACCGCAACAGAAATCTTAATATTATGCCGAAAATTATCCGCTCCCCGCCGAGAGGGGCGAAGGCGTTTCAGCAAGGAAAACAGAGCTCGTTGGTGGAAAGGCGGGAACCCCGTCAACTGAAGCAATAACTGACACGCAACTTGCCAAGGGAAATAAACTCGCGGCTCGCCACCCTCGCGTACACCGCGCCCGTATAAATTTCACCGCTTTCCGTAATTCCTCCTAGATCGTGACGCAATGATCGCGGCGTTACGCAAGCAAAACGCCAACAATATACATCCTGAAACCGTTCCTGGTTCCGGGTGGCTAAATAACCGCGGTTAAAAACGTTACCATAATCTGTGAAAATGGCAATCCCAACTTGTGAACCGCAGCGTTTATTGTGCAATGTTTATAAAGTGAATTCTGTCCCCAAGGAGAAAAAACTTAACATGGACACTTTCATTGCCGCTTAGAAGTCTTCGCTGCAAATATATGTAGAAATATCATTGAAAATTTAAATCACATAATACACGCCCCGTGATAAAGTCGTTGAGACTAAATAGAAAGGAATAAAAAAAAAGCGAACACGTCCGTTGAGAGAGTGTTTCCAAGGCAAATAATGTAAAAAGAATAACTAACTAGACCGCACCAGGTGAATCACCCCGTTTAATTAGTCATGCTTAGCGTAATGGAGATGAAAGCCTCTAATAAAAGTAACGTCATCCTCAGGGATCGATTTTATGCATACCTAGCAACCATCGCCGGCCGCGTAACATCTATTTTGATAATCCTTTAACCGTGTACCAGGAGAGGATACTGCACGATGGTCGAATAATTCACGCAAAGCCGCTTTGTAGTGAACATCACGGAGTGGTAAGGAGGCTTGTTATTAACACATCAAAACGGGTCTGGAAATTGCGCATCAGAAGCAATTTCCGCCCAAACATACTCGAGGCTCGTTTAGTGCAGGCCGGAGAAAAGCGAGGGTATTAATCTCTTCCGTCTTTAGCCGGTCATAGTGTACGACGAATCGTAATTCACGGTGCTCCTTCGGCTTCCTGGCACGGTGTGCATGAGTTTGCCTGGCTTGGCCGACGAACAGGAGTGGGTCTGCCTTTACGTCCATCAGGGGCTCAGCCAGTGGAACGAGGATACTTCTAATGCGTAGGAGGTCCTCAGGTGCACGCACCGTTGCTCGTAAACTGATCGTTTACGCACATCGAAATGGAGATGAAGGCGTGCTTGCAGAAAAACTTATATTTCTTCCTTACGTATTTTCACTGCAGTCAGTTTGTTCTGCGAGTACCTATTACTTTCGATGCCGTGGGACCTGCCCCTGTGGTAGAGGAAACCTGTACAAAACCGTGGACCAGGGCAAAACCGTATACCATACTTATTCCTCAAAATAAATGAGAGAATCCCACGCGCGTTTGGCAATTGTTTTTCGCCATATTGGACTGTTAGTCAACAGAGATTCGTGACGAAATGCGTAGGCTCCAGCGAATTATTAAATTGATTCTGTTTCTAAGTGTTCCGATCTTATTTTCGACTTTAAGTGGACTATACAGTGTTTTGGTAATTCGAATGTATGTTACATGAAGATATCTATTAATAGTATCTATGTCTATTATATTTTGAAGATCGTGGCTGATTGTTGTTATTTTCATATTTAGCGGCAACCAAAAGTGTAGGTGCTTACGTCTCGGAACACAATCGTGCGGGGTAAAAGCGTACCTCGCTATTTCTAGCAACAACAAGAAGAAAACACCTACTCTAAATATAGAACAATTCATAAAAGTACGTATACACGACGACACTTTTGTGTCTAGATCAAGTTATACATCAAGTGTCGGCGTGGGGACAGTGTCCTAGACTGGCAGAGATGGGCAAAAAATTATTTGAAATAAAAATTTGTGTGCGCAATTTTTTTTTCAAATAATTGTTTGCCCATCTCTGTAGACTGGTGTAGCTAAAGCAAGTTGCAGTGTCCTGAGACTAGCTGCAACTACCGTGTGGACGGGTGAACTTCAATGTTGGACTGCTCTAGGCAGTTTCCAATCTTTCGGAAATTTTTCGCGGGTGTCGCAAGACTCAAACATCAGCTAGATTTTAACTCCACTTTTAATTCTTTTCCTAAATGTGTGACCGAGTGGAAATGTATCGGCGAATGGGAATTTATCGTATTATTACTAATTCTCTGATTGGGTCTTAGTATCTAAGGACATTGTGTAATAAACAAAATATATTTTAAACGATCTGGTTTGTAAAGCGGTCATTCTACAGCCGTACGCGAAGGTGGAGATATTCTCGTGTACGCCTACTTCGTTTAGAAATTTTATCTGTTGTAAGGTTCAGTTTTAACCACACTTGATTCGCGCAAACAGACCGAGTGAACTCCCAATCTATTACCTGAAGTTTGAATCTAGAGACGTGTGGACGCACGCGACACTTCTTGCTGCCATTCGTTCTCGATACAAGTGTACGACACTGCTCTAGATTAAAAAATTGCGATACGTGTGGACACTGCTAGACATACAGTGAGTAAAAAAAGTATTGGCACACTTTTTAAAATCGCATAACATTTTTAGAATTGGTCCAAACGACATGAGTTTTTTTTAGAAGGTAGAAGGAATAGTTTGCTAAGTGACGTATTTCGTAGTTTTGAAAAAAAATTAAATTTGTCGGAATAGCAAAAAGAATAGTAAAGGCCGTTTCTTCAACTTTTTTTTCTGAGCCTGTAACGAAAATTCAAAAAACCCGTTTGTAGATTTAAGTAAGCTGTATACATGCTGAAAATTTCATCAAAATCGGTTAACGGTGCTCTGAGTTACAAACGTTTAATGATCGCACAATAAGGTCGAAAATCGCGAAATACCCGAAATCAAGCGATTTTCGACCTTATTGTGCGATCATTAAACGTTTGTAACTCAGAGCACCGTTAACCGATTTTGATGAAATTTTCAGCATGTATACAGCTTACTTAAATCTACAAACGGGTTTTTTGAATTTTCGTTACAGGCTCAGAAAAAAAAAGTTGAAGAAACGGCCTTTACTATTCTTTTTGCTATTCCGACAAATTTAATTTTTTTTCAAAACTACGAAATACGTCACTTAGCAAACTATTCCTTCTACCTTCTAAAAAAAACTCATGTCGTTTGGACCAATTCTAAAAATGTTATGCGATTTTAAAAAGTGTGCCAATACTTTTTTTACTCACTGTAAGTGTCTTGATCTAGACACAAAAGTGTCGTCGTGTATACGTACCTTAAGAGCTAAAAACCAGAAATTGACGAACAAAAAATGCAAACCAAAGAAACGTAGAGAAAATAATGTTGAAAATAATTTTGGTGTGTACATGATGAGCCACCCAAGACAAGCCATCTGAATAACTTCTATAATTTTTTAGAATAGAAAGAAATGTTTGAGACAAAAGTTGTTTGGTTCCGAGGAGCGCATTACGTCGTGGATAGAACTTAATACTATTGTTGTTACTTTAGATCGGGGAAAAATGGTATAGTGCACACGATGTTGCCCACTCAATGGAGCAAAATCGGAAAAAGAACCGGGTTTGTTTTATTGTTAAATTAAGTAGCCTGTTTGGACTTTTCAATTATATTTTTATTATTTTGTGTTGTTTATGAGAACATTTAATAAATACCGTTTTCATTACCCAATTTGTTTTATAATTTAAAAAGTTATTGACCTAGAGCCTTGAGTATACGGTTTTGAGCAGGTTTCTCTTATATTGAGCCTAACAGCGATGTGAATAAAATATATAGAAACTGGTGACGATAAGTCACACGAATACGTAAACAGTACTGGAAATCAGGAAATTAATTTGGTGCGCGAGGATTGACTACTCGCTCGATGGCTGACCAAGGACGTACCTGTACCACTTTCCGCCTAAATCTCTCGCACAACAGTTTCTGAACTCTGAAAAGCTGCTCATCTCGATCCAAATTAACAAAGCAACTAATCCCCATGTATACATTCTTATAATTTTCATAGCAGCCAAGGGTATCAAATGGTCTTCATAATAGTCCAGGATTTCTGTCACAGATCGACACACTTTCCATTTCAATTTGCAAAGCCTGCCTGTGCAGGTTTTATAAGAAGTTCCCTTGCCACGAATAACCTGGATTCGGGTCCGCCTTCGTTATTAACGACGCGAGAATTTCGCCAAGTTAAAGTTTCATCAGCCGAGTGTCAAGAGCGGTAATTCCCCGCAGCCTGTCTCTCTCGTTAGCAGAAAGCTCGACGGCGACGCGAAGTGGAAGCTGTGGTTCTTCCAGAAGGATATTGTGTTACATCACGGGGACGAGACCTGAAGCTGTTAATGCACCAGCATCTGACACCAACTTCGTTCCTGGAATATGCATCGAGAGTGTACCGTTCCGTTACCGGTCGCGTCGCTTCGCTGTCGCGGATTATGCAATGCAAAATGAACGGGAAAGGAGGTTTTATCTTTTTCCTTTGTTAATTAAATCGCCCCCTCTCGTGTTACACGCCGCACGATTCCGTGCTCCAGGCGGCCGGAGGCAGCTTGGGAATGAAATTGTCTCGAATTTTCAAGAGTGCCGACGCGTACCGTAAATTTTCCTCGAGGACGAGCTGCACCTTTCAAGCTGACCTTTGCTTCCACTTGAGTTTAGTTTCGAGGCGTCTCGTTACTAACTTCCTCGCCATTCTAAGAACACGTACGACTTTCAAGTCAAACGAAGACGTTACTAATTTAATGTCGGTTTGGTAAAATGCAAGAGGGCTTGGGAAGATTGCGAAGATAAGTCGCAGGGAGGGTTCCATCCTTGTCTGACGATCTATAATATTTTGCTTCAATTACCTTGGAAAGGAAGTTGCCGAGAGATTTTTTCGGCGACCTCTTTCGCAGCTCATTACACCGCGAAACTACGCTCGTCGTACGGAATCAGCAGCCTCTTTATCTAACCTGCAGGCCAGCGTCGTCATCTGGCAAACATTTTTTCCCCCCAGGGGGACTCTCTTATTTTTCCCTCGTCTCATCAAAGAGCTCAGCGCTACCGCGGGGTTTAAGTTACAACCGGGCGAATCTTGAGTGCGAAATAACTCGCCTTCTTGGTGGCCACTCTCTTCTCCGAGGCACGATTTTTCGGCCGCAGGGACGTTACCGTTGCATTTTTTTACGGAAAAGGAGGCAGCCGACCAGCACCCGACAAATTAGGTTTCGCCGGGACGAGAATGAGATTTTCGTTCTGCCGTTTTCGTGGATTTCGCCTCGTTTCGTGTCACGTAGGTAATCCCCTTCCCTTTATTTTTTATTAAGGAATCTGTGTGAAACTTTTCGTCCTTGTTCCTCAGCGCGGCAAAATAATCCTCGAGGATCAAGTTTCTCCGAGATATATGTGAGACACATTATTTTCTGCTTTGGTAGAATAATACTTACTCTTCCCCTTAAAATGCCAGTGCTCAGAATTTTCATGCTTTTCGCGAAGGCAGACGTAGAGAACCTAGTAGCTTCACCTTCTTACCTGCAACAAGAAAATATACATTTTTCTTAGAAATCGTATTTTCACGGATCAAGTATTCAGTTACGAGATGCATTAATTATTTAGAATGTATGAGTGAATAATCAGAGGACGTAAATATTCGCAGCAATTCTGTACCAGAAAGAAACATTTGAGAACCTCCCTTACAATTCCCACTGAATGTTTCACTTCCACGAATATTCCAAACTTGGACTGTAAATGTAACACGGCTTTATGCCACGTCACGATTCTATACTTCACAGTTTTCCATCAAGCGCAACACTGAGGCATCGCGAGAAATAAAATCGTCGCAGGTGTTCAACGACTTCGTAAATCCCGCCAAGGACTCTCCCTATCTCCCGTCGCAAAGCTTCCATCCTGCTTTTTATCTCGCTGTCTCGAAAAAAAAAGAAAAATAAAAAAGCATAAAAGGAGAAAACATTTCAGCAAGACCGACTGCATCTTTCACCGAAGAGAGATTTGCTCTCGGGAGCCGTCGAGCTGTACAGAGTGGTCTAAAGTACGAGGTCGAAGAAATACAGCGATATTTACTTGTGGATATTTGCGATTCTTAGGTCTCAAACCCTTGCCAATAAAATGGTAATTTTTGCGTAATCCTATACCACAACGATCTCGCGTATACAGCAGAAACTAAACCCACAGGCTGGAACCAAACAGTTGCCTGCATATCATCTTATCTCCATCGAGGTTGATTCACAGACCCCTGCCAACTATACATTTTTCTGTCCATTTCTGCCGACTACCGTGTGCCCCTAAATCCTTCGACCTCTCCTTTAGACCACCCTGTATCATCCAAGCTGTTTCCCATCCGGCACCGTCTTCAACGGGCCACTAAAAGTCCCGCGGAGCACCGGTAATATTTCCTCGCTATCTCGCGGTGCCATTTTCGTTCAGCTCGTACCAATAGCCGCGGTGGTTTACAGCCGGTCCGCGAGAGCACCGTTACACGGTTGCACCGCTTAAAATGAAGCACAACAAGCCCGATAGGCGCGTAAAACGTCCTGCCACGCGGATTAATATTATCCGCTCCGCGGCCAGCTACGCGGTGTTCGCGGAGAAGCCGCGGGCCTCCGAGCTGTCGCCAGCCTTAATGATAATGCCACCGACGAGTCGCAGGCAAATATTCCGCGTTTATTGCTGTCCGGTAGCTGTACCCCGTTTTACGGCGTCGTTTCTCCCGTGAGGGACAGGCGGGCATTAATTCGGCCGCGTATGCGCGCTGGGCCATCTAATTCTTGTTCGATTCAAAGTGGTCGCGCGAAATTGTTGCGTCTTTGTTGCGATTTAAGTAATCTTGAGGGGAGCCGAGTTGAAGGGATAAAAATATTTTGAATGCAAATTCAATAAAATTCTTTGGGTGATTATACAAATTTATTTAAAAATCCAGTTTTCTTTTCTTTTTACAGAGGCCCGTTTTTTAGGGGTGCCAGGGCCCCTTGGCCCTCCTCTGGGTGCGCCACTGGGGATGGATATCAGGTTGCTTCCATGGGGAATATTTAACTTAGAGTTGGATAGTTAGTCGGCAGAGACGAATGTATTCTGATAAGGTTAAGGTACTATAGGGTAAATCCGGGAGACGAGGTCGACCTAATATAAAATGGCTATTAAAACTAATACAGGTATTACTTATTTTATCAGAACAAACCTAATATGTTCAAAATTTTATGCTGATTCAGAAAAACGGGTCGATATTCGCTTTAAGACAATATTTACTGTAAATCGGATTGAAAAGTGAAGTCACGACATCTGATCACCTCTTCCAAGGTGCCGGGAGAAATGGTTTTCGTCGTTGGCAGAGGCCACTCGCATAATTATTCATGGAAAAATAACAAAGAAGAAAGCAAAATTATTTATGAGTGAATACAACTACAGATTCATTGATATTTAATTTGTTTACGCTAAACAAGTAAAGAACACATCAAAGATAAAGTGAACTACCTACCGGCGATTAGCAAAGTAAATGAATACAAAAGTGAATAAATAAAATAAATAATAATAATAATAAAATAATGATAAAAAATAAAAATATAAATAAAAATAATAAAAAAATCACAACTCGACCATCTCTCCTTTCTGCGGCGAGAGATGGTCTTCTCGTTAGTTTTGAGAGGAAGAGTTAATATGGCTAAACACTTTGGCTGCATTGTCCCTCAATATCTCTACTATCTTATTATTCCCAAACATTGAACGAAAATAAACTTAAAACTATATTTTAAATACGATTCTGTACACCGTTGTTTGACAAAAGAGGTTAAATGTAACCTCAGTTTATCTTTTATACCCTGTAAATCTAGAAAAACACAGCAGGAACCGAAGTGACGCGATTCATTCAATTGTTTGGCTTCTAGAGAAGTATTTGAGCTGCACTTTAACGCGTTTTTACGTATAGAGTCTGAAATATAGCGACTCGACCAACTCTCCGGCCCGACCGCGTCTCCCGGATTTACCCTACCGAAGGAATCGGTATTCACGTGCCGCTATACCGTATACCGAATTCACTATAGACCTCTTGCTATGTTGTTGATAGGGTGACAATGGTAGCTAACAAATGACAGTAGAAAAAGTTGGAATCACAATGATCATATGAAGTAGGTCTAAAGCTGGGAATCCACTTTAAAAAATTAGTTTCAACACATTCTTATAGAACCGTTTCCACCAAAAGCTAAGTTAAGTTGTGCCATGCTTCATCAATACATCCATTTCCACCAAAAGCTAAGTTTCTGTACTGCGTTTCTTGTTATGTCTCCGGAAAATCGCTCACAGGGCAATCTCGTGCTACGTCGAGCTAACCCCCAAAAAAACATAGCACAAAAACGTTGCTTTCGGTGGAAAGTGGCGTATTGACGCTGTTTTTTTTTTAGCATGGCACAGCTTAGCTTAGCTTTTGGTGGAAACGGTTCCATAAGAATGTATTGAATTTTGTAAAGCATGACTTTGCTTAGCATAGCTTCCAGGAGGATTCCCAGTTTAAGAAGCTGATTCGGAAGTGCAACGTCGAAGCGTCGTAACGAAAAGCTTCGACCGCAGTCAGCCGAAGTACATTATTAAAGTAACGCTTCTGGAGCTGGGCATAAAATGCCGCGAGCGTCGTAAATCTCGCCGATGGGAGCGCGACGCCAAGGGAGCGGGAGCGACAAGGACCGTGGAAAAACCATCAAACAACGGGCCAGACGATTCTCATTGCTAACGAGCCTAAAAACGAGGCACGGTGGCCCGGCGCGAGCGTTCGCTTTGAGTTCAGTGGCCACGACACCGTTTTAAAGGGCCGTTCGCACGCCGCAGGAATACCGAGCCGTATGATTCTAAGTGGTTCGTAATAGACTTTCGGGAAACAGGCGCTTTTAGAATTTCACCGAGGGGCGGTGATTCACCATTTCCCACGTGAGAATGCGACGGAAGCAGTGGAAGACGAAGAGAAGAAGGGGGTCAAGCGAGATTTCGGCCGCGATTCCGTATGCGTGCAGCTGTCGGTCGCCTCTACTCTCTCTTTCTCTCTCGCTCTCGCGCTGCGCCTCCTTGTAGCGGGGCCTGTCAGCAATTTCGGTAATTGGTTAAGTTTAGTATGCGTGACGGGGGACACGGGATACGGGATACGCGAGACGACGAGTAACATCGTTGTTTGATACACAGTTCGGTGTCGGCGAAACGACCAGTTTCGGGAGCGCGAACGAGGGGGCCTGCGAATGGAACACCGAATTCTTCGTAGTGGTCTAATCGGTTATAGACTTATGAATTAAGAGAATCAATGAATGCAACTAATTTAAATAGAGGATAAAAAGCTCCCAGGTGTCTGTCTTTTCCTCCACAATTTTCGTTTGAAAACCTCTCGCGTATTGCGAAGAAACTTCCTGATTCCCAAAGGAAGCCGCGCGCTCAAGGAATGCGTTGTCCCGAGGCCGATTGTCGCGCAGGACACTTGCAGATTGTTTCGGCCTCGCCACGGCAGATCAAAGTCAGCCGTGCTACATATTTCATCGTGAACGTCTGAGCCGCTGCCAAGAGCTTCAGATGCGTTCGTCCGAGGATTTGCGAGCGGAAGTGAGCAGCCGTGGGGGGAAAAAAGTGACGGGAGCAGAAAGCTGCCGCATCGTCGCGTAAACAGACGCGCTGCGCTTCCTAGCCTGCGCCTTGACGCATCCACGCGAAGTAACGTCGACCTTATACACAGAAAGGAACTTCCTCCAGAGTTTCCGTATGAGCACGGACATACTTGCTGAAAAATTCAGAATTCTTTGCGCTTCCCAAGTCTTGGGTCACTGCAGTGAAAATAGAGCAAGGAATACTTTTAAAGATACGGTTCACAGCTCGTCTAACCGCAAGGAATCGACTGGAACGCGCGGAATTTCACTCTCAAGAGTTGAAGAAGACTCGACCGTGTCCAGGCACGAAGGGCCTAAACGTAGATTTCCTTTTTGCGCTGTGGTCGCTCCGTTCTCGCTCACAGAGGTCCGAGGAAGGTCGCGCGACCTATCGTAGGACGAAGGGCAATCCCAAGGAAAGAGGAAAGACCGATAGGAGAGGCGCATCCCTGGAAGAAACGAGCCGCTTCCCACGGAGGGCACCTGCACGACTCCCTACTATTTCTGCCCGGCCGATGTCACTTGCTCCGCGGCTGTTCACGCGCCGCTGAAACGGCGTTATATTTACCGCTTCCTTGTACTCGAGACGTTCCGCAGCTACTCCCCGTTCTGGGTCAAAAGTCTCGGCGGCCGAGGAGGAAGAAGGAGAGGGTTCCAACGCGAAACAAGTGGCTCGCCAGAACAGAAGTGGACTCGCGCGAGCCCGAGCCTTCTTCTCTTCCTCCATCTCGCGCGCAATCGAAACCGGCACCCTTTGAATCTCACGCTAGAGCAATCGAGTTGCCGAGTCGATCGTTCGAGAGCCAGCTCGTGACGATTCCACGCATTGTATCGCCTTTGAGATTCGTCGAATGAAATGTCGCTTCAGAGAATTCTAACCAACGGAGCTCAGCAGATTCTCTTTATTTTTTTTAGAAAGTTTCTCCCGTGCAACACTACTTAACTCTGTCTAATAAGGTTTATTAGTGGCATCGGTAGGTAGTTCAGAGATAAGACAAACTGCTTAGATGTGTATCCAGCAACAAAGTAATCGAAGCAACGATTTTCGACACGATCCAGCGACTCCCCGGAAGGGAAAAAGAGGGAGAAGTAGCCGGCGAGGCAGCGAAACGCGAAGTCGTATAATGTCACGAAGAAGAGCGGAACGCTTGGGAAAACACTCGTCGAGCACGAACGATAACTACTTCCGGCGGATACGCCACTCACGGGATCCTCCTTTCTCCGCCGAGGTTCTCCTTTCCCTCCGTGACTTTCGATTTTATTTCCCCGCCGATCTCGGCAGATTCGATCGCGATTCCGGCGAGCTGATCCCGGGGCGCGGCTTATCGCGACCCCTTCGCCGCGAAATGAAAATTCCAAAATGATGGACGACCTGGCGCGTGTCTCCCGCGAGACTCTCTCTCTCTCTTCGTCCATCCCGCTCGCCCAATCTCAGCATCCGCCAACAATGGCGCCACGATAAAAATCGATTTCGCCCGCCGTTGCATGTCCTGATTACGAATTACGAAAGCCGGCGAACGGCGAGCGGTTCCCGCCGACCCACGCGGAATTATTTCAACGATCCTAGCCGCGAAACGAAACACAATGGCCCGAGAGGCTCGCGTGAATCGGCATCGGCGCGAAAAAGGTTACGGGAACTGGTTCTGCCCGAGCGATCCATCGGTTTCCGCGTCGCGTCGGTGTCGCACGGAATTACGCAACCGGCGTCGTTGTGAATGATCTACGAGTGGCTGGCTGTCGTACGTCGTCCGCGTTACGAGCGTAACTTTAGGAGCCACGTATCGCAAACTGGTTACCATTCAAATTGGTCATAAATACAATTAACCTCTGCACTTGAGCGTCTTCCTCTCGCCCGTTCTAATGCATATACGTTTCCTTGGGAGACGTGCAGATTCTCAGATCTGTACTCCCCCATTCGGTATGAATTGCCTTGCATGATACAGCTAAGAGTAATATCTAAGTCGATTGTGCTTCACGATCCTTGATAGGAAATAAAAGATAGTTTTGTGGCCTATGCTCTGCGTATTTACTGTGCACCTGGCTACTAGAGGAATTGTTTCTTCTAAGCTGATTTAAAAAGGAAATATATTTTAAAAAAAATGTATGTTAAACGATTTTACAAAAAATGTACTAAAAACTAAAAAATAATTCTTTTCTTGTACTACAATTTCGATGGTGTTTTCTAATTTTAAACGAAATCGTGGTGTCCGATATTTCATAACGGAATATGAATCAATTTAATACAGCACCACGATTTTATTTAAAATCAGAAAACACCATCGAAATTGTTGTACAAGGAAATAATTATTTTTTAGTATTTAGTGCCTTTCTTGTAAAATCGTTTAACATAAAATATTTTTATATAATATTTTATTTTCTAGATGTTAGTGTTTGTGGATTTTTTATTTTCTTTTTTGTATTTTTTCGGGTTGTTAGTTTTTGTGGATTTTTTATACGTTTATTTTTATATTTTTTACATTTTTTTTTAAATTTTATTCGCAAAGTTTCAAAACCATAGGATTGATAGAAGTGGGTGAAAATTGAGTTGCCAGATTTGAACCATACACCAAACATACATACAGAGGATCGAAGCTAAGTAAAATCATTTAAAAGTAGTAATAGAATGAGTTGTTCAAAGATCACCAAGATCGCGGGGGGTAGTGGCAATTATTTAGCACTTATTCGATTACGTAGTAAAAATCTGCAGGGAAGATTTGTAACCACGGAGCCTGCAGCGTAGCCCAGTTCGCGGTGCATCGCCCGAGAGGCTCGCAAGCTCGCGGGACACACTCATACATCAACGGATAATTATTACCGCGGCGCGACTCGGTAACTTACAAATTACAATGGCGAGTCGGCGGTCGAGCGAAGTGAATGGCTGCTATATCGCGTTTCAGATTATGTAAATAATCGTTCACGGTAGGTGAAATTAAAGAGGCGCGCGTATCGTAGCAACAACGACCGAAGCTTGCATTCGTATTTTTCATAAACAATAGCGACAGGCACCGTCTGCACCCATGGATGATCTCTCTTTCGCGGCACACTTCGAGGAAATTGTGCCGACACGAATAGCTTGCGGATAAATCACCACCGTGTCATTCGTTTCTTGATATTTTTAACGCACAGAATGGTTTAAACGGTATCTATTGATTCGCAAAGTAAAAATCAATTTTTTATCAAGTTCCGGTGTTCAGAGTCGGATAGAATGACAGAGGGTTGGTTGAAATTAGAATTATCGTACTAAATAGTTTGGAGTTGACGAAAGTGTGGAAGCAAGGGAATTCATTTTAGAGGTAATACTTTTGACTAAAGTTTGTGGTTCATGAAACTAGAAATATACCTACTTGAATGAAGCGTAACAATGTGACAGCTTTGGAGCTACAACGAGATCGTTTTATTTCCAAGACATTTATGACTGGTTTACGAACATGAGCGTCCGAGTTAAATATAATCCACTCCCTTGCAAACGGGACCTCAGATGCATAAATCGCGTGATTACAATCGTGGGTGTCGCGACGCGAGAAATTTGAATTCCTCGTCCTCTGCTTTGTACCATTTGCGAAATACATTTACCTAAACCACCGCACACATGAAAATTCAATTTCTAAGCTTCTTCGCAGGAAAATGGAATTAATATTTCACTTTGTATCTCGAAACAGGAATTATTCCTTTGAAATCAAAAGACGATATTTCGAGCACTTTATTTCACTTAGAATTTTCATATTCTGTTGTGAAGTCCGCTCCCACCCATTTTGATAAAAATGGAAGCTTGTAGCTCTTGGATACAACGCGTGGGATCATTTTTAACAATTTTGTTGGAGGAATCATCGTTCACTGCGGCTTACGGAAGGTTCCTCTCCGTCTCAGTTAATATTATACTCCCGTGAAGCATCGTTCGAGGTAGCGCAAAAAAGACTACACACCTTTCAGCTTTCGTCGGTGCAATAAAAGTTTCTCTGCACCGCCGCAGGCTGCCGCGCGGATAGACGCGGACAAATTGTTTTATTCGGTGGTTACTTTCGTTAAATTCTATTTCTTCGCGGCTCGTAAAAACCAACGACTGACGTTTTACGGGCTAGAAACTTCTTGGCCAAGTTTCGCCTACCTCGGCCCCATCGGCTATTCTATCCCCCTGATTCGTCCGCCCAACGACTCCTCTCTGCTCGATCTTCGATACGAAAGCGGTCCTCCAACTTCATTGAAAACTTCGATCCTACGAGTTGGTTCTTATTCATGGCGAAATTAAAAAACCGTGACGATGCAGCGTTGGTAACGCGTAAACTTCAGGCATGTTTATGCTAGGATCGTTCATCGCGTTTGAAACTTTCCTACGCGATGCTCGAAGAGGCTATTCTTTATTATTTTATGAAGAATCCACCTTTGGTCTTTATCGCGAAGCTTTCTCTTATGCGATTATTTATTTATATTAAATTATGAGCCACGATGGAACAATGTAGATAGGTACACTGTATATTTTCCAAATAGGTACCTACAAACTAAGGAGGGCCAAATCCGGAGTGACGATCAAGAGCACAAAATATCTCTGTGTAATCCTATGTGTTTAAGAAAGAGGGCTGTTTTTCCATAGACATGACAATGCAAACTGACATTTTGGGAACACGTGATCTTCCTGACGAGTCTTCGATTTAAGGAGGTTCGATACCGGAGAAAAAAATAATGAGAAATCTTTGAAAAGTGTTTTAAGGGGAGGTTCTGGTCTAAATGTCGATTTTTTTTATTTCATTTTTCGAATATTCAACCTTTTAGGAAAACGTGTTTAAAAGGATTTGTTGAAATTCGTAAAATTCCCGAAGTTATAGGCATTTGAGTAGCGGCAAATGCATGGGTCACAACCGGTCACTCGGCGCTCGCGTAAAACTTTAAACGCGTTTTTCCCGAAATAGTGTTTTCAAAATCGGTGGGACCTGTATCTCCAAAAGTTATTATCCGATTCGACTGAAACTTTTTTATTTTGAAGAATATACTTCTGGCTAGGGGGGGGGGGGGGCTAGAAAAAATTACAAAAAGTTGAAAATTTGTAATTTTCAAAGGCGATGAAAGGACGAAAAATACGGGGAAGTGATTTCAAACTGGAAGTGTCGTTATGTTCTAAAAAAAAGTCATTTTTGTAATTTTTTTAGTTCCCCCCTTGCCAAAAGAATAATCTTCAAAATAAAAAAGGTTTCAGTCGAATCGGATAATAACTTTTGGAGATACAGGTCCCACCGATTTGGATCAATTTTTTGACGCCTTGACTTTAACGACTCCCCAGGGCTGTCTGCAATGACTAATTATAAAACAAAAAATATATTTCTATAATTTAAGACATCCTTAATACAATGCAAAAAGTCCCATTAAATTATATATAGTAGTTTTCCTTTAATTAATTCCTAAATATCACCTATTTTTTTGGGCTCTAGACCAGAACCTCCCCTTAATCTAATGTTCAAAGTGTAGTCCGCATTGTGTCAAAATTTCAAGTCGACTGACCGTACGGTTTTTGAAAAAATTGAAATCAAAGTTGCGCTCTTATACACAGGCTGTTATGAGAGAAGCGATAAAATTTGTATAAAATGTTACACAGAGTCCTTAAAAATAGTGAGAAAATCCTAAAAAATGTTGCAATGAAAAGCTTAAGTATTCCTATGAAATTCAAAACATGAAAATCGGTTATGTACCGTACAGTTTATTAGGTAATTGAATAAATAGACAGCAATGTGCTCGTATTTTTGGAGCTGGCGGAAGAAACTGTTTGAAACGTGGCAACGCTGTACGCCGCGTAGTCATCTATACAATGTATACTTTTACAAAGCATAGAGTAAAAATTGGTAAAAACACTACCAAGCTGTAAACATGTATTTAGTACTTTATTGCGAACCGATACGAACTCGCAAAAGGACACCATAAGTGTGAGATGGAAAGAGCAAAAAAGGTGGACGCAAAGCAACGTTGCCGCATTTCACTCACATATTTTACGCTACTTTTAATGAAAATATTGTGTTTCTAGCAGCATTAAACATACTTTTTCTTTAATTCAATTCCAAAACAAACTGTGTAGTAATAATTTTATTAAGAATAGACATGTAAATAACATTTTTGTGTACATATTTTTTTTATCTAAGATTGGTATTACTGCAGAGCTCCCATGTATAAGCATAGATTTACCCCTCTCGCCGCCTGCCCCGCAAGTGAGGTATCGAACCTCCTTAAGGGAAGAAGACCATATAAATCGAACGAAAAATAGAATCAAAGTTTTTTCTATAAATCGCTTCTAAAAAATGTCAAAAATATATTCTCCATGATATATATATTCTCAAAGCCTCCGGGCGCCCAGCATACCTAAAACGCATTTAAACGCGTTTTTCTCGAAACCACGTTTTCAAAATTGGCGCCATGGAGAACTCAAAAACTATTTAACCGATCAACTTCAAATTTTGCGCACTTTTAGTTTACAATATTCACCAGAACACGAGCCTAAATATTTAACCAAATTATTAATTTTAACCACTTTTTAAAATACGCCATTTTTAAAATATGCAATTTTTGTACACCATCTTAGGTTCACATTTCTACAATTGTCAAATAAATTGAAAAAAAAATTGTATTGGTCTGTTTCACATAACTACCACAGACGCTACAACCGACGCCGTTTTGCACCTCGGAAAAAACCTATTTAAGATACTGCTCTATTTATTCTGTATTTATCATGATTTTACTGTCATAAGATTTTTTACTTCTTATAGTGTTAAATAAAGTACCCTTAAAGTTCCAAAAGGATTAGCGCATTAGTATCTTTGCAAAAAATTCTCAAAAATTGATAAAAAAATAAACCGTTTATACGAACTTCTCCCCTTAAAGAAAAAGGCCCAAGTGGCAAACGTTCCAAGGGGCCCAAATTTTTCAGGAAAATGAAAAGGTAGTTTCTTAACAGAGGGCGAAGTATAGTAGTGCAGGAAAAAGGTTATAGTGCTTGGATAAAATCGTAAGTTTTTTTTAACGTTGGCCCTGGGGGGCCTTCTGGGTAGGGCCCCAGGTGGCAACTGCTCATCCGCCGCTACTGAGTGTAGATGCATAGAAGAAAATAAACCCTTTCGCCAAAATTACAATGGTATAGTAATGAACAGTGCGCTGAAAATGTCAACCATTTTAAAGAGACGCTTTCGTCTTTCTTTCAACGAAAGAAGGTTACTTCAAACTTCAATTATAATTCCACTTCTCAACAAGTCCCCCAGAAATAGAATTTTTAAAACAGTTACTTCAGTCCCGAACTTCTACGTTACATAATGCCACCAGTTTTCGTTGGACTTCGCGAGAGCCGTTTCAGGACGCCTCGGGTCGCGGGATGACGCGAAAGTTTCGCGAGAAATGGGGCGCCCTATAATTACCGAGGGAGAAAGACGCGAGTGACCACCGCATTCTTCCGTGTTCCGGAAAGTCTATTTCAGATCCGGCGGGGTGGTCACCGCGCCCCAGGCTGCGGAATGTAATTACCAGCTGAATCATATGCTGGTTCCTACTGTAACTTCAACGAATCCAGCCAGGGGTTGAGTTAGCTTTCGCGGCGGCCGACGTGAGTCATTGCATCGTTGACAGTGTCTACTCTGTGCGCGGACGTCGGTGCAAAATAGCCTTTCAGAACGCCGTAAGAAATGTCTGATCTTCCGTTTTCTATATTAATAGAGGCTGCCCGGGTATATTAATAGTCCCGTCCCCGTGATTGATCTTACGTGTTACTTTAGCGACGTATTGGATGCGCTTAAAAGAACATTAAATCCATCAAATAATAATGGACCGCCTGTATAGCTAATGCAGATGAATAAACTGTTACCGTTAAACTTGTGCATCCATCTTTCTCCACAATGCAAAGTTTTAGTTTCTATTAACTCCGTCTGTGAATCTGGGCTTTCGAAAAGTTAGGTGTATTCTCGAAAGCGATTGTGACACTTGACTTATAGCCAGCCATTTAGTGATTAGTTAAGAATCGAGGAAAGCAATGAAATTAAATAAATGCTCGAGGAATGTTTAACTTGATTGATTTCAGAATAAAATACATAGATATTAGCTTACTGTGACTTGTCGACAGAATTGGAGTTTCAGTGCTGTGTCATTTCCATTAAGTCGAGGCTACCAGCGAGTCCAACATTCGTCTCAGTCTCTTAACTGTCGTGGACAAGTCTAAATATCGCTGTGTTCAAGTGGAAATCTCCTTTCCACGTGGTTCGCGCGTATGGAATGAAACGTTGCACGCTGATTAATTGCACCTCCGCCAAAGTCGCGAGTACGAATTCCGCATAGACAAGGAACAAGTGTTTACAGCGCTACCAAGGGGCACTGGTCGTTTTTGCCAGGCCAACGATTGGCTTTGATCTTGCGCTAAGGTGAAACAGACCGATGTTCATTTCGGTGCGGGATGGAAGTTTTGTTAATCCGTTTGGAGCATCTACTTCTGCGCGTATATCCATGCAGGCTCAGATTTCCAATATTCCTCTCCTACTTAAGGGGACTAGGCAGTCGAAAATCGTTTTTATTGCATTTTCCAAAAGTGCTATCTCTTCTGAATCAAATGCCGTTTGGTTTATATTAAAATTCGCAAAATTGTTGATTTGGCAGCTAAAAAGGTCAAGCAAGGTAACTTGTAGCGTCGCCTTTGCCCAGAAACTTTAAACGTGTTTTGCTCGAATCTTTTTTTATCTTCGTTTTGCCGTATTTGCGAATGAACGGAGGTTCAGATCGACTTGAACAAATTACAGGATATGTAAAACATATGCCATTTCCCGCGCAAACTATTATATGATCCGTAAAAAATTGAGATCTTCATAAAAAAATTACAAAGTCGCGGATTTTTAGTAACCCACAAACACGACCGAATTTTTCTTGATATAATCGTCGTTTCTCGGCCACCAATTTAACAATTCTGTTTTAATTTTAGTTTATATTGGTTGCGCGGGAAACTACGGATGTAACAAACAAGAATCACACCTTGAAAATGGATTACGTCACTTTTTAAGACCAATATTACAGCAAAACCACAGAAGAACGTTAAAATGTTTACCAGTCAGCACCGTCATTTTTAAAGCACATGTAGGGTAAAAGAAGGTAATATGGAACATCTGATTTCAAAAGCTTGTCAAAAGTAGGGGAATTTTTCAGTTTTTTTTTCAATAAAACTGACATGAGGGGACCAAGGAACTAATGCATAATCATATTTACATAGTCAAATGTAAAAAAATCCCATTGTTGTGCAATTATAGTAAAAAAACTGAAAAGAGTGAAAATCGGCTGTTCGAAAAAATGGGTCCTAATATGGAACACCTAGGAAATTTGTAAAGAAAACTCAAAAATCTTTACTTTTTTTTTACTAAATATGAAGATTTATTAAATAGAAGATACATATAAATAAATATACATCATTTTTGGAATTTATTTCTGCTTTCTGCGTCTCCTACACGTTGGGCACGCGAATAATACGCCGGAAGCCCCACATTCTTCGTGTGCCCACTGAAAGCAGCGAATACATTGGGTTTACTTTTTATTGTCATTATTTTTATAATTTCCATCGCAAAATAAGCATTCCACATCATCGTCGTCATCATCATTATCAACTTATCTACGTTACTCGGTATGTTCCATATTATGTACACACATTTTCCGATAAGAAATTAAGAATTATACTAAGAATAAAGTAACTTTATTGGTAAACTATTGTTGAATAATCAAGAACACACATATTTAATGATAAATTATATCAAAATAATACTTTGTAACATATCTTCACTACAATATTGAACTGTTTGATGCACTTTTCAAAAACTTTTAAACAAACACTGTAAACACCCTTCGAAATATATAAACGTTTCTCTTTCAATGATGGATGCCCGAGTAGTGCTCAATTGTCAATATCATCGTCTATTGTGTCTAGGGATCTAGTATACACCATTGCCTGAATAATTCGTTATTTCGTTATCGAAATTTTACGAAGTTATTACCTGCCTTTACCCCATATTTCATACCAACTTTTTTCCATCTCTATGATAATAATAAACATTGGGTAAAAGGTTACATCTGGATTTGCTTCCATTTTTTTACAAATACATTAAAAAGAAAATGTTTCTTTTTTCACGGAAAACGACTTCCTAGTCCCCTTAAGCGCATCGCAAATAGAATCTCTTTCCACATTTTTCATTTCAGAACGATCGATGTTTATGCACTGATAAGAATGGGAAACTCGCGGGGAGATAAGAAAGAGTTGTACGTGTACAGAGGGAAGATTATACTGGCGATTGATCGCTAGTAGATAATATGAAATGCTGCAATAAATTCATTTTAATACGCATCCCTTGCACCATTCTGTAATGGAATAGTAGCATGACACTTTGGCATGCTGTTTACTTCGTGTTGCCTCTACCCTCGAATATAGAGTTAAAAAGGGAAGGTAGAAGGAACTTGGAATATTTCAGTAAGGTATTAGAACTGATGGAACTTGTAAAAATTTCAATCCTCTCTGCTTCAGCACCATACTGAAATATTCCACGTCCCAGTACCTCAGCGAAGTATTCGAAAAAGTTCGATCTGCTTGTACTTTAAAGTATTAATATCAGCGGGACTTTGATAATTCCTGTTCAAATGTGAAAGTACCTACTGGTAGAACATGGAATATTTCATCGAGCTAGAAAATACATGGAACACAGAACACATCTGTCAAGTGTCGAAACACGCGACGCCTGAAAATTTCCCCAAGGTAGATCAACGTCGCGTGCACATTTCTGCAACCCCTCCCGCTCAGCCGAGATTTGATCGTCGCCGAGAAGCCGTTTCACTCGAGATTCACCCTGGCGAAATGAAAGATGGAAATTCCAAATAATTACCCGGGAGTATCCCGACCTCGCCCCCGTCGGCGATCGTAAATCCTAAAACCGACGCGTACCCCCGCGGCTTTTCTTCCAAGAGAGGAGAAGCTGCTCGTGTACTCGCAGCTGTGCACGCGACGATTTATCTCTTGATATGTTACTCAGACTCCCAGACGGCGGCACGAGACAAGAAAGAACGACGAACGAGTCGAGCGTTATCGGACGATTGCGACCTCTATGCGCGCGAATTTACGCCGCGGTTCCTCTCGCGAAAGCGTCTCGAATCCGAGCGTCTGCATGCTTTCCGGTGCTTCGAAACGTTTCCGTGTTCACGCGCGCTCGCGCGCCATCTCGCCTCGAGGAGCATCTTAACATCGTGAAAGTCGCTTCGCGCACGTCCACTGGGTAGATTGAATTAAACGGTCAGCCTCGGAGTAACTTGTAATGCTCGGGCTAATGCAAACGTATGTCGTGCCAGATGTGGGTGCAGTGCTATTAAACCTGGGTACAAGTCTCTTACACATATTTCCTTCGGCGTGAATAAGTAAATCTGCTCGAATTCGTGGCAGGATATAAATTTATATTACAAGTGATAAGGTAAATGTCCCAGTACTTAAACATGGCCCAATAATTAAACATCGAGAAGAAATTTTATTAACAATAACAGTTTTACTAATTTGCAACGTTTAAACTATTCGAAATATAATGGCAAAATGTATTAGCTTTATATAGATACAATTATAAGCTTACATAACTGAATAGTTATATCATGCAAAAATATTATTGTACAGTAAAGCTTCAACAGTTTCAATCTCGCTTCTCACCTAATGGGCTCAAGCAAGCGAGAGAATATTTTTGTTAAGGTTGTAATTAATTATTATTTTATAATATTTTAAATGGTACACTTGTTGTGGATTTATTATATATCGAAGAATTGAAAATTAATTGGATCTCTTAATAATTTTTTGTTTTTAATATTGAAATTGTTGCGTTTATCCAATAGTACACGATAACATGTCACGGACCAGTTATTAAACGTGTGTTTAATGGTTAGATAAACACTGGTACAGACGTCAGTATTCAGTGAAGTTTTAAAATTATTAACATTTATTGTACCGAAGTATTGTTTTGTATCCTATATATTTACGTTAATAATAACTCGAAAAAAATATAATACTGTTTAAGAATTATTAGGATAATTAATCTTAAACTCGTCGTAATATTAACATAATCTAAAATTTTATAATATACATTTAATCATTTTCAGATATAAAGTCATGCCGAAGATTTAACACAAATGTATTATAAATAAAATGTTTTTATTACCCCAAAAAATTACCGTATTACTTTCTTTTCATTAACTGATAGAAATAATTAAATTAAATATATATTCAATAATTGGGACACCGATAATTAATGACTGGGACACGCTATGAATTTCATTTAATTACTGGGCCATATGAACAGTTTCATGTTTTAATTAATTTAAAACTTTTCCTTTAACAAATGTAGATTCTTGTTACGTTATCTGAAACTAGAAATTTTACGCTTTCGAATAATTATATTTAGTTATAATTTTATACTATTTAAATATAAAAGAAATTGCAATTATCTCAACTGCTTCCTTAACTGTTTCACCACTCTGCCATTTACCTTACACGCCTTCAAAATCTGAACGAACTTGTTACTCAGAATTTTCTCTGTGCCACTAAAAGTGACCACTAGAATTCTAGATTCTATTAAAGATCCTCGAACGAGAGAGGAACGTGTTGGAAGAATCTGTTGGACGTAGAATAGGTTAATGCGTCGGTTCCTGTATTCCGCGTGGGAGGAGGAACCGTTTCTTCCATGATCGCCGGAGATTTCACAATCCGGAACAAATACGTCGGCTCTGCCTTCGCCGATGAACAGGCGCCGAAATTTATCGAACGAAAGTTCCAGGGCGCAGGGAACACGAGCTACGCGGGTACACTCGCAAGAGCGTTATAAATGCGTGAGAGAGCTGGAATCGAGTGGGTGAGCTCCCACGCATCCGCTAGACTCATTTGAATATTTATCCATCCGAGGATCAGACGGACCCGTCGCGCTTGCTAGCGATCAGAGAACTCCACGAAAGTGGAGCGCGTTCGCGCGCTGTCAATCGCACGCGTACGTTAGTGCACGCTGCTTCGAGTTCGTGATAAACTTCGATCCCCTTTGAGCAGCTCCTATTCAAGAAGTGCTTTCACGAGGATCAGTGAAACGAGGTAGGCAAAAGTCCAATTGCTGTCTAAGAGATTCGATTACTCTGGTTGTTGGCAATCTAGCGAGAAGTTAAGGGTTAGGCAGTCATTTATGGCGAAATAAAGCATTTCTTTTGCAATTAATTACAAAGGAACAAATTCAGGCTGGGACTTGTTCTTGTTCTCTCTTTCAGTGGAAAGTGGAACGTCGAACCCTTTCGTGTTCGATTATTATTCTTTAACCCTCTAACTCCCACAGTTGCACCGGTGCAACGTTCATTTTAAGGGGACATTCTACTCTCTCGGCCGAAAAATCGGCCACTTTTCGGTGATAATTTTTATAATGAAATAAATATTTAACGTTTTCGAATTTCTGGTGGTATATTCAACCACTCTTGAAATACAAGAAAAAATCTTTGTTGTTTGTTTATTTCATTTGTTTACATAAATATTTCGCAGTGAAGTTGGCGGCTTCAGAATTGCTGGCAGTTGAAATTTCGGACAACTGGATCATCGGAAATAAAAAAGCCAAACATATTTCTAATTCGCTGGAGTATGGTTTCTTGCTTTCCACGAAAGAACAATTTTTTACCAAAATTATTAAAATGCCAGACGATCAAAGTTGAAAATACCGAAAGTGGCACTTCTTTTCTATATTTAATTGATATAAAATGTGGGAGAATATTTAAAAATCTTAAGATATTTGTGGTTAGCGAGATAGCCATACTCCTGTAAATTAAAAATATCTTTGGTTTTTTATTTCCAACGTTGAAGTCGTCCGAAATTTCAACCGCCAGCAATTCTGAAGCCGCCAACTTCACTGCGAAATATTTATGTAAACAAATGAAATAAACAAACAATAAAGATTTTTTCTTGTATTTCAAGAGTGGTAGAATATACCCCCAGAAATTCGAAAACGGTAAGTGTTTATTTCATTATAAAAACTATCACCGAAAAGTGCCCGATTTTTCGGCCGAGAGAGTAGAATGTCCCCTTAAAAGTGCGTAAAGTTCTGCCACCTGTTTATACTTAAGTTTTGTTAGCAACCATCCGTAGTTTTTCTGGTAGTATAGTAGATTTCAATGTTCTCGGTTGAGGAAATCAAACATTTTCTTCAAAATTTTATTGTGAATTATTACTTCAGGCTGTCATCTTGTGTTTCCTTATATTTCTCAAATAAATCAGTGAAAAATAGAGGTAAGTTCTTCTGTTTTCATTAAAATTTGCATCGTTACATTTAGTGGAAAGATGAATTATGTGCACAAAAGTGTTGTGAAGTTATTTCAAGTCTTATATATTTGAGTATTTTATATTTGAAAATGCATGTTGCACCGGTGCAACACTGAGCGGTAGTAATCAAACAAAGTATTAGTATATGCCCATTTTTTATTATTATATTGACATCTGCATCACCAACGCATGGTTAGTCTACCGAAAGAAACAGACAAATATCTCGTACAAAATATTTAGAATGCGTGTATCTGGCGATCTAATTCAATTGGGCCGAGAAAAAGGACGCCGCGGTCGTCCATCAACTTCAAATTCAAGTTTGGAGAATACTAAAAAGGAGAAGAAACCTTGTGTTTCGCATCCATACAAGGAAATACGTTTCGACTCTGTTGGACATTTTCTTGTTTACAAGGAAGATGCAGATTATGTATCAAGGGAATTACATGTGTTACTTGTGTAAAATGTAGTGTCCAATTATGTGTTACAAGTAGTAGAAACTGTTTTCATGATTACCACCAGAAGAATGAACTGTAATAATAATTATTGTTAATTTCAAAATATTAATTTTACAGTAAAAACTATTAATGAGACTCCTGAAAGTTTCTTTTATTTTCTTACCCCTTGTCACTTAAAGTTGCATCTACGCAGCATGAGTTTAAACGGCGAGTATCCTATAAATAGGTTTGAAATCGATATTTTCCATTTAAAAATAACAAGATACAACATATATATCAGTCCCACAATTTTGAAATAACGATTCAAGGGTCTGGGCGTTAGAGAGTTAAGCAGAGTTTGCACTAAATGAAGATTATTCGTGGAATGCAGTAGGTCTCAGTTTCGCAGCATTTCTCAACAACTTTTTCATGTGTACCCAGTATCGAGTTATTCATAAGTCGCGTGGATACGATATAAGATGGCGGCAGAAATCGTGAAAGCGTGCGACATCCCTTCTCGGACGAAATCGAGACACGCTTTCACGAGCCACCGTCTCTCGATTTCTTTGATCTATCTCGAGTAACGTCCGAGATTCGAAAATACGGGAAATGGGAAAATAATTCCCGCGACAGCGTTTCTTCCCCTTAATAAAGTGGCTTGTATAAAAATTTAACGTTTTATACGCAGCACTTTTACCCTGCATCCTTATTCCACTCCTCGTTTCGCGCTCAAGCACGGAGAGGAAAAGGAACTTTAATTAAGGAGACGTTTACGCTGAAGAAGAGATACAAACACGTTAACGAACGTGATTTCGGGGTTTAATTGTTAAATAAAACCACGATGTTATTGGTATCCGCGATGGCGCCCGGTTTGAACGGTGCAACGAGGTTAATGGAAGCACCCAGCGAGCATAAACTCGTCAAGTAATCGTTGAAGAAATCGTAGCTCGCGGAAGGAGGCGTGCAGCATCGATATGTAATTCTGCAAATTGAATTTGAATGCTGAATGCAGAAGTGTAGACTGTGCCTCGATGGATGCAGTTCGACAGTTAATTAAATTGTCGTCCAACAATCGTGGTGGCATAATTTTCTTATAACAACGCTCTTATTAGCGAGGCCAATGAATTTCGTTTCCCGTTAACGAGTCTCTTATCAAACGTATAGAAGTTGCACGGGTTTCAGATTAAAATCTGAGGAGAGAAAAGCGACTATTGTTTCGTCGCAAGGTAACGAGCCACTCGATACATTTCCAAGCGACTCCGCGAGTTACGAAGTCAATTAAAAGGAAGACAGAGCCCCGAAGATAAACTCTATCCGAGTTTATAAATAGTACAGCACCTCTGTACACACTCTGCCCGAACAATCACTTAAATGTTGACGCATAAAATATGGTGAACGGTATGTGTGTTACTTTCACGGTGTCGGAAATGCGAGATACGATGACTGCTCGTAAAGAAACGCGTTAATTAGCCGTAGTCTTCTGTAAATTGTCAACGAGCATCACTCGAATACGGTTTCTCTGGTCAGCGTACGATTTCTCTTTCGTTATTTACGTCATAAAGCATAATTTTACACACTTCCGCGGGTATAAGTTCATTTATTTATACCTCCACTTCCCTTGTCGATTTTTTATCCAGCCTCTACGTTTCCATGGAAGTCGTGCCAAAGAAACTGTTTCCTTTCATGTTTTCTGGGAGAGGTGGAACATTTTCAGAGCTGAGCATCATTCGTCTGTAGAGCTAGATATCTTGTAGCTGTGTTTGTATAGGATTATGCAAGGACTAGCAAAATACCCCCACACTATGCTTCGGGCCTAAGAGATATTATGGACCCCATGAGAACACATTTCACCCCTATTTACCACCCCCTTAGGGGTTGATTAGGGCAAAATCATGAAATTGGTTTTCAGGCATTTATGTGGGTAACCTTTCGAAGTAAAAACCAAGTTGATATCTAATCGGGCCTAAGAGATATTAAGGAATCCATGAAAATACATTTTACCCTTTTTCACCATCTTGGGGATGGAATTTCAAAAAATCCCTTATTATCCAACACCTACGTCGCAAAAGGAATACACCCTCCGAATTTCATGTTTCTAGGGTCAGCGGTTTGGACTGGACGGTGATGAATCAGTGACACAACGATTTTATGTATAAAAAAATAAAGTATAGATAAGTATTATTTCGCACAATATTAGCGGTGCAGTTCGTACCACGTATTTTCGATACGTCGAGTTTAATTAAGCCTTTGTGATCACGCGGGGTGTAACGCACCCCTAGAGCAATTTTCGAGTTCAAATGTTGCACCTTTACGGCTTTTAAAGGGGATTTATCGCGAAAAAAAGTCTAAGTATCGCTTTTTTCCACAGCCGTAGAAAGTTCTTCTTGAACTACAAATTTCATCATATCGAAATTTATATTTCTAGAAAAAGACTATTAGAGCATGATTGTATCAGTATTTCCAAGGTACAATTACCACTGAAAAGTTAAAAGATTAAAAAATACGATAATGGTAACTGAAAAATGACGCTGGGGTGCAGTGAACCCTATCTGACCGATTTGTGATTGTACGAAGGTTTGATCACGGAGGGTTGTGTAATAAGGAAGAATATAATCCGCGAATATAGCCGAGAAATAACGCTACAATATTCCACGATATTTCATAGCATAATACTACAACGCTCAAAGTTTGCTCGTGCGTCTGAAAGTTTTAACGTATAACGCGTGATCACGACGCGCGCCGTATATTTCGCGAAGCAAGTTCTATCATCGTGGAAATCTGTGCAGAATTCTCCACAGTGGATCCCACGAAAAAGCACGAATATATTTATAAACCGAAGTGCAGAACGTAGAATGTATGTACATTTAATAATTTATAATCGACTTGATTCTGGAACACGATAAATATAACTTTTTCGCCTGCTGGTGGAGTCATATGTTTATTTTAGCATAACCTCTCTGGCACGAGTCTCCTATGCGACATTTACATGCATTCGCAACACTCTTCGTTAAAGTGTCAAACAAAAGCCGAGATCTATCTTGACACGTAAATGTCGTGCAGCGTCCCGTTTCCGAAGCGTGACAAATGCAACGGAACAAAGGAAGCGTTTGCGAAATATGCATTTACATAAGTTCACACTTAAACGAGACACAAAGGAGCGGAAAGGTGAATTTAAATGAAATTAGCATTCGCTGATAGGATCAATTAAGTGTGTTCTACTTGTTGCCACGCTGTTTCACCCAGCAATGCGACAGCCAAAGATTCCAATCGACAGTTTCTCATTTATAAACGTGGCCGAAGGAACAACAAGTAAATTGCTGCTACGATCTCTCCAGTGTCCCCTGGATCTCTAAATCCGTTTTCTTATTCGAGATTCTACCTGTGAAGAGCTTGGGTCCGATCTGAGGATCGGGTACTCGAGAACGCTTCAGACTAATCCCAGAATTTCATCAAAGCGTTAGTAATCGTCACTGAGGAGCCTTCGATAGCTCAAACAGTCTCAATACGCGGTAAGTCACCCTTTGTATCTGTTATTTTAATTGTATGTTTTTGTAACAGACGCATTACTACTTTTAACTGTAAACATGAAAATTCCCCAACAAATACCTAACACTTTAAGGGGAGGTTCTGGTCTAAATGTTGACATTTTTTTTATTTCATTTTTCGAATGTTCAACCTTTTAGGAATACGTGTTTAAAAGGATTTGTTGAAATTCGTAAAATTCCCCAAGTTATAGGCATTTGAGTAGCGGCAAATGCATGGGCAACAACCGTCCACTCCGGCGCTCACGTAAAACTTTAAATGCGTTTTTCTCGAAACAGTGTTCTCAAAATGGTGGGACCTGTAAACTGAAACTTTTTTTATTTTGAAGAATATACTTCTGACTAGGGGCGGGGGGGCTAGAAAAAATTACAAAAAGTTGAAAATTTATAATTTTCAAAGGCGATGAAAGGACGAAAAATACAGGGAAGTGATTTCAAACTGGAAGTGTTGTTATTCTCTCAAAAATGTAATTTTTGTAATTTTTTTAGTTCCCCTCCTAGCCAAAAGAATAATCTTCAAAATAAAAAAGGTTCCAGTCGAATCGGAGAATAACTTTTGGAGATACAGGTCCCACCGATTTGGATCAATTTTTTGACGCCTTGACTTTAACGACTCCCCAGGGCTGTCTGCAATGATTAATTATAAAACAAAAAATATATTTCTATAATTTAAGACATCCTTAATACAATGTAAAAAGTCCCATTAAATTATATATAGTAGTTTTCCTTTAATTAATTCCTAAATATCACCTATTTTTTTGGGCTCTAGACCAGAACCTCCCCTTAAATACCCGCCACAAGATTCATTCAGGGATCAAATAGCAACCAAACACCAAGGGAATACAATAGGTATGTTGTGTTAGCAAGTAGCCAGGTGGATTTGTCCTTTTACAACCCTTTATTCTTTTAAGCCTTACAACTATCCAATACGAAATACAATATGTGGCTCTGCTGCCACGGGAGGTTAGGGGTCGTCCTTAAATTACATAAGGCCTTGAGGGGTCGGGAGGGGAGTTGCGAATTTCTTACGTTTTCTTACAAGGGGGGAGAAGTCAAGTAGCGTCTTACGTAATATTTTTTAACCTAATTTTCAATAAATACAAATTCCATCGTTTTCATTTTCTTTCCAGAAAAGTAGTTTTAGTTTAAATTACCCGAAACCGAGTTAAATGACTTATATAAACCTGTAAAAGAACTTTTATAACCGAAAAAATTAAATGTAAAAAATATTACATAAGGAGAGGGTTGGAATATCAAATCTTACGAATTCTTATACTGGGGGAGGGAGGGTGTAAGAATTCGCCAAAATTACCCTTACATAATTTAAGGACGGCCCCTTAGCCAGGCACAAGTCGACCAGCGGAGATACAAAAGGTAAAATACAAAAGGTAAAAGACACACAAGAGGCCCTATGCGCCGGCAACTCGGCAGCCGTGGACCGCGCAACTTAAACTTACATACAGTACCTAGAAGGGATATAGCGAGGTCGTTAAAGCTGTGAGAGTCCCAAAGTTTACAGCCACGAAGTTTTAGAACAAGTACCTAATTTGACTTTTCCGGGGGAGATAAGATTTCCAAACCTCTTGTTCCGAAACCTCAGAGCTGTAAACTTTGGGACTCTCACAGCTTCTACCACCTCGACTATATCCTTCCTAGCTATAGTGCCTAGAACAGAATACACTCAAGTTCCCCGAGCCTTGCCCACCTGACCATTATCGATCAAAATCCAACGTAACCGAAACCGTCGGCGAAGAGTTGTCGGTGCAATCGCGAAGATTACAACGTAAAATCCGTTTGGCAGGAGCCTGGGAAGACGTTGCAGCGAGCCTTCGGTCGTGTGATCGCCGTTGACGCGAGTAATACCGATAACAATGCTAGTCGCAGCTGCGAGGGACGGGTATCGGAGCGCAGGCCGCGGTTAGCAGCAGGCATGGAAGAGCGCGAGCAGGTTGGTCGGTCTCTCTGTAATTTGTAACGTCGGCCATTCGAGCGTGTAACTCCGTAATGACGCGTAATGATCCCGCCGCGAGTCCCGAGCGCCGTGGCAGCTGCACGTTGCATATGCAGGCCCGTTTCCGTCGACCGAGACACGGGCCCCGCTGTGCCCCATCGCGTCTTCGTGACCGCGATCGCTGGACGATGGAAAACGACCCTCGAGATCCGCGACCGTTCAGGATTCTCCGCGCGTGTCTTCAGCGTTCACTAAAAAGAAACAGAGCCCAACTCTACAAGCTACACGTTCCGAGGAAATGGAATGGAAAGCGGTCAGTTTGACGTTTTCGTGGAGATCAGATAGCAACTGCATGGCGGAGTGATGCTAGGGTGCTGCAAGGAGTGACTCATCAGCTTGAAATTGTGCATTGGAGACTCGTCGCTCCGGAGGTACGTTTTGTGCATAACTCGTGAGGTTAAAGTGGCTTAATGGGAGATCGATGACTTGGATGTATTTCAACGAGTGATCCATGAGCCCGAGGTGCTTCAAAGGGAGATTCATGAGACCAGGGTGAAGCAACAGGGAGGGATGTTGTAAGACTGCTGCGACTTAATGCTTTTCATCCTTCATTTCTACATATTTCAATGCATACGAATCGATGGAATTGATGTTGTACGAGTTCCACTAGATAGACAGGCCCGTGTTTGACGTATTAGTGTCATTATTGGAAGCTAGCTGGTATTTTAGGAGTAACGCGATCGATCGAGCATCTAATTAACGTATCTCGTAGGAGACGTGCAAAGATTTTCCAGGGAGGTCGTTCTACGTCAGCGGAGCCAAAAAATGTTCGCAAACGAAGCGCGAAATTGGATCACGCGGGTGGCTCCGTTTCGAGGGAAAAGAGAAGTCGTTACGGGATGTAAATGCGTAATAGAGAGTTCATTTGGCATATTCTGCGATAGGTCGTCGGATACCTGTAATTAAAGATAGAGATTTCGTGTAACGATTGAAAATGCGTTTAACGGGCTGTAAAGGATTTTATATCTGAGAAGCAAGTGGCCCATAAAAATCGCGGATAGTTACACGAAGCAACGGCACGAGCGGACAGGCATTATTTTATGCTGTTTCGCGAGGAGCAATAATTATTCGCCGCGTCTTCGGCGATATTTTATCCGACCCGTGGCGTGAGAAACTGCTCGCCGCGACCTTTCCTAGAAAATACCTTTTCCGTTACAGAAAAACGGCCGAGGAAAAGCGTGCTTCTATCTGATGGAGACAAATTCCTGCAGCCGGCAGTCGTAAATTAACGGCGTGCGACACGGTTAAGTGAAACCGATTCGACAAAACCATTCATCTTAATTACGATCCCGACGGTATTCCTGTTCTTTCGGGTGTCAATGTAAATTTGCATCCTTATCGCTAACCACGTTAAATGTTGCGCCACGTGAACGATTTCAACATCGTTCAGATATTTGCTAATTCTGAACTAGACCAATAATTTTCCAGCTCCGATTCCTATGTAAACATACAGTTACCCACAAAAGTATCCGGCCGCTCCATACGTATAATATATTTTACTTATTTAAGTAGATAATGTTAAATTCCGAATTACCCATTAAAATTTAAATTTGGAAGGTGTAAGTCTCGATTAATATAATTTTAGGTAGCACCATCTATCAAAGAAATTCTCAAAGCAATTTCCCTAGTGGATCAAGCTTAAAAAATTACAGAAATGACATTGTTTGACAAAATAACGACACTTGAAATTTGAAATCACTTTTTCCCTATACTTTTTGTCCTTTGCACGCCTCTGAAAAATATAAAATTTCAATTTTTTTTAAATGTTACAGGTTTCTCCACTGTATAGAAGTACATTCTTCAAAATACAAAATGTTTCAATCGAAACGCATAATAACTTTTCGAGAAATATCTCGCAAATATGTCCCACCGATTTGAAGAACACTGTTTCGAGAAAAACGCGTCTAAAGTTTTACGTGAGTGCCGAGGGGCCGGGTTATACCCATGCTACTCAAATGCCTATAACTTCAGGAACATTTCGAATTTCGAAAAATCCTTTCGACCCGTATTTTTAAAACTTCTTAAAATATTCGAAAAATGACATAAAAAAATCATTTTTTTCGACATTTTTCGACCGGAACCTCCACTTAAATAAAATCTGTTACATATAGGGTGAACGGATACTTTCACAAGTAACTGTACGTGTATCCTAAAATTTTTCCATTTACCAGTCGTAACTTATGAAGTGGGTTTTATGCTATATTACAGAGAAATATTGATAGCAGGACACTCGATAAGGTGTCGGAATCGAACCGCGACACGTCGATACCATTCGAGTGCAAGAGTGGCGTCCGTGTCGGAGAGTAGCGCGCACCGTTTCGCCGCAATGTAAGCGTATCTGGCCGTGCATCGCGGGGGTTAATCGCGAGAAGCCGTATTACGTTCGATTTAACGGCTTCCATTAACAACGCGTAGCAAATCGAGACGTCGACCACAAAATCGGTCATCACGCACTAAACCGTCTTTACGACCCGACAGCGTCGACCGCGGTGCGGTCGCTGCAAAGTTCTGCGAAGTAACCGCGATGGTTTTGACGCCACGTCGAGGCGACACCGAAGCCTCGATGGAAAATATCGCGTCACGGCGTCGGGCGATCTTCCTCGTTTACAGCGCGTAAAGGAGACTTAATCAGGATAGTAAAGATTTCAGTGTTCGGAGAATTTGCAACGAGGTTGGATGCTGAGTTAATCCTGCGTGACTTAAAAGAGGATTGACGAAACTGAAGAAAGAAGGAGAAGAGAAGGAAGGTTAGACGGGTTTCTATGAATTAGAAGTATTTCGAGTATTCTTGAATAGAATGTTTAATTGGGCGTGGGACAGAATTCTGAAGTTGGAAATGGAAGACTGAGTAGAATCGTAAGCGTGGGAGTATTGTCGAGTAGAATTTTAAACATGGAAGCATCGTCGAGAAGAATTTTAAGCTTGGAGGTATTTCCGAGGGGAATTGTTAATTTAGTGTTTTCGAGTAGAATTCTGAACTTGGAAGTAGCGTTGAGTAGAATTCTAATCGCGATAATATTAAGTGGGATTTTAATCTTGGGAATTTTATAATGCATCGAGTGGAGATGACATTTCAGCGACAATCGGTTTCTGGCTCAAAGAATATAACTTGTTTTGAGAAAGGGAGCGCGTAGAGTCCTCCTACGCAGGAATTTTGTTACACGCTAAGGGATATTAAAAATGGAAGAGGCGGGAAGGAAGAAGTTGTCTGAGATTCTCGCCAAACGCGGGCATTCAAAGAAATTTTAATATCAGGAGAGCTCAGTTGCGACAAGAACACAGCCATGGTATTCGCTGCTTCCCCTCCGCGGGAAGGAAAAAATATAACGCGACCACTTTCATTATCTCAAAGAAAATGCAGAGCTGCAAATGAATATTGCACGTGCAATCACATAGAAGTACACTACTCTCCCATTTTGCGTCGTGCTCTGTTCAGACTGCCCGTGGTCTGACCATGAACGTCCGATTCCACTAGCGACAATTTTCTGGGCATGAATAATCTCGCTTCATTTGGACTCGTTACAATAATAAAGTTTCTTAAGCAGAAAGAATTTTCGAAACGCGGGCGAGTTGCATATATTGTTCTCCTCTGAACGGATGCAAACAAAGGGTTGTATTATAGTTTACGACAAAAGCAGTTAATACAACATAACCGTGAGTTTATGTATGTCGATTTTAACGAATCAATTTGTATTACTGCTCCCGTTTGTCGAATATTAAAACCTTCCAATCCTTTACACATTCAATATCAATCAACCCTCTTCAAAATTTCAATCGAGAAAATGATTTCGCTGTACGTCTGCTACGTGCGCGTTTATATCGCCGCACGATATTTACATTTCTATCGAAAATATCACAGTTTGATCTGCGTTTTAAAATGCCTCGATGAATTGATAAATGACTGAATGTGAATTGCGGGGAGAGCAGGGGTCCGCTGCAGTTCATTTATTTCCTTTGTCCGCGAGTGCCGAGAACCAACGTGAATTATTTGACGCAATTTTTCAGCAAGCAAACGTTATAATGTATAATGTCCGTAGTAATTTGAAAGTCCGCTGCAGTTCCCAATAACACGCAGCATTAACCAGAAAGTAGAACCAGGATTTATTACCGCCAAGACCGATAGGTACGACTCCGTGCTCCTTAACTATTCAAGGATTTCTTTTATGAGACGTTCAAGGGTTAAAAAACATCAAGCGAGAAACTCGGAGCTAAGCATTGATTTACGTTCCTCTGCTCATTGCCCTTCGCCATGATCACGAGGACTTTAAACTCGAAAAGGAAAGCATCGACTGATGTTTTCAACCCGACTGATATCGGTCCGTTCAAAAGCCCTTAATACAAGCATCGCGGATCATAGGCTCTCAGGGTTCACTTCCAATTTGGCTCTTCAACATCGATATCACGTTGATTCAAACGCCACTCCGAGTCGGAAAATTGGACGTGCGGCACTTCAAAGAAGGACATTGAACAGCAGAAATTCGTTAACGAATTAATCCCCAAAAATTTTTCATAAGTTACTACATACATAGGTAATATTTCAATATCAATAGGTACTATTCAAGAGCTTTGTAAAAAGAAAAACAAATGAATTTTATTCTTTAAATAATTTTTTATAATCACCTTATTGAATTTTATTGAATTCGCGTAGAAAATATTTTTATCCGCCAACTAGGCTCCCCCAAGATTAAATCCTGAGCGCGTTACTGATTTCAATCACATCAACTAAGCTTCCCCGCATATTTCGCGTGCGTTAATCGCCGGCAATCATGCTGTTCTAAGTCACGGGCCCGGCAGCAACTGTCGCCGACAATCATTGATTTAAAGGCGACCTGTACGTTTCGCCTATAATTTGTTTCGACCACTGTTCCGTTATCGCGACGCCAGATTTTATATAATTCCCCTCCCACCGTTTTACGTAAGCCTCATTAAACTGGGCGGATTTTTCCCGATGCGAAACGGGCCGCGCGGTTGCGCGAGCATTGTCTAATCTCCTCGCATTAGTCGTTATTCATTGCTCGTGTTACAATAACTGGCCGCCTTGTTCGCGGTGAGATATGATAAGATCGATAGAAAGCGGTGGCTGCCCTCCTGCTACCACTCGGACCACATTGTTGTGGGCCCGAGTCCTTGGCGTTGACACAGCCTGCGCGAGAAACAGAACACGGTTTCTACGAAAAGAAACAATAGCCTGTCCCCCGGCGCAGGGGACCAGGCGGACAGAATGCCCCGGGAATGGCTGATCGACTTTGAAACACGTGGTAATTTTCAGCTACGGAACAGTAGACTCCAGGCGCTGGCGCCTGGAAGGTATGCGGCACGGAATCTTACAGAAGAGGACAGTGGAGAATGCTTTCGAGTACAATGGTGGGCAATGATTAGATGTTACTTGTTGGAACGAGACATCCAGCTTCTTGAAAGGTGCTGTGACAATGATATACTGGGCTCAGGGATGGATTTTGGTATAGACAATGGAGGAGCTTAGGGCGACGAATTTTGGGGAGTGGAAAATTTTGGAAAACAGCAAATTTTGAGGAACGGCAAATTTGGAGCGGCGAATTTTGAGGAGCGGTAGATTTGGGGGAGCGGCGAAGGGGCAGCGGAAAATTTTGGGAAGCCACAAATTTTGGATGAAAGAAATAGGAAAATGTTTAAACACAGAGGCTTGAGACAGCTTTAAAAACAATTCACTTTTTTCATGTATTGAATTAGAAATTACTCATATGTGAATTGCCATATTGAACTAATTTTGAAATTGTCTCGAGTCTTTGAAATTAAAATATTTGATCATATTTCGCGGAAAGGGCGGCAGATGCTTGTTACCCTAGGGTTGTCAAATCTTCAGATCCGCCCCTGACTGGGCTAAGATTCTATTACAATTAGAATTGAAACTATTTAGGACTCGATGGAATGACAGGGTGAAGTTTTGAACCTGCATGGTCTTGAATAGTCTTCGCAGAACTCAGAGGATAATTTAAAGGCGCATTATGTGTCATCATCAACCCATTGGTTATTTTATCGACTTTTATTATCGTACGTAGAGTGGAAGAGGTATCGATAAGGAGCCTTCTAAGGGGCCATCGATTATTACAGTCCATAAGTAGAATAATTCCCTTTCTCTTTCTACGTTGAATTATAAATCCACTCGATTCATTGAACGAATCGTTAATTTCACGTAAACGCGATTAATTTGATACCAAAGCGTATCGAGATTTGATTCCACTATCCTTCATAATTCCTTGGACATTCATTACCTTCACCGGCACTCGTAGGCCGCGACAGTTTAATTTGACGTGTATTGGATGTCGATTGCGTGTTTATGGGAAATTAGCTTTATCGTTGCAATTAAGGTCGCGCATGATTGCGATCGCGGCTAGCACGTGAATCGCTGGACAATAACGCAATGTTTCATCGCCGATAAGTGATTGTTCGTGGTTTCGCGCTGTTTCGTCATACGTAGGAAGAATCTCTGTTGAGCGCGCAAACAATGAGGTTAATGGAAGATTGAATCGAATCAATGAAGACTTGAACTGCATCGTTGCTTCTGGTATTTGTGCAACGAGAATTGTCTGACGATTAAGCACACGAACGGTGGGAACATTTATTCAACATGCAACATCGTCAGACTCTAAGGAATTTACAGAATCAAGATGCACTTACATTTCGACAACTACAAAACGATATTTTCATGAAATATTAAAATACTACTACACCATGCCTGCATCAACTCCTCGGCACACTAGTACACAGTTGCATCGATGCATTACTAATTACATTACTCCACCAGTGCTCTGCTGTATTAGCATATTGATCTCATGATACATTTAACTATTCCAAAGCTTATAAAATCTCAAAGCCTCGGACTATCCTGCTCACCGAAAAGATCCTTTGATCCACAGCAAAAAAAGGGAGACAATCAAGAGCCAGGACTCGAGATGCAGCCAGGGAGGAGCTGCACAATGCAACGCAGCCTCTCGTTCCGCCTTAACGGCTCCGATTGAGTAACAAAACGACGGAAAGAAGAGCATCGGATATCGCCACTCCTTGTAGCTCCGGCAGAGAGAAAGGAGAGACCGAAACAAGTTTCGGGAGTACCCTTAGGGCCTCATCCGGAATAATTGACCGAAAGGAGCCTCCCTTCAGCGAGCTCGGTGTCCGTGGATAATTTACTCCTCGCGTCTCTGCCCGCGCGGCTTATCCGTCCATTCGAATGCAAAGGGCGCTCAGCGTCGCCAAGTCGATACGAGGCTTTAATCCGACGACGAAAAAGTCCGCGACACACATCTCTGCGCGCTCGTCGACGGGACGTCTGCTCGATACGAGCCTTTTATTCCCACCTCCGACCACTGCACTCGGACCGGAGGACGCGCGTATTACGTCAAACCACGGGACACGGAAATTCACTCGCGCGGACAACCAGCAACGACTACCTTCGACGATTAATTTATATGCTAATGGAAGGGCTCTCGGTTTTTTCGCAAGTCGAAAGCAGGAACTGCATTCGGTGGTTGAAAAGGGGGCATCGATGATCGTTCATCACCTGTCTTACGAAACTCGCGTTGGTTGAGCTTGGAGAACTCGAAAGTTAAAGTGGGTGATGATCTATTTGATTATGGAAAGTGTAAATTTCAATTCAGCGTGAAAATGGTGGGTTGTTTGTGTAGCTTTACGAAACAACCAACTCGAAAGCCCACTGCTGTACCACAGCAGCTGTAGGGCCCTACTTGAAAGTACAGTAACTCAGCGAGATTATTACATCCCCGGGTGCCCGATGGTCGACAAACGCAACAGCTCGCCGAATTTAGAATCCTTTATTCCCCACACGGATCCCCAATGCGGCAGGAAGTCTTCGCCCTCCCATCAAATTCTGAATTCGAAAGAAGGGACAGACCCGCCAGCGGGCCAATTTCGACGGCAAAATGGCCACTCGGATGAGATTATCCGCTCGGCCCGATGATCCTGCGCGAAAGGAAGCCCCGTATATATTCATGCCCGTAACCTGGCTGAAAGACTCGATAATATCCAGCGATAAGGGGAGTTCCTGAAAATGTCCTGCGGCGGCTGTAAGACGATTACGGCGTACTTCGCCCCTCGCGCCGCTGGATTTATCAGAAGAAAGCCGGGAGAAGGGAAGGCGGAGGGCAGCCGCGTCGGGCGATAAATTTTTTGGCAGCCAGAAGGCAGAAAAAAAGTAACGGTACGGCCGTGAGAAAAAAAGCAAGGGCTCGTTCGATATCGAACGCGTGTGCCAACTGATTGCGAATGCTAAAGGGAATTCGATTTACAAGCGGAGCAAAAGGAGAACTGGGCCATGCTCCTGCCACGACGTCGCGACACGGAAGTACGGGCGCGAGATTTGCGACAGCTTTGGGACACGTCGGTTCGATGAAAATGTTGCTTCACTGTGAATTTCGCTCGCGTCACAAGACTTGCAAACTGCTTCAAGCAGTAGTGGACGTTGCATTCGTCAGTGATGTAAAGTAATGAAATGATTCAAGTTGGGGAAATTAACTTCAGCACTAACTTTTTGGTTCCTCCCCAATGACTAAGTAGTAAACACGCTTGTAGCGAACTCTTAATTCTTCTTACCTAAAACAAAAGAAACATTTCTTTAGAGAAGAGAGGGTAATTGATAGTGGTCCAGGATTCTGTCATTCTGTCTTCGATACTGTTAACATTATAAGATACAGTTAGTAAAAAAAGTATTTGGACACTTTTTAAAATTGCATAACTTTTTTAGAATTGGTCTTAACGACTTGATGTTTTTTGAGGACCTAGAAGGATTAGTTTTCTAAGTGACGTGTTTCGTCGTTTTCGAAAAAATTGCAATTGGTCGGAATAGCGAAGAAAATAGTAAAGGTAGTTTTTTAAACTTTTTTTTGTGAGCTTGTAATGAAAATTCAAAAAACCCATTTGTAGATTGAAGTAAGTTATATACATGCCTAAAATTTCATCAAAATCGGTTAACGTTGCTTTGAGCTATAAACGCTTAAAGATCGCGGAATAAGGTCGAAAATCGCGAAATTCCCGAAATCAGCGATTTTCGACCTTATTCTGCGATGCTTAAGCGTTTATAACTCAGAGCAACGTTAACCGATTTTAATGAAATTTTCAGAATGTATACAACTTACTTCAATCTACAAATGGGTTTTTTGAATTTTCATTACAAGCTCACAAAAAAAAGTTTAAAAAACGACCTTTACTATTTTCTTCGCTATTCCGACCAATTGCTATTTTTTTGAAAATGACGAAATACGTCACTTAGAAAACTAATCCTTCTAGGTCCTCAAAAAAAATCAAGTCGTTAAGACCAATTCTAAAAAAGGTATGCGATTTTAAAAAGTGTCCAAATACTTTATTTACTAACTGTAAATGCCCCAATAGTTGGACATTTAAGGTACGGCGGAAACACGTCGGAGAAATTTTTAGTTATATAAGTCAACGTTCTTCCATCTCTCATTCGCGAATTATTTTATCGATTATTTATCCTGCAACATTATTCCTAGCTCGATCCACTTGTCCGTTTTGTCCTTTAATAAGTTAAGTTCTTACTTGTTTATTTTTACTTTTGTATAATTGTTTTGATGTCCCAATTTTAGTTTAGTTTTATAGTTCGCGGTTAGAGCTGCTATCAGTGCCACCATTTTAGCCTCGGCTTTACTCTTCTTGTCTATCGTTGTAAATCATGTGTTCTTTTTTTTATTAGAGTAATAAAGTTGATAAATAATAATAATAATAAATAAAATTTATATAGAAACGATTTTGCAATTACATGGCAAACCGTGTGAACTTTATCATTAAAAGAAAACATATTATTGGATTGAATAATTTTGTAAAATATTGAAAATTCATAATCCTTATAATGACGCAATTACTTGGACAGCTTAAATACTTAGTAGGTATGTCCCGGCGTCCAGATTTTACTGTCCCATTACATGGACACATGATGAAACATAAGCAATTCGGATGTTTTCTAGGGGGATTAAATATAAAAAAAACACAATAGTTTTTTTCTTTTGGCATTTTCTTCTGTATAAGTAATTTATTCAAATCAGTAAACAAACTTGAGTAAAAGGAATCTATTATTGAATGACTAATTTTAAAGTTATATGTATTCGTTTATAACACACGAATTTTACACATGAATGAAATATTATCGTTAAGACAAGATAACAAGAATACAAAGTAATAATTGCTAAAGTGTTAAGTAATTATTTTATTATTGTGTTAATAATAACGCGTACTTATTTCTCAGTTTGCACACGTGGTCAAGTTTAGGGCCGTTCCGGGATTTCACTGCACCAGTAGATAGACAAGCGAATAAAAGACTAAGTAATACGAACATTAATTTTAATCTTTCAATCAAAAAATAATACTACAAGGTACCATTTTTCTAAAAATGTATTAGTTATACCAATGTACTAAACATTATTAATAATATTCACTTATGAAAATGTAGAGACTGTTTAGCCAATCAGATACGAGCAATACTAAAATTGTGTAAACTGGAGAGTTCAAGAAAATTAATTTTCTTTACGAGTGTTACAAGTTTCCTGAGAAATATATATATATATATATATATATATATATATATATATATATATATATATGAATATATTTTATTAAATATTTGAATCATTGAATAAAATAGTTCTTCTATGGATAAAGCGAATATTAAATGTGATAATCAGTATTATTTGCACTACTGTCCAAGTACCTACCAAGACGTGTCCACGTATTGGGACATTTACCTAACACACTCCGTCCACGAAGCGAATAAAATAAGCCATACCGAATATACTCCCAGTGATAGAATTTATTATGCTCCATATTCTTCGCTTCGGTTCACGCAAACTCCCCCGGAATCGCGTCAAACCGGCTTCACGGAATCGAACCTCGTAATTTTCAATCCCGTACGCGTCCCGGAACGGAAAGCCAATTCGGCGTCAATTTTCTACGGATCGCGGCTCGCCAGCGTATTATAACCCGTGTTCCCCGATTTTGCGCCGCTGGAAATCGAATTCCTATGATAAAAGCCACCGTAAGGCAGCGTAGAAGTGAGTCATCGCAAACGGATGGCCCCGGGGAGCAAAATCGAGAGGACGTCCGTGGATGATGCAGCGCGAGGAGCAAGCGTTGCACCCCCGAGGCAGCGCGCGTGTTCCGCTCGCGCGGACTCGATCCGCGAACGTTCGAGGGTGGCCCGACAGGCTAATTGTGCCATGCCAATTCCGCTGCGAACGTTTCTACTCAGCCGCCGCCCGATGAATGGGTTATTTCGTTATGCGGCTGCAGATTAACGCCGAGGGCTGGTCAAACCTGCGGCGTAATTGGCCTGATGCGCTTCAAAACGGAATCTCGTCAGCCTACAAACCTCGAAAAACCACTGCACGTGGAGATATACACTCGGGCCAAATATCGATTGGAGTTACTGTCCATTCCCCAACGTGAGGGTGGCTAAAAGATCGTTGACGAATTTCCTGGAGAGTGATACTATTTACTATTGCAATTTATGTTACGAGGATGACAGCAGTGCAATTACAGCGACGATCAAAAGGAATTACAAAATGGCATTTTGAGATGGCTATATCGAAAATTCAAGTTTTCTGCGAATGACGACAGTGAGGAATAATTGAGAGACAGGTATACCAGAGATTCAAAAATGAGATTTTTTCATTACGATCCCAAAAGCGCAAGTTTTAATTGCTACAAAACGAAGACCCTCCTACCGCGAGCAGCTCAATTAAAAGTATAACTGTCCGTTTGTACCTCAACCAGGGATTTTCCTCTGCGCTCGGTAGAATTCATAAATGAAATTCGAATTTCGTGTCTGTATTAATTTCACGAATAATTATTTCCGCAATTAACCAACCACCTCTACACAGTTCTCAAACTCATTTCATTTTTCTCCTGCTATCACTGTCACAGGATATGCAAAGGCAATCATATTTTGTAAAAAAAAAATCTCCTTCCGCGTTCCCCCAGCTTATCGATCTCTCGATTAATGTTCCTCGAGCAACGAACGATCCCTCGCCGACATCCGAGTCTTCCATTTCGAGGCAACAGGGAAGCTAATAAACCGAGAAACGTTCGTCCCGGGAGGAGTTACGAACGAGAGAAACGAGGGTGCGAGGCTCGTCAGAGAGCGAATCTCGTTTCGCGGCGGGAGCGCCGATCGACACTCGACAGCCGCGAACGAGAGACACTCGACACGAAAATGGAAAGCGCCGCGTGGGCGTTGTCCTCTTCGGGCCCCCTCACGATCGCGATACATTCTTTTATCGGCGCGACCTCCCACCGCATTTACGCTCGCATGTGCATCCGGCTATCTGCCGGTGCATCTGCCGCGATATGCATCATACGTATGTATAATACATACATGCATGAGCGCCGAGGAAACGAGTGCCAGCCACCAGGGGCGTAAGATTTATTCTCGCGCCTTGCCGAATTCGCCGAATGAATAATGCATCCAGCCCGACTATTTACACGGATATTTTCACTGCCGTTTAAAAACAAACGTTTGCCCATAAACATTCCACGCGGACTCCGTATCGCCTTGCCACGAATCTAGCGTTCGGGGTGGATGAATGTTGCGGAGAGGAGGAAATCCGAACAACCCAGCGAATCCTCGAGCGCTAATTAATGAACAGAGGTCTGCCATTCTCATTAGACGCAGAGGAGAGCTACTCGAAACCTCCATTTTATTTCGCGACAGTGCTCGACCACATGCTGTTAATTGGAGGACCGAAACACGAGCTTTTTACGTTACGATTGTTACTCGCTTCTTGGGAACACATCTTATCGATTGTCCACAGTATTACCTATCCGTATGCCGATATTAGTCACTCTTCTTTAAGGGGAGGTTCTGGTCTAGAGCCCAAAAAAATAGGTGATATTTAGAAATTAATTAAAGGAAAACTACTATATATAATTTAATGGGACTTTTTGCATTGTATTAAGGATGTCTTAAATTATAGAAATATATTTTTTGTTTTATAATTAATCATTGCAGACAGCCCTGGGGAGTCGTTAAAGTCAAGGCGTCAAAAAATTGATTCAAATCGGTGGGACCTGTATCTCCAAAAGTTATTGTCCGATTCGACTGGAACCTTTTTTATTTTGAAGATTATTCTTTTGGCTAGGGGAGAACTAAAAAGATTACAAATATGACATTCTTTTTTAGAAAATAACGACACTTCCAGTTTGAAATCACTTCCCTGTATTTTTCGTCCTTTCATCGCCTTTGAAAATTATAAATTTTCAACTTTTTGTAATTTTTTTAGCCCCCCCCCCCCCAGCCAGAAGTATATTCTTCAAAATAAAAAAAGTTTCAGTCGAATCGGATAATAACTTTTGAAGATACAGGTCCCACCGATTTGAGAACACTGTTTCGGGAAAAACGCGTTTAAAGTTTTACGTGAGCGCCGAGTGACCGGTTGTGACCCATGCATTTGCCGCTACTCAAATGCCTATAACTTCGGGAATTTTACGAATTTCAACAAATCCTTTTAAACACGTATTCCTAAAAGATTGAACATTCGAAAAATGAAATAAAAAAAAATCGACATTTAGACCAGAACCTCCCCTTAAGGAGTTACATATCCTTGACAGGTTGGGAAATAGAATAATTTTTGTGATTTTTTTTCATATAAAGAAAAGTAATATTTAGAAATCAAGATATGCAAATTGTTATGTATAAATTAAGCAATATTCTCTTCAAAAAGAAATTTGATATCTTAAGAAATGGTGCCATAGCAGCCCCTTCTCTCAAGAGTATTTACGGTCCCGAAAATATCTCAGAGATTAGTGCACCGATTTGAATAAAATTTTGCAGGAAGATTTTCAAGATTGTAAGCTAGTACTTCTTGCGACAATTTTTCGATTAGACTCTTGTTTTGTTTTGTATCAACAAAAGAAGATAAAAACTTACATCGAAAATCACATGCTTGACTTTGAGTAGCTGCTACTTTTCAAAAAATAATTTTTTTCAGAATCAACGTCGACAAGTACTAGATTACAATCTTAAAAATATTCATGCAAAATTTTATTCAAACCGGTCCACTAATCTCTGAGATATTTTTGGTACCGCAAATGCTGTAACTATGAAGAGGCCTAGAGAGAAGAGACTGCTGAGTCATCATTTCTTAAGATATCAAATTTCTTTTTGAAGAGAATACATCTTAATTTATACACAACAAGGTGTATATCTCGATTTTTAAACATGACGTTTCTTTATGTAAAAAAAAAAATCATAAAAATGACCCTAATTTCTGATCTGTCAAGGGTATGTAACCCCTTACAGAAACACAGGGACCAATAATATTCGTAGCGATCTCCCCCAGGGTAGCCCGAGAATCAAGAATCGGCCCCAGGTCAATTGCATTCGACCCCGTCCGATTATTTTCAAGATCGCGAAGACGAATCGCGCGGGATCGGAGGTCCCGTCGTCAAGATTATTCGTCACGGTGCCTCGCGGCGGAATCGTTAACGTTCGGTCCCGTTTTCGACGGGGAACCGCCAGCCAGGCTGACGACGGGCCCCTCCGGTCGTTCTTCATCCGACCACTGCCGGGGATGTCCAGAATGACACTGCTCGTGGTCCCGAAGCCCATGAGCAAAGGTCACCCCGGGCACAGAACATTTCTGCTAAGCAGATATAACAAGGCAGATAAGCGTGAATCGCGAATGATTTACGGCGAGAACCAGCGCCCGGCGTTCCTCCTCGTTAAGATCGAACTCGAAACGTGTCACAGGATTTATCCTCGCGCGGACAAGCGTTTCCTGTCTTCGTGTCTCGGCCGGTGTTCGCTTGTTCTTACACGCAAGAGGTGTGTTGAAAGCAAAGGTGAGGCGCTTTCTCTTCGATCTATTCTGCCAAGCTGCGCTTTAGACGTCGATTAAAATAAAACGGAACGTATGGATTCTATGAGAACCTGACCGAGTTACCCAGAAGTAAAGAATGTTTGCAGTGACTTTTTCAGAGCCTTATAGCCAGCCCGATATCTCTTTTCGCAGACCTCTTCTCTCATATACCTTGGATGGCTCGGAAGCAATTTGAAAATCGTTCTATTATGCGTCCGACAATACGCCCTCGACCGAATTCGTATTCAGAAGAGTGGCCCCTCGCGTGCTCGATACCGAATTACGATCCTCGCCTCGCCACGGCGGCGTGAAGGGGCATCGTGAAAAGAGAGAACAGCGAGGGCATTAAACGCTACGGGAACGCGAGGAACGAGAATCGAGCTTCCAATCTCGTTGGATTCTCGTGCAGACCGAGAGGAGACGCTCCAGCTGAACCCGAAAGGTTTCTCGCACGATCCACCAGGATTCTTTTTACCCGTGCTTAGATGTAGCCGGGGCGAAACGGCGACGAATAGAAAGAGGAACGAGAGGAGCCCCTGCGAGGGAATTTCAGATTTGCCGATATCGAGCCCCGTGCACCGGGGATCCTCCGTCGGTGATCTCTCGTGATCCGTTCGCGGAGTGGCTTAACGCTTTCTTTTCGATCGGCCAGATATTCATTGGCACTGGAGGTGTTTCACCAAATCGCCAGTCGGGTTACAGAGAGGTTGCGCGGAGAGAGTAACTGCTCGTTTAATCCACGATTTAGTTGGGGCTGGATTCTTCAGCCTAATTCAGCGTTTCTCAAACTTTTTTGAGTCGCGATTCCCTTTTATAATATTTAAATAACCTGCAATTTCCCTCCCTTCCCCATATAAGGTAAGGTCAATTTAATAAGGTAAAGAAGACACATTACAAAAAGGTATTTCAAAATATAATTCTAACTTAATAATATTTAAAAAAAAAAAAAACTGTGGCGACCCCCCAGAAAACACTTCGTTCGTAGATAGACAAGGGAGATAGTTTTGTTACGAAAAGGTGTAATATACTTTTAGTTTTAATAAAGACTTTGGTTCGATAAAGCGAATGAAGTTTTGCACAGACCTAATATAAGTGAAGGGAATAGTTGAATGATATTCTTGACAGCTTAAGTAAACATAAATTCAATTCTTTCAAAAGGAGAAAAGTAACTGAGGACCTTGCAACAAGAGGGGTGCAGCTCCATCTTTACCAACTGAGTATATTAGACAAAACTGTTTATAAAGTTATTGTTTTGATTTAACATTAAAAAGAGAACACTGAAAATTATATATTTTCACACAATAAGTAGGAGGTAGTTAAGTTGATAAATTTTTATTTCTATTTTTTACCAATTTTGCACCAACGTGTACAAAATGATTGCTTTTTGATAACTCTGCACAATAAAACACAATTTATTGATTCATAATCAAATATGGAAAAGTTATGTTGACATTTGAAGGGTAAGGGGAAAACAGAAAATGTCACAAAACAGCTTTATCGAGAAAATTAAGTTTCAATACCTTAGTGACTAAGGCTTAGTCCATTACTAAAAGAACAACGTTAAATAAATTTAATTTTCTTACATAATTCCCTTCTTAAATAATTTCTTGTTTTACCTTGACGACAGAAGCTGTTTGAACTTTATATCCCTCTGTGATTCGACAGTTCTGTAGTTCTAGTTGCCATTAACAAAAAATGCTATAAATCTCAAAATCACGAAAAATGAACATTCCCTGTTTTTCCCTTTACCTTTCATTTTTTGCAGACATAAAAGAGCCTTATAAAAACGCTGTTCATAAGGTGGGACTTGTGCATTCGTATTGCACAAAACAGTAATGGGTGCCGGTTCAAAATTTGCAATAAATTGCTCATTTGTTATCGGATTTGCATGAAACGTGCACCAAACGATGTAAATTATTTTTACATATATTCCACGTCGTAACTTAAAAACTGTCAAAACTGGAGCTGCACCCCTCTTGTTGCACGGTCCTCAATTTACATTTGCAGCGTGCAACCGTCAATGATCCTTGGACATAACCGAAGATACAATAACAAATGCTCCGAGATGATTAACGTCCAATATTCGCCCACGTGACAGGATCACCCACAACCCCAGCAACGTTGTTCCCCTTTTCAAGCTAAAATACTGTTGCGACGCAACATCAGCATTACTCACCGCCCGATTTGCATGAGAAAAAACGACGCACGAATTTCCTCCGATAGCAGCACCGGGCCGTTGCGGTCGTCCCTGGTGCATTACTCACGGTTTATATGCAGATACGGGCGAACGGCGAGCGCGTATCGCGTTATTATTTGCGCGCCGCGTTTCGTTGTTATGTCTTATTGCGAACGGAGCGGACGCGGCCCACCTTAAAGGCCTATCTTGTGCATGGACGTTCGCTGTTTACGTCTCGACGCCCGATTCTGTTCCGTCCCGAGAATTGTGGGTGCACATTGAAAACGTATTTGCGTGCGCGTCGTTTATCGAGCACAGTGAAATACTGAGTTACACAGATCGCTCGTTTCGGTATCGAACCGACGGAGGTAAACGGCGCTTTATTGTGGCCAGGCGAGATTACATTTATGGGGACCGCGGTGCTGTAAAGTACCTTCGTGGAAACTCAACATAATCTCCCTTCACTGATTTCTGTTTGAAAATATTCAGGCGATTTTGGATTATATGATGAGGATGAAATCATAACGGGCAACAATTGCCATAAATCGACGCGAACTCGCGAAGTAGAGAACTCGCAGCGAAGTTTGATGTGTTTTGAATATTTATTCTTGAAACACTCTATAAGAGTAACGCAGCGATATTTAATAAAATAAATATTAGAGCAGTAATTCCCAACCTGTGGGTCGCGAAGTGTCTTCTGGAGGGTCGCCACGGTTATTTTTAGTTGGCTACTTTTAGCACTTATTTATTTTAATTATTAAGTTAGAATTATATTCTGAAATACCTATTTGTAATGTGTTTTCTTTAGCTTCTTAAATTTACTTTAACTTATATTTGGGAAGGGAGGTTATTTGAGTATTATAAAAGGGGATCGCGACTCAAAAAGTGTTGTAAAACATTGTGATAGAGAAAAGTGCGACGTTTCGATCCTGAAGTCGTTATGTAACTTTCCCTAAATTCCTCCCATGCCCCGTTAAAAACGTTCCATCAGCGATCGCCAAGGAAGGCTCCCTTCAAAAAGTAAACTCCTGACAGATAGGGAGAGGAACGTGAAAAACGTTTGCGTTCGACCGGCACAGGGAACGCGCAAAATACAGCCGGCAGACTGGCAGAATAAACTTCGCGGGCCGATCGAGAAAACGATCAAAACGTTCTATTAGAAACAACAGCACCGCCCCGGTGCTTGTGTTTAGCCCGCTTCCGCGGAAATAAAATATCGAGCGTCCGACCATTATTCGATAAATATACACTGGCTAGGAACTGGCACAATAAGACGTAAATTACGTCCGCGTAATGTCTGCCGCGTCATTAAAATACTCTTCGACGGGGGGCAGCAGCCCACACGCTCCTCGTCCCAGCTGCACACACACGAGCATCGAGGGCCATTAAACGTGTGCATTCTGTCCGTACGCACCGAAGTAACGCTAAGGCGAGTCGAAGGTGCGAACATTTCTAATTACATTCACTCTACGGTTCCTCTTTGCCTCTTTTTTCCGTCCCTCCTCCGCCCGCCCTCCCCCGTCTCGCTGGCATTAGGATGCAAAAGGTTAATGGACCTTCGTTTCCTGGTGATGTAACGGGTTCATTGTAATGTTCCATGTGGGGAGTCGATTCTTTTACCTGGCGCAACGTGGATGGTTTTTTCAGACCCTCGGTTACTCAGGCTTAATTGAAATCTTGATGAGGTTATATGATAGGTATGTAGCAGGGTGGAGCTTGAAAGTTAAAAAACGTCTTACCACCCTAATTTGTTCCTTTAGATATACAAACACTGTATAAAAACTTTGGACAATACATTCTTATGTTTAGGGGCAGCTGAAGTGAGTCAAAGATGATAGAAATTATGAAAATTCAACATACATATAATGGCAATATTTTAATTTATACATTCCCATTTGCATTTATGTTTGATTATTTGTTAAATTTATTGTTCACAGAGGATCAAACATCAGACACTGTCTGTTTCCTGTTGTCAGGGTACAATCTACTAATTGTTTTACTTAATTATACGTCAGATGGGGCACAATAATACATTTTCTCAGTTTCGATTTTACTTAATGAACAAATGAATGCATTTGAAAAAAATGTTTAGTGTTCCATGCCCTTCCACATAATTATCATGTATATTGGACATTGCACCATCATTGAGCTACCCCTAAATATACGTAGATCAATTGTGCTCATATTCTGCTCGATTTTATTTTTTAAAAAAAGTATCCAAGCATTCGATATATTTAATGGTTCAAATGGATATCATGTAGAAATTAGAATATTGCAAGTTGCTTTCGGAATGAAGGTGGTTAGGCTTTATAGACAGAAAGTACGCAACATCCTGTATCCAAACAGCTGAAGGCGGTTAGACTACTTCGAAGTAGAAGCGGACGCTATAGGCAAACATTTCTATTCGCTACATACTGCACCGAGGGATGAGAAGAATTTCACCAAACCAAAATTCCCAGCTGACACGACTCGCAGTCTCAACAAATTTCCATATTGGACACGGTGGGGACGTGACCGGCTTTCCTTCGGCGACTTTCGATCAGCCGGAATACCTGCGGCGGCATTAATTAACACCAATTTTGTCACGCGTGTACGGGAGTGCACGCACGGCCGTTATGAAGCATACGTTGCACGCAGCCGATGTGGTCTCCTCGACACCTCGCCAGAACACCGTGGCAGCCTTTCATTGCTCCAGGATAGAGATGGGATCAAGCTGCATTTATATAGCCCCGACACCTCGGGAAATTGAGGCCCCGGGTACGCTAACGTACGTATTACCAGCATGGTAAAACACTCGGCTGTGATAAGACACTCGACAAGTCTCTTGTAATACAGCGAACCCTGCAACTCCACAAAGCAGCCTTTCACGATACAATCCACCTTCGTGGCTCTCAAAACTCGACCAAGTTCAAGGTTTACACGATGCCGACCAAGTTCAAGCTCGAATCTCGATCTCTCCACAGCCTGGAATCCAATCTCATCGCTGGCGGATTCGCTCGAAATTTGCCAGCCGCCGAACGATTGTTCGGAATCCACAAATCAATTACCAGCTTGATCCCATCTCTAGCGGACCTAACCGTGGTGTACATACGTAGGTACGCGCATACGTGTGTCGTATTATTTATAGAAGCCCGAGAGCCACGGAGTCTGATAGGCAATCAAGGCAGGGCGCGTGTGCAGCATTCCGCGGCTGAGTCACCAGTCGTACATAAACCAGTCCTCGGTACAGCGACGATACGTCGTAATAATGGCAAACCTTCCGCCATTGTTTACGTCTATCGTCGGATCATCCGCGGACCTCTCACCTGGCGGATGCATCGCCGATACATGCGCGACGATCAGATACCACGGGGCTGGACAAATGCGAAGATTTATCGTGTGAACCATCCTGGATACCGATGTTCAGGTCCCACCCTTTCGATATCCCTTCGCTGGGACAGTCACGACGATGACAGGCTGATTCGCGTTTGATCTTTCGTGTGGCTGGTCGTCTTCGTGAATCCTGAGGCTTGGAGCATGGTGTACGCGCACTAGGGATGGTCAGATAGGCGGCACGCGTGCCAAAGTTTGCGCGCGAGAGACTTTAAGATATTAGGAGGCTTATGAAGTCTTTTTTCTGTACTGGATCGAGTTCGTGCAAAGACTAGAAGGAGGTTGACAGAGGAAGATTATAAAGAAGGCTAAAAATAAGAAACATGTCTCTTTTAAAGTGGGTCCTAGATATTAAATTACACCCTGCATGGTTAGGGATACTATCTGGTATCCAAAAGAAGGACATGTCCTCCTTTTTTACTGAAATGCAGTGTCCTCCTATCATCTAAAAATGTCCTCCTTTTTTCTTTTATCCACAACTCAAGCAATCCATTCGCCTCGGCTTCGTCCGACAAAATTCCATCACTATTTATCAGATCCAAAAATAAAAAAGATGGATAATCTGGTGTGAAATCGATTGAAAAGGAAGGCGTTGTAAAATAAAAACAAATTTTAGGTATCACCGTTTATTATTTGAGAAAACATGAATGTTTACATTACATTAGAATAATCTTATAATTATTAGGTACATATTCGAGCCCTAAATAGGTAGTAAACATTAATGTGTTCTTGCATAATAAAAGTTGATATCTAAAATTTGGTGTTATTTTACAACGACCTCCGTTTTAAACGATTTCAAATTAGATTGTCCTCCTTTTTCATTTTTGGATCTGGTAACCCACAGTACGGTGCACGCGCGAGAGAAATATGGGTGGGACCGTATGGACGTTGAAACCGGTGAAAGTTTGACAACTTTTGCGAACCGTTAATTTGATTAATGCGAGATAATTACAATTTGGGAAACTTTGATCCAGGCGGGCGATTAATCCTCCCGCGTCGTTAATCATCCCGAGGATCTCCCGAGACACGTCCACTCGTTGACACGCGCTGGTATCGCGATGGAAGCCGAGAGATACGGTCAGAGAATCGGGATTTAATCCCGAACACGTCGATGAGACCGATCAAGATCCGAGCGCGGCTTTTATATTCATTCAACGCCGCCGAACGGCCATCGATCTTCCTATTGACCGTTTCAATCGTTATCCCCGTATCGGGAGTAGCCCATTGTCCAGAGCGTGCCTCGAATATTTCACATTCGAAAAGATGACTCGGTGCAACTCCACCTGCGAGTTTTTCCAACGATCCCCGCGTGACTTGAACACCTTCCCCGCGAAACACCTAGCAACAGAGTCTGACCTTTCCCGCTGCGTTTCCATTTCCACGCCAGCACCGTCGAAGTTAATCCCGAACCAAGTTATAAGCACGTCCTTAATCCGCCGTTACTTTCTAATAAATTTTCAATCCTCGTACAATTAGACTACTCGAGAGTCAGCGTCCATTCTGTTAATTCGTGTTCGGCCTGTGAAAACGAACAGCCGGAGGAGGCAATCAATCAGAATCCTTTCAGCGTCGAGGGACGCGTTTGTTCTCGGGCTGGGCTTCATAAATTTCAAGATTAAAGGCGTACCCGGGTCGGCCGGGAGGTAATTAAGGGTAATTTTAATTGGCTCTAAGTGGGCGAGGCTAAACGGGACGAGCGTGCCTTCCGCGAATCTGCATTTCGATTGCGTGAGCGTACCAGGATGCTGCTGCACCGCCGCTGCACCTGCCATAGACGGGCGCGGCGGAGGCAAACGGGACGGCGGTAATGTCGGCTGAGTTATTTTCGGCGGTCGCAGAAACTCGCCGCCGCAGAGGAGCGTCACACTGTCTGTTCGCGGGGGCACACGTGCCAGCGGCTAATGGCTCATTCAAGCCAGGCACCGTGAAAATTGAAATCAAAGAGCTCGCGTGCTGGCCATTTCGGGAGCCACGCGGGAATCCGCGCGTTTCCGTGCCCTGTCCGCGGGCATTCCCGTCTGTCACGGCCGTGCACGTTCATTTTGGCCGGCGCAGGTTCGAAGACCCACGGGTCTTGCTGAAATGTTGCGCTTGGAAGCCTGGCTCCGAGATCGTCACGCGGCTCTGAGTGAATAACGAGATTTCGTTCCTGCCGCCTGTCTTTCCTCTGTTTAGTTCGCAGTGGAAATAGCTCCCTATACCTAGTTACCTTTTCCCTGACCTACCAGCTACGTTATTAGTCTGAAAATTCTTAGAACTTTATGCTTTCGTCCCAACTCGGTTCAAGCTAAGTTCGTTATAAAATTAGTTGCGTTCCAGTTCAATTACATAGAGACCTGTCAGTACCTACTAACGAAAGTACGGAGTCACTCAGGAGTGTCAGGAGTTTCCCCAAAGTCACGCTCACTAAAAATAGTGATCGATGGTTCAAGAATAGATCGGCGGAGAGAAAAGCGACATTGAGAAGGTGAGACGGATCGCAAAAAGAGAGACGCGGCGGCGATGGAGGATTAAAAATGGCCAGCTTAAAAACAGCCGGTCCGCTCACGGAGGTAAGTAGACAGCGTGAGCCGACGGCAGGGATTTTTCCAGACTCCGATCCATCAGAGATCTCGAGGAAACACGCGATCCTCTGAGGTCTGGCGCAACCACGATATACACGAGCGTGACGTGATACCGGATCCGCCTCCGGTTGGACGTCCAGAGTATCGCGTCCGAGGCAATTCAGCTCCGCCACTCGGTTATTACCCAGAGTAACTTCTCGTATGTCTCCAGTCTCTCACCCCCGTTTACTTTGTCTGCATTCGACCCCTAGCCGCGAGCAAATCGACTCGAGGATTCTGGCCCCCCGATCGTACGAAGCGAATCAATATGTTTCTTTCAAGTTCCTTCGAATTTGCCATACGTCCCTAAGTAATAGTCTGAAGGAAGCTCGCACTGGAATAATTTCGACGATAAGACGAAGAATTAATTTGGCAATTTTGCCTCATCTTCGATTTGCGGTACCGAAGCTTCAGATGGGCCATCGCGAAGACCGAGGTTCGAGAAAGTCACAATTATATTTCCCACAAGGAACTACAGAGGATATCGATACCTTCCGATACTTCACGATGCACGAAATAGAAACGACTCGGGCTGGAAATACCGCGGAATATTTCGCGCGGAGAACATTGCAAAGCGGGGGGGATTATTCTGCGGCTCGAGCGTTTCAGGCAAAGCTGCTCGCTCTAGGCGTGCTTCCACGGAAATGATAATCGCGACGGAGGGCAATCAAAGCGTATCTGTTGCAACCGCTGAATTAGTGCTGTTCGCGGAGTAGAGAGCTCGATGAAGATAGCAGAGCGAGAGAATCGTTTGCTGAAACCGGCGCGGGAGTACTGTTAATGAGTTTAATCGTGGCACTGTGATTTCGCTGCCACCGATCCTAATATTATGGTTACGTAATGACGTTTTAGTTTTGTTTAGGTAGGTACTGTGAAACGCATACGTTATCGACCAGGAGGAACGGTTCTCCAGCAAGCAGTTCCCCATGGTAATCAAGACAGATGGAAACGGAATCGCGAGGAGAGATTAGCAATTACGCCGGGACGAAAGAGTCAACGAACACCTTTCTGCATCCACGGAATAATAATACAATTAGCCTGCTCTACGAGCACGATAGAGCAGGCGCGTTCTCTCGATCCGCCGTCATTATACCGCTCATTATACGCGACTCCGGGATCCTCCTTCGCAATTCTACGAGAACGGACGAGAACGGACTCGTAGGAGGTCTGATGAATTATCGCGGACCATTTCGGGCAAAATCTGCCCAGTTTTCTGCGCCGTGCAACTCAACCATGCGCCCAGAGAGACGCGCGTTTATTATTCATCGAGAGACTGGCGGCTCCTGGAGTTCACGCTGCGAAAAAGTTCTCCGCGAGATGGATAGAGTGTAAATTGTAAATGGTTCAACTTTCAGTGGAGGGTTGAACGTTGCTAACCCATTTGCGAAACTTCTAACGAGATAAATAGCAATCCCGCGGATAAATAATCAGTGATTTTTAAAGTGGCATCGTTGATGTGAAGATTAGCTTGAGCATGAATTATGAACGCAGCAGGACGCTTAATTTGTAACCAAGTGAAACAGCGGAAATTTATAACGAAGATGGAATATCTGAGCTTGATTGAGAATAGGGGAGACCGGGGCAAGTTAATAGATTTTTCAGTTTTCAATTTTTCTCATTTTTGTTTGAATTAATTACTCAATAACAAATATGGTAAGATAAATGAAAAAATATTATTTTGTATGGGACTATTAACTCAGTCGTAAATATCCAGAGGGAGAAATGAATTATTAGATTCCATTACTGCGCAATCCACTTTCCTAAATCTCTCGATTTTTATGGGGCCCGCGTATCGATGAAATTACATCTGGAAGTATTAATCTCAAGATTTATAAGGGACGACGCTGGCAGCACCAGAAGGGGCCGAATTCATAGTTCCCCCTTATTATAGCATACGTCTCCTAATAAACTTCCATCCCGCTTTATTGCTAGGTTATTGAATACGCCGGACGTTTTTTCATTGCGATTTATTGCTCCTGCTTCCGCTCACTGTTGCGGAAATATGGTGCTTCAACGTCGGCAGAAGTAAGAGTTTGTAAGACTTACCGAACGACGAGGAATATCAAGGTTCACTAAAAAATCACTTTCTGATTTTGAAACCAAGGACGTAACTAGGGGGGAGCAGCGGGTGATTCTGCCCCGGGCGCCGATTTTCGAGGGGCGTCAAATGAGAAATCTTTATAGAGAAAAGACATAGTTTTGGAAAAGCTACATCAATGGCTTTATTCAAATTTATATATTACGTTATTCCATTAGGAATAAAGGAGAAATACATTTTATGGAAAAGTAATTAAAATTTATTTATCTGTTATCAAACAACAAACAAAATAGGGTAACCAGTTAATAAACACGTTTATAATGTCTTTTATGTGTAAAGTGTGGACTGAACCTCCTAAGGTGGGCAATAGGAGGTGGTAAAATGTTGGGGGCGGGGGGCAAACAGAATCCTCGCTCCGGGGCGCTTAAAACCTAGTTTCGTCCCTGTTTGAAACAGAAAGAAAGTCGATGTACGGTGGAAATAAATTATAGAAGATACATTCAATGAATTCCCATTCAGCATTTAATCGCCCGACCTCGTTACTTCGACACGTTGATTGTCTCGCTTAAATACCCGAAGCGACTTGGTTATGCGCACGAGAAATCCTCCGCTGCTGGGGCTTTCGAGGCAAGACACTGAAATGCACTAAGATCTCGTGCGACCAGTCGGTCACGCCACCGTATAAAACGACCTCCGAGATTTATAGATCAAGAAATAATTGCCCTCAATATCGTTGCGGTGGCGGGACGTGAGGCGGGAACGAAATCGTCGTCCGTGTGCCTCGAATCGAAACCACCGAAGAAAACCTGTCGAACGCATTCCCATCAACATAAATAACAAAATGAAAGTAAACACTACAAAAATCACACCGGGCATTTAAAGAAGAAAAACAGGCAGAGGAGCTGCAATACCGAGAATTCTCGAGTACCATATACTCTGTAAAAGAGACTCCCAATGTGCATTTCGTGCCACTATGCAAAGTAGGTATTGTACCTACGTTCTTTTTGAGCGGATGTAAAATATCGATCGTCAATTTGTAGCTGATACCTCAACGAATCCTGAGAGACAGCCCCAAATCCGATCCCTGCGTATCAAATGATCGTTCATGGTGAAAACTAGATACAGAGGATGGAGATGAGCCCGACTACAACATGGAACATGGACAGACATCACAAACTTCCGTGTACGTTGAAGTTTGGAAATCTTCTGAAACGTTAAGTTTCAGCTTCGCTCCATCACGAACACAAAGGACCGTAATCTAAGGCAAGGTAACGAAATATTTATCTGAAATGCGAGAACATGAAAGAGTAAACGTGGAGGTGACAATCTAACTTGGAAAGGGGACAAAAGGGGACAAAGAAGCAGATGAATAGACAGATATCTAAATTAACGAAGGAACGCGCACGCCTGTGAACGCGAGAAACGGGGGCACAAAGGAAAAGGAGGATGGACGGATGACAGGAAGATAAATAGATAAAGCAGAAGGCAGAGAAGAGACCGACATTATTAACGCAAGAGGGGGCCTCTTTACAAAGGGAACGATGAAATCAGAGCTCCAAAAATCAGTCAAGATCCGATCTCCTAGCTGCTGTCGATCTCTCTATTCCCAAATCTCACGCTTCTCACACTTTTCATCCCTTGACACGCGATTCTAACCGACACAGTGTTCTAACCACGCGGGCCCTTGTCCAGAACGTCCGCGACAACATTCCATCTATCAAGAAATAGAAAAGAATCTAACTGTCCGGCTTCGGATTCCGAAAATTCCCGCGTTAGCAAGGATGGTTCCCTTAAAGCGGCCGAATCCCTTTCCCATTTGTTGCTTGGAATTAATTTCACGCTCGAAAAAGCAAGAACGATCGCGAGGATACTTTGCATTCCTCTCTCGGTCGAACAGACAACAAAGGCCGGGGGTTTTACGTGAATGGAAACCGAAAAGCGGAGAGAAGTCGAGGATGAATAGAGTACCGCGATCGTATCTAACAAATTTATTCCGTCTTCCAGGCGCATCGACGAACAATCTCGATTTCTGCGCACCTACTCCCGTTCCGTCTCGCGTTTCATCCCCTCGCGAGGATAAAAAGGGAAAATCGAGTTCCTCCTTTAACCCGGTCGATTGGGTCTAGTGTTACGCGTTCCCGTCTAATTGGAGCACCGTCTCGCGTAACTTCGGGAAAGCTGCGTCGAAATCTGCTCTAATATTCCCTCCTTTCCTTTGGGACGCGCGTGTGTGGGCCCGGGTATCGAGCTAACGAACACAGATGGGCCCGCGCGTTTTCTGGTCGGCCCTGCAAGCTGAGATCAGATGCTAATCCCGCTAATCCCATTAGGAAACAAAGTCCGAAACCAGTTTACTGAAAGAGGGACAGCACGAAATGTTGTAGACAGCGGATATAGTGGGTTAAATCTCGTGAGATAAAGGACCGAGGTGGGGCGGACCCTGTTTCTGGAATTCATGGTGAAGCTTCTTTTCAACGTCCAGTTCCCTGGGTCCTATTCAAACGCCATTCTAATATCTGTGTAGCATTCCGTTCGCATGTTCAAGTTTTTAGAATCAGACGATAACGCGTCCTTCAGGGTCGGATTTGGAGATTTGGCGTCTCTAGGCTGACAAGTGTCTGACGCCCTTCCTTTGGAATATCATCGAATATTTTAATTTAGAACAGATGAGATAATTCCTATGTAAGTGGTTTATTCTTATTCTTATCGTGTTCTTAGTTTTGTTTGTTTTATTTTATTTTATTTTATTTTAGTGTATTTTTTTTTATTTTGTTCTCTTTCCTTTTCTTACCTCCCAACGACTCTTTAGGTTAGGTTGTAGAGCAGCAGTAATGCTGAACCTCGCCTACTCGCCATTGTAATTTTATGTGTAATGGTGAAATAAAGACATTTAATAATAATAATTATAAAATTAATTCAATATGACAACTCATATATGAGTTATTGCTAATTTGCTACATGAAAAAGAATTATTTGTTTTTAAAGTTGTCTGAAGTCTCTGTGTTTAAATCTTCTTCATTTTTCTGCGCCCAAAATTTACCGCCCCAGGCTGCAGCCTACTTAGCCTATATACAAATCTACCCCTGGTGGCCTTCCACTTACACGCGTGCACTGTCGTTCACGAGTGTTAGGGCAACTGCTGTATTTTCAGAAAATGTGATATTTGGTACAGATCGAATACCTTTCACTGTTTTAATGCGAAATACCGAATGAAGTCAAATCTGTCAGAGTATCTTCAATAAATTTGAAACGTTTGTAACAATTATTTTACACAGAGTAGATTGTCCTGATATTTATGTACGACAGTGCAGCTTGAGAAATCTTATGTTCGTAGCAGAAAGCAAATTCTTTCATTCTTCTTCGTTATTTCCCTTATGTTCTCGTAACGCGAATATTTGTGTCTGCTCGCAGGAAGGGTAGGAATTGAATCCTCGAAGTCGTGGATAATGTTAAGAACAAAGTCGTTGCGCTGGCTAGGATGCGATTTTCCTCGAAGATTTCGTAACGAGCTTCCTGGAAGAGGCTCTATGTTGAGTGCCTTGAACCTTCCACGGTGCACTTCCAGAAGAAAACCGGTAGTCGTAATTCCAGTATCTCCGAGTGTCACTGACTAGGCCGAGCGTTATCGTCCAGACACTGCAAGACTCACTGAGAATAACCTCGAGGATAAGCAGAAGTGCTGGGGTACCTTACAGCAAGCCAAATTCATCGTCTGTAAATTATGAAATGAGAAATCGGGTTCTGCCAACATTCGACCTTTTGTCCTATTGGTAGCCCTTTTTCACCATGCACCGACCTTAAGGGGGATTCTCGAGTAACAGCCCCTAAAGTAACTGATATTTATGATTTTTTTTTAAATCTACTCTTAATATTGGATTGTTTTTTGGCATATAAGGAGGCATCTTTAAGCTTGCAGAATTTTTTTTATATCGATCCTTCTTGTTATTTATTAATTATTGTGTTAAATATGTAACACTGAACCTAAAATTTTAATTTTAGTTTTTATTTATAATAATTTTTTTCATAGATATAAAGTAAATCTATCCAAGGAAAAACGTTACTGTTTCTTTCAAACGCTATATATTTTTCATTTTTTTTTCTTTAAATTAGAAACAATGCCAGCGTAAAGTATCTAACTGTAAGAAATTTTTCTTTTTTGTTTAATCAGATGACTGTGACAGATGCTACACGCCACGCCAACAGGAATTACATAACACAATAATTAATAAATAATACGAAGGATCGACATAAAAAAAAATTCTGCAAGTTTAAAGATGCCTCCTCATATCGCAAAAGAGATTAATCCAATATTAACAGCGGACTTTTTTAAAAAAAAATCATAAGTATCTGTTACTTTTGGGGTTGTTACACGAAAATCCCCCCTTAAGTCGACTTCGCATCAGGTTAAAAATGATTAAGCGGACTCTGTATAATTGTGCAACACATGGCGAAGTGTGGATTGCAGCGAAGCTTTCAGAAACGTAAATGTGGAAGTCTGTGGAAAGAATCCTTTGATAGCCCAGACTTTGATAGCAATCCTTGATTGGTAGGGACAGTCGTCCAAGAATGAAAGATCTGGATTCCAACATTCACTCTGCAATCTGATCAGCCAATTCCTTTTTCCTCCGCAATTTTCTAAAATGGGATTACCCTCGTATCATCTTTGCTTTTCGTTTTGTTTCCAATGTTAACTCCCGTGCATAGCTGAAATCGCCCACAGGGAGAACGAATTACACGACCTAAATTCAAGCCTGAAACCAGCAGTTTGATGCACTGTCACTTCTCTCCATATAATTCGCTACCCTTCATATTAAAGATTAATCTGAGATCCTGGAATTTCGACGAATTACGTCTTGTAGCTCACAAAGTGTTAACGTTTTCCACTTCGTCCCAGCAGTGTAACTCAGTATTGCTCTATAAATTCCAACACACAATGAAGCAACACTGGGATCTACGATATCTGAAATTCTATCAAATCCCCTGTCGTAAGGTACTCCTTAAGTATTGACAACCGCCTAGGATCGACTAAAGGAAATACGAGGTGCGAAGGGGCGTAAATTGCGCATTACAATCCATGCACCGATGATAAAGCACTAGCATGGATGTTTTTTACGCGGCTATAAAATCGCATATTGGACCCCCGCTGGTGTCCAAAGCAGCGTGCTTCGGTAGACAGTCCGCGAGCGGCCGATAATCCAGTTCGGCATGCTCGTAACATTCCACGCGATATATGCAAGCTCTTTCAGCTGGGTACACAGATTAAGGATTGTAAACATTCGGCGTTTTACAAGTCGAATGGTATCCCTCGCTTCTGGTCACCGCAGTCCTTTTACGCCCGTAAAACACGATGAGGAAAGAACCTCTTCCCTGGATGTTAATCGCCTACTTCCACGATTTTCTCGCGCCGAAAACGCCAAAAACAGCGTCGATATTAGTTTACTTATCGGCGTACTCCGTGAGAGATCGTTCCTTGCGAAATCTTCCTAGCTGCGCTGGATTCCCAACGATTCTCCCCGCTCGAAATGTCAACGCTCGTCCAATTATGACGAACAAACAAAGCGCAAATGGTCGGGCGGCATTCAGTTTTCGCGGAGCACGAGCTTCTCTTTAGCCGCGGAGATAAAAAGTACAAATGAAAGACCGACAGAGGGAGAGAAAAGTGGTACGCGGTTACGTAGAGCGATGTGGGTTAACCCCAATTGCAGCCCACGCGAAGTCAAAGACCTTTTGAGAACTTTCCTCGGCCACTCACCATGCCGCGAGTTTTTCCCCTTAAAATTGCTGCACGGCTACCATTCTACCTACGACGATGGATCGCGGAGCAAACTAAACTCCAAATGTCTTTCATTAAAAATCAAAACCTGCGGCGATCAGGAGTTACATACTTACAATTATTATTACCTGCATCGGGATGGTAGCCATGAATTTGATAAATAATAACTGTAGGATATTACATACACAAGCCTCCTCCGAAAGCTTCCATTTAAGAAACTGAGGCTGCAGCTTTCATTCCCTACTTGCACCGCGTGCTCGTCCTCGGCGAAACCACCTACACTGGTTTCGCAAATAGCGGAGCTTATCGCGCTTATCATTCATTCCCTCCGCGCTAATTATTCGGGCGCCCGCGGTTTCCCGCTCTGGGCCTGGCAAGAACGCGCGATTTCTCCGTTTTAACTGGAACGAAAGCGGCGTCTCTGGCAAACGGCAAACGAACTAATCTCAGCGCGGTTATCTTATCCGCATCGTGCTGCCCGCGGCACGAATACTGTTCTTTGGCAACAATAAATTCATTACCCCGGCTGACACGCCACTCTCGGATGTGCGAGCACCGCTGACAGACGTTTTATGGCGCTTATCTGCGAGTGCTGGTCGCGCGCACCCAACGATGCACCCGGCTCCCGAAGTGTGCCACTGGATGCACCGCGTGCACCGAACGCACCCAGCACAGATCTGTCCCCGGCTGCTCCCGATGCACTTGTTACGGGAGACTGACATGCACTCAATTCTGTTTTCACGCCATAGATATTTACATTCCCGAACAATCCGAGCAAAAATAGATACCGTGTGTAGGAAAAAGCATAGGTACAAACAAATCGTCGAACCGTCGAACTCAATTTTTCCTGAGTGCGACACTTGCAAGATAAAGTCGGAATAGTGAGTGCTAATTCTATGATTTTTTTTTAATTGAGAGCAAAATCCTAGGAAAATTAGTGGTTAGTATTTTTTCTTAGAATTAAAATTAAGCGAAGATTTCTAAAAAGTGTTAAATTTAAACGAATCGTGCAAAAAGAGAATTCAATTTTTTCTAGACGGTACGAAATGAAAATAGTGTGAAAATTGAATTCAGTATATTTCGAGCAGTGGAAGTAAAAGGATGGTAATATTTTGTTCGATTTTTGTGCTGATGTGGCGAAATTGTGGAGGACTAGAATCTTCATAGAATTAAGAGCGCAATGTACATAGCACAGAAGATATATATTCTGGCATTCGCCTGGAAACTAATAAATATCGACCGAATACTGGATTCGCGTATATTTTTACATCAATTTATATTTCGTCCCTCTACTGACCTACATTTACCCCGGAAATGCTTTCATAATTCATGTATTCGTTCGATATTCCAATTGCCCGCGTACGTAGAAGCATGCGAAATAATTTATGCCCGAGCTTTAAATTGTTTGTATTGTGAAACACCGAGTGTCTTACAGAAAACACTGAGACTGTTTGTCTTTCAGTTAAACAGTCTGAGTAAGTTTCTCCAATGAAGTACAATTTCGCCTCTCAAATAGTACGCACAATTAACTTTGAATTATTTAAATCATCTTTTATGTAGAAACAGCACGTTTTCCAAATTAATTTAAACTCTTTCAGAGCAAGCCACGCGAGGGACGACCGAGCTTTTAAACGTAGAGTGTGTATGAATATTTAAAGGTAACGTTCAGCAACCTCAAATACCACTGCGCTGGTATCAATAGTTCAGATGAAATCGATTGTTCAAACAGGCCCGTCAGTTAGCTTCCAAACGACGAACAAACGGTGACTTCGTGGAGGGTTAACACGCTGAGCACCGTATTGATTTTTCTACCAGGGTCTTGTATTATTATGCAGCAGGCAAACATCGATGCCGTGTAAACTTCGCTATCATATCTAATTAGCTTCCGTTTTCCTGGCTTGCGTAATAAGCCGGAACGTGACGTGTACCCGAGCTTATCAAACATCCGACATTATGCATGGAAAAAGATAGCTATGCCTAAAATAGGTTACAGTGACTGTAATCTAAGCTTCCCAGCTGTTTCTTCGTGTTAAAGTTATTACACGATATGAATGTTACGAAGTTTGATTGTCAAGCGTTTGAAACCCTTCACCTTTATTTGTTTCCACTTTTTTATAAAGTCGTGCGAAGTAATGTGTAAGTAAATTACAAAGGGATTTATTTTCAAATGCGCTTATAACAAAAGGGCTTATTTCCAAATGGTTTCATACAAAAGGGCTTATTTTTTAATAGCTTCCACCCAAAGGGTTTATTTTCAAACATTCTTTTAAGTAACTATTAAATAATAATGTCGCTAAAATTAAAACATTACTGCTATCAGATGGAAGAATAAAATGTACGTGTACTAAAAAGAAAAAAAAGATTTTTTTAATCAACGTTCGTACCACAGTTTTTTTATGATTATTAAAAAAAGATCTATGTGGAAAAGTGCCCTTTTGAAAAATCACTCTTCAACTATTAAACAATGATTCTACCACTCACAGAACTCCACTTCTGTAAACATTCAGCCTCGAAGGAAGACTCAGAGAAACCTTGAAAAACGTAGATGGTTCACAGCTTACCTGCAACAGAAAGATAATAATTTGTTAGAGAAATGTGTTACCAGAAATTGTTCTCTTAAGCTCCATTGTAATTCCAGGGAACATGTTTCACGCCTGGACGATGAATAATTTCAATAAAATGCAAACGATATGGTCGTTCCTCCTCTTGGACAGGCGACCAACTTATAACTCTCTCATTTCCCTGGCCAGGATTTATGATACAGGCGACCCAAAGCTCATTTGCACGTTCGACAAGTTTTAATGCCGCGGTCGTGGCATTGTGACGCGTCGCAGGCAATACCGAAAATCCAATAATTTCTTACACGGAATCGCCACGAACGTGTACCCCCGCGTGCTGGCCATTTATCAAAGCCAGTGCGAATGGCATATTGCACCTTCGATACTTGCATTCGACGATACGCGTACACTATCCGTCGAGCAATAAAACGTGTCGCGGTGTTAACGACTTCCAAGCAGACAGCTTGTGTTCCTTGCGTCCTCTGTGACAATGAGCCATGTGCCTATGATGAGAACAAGGAATGGATCGAGGTATCAAATGCTAAAAATTCGGCACCTTTTCTGGCTAGAAATGAATTACCCCCGAATGGGGAAGCCATGTTGCGTTTGCTCATACTTGAACGAGCATAAGACGTTGCATACGATGGCTCAAACTGGCGATCAATTATGGCAGGCTAGGAATAACGTCGTGGTTTTGATTCTAGGCTCGTGGTTTTAATTGAGCCTAGTTATGCAGAAAACTACCAATCCTCAATGATCTGAAACTGAGTAAATTTAGTTTGAAGATTTTCATTGTTAAAGAAATATAGCTTTATTTCTATTGAGTATGTTTTACTTCTTGTTATGGTTTTAGAATGTTTTTTAATGGGTTATTTAATAGTGAGTAGCATAATTAATATTATTTTAAATTTTCTGAAGCTTTTGTTTTTTAAGCCAAAAATGGAACTATGGCATGGTAGTTTTAATAATTATATAAGACTGTGTAATGTCTTGCAAAATAAAAATCACAAAATTATGGAATTCGTACTATATTTAACTAATATTTTGTCATTCCAAGGGTTAGCAACCTTCTGCATAACTAGGCTGAATGAAAACATACATGTATCAAGAGTTATCTGTAAATAGTAATTCTTCAAGTCCTCATATTACAACTAACTAAAACCCTGCAAAATACTCTCCAATCGTCAGTTCAACAATCACCTTAAGAGTAAGGTAGAGACTCACAGGAATCAGATCTTCTGAGCAACCGTGTGCAATTGAAGCTTATTATTCAACAGACATCTAACCAAAATCGTGAAGGAACATCAGTCCAAGATATAACCCAATAAGAACACGAGAAACATGAAGAATAAAAGCCATAGGATAAACCGACGACAGAGAAACAACGAAAGAAACAAGAGAATAAGGAAGAATCGAAGAAGATGTTGATAAGAAGAAATCGTTTGGAAGAAATAAAAGGCATGGGAAAATAAACGGGCGAGAGGCAGCAGCGAAGAAGACGCAGGGAAAAGGATGAGAAGGAAGGGAGTCGCCAGTGGTTCGGTGAGGTACATGAAGTATTATAGCGAGCAGGATTCGTGAGAGGATTCCACCCAAGGATCAGGTACGTGCCACGCGTGTGGTCCATCTCTGACCCCCGTTTTCGAGGTCGGGCCCCGAAAGGGTCCGCGTATAAGTATTCTGATGTACGATCCCTTGGAATCGTAACTCCTGCGTGGCTGCTTGACCTCTGCCCGCTCCTTCCAGCCCCGAATCTTCTTTATCGCGGGCCAATTCCTGTAAACATTTACGTGTCCCGGGCCGAGAAAGAATGGGAAATGACCCAGCGACGTCCAATTCGGACCCACAGTAATTTATAAGGAAGCCACGTGAAATTTATAAAGGATCCTCTTTGGATCCTCGCGCGTTATTTACCGCCCGGCTGCGGAGTAGCTCTTATGAACTACGACTCGATACCACGATTAATAAAAAAAAAAAAAGAGAAACTGTTGTTCGATTCCTGTCACACGAATGGGCAGTCGCGCACCCAGGGGGGAGCCAACGGGACCTGGCACCTCCCAAAGAAAAAGGAAAAAGGATATGTAACCACGACTGAAGTAATTCAAGAGCTTTGTAAAAAGAAAAGAAAGCTGAATTTTATTCTTTAAATAATTATTTGTAATCACCTAAAGAATTTTATTCAATTTGCTTTAAAACTATTTTTATCCGTTCGACTCGGCTCCCTCCAAGGTTAAGTCCTGAATGCGCCACTGCGATTGGGTATAAAAGGAAGAGGAACTCTGACCCGCAGCAATCAGAAAGCAAACATGCGTTTACCATCGTGTGGTATTGTATATCGAGCTCGAGGAATTGCAAAATTATATATGCGTGCTAAAGAATAGTCGACTAAGAGGATTCCTGGAAGAGGTTTCGTAAATTCGCTCCTTCTACACAACGCCACAAGCACGCAGGGCTATTCCACTAAATCGCAGGAAAGAGACGTGGCTGTCGTCGCTGCATTTTTCCCCTCACGTGACTCGGTGCCTTCAAACGCATTATTTCGTTCCCCGATCGTGGAGATAGTGTTGCGTCATCGTTGCACAGGCCAGCTGATATCTGATGGCTGGCTGTATATACCACCTAGCGCTTCAGCATGGAGCCTTCCAAACGGGATACACGACGTCTCATCCTTCCAGCTTTGTTACAAGGCGTCTCCCGGGCCGCCTTCAATTCCCGGCTCGAATATATCGCGCTCGTTACCACCGCGTGGAATGTAGATCAATATCAAGGCTCGTAAACCTTGAAGCTCGCAAACCCTTGCATTTTACAAACCCTGAAGCGCTCTTGACCCGAGTAACCTTACAAGCGGGCCGTACGAAATTGATTGAAAAGTTATCTGGGTTACAAGCAGGGCTTCCCGACCGGGCGACCACCCACCAATCTCCAAGCATATACCCACGAATCTCCGCTATCTGTGTCAATATTAGCCGCTCACGCGATTTCCCAGGAGTTAAGCCGGCCGGCACGACAGGGCCTGCTAGGGCACCCAGCAAACTGTTTCAAGATCTGATTTACGTTGCCGGACGTGTCCTGAATCCTCGACGAGAAACACTCCGGTCCAACCGAAAGCTTCCACGTCCGTCTACGGTAGGGCACGCGGGTTATGGTGGCCAGCTAACGAGAGGGTTAAATTGATCGCCGTCAGGGTTGCTTTCAATGAGCCCCAAGCTCGCTGCGATATCGCTGCTCGGCATCGAGCTTCGCCCGGCCATGTAGATGCGATAGGTATCTGCGAACCGTTGGATTCTGCCTAATCGCTCAATCCTATCGTCCGCGGCCGTGTCACGAGGCAGCCAAACAGCAATATGAACCTTCTTTAATGTCAGAGGCCGAACTACCGTTCCCGCGCGATTTCCCGGTAAAACCGCCACGGGAAACCGATTCGATTCACCGAACGCTACCGGAATGTTAGGCGATCGAGCTGACGGCTCGTTCGCTGATGACTTATCGATGGACGCGATTAACAGCGAGCAGGTTGCTCGATCTGTTGTTTTAATGTCGATGGTGGATTCGTTCGCGATGCCTTAACGCAGGGGTGCACAAGGAGCCGTTTTTAGCGCCTAGCTGCGAGCAACCCACCTGTCCTGTTGCTAAGGTTAGAATCGGTGAGGAGAATTGCAGTAGTGTACGTGCGTGCTCGTAGGCTCGTAGCGTAAGTATATATGGCTGGGTTCCTTGTGGGGCCCCAGTGCAGAACAGGTTCCGTAATAAAATTCAGGGGAGTCATGAAATTTCCAAAATATCTGCTACTGCCGGAATTTGGTATGACTTGACGGTTCTATTTTACTGATAATGAAACATTTTTTCCTAATAATACTCATCTTTTCATCGACACATAAAATATTTAGAAGATTAATACTATACAAATAAATAACTCGGACACAAAGAAAATCAAATTTTAATTAACGATAACGATAATTCATAAATGTTAGAAAGTTATATATGTACAAATATATACATATCTACACGCATGTGGTGTCCACCATTAGACTTAGCGTTATTTACAACCACAAAATTACATAACTAATAAATATATACACGTAACAATATACGGGGAGATAACGAAAATGTAACAATAATAATATATACATAATATGTACACAACTGAAAAATTATATACACAAGGATGGAAGGACAGAACAATACACGCAGACTTTGTGAAAGATACTAGGTGGAGTACATGCAATTATAAAAAATGATTATTGCGCTTTGTTGCCGATAGCCGTTTTTGTTGTACCAGATATTCTATGTTTGGTTGTATACTTCGGTTTTGGCTCAAGAGCAACGAACATTTTAAATTGTTATCCGTTATGAGTGTCCGGAACGGCGACTTCGCTTTCTTCAGGGTAGAAAATAACTGCTCGCAAACGTAAGTGGAACCAAATATTGCTAATATTTTCGCGACGCATTTGTGCAAATACGGATATTCAATTTGTCATACATTAATAATACCATCCGTCTCCTGAATTTTTTTTTTCATTTGTACGTCACCTCTTAAATTTCTTAAGTCTATTTGTAATTGTGGTGACACTGTATCTATATTTACAGTTAGTGGACTGGTAACTACGTTCAATTCATTTTCGAGTGCATACAAATCCTGATACCGGTTTTGAAATCGATCACCCAACTTCTGTAATATAATTTCATATTGCTTAAAATTAGTATGCTGTGTCATAATTGATCTTAACGTAACTCTGCGTTCCATACTTGAATTTTTTTTTTAAAATCGCAAATTAAGTTAGAAAATTGAAGTATGGTTTTATCTTTTCCTTGCAGCTGTGTATTTAGAATATTTAAATGGTCTGCTACATCCGAAATAAATCCTAAATCACAGAGCCAATCTGTATTTTCCAACTCGGGAGCAGGATTTTCTGACATTTCCAAAAACACGGAAATTACGCTATGTAGGCGGAAGAATCGATCTAAGGTTCTTCCACCGCTAAGCCACCGTATTTCCGTGTATAGGGGTATCTCCGTGAAGTCTGCGTCTATATATTTTAAAAAAATTCTGAACTGCCGGCGTTTTAAAGGATTCATTTTAATATAATTAGTTATTCTGGTCACAACGGACATAACGTGTTCCATCTCTATACTTTTTGCACACAAATTCTGCTGGTGTATCGCACAGTGCATTGCCCTAATTTCCTGAGGAACTGCTAGATTTTTTAATTTGCTTCGGAGGCGGCCAACGAAACCACGATGTTTCCCAATCATCGCTGGAGCACCATCAGTCGTGACGGACACTAATTTAGTCCAGTCTAATTTATGATTATTAACCGCCTCCTCCACACAAAACAGTATATCATCTCCTGTTGTGGTTTCTGCTAACGAAGAAAAATCTAGCAGTTCCTCAGTTACTTCTAAATTTTCGTTAACCCCCCGAATAAAAATTGCCATTTGCGGAGTGCCGGAGATGTCCGTCGATTCATCCAGGGCCAAACCATAAACAATAAATGTTTTCCCTAACTCCCGCAATTGCCGCGTCACATCTGCAGCCATCTCTTCTATCCGCCGCATGATTGTCATTCGCGAGAGAGTGGTCGCTTCATATATTTTACGCTGCTGCGCATTGTCATCCACTGTCGCCAATAAACAATTTTTTATAAATTCTCCATCCGTATATGGGCGGAATGTTTTCGCTATTTCCAGCGCGATTTGGTAACTGCATTTAATTCCAGCGATTCTAATAGAATTATTTTCCTAGGATCAAAACAATGAGTTACTATAATGAATCTTAAAACAATGATTGATAATCGGGGCTATTCCACGTTAAAATTAAAATTAAAGAAATTGCATTGCTCATATTTGAATAAAGGATTCCATCAGTTTTTAAATGATTATAAACACAGGACAATACCTCGAAACAAAGCGCAAATATTGAATAGAAGGATTCATAGATTATAAAATAACTTACTTTGTCTTTGTCTTTGTTTTTTCTTTATGAATTGCCCCATGGCAGTAGGGGCCCTACTGCCATGGGGGCCCCTACTGCCATGGTGGCCCTACTGCCATGGGGGCCCCTACTGCCATGGGGCCCCTACTGCCATGGGGGCCCTACTGCCATGGGGGCCCCTACTGCCATGGGGCCCCTACTGCCATGGGGGCCCCTACTGCCATGGGGGCCCCTACTGCCATGGGGGCCCCTACTGCCATGGGGGCCCCTACTGCCATGGGGCCCCTACTGCCATGGGGCCCCTACTGCCATGGGGGCCCCTACTGCCATGGGGGCCCCTACTGCCATGGGGGCCCCTACTGCCATGGGGCCCCTACTGCCATGGGGGCCCCTACTGCCATGGGGCCCCTACTGCCATGGGGCCCCTACTGCCATGGGGGCCCCTACTGCCATGGGGCCCCTACTGCCATGGGGGCCCCTACTGCCATGGGGGCCCTACTGCCATGGGGGTCCCTACTGCCATGGGGCCCCTACTGCCATGGGGGCCCCTACTGCCATGGGGGCCCTACTGCCATGGGGGCCCCTACTGCCATGGGGCCCCTACTGCCATGGGGCCCCTACTGCCATGGGGGCCCCTACTGCCATGGGGGCCCTACTGCCATGGGGGCCCCTACTGCCATGGGGCCCCTACTGCCATGGGGGCCCTACTGCCATGGGGCAATTCATAAAGAAAAAACAAAGACAAAGACAAAGTAAGTTATTTTATAATCTATGAATCCTTCTATTCAATATTTGCGCTTTGTTTCGAGGTATTGTCCTGTGTTTATAATCATTTAAAAACTGATGGAATCCTTTATTCAAATATGAGCAATGCAGAGAACCCAGCCATATATACTTACGCTACGAGCCTACGAGCACGCACGTACACTACTGCAATTCTCCTCACCGATTCTAACCTTAGCAACAGGACAGGTGGGATGCTCGCAGCTAGGCGCTAAAAACGGCTCCTTGTGCACCCCTGCCTTAACGGGTTGTGCCTACCTGCAACGTCTGAAAAGACAAGAATCTTCGGGATTTTTTTTTAAACTTGAAGACTTTTTTAAATAAATGGTTGTATATGCGAAAGTATATATTTTAAAGTTCTTGTAGTTTTTTTGCAATGCAATATCTAAATAAATAATGGAATTATAGGCGATCTCCCGGCAGCGTTTCTTTATTACGGTGACCACTATAGCTTTGACCTAGATCATCAGAAATAAAAAATTCGCCCATAATTAGTTAGTATATTAGATTAGCTAAGTAGTCCTTAATCGTGGCTTTTTCATTTCCGTTGCGTAGTTTTTATTTTACAGAGTAAAAATGATGAAAAATGAGAGCGACTCTGTGGCGAAAATCGATACTTTTGGTATGAGAAGCCGCTATTTTGTAGGAAATTACTTTTTCGAGATAATAAACGATTAAGGACTAGATAATCTAATATACTAAGTTCCCGTGAATTTTTTATTTCAGATGAACCAGGTGAAAATTAGAGTGGTCACCGCCCACTATTGAAAAACAAAATCGCTGTCGGGAGATCGCTGATATTTCTTTTATTTCTTCATATTTCCTATCGCAAAAATTACTACAAGTAGTTTAACATGTACACTTTCGAATAAATAAAGGTTTGATTAAAAAAGCCCTCAAGTGTTCCCCAAAAAGCCCCAAAAATTCCCGAATAAACATGTTTTTTCAGAGCTCACGGGTAGGCATAACCCCTTAAGAGTGCTGGCCCAGTTCTGTCTCTTTTAATGAATCGAAAGGTGCGAAAACTTGTGTAGAACTGGTCTAGATAATGGTGACCGATGCTCGGTCCTGTTATTTTAAAACACATAACTGATAGAGCTGGAAATATTTGCATAAGGTTGATAGTATTCTTCAGAAATCCTGTCGCTGCGGAAAATGCGCGCAGTGCGGTTTCTCCTCGTGTTGAATGCGAGAATGAAATGCATGGTATGTAAATAAATGACGATGCAGAAAGTAATGCATATTACTTAGGAAGAAAGAAAACGCGCCGTGCCTTCGCTGGCGTTTAGAGCTAATTGCTTCCTCCTCGTGAAAAACGATCTCCCTTTCCGGCAGGATAATCGTGAAAAATGTGTGGGAGAATTACTTGCCGGTGGTCTAAATTAGTGCTGGCGGAGACTGCCAAGTAGTAGGCAGACGATTTAATTTCAGTTGAAATGTGCTTCGTTGTGTGGAACCACTGCCAAGTGTTCCAGGCGCAGTTGGGACTTTAATATTCTACGACTCATTTTTACGAGTATCATTCTGGAACGCTCTCCACCACTCCGATAAGTTTCGTCCCGCGCAAGATAAGCCCGGGCTTAGAAGTCGCCTGCAACGAGTCGAGAATGGAAAGTCGGGTCAATAAGCATTCGAATTTTTCCAAGACACTGTATACACCGAGAAGCTCTGAACCAGCTAGCCTATCACTCGCTCGACATTTCCAGCGAATATCGTCAGCCAAACTCAATATTTTAGGGAACCTTAATCGCCAAGTTTTTGCATATCGACGCTTTAAATATCCACCTATTAGCACCCGAAGAACCGGCTCGCAATGGCAGAACGCATTAGCGAATTTCATTCCGTGTAACTAGTCTTATTAGCTAATACCGCTGTATTCCCTTACATAATCGCGCCAATCGCGATCTGGCGCACCGCGCAGCCCTAATCGTTCGCACACATCTCCGGTCCAGTGTACACAGTGTTGCACAACGAAGTCAGAACCTGTGTCGCGTGGAAATCGAGTTAGCGGGCAAACAGTGGTGCTTCCACCAGCCGGCGCGTCACGGTGCTTGCGTTATGGTTAATACTCAATTTAATTCCAACGATGATTCATTGCCGTTCGCGGGCAACGTTTCCTAAACTTCTCCGCTTTGTACAAACCTACGGTGCGCGCGGTGAAAGCCGCGATAATCGAGCCGCATTGAGTCATAGGAGGGAATTACAGTCTCAAACGAAATCAAACGGCTGCTCGAGGTCGCTGTGGGATCCTTCCCCCACCACTGTCTATCTATCTACACGTTTGAGCAAGTTTTCCTGGAAATTTAAAGACACGCGCGGTGCATTTCATAAATATCGTGACTGTGACTTTTCACGGTCCAGCTTGGCGATTTTCTCGCGGCGCGTCGGGACGCCTCGGCTCGTTGCCCGCGCGAGAACGCCGCAACGCGAGACGCGTCGCGTCGCCTCGCGCCCAAGTACCGTTCCGCAGATGGAGCCGCGAATAATTTAACGCGCGGGCGTCCGCGAATGTGTTACAGTGAGATTATATCACGGTGCATCCGTTACGCGGCGAACAACACGTAGTTAATATGCATGCACGGCTTAATTTACATTAGCCGCCGCATCCAGGCTGCATTATGTACGAGGAAGCGGCCGTCGCGGAGCGAAGAACCTCGGGAACAGCGACGGATGACGTCATGGAACCGACGGCCGATGAAACAGCGGAGAGAAGATCCATGCCGAGCTCAAACGGCGGTGCTGCCAGCGAGCAGCGGGGAAACGGGAAGAGAGGAACACGATTAGGTCGATAATATAATGCGTGTATGAGAGGCTAATGAGAGGAGGAACAGGGATGCACGAAGCTGGGGAAGCTTTGCGCGCGGGAAATTGGTGCGGCGAAGCGACGTGGGAAGAAAACGCGATCAAACGACCGCTGGTGTTGACGCCCTTAGTGGATTTCGCGGAAATTGAACAAACATGGTTTCCTCTTTCTTGCCGAGGAGAGGGTGTAAGTAATGGTGAATGCTGGGCTAAGGGAAATGCAATTCCCGGGGATTGCAGGAGGAGTTTAGAAATAAAGTAGAGTAAACAAGACGATGTGTTATCGAATTTTGAATGCAGTGCCAGTTTGATTTCAATAGAATTCTAGATCTATGGAGTTCCATTCGGATTCTATTGAATTATAAACTAACAAAGCTTCGTTTCATCCAAAGCTATACTGAATTCCACTTAGGGTGAATCCAGGAGACGCGATCGGGCCGGAGAGTTGGTCGAGTCGCTATATTTCAGACTCTATACGTAAAAACGCGTTAAAGTGCAGCCCAATTACTTCTCTAGAAGCCAAACAATTGAATGAACAGCGTCATTTCGGTTCCTTCTGTGTTTTTCTAGATTTACAGGCTATAAAAGGTAAACTGAGGTTACATTTAACCTCTTTTGTAAAACAACGGTGTACAGAATCGTATTTAAAATATAGTTCTAAGTTTATTTTCGTTTAATGTTTGGGAATAATAAGATAGTAGAGATATTCAGGGACAATGCAGCCAAAGTATTTAGCGATATTAACTCTTCCTCTCAAAACTAACGAGAAGACCATCTCTCGTTGCAGAAAGAAGAGATGGTCGAGTTATGATTTTTTTATTATTTTTATTTATATTTTTATTTTTATCATTATTTTATTATTATTATTGCTTATTTATTTTATTTATTCACTTTTGTATTCATTTGCCTTGCTAATCGCCGGTAGGTAGTTCGCTTTATCTTTGATGTGTTCTTTACTTGTTTAGCGTAAACAAATTAAATATCAATGAATCTGTAGTTGTGTTCGCTCATAAATAATTTTGCTTTCTTCTTTGTTATTTTTCCATGAATAATTATGTGAGTGGTCTCTGCTAACAACGAAACCCATTTCTCCCGGCACCTCGGGAGAAGTGGTCAGATGTCGTGACTTCAGTTTTCAACCCGATTTACAGTAAATATTGTCTTAAAGCAAATATCGACCAGGTTTTCTGAATCAGCATAAAATTTTGAACATATTAGGTTTATTCTCATAAAATAAGTAATATCTGTATTAGTTTCAATAGCCATTTTATATTAGGTCGACCGCGTCTCCCGGATTTACCCTAAGGAGATTCGATACCAGAACAAAAATGATAAGAAATCTTTGAAAAGTCATGGTGCGGTTTCTAATATTAAGTCGAAGGAGACTGAGTTCGTCCACGACCTATCTCTATTACTGAAACAATCATCGGGCAAACGGAAAGGTTGCAATGTTTGCGTAATTATTGAACGACGCGCAGAATGTATCCAGTAAATCCAGCTCATCGCTGAACGAATCAGGTTACAGACTTTAATCGTACGATATTCTTTCTAACCGGCTAATGAACCTGTACGCGCCACTCATTAGACACTGACGTTCCAGGGGAACGACTTAGTGTAATGAATGGTACACGTTTTTGCACGCCGGTGCTCGGTTGTCAGACAAATCATCGCGAATGAGCGGCTACTAGGATGCTATCGCGGTATCTACAATCTCGCCAGCAGTAATTTACAAAGCGGATTAAGACGCGTGCTATTACGTAGTCGCGGTTTATCCGCTCGCGCATCGATTCTTCTTTCTGCTATAATTCTATCGCCCCGCTCAGGCAAGTGGGAAAGTACAACGATATTATTCAAGCAACACGTCGCGAGATATCTACCAAATCTTTCCCTCGACAGAATGTTTCTATTAAGCTACACTTTTCTATTATACGACTCTCCCACGGAAAGGAGCTGCGCGAAAGGATGAACGTTATAAGTTAATCACGGTGGAACCGAGTTCCTTACGTCGAATCGGTAATAATTACTTGACCCCATTATTCCACGCCGCACCAATCAGCTGTGGGCGTTGTAGAACGAATCACGCTCGCCTGAGCCGAAAGAAATCCTTTTGTGTAATTGCCGCAAGAAGAGAGGCGGCAGAAGTAAGCTGCACAGCGCTAATAACAGGGATTGGGAAACAAAGCAAAGAGAAATTAGAGATTGGAAACTCGTGGCTAATCGCAAAAACTTTCCAACTTCGCCGCGTGCGTTCGCTTCCTAGTGAATCACACAGCTCGCCGTTCAAAGTGGATGAACGCAAGCGCGATTACATGGCTCGGTCGGATTCGCCGGATAAAACCTCGCGATCCGCCCAGGGGGTGGCTTCCTGCGCTTTCTGATAACTTGCTAATTAGTGGATAATTCGACGAGCTGTCTGCGCGTAGCAGAGGGTTACAAACAAACAACTGCAACGTCGTTTATCGGGAAACGATCGAGCCGTGGCCTATCAATGCGAGAACCAACTCTTTTTCCTCTACCTGTATCTACGTGCGCCCGATCCTCGCGAATTTTTCAATTTCTCTCAACTCCTCGTTTTACTGAAACGTCACACGAATTCCATAAATCTAACGTAAATTTCCTGTTTAGTCTATAATAGATACTTATTTACGTTACACTCATTTTTTTCATTTTCGATTTTACAGATCTAATTTTCTATTTAATAAAATTATTACCAGAATATACGTAGTTGACATAGTGAATTCTTTTGAGAACTCTGTAGAGTTCTTTAAACGAGTATTTTTTATTTGTATTTTATTTTCTCAATTTCTGTTTCTTAAATATTATTCCAGCGTATTTAAAGGCGATTATAATGATTTCTTGTTCTCTACGTGTACGCTATTGTAACACTTTTGTATACACTGACCTCTGCTCATTAATAAATGATAATAATATTTTTAAGTCTCCACAAGCAATTGCCACGTGTTTCATGTAATTTCCACGAACCACAAGCTTTCAAACAGTGACGATTTTTGGTTCTATCAAGCCGCGCGTTAAATAACAGTATAATAAATATGCATGCTCCGCATATGAAAATTTCAGCGAGTCATACTTAACGGGCACTGCACGCTGCCCCGTGCCTATTAATCACGCTGCGAAAAGTCTGCGCACCGTATATTTAGACCCAACGACAAAGATTTATTAGAAGGCAGAACACGCCTGATAACCTGCCGACCTCTGACATATCAAATCCCGTCGGCCGCTGGAAGAATCGGTAATAGATGCATGAACTTCTCACCTATCACGAAAGTTTAACAGCTGGCTACCGCGTTCCCTCGGCCAGCCAGCGAGCATTTCGGCGCATTTGAAAATACCACCACGACAAATATAGCGCATTCGGACTGGGTCAACGGGAAACTAGGTGTCTGACATTTTCCATCGCATAAAATACCGAACGCTATTATCGTACAGCACGCGAATGTACCCCGACACGCACGCCATTACACTTCGCCACTGCAGGTGATTACCAAGCACAAAAATGGAAACTCGAACGCAGCGTCTGTGTCCCCTAGCGCCGAAGACGGAACCAGAACGTTCAAGAAGCATGTGCAATAACGACCGAACTGTTTCACCTGTTATGCATCGTCGCAGAGAACAGGAATTCCTTTGAACAAGCATCCACCCTGGGCACTCGCCTCCCCACCTCGTTCAAGTATGCTTAAGGGTCAAGATGAAAATAGCGAGTTTCGTGACGAGGTCATTGACACCAAGCGCAAGCAGAGGCGCACTCGAAAACGTCTCAAGGTGCCAAAGGTCGAGCGAGCAGGCACTGTAATAAGAGTCGATGGTGTCTGCGCTGGCGACAAATCTTCATTCAGGACCAGAGGAAAGAGGAAGAATAGAGCTCTCGCTTTTTTCCAGCTTGTCGAGTCTTCGAATTCTCTACTCCTCGATCGTTAGTCGAGGCAATAACGTAACGGTGCGCTGTGGCGCGTCTTCATCCGACGTTCGCTGGCGGGCCCCTGGAGTGGCGTCTGCTATTACAAGATTGCAAGCTGCATTTTACGAGCTTTCCCCCGGGGAAGTTGCGCGATGACGAGCAAGTTACGAGATACACTTCAAAACCGCCAAGTATACGAAAGTAGTTTCGAAGTTGGCCGCAGACGCTGCAACCGCTCGTCCCGCTGGGAAGATCGCGATGAAGCCTCGAACCGCTGACGTGCACGCAAATGAAGAGAATTCTGACGCGCCGAACGAGTCGTAAAGCGCCCACGTAGAACGTCGGAAGGAGCGCGCAGCCTTGGCTGCAACGCTAATTGTGGGAATTCCTCGCAGCCTTTTTATGGAGATCATCCTGCGCCCAAGGGCGCCACCGTGGAACCGTATAATAAGATTACGAAGCTTCCAATTCAAACCTACGAGATTTATTCCTCGCGAACGGGCCACGGATTAGGAGGATTCCGTGGGACAGTGCATCTCCTTGAATTGTGTTCGAAGGGGAGAAGGGATTTATATTCGACTATTCGATGGCACCGTGAAATCGTAAAATCTGAGCGCGCTTTCCTTTTGAATTTCCTCCGTTTCAATGGGGAGCGATTCGTTTTATTGCCAGGAAAAGGCAGCAATCAGGAGCTCCAGCTCGAGATTTACTGTTAGAGCTACAGGTACAATAAAGGTAGGCGAGGAACGCGAAGCAGCAGCAGGGCTTCGCACCTCGGTTACGATACATTTACCCAGCGTATTAGTACGGGGCTGTGGATCACAGGGGACTGAACTCTTAGACTATCAAAAGTACGTAGCTGCGGACCACGACAACGAGAAACGCATCATCGCGTGGCGACTGAATTTTTACCCTACGATGTCATTTGATGCAGAACCACGGTACTGAAAATTCTTTGCTTCCCTTACCTTCAGCTACTTAAGGGGTTAGGCCACCTTGGACGGAGCAAAATTGCAGTCATTTTTGGCATTTTTTTTAGGAAGATAATGAATTAAACAGAAAATTCAATATGACGCCTGTTATTGTACAACTCTCGCTGGAAAAAATACGATTTTTTTCCTACAAAATGGCGACGGTAGAGCCGTGATACGCAAGATCATGAGGAGTGGCGAATGAGTGGCGAGGAGTTCAATCTCACAGCTATACCGTTTGCCTTAGAACAAAAAACCAAAAAGTTTTATTTTCTACATGCTTAAAACTAGAGAAGTACGTAGCGGTTTTGCGATATCTTGAATATATTCTTTGCAATTGACACTTTTATAAAAAAAATGCACTTTTTCTTCCCATAATCACCATTTCGAGACAAATGAATGTTTCTGGATTTCCCTACGTACTTCTCCAGTTTTAAGCATGCAGAAAATAAATCTTTTTGGTTTTGTGTTCTAGGCCAAACGGTATAACCGTGAGATTGAACACCGTGGAAAACGTCGCTCCTCAAGATCTTGCGTATCGCGGCTCTATCGCCGCCATTTTGTAAGAAAAAAAATACGATTTTTCTGACAAAAGTTGTATAATAACAGACTTCATATTAAATTTTCTATTTATTTTTTATCTTCCTAAAAAAATGCTGGAAATGACTGCAATTTTGCTCCATCCAAGGTGGCCTAACCCCTTAAGAAGCTCGCAAGCAAGCCCTGAGACACAATCCCAGATGTTCCTCCCTACTACTGTCACAAAGTAACACCGAGCACAATTTCCCATCGTCGCGCATAAAATCTAATACCGCCGAAATGCACCATTCTCGGGTGCAATTTAAAAGAATGACCGGACGTAAAGCTCCCCCAGTTAATATACCTCGTAAAAGGATGCACCGGCTTAAGGTAGGGATATCACGAACGGTCGAGCGGCAATGCGACGATCGTCCATAAAAGAAGTTACCGTGTTGGCCGGTGTTTCGCCAGGGAATTGCCTCGTCTACGCGCGAGGGAAGCAGCCGAGCGTCTAGGAGAGGAGAAGATCGAAAGGCAAGGTGCGGTGACCTATCACCGTGGACCAGCCGGTTACACGGCAGACCTGGCTATCGGCAGCGGGAACGGCTGCAAGAGTGACTCATCCGCTCGTAACCGCTCCGTTCTCTTCGTTCCTTCAACCTTACGCTCATTCCGCTCGGTTCCACTTGGCTCCACGGCTCGGTGCCGCGCAACACGCCGCGGTATCGCTTCTCCAGTTCACCCAGAAGCTAGTTCCTCGTCTAGGAATAGTATGTACATCCGCTTTGACGACGTACCTCTGAGGAGTAAGGCCCCCTCTCCATGCAGCCCGGGTTTAGAAAAGTCAAGGAGCTATCTGAAAGTAAGGATGGTTCAGTTTTGTCAGTGTTCAAGTCTGGGCAGAGTTATCAGTTCCGCGCTGGCATGCTAGTGGTAAAAAGGAGTGTTCCTCTACGCCGCTCTTCTTTTAGACACGGAACTGATACGCTGATGTGCCCAGACCTTCGATGGTCTCTCTGTTTCAGTGCCAATAACTGAGAGAGATGTATGGTGAGAGAGTACTAGAGTAACAAAGACAACATTGACACTGACGGCACTGAACCGTCACGGAACTGATATGTGTGCCCAGGCCCTGTAGTCTTGCTTTGGAGGAGACACCAGTCTCCCTTCCCGTCAGCTGATTAATAATAATAATAATATATCTTCGTCTAGGCCAGCCGTCAGCCTCGTCGAGCTCGATGCGTTTCACGCGTGGAAAAGCCTGCTAGGCCATCAAGTCTACACCGAACCAAAGCTTCGTTTCTTCGACGACAGGCTGTCGACGTTGCGACAGCCATTACGAGGTGGAATAGCTTCTCGAACTGTGCTTTCAATGTATTGTTTGTTAAGACAGACTTGACTGCGACGTGCACTGCTTCATGGATGAATTCAACGAGCTCGGTTCTTTCTTCGTTTATTAAGCTTCTTTCAGAGGTGTGTGAAGGTACCAGATGGTAAGGTGAAGAGGTACCAGATGGTACAATGTTTTGAGTGTCAATAATGATTGAGGAGGAGCGGACATTCGGTTTAGGAATGGAATAGAATACTCTCCACAGAAGCTACGCAAAACTGTAACCCCTCGCTGTCAGTCACCACAGTTTCCTCCAATAGAATAGTACGAAGATGGACCAGAACAGCACAAGACAGGCTGTCCCTCACCCGAGGATGAAACAGAAATCGTGATGCACCGATTACCACACTCGTCGCGCTAGTCGCACCACAGTCCACCGACGATATTTCGAGTGACGTTTAAAATTGCTTCGTGCCAACTGGCTACAGCCCCGCGCTAACACGAACCAAGCATCGCCGTGCATATCACGACCATCATAACCCGGCGAATTCCCTCAAATTCCCCTCGTTACACCTTGCACTTCGTATGGAAACCAAAAAACAGTCCAACGGGACAGAAATTCACTTTACAAAACACACTCCCCATCGCTCTGAATAACAGCACTCGCGCGTCACGTTTCGTCGAAGCCCTTCTCGATCGAAGCGTTCCACGCACCCTTTCCATCCAAAAAACAACCAACCAGCAAAATTCTATAGGAGTAACCGAGTATAATTGTACATTTGGATCGTTTATTTCACAGATTGTCCTGGAATATGCGAGACCCAGTTTACGAACGCATTCTGCACTTGACAACAATGAAACAACTTTATATAAACGTGTGCCCTGTCGGACCTTATTCCCGAGTTGTACCCATTTTTGTACTCATCGCTTATTTTTAGATATTATTAATGGGTTTACTACAAAAGTAGGGTTTATACAACAATTAAGTTAATAATAATTTAACTTATTAAAACCATAAAAATATTTATACTTATTTTAAAAAATTTAAATTTATTTAATATTTATGAAATCACAAAACTATAACAAAATAAAATATACTGAATTCTATAAATCTATACAAAACCAAATAAATAAGAATAAAATTAAAATAACTAAAATTTTCAGTTCATTAAATATTTATGGAACTACAAAAATATAACAAAATAAAATATACTCCATACAAAACCAATTAAAAAGAAAATAAAATAACTAGAATCTATACAAAATATAAATTATAAATCTTTATTTCATTTAGTATTTTTCTTCTGGAAATATAAACTCATGAAAATTAGTTTAACAGTAAACTTTTGCTACAATATGTTTGTGGCCGAGGCAATTTCAAGTCCAAATGTTAACGTTTTTAATTCAATAATTATTACATATTAATTATTACATATTAATTCTAGTATCTAAACACTTCAATACAAACTTGGCAAAATTAAAGAAGAAAGGTATTGTTGCGAGCAGAAGTAAATCGCCGGAGAAAATCGCCCACTGGTGCTTGCAAACCAAACTTGCACTAATGTTAAATATAGTTCAATTTTTGCGTGTATTGTTAATTGTAAAATAAATCAACAACCATGGCCAATGAGAAAACTCCGCAACGGCGCGGCAGTGTACATGCGCAAAGACGAGATCCAGCAGAAATTCTGCTTTCTACCTAACCGTAAGATTAAAACTGATACTAAAACTGAGACCATTACACGACACCCTGCATTTCACGCTGCTCGAACGGATCACTCGGCGCAACGCGCTAAACGAGCCTGCCAGCGTCGTTTGAACGCAGCTCGCGGAGCCCCCGCCAATACGTGTCGCTGACACCGTCAATTAGAAAGAATTGTTCCAAAGGGCGGCGCGGGAGTCCGTCTGCCTTTAACCGAATAGAAGGACCAGGGCACGAGGGGACTCCCGTTCCAACGATAATCGGCTGTGACGTCGCTTTTCCAGCCCCGACGGTGAGCTGGAGCGTGGCTGGTCGGACACGCACCGTCCGCTTCGTTGAACTTGTTGCGCTTCGTGCTTCAAAAAGGTTGCTCGATCAACCGGTATGTCTGGTCGAGAAACGTAACCGGTGCTTCACTCTCGGACGGATCGAGTGTGGCGAGGCACCATCGCCGTCTCCGTATCAAATTGTTCGTGAATCCGGCTACGGGCACGTCCTTTGCCGAGAACTTCGGTCTTTCAGGGATGAATACGTACGACTTTGACGGTGGCTTGGTTACATTCAAGCGGCACACTGGCGTTTGCGGGCAACGACAAAGTGCAGGGGACAGTTTGCTGGGAGATGTTACTTGCAGACGGCATTAACGTAACTGACACTTGCAAAGCTTCCTAGCGGAGAAGCAATGGTAATGATACCACCTTCGTGCATCGCATTTGTATGCAGCCCGAGTCGAAGGATCTATAGAACGTGGAAAGTCGGGGTGTGTGGAGCTTTCGGGTGAAATATTAGAGGTAAGGTAAATTGTAAGTACGAAGCTTCGGGTTATATTGATAATTTGAAGATGGTATGATATCTATGTTACTGTAAGTGGTAGGAATGCAGTTTACGCGTAGGTGGGTTTTTGTGGGCAGAGGGGAGACATTTACAGATGAAGAAAGTAGCGGCCGGTAGGGGACCAGTGTCAGCTGCAAGTATCATTAGAGCAACTTACGGTTAACAGAGCCTTCTGTCATACGCTGTCAAAGTGACAAGTGTCCGAACGTGTTCGTGAACTGGTACAAATCCTTTTCCTACGCCTGCAATATCGATACTGGTCCAATGGCCACGGGGGCCGCGTTAAAAATCATCGCTTAGCATAAGGTACATTTGATCGATCGTTTATGTCACCCGAGAGACGAGTAATTTGAATAATGCATCTGGATGCTTAATGGGCTGCTTAATAACTCCTTCGATGCTGACAAGAGTCAGCAAATTGCTTCGAAACCTGTCCAAGAAGTAGTATGCTAATCTGTGGTTTCGTCCGCGGCGTTGCCTCTAATGCGCGCGAGGAACAAGCGGATGCAAATGCAGACGGAAGGAAACGTAACCGTGGCTGGTATAATTAATTCACTGCGCAATGGATTCATATACGTTGCGACAGACCGACCACATAAATTACTAGAAAGCCTCTAATTGCTACCTGTAAAACGACGTCTCTATCCCCGTGACGCGTTCGCTTCGATACCCCCAGCGTTTATTTCGAAACTGTTGTTGTCGAACCCGAGATCCGCGGGTCCTCTGCGCGTTGGCCAGCCGCTTTACCAATTCACCCAACGCCGACTCTTCAATGTCACTCTCTTCCGAACTCTACAAGTACTGAAACCGGGCGCCACCTAACAAGGAAACACTGCGCATCCGCGCTCACCGATTGGAATGCAACTTTGTGGGTTTATAAAGTGACTCAAAACAACAAAACGAACCTTTATGAAACGTAACCTCAAAATAAAATAGACACTTCCTTCTTTTCGCATATAACTCCCAAAGTACAAGAGGCAGAGAAAAAAAAATGCAAACAAAAGATTAATGGTGCAATACCTAAGCAGTACAAACTTGGGTTAACAAATTTTTCAAAAGAGATTTTAAAAGAAGTATCTGACGATTTTTTTTTTCAAATTTTGTTAACGCAAGTTTACAGCGCTTGTTACACGATTAACCTTTTGTTTGAAACATTTTCTTCTGTCTCTTATACTTCAGGAGTTATACGCGAAAAAGTGGGAGTGCCTATTTAACTTTGAAGTTAGTTTTCACCGCTTTAAAGAGCAATTGGACACCAATAAAACATACCGTTGTTCTTGTCTTGAGTCACTCTATGAACCCACGAAGTTGCGTTCCAATCCGTGAGTGCGAGTTCGCGGTGTTCTAAGCTGTGATGCCAGATCGGGGACGGGTTCCCTCGAGAATTTCCCCCACCTCGCGCACACTACGCCGGAGCTGCGTGTCCGTGAGTTGGACTCCGAAGCGCCGAGCTCACGGACACGCTGCTCCGGTGTAGTATGCGCGAGGTGGGGGAAATTCTCGAGGGAACCCGTCTCCGATCTGGCATCACAGGTTCTAAGTGCCAATCGCACAATACCTACAATACCACCCGAAATCGAATCATCGAAAGAGAAATTCAAAAACCTAAAATCCTAATATAATACACAGCTTGCTGAGCCAGGCCAGGTTTCACTGATAACGCGCGTGAAACCGTACCGGCAACATTTCCTAAAGCTACCACCGTGGCTAATCATCGCGAACAGCCGTCGCGATAATGGCAAACGGCAACATAATGTACAAGATTTAGGTAAAGACAGAACTGACGCTATCCGTTATCGTGTAGCTGAACGTTTCCTCGCCTCCAAACGTTCTTACGTTCGATAGGACGGTTCGCGTGGCTTTTCTCCTTCGTTTTAGGTGCCGAGGCCAGACTCGGCGACGTCTGCTGACCGGTCCGCTGAATTTGCAGCGCTTCATGGTTCGAAAAGGCTGCTCGGCCAGCCGGCAAGTCTAGACCGAAGCGACAGGTCGCTGGTGAATAGAGCCGATGGACCAGCCAATATTAAGCCGCGCCTACAATAGAGCAATTTTTCGGGGGCTGTCGTCTGCACGCGCTTCCTAGAACCTACTCGCCGGTCACTTCACTGCCCGAAACTTCCCTGCCATTCGATACTGTTCACGAGAATCGTTTTCACGCTGGACGACGAGATTTCTACGGTAGTTTCATGGCACATCGTTCTAAGTGTATGGAATTCACCTTTGATCGAATAGCGTTCGAATTCCAGTTCTGGGTTTAGAGTGCTGTTTCATTCATGCTTTGGTGGGTAGTGAGCTACGATATTTGTTAAAGGTGAAAAGAGTTGGGGATGCCGAGGCATTATAGAAACTAGAGCATCCAAGATTGGAGCAACCAGCGAGGTTATTGGACAAGAACTGACGAGGAAATCCTTTCAGGATTTTTTTTAAGAAAACTGTAACACTTAGGGTAAAATATCTTTCTAGTATTGATTTATATATATTTGAAGATGCTACAAAAAATTTGTATTGTTTTTTCTTCGATGTAATTTTGAATAAATAGCTACAACTCTGACGGTGATAAAAATCCGGTGAACATAAAAAGTAAAAGAACTAATTGACGGATTTCAAAAATTCTTTCGGGATTCTTTTCGTAAATGAACTCGCTATCGTATCACCAACTTTCATTAGCTTTGGTCCTCTCAATTTGATTTTATTCAACATAAAAAATTACCGATTTCAGGGTACTTTTACTAAAACATATATATATCTACCAATCATTGAATTTTCATTGTTCTGCAGTAACTGACTGCAGTAAAAGACTTTTTACCTTATCTATTACAGTTTTCTTTAAGAAAAATCCTACATCTTTGAAGGGATTACGCGAGAATGTACCCTGGTGTGCAGAATAGAAATTCGACGCACGAAGTGAATAATAGAAAAAGCAAGTTGGACCTCGGGTTGATGAGCCAAATTCTCAAGGGTGGCTTAGAAGAGCCCCAGTTCTTAACGCAGGCAGTTACATCCTGCCCATTCGATACGCGCAATTTAACGCAGGGCAACCACACGAACATGGTAATCTGTCCTTCCGCTTTTTCTTGGTCAAGGAGAACACGGGTTCCTTTGTTCAGGGCGACGGTGGCGCGTAATTAGAGAATGTGGCGGCACGAAATGGAAATACCGCGAGGGTGGATGCCCTGTAATCAGCTAATTACCGTTGGGATTGTGCGTCGACTGCGAATCGGTTATCCTTTTGTTTGCACTTGGCTTGCTGGATGCAGCCGTGCGGGGAACTTGCGAGAATACTGCGCGTTCCGGCGACGAACGCTTTGAAAACAGATACGCAGCTGGAAACGCTCATTTGCGGGGAGGCCTTAATCTTTATCATTCTCTCTCCTCGGTAATTAAAGAGCTGAACGCACGAAACGGAACTTCGCGAATACACCAGTTGTATTTGCAAGACGATATCGCTGAGCACGGTTGTTAAAGGGACCAACAGAGATTACTCGCTTCGCTGGTAAGTACACGCTTTCTGTATTCGAGACGAGGAATGCTTCATTTACCCATAGTTGATCAGCGAAAACATAATTGAAACATAGACAAATTGGAATTTATTCCTGTATCTTAATATGTGGGTAGGTGACTGTGAACCAGTTTGCAATAATAGATTATTCTACAGAATTAGAACTTTTAAATTACTTATTACTTCGTACCACACACCAGTTGAATTTTAGAATCTAATCTTACACGCCCTAAATCTTCAACATCACCAGTGAGATACTCCCACGCTTGAACTTGGAATCATTTAAACTATCGTGATTTTGGCATCGTGTCTGTGAACGAAGGATCAAAGAAGAATTTTAGAAGAATTTTACGAGGGATTTACGATTGTAAAAGGAATGACTAACAGGTTCATTCTATATGAAATTCGGTTCCAACAAATCATGATGTTACATTACAGTTATTTAAACGAAGGAAATTGAATTTTCGCATCACTAAAGGATTTTTAAGTAGCGTACTTTGCCGCCACGCTCAATGGAAATGGAAGACACTTCGGCGGTGGAACACGATTATTTCGATGATTGGATTTACGCAGTGCAACCTTGCCCCACCTAATCAGATTATCCTCTGTAAACTCGCTTTCACAGGGGGGGACACAGTCGGAATAACAAATTACCGTAAGCCCTTGGAAAACTGTAGTAACGAAAACTTCCCCTAAATTAATCTAGGATAAGCTACGATATTACGCCATCAAAGGGAGCTTCAATAAGCCTGCTGTAATTACACAGAACTGTGTCTAATTACAGTCAATCATTCTCCATAATAATTGAGATGAATGAAATTCTAATAATGCAAATCCTCTAAACTATCTTTTATCTTTACATTTAATCTGTGAAGCAAGTCAATTTTATTTCAGCTGGCTTCAACTTTCGAAGAAATTCGAGTTGAACTTTCGAAGTTTGTCTGAAACAGAGCAGAAGTCAGGGCGGAGTTCTAATTCTCAATGCCGACCAATTCTGAGAGTTCTGCGAAGCTTTCGAACGTTTATTATCTCCATTAAAGTCATCCCGACTCTGAACTTATCATTCCCTACGAAGAAACACTTTCCTCCATTACTCTGACGCGTTAAAATAAGAAGCTTTCAAGCAGAGAACAGTTCCAACTGCGAAGTTTCAATGTTATCGCAAAACGATCGATAAGAAGAGCTCCCGAACAGTTGCATCGAGGCGAAACGTAAGTGCAGCAGTTCCATTCAGAAGGTCGAACTGAACGTTAGTAAAACCCACATGCACTAAACTTGGTGGTCACGTTTTGAACGCTATCTGAACCAGAGATAGAGAATACTCTCGCCCATCCCAGAGACTGCTTAATCCGCACTATTAAGCTTCGAATACACGCGTTACGAGCACAGTTGTGGCTTCACAATCCCATGTACCCACGACACGTCCCACAGAGACCCCAGCATCTGGTTTTCACTGTCAATTTTATAAAAGCCTGCGCGCTGCGGAGAATAGCTCCGCGGCTTTGTAAAACACGAAATTTCTCACGCCCAGATGAACTGATTCGGCATTCCGCCGAGCGAAAATCCCGTGAGACCTCTCCAGATGTCCCCAAGAGATGCTCAGCAATTCATGCGAGCATGAATGTCTGAAGCGAGGCCTATACCCGTGACAACTCGCTCCGAAATTTCCGAGCTCGAACGAGAAGCTCGAAATACTGAACATCGCTTCCAACGCAAACATTGCTCCATCACTCGCTGCGTTCTCAATTTTAGGAGAAACCGAAGCTTCAACTTCGTCACCTTAGATACAAGACCCTTCGTCGAGCAAGCCTAAGTTTCTCAGCGCTCCTGTGCGGCGTACAAAGTTAATAGAGCGATCGTGGACGCAGCCACTGTAAAATCGCGATCGAAACGGAAAGTTGCAGTTATCGCCAGGTGCGAGGGTATTTCCGAGCGCGCCGGATTTCGAGCGCGGACTTTACAAACGAGGAAATTACAAGCGGAACGAGTGCCTGATGGATCAAATATTCCAGCCGCCGCGACGATAAGAATCGCGCTACTGTAGCCTGCTAACACGTTCAATCGACCGAAACTGGTTTAATCCGAGGGCCTAGTAGAGGTAGATAGTCCTTGCGTTTCCACGGCTTCTCGTTTCGACCCTAATCAAATTCCACGCGCGAATTCGAGCGCAATAGCCACGGTGTCTCGCGCCAACTGCGAGATTCCAGTTTCCACACGCCGAACAAAAGTCTAGATCCCAGATTGATGTGTCCTTCTGGCGAGTTACACTCTTACAGTGTACTTCTCTGCACGTTCGTCGTAGCTTCACATCCGACTAGTTTTCAGAAATAATTTTTAAATGATTCAGAATTATTAGAAATCATTAAGCTTCCCTTTAGTCTAGTGAAATTAGATGGAAATTTTTGTATGAGCCATTATTTCGTCGTTTTAAACAATATTTCAAAAGTCCCCATCGACGTGATCGCTGCTAATATAATTTACAGAGTGTCAAAGGTGTAAAAAAAACAGTTTTTCGCGTATATTCCGTTATCTATCTGTCTTTTTTGTAGAGAATTTGCTAAGCTACAAATTTTACAATAACTATTTTTGTCGTAAAACTGATAGGCAACGATATTCGCGGAAAACTGACTTTTCTTTACCTCTGACCCTCTGTAAAATTTTTAGCGGCAGTCAGATCGATGGGGACTTTTGACATATTGTTTAAAACAACGAAATAAAGGCCAATACAAACATTTAGATTGCTGGGAGTTTCTCCGCAGACAGATCCTAATTTCATTGCACTACTTTCCACGCGAAATGAAAGACCGGAGGCTCGGTAACGAGGCCTCCGGGGATATCGTCAAGGCGTGTTTCGAATTAACGGCAACTCTTTCGCAAAATGTATCCATAACGCGGCAAAGGGGATTATATATAGAATATCGTATAGCTGTCGTCGTTGGAACGAGGAGGCCGAACAGGGTCCGAGGGAATGGACGTTGTTGTTTTTGCTGGCTCGTTCGCGGGCCCGTATTATCTTATTGCCCCGTGCTTGTTGTCGCGTGCGAACGTACGCGAATTTTCAACGGTCTATAGCGCATAAAGGGGCCAGAGGTTCCGAGAGAACATATGGAATTACCGGGAGTACGACGGGCGAATTGAAACGCGCTGCGCGGTGAACAGCTGCTACCACACGCACGCACCGCGTGGCCCTACTCGCCCGTACAATTATAGGTCGCTCTACCTATACAAATAGCCGGTAATTTCGCGGCAAACGAAACGCACCGACGTACGAAACCGTTCGCTGTATGTGGTACATACTGGGAATGAAAATTGAACCGCGGGAAATGTCGAGGCTCGACTGTGCGGTGCCGTTTTTCAGAGGATAGAACATTACGTACTTTCCGCTCTTTTGTGATGTTTCTCGAGAGCGGAAGCGTAGTACCTAGCTTATTTACTATTAAAAAAAAAAAAACGTGACGCAAAAATCGGCGTAATAACGCTTCCCTTTGCATTCAGTATTCCTTTGCGCAAACTTTCCACGCAATACCCAGCGTTCCTTCGCCCCGAGAAGGAACATATTTTCGTCTAATAGAGCCGTCCTTCCTGGTATGCTTGCATTGGATTACGAAGAATAGCAGGGGAGGGGTGGAAGGAGATCAAAAGCAGGTTTCGTTGGGAGGAAGTAGCTTGGCTTTTCCTAGAGAAACTGCAGAGAGCCGAGGTTCTTTTACAGGGGAACTGTTCGACGGCGCGAGGAGGAAGGAACTGCTGCTGGCTGGCACGGAAGAAACCCTGCAGGTATTTTTCAAATCCAGGATTTAATGGAGCCGGAGCGGTATATAAAACTCTTACAAGCTTTGGGAGGCTGCGAGTAGTTTGCATTCATTAAAATGCATGAAGAACGAACATTGCCCCGGCCCGTATTTACAGAGCCATTAGTAATTATGCAGATTCCAGGCTGAATTGGCTGTTTATTGAAAGTTATCTCACCCCATGGATCTTGTTTATCGGGCGCACTCGGCTTGGGCGAATTAAATATCGGCATCCGCGTTGTAATTACAACTTCGATATGTACCTACCCATTTTGTTAGTGTTTATAATCGAGGAAATAATTCTTTTCGAATTGACACCTTTGGTAGCGAAAAGCAACGGCAATTTCAGTCGAATGTCTTCTTACATCAGATTTCTAGATTTCTACAGGCTGGACAAATTTAACCAACCACTTTAAAGCAATCTCCCAACTATACGCCAGGTGTATCGGTAACTTTGATGGGTCGTGAAGTCGAAATTTCCATATTACAGTTTGATTAACGCTCGTGGCACGTGGACTTGGCTGAGGAATTACGAGGGACGAAGATCGTAAAGCAATCTGCTGCATGTCAACAAGCCATCTTATGAGGACAAACTGTTTACGAAGCTAAGACTTTCCTCAGACGAGCTAATTTGCGCTCCATTCATTGCCCCGGCGGGCATTACGCACCGGCGAAATAATATAATTTACGACTCGAGCAGCTTTCCAACGACAGAGTTCGCCATTACGTAAGAACAAGGGGTTGCTAATTGCCTTGCACCTGCACCCGTACGCGGTTGCGAGACGCGTTCTTGTAAGACGTCTCGCTCCAGCGAGCCTGTTCCACGGGTAGCTGGGACGATTTAACGACTCTGCCCTTAAACAGTTTAACGAGCTGGATGTTCCCTTGGCCGGGGAGCGTCCTCGGGATGCCAGCCGCGTAAACGAATCGCGCGCTTCAAGCGGAAAGCCCGCTGAAGTATGAGGCAATACGCTAGCTGTAAACTGGAGAGTGCGTGAAAGTAGGATCTTCACAGATAAATCTTTACTAAATCGAGACGGGATTGACGAAAACTGGTGTTACTTGTTTAATACTAATGAGGGGAGCGCGGAAGATAATTTTATCACCAAGTGTTGTTGATATAGGTAGAAAATACCAAATGTAAGACTGTGTTAAGCGCCAAAAAGATTGATTTTCATTTTTTTTTTTTTTTTTTTTTTACATATTTTTGTGTTTGATATAGACATTGGAACTGAAGCATGCTCGCGTGTTGCCACACGTTGATGAGGACTTCAAATGCATTTTTCTCGAATCCAGGTTTTCAAACACGATACCCAGGATTACTAAAAAACTATTTAAAAAAATTCAGGACTATATGATACACTATTACGCAGTTTCTGACAGGGCAGATTTTTTATTTGATTCATAGTTTATTTTTTATTGCATAAAAAGGCAAGGTTTCATGTTTGAAAATTGGACGTTTTATTTAGAGCGTTGCCATTTCTTTAAAAATTAACTTGTTTTTAAATCGGCCCTGTCAGAAACAGCATTTATTAATATATTTTAAGAAACTAATTTGCTTTTTGCTTTCATGTAAGATTCGTTTAAGGGGGGATTTTCGTCTAACAGCACCAAAATTAACTGATATTTAAGAATTTTTTTTAAGAAAGTGTTGGTCATATTGGATTAAACTCTTTTGGTATATAAGGAGGCATCTTTAAACTTGCAGAAAATATTTTTTTATGCCGATACTTCTTATTATTTATTAATTATTGTGGAATCTTGTTCACCTCTTCGACGATGTAACTTTTGTGGCGGGATGTGTAGCGCCTATCACAGTTATCTGATTTAAAAAAAAAATAGAAGTTTCTTAAAGTTAGATAGTTTACGCTGGGATTGGACCATTTTAAAGAAAAAAAAATGAAAAATTGAAAGAGTTACAGCGTTTGAAAGAAAAAGTAAGTTTTTCCTCAGACAAATTTTTCATATCATTCTTTATATCGACGAAAAAAGTATTATAAATAAAAAGTAAAATTCAAATTTTAGGTCCAGTCCCAGGATAAATTATTTAACTTTAAGAAAATTTTCTTCTTTTTGCAATCGAATGACTGTGGCAGGTGCTAACGAAGGGATTAACACGATTCCACAATAATTAATAAATAATTAGAAGGATCGACATAAAAAAAATTCTACAAATTTAAAGGTGCCTCGTTATATCCCAAGAGAGTTTAATACAATATTAACAATAGTTTAAAAAAAAATCAAATTTCGGGGCTGTTACACGAGAATCCCCCCTCAAACTCGCAGAGTGTAATATTCAAAATTTCGCAGGATCTTTCCCACAAATCGGTGACTCGCAGCTCTCGTGCACACCTCGTGAGAAAAATTTAGAATCGCAGCTCATATGCAATGTATTTGCAGCTTGGAGTTTCGTTCTTCCCGAAAGATACGTTTCACCGAATTAAATTGCACTCGGCGAGGTGAGTGCAAGTAGCCTCCATTTTCGAGGTCTGAATAAATGTGCCACCGTCCACGTGATTAACGAGGGGAATAGTATTAATCTTGCGATACTTTGCTCAGCTGTGTGTACGCATTGCAGCCACGCAACAAACTCTCGTTCGGTAAATACTTTCGTGCACAAGCGCGCAAATTATTCTGCAATTATCAGTGCTTACGGGAGAACGTGGTCGCGCGAGCAAGCCCGACGAAGGGTCGAGGATAATTTAACTATATACCTCGAACGTTTCACCGTCTTAAATATTATTTAACGAGGCGAGCCTCTTTAAAGCTGCATCGCGCGTATTTGCATAGGCGCGTGTGTTGTTGCGCGGTTCGTGTAACCGACCCACTGTCATACCCGTGTAACGTCTTTTACCTTCCTTACATTTATTCGCCTTGTGCAACACGAGCAAGTACGCAGGTACCTTGAACTCCAATATTTCAGTATTCGTGAGAACATGCCTCGAATATTGTTACCAGCGTTCGTTTCACGTTTCTACATGCTTCGAGTTCATTTGGCAGGAATTCTCACGGCAATTTCGCAGGATTTGCATCTCAAGTATAGCGATACAAGTTGAGAGAAGAGCAGAAGAATTGTGGATAAGTTGAATCGGATCCTTTGCGGTCGATTGTTAAATTTAGAGAGAAAAATAGCGCGACAATACCGAATTAGTAATATTTCATTTACCAGGAGTATTCTAATTGAAGATTTTCACGGGTGTGCGAGGAAATATTCTTGTTTTAAGAGCCGTAATCAACGTCAGAGGGGAAAGGGAGGAATCAGATGGGAAGCTTGATTAAAGATGTAGAAGACCTTATGATCAAACAGGCTGAAGAGGTAGACCGTTTGCTTAGTCGTCGGTGACGCAAATAAATCATAAAGTTTCTTTCGCGCAGAGCCGTAGACGCTCTGAGGAGTTTCCCCGCGATGTTGGAGCAGGTGCTTGAAAAATAACTAAAACGTAACGAGTCGAGACACGATAAACTCCGCTGCTTTCCGAAGAACAGAAGAATTATCGCTGTTGCGAGTACGAAGGGGAGTGGAATTTATGGCGCAAGCAGCGGTAAATCATTCATTATTATCGCAATCTGCGGCTGTTCCTCATTTTTTCAATATTTCAAGCTCTCCGCTCGGTCGATCCATCGAAATATAGACTCCCCGCTGAATATCAAACACATTACTCTCCACTGTGCCTGAAACCTGACCAAATAACAAGATTTTCTTCAACTAATTCACATCCCAGGAAAGTGTATCTCCTGGCGAGTGTTAAGGAAGGAAACAGGGCTTAAAAATAGACCCGCGAAGCATCGAAGAAAATACTAAAGACACGAGCGACAAAAGATATAAAAATCGAGGAAAACAAACAAGCATATCCTGCTCTCTGAAGCCACCGCTTGGTTGGTACGAATCGGCTTTAAAAACCCGAGGTACCCCGTAGTCGAACATTATTCCGATGCCATACGGGGTGTCGACACTCGACGGATAATTTTCTTTCCCAGAACTCCGAGCGGCACAGGTGCTTGCACGCTGGACGCCTCTTAAAACAAAAACAAATTACGGCTAATCGTCGAGTAACGGCTTTCCTACAATGCCCCCGTAACGAAACCAAACTGTTTCCACACCATCATTTGTAATTCCTTAAACAATCCACAATTTTTTCGATGCAAACACAGTGGCGACACGAGAGCAGAGGAGCTTCGATGACCGTTCACTACCATCGAGGTCAGAATATTTATCAGTGGAGGCGTGATCGCGATAAGTGTCCACGAAGGAGGGCCATTCTCGTTCTAAGAACGGGGACAGGTGCTCGCAGGTTGGCCCTGGCAGGGAAAACAAATCACGATCAACAATGCGGGCGCAGCGTTGAGAGGCTGGCAGCCGAGCAACGACGTGTTTTCATCCTCTTTTCAAAGCTCATCTGCCGCGGTATCTATTCCGGGTTTACTAGGAAAAGCCCCTGTCTCCGGCAGCCGAGAATGCGAGGATGTATAAATACTTGAGCGGCTCTCCGTCACCTTTCCATTCGCCTTCCCGTTTCTTCCACATTCGTCGCGGCCCGCTTCCTCTTTCCCTCCGCCGGCCGCTGCTGGCACTCGCTGCTAATTGCCAACGCGAAAAATTCGACACCGCTGGAACGCGCCCGCAAAGACTCACCCGCGCTTTTCTGACACAGTTTAACGCGTGACTCACGTGTCGGCCACTTTCAAATTGCAGCCTGCCGGTGCTCCTTTTTTATCATTGGCCCGCCGAATGCCAACGCGTGCCAGCCACTTCGCGTCAAATCATTCCGCACCGGATCGTTACAATGGTTTTTTGCAATTGAGAGTGTATGGCTCGGGGACCACCTCGTGCGCAGTGTTATAGAGCAGTTGTAGTGTAAACTGATTTTGGGATCGTTTCGTTACTTACACTTCTAAAGCTCCACACTGGATGCACGTCGTGGCATGTGTGATTAGACTGTGGACCTTACCTGGAAACAAAAGGAGAACGTTAATTAGAGGAGGGAAGAAGTTTTCATTGAAATCGAGAGGGATGTGTAGCATTCTTATATAGAAACTCAGATTTTGATTAAATGGAACTCTGTAACCACCATGTCCCTTTAATAAACTCTTAACAGGCAATTTCATCAGCACTCTGCTTCAAAGTGCCAAAGTGATTGAACGTAATTAACTACGTGCCCAGGGCCAAAAACTGTATCCCGTTGATAACGGAGGCGCACAAGAAACTTATGAAGGAAGAACCTTGGGGACAGGAGAATGCATCGGCCTTCGGTGCGCGCAAGATCAGCAGAAACTTGGTGCGCGAAAAGGTGAAGGACGAACCTTGACGAAGGCCTGCGCTCGAGCCCACACACGACGCACACGATTCGCCTCAAACACCTTTGATTATCACGGATTATTAATTAAACGCTCGATAATCTCCTTGGCGGGGCTTTTATTGAGCGCGCCGCGTCGAATCTCGCGCGATTTATGGGAAGGCACCGCGTTATATTACAGTGTAAGGCGTAATTAGATAGTAATTGCGTTTATAAACGACTCCGTCAAGCTATTCGTTGGAATCTAAGTAGCAGTAGTAACTACCCAAATAGAAGCACAAGATTCACCTTCTTCCTCGTAGTCATTTAAACGACGCCTAGGCGGGATTAAATATTCCAATCGATTTGCAGAAAACAGCCAAGACTTCCACTTTCTGACTTAAGGGGAGAAGACCGTATAATAAATCAAACGAAAAATAGAAACAAAAGTTTCAAAAATATATTCTTAAAGTTATAGGCCGAAATTCAACTGCGTATCGGTACTACAGCCTGGTGAGTCAGCGCCTCCAAGCGCCGAGCACACTTAAATCGCGCTTTAAAAGGAGAACACTTTATAAAACAACCGAAAAATTACAAAAAAATTCCATAAACCGCTTCTAAAACGTTTTAAAAATATATTCTCAAAGTTATAGGCCGAAATTCAACTCCGTATCGATATTATAGCCTGGTGAGTCAACGCGCTTCCGAGCGTCGAGCACATCTAAATCGCGCTTTAAGAGAACATTTTATAAATCAATCGAAAAATTAAAAAAAATCCATAAACCGCTTCTAAAACGATTTAAAAATATATTCTCAAAGTTATAGGCCGAAATTCAACTCTGTATCGATACTGTAGCCTGGTGAGTCAACGCACCTCCGAGCGCCAAGCATACCTACCTGAATCGCGTTTTTCTCGAAAACACATTTTCAAAATTAGTCCCGATTATAACTCAAAAACTATTTGACCAATCAACTTCAAATTTTGCACACTTCTAGTTTATAATATTCCTCAGAATATGAACCGCAAGGTTTAACCAAATTATTAATTTTAACCACTGCTTTTGAACAAATAAAGATCACATTTAATTGTTTGAAGATCCGTCATTTTCAACATATACATTTTTTTACACCATTTGTGGTTCATATTCTTACAATTAGCACATAAATAGAAAAAAAGTAATTGGTCTGTTTGAAATAACTACCAAAGACGCTACAACCGCCGCCGTTTTGCATCTCGAAAAAAAAACCTATTTCAAATATTGCTCTATTTCTTTTGTATTTATTATAATTTTACTGTTATATAATTTTTTTTACTTGTTATAATGTTAAATAAAGTACCGTTAAAGTTCCAAAAGGATTAGCGTATTGGTATTTTTGCAAAAAATTCCTAAAAATTGATACAAAAATAAGCCGTTTACACGAGCTTCTCCCCTAATCCCCTACTTATTTCACTCAATAGCGAAGGAGAATCGTTGCGACGGATCGCAACGTACGCTTCCCAATATTCTTCTACATTTCAGAGTGCCGAACGCGGTGACGAATACAGGAAATAAACCTACTGTGATCTACTTCTACGATCAATATTTCCCGTAACCACGGTCTCATTTTGCAAACAAGCGTCCACACACCCTCGCGACCTTCGCGGGACGCTGGGTGATATATTATTATTACGAAGGGGGCACAATGATCCGTATTTACTGTCAGATTACGTTGCACGGCTGAATTAGCCGCAATGCATCACGCCGCTTAACGATTTCACCGCCGTGATCTATTTACCTCCCGAAGCGAGCCAGTAACTTTGTGTTCTGAATTATTAAGCAACTTCTAAGCAAACAGGATGACAGTTCTGTAGCATGCGCCGCTTGGAGGATTGCCACATCTCGGCAATCCTTGGCATCCGGTCCAGACAGCGGCTCCCTGCGCTAACTTACCGAAACGCTAACGTCGGACTTCTTACGCGGATGCATCCATTCCTGCTGACCGTGTCCACTTTCTTCAAAATCTATTTGTTCTGCGCTAGGATACCGAGATATGTATCTTACACGTAGTCGCCAAGAAACTGTAAAAACATCCCTCGCGGATCAATATGGCAAGGCTCTTAATTTCACTTATCTAAATTCAAATCGTTTTCAATTGGAGGGTATTTGATACTTTTGTGTCTGATTAGTCCCAGGTAAAAATGAAACTCTTTATGTTTCATGTATGGCAGGGTAGAACTGTTGAAATCGAAAGAGTTTCAATCGCGATTGGAAGAAAACAAGGCAAACAAAAATCGGAAAAAATAGTTTTCCGGAAAACTTTATTTTATTAGGATTATGTTTAAAAAGTGTTTTTATTTTTGGCTATTAGTTCAGTTCATTACCAACACATGTCAGCAATTTCTTCACGAGATATTACAAGCGGCGATATTAGATACAGTTACCCTATCTCCTATCAACCTACTAAAAACATTTAATATAATTCTTTCCTTACAAACTTTACCAAACGAAGGAACCTCAAACATCAAACAACAACAAACATCGAATTCACTAAACTCCTCAATTCTCCGCAAAAGTTCTCCACTTTCCACCAAGCACAATGCACGACGCATCGTTTAATTTGGTAAATCTCCTTTTGACAGCGTCTACTTTAACGCACGTCCTTCAAACGTTGGACCCAAGAAGATACATCGAATGCAGACCTATTTTCGCAGTAGATTTCCCCTGTCCGTCGCGCGCGACCGCGTGTCGCGCAGGGGAGGCGTATTTCACGCTGCCAATCCGCGTTTTCGCCGGTCGAAACAAGAACAGGTCGAGAGCTGACGCAGGACGTCAGGAGCCAGGCCGAGAGAGCCGGGCCCGCGTTTCGCGAGCGAACGCACCTGCTTCGACTTTAAGTGTCCGAGCGAACGCCGCGGGACCCATTTGCATGAACATATGAGCTCGAGGAAGATCTTGATGGGAACACGATAGTTATCTAGACCGAAACGGGGATGGCGCGCACGCGTTCGGAAGCGATAAAACGCGATAAAACACGATAAAACGCGAGCCGACGATGGTCCACTTGTCGTGGGAACGAGCTCCCGCTCCATCGAATGCGTTAGCGATTTTCCAAGTGACTCGATGAGTGGCTTTGGGACCCCTGCTTCGCCACTTTCTCGCAAATTACCATGCAAACATTAGGTGTCAAAGGATGTTCTAAAGGTTTGCTCCAACGATATACCTGTTTTGACGCTTTTCCCGGTGTTAATGGCAGGATACACTGAGTTTCAGAAATACATACACTAAAGCTAAGCAAGTGGTGCAATGACTACGGCGTGAAACCTCGCTCGTGGCGGTAAGAGACGAAGCCATCGGGGAATTTGAAAGTTCGTATCGCAAAGAAGGGCTGCACTGAGCAGAATCGATAATAATCAAGAGATACAAAGTACCTTTTTATACAGCCGACGTGTACAAGCGACAGCCTGGTGATAAAAGAAAGACCAAGGCAAGTGAAGAGGACACCAGCCGGAGCCCTGAAAACTCTCCAAAAGCTGCAGCTGCACTGATTCTGCAGGCCCGGCGCGTACGCCGTGCACCGATTCCACGGCTACACGGCGATCCTAATAACAGTAATTATCCCACTGGTATGTAAACGAAGCGCGACTCGATGGACTGTGTCCGACGCGGGACTTCGAGTGAAGCCGGTGAATGAACGATCATTAAAATACTTATCGTTGCCATTTGATCGGCTGCGCTTTGCATTAATTGGCGCTCTCAAATGATAGGCTTGCGTCCGCCTGGGACGCTGTCGGAATAGAGACATCAGTAAACGAGTCACAGGCGTCGGACCTTGAATGAAATTCTCCTTCGAAACTACGCCAGAAGCATTCACCTAATTACCTCCCTGCATCCAGCCTTGCGAACGTTCGAATCCACTGGGACGTGTATGCGCACGAAAATGGCAAAACAACGCCGGGGAAGCACTCGCCAAGGCCAGGTTTGACGCGGGTTGTTAAAGCGCCCGGAGATGTCGAACGGTGGGCAAGGTGAGAAGTTTACGACGGCGATTACCTACGTATCCACGTGGATATTAAATCGCCGGGCACGCGCCTAGGAATCGAACGGGCACGGTGCACAGGTCGCCTGAATTCTCGCGCGTGCCGGAGTCGTTCCTCTCGGCTGAATCACGCCTGCAGGACGCGGTGTTCTCGCGTATTTACCGTGCCCCGGGGGCCCCGTTCGTATAAACGGCCGTGTACCACGGAGCCAAAGAGGACGCTGGCGGAGATACATTTACATAAAACACGAAAGCCGTGCGTGTCTTCCACGTGTCATAGGTGCACACCGTGGCGCAGGCCTGCGGTTGCACACGTGCAGCGCGTTGCACTTCCCGGTGGGGTGGACGCCACGTGGGCGACGAGAAGCGTCGCAAGACAAAAGGGGCCCGAGACGGGCAACGAGGCCCTTTCAGAACCATCAAGAGGAAGAGGCTATTGTAACGAGAGTTCGGAGGAAGGACCCGTGAAAGGCTCGAGAGGAACGGAGCGCTCTCTAGCGTCGCGTCCTTAATCCCTCGCATCCGGCATTTAATTTCTGGGGGTGAGATCGATATCCTTCAGGTAACGAGTGTGGATTGCAGGGTGTAAGAGTTTAGGAGAGATGTTTTGCTATCAGGGGAGAAGGAGTGATGGTCGAAGGTGGTCCCGAAGAAGAGGTTTCGTCAGATTTAGAAAGGTGGAATAATGAAGCGGATAACGAGGGTGACAGTTGGTTTTTATATAAGTCTCACGGCACGGTGGATAGGCGGGTGAGTAAATTTGTTCCGACAAATATATTAGCCTATACATCAAAAGCGTTTCGCAACGGTGAGAGCGTTAGCATTAAGATAACCACGGTAAGGCCGAGTTGAACACAATAAATATCGACGGGAACTCCGTTACAAAATACATATTCCGCCGGTGAGAACGAGTTTTCATGTAGCCTAGAGAGATTTATTGCTGGATTTTGCAGTCCTACTTAATGGAACGTAACAAAAGCTACGGGAAATTTAGATTTCCCCTACCGATAATGACGTTCGGCTCGTTATTTTAATTTCTACGAAAACAGAACGTGCGACGGGCTCGCTCTCGTAATAATCGTGTTCCCTCCATCGGGGTCGGTTTCCAGTAATTGCAGCGCCCGGCGCAATGAATGGCTTCTCAAAACAGACTTCGTAATGGTTGTTATTACAACAAAACGATCGGCCGCGCGGATATACTTTTGCCGTGTCATAAATCATTCGGGGATTGACATTTTCTTCTGGGCTTTACGTAATATCCTTTAATTATCCACGCCACGATACAATCGGCTCTCTGACCCAATTAATCTCCACCGCTGGCACAGGCTACGGAGAAAGGAGCCCACTTCGCCGTGTCAACTTTTAGATCATGTTATTGATTATTCATTAATCTTCGAAGGAGAACCGGCAGGAGATCGTGCGTGCGATCCGCGAGCTAATTATCAATTAACCGCCCTTACTCATTAATTACCGTAAACGCCCAGCTGCCCCATGATCTATGATCGCAAGCTGGTGGGACCTTTCGAAAGCGAAATTGATTCAAGTAAATTGTCGTGAAACGAGTGATGCGTGAGAACTCCGTAGAACTTTTCATAAGACTCTTCCTCTCCCAGAGCATTCCAACGTCACAATAACATACCAAATCGGTAACGAAGATAACCACTCCGCGACACTATTCAATCGAGCACAAAGAACTGGCAGAAATTTCACAACGGAGGGCAACAAGCGGAAAGCTAACAACAGAGCGTGAAATAGCATGGTACCTAGCAAGAGAGGACTATTTTAATAACGCGGTAGCGATACCAAGATAATACAGTGGCAATCAATGAGCCGGCATCACAAGCAGAGCAGCGTAATTATCAGAGAAACTATGACAAAAGCGCCCCTGACACGTGGCAATCAAAGCGCTTGTAATTGCAAAAGAGTCCCATTATGGTGAATTACGAGCGGGCATTTATCTTCGGCCGCTGCGGAACGCGAAAGACAATGTGGGACGCGGCGAAAAAATACTGTAATGCACGACCGTGGCCGTGGACGGGATCGAATGCAAGGTCGAGCGACGAAGGGCCCCCGGCATGATCCACTCTTCGTCACGACACTTCCTTCGTGACCGGCGCGTTCCGCATCTAATTGCCGCCGGCCATTGTGAAATTAATTAGAAAAACGTTGACCGTGCCGGGATCCAGTCCGTGCTGATTTATTCCGGCCGCGCGTTAATCGATATGCTGGAAGCGCGGTCCACCGGTTATTTTGCATAATGCACTCTCGACGGACGCGGCCCGGGCGAGGAAAAAGTAGGACGTACCGTCGATCGAAACCGGCGACTCGCGTGACAGCGTATCGTGCTATTATCGTGGCTCTCGTATGATTGCAGGCTTATCGGGGTGGTTGGAATTGTTGGATAAGCGAGCTTCGAAGTAATGAAATCGATATCGAAGGAGAAGGACCATTGGAACGGGCCTGGCTTCCTTGTTGGGTGGCGGAAGTTGAGCACGCGAAGGTCACGGTATACGTATAGCATTGAAATCAGTAGCTACATATGTCTAATGCTCTTGGACGGATGAATGCATTATCGACTTTCTGATGGCTCTGAATTACTAAAACGTTTGTCTAATGGCTCAGGTCCTGTGATTACTTCTGAAAGGGAGAATGGTGGATACCAGTGGAAGCATGGATAACAATCTCGTTCACATTCGTCGTTACTTCGATGCACTAAGTTTGTTGGACGCCCTGTTACAGCACGCCCCACGCGCCGTTGCAATACACACCTACTTCAACTAGCCCTAAGGACATTACTTTATCCCGAGAACACATCTCGAGAAAGGATCGATCAACATCCGCTAGCGACCCTGCACCGCGACATTCTCTCTCACCAGACAGTCCATGACGCTGCGAGCTACGACCACAGATAGGAGTTTCAAAGTCCATAGAGCTCCGTCCATTCTACTGGAGAAAAAGATCCGTGCCTTTAAGTTACTCGATAACCACCCGGCTGAGGTGATCGGCGCAAGCTTAATTAAGCGGAGGAGAGGCAGAGGGAGAGTGTAATTAACACATTAAGTGGCGCAAGGTTTCGGAAAATGCCTCCCTTTAAGGTCTATCCACACATAGTAATAGTTCCGTGACGGTTCAGTGTGGGCAGTATCAGTAACTGACATGGAGAAGTGTGATCTGATTTATTCTAAACAGGAAAACGATAGTTTTTATCAATGACACTGACGGCACTGAACCGCCACGAAAATGATATGCGTGCATAGACCTTTAAGTCGGTCAAGCTTTCCTAAGAGATCATCTATATGGGAAAAATTGTTTACGAAGGGTAGAAAGCAAACCGCTTGCTTTGGAACTTTTCAATGTAAACATTCGGAAGTTCTGGGAATTGCCCCAGGTCCTTTCGATGATTTCCAGAAGGTATCTTTTCAGAAGATATCGACGTGAAGATATCATTTCAGAAGATATCTTTTCAGAGGATATCTTTTCAGAAGATATCGACGTGAAGATATCATTCCAGAAGATATCAAAAGATATTTTGGCAGAGGATATCAAACGATATCTTGGCAGAGGATATTTTTTCAGAAGATATCTCTTCAGAAGATATCTTTTTAGAAGATATCTTTGCAGAGGATATCATTTCAGAAGATATCGACGTGAAGATATCTTTTCAGAAGATATCTTTGCAGAGGATATCTTTGCAGAGGATATCTTTGCAGAGGATATCTTTGCAGAGGATATCTTTGCAGAGGATATCTTTGCAGAGGATATCTTTGCAGAGGATATCTTTGCAGAGGATATCTTTGCAGAGGATATCTTTGCAGAGGATATCTTTGCAGAGGATATCTTTGCAGAGGATATCTTTGCAGAGGATATCTTTGCAGAGGATATCTTTTCAGAAGATATCGACGTGAAGATATCATTCCAGAAGATATCAAAAGATATTTTGGCAGAGGATATCAAACGATATCTTGGCAGAGGATATTTTTTCAGAAGATATCTCTTCAGAAGATATCTTTTTAGAAGATATCTTTGCAGAGGATATCATTTCAGAAGATATCGACGTGAAGATATCTTTTCAGAAGATATCTTTGCAGAGGATATCTTTGCAGAGGATATCTTTGCAGAGGATATCTTTGCAGAGGCTATCTTTGCAGAGGATATCTTTGCAGAGGATATCTTTGCAGAGGATATCATTTCAGAAGATATCGACGTGAAGATATCATTCCAGAAGATATCAAAAGATATCTTGGCAGATGATATCAAAACATATCTTAAGAGAGGATATTTTTTCAGAAGACATCTCTTCAGAAGATATCTTTTTAGAAGATATCTTTGCGGAGGATATCATTTCAGAAGATATCGACGTGACGATATCTTTCCAGAAGATATCGACGTGAAGATATCATTCCAGAGGATATCTAGGCAGATATCTTCTTTTCAGAGGATATCTAGGCGGAGGATATCTAGACAGTGGATATCTAGGCAGAGGATATCTTTGCAGAGGATATCGTTTCAGACGATATCTTTTCAGAAGATATCGACGTAAAGATATCTTTTCAGAAGATATCAACGTAAAGATATCTTTTCAGAAGATATCGACGTAAAGATATCTTTTCAGAAGATACCGACGTGAAAATATCTTTTCAGAAGATATCAACATGAAACTATCTTTTCAAAAGATATCCACATGAACACTCGACAGAACCGTGCACGGGACGCACATCCCTCGGCGTGGAAACGCGCCGACGTCAGTCAACGTGTTAAAACACAGAGCAAACGGGGGCAGGACCCGAATAATATCGCGAGCCAGTCGCAAGCGGCAAGAAGGAAGCTGCGACGACGCGTGACTGCAAACGACGATTGCCAGTAGCCACTTCACCGACTTTCCACGTCCGGTTTAGGCGTCCACGGAGAACGCATCAGAGATTCAGAAGCCGTCGCAGGCTGGACACGACCGACGCGAAAAAGCGGTGCATTGACTTCGGTATGACGTAAAAGAACACGGTCCATTTCTTCTCCCTCGGACGTCTGCGAACGGCTCCTTTCAATGGGGAGTCACTTCGATTCACGTTTATTCGACTTCCTCCCGTATCTCGACGCGCGTGCATTGGCGTACGGCCGGCTGCCTTCGAAAAAGGTGCAAAGAAAGTCTTTGTCTCGCGAAAATGTTTGAGGACGCAGGAGAACTGAGGACAAAGAGTACGTATACCCTTTCAGACGAACAGAAACGCCTTCTCTCTTTTTTTCTTGTTTTTTTTTTTTTAAACAGCTTTCTATGGAACACACCATTCAATTTCGTCTAGCACACGCGTCTATCGAATTCCTTTTTCCTAAGCAGCAAAAGTTCGTTGTGGGTTCGTGGATTTCAGTGTAGAATTAAACGAAGATTAATTGTAGGGGTTCGGATTAATAGTTCTTTTTGGAGACACTTTTCTGGATGGTGGGAAAGAGATTGACACGGTTTAAGTAGAATTTATGTGTTTTTAGAAGCGACATATCGCATGTTGTATGATTTTACGAGAAAATTTGTTGCTAAAAGTTCGAAAGCTTTTTCATGTTGCAACGTCTGGTCAACAAACACGCGCATTTGAAAACCAGAGAGGATGTGGTATGTGAAAGCCAGCAGTTTTATATTCTGTGCCTATCAAACGCAACTGCAAACTCGCTTTACGTCCAAGCTTTCCACAGCACGCCACAAAATGAACGTATGTAAACTCTACCAACGTCGATCCTCTATAATACCGTTGTTGTTGCAGTAACAAGGCCGCCTCTTTCGGTCGTTACCTGCAACAGAGTTTGTCCTTCCAATCAACTGTAATGGTCACAAGAAAAAAGCCAACTACCGATTCGATTAACAAACCGCCGACTGTTCTGAATCAGATCACGCGTGGAACAGGAACTACAGAATTGAAACTGATACCAAACTGAGTCTCATTTGTACTGAATTACGAATGAGCTAAAACTAACCTGCCACTGAATCAGAACTAAGCTGGAATACCAATATACAATGGAATTTTAAGATCCATTGAAGCAGCAATGAGAGCAACGGAGCAGCTCAAAGTTTACCAAGTGGATTTTCAGTATGCAGCCCGGGACTGATGAGTCAAGACCCAGGATACCGCAAGACTCGCGTGACTTACGGTTCAGGGGACAGAGTATTCTCATTGTAAAAGAATATTAGAACGCGCGTAGGTCGTAAAAGCTGCGGGAGTCGCGAAGTTTACAGCTTTGAGGTTTCGGGACAATAGGTTCGGCATTTTTTGGGGGAAGGTTTAGAGACCTCTTGTTCCGAGACCTCGAAGCTGTAAACTTTGGGACCCTCGCGGCTTTTACGACCTCGCTGCATCCTTTCTAGATACTGTATTGTTCGGTAACGGGCGCGTTGTCGCGATCCGTCATGCCAATGCTTACGCAACTGCCACCAGTGTCCCTTTAATCCGAAAGGAAAGTAGCGCCCTCGCGCAGCCCTCCGTGCCTACGGCACTGCGCATGCACCTCCCGACCACCGCACTGGCGAAGGTCAAAGAATGCAACCGGGATGGTTAATATAAGCTTCGATTGAAATGCAGCTCGCGAAGGAGACGAGGACGCCGACCAGTCTGCGCAGTGCGTTCCGCGCTCCAAACTCATCTCGCCTTCTTCCTCTTCGACCCTTTCCCTGCGCACCGCCCCTCACCCCTCCCGACCACCACGCCGTGGAATACTTAATGTGACGAAACCATGCTTCATCTTCTTCCACCCCAACACGCACCTCCGTGTTATCCGTGGATAATGGAGAGGTCCGCGGTTAATCCCGTTCCGTTTCAATTTACCTCGGTACCCTTCAACTCACGCTACCCACCTGTGTTCTTTCTAACAATATTCAAGGGAATAATGCACAAGAATGCGTTGCACGTTACGGCAATGTTGTTTCAAATGAACTCGATAACTTCCCCTTCGCCAAACTTTATTTCATTTCGTTTCACTCGGAGCTACTCTGCGACTCGTGTCTGTGCAAAGGCTGACTGATTCCCCTTGGCGTATCGTGTGGCCCGCGCTGCTTATGCTCCTCGGGTGACGTTGGATTTTAAGCGGACATTCTACTCTCTCGGCCGAAAAATCGGCCACTTTTCGGTGATAATTTTTATAATGAAATAAACACTTAACGTTTTCGAATTTCTCGAGGTGTATTCTACCACTCTTGAAGTACAAGAAAAAATCTTTGTTGTTTGTTTATTTCATTTGTTTACATAAATATTTCGCAGTGAAGTTGGCGGCTTCAGAATTTCTGGCGGTTGAAATTTCGGACGACTGGATCATCGGAAATAAAAAAACCAAACATATTTCTAATTCGCAGGAGTATGGTTATCTTGCTTTCCACGAAAGAACAATTTTTTACCAAAACTATTAAAATGCCAGTCGATCAAATTTGAAAATACCGAAAGTGGCACTTCTTTTCTATATTTAATTGATATAAAATGTGAGAAAATATTAAAAATCTTAAGATATTTGTGCGTAGCGAGATAGCCATACTCCTGCAAATTAAAAATATCTTTGGTTTTTTTATTTCCAATGGTCAAGTCGTCCGAAATTTCAACCGCCAGCAATTCTGAAGCCGCCAACTTCACTGCAAAATATTTTGTAAACAAATGAAATGAACAAACAATAAAGATTTTTTCTTGTATTTCAAGAGCGGTAGAATATACCCCCAGAAATTCGAAAACTTTAAGTGTTTATTTCATTATAAAAACTATCACCGAAAAGTGTCCGATTTTTCGGCCGAGAGAGTAGAATGTCCCCTTAAGAGGAAACTAAGTAGACTAAAAGATAGCCCATTTTGTGTCCCACTTACAAGGGAAGATTCCGAACCCGAAAATTAAAAAAATTCTGAAACTTTGTAAATATGTAGGGGACTTCCTCCTGATTACAACGCAATTTTTGTTTCCTGCCCCAATTCACTCGAAGGGGGTGAAATTAACTCCTGAAAATTCGGCTATTTTCTGATTTTGTGTTATAACTCGCGAAATGTATGAGGTAGAAAAAAAGTTTCAAGACAAAAGTTACTTCTTTTAATTAGATCTATTATTTGGTAAAAAATTATTTTACGGTTCACGAGTTATAACAAAAAATGGGAAAATAACCGGATTTTCAGGGGTTAATTACACCTGCTTAGACTAAATTTGGGCAGCAAAGAAAAATTGCGTTGTAATCAGGAGGAAATTCCCTACATATTCACCAAGATTCAGAATTTTTTGAATTTTCAGGTTCGGGATGTTCCCTTGTTAGAATATTTCCTAGTTTGATAACGCTTCTGCCTGCAGTTACAGCCTATTGTAGCAGTTCTTATGTCCCAAGAATACTCGGCGTCCAACAATGTTTTGCTTCGTTATTTTTGCTCCTTTCGTCCCCTTTCATTCATTACCATTTAATCGCGTGTTACCCACCCTACGCGCTGCCATCTTGTACGTATTGCCTCATTTCGTTCCCTTGTACCGAGACCTCTTGACGTCACCTTTGACTCCACTTGCGCGCGCGTGCGCGCGGTAGTTGGATTTAACGTTCGCCACCGCGTTACAACCAGGAAACCACGGGACATTATTGTCCAGATGCCGGCGACCATCAACAAGGCACGTGCGATGACTATCAATCCGTAAGAGTACAAAACATCGTTGACTAGCTGGGACATACGTCTTCGATGAAGACATACAAATCAGGAAGAGCCTTGACGTTTATTCCCCCTTTGTTCGTATCGGGTTCATTCGGGTCAACCGCGTGGGTTATTTCCAGCGAGATGGTCCAAGGGAAGGGCCGAGGATTCGGCATTACGGGAGTGGAAATAGATATACCTACCGCGGTAATCAGCCACGAATTTTATCTGTATCAAAGAGGTCGATATTCAATTTAAAACGCTATGATATACAGTGCTGGACAAAAGTATTAGGATTAACTTACTTGAATCTACGAACGGGATTTTTTAATTTTCATTACAAGCTCAGATAAAAAAATTGAAAAAGCGACCTTCACTATTTTCTTCGCTATTCCCACCAATTACATTTTTTCCCAAAAGGACGAAACAAGACCACCTATTAATATAATCCTTCTAGCTTCTCAAAAAAAAACTCAAATCGTTTGGACTAATTTTAAAAAAGTAATTTTCTTTTAAAAGGTGTCCCGATACTTTTTTCCGACACTGTAGGTACTCCTGTGTGACCGAATCAAAAAAGGCACCTCTTCGACAAAGCATCAATATCGCCTCCTAGACTAATACAATTAACTAGAGAACACACAGGCACGAAATGCACCCAATAAATCATCCCACGCAGACCGGAATGCGCATCTTCGCCTGGTTTACTGTGATACGGGATACAAGGTAGCTGCAGCATATACGCCAATTTCCGGATGCTTCTGCAACGGAGGTCAACAGCCCCTCGCATACAATATGCATTTTGCAGCCGTGCAACGTCGACGGGAAACATTTCAAAGACCACGCTGCAATATAATATTCTCGCGTCGGGCGAGCATCATTGAACATTCAATGCTACATTCCTGAAACACTGGTTTCATAATAATGCTGCCTTCTGATCGATGACACGAGCAATTTAAATTACATATCGTATGTACTAACGGCACGCAGATCACGCCAACGAGATTCGGTACCACGATATCGGAAGCTTCGGTATGGTTATCCGAAAACTTCAGAGGTGGTGGAACACGTTGCCTCCATTATCGTGGAATTATATGAATGATTGAATTAAAATTAATTTGGTAATTTTGACGTAGCGAGTGCTAGAATACCGTTAACAGAATCGTATCTGCAACGAATCAATGTCCTCCCACGTAGTCTCATTAGCGACGCCAATGCCATGACACGGGTGGGTAAACAGACAGAACTAATTAACTTTTCCATCGCGTCAAGTTCGCAACTTTGCGCGAGCCTCTGGCTGCGCCTGGAGGACTCCAATTAATATTTCTGATCCTTTACAATGCAGACATGTTTGTGATCGAAGAATACCACTGAATTCACATTCGTCGGTCCCGATGTCTCCACGCGATGTTACGAAACACAAAGGGAGAGGCAGGATTACACAACGCTTATGAAGGAAATTAATTTGAAATTCCAACGTACATCCGCGACGCGGGTTTCAACGGAAATTGTGCCAGCGCTGATTAAGCAGAAAATTCGATATCCCGTGCAGGATTTTCATTGGAAAACGAACGATCTGCCTTCGAACGCGTTGCTCCCGGCGTGCCAGCGTTCGTTTCGTCGCATTAATTAATGCCGGGATCAGCCGTGCGTAATTACTTCTCGTTTCGGGGGATCGCTCCGTCTTACGCAACCGTCGCTGTATTCACGTATTCGTTACGATCGGTGCTACAATCGAACTTTTCAAAGAGAAACCAGAAAGCATTCTGGAAACGCGCATCTATCTTAACGAAACTTCTACAACATACGTGGATTCGATCAAACGAGAACAAAAAAAATTGAAGAGTTAAAAAAAATATATAAAACAAAAATTTCATGTTAAAGGATTTTATTAAAAATACACTAAGAACTAAAAATAATTCTTTTCTGGTACTACAATTTCGATGGTGTTTCTTCACTTTAAATAAAATCGTGGAGCAGGATATCTCACAACAAATTCATTTTGGCGCTTGATGCTGTATTAAATTGATTCATATTCTGTTATGAAAAAGCCTGCTCCACGATTTTATTTAAAGCGAAAAAACACCATCGCAATTGTAGCACAAGAAAAGAATTATTTTTATAGTTTTTAGTGCATTTTTAATAAAATCGTTTAACATACAAATATTTGTTTATATATTTTTTTATTTTCTAGTTTTTAGTGTGTGTGGATTTACTTATCACAGCTTAGACTTCTTTACAAATATGTTTTATTGCTGTATACAGTTTAACAATTTGCTTAAACCGTATAGTGCTAAGTAATTGTATTAATTAAGTTTACAAAATGTTTCCTCGTACACGAACTCCATATACATATATTGTTAACCGATACATCGACGACCGATTTCGCTTCATGACAGGAACCGCGATAATTTGAAATCGCGATGCGCACTAGCGACCCGGACGCAACAGCTTTTTTTCAACACCTGCATGAAAATGTGTGTTTTTTACACTTGCTGAGCGGGAGCAAAATGACCAATTTCAGACGTATTCACGGTTATACTTTTCTCCCAGGGGAAAAAGACTTTACGCGTATGCGTATTCGCAATTTTTTACTTTGCTCCCAAGAAAACTGGAGTTTGGCGTTACCCTGTGGTATAAAGATGCAGTTGTTCGACTAATCGTTATCGATCATGTGTGTTTTATTGTATATTACAACTGTCACAGCACCCTTTCTTATTAAAGATACAATTAAAAGATAAAATGAGTAATGACGAGAATACACGTATTTATAAATTTCGACAGAATAAATGAGCAATCGAAAATGCATATTTTTTTGCGAATCGCTCAGCAGGCTTTTCAAAACACCTTTCATGCAGGTGTTGGAAAAAAATATAGTGCGTGACAAGGGAGAGACGCGATTTCGCCTCGCGTGAATTGCTGCCCTCGCTGCGCTCGGGCAGCAAACTTCACGCTCTTCGGAATCGCTTACTTCTCTCCCTTGTCACGCAATGTACTATTTGTTGCTTTCGTAAAGAACGCGAGTGACTGATTTCAAGTCAATTATATTTGTGGTTATGGGTTATATTTATTGGTGACTGGGTAATTTTTTTCACCCTCTTGGGTTTTTTTTTCATAATTTCGTATTGTCATCATAACTACGTACTATGCCTGCAAAGTTTCAAGTTAATTGGATAATTGGAAGTGGGTTAAAATTGGGTTTCCAGATTTGAACCAAACATAAATAGGTACATACAAACATACAAACAGATGATCGAAGCTGAATAAAATCGTTTAAAAAATCGTTTAAAATAGTAAACGCTGCAAGTGCTCGAATAATTTATTTCAATTTCCGGGGCTGTTTTAAGATAGACCTCTTACATCACAAATACCAACGTGGCTGTGATTGAAAAGAAAATACGGAAAATTTTCACATCTGGCGGTTACATCATTTACTATTCCGACTCTTCAATTAAGAACGGTTATTCGAGCGTGCATGTCTTGAAACCTTTTTGGTGGCTCCGGGACAACGATTGGGATCAATGAATCGAATCAAACTCCTGGCGGTCACCAGCGCGCAGGATCGGTCGCAACCGTCGGCGCCGCGAAACGATGAATGGCAAGGATTCGTTAAAAAAGAAACCACCGACCCAGCGACATCCAAGAGCAGCAACGTTTCTTTGCTTCCTGCGGATTACCAGTTTATCGAAGCCTTAATCAATCGGCCATAAATTGGCAAGCTGTCCAAGGCCGGTTGGACGGAGAACCCCGACCACCAGCGTGGACCGCGTTGTCGTTGATCCATCGCTTCCGATTCCTCGACAACGGTGGCCCACCCCTGCCGACGGATATTCAGGTTCTTTCCACTGGAAACACCGTGCAGGCTCATTTTTCCTAAAACGACCATCGAGAGAACGAGAGCCGGCGCACGGCTCGCCTCCTACGCCATTGTCTCTCCTCTCGTTCGTCGCGACGCCATTCAACGACGCATCATTATTCGCTCCTGGAGGAATGGCACCCTGCCCGCCCCGCGAAAACGCAATTAACCTGGCCTCTGTCGCGCCATTTTTCAGCGCACCGACACGGCCACGGTGTGTCCGTTAATTGCGCACCGTCGGGGCGATATCGGTGAAAGTTCGCAGGCTCGAATCGAACGGGCGATCGAATAGAAGAAGTTTCTTTGAGGGCCCACTGATGATATCGTCCAGCGAGGATCCTTGCTCGCGAATGGCTGCGGACCAATCCGGTCGCAGGGATGTTTTTCCCTCTGAGCCGAGCAGCAGTATTGACCCGCGAGATTTCCTATTATATCCGGATCGAGTTATCGGTACAGAAAGTTTCGGGAACGTGGCTAGTTCGGGTCTTATAGAATTCTTGCTCGAGAACGTCGATAGCAAGATTGAAGAGGTGCTTCGGCGGACGACGTCAAAAGTCATCTCGAAGAGGTTCCAGGAGGGAAATATATTCCCAGCGAGGGTGCAACGATCGCTCGATGGTATTCCTGATTTTATAACCAAAACAAAGGTGGGTCGTCGAGGGATTTCAGTTGCAAATTCTGCCTTGCAGGGATTATTGTAGGGTAAATCCGGGATACGCGGTCGGGCCGGAGAGTTGGTTGAGTCGCTATATTTCAGACTCTCTACGTAAAAATGCGTTAAAGTGCAGACCAATTACTTCTCTAGAAGCCAAACAGTTGAATGAATAGTGTCATTTCGCTTCCTTCTGTGTTTTTCTGGATTTATAGGCTTTAAAAGGAAAATTGTGGTTACATTTAATCTCTTTTGTCAAACAACGGTGTACAAAATCGTATTTAAAATATAGTTCTGAGTTTATTTTCGTTTAATGTTTGGGAATAATAAGATAGTAGAGATATTGAGGGACAATGCAGCCAAAGTATTTAGCGATATTAACTCTTCCTCTCAAAACTAACGAGAAGACCATCTCTCGCCGCAGATAGGAGAGATGGTCGAGTTATGATTTTTTTACTATTTTTATTTATATTTTTATTTTTTATCATTATTTTATTATTATTATTGTTTATTTATTTTAATTATTCACTTTTGTATTCATTTGCCTTGCTAATCGCCGGTAGGTAGTTTACTTTATTTTTATGTGTTCTTTACTTGTTTAGCGTAAACAAATTAAATATCAATGAATTTGTAGTTGTATTCACTCGTAAATAATTTTGCTTTCTTCTTTGTTATTTTTCCATGAATAATTATGTGAGTGGTCTCTGCTAACGACGAAAACCATTTCTCCCGGCACCTCGGGAGAGGTGGTCAGATGTCATGACTTCAGTTTTCAACCCGATTTACAGTAAATATTGTCTTAAAGCAAATATCGACCAGTTTTTCTGAATCAGCATAAAATTCTGAACATATTAGGTTTGTTCTCATAACATAAGTAATATATGTATTAGTTTTAATAGCCATTTTATATTAGGTCGACCGCGTCTCCCGGATTTACCCTATAGGCAACCTAATGCATTAACCTACTGAGAGAGGAATCATACTTATGTTACTCAAATAAGTAGCACATAGGTACACGAGGGATAGGGGAGAGTGGAGTAATCACGAACGCGGAGTAATCGCGGACGCGATGGTTACGGCGTTTTAATAAATAAAAACTGATGTTCCCTTTCCACTAGCCAATAGTTTAAGTCGTATCCAACACCGGGCACAAAGTGATAAAAACAGAACGCTCATGCTATTCAAGATAAACAAAATTTATTATTTTCATCATATTTCAAGTAATATTTTATCCATTTTCAACTGCATGTAATTACTGTTGAATTAATCATACAATTGGGATTTTTTTAAGTTGAAATAAAGCACTTTTTTACCAACATTTTGTGACCATGGCGTGGCTTGAATCATGATTCTAACCCCTGAAATAAATTGCTTTTTATTTTTTTATGTCGTGGTGTAATGACGAACAAATCTTTAAGCGTTTGTAGCTCAGAGCAATTTTAACCGATTTTGATGAAATTTTCAGCATGTATAAAACTTATTTAAATCTACAAAAGGGATTTTTGAATTTTCATTACAGGCTCAGAAAAAAGTTCAAAAAACGGCCTTTACTATTTTTTTTTCGATATTCCGACTAATTGCAATTTTTTTCTAACGCACAAGAAAAGGAATTTAAAAAATATATGAGGTATAGATTGTAGCAACTTTTTTTATGGGTTGACCATTGAAATCGCGCTTTCTGTGCGACTTCTGTGATATTTAGCACTCTGTTCGTGATTACCCCACGACAGTCGGGGAATCACGAACACCAAGGGTTTTTCTTTGTCACTATAAAATTGATTTTTATTATAATTTTTCAAAAATTCGTCTCAGAACTTTATAGATGAATAGTTTAAGTATGTTTGTAAATAATAAACAAATTCATTTCTCACACAGTTTTCGTTTTGTTTGCTTTTTGGCTTAGGTATTCGCAATTACCCCACTCTCCCCTAGAGTCATTTACGGGTTTCCTTCCAAAATAAATGTTCTACATAGTTCTCGTTTTGTACATTTGTTTACTAATATTTTACCAACACTTTCAAGCCGTTACATTAAAAAGTGACAAATATTTATTGTGTTAAATTAAATTTGCCTTTTCGTCCCTACCTCAGTCATTCATTAATATCGAAGAGATAAAAAATGGCGACCTATTGACGGGGAAAATTTCATTTATGTAACCAAATTTTTTTATTTTGATCTGTTACGATCTGTTAAAAAACACGAAAATATTGCTGATACTTTTCTAATTTTGGTAGGGAAAATAGAGAGAGGTATATAGAAGATATATATATAATTGGAAGTTGATCGGCTCGTTAGTTTCTGAGAAATCATGCTGACCAGTTAGAAAAATTTAATTACGAGAAAAAAGCGTGTAAAGTTAATCGTCAAATCAAACCTGTGTAACTTCGTTAATATTTCGAATTCCTCAAAAAAAAAATTCAACAGTATAATACTCAAGAAACTCGATACCGCTAGAAAATATAAAAAACAAAATCGACTTTTCGAGCTAAAAAGGAGTCAATGCTGATCTAAATACTGTCCGATTACAGAACCTAGAAGAAATATAGCGAGGTCGTAAAAGCTGCGAAAGTCCCATAGTTTACAGCGTTTAGGTTTTGTACCCAAAATTCTGGAAACCTTACCTCCCCCCAAAAATGATAAACTTCTTATTCCGAAACCTCTAAACTGTAAACTTTGAGACTCCCGCTTTTACGACCTCGCTATATCTCTTCTAGGTGCTGTACATACTGTCACTTGCTAACGAAGGTGTACAATCAGCTTTGTAAACTTGTTCCACTTTGAACTATTCCAGGAATCAATAATACACCATCTGTGCGTCGAGTCCTGACGCAACTGGCCCCGAGAGCCATTTCGTATTATCATAATTGTGGGAAACGCCCCCAAACTACCTCGTCTTCCGTTAGACGTTGGACCAACGCACCGCCTGACCCTAAAACGTCTGATCCCTTGAAAAGATTCCCCTTTCGGTCATACATTATGCAAGGAATTCCTACACTCCCGTGTATGACGCCAGGAACGGTTGGAATAGCCGCATCCATCACCTAAGCCTCCCGTTGGTCGCTGTTTAGCCTGATGGACCGATGAATGCTCTCGATACGTCCCGTTCGGGTAGCAGGCACGGTGATCGGTGGTTTTCAACGGATGCGAACCACGAAAGGCGACACGGGTCTCTTCAATCTTACCGGGTGGGCGCAATCGGCGAAATTGCAGATTCCGATCAGCGCACCCCCAGCAATTTACTCTTCGATCTCGTTACATCCGCCTGCAGTGCACTCGCTATCGGCTCAGGCAACTGATCGCCCTGTGATTTATCTCTGAAGCGTGCACTCGGTGTACATTTCTTGCAATGCTAACGCGACAGATGGCCGTGAACGAGTGACGAGGATCTCCTTGTGCGAGATGGTAGTCGATATTGAAATTGGCACACGTGAGAATGGGTATATGGTGATGTGTACAGGGTTTGGTACTTTGTTAGGAGCGCCAAAGAAGGTGCTCGAAGGGACGTTTTAAAAATCTTAACGTTGTGGAGAAGGGAGGTGTAGAGTTAAGGGGGAAGCCACTGTGAAATTTTTTTCTCCGATTTTCATAATATTTGGGGTCTCGAAAATATACCTGCACAATTTCAAAGTGGATCTCGACAAATTCGAGGAGCTACGGAAGCTTTTTTTATAGATAGTGTAGCCCTTCACAATTGAATGCACGCATAGGTAACTTCGTGACAATCGCCCGAAAAGCTTATGTCCAAGAATCCAAATGTGGGGGAAGGTTGCCTATGTTGGACCAGTTTTTTATTTTTCTCTCCTACACGGACATAACACATTGAAGAAAGCAAACAGAAACGGGAAAAAGATCTACATTTTATGTAGATTTTATCATGTATTTAATGTGTTGATAAAATATGTGATTAAAATAATATCTAAAAAAAACTAAACTAATGACTTCGGTCCATTCCAGGCAACCGGTTTCATAATTTGGACCACCGGTTTCATACTTTGGGCCGCTCCTAAAAATCAATGAATTTAAATATACAATCTAAAAAACACAGATCAGGGCATTGAAAAAAAAATAGAAACAGGATGCAACAAGCCATCTTACGGTGTACGTAGTGCAATAGTACGTTGTTTTGATGTTTTTTTTATATTTGTCCCCGCATAACTCCGCGGAATATGGGCCAATTTTTATGATCCTTTTTTTATTCGAAAGGGGGCGATGTGCCAGTTTTAGTTAATAATAAAGACTATTGTCACCTAATTATTATTATTTTATGCACGTACGCATATATCTCCTCAGCATGTTGTGTCAATATCTATAAAACTAAAAAAATAAAAATAAAAAAATTTAAAACCGACTTCAAAAAAATAAAATTGCACTCAAAATTAAAAAATAATTTTTTCCCTTATTTAACTTACGGTATTCTCATATTTTTTAAGTCGGTGCCTCATCATTTACACTGTGCAAATCTGGCACCGACTTAAAAAATATGAGAGTCGTAGATTAAATAAGGGAAAAAATTATTTTTTACTTTTTAGTGCAATTTTTTTTTTAAGTCGGTTTTAATTGTTTTTTAAATTCTTTTAGTATGATTTTAACTATTCGCTACCATAACATAGATTGTATCCTAAAATGGACCGGTCCAATTTAAGCAACTAGTGATGGTCCAATATTAGGCAACTGGTTGGTTGCATAAAAAATATATGTTTTCATTGTTATACTTATACGAATATGGAAAAGTAAGGACATGAAGTTGTAGCTAAGACAGCACACTTTACACTAGTATCATTTAAAATTATAGTACTTACAAGTTGTAGAAAGAAATTCACTTCAAATAGCACGACAAATAATGATCGCGCACCACGTGTTTCTATATTTCGACGACGGTGAACGACAAACTAATGAATAACCGTATCGCTGTTTTCGCAAGTTCCAGCTCCACTTCCTAAATCAATATAGCCAGAAAAACCGCTGCAAATATATTTGTTTATCGAGATATACAAATGGTCCAATCTAGGAGCCGGTAGGAGCCCCTAATATGAGCTAAAATAAGCGTATCCTTTCTTTTAGTAAAAGGGGTGACGAGTGTTAAAAGTGTCCAGTATGTTTCTTCATCCATTCGCAAATTGTTACTATCATTTAATAGATAAGTGTGTGAATAGCTTTGCCTACTCTTCACACCACAAGCTACATTTTTTACGTTATTTCGTTTCCTTTGGAACTAAAACATCCTGCAACACTTGTTTCATAAATTTGTACAAGTATACCGCTCAAGTATGCAGTCACGTGTGTAGTCGGCTTTAGGCATTCATAGGATGGATTATTCTAGCAATACTCATCAGTCTTAGTCATAGCAAGATTTCACTGAACCCAGACATCCAGTTCGTGATTATATTGAGTTGTGAAAGTAAGTTCGAGTAAGCTCGATGGAACCGTTCCCTATCGTAGGGGCTGAATGTAAACGATTATTTCGCTTCGCTTCGGTTCTAAATCTGCGGTTGGCGGGATTCCCGCGTTCAATTGGCCTATCCTAGCGTTTAAATCCTCCGTGTATCCCGCGTAATCCACTGTGGCGTCAACATATAAACGGCCAATAATTCGTTCAAGCTTCTACCTCGATCTAATTGATTCCCAATCGAACGCTGCAAGAAAAAACACCATTCGCCAGCGTTACAATCAATTTGCGGGTTTCACAATAATTAATCGTAACATAATATGTACTTTATATCTACTGAAATAAAAATATCAGAACTCTTTGAATAAATAATGGGTTTTATTACAAAATTAAATCCAGCTCTCGCGTCCGGACACCCTTTAAAAACGTTGGGCCACCCATCTAATTTTATACAACTTAAAATCAACATCTTCTAAATGTAAATTAGATGCACAAATTTTCTTTTTGACAAAACAATCATACAAGCGCACTGTAATTATGCCTGCTAGGTACAACATGTTTCACATCCTAAGCAAATAAACGTATTATTAAAAAAGAAAAGGAAATCAATTAACACGCACAAAGAATTCGCTGAATCAGAATCGTTCGATGTATTTTTCTGTAGTTTTTCATTCCACAAAAAAATGTAGTTGGATTAGATTTCTCGCGTGTGAACGAACTCTCGGAATATTTCAATCAACTTTTCAATCGTGTACCATTTTTGTAAATCGTTTTCAACAATCATTCTGAATGAAACAAGCCTCGAAAACGTTTTTTTCTTCAATGAGAACTAGTCACGGCGCGACCAGTTAGCTAACGTCGCAATTCCGTTAAATAATCTGGCTCGCATCGCGGACTCCGATTGCATAACCCCTCTAACCGCTATAATACTTATCAATCGATACAACGAACTCGAACGGGCGCATATAATGCTCTCTTGAATTCCAGACGCGAGATTGGCAAGACTCCCAAATTCGATTTTCGCGACCCACTAATTTGCTCGTCGATCTCGTTACCCGGTGCACTGCAGCGCTCGGCGGTGCAAGCGATTCCTAACGAGGCTCGGAAACGGCCACGAATCGCTGGCCCCACGCGAACGGGAAAGCGTGAACGGTGTTTAATTAAAAATAGATGAAATAATATGGTTTCCCCGCTGCGGCCTCGCGTTCTTCGTAACCCCGGCGATGCACCCGCGACTGCATTCTCTTTTAATGAAACTGCATACTTTACTTTGTTTTTCAAGTGAATGGATTCTTTTGAATATTCTGCTGGGAAGCGGATGCTGCAAGAGATATTTCTGTGGGATTATTTCGATCTCAATTTTGAAATATCTTCAGAGGTATTAATACCTTGCTGCGCAGAATACTTAGAAGATTGGGTTATTTGAGAAATTTCATTTAGAATGGAGACAGTGTATTTATAAAAAGATTCGCTCTATAGTAACAATTCAGCTTCTGCCACCTCTTTCTCCGCCTTCAATGGAACAGGAGATACGACTCATCCCAATTGCGTGGCTCACTCTGCATAAACGTCGAGCAAGAAGCTCGATGAAGAAAGGTCATTAGGAAACCAATTAATCGTTCCAATTCAACTGCCCGATCCATTAAGCTTGCGACATTCACGCCTCGAAGCTCGATCACTCCAGTGATTTTTCTCTGGCTCACTAACGCTGAACACCGAATAGAGCAAACGTATAACACGAACGTAAACATTTAATGTAAGCTCGAAAATAATATCAAAAACACTGAACCACTATCCCGAAGCGGAAGTGGAGATATAGCGAGAGAACTATGATAAAGTGAAGTCTTAGTGAGAAAGGAAATTGGAAAAGGTAAAGCTGTATTTTCACGTAAAGTACAGAGATCACGATCGATGCCTCGGGAGCGAGAACCCCCGACCCCAGAAGATCAAAGGGGAGTAGCCCATTTCTTTGAAATAAAGCGAATTCCATATGCAAACAGAACGCAGGGTTCCCTTTACGCTTCTAAACTACCCCCGAGGTATCATCCTCGATCCGTTCACGATCCCGAGACCGTCATATTATCTCCGTATCCGTCATCGACGCGGGAACGACAGCCACATAAATCTTGCCAAAAAATCCAAGTAAATATCCCGAGGATTCCGTGGAGTTGCGCCCGTCCACATTTAAGATCAATGGCGAGGCACCTGGAACAGCTACCCTAGCCGGTTCTGCCATAAAATGGATTTATGGTGAACACCGTCGGAAGTCGAGGATATTTCGTGTATAAAGGAATTTTATGAAGCGCGTTTGTTTGTCGATAAATTTCCGCGAGAATTGACGCGTTACTGCGACGCTGAGGTACGAAGGTTATGATTAATTACGGCGCAACGCACCGCCGTTTCTACCTTTCCTGTTCGAGGGTAGGTTTCAGAAATTCAGGACACTACGAAGCTGCAGGCTTAACACTCCCCCCTTGATCGAAGCCAAAAACGACGATAGATTTAAAATTCCAATTCCGCTCCATTGGTAAACCTCGTGCCACGTCTTTTAAACACTTGCGATATTCCGCCCAGCAGACTTTCGATCGCTCATCGTCAATCTTCCCTCGAATCCAGACGCTACTAAAAAATGCCCTGCAACGACGAAGGGTCGAATCTGATACGTTTTCTTCGGCGCGTTACCTCGGGGCGAATCTCGGCGATTCTACTCCCTTCGAACGCATTAAAATTTCCTAACAGGCCCGCGGCGATTTTCGCCCGCCACAAAGGGCCACGCAGGGAAACGTCACTTACCTACTAGCGAGTGTATACATTTATAATGTATAGGTATTCATCGGGACGGTGCGCGATCATGGAACACGCGTCCGCCGCGAAAATTCTGCGTTTTTATTGGGGGGGGGGGGATTTAGCCGTCCTCGGTGAGAATACAATTTACCGTGAAATCCGGCGTGTGGATAACAAAATATCGCGTTTCGGCGGGGAGTGCGCCGTGTCGCTGGAAAACTCCATGGGTTGCTGGGAAATTCGTCGTCTCTGTCGTGTTTGTCCCTCTGTCGGCGATACGTTTCGCGTCGTAACGTAATTGCCTTTCGCGGTGGCTCGTATAAAAGTCCACGGGATATGGGAGCGAGCGCAAATAAAGGCCTCGGCTCCGTGCATTTAATTAAATTTCAGCCACAGGCACACGCACGCGTACACGCTGGCCGGCGTCGCAGTTTAAACAGATTGGGAACTCATTGATTTCTTGGGGGGCCGTGGGCTCGCGCGAAAAATATGCCCCCGACGCCAGCCTCCCCCGGTCAAACGTGGTCCGTATTAAATTCTCGACTTTCCAATGGCTCTGGCGACTAATTCCGACGATTACGCGGAGCCAGCCGTTGTAATTACCAACACGTGCTCCGTACTGATTATCGTCGAGTGTTTCGTGCTACGTGGATGCTTATGAATGGTGGAGCGGAACGAGAAATCGATACGGTTGATGTCACAGTATTTGCGAATAAATAATTATACTACATTAAGGGCTGGAAAGTGATTGAGAGATATTCGAGAAGGACAAGGGCGCGATGTCAAGGTATTAGGCGAGTTCTACGTATTTGTTTTTTATCTTCTTGTTATTTTCATAGTGTCTACTGGTGCAATAAAAAAGTATTATTATTATTATTATTATTTTTAGGTTTCTGTAGGTTATACCACCTGGAGCTTTTTAATGTGATTTGAGGACCTTGCAACAAAAGAGGTGCAGCTCCGTTTCTGACAGTTTTTGAGTTATGACGTGTAATATAGGTATGTAAGAAAAATTCTACATCGTTTGGTGCACCGTTCGATAACAAATGAGCGATTTATTGCACATTTTGAATCTGCGCCCATTACTGTTTTGCGCAATATACCAATGTTTCAGCTTTGAAAAATTCGCCAAAAATACAAACAAAAATTTATCAACTCAATGACTACTACTTATTGCGTGAAAAAATATATTTTTTCAATTAGTATTCTCTTTTGAATCTTAATTCAAGCCATAGTTTTATAAACAATTTTTTCTAATTTACTCGAAGTTGGTAAAGATGGAGCTGTGCCCCTCTTGCTGCAAGTTGCTCAATTGTCGTACCATGTATCCTGCGAATAGCCTGTTATTGTTTATAATTCGACTATCAATGAAATTATCTTTATCTCGTGGTGAAAGAGACTATACATGCAAGCTAACATTTGAGTGAAAAGTTTAACGACCCGCTAACTAAAGTGTAAAAGTTTCCTTCCGCACTTCCTTTGCACATTGCTGCAAAGATTTCCAAATAATACCGCGAGGTGCCTGGTAAATTTCAGCGCCGAGCTATTGGAAAAACAGGGAAACGTACTACACCAGCGCTGCACGATGAAGCATAATCGTTTCGCGCGTGCAGCGATGCACCTGCGCGCAACGATATAACATATAACCATAAACGTAACACGGATCTGCAGACGGAAGGAGAAATTATGTCTATGCGCTCCCCCTGCGAACACGCTCATCGGTTTCTCATATTAATTACGCGCCGCCAATTAACGGCCGGCCAATTGGGTCGCCGCGTTGTCCGACGAATGGAGATCACGAGCGTGCACGCGCGACGTAAACTTTGACGAAAGCTGTCCGCGCATGTAAAACGAGGCATACATATAGTGAAACTAGACGAATCTAGGTGGAAATGTAAATCGCAATCCGCGAAAAAACTTGGCCGAAGCGGCCAGATATTTAACGAAGTTTAAACACGAATATCTAGTAGCCAACAAGAAATTTAACGAAGTTTAAACACGAATATCCGGTATTCTGTAGAGAAACGAAAAAGAAATCGTGGAGTTTTCGAGCTCCGACGTTTCGAAGACTCTCCGCGCATTAATCGCGAATTTCTTGCACGGAAACGTTCGGGATATGTTTCTTTGTTAGAAAGGTCATCAAAGAAGATGAACAAAGCTCATTAAGGAGTAATGCCACGATGATAGGCCAAAATTGGTAGGATAACTTTGGAGATGATTTTAAAGAAATTTATAAACTATATTAAAAATGTAACATAAGGTTCTTATGATATGTATAAAGAAGAATAAAGAAGAGTTTGTGGAAGAGTTTGTGAAAACAATTCCTTCCGAGAAAATTCAAATGTTCGCCACTTCTTAAAAAGTCAATGTTTTTTTCGAAAGCTTGGGTACTTCTCTAGTATTTAGTGTGTAGATTACAAAACTTTTTGTCTTTTTGTTCTAGGTGCAACGGTGTGAACATGCAAATTTCCACCACGGAATGACTCCAATGAAAAATAGGTACAGTGGCTCACAGCCATAATCGTACACTTTTTAAAATCGCATAACATTTTTAAAATTGGTCCAAACGACTTGAGTTTTTTTGAGAAGCTAGAAGGATTAGTTTGCTACGTGACGCGGAAATTCCTGAAATCAGCGATTCTCGACTTTATTCTGCGATCTTTAAACGTTTGTAGCTCAGAGCAACGTTAACCGATTTTGATGAAATTTTAAGCATGTATATAACTTACTTCAATCTATAAACGGTTTTTTTTAATTTTCATTACAGGCTCACAAAAAAAAGTTTAAAAAACGACCTTTTCTATTTTTTTCACTATTCCGACCAATTGCATTTTGTTTAAAAACGTCGAAACACGTCACTTAGCAAACTAATCCTTCTAGCTTTTCAAAAAAACTTAAGTCGTTTGGACCAATTTTAAAAATGTTATGCGATTTTAAAGAGTGTACGATTATGGCTGTGAGCCACTGTACGTATCGGCTGTGCGGCTATTGTCACTATTTTTTGTGAAAAAAATCTGAAAAATATTTTTTTGTTCTTCTTTATACATGTCATAAGAACCTTATGTTACATTTTTTATGAAGTTCTTGAATTCCTTTAAAATCACCTCCAAAGTTATCCTACCATTTTTGGCCTATCGTAGAGTTATCCCTTAGTCGAGGCTGCAGACTTTAGTAACACTGATTTTTCATTATATCCCGAGTCTATACATTCTCCCGTTAATTATTTCCCATTTTTCGTGTTTCCCACCGAACAAGCTGCACCACAAAAATGAAATCCAATTTAATCTCGTAAGACCCGAGCAGCACTTTAACATTTTCTGCATTGACGTTCCCCGCCACGGCGTTACGCAATGCTCGCTGTTTTAAAAACCGCTTTCGTAATTCCCACGCAGTACGCTAAAGTAAAATCGATGACTAATCGAGCGCCCAGACGGTTCGATCGAACAGTTTGCATTAATAACGTTCGAGTCGGGGAGCCAAGCTTTCTCGTTTCGCGTAAGAGGGCATGACTCGAACAATACGTGGTAACGGTATGCATACGTAGAATATGTTTACCCGGGATTCATTGTGCTATTCGAAAGTAAACATTTATCCAATAAACGGTATTTCAAAGCAGAGGCTACTTGAACGACGCCTGGCCTGCCACATGGAAGCCATGACTTTTATATTAGGAGTCGATCTACGTTGGAAAATATTATATTTGAAGGGTAAGGGGGAAAACGAGCAATGTCCCTTTTCGTGATTTTGCGATATCTAGCATGTTTGGTTGGTGGCAATGGGACTACAGAACTGTCGAATTACAAAGAGTTATAAAGTTCAAAGGCCTCCGTAAGATAACGTTAAAGTTTTAGTTAAAAAGCAGGTAATGTCCATTCTGCACGGGAACAAAACACAGAATGTTCCTACTCTTTGCCTACGCATAAGCTTTTTGTTGTGAGGGTAAAACAAAAATTATGATAAGGGAATGTCCATTCCCCAAATAGATGCCCATTCCCCATTCAGCAAGTAAAGGAAATGCGAATATTACGTGATATTTTTTATCGAACCATCTACATATAATGGTTGTTGGTTGAGTAAGCTCATCCCCATTAAAAAAAAATACGGGACATTAATATAAAAAAGGAGAGTTCGAACTTCCCAATTGAGAATACACAGAACTCCTGCCTATTTCAAAAGCAAAATACGAAGCCCTCATGGTCTTAAAAAAATTTGCAATCCTAAGGCTCGTCTATTTTATGAGATGCTGTCTCATGCATAACGAGTAAGTGAGAAATAAAATATCTGGCAACTGGGCTTTCCTTGTTTTGATAATACCAGAAGTGGACATTTCTTAATTTCTTTCAGTATACTGCTCTGTTCAAACTTGAAATAATATTAAAATAGTGTAAAACAATTATTATTTCATTGTTTTTTCTACTGCCTAATTAGAGTATAAGCTGCGTATTATGAAGAATGCAGATAAATTCATTGAACCTTATGGTAAATCCGGGAGACGCGGTCGACCTAATAAAAAATGGCTATTAAAACTAATATAGAAATTACGTATTTTATCAGAACAAACTTATGTGTTCAGAATTTGATGCTGATTCAGAAAAACTGGGCGATATTTGCTTTAAGACAATATTTACTGTAAATCGGGTTGAAAACTGAAGTCATGACATCTGACCACCCCTCCCGAGGTGCCGGGTGAAATGGTTTTCGTCGTTGGCAGAGACCACTCACATAATTATTCATGGAAAATTAAGAAAGGATAAAGCAAAATTATTTATGAATGAATACAACTACAGATTCATTGATATTTAATTTGTTTACGCTAAACAAGTAAATAACACATGAAAGAAGAAGCGAACTACCTACTGGCGATTACCAAGGGAAATGAATACAAAAGTGAATAAATAAACTAAATAAACAAACATAATAATAAAATAATAATAAAAACAAAAAATAAACAAAAATAATTAAAAACATAATTCGACCATCTCTCCTTTCTGCAGCGAGAGATGGTCTTCTCGTTAGCTTTGAGAGGAAGAGTTAATACGGCCAAATACTTTGGCTGCATTGTCCCTCAATATCTCTACTATCTTATTATCCCAAACATTAAACGAAAATAAACTTAGAAGTATATGTTAAATACGATTCTGTACACCGCTAGAGTTTTCTGAAGTTATGTTTTAAGTTTCATAACGACCTCTTAATATTTACTCAAATTATCGCAATTTATGTTTAAAGAAATAATGATTTTGGACGATGAAAAATTTTTTGTTTATAATTTTTAGCTCTAATAGTAATAATTCGATAAACAAATTGTAAATAGAAAAAATGTATGTCGTGACAAGCTTTAGAACGCTATATTTTTTAAAATACGGTTTAACAACATTTTATTTTCCAATATTTCTTAGTGTGTGGACAATACTTTTTGGCATTTTAAAGCCTATTAATCCAGAAAAACACAAAAGGAAGCGAAATGACGCTATTCATTCAACTGTTTGGCTTCTAAAGAAGTAATTGCTCTGCACTTTAACGCATTTGTACGTAGAGAGCCTGAAATATAGCGACTCGCCCAACTCTCCAGCCCGACCACGTCTCCCGGATTTACCCTATTTCTTTACTTGTGGACTACAGTATTAAAACTTAATTTTCTCCATAAAACTGTTTTGTGTTTCCCTGTTTTCCCCCTTACCCTCTATTTATGTAATGTGAGCAAGAGAAACTCCAAAGTTATAGAAGAAGATTCACCTAGAAATCAATTAAAGTACCCAGTAGACCTCCATCAAATTTTCCAATATGTAAAGCCAGGTTTTATAACGTTAATATCGCGCACGAATTTTATATAATACAAGAACCCCGGAGCTAATAAAAGGAAGCACGATAAAAAGGGAGGACGCTGGCGGCAAGAGCTCAGAAGGATATCCTCGATACTCTTATGCACCTCGATATCGAGCTTCTCATACGACCTCGTGTGCCCAGAGTTACACATCTTTTTTTCCCCTCTTCCTCCCAGACACTCCGGCGTTGCAGACACGCTGCATTTACTTTCAGGATCCACGCGAAACGCCCGCGAACCGATAAGCCAGTCCTTTTGCGGCCGACACCTTGCAGAATCGTTACTCACTTATCGCGTTTCGAGAGCGCTAAAAATTGCGGCCCCACGAGATACGGTTGAAGGTGAACAGGTGCCGACCAAGAATATCCACACTGTGGGTCCTGGACCTTTGCGGACCTCTGTGGGCCCTTTGTGGGATTAGCGAGAATAGAAATATCCACGAATGGAATTCAAGGAATTCCCGGAATTCAAAGAGCCCGCGAACCCCTTCGACGACTAATCGGGTTTATTGCTTGCTCTTAAAGCTGCGTGCAGAATTGCTGATGGAACCGAGAATGGAACTCAGGCACCTGCTTGAAACTGCATTCCAAGATATCGAATTTTAGGTGGACGTAGGTACTATCGTTAACGACTTTTCCACGCTGGTGTCTGCCAGATCGAAATTCCCAAGTTAGTGGGAGACTGTTCCAAGTAACTAGACACGTTTACCTAGTTCCGACTCTGCTTACTCTGACAAATCCACAGCTCAGCGTCTTTCGAGAGGAATGAACGCATCAGCAGTTCGAAAATTGCACCGATTCAAGGCGAGCTCGATAAGATCGTCGTGGAAGTCCGAACGTCCGCATAATTAAAGACTGCCATCGGTTGCGCCGAAGATAATCACTTGCCACGGACTGCGATCCCGTGTGCAGTGCCAAAATGCAAATTTAAATTTGTCACGCTGTAAAGTCGGTAGTTGGAGGAATGACATACTTGGATGCAGGAAGTCTATAACCGGAATCAATTTCAGGGAAGTCTCTAAACTTTACGAACGCATCCTGTAAAAGTAAGATGGTACTTGACTCTGCAGTAAAAAATATTACCGTGTTGCATGAACCTGCTACTATAAAGCCCGTATACTGAAAAACGGGAGCGACCCCGAGAAAATTTCGAAAAAATAAAACTTCAGTGGAGAACTTAACCCTTTTCCATAGAAACGTATACGTGTTTCTTAAAGAGGAGGTTCGAAGAATTATTTTACACTTACTCCAATTTTAAACGTCAAACCGTGAGGTAGGAACTTCGATGACGCGGAAGTTCAGGTCTTTTTTAAACTTCACAGGTTTATAGAGGAGATCTCACTAAAAGTAACAAACAATTTTGTTTCTGCTACTTTTTGGTTCTTCAGAGTGAAAGCACCCCTTTTGTAGTGGGGGACGTTTATTTATTTAAACTACAAATTTCAAACAGTTTGATACCAACATGAAAGTAGAAAACACATTAATGTTTAAAAGGTGATTTCACTCTAAAGAATCAAAAAGTCGCAGAAAAGTTTTCTGAGAAAACAAAAATTGTCTGATACGTTTAGTGAGATTCCCCACAATCCTGCAACGTCTCAAAAAGATTGGAATTTGCCGAAGTTCCATTGTGAGAATTGAAAGTTAGCTACTTGGTAGTAATTAGATGGACATTGAAATAATGGATGGGAAAATAGGCAGCGATTAAGGGTGCACGGTGATTTGGCGAGGGGAGCGCGGAACGATTAAGAACCAGCCAGCACAGAGGGCTCTTTGTTCTTGCATTCCTCCTACTACGGTATAAATATCGTTCAAACCGTAATTCGAGACTGCCGCTACCCTCTTTCAGGCTATTAAACCGGATTCGTACGGACAGGAAGGCTGCGCTCCTTTTTGCTGGAATTTCGCGAGCTACCGACTCGTGCATAATACACGTTTTAATCCGAGGAGAGCATAACTAAGAAAGAAACGCGGCCAGATCGTATTCGTGAAATCCTGGCGAGTGTTTTTAATTAATGACCGCGGGATAAGCCCGGCCTCGTGTTCGTGTTCACTGTGCCAGCGCATTTCCTTAGCGCTGAAACCGACGGGTCTCGCACAGAATCACCATTTTGGCTGCTGCCTCGAAACGAGAAGGCTGAGATGAATTCTCCAGATAACAAGGTGATTAAATTGCGATAAGGAAGACTGACAGAATACGGTTAACAGATGCCCCTCTTCATTTATACAGCTGTTTGCCAGAAGCAGAGCTGAAGGTGGAGGTAACCTGAAAGACTTGTCACTTTCTGTAAAACGAGTCGCGTCTCAATCGATTTTCAATCAATTTGTGCGATCGACGCGTGGAATAATTCCCTGTGCTAATTATGATTTCTTGTCTTACTGATCAGGGGCGGGTTTGGAGATTCGGCACCCCTAGGCTAATAAGCCTTTGCCACCCTTTCCGCGAAATATTATCAAATATTGTAATTTAAAAGAGTTGAGGTAATTTTAACATTAATTCAATATGACAACTCACGTATGAGCTATTGCTAATTTTTAAAGCTGTCTCAAAGCCTCTATGTTTAAACCTTCTTCAATTTCTTTCGCCCCAAATTTACCGCCCTCAAATTTTTTAGTCCATATACGAATAAGATATTATGCAGCAAAGACGAAGGTAGAATGCAAATTTCACGCGTCACGTGATTTCAAGGATTTTAAAATCGCGTCAGCAGATTTATCGCCAAGTCCGCGGTTCGTAGAGCCAGATACTTTCTACGATTTGTGTTCCGTTATCACTAATTTACGATACGATTATTATTCCACGTGCAATAGTCACGATAAGCAGAAGATCGTAGATTACGTACTGGCTGGGTACACCTATATTGCTTACGCAACGCGCATTTATCAAGGCATTCGCTCAGAACGATTGTATTCCCCGTGTTCCGTAACATTGTAATGATTGTAAGTCTTTCACCGCGACAGAGAACGATTCCACAAAACGAACGGAATGAAACGAAATGAATTGCCACTCGATTCTGATACGATAATGACGATGTACAACACCCTGGGCTTCAAGCTGCCAACCGTTCCATTAAATGTTTCAAGAGAAACACAATTGTACCTTCGAACGGTACACTGGGTAGCCAATTAATCGTTGCATCAATTTATTATACAATTCTGGCGTAGCACTATCCATTGTTAGTTAACAATTGTAGATTTTGCTATTCATCTGCACAATAACCTTTAGGCTCAATTAACAAGTAGATATTATGTAGCTGCTTCTGCATGCCACGCGTAATTAAATTTCTGTTGTGCACGCATAATGCAAGGAAATATTACATTACGTAAAAAAGTTACTCAGTGTCCAATGAAATTCCACACAATTCCAATTAAAATTCTGTAGTTTGTAGATCCATTCTGGTAGTTGAGGCATTGAGAGCAAAAACGAACTAACCCACAATTTTTGCGAAATTGAATTAGTAGCAATAAATAATGTATTCCAATAGGCTGCACTAATCATATAAAATAAGAAAAACTAATATTTTTCCAATGTGGGTTACTCCGTTTTTACTCTCAATGCTTCAATTGCAACATCAGACTTTTTACAAAAAGCCTCTCCTTTTTACAAAACACCGACTTTTTGTCGAAAAAAAAAACGTTTTTACCTTACATAAGCTGAGAAGTTATAGCCCTCCTTTAATACTTTTATATGTATTAATATAATATATAATATATTTTGTGATACTTTTTGTTGTCGAATGTTTCTATTACATTAAGGCTGGAGGTCTCTAACATTACAAGAAGGCTATGATCTCTCAGCCTAATTAAGGTAAAAATTTTGTAAAAAGGGTGATTTTACAATTATGTATCCAGCGACATATACCTAGATAGGCATAAGACGCTTTTGCATGCGTCAAGGTAATTGACGGAATTTTAATTACGCTGTAGAGTCTCTCGTAACTACAAAGCGCAGGTCAAGAAGGCAGTGGAAAAGTTTTTATCATTCCACCCACAAACGGATCTGAAGCGCTTCTTTTAAAAGTTCCGCGTTAAAAGCAGCCGATATTCGTTTAAGGACTTCGTGCATACGATGCGCCTGCTTGATATGCATCGGGAAAAACACTGGAGGGAAGCATTCTGAAAAATATGCTCACCACGGATACAGAATTACGTGTCCCGTATGAGTGTGGCGCTAGAACGTGGAAACATAAAATTCATGCACGCGTTAACACGCCTGGAAGACAACGAACGTGTGTAACGAGGAACGTTAGTCCATCTGTTACATACTAAGATCAATCTTACAATGTTTACAGGTAGAAATATTACGTGACAAAATAGCGAAGCATCGTTTAACTTTCCTTTATTAATCTTCGTTTCTTCAAGTAAATTGTCTTGAAATAACGAGTCTATAAAATGTTTGCTTCCCAGAGTATACCATAAAACTTCTATCAAAATGGAATAACGAAACTGGTTACCTGCTGGATCGTTAAAGAACTGTAAAAGGTTGTACAGAAACTATCTCGATAAAACCCTTCGAGTTACGAAGAACCTTCGTGCGCTTGAATGTCAGCCGAGGGAACCTCAGCCCCCGTAAAACGAAATGGTAACAGCAAAACTTTGCTAAACAAACCACAGACTATACAGGACCCGCCAGGGGCGGATTTGGCATTTTGGCGCCTCTGGGCTAACAAGCGTCTACCGCCCACTTGCATGAAATATCATCAAATATTTTAATTTAAAAAAGTTGAGACAATTTTAAAATTAATTAAATATGGCAACTAACATATGGGTTACTGTTAATTCTATAATATTGAAAAGTGAATTGTTTTTAAAGTTGTCTCAAGTCTCTGTGTTTAAAACATTTCCAATTTCTTTCGCTCAAAATTTGTCGCTCCCCCAAAAATTTGCACTCCCCCAAATTTGTCGCTCCCTCAAATTTGTCACTCCCTCAAATTTGTCGCTCCCCTTTGCCACTCCCAAAAATTTGCCGTCCCCCCAAATTTCCCGCTCCCCCTAATTTTCTAGGTCCCCCAAAATTTCCGCTCCCCCAAAATTTACCGCCTCCCAAAATTTACCGCCCCCCAAAATTTACCGCCCCCCAAAATTTACCGCCCCCCAAAATTTACCACCCCCCAAAATTTGTCGCCCTAAGCTGCCGCCTACTTATCCTATGCACAAAGCCGCCCCTGGGACCCGACCAGTATTCTTATTTACTTCTCGGTTTATTAACACACACTTCGCCATCATTTTCTACGCCCATTTTCTGCATCGATATCCTGACCTACTTATTCCGAAACTCGAAGATTAAAAATTATTCACGAAAGTTCTCGTGAAAGTCTTCGAGTCGCCTCAGACTTTCCTTGAGAATTTCGTGCGCTGGAAGGAATATGGTTAAAATATATCCGATTCGCGAGAAACGCTAGAGTACCTAAGGGGCGAAGGGGTGGGCTATGAACGGGTGGGAAACGCCTTGGAACGGTGGCTGAGCTCGTTCGAATTTCCTCCCTGGAGGCAGCCCTCACCTTGCGAGGACCGCTTCTGTGGTAGTAGGTCAGTAACGCCGAGGCTGGGGCGAGCTGGTGAACTATATTCGCGAGGAGTAGACAGGGTGGGGCAGCGAGCTTCCCCAATCAATAAACCTCCAGCGGACGACATTCAGATTCGGTCACGGGTCCGACCGTGTCACGGTAACAAAGAACATCTCGAGGAACGTAGAATGTAGCCTCTTTATTAAAAAGAAAATTGCAAACAGTACTTCCTATTGTCACTTGCCACCTAAATGAAAGGGGTTTCAATTTAAAATACTATATAAATTTTCTTTTTGAAAAGAAAATTTTTATTTCCCAGAGATTTCCAAATACATACGTTCTTATTTCTGCAGATGATATATTTATGTGTTGTTAAATTTTCGTCGAAGTTGGAAATGGATATTGAAGTTAAATATGTTTTAAGAGAACAGTGAAGAGTTTTTTTAAATAAATATTTGGAGAATTTTTAAGTATTTCGCCCATCTCCGATGCTCCCAGGATATATTAGATACAAGTGTATTTACTTGGGGAACGACGAGGTACACTATCATTATGTAATTAAATGCGCAACGGTAAAAATAAATTCAATAGTGGAGATCTAAAACGAGAAAAACCGGTCCGACGATGTTATCCATTCGAGTCGCGTCTTAAAGGGAATGCATCTCCCCGCTCGCCATAATTACAAAGCTCCCTGTACTCGCGATGAATAAGGAAACATCTGTACACCTCCGCGGAATACTACTGCAGAAGGTGCCCATACACTCTATAACTTATATTCCCAACACGCAAAGCACCTAAGTTGTCATCGTAATTTTAAGGAAACACTTGTATGTATCCTTTTTCGAAACACGACCTGAAACGTGGAAATAAGACTATTCCACCCTTTCTATTTACTTCCACGCGCAGAATCACCCCATTTCCTACGCGACCCACATATTTTACTTGGTCCTATAGACATAAATCCTTCCTTCGACTATCACATTATCAAGTAGCTACAGTATACAGTTCATAAAATCGCAATGACTGCATTAAGGGGAGGTTCTGGTCTAAATGTCGATTTTTTTTTATTTCATTTTTCGAATGTTCAACTTTTTAGGAAAACGTGTTTAAAAGGATTTGTTGAAATTCGTAAAATTCCCGAAGTTATAGGCATTTGAGTAGCGGCAAATGCATGGGTCACAACCGGTCACTCGGCGCTCACGTAAAACTTTAAACGCGTTTTTCCCGAAACAGTGTTCTCAAAATCGGTGGGACCTGTATCTCCAAAAGTTATTATCCGATTCGACTGAAACTTTTTTTATTTTGAAGAATATACTTCTGGCTAGGGGGAGGGGCTAGAAAAAATTACAAAAAATTGACAAATTAATAATTTTTAAAGGCGTTGAAAGGACGAAAAATACATGGAAAAGTGATTTCAAGCTTGAAGTGTTGTTATTCTCTCAAAAATGTAATTTTTGTATTTTTTAGCCCCCCCCCCCCCTAGCCAAAAGAATAATCTTCAAAATAAAAAAGGTTTCAGTCGAATTGGATAATAACTTTTGGAGATACAGGTCCCACCGATTTGGATCAATTTTTTGACGCCTTGACTTTAACGACTCCCCAGGGCTGTCTGCAATGACTAATTACAAAACAAAAAATATATTTCTATAATTTAAGACATCCTTAATACAATGCAAAAAGTCCCATTAAATTATATATAGTAGTTTCCCTTTAATTAATTCCTAAATATCACCTATTTTTTTGGGCTCTAGACCAGAACCTCCCCTTAAGAATCGTTCTCAATACTACCAGATAGAATTAAAGAGAAGCTTTGGTCTACCACAATGCTAGATTTTCTACAAGCCCCTCGCTGCTTGGGCAAACCCTTTCGTCTCCAAGCGTTGCCCAACGTCGCGCGAAAGTAATAGGGCAGCCTGAAATATTCAACGAAGCAATGGTCCTAGAGGGAAGCAGGATCTTATTTATTCGGCATACACACACCAGCGCAAACAACGTTTACCCGGCAGGAGACGTTTGCTAGGTCTTCGAGGCTGCGTTTGAACATGCTGTACCCCGTCCGTGTGAAACGGCGTTCCCGAAGGTCCTACGTGGTAGGCATCGCTTCGTCTATCCGGAGAATGGCAAATGGGACGACAAACGATTTCCCTTAGCCCAGTAAACACCAGAACGTATACCTGTACACCCCGAACGACCTCTTTAACGCTCCGTTTCCAACTGAGCTCGAGCTCCGATCAATCCGCTTTCGCGAACGCTGCTTTCCACCGCGTATCGATGCCAACGAGGCGCGCGATTACGTCCGTTTGACGAAAAGATCTCGATTGTTTCGCGGCGGGGTGATTGAGGGCAGGCAACCTACAGAACGCTCCGCTGGATGGCTGCAAAGGGGCACGAAGAATGCAAGGGTACATACAACTGATCCACGAAGTGTCTATACCTAGCAGACCCCTGATTCTCAAAGAAACTCTTCGTACACAGTCACCCGTACGTTCACCAAACCCTCGGGGTCTTACTTCGTCTTATTACAACTATGCGTCGAGTGACATGAATCTAATAAGCACCAAGAAACAAAAGCAAGGCAGTGGCTTTCTTAACCTTTCGTTACCCGCGCCCTATTTTATAACTTGGTTACCCGCGCGTTGTGACGACTTTTCCGCTTCAACGCCAGTGCATGTAGACTGAGAAACTGGAGTAAAAGAGGCGGGGATTTTTCATAAAGTGCAAAAGACATAGCTAGAGGATTAGCAAAGAGTTCAAAACCGACTCGTAGCTCTCAGGCAGAAAGATAATAATTCGCAACTGTTGTACCTTTTACAACAGCGCGGGTAATGAAAGGTCAATTCTTCTGAATTTAGACACGGGTAAATCACTGTGTTTATGATATTTTGCATAAAACATAGTAACTTCAAAAATTCTGATGCTCGTGGGAACAGCTAGACGACTGAGTTTCGAGGACCGTATTTCTGTAGACGGAAGAGAGCGGGCAGAGCTAGGTAAGAATAGACTGACCTCCAAAAGCTCTCGAGAGAGGCAGGCGACTGCACCAAATTGCAACCGAGGTGTACAATGCAAGCAGAGCGTATAATGAGACAGCATATAATGGGTCTTCGCGAGCGCGTCGAGCCGTCGAGGCCGAGGAACACGTCGACAAATAGCTGAATGTCCAAAGATCGCTCTGACGTCGGATACAGAGCAACCGTGATCACCGCGAACGCTATTTAGAAGCCTAGAGACCATCGAACTGACATCACAGAGAAGAAACGCCAGCGAAGCGACCGTCCCTACAATTCGAACCAGAAACCCTTCGCCCTCGAGTTCGCATCTCTTTCGTGAATAGACGTCAGAATTGGAACTAAGTCGTTATACGCAAACTCGACTGCACCGATGCTTCTTCGTTCATTGAAAGCAAAGCCTGACCAGGCCTGGTTTAAGATTTTTGGGGCTCGGGGCTATCAAACCTTCGAGAGCCCCCCGTAGTTGAACAGCGAGGGAGGGGAGAGGGTTAAAAAGATATTGTACAATTAACTTTTAGTTAAAATGTTTAAAAGTGGCAAAAAAAAAATAAAATTGGAAGTTGTGGAACTCAGACAATTTATTTCATACAACATTTCCAATGAAGACAGAGTGACCTAATCGCTTAGAACGGGGCCCCCGGAAAGTAGGTTCCCCCCCCCCCCCCTAGCCCCCTCTTTAATTCGGGCCTGAGCCTCAAATACGACAAATAAGACTCAAATAAGACAAACCACAGGCACGCTCGATTCAATCACTTATTATATCCTTCAATGAATATGGCACAATTTTACAGGCACTTGCCACGAAACGTTCGATCCCCTTCCAGCACCGTTCATAAAATCGAACGAGACAATACCGCGGTCGACTGGCAAAAGGTAGCTTTCATTATTAACTCGCGGGCCCGGGTACCTAGATTGCGCGAGCGGAGCAAATCGATCGCGGTTTCTCCAACGTCTCAATTAATGCTCGATGCTAGTCGCCCCCCGATAAATACGCGATATTTTACGGTTCCTCTCACTTTTCTCGCGTCGTTGCCTAACTGCTCTCGGCAGGGACCGGAACAAAGCCCCGACGGCTTCGTGCTGGCAAAAGTGTTCGCAGGTTGGGCAGCCGACAATCGGCGAAACGTCCCACGGTGGTTTTTTCTTGCCCGATCGGAAAAGCAGCGGCGATCGCGAAGCGCCGCGCTGATAATCTCGCAATAAATCGCCGCGGGCGCTAAACGAGCATTTAAAACCAACACATAACCGACACCGCGTTGGTATCCAGCTGGAGATTTATCGAGCTATTCATAAACCGTTCCACCTATAATCTTTCTCTAGGATGCCGGAGCTTAATGGCGCGTCGCGAGCCGGCAGAACCGAGCCGACTGCCCGGGAATTAATAAGTATCGGCCCCGTAAACCGTCCGTAAAGTATCCTCGTTAATAACGGAAAAATGGCGGGGGGTCGAGCAAACGAGCAAAGTGGCGGGTAGGCCCTGCGAGGTGTTCGTAACTGCCTTTTCGATGTACGCGAATAACCGTTAACAAACGAGGCCCGGGCTGGCGAGCATTATCGACCCGGGAAACGCGAAAATTGAAGCCCGCGCGGGTGCCACTCGGCGATCTCCTCCGCGAGCGATAGTTACGCTAACGTTTACGATAACAGCAAGTCAGAGGACACTGATCTCGCGCGAGATTGTAATTCCAACATCGCCCCGGTCGAAGAGCGTTAAATCGTTAAATGAAACGGTGGGGGAACGGGCGAGTGTGTCGAAAGGAGGATCAATGAGATCCCTGCAACTTCTTCGTATCTCGGGAACATCGTTTTAAAGAATATGTGGTGTGAATATTGAAAGAAGAATGGAACGGACGGCGCGGCGCCGCGAGGTCGTAAAGCCATGGCGGGCTCCAGTTTGAATCTTAAGGGGATCACGTTTAGTCGAGTAGGTTTTAAAAGTCCGTGGCGGGATTGGAAGGTAGACGTCCCGAGGTTAACGCGTCCCTTCGATGGCTCTTCGGTGGATCTTCTTCGAAGCAACTTTCACGCTCCCCTGGCTCGAGGAAGCTGTAAAAACCGCATTGTTCGCGGATGGAAGTCATTAGACTTCGCGGAGGTTCCTTAATCCGACCAAGATAAACCATTGTGCCCGGCTGAATGGAAAGGAATCGATATCGGCGCGCGGCAACTGTGCAACTTCCTTTCCGCTTAGCCTCCCGTTCGGTTCTCATCGGTGGACTGCTTTTAAAATGCGGGGACGAGGGTTGGGGAACATCCTGAAAGCCGATTGTCTCCTCCAGCCCGGAAGTGGTCTCGGTGTCTAACCGCTTCCGCCAGAATGGGCTTTAAGCTTCGGCCCCTCGATGGGAAAAGATGGTATCTGCCGAAACAACGGGCCCTTTCGGCGGAAACTTTGCTTCGTCACTTGTCGGGGCCCTCCCACATAGCTGGCGAATCGTACAAATAGCGCGACGCCAACGCGCTCGATACATTGCTCCCGCCTGTTTTGCGGCTAAGCAAACTTCAACCCCTCGGCGAATCGTCGACTGTGCGCGGTACAACGTTCGATATTCATACCATGCCTTCTAAAAATCAATGCGTGGCAAAATGTTTAAGTACTACATACGTTCGGATTGCACGACTGTACGATCCAAAAGAAATTATATTTCTAACGAGGGAAATTAGGCGACCTGGAAATTCACAAAATTATGCAATTTTGTGTGCAAGTAGAGTAGTTCATTCGTAAGACAACCTTATTTTTTGTTGGTGTAATAGTGCCATTTTTTGGGGGGGGGGTGGCATCACCCCTTGAAAAAATGCAGAATTTTCTTTTCGTAAAATATCTCAAGAATGGCGAGAGAAAGCGAGGAGAAGTTTAAACGAGAGTTGCATCTTTATTTATATCTACAAAAATGAGTAAAAATAATTATCGAATTAAGGATTGGTGATGGAGGTAACTTGAAAAGTATGGATTTTTCTATAATTATTTTTACACAGTTTTGTAGATATAAATAAAAGATGCAACTCTTGTTTAAACTTCTTCTCGATATCCCTCACCGTTCTCGAGATACTCCACGAAAAAAAATTCTGCTTTTTTTCAGGGAGTGATTTTGGGAACACCACCAAAAACCGTACTATGGCGCCAACAAAAAATCGGGTTGTGTTACGGATGAACTATTTTACTTTCACACACAGTTGCGTAATTTTCTGAATTTCCGAGTTGCCCAGCTTCCCTTGTAAGTTATTTATGATATTTTTGGGAACTTCTTAACACGCTCGCTGCCACTATGGGGTGGAAAAATGGCCACCACAGATCATAATTTATCTCTTGTAGTTTTGTACAATATAGGTATCGCAGACCTTCACTTATACGCACATGAAACGTAATAAATTGAAGAACAATCCGTACATATGCGCGCGTGTTAGAGAATGTGTTAATAGAGAAGAGTTTCGTTGCTCTGTGAAAAATGTGTTTGGTAAATACAAAACGAGGCAACGCTTCCTGCTACTCGGAATTCTAAGGGAGAGTTAAGGGAGGCGCCCAATTATCTGCGAGGAAATAACTCTGAAGAGGGTAACACCGCCGACGTTTATCCCGGTCGATGCAAGCTCGTAAAAAACGTCGCATCGTTTCAAAGTTTATCGCCGGTATTTTTCGGCGATGCGTCATCCCAAAGGTTCGTTATCCCCCCGTGTGTGCGGGCGCGGGTACCGGCGTCAGTGCCAAAAGCTCTCTCGGCGGAGAGGAAGGAAAAAACAGAGACGAAAAACGGAGCGAAATTTGAATTTTACGACTCCAGTCAGAGTCGCAAGTCCCCTCCGCTCTGCTGCTTCGGCGATACTAAATTTGCACGCGGCGCGAATGAAAGCTGAGCAATTTTTTACGAGCTTTTATTAAGGACAACGCGCACCGCCGCGCTGCCGGCGTGCAAAAGATCTTGGACAAAAGCGGGCCCAGACACCGACAGAGACTATCTTTCGACGTGCAGGCGGCATTATTGTCTGCCTTTAAAAATAGAGTCTGTTCAAACCGTAGAAATACATTTCCTGTGCACGTCTCGGGCAGCTGGTGCAACGACGTGCTTCGTTGAGCTGGAATTGTGTGTTCAAATCGGTGGAGCAGGGACAGGGGGATAATTAGAGGTGCCCAGGATTGCTTAAGTAGCTTCGAAGAAGGAAATTGATTTTCACTCGTCGTCGCACTCGAATTATTATCGCAGATTCAACGATTCTCCGAACCTTGGAACACTTTGTCAAAGCGTGTAGAGTAAACTTGCCTAATTCGTACCTGCGCGTAAATCGTACCCGGAGTGTTTTTTTAAACCTACGACAGTCGCGATCGTTTCTAGCGGTAGAAAGTGTAAACAACAGTTAGACTAACGCCATTAAAAAACCGAGCCACCATGCCGTCATTCCACAAAAAAAATATAAGGCTGATAAGTTTTTCGGGTACTTTTCACTAAAATTTTGCCATGATTCTTAAGAATTTTGTATAATTACTATTTGCGAGAATCAGTGAAAGAAATTTCTATGTGAAACTATGTCTATTTTCAAGTTTATTAGTTGTTTTGACATCAACAAACAGTGCCCTATATTTTAGCGCCATAGATTTGAATTCCAATTGACCTATGTGTCAATTTCGTACCACCGTGTGTAAGCTTAAATCGTACTGGTACGAACATACAAAAACAATCTAGAAAAGAAATTGGATGAAGCTAAAAAGAATATCATAACTAGAAAAACTAGAACAGCAATGGAAATTCGTAAGATGAAGAATACCGCCCAAACCAGTACACAAAAGAAAGAAAAGAAGAAGAAGAAGAAAGGCGATGAAAATGAAAGTTGGTTTTGTAAATGTGGTCAAAAAAATAGACAGAAAAATATGATAAAATGGACGTAGTGAAAAATGTGGGTACACGAGCTTTGTGCGGAAGTGGATAGAATTACTTTTGAATATGTATACGATGATTGTATTAATTAAATTTGAAAGTACGAATTAGGATAAGTACGGTACGATTTGGGAACATTAATCCTAAATCGTACTTTTTCCATATTAAAAATAAATCGTTTTTATGAATAAAAGTTGATTATTTTTGGTTGCTTGAGTTTATAAAACTGTTAATTCTATTAATAAAGAGTTGATTACCACTAATTTTGCTTCATTTTCCCCGTTATAGTTCATATAACAAGCATTTGTTCTTAAGGGGTACGATTTAGACAAGTTTACCGTACTTTAATGCCTCTGAACGAGAAAAGGGAACAACGTATGAAGATCGAAAGAATACTGTGTAAAAAAAAGAATTTGCAAATGCAGAGAAAATTCTGCACTTCTTATTCTTATGGCCAAACCGGTGCAGCGGTGCGAGGCACCCGGGCCCAGAAAGGGCAAGAATGAAGAAAAGAGAAAATAATAAGAGAAAAATGAGAATGAACATTTTTAATTTGATTAAAATTAATCTATTTTTATAAACCGATTTGAGTTTCGCGCTCTAAACACCAAACTGGCAATATTACGGACACGCCACAAATTGTGATTGTGGAAACCAAATTAGAATATAATTTCTAATATAATAATACAATAATCTAATATTATTAATGATATGGCAATACAAAAGGCATGCCTATATTTAAATATGTCAATGTTTATTTGTTTCTTTCGTTTATTTTATTTTCTGTATGACTGTTATTATTATTATTCGTTTTTTGTGAAAAAATATTATCCTTTTTTACCGTTGAGAAATTGTTTGGGTGCCCAAAATATTTCTTACATCTGGGGCCTTTTGTAAAGAAGGCCGTCCCTGCTTATAGCAATGGTATTAGGACTCTATCGAAGGCTCCCTTAATTTCGTGAGTCGAGACAGAGCGCCGAGCAAGTAATTCATATAGAAAGAGTAACGGGTCATTTAGGGGTTATTAGTTCCGCCTGGAAAGCAGAGAAACACAAAAGTAGGGAACGAGCGAAGGCGTAAAGGCAGCGAAGCGTGCGTCTCCCGGTTCCCTCATGTGTTTCCCTTAAACATCCCCCCATGGATTCGTCCCGAGAGGAAACTACACTCGTAAGGTCGTCGCCTCTGCGAAGTACGTACACTCCATGTTCCCTTCGTGCGAAAGGGACAAAACTGTTGGAGCTCATTTGTCGTGTAATATTTATGGAAGTGTTCATGGAGCATATCCTTTGAGTGAAGAGGAGCACAAATATCGTTGACTTCAAGTGGCCCTAGTTTGTGTGCTCAGAAAATGGAATCGTAAGCTTTTAAGTAGTTTAAAAGGTAATGGATGTGAAGGGAAGTTCCCTACCGCTTGGAATTAGGTATTTAAATAGTAAAGCAATAGAATTATTAGTTCTCGAATTACGAATGGGTAATTAATTATTAGTTATTATTATTCGCTCTAATTGACATTTATCCCGCGACATTGCCGACAGTGCAGCAAAGATTATATTATTATTTCGTTCCAAGGAAGTATTTGTCATCGCGTTTCTCCTAACGCGGAGTTACACAGCCAACCGCGCTTTTCGCCCTTTCGAATTTGCCGAGCCGTGCTTCGTTATCCGAAATAAATTTCTACGTACAAAATTTTCCCGCAACTGCACCCTGCCAGCCAAGTTCCCTCCGGGGTTGTCGTTTCTTTTCGCCATCGCCATTCCACGGAATTTCGCGGTGGCGCTCGCATGACGCATTAACGTTGCAAGAAAAATCAAAACACCCCTCCCTGTTCCGTGAATGCATTTGTCCCCGCGTTCGCACCATGCCACGCTTGTAACTCCTCGTGCAGCTCCATTCCCCTTAAAAATGTTTCTTTCGCGAAAGCAGAGTCCGGAGGCGTTTCAAGAATACTGGTTTCGCAGAGAAGGAGGAATTAAGCGAAGCAGGAACGGATTAACTTATTCGCAAATTAACAGTAGCAGCTTTATTCTCAAATAAAAAGGCAACTTCGCCCGAAGAAATATTGGCTAAAACTTGAAACGGTACCAGGAACAAGTTGGAACGTAAGAATTCCACCAGAGCTACGATACGAATCGCGCAGTTTATATGCAATCTAAATGAATTGCAGCTTCCAATGAATAAGACTGAAGCTCGAAGGAAGGAGAAACTTAGCCCAAACGCCTCGTTAAGATGCCAAGACATTAGCTCGAACGCGAGGCAGAGGGTTCGGTCAAGGAGGACGCAGATTTCTCGCTCGTGCTTTTGTTTCCTCCAAAAAAAAAATAGGCGAATTCGTGGTTTCGCCGACGTTAAATCGCGCGTCCCCGCGGCGCGCCGCGGCTGGAATCCGCGAATCGCGCCAACAAGGCGGAGGCGTTATGCTCCGACTAATCTACTAATTGGAGGGTGGCCACGGAGGCACGGGGGTTACGGAGCAAATTGGGCTAATACAGAAGCAAACAGCATGACGCCTATAAATACGCGGCATCGCGGGGGCACCTTCGACCATCCCGCAAAAGAGAAGCGCCGCGTACTCACGAACACATGGTCCCTGCATCGACCGAACGCGACTATATTTGCAGTCCTGGCCACACAACAGATCGATACGTCCAAAAAAAAACATCCCTTTCACTGCCATCACTCTACGATACCTACGTGTACTTTTACGAAAGCAGCAGTTCATTTACAGAAACAAAAATTCGTGTCTAAAACAGAAGCGAAAATGTTCCACTCGGGAGTCGCTAATAGGTGCTATGAAAATCCTATTAGGGTAAATCCGGGAGACGCGGTCGGGCCGGAGAGTTAGTCGAGTCGCTACATTTCAGACTCTATACGTAGAAACGCGTTAAATTGCAGACCAATTACTTCTCTAGAAGCCAAACAATTGAATGAATAGCGTCACTTCGGTTCCTTCTGTGTTTTTCTAGATTTACAGGCTATAAAAGGTAAACTGAGGTTACATTTAACCTCTTTTGTCAAACAACGGTGTACAGAATCGTATTTAAAATATACTTCTGAGTTTATTTTCGTTTAATATTTGGGAATAATAAGATAGTAGAGATATTGAGGGACAATGCAGCCAAAGTGTTTAGCCATATTCACTCTTCCTCTCAAAACTAACGAGAAGATCATCTCTCGCTGCAGAAAGGAGAGACGGTCGAGTTATGATATTTTTATTATTTTTATTTGTATTTTTATTTTTTATCATTATTTTATTATTATTATTGTTTATTTATTTTATTTATTCACTTTTGTATTCATTTGCCTTGCTAATCGTCGGTAGGTAGTTCGCTTTATCTTTGATGTTTTACTTGTTTAGCGTAAACAAATTAAATATCAACGAATCTGTAGTTGTTTTCACACATAAATAATTTTGCGTTCTCGTTTGTTAATTTTCCATGAATAATAATGCGAGTGGTCTCTGCCAACGACGAAAACCATTTCCCCCGGCACCTCGGGAGAGGTGGTCAGATGTCGTGACTTCAGTTTTCAACCCGATTTACAGTAAATATTGTCTTAAAGCAAATATCGACCAGTTTTTCTGAATCAGCATAAAATTCTGAACATATTAATAAATAATATCTGTATCAGTTTTAATAGCCATTTTATATTAGGTTGACTGTATCAGTTTTAATAGCCATTTTATATTAGGTTGACTGTATCAGTTTTAATAGCCATTTTATATTAGATTATATCTGATACAATAAATAATATCTGTATCAGTTTTAATAGCCATTTTATATTAGGTTGACCGCGTCTCCCGGATTTACCCTAACGTCGAAACAGGAACAACGAAAGCCGCTTCCCTCGACCCCCTAATCGTCGGCGTGCCCAAATCTAGTTAAGACGTAATGCGAATTCACGTTTCAGAGACATTCCAGCAGTAAAGGCTCGCCGGACGCCGTGTGAACAGAGCTTAACGCGCAAAGACGGTTCAAGTGTACGAGGGTGAAGAGGAGGAGCCTGCTACTTCTCACCCTCCAGATACGGGTAGCGCACCGCGTTCCTATAATAAGTCCTTAACGACCTTTCTAAATGCAGTCGGTACCTTCGCCACCGCTACCCACTGTGTGACAAGAGCATCCATTAGACAGGGGTTACGTGGCTCGCAGCGTTGGGGGCGAAGAGGTCGATGAAGGGAGGCCTCTAACCATGAAACGACAGACACGACACCACTCTTTTTTTTCTTTTTTGCCTCACCAGCAGCAGGAAGCGTTTCTCTCCACCCCGGAATCCTGCTCCTCTCTGTTTTCACTAGTCACCAGCGCGTACGAAGCAGCACGACTGAAATAACGTCGCTTCGACTTTCAAACCAGAATCGAGACGAGGATTCGACAGTGCTGAAGCCGCTGCGGCGGCACCTTGCGCGTTTATTTCTGGAGATTCTCGTCTAGCCGCCGATAGCTTCGAAATAGAACCTGCGCTCTAGCGCCTAATGTCTTAGTGTCTAGGTCACGGGTGTGTGGGATAGCGACCAATAAATTTCAAGATCACTTATCGCTCGCGAGCTGCTCAACTTTCCCGCTGCCGATCCACTGAAAGCTGGCTCAACAGCCGAGGATACGCTTGAAGCTCGACATGCTTTCGAACAAACAGGAAACTTGGTTACGAATGAACGAGAGATCGAAATTTCGGCTGCGCGTTCGTCGCCGTCGATCCAAACATTCCAAACCGTTCCTGTCGCTTTGTCAGAGCACGCAGCACGTAAAACAACCGCGCACGCATTTTCGAGCCTTGCGATAGCCCGGGGTGATGCAACGCGCGCGCAGCTACCGATGTAAAAGTCGCAGAGCCGTGCGCGGGGAGCGTATACAGGTTGCAGGTGCACCTGTACCGGGGCAATAATTCAATGCATCGAAACGGCGGCGCGCCGTGCAGCTCGGGAGGCACGAAAGAACACGAAGCTCGTGGGGAAACGGAGAAATGATAAATAACATTCGACTGCGGAGCGCCGAAGCTCGTCGATGTCAATTATCGAGGAATAAAAGTCTCCGGCCAAGCCCGTTGAACAAAGGGGAGGCAAGAAGGATTCCCAGTCGCCTCGGCCGCGGGATTCGCCGCGGTAATAATTCAATTTCTTGCAGAAACGCGCGACCATCCCTTGCGGGAGGGTCCCGCGCCACTGGAGCGCTACAAGAAGCGTAAAGAGCACGCGAGTACCGCAACTTCGAGCATTCCCTTCAAACTTTCCAGCCGAAATGGAAACAAGTCGCGAAGAAAACGTGTAAATTGCGAGAAAGAGGAAGAATGGCCGCGCGCGTTGCCAAGGTATCTTTACGATTCCGTGGAATCGTTCTCTTGGACTCGAGGGCACTGGATCTTGGCGCGCCTAGCGCGGGAATAAGCATTGTTATGTACGGGGCTATTACCGATTATACTATGAATATTTACCGAGGAATCTCTTATAATCCAATATCGACTCGCGATATTTTAAATACCTACTTTTCAATGCCCCCTTGGGAACCTAGTATCGGGGAGTGCACTCCCTTTTCCCACTGGCGTTACTGTAAACGTCACTTTCGATCGTGGTTCATTGCCTCTTTCTAGTTCCACCGACAACGCTGAGAATTCCATTCCTTCGACGGAACAATTAGATACCTACGTACAATGGAAGCAGTACGTTCCCCTCCTCCCCCTCCCCATCAACGCACACGCGCGCACGACCACGTGATTCTACAAAACGCAATGCACGCAGAGCAGGTACCGTTAAACCTTTTAAGGCGTATTCATGAGTCACTTCGCTTAAATCGTCGTCCAACGTTACCACCCACCAACAATGCTGCCCTCCCCTCGTTCTCCCTCCTCTATGCGAAACCTACGTCTCTCTGGTGATCGATCTACGAGCAGGAAACTCCGCCGATGGCCCGTCGCGAGCGATTAAAGTCGAGCTGGCTCTTTCCACGTGGTATAATTCATCGCCGCGTTTAAAAGAACGACCACGACAACGCCTCTTGGCCAGTCGAGCGATTGCGACATGGGGGAAAAGAGAAGGAAAGGACACTGCCAGCTCATTCTTGAACTCCTTCCATTCATCCGAGGAATGTCGCAATCGGTGTCGTACAAGTTCATTCATAAAAATCACAGTGAAAGACCCCAACAAGGTGATACGAGATAAAAGACGGGTCGTCGGATGCATAAACCACGCGGTTACACTGCGATTTAATTTATGTGCAAAGGAGCCTTAGGAGGGTAGGCGATTCGGTGGTAATGGCGTCATTTCAGGGGATGGATTTGGTAAAGCGGAATAATAGTTTCGCGTAAATTGAGGTATTATTTCACTGAGGCTATAGGTATGATTGAGCTTTCCCAAGTTTTTCATACAGGGACTGTCTATAAGTATCGAAAAATACAGCAACTTCTCTTAGGGTACACCTTCACAAGCCAATACACAGAGGCATAGGGTGAAAGCATTAGTAGTCGACCACTTAAAGATAAACTCGAATGAAAAGTTCTGAAAAAAATAAACAATCAATGTTATAAAATATATAAAATGTATTGAAGTAATTCAGAAGTATTTAATATATCACTAAATATTTTGTGTTAGTAGGAAAGTTCGGGGAAAATAAATAATTAGCGTTAAAAATAAAGTGTCCGAATGCTTTAATAATCGACCGCTTAACTCTAAAAGTCGACCGGTCCGATAGCTAGTAGTCGACCACCTTTTTTAATATGAAATTAAAAATAGGTTATGTGCGCTTTACAAACTAAAATTTATTTTTAAATATAATGTGCAACATCAGTAAATAATTAATAATGACAGGAATAATGCGTAACTAAAATAAGTTCTTTTAAAAACTTTATCAAAATTTTAATAAGAAATAGAACTTATTTTTTTTCCAATGTAAATTAAATTTTTCGTTTTTAAGATAGGAAGCAGTAACAAATTTTAAGTTTTTAAAGTAGGTATTTGTATTCTATAAATAAATTATATAAACTTTGTAGAACATTAATCCATAAGAAACGAATATACAATTTTAATATCTTAAATATGATTAAATCCTTTCTTGTTTTATAACTCTCTGTTTCAATTTTTTACATTTTTCTTGCTTCTTCTTTTTACATTCTTCTACTTTCTCCTTTTTTAGTGCTATTTTCTTGGATTTTTCTTCTTGTTTTTTCAATCTTTCCTCCTTTTTCTGACGCTTTGCTATTTCAATATTTTCGTTCACTTCGTGTTTTTTTGAAAAAAAATCGCGCCACTCAGCAGATGAAACTGCACTTGGCAGTTTTTCTTTTGGAGCTCTTTTTTTATTGCTTTGGATAGGAGCAGGATAGAATATATGTTTGCCAAAAGCTTTATTAAGAGCCTCCATCTTTTGATTTTTTTCAATGTGTATGGTGTTATCTCTTTGTTGGAGTATGGGCGTGTTACAATAATCAGGGGTACTTGCAGGATTACTAGGATTATTTAATGAAAGTGGCATGGAATTAACTTCTATATTAATACAATCTAAAAGAGAATGTAAAGTAAAGTAAACATGTAAGTAAATAATCAAAAAGTAATTAAAATAAACAAGTTTTTTGATTGAAAATTAACTTTCTTTTTTTATGTTGAGATATAAATTATCAAAAAGCCACTTTAACGTGGTGACCCAGGAAATCACCCCTTTTTGGTTCCACGATTTTAGAGCTGATGTCTCATCACGAAGCATCACCTGACACAAAACTCAGCTCCAAAATCGCGGGACCAAAAAGGGCGAAAAAACTCCTCATTTTTAGGCCACTCTTTAAAGGATGCTGTAGAAATGAGGTAGGTAAGGAAAGATGGTCATACCGGATATAGGAATTGAATTAAAAATGGTATTGTCACACATCATATTGGAACTATTTTGGACAGTAAGTACAGAAACATTAGTAATAGAACCATCGGCAAGAACTGCAAAAAAAAGTTTATTAAGTTCAATAATTAGAATAAATTTGTATACCTACACCTACCGCATTCTATTTCGTTGCTCTGAGAATCATGTTGAAGAGTTACATCGAGAGGACTGTCAAAGTAGGCTTTATGAATTTCATTCATAATAATATCTACGTCGATTCCTCTAGATTTTAACTGTGGAGATATTTTATGAACGACTGCTTCTACCTGCTGCAGATTTGGAGTTGAAGAGGGGACCGGATTTACCTCTTTATCATTAGAAGTAGCCAAGTTTTCCCTAGTATTTTGCACACATTTTGTGTAATCAATTTTGTCTGGATCAAAAGGGTATAAGCCACATGTACGAAAACCATTTTTAATACTCTCTCGTAAATCTGAATTTTCTAAAGTTTCAGCTAGTAGTGGAGCAAATGTTATTTTTGATAAACACGAGTTAATATTCTCTGGTTTTGCTTGCCATTTTGCAATGGTATCTTTCCACTGAGACTTGAGAGGTCTAAAAACACTGACATCAGCAGGCTGAATAATATGTGTACAGTTTGGCAATAAAGCATACAAAATAATTCCATTTTTGCTGCAAAAATCACTTAAATGCATCGTTAAGTGTGACTTGTGACGATCGACGAAACAAAGTACTGGCTTCTTAATGTGGTTATTTATTAGCCACTTATTAAAATCATTAGCCATGTATTCATAAAATACGTCACTTTTTATCCAACCACTTTCAGATCTTCCTAATGTCCATGATTCTGGTACACTTTGAACAAGTTTTAAAGGTGGACGTACATATGGATACACTATCATTGGTGTGACAGTATCACCACTCGCTGAGAAAAAAAATAATACCGTAATTGTTTCTTTCTCGTTTCCCCTTTTCACTTCATAAATATTTTTCCATCCTTTGGGACCAATAATTTTGCCAGTGTTTGGACACAAACTAAACGCTGTTTCGTCCCCATTGAAAATTCTTGTTGGATCTTGAAGTATATCTTCTGCGTTATTGTCTTTTAAATATTTCTCAAGACATTTAAACCAATTTCTCAGTGACTCTTCAGTAACGATGGCTCGCCCATTCGAAATTCCTTCAGCTTCACGTAAACGCAGTTCTGGATGTCTATTTAAAAAGAGTTCGAACCAAGTTCTTCCAGGTTTGTTATGTTTAAAAGGGGTTTTTAATTCAGAATCTTTAACTATCTTTTGTATAGTATTTATTATATTATACTTTTTTAATGGAAATCCACATTTGGATGAATTAGTTATCCAAGTTACAATTTTTTCTTCTCCTGCTAAAGATAAATAAGGTGAAGGTCCCATTCGACGATTATTCTCTGATACTCGAGCATGTATTATGTCATTTAAAGTTGTTCTTGGTACACCAAAAGTCTTACTCGCTAAACGGATACTCATGTTTGATTCACGAATAGATGTAAGAGCATTCTTTAAAGCCTCATTACTATATTGTTTAAAACTTCTTTGTTTTATTTTTAAACATTTATTTTTACATTTTTGTTTATTTGCATGACTTCTCGCACCACTGTCTTTTTCATTACTCATTTTTCTAAATTTGTGTTAATAATGCACAGTTATCCCGTTTCTGAGGTTAGATTAAAATAAATTATAGTTAATACGTGGTCGACTTTTAGAATTCATTGTGAATGCAGTTAGCTTCAGAAGTCGACCGCTGTGGTCGACTATTGAAAATTAAAAGGGAATGATGATCCAGTTACCGACCTCCCATAAATAAATAAATTATCCCATTTTTTTTAAATTTTTGAAGCGCATATAAAATTGTTGATGCTTTTTCAGTGAAATAGCATAATTTTCCAGTAAAAAATGTATAGAACTGAATTACATTTGTCGTTTCTATTCAAAGCACACTTATGCTTCCCGTGTTAGAAAACAGCAATGACAAATGTAGAATCAAAATTAGTTTACAAATCATTTTAAAAGCCTTTATTTTTTTTACCTATGAAGGGCGCTTTTTGTCGTATTGTAAAGTTAGAAATTCAAAATATAATATAAAATTGTTATTTAATAAATTCTTTATTTCAGTACTTATTTCTTTAAGCTAAACAATAAAAGTGGTCGACTACTAGAGGGTGGTCGACTACTAGTGCTTTCACCCTATGTAATCAGTGGCGGATTTAAGGGGGAACACCACTGTGAAGGCCGGAAAAGTAAGCCATTTTTAAGAATTTTTTCAGAAATAGGTAATCAAAAATTTCTATGAAAACTGTAAATTATTCCTGAAAAAAAATCTTAAAAATGGCTTACTTTTCCGGCCGTCACAGTGGTGTTCCCCCATAAGAAAACGGCCAAGGTGAAAAGAGTTCTGAGGGGCTTTTTTTTTTTTTGAAAACTGAAAAGGTAGTTTACTAAAAACAGGCTAAGTGTAGTATAAAAAACAAAAATATAGTGTTTGGATATAATCATCTTTTTTTTTTTAAGATGACACCGTGGGGCATTCTGGGCAGGGATCCAGGCGGCAACTTCTCATCAACCGCCCGTTAAATCCGCCACTGCGTGTAACTGCATACAAGATTCAGATAAGATAAAATTATTACTTCCCCGTGTTCGATCCACCCCTACGCTCGTTAGCCACGAAACACTGTGCACGAGCCCTCGGAAGTTTTAAAAATATGCACGAATATACTCGAAGCGCACGAGAAGTCGTCTCGAAGCTCGAGCCTCGGCGACCGTCGCTGTAATCGAGCAGAAACGGAAGCTCGAAACCAGACCCCCCTCTCAGGCCTCGAAGAACACGAGAACTCGATCTATATCCGTGGGTTTCCGCGCGAGAGCGTGCACCCTTGCGCGGAATTTCGCACGCGACCCTGTTCGTGATCCCAGCCTCGTGTTATCGGCTAAACGGGGGGACCAACTGTACACACTGACCTTTGATACGACCCGCGATTCGAGGCAAACACCGAGGAAAGGTGAAAAGAGCAGAGGGGGGATAAGTTCATCCGCGTCCGAAGTCGGCACGGAACAATACCATCGGCGGCCGTTTAACCGCGGCGCGGCGTCGCTAGGCGAAAATGCAAATACCGACGGCGCGGAGGCTGAGGAGAACGGCGAATCCCGTTCCACTTGGACGAAACCAGCGCAGAATCCTCGTAAACTATGTTTGGAGCTTGTGCATCGCCGCTCGGCAAACAACGACCCGCTGTTAGAGAACTGTAAACGCATCTACGGGGATATACGAGCCTCGAAACCGTGCCACGAAGAAGGTGGCACCGCTGCTTCTTTCACGATCGAGTTTCCAGTCCAACGAAATGTGGCATGTGTTGGGGCTTTCGACTGTGAGGCGAGGGTCAAATATCGGCTACTATTTCTAGCATAAATGCTAGTAATATTACTCGAGTGCCCGCGGTGGTGATCGCCTAGCGGCTAAAAACAACAAAAGAGTAATAAATTAAAGATATCCTCTCATCAATCACACCAAAAATAGGTAATTTTTAGGATTTTATTTAAAAAAAAAAAAGTAAACGTTATACCTAGTGTTAAAAAACTTTTCAGGCTTTGTTTGTATATTATAGAACATAATACAATTTTTTTTGCATATTTTATATAATACTGCTGTTTGTTGATAGCTGTGACTGCCCTGGTGATAAAAAATCAGTTCTGTATCCGCGGAATTTATAACGCCTTGTAGAATTGTCTGAAATCAACAAATCAAGCAAATTCTTCAAGTTTATAAGATTGGTCATTGCATCATCTATGGTTGCATGTTTTGGCAGACGTATGAACCACAAACTTAAATAAAACGTAACTGTACGCATGAAAATGAGGATAAATATTATCGGTTATAAATATTATATAATTTTCTTATAAAAAGAAGAAGATGGCCAAAAAGCTATGATCGTGGGTGATTCCATGGAGAATCTTATAAACTTCAAGAATTTTCTTGGTTTGTGGATTTTAGATAATTCTATAAGGCGTTATAAATTCCGCTGAGTTTTTTGTATCACCAGGACAGTTACAGCCACCAACAGACAGCAGTAATATATATAATATAAAAAAAAAATTATTTCCAATGATAGATATACAAATACAACCTAAAAAGTTTTTTAAGACTATGACGTTTACTTTTTTTAAATAAAATCCCCAGAGATGCCCTACCTTTGGAATGATTTGATGGAAGGATACTCTTAAGGAAAAAAGCAGAAGGCATCGGCATCGTAAACGGATTTTTGGAATCTCGATTTATAATACAATATGGAATCTTATACTTGATGCTGTAGGAATCAAATGATGTGTAGTATGAAGGGGTGGCAAGTCGGAAATGAAGGTGTATGCTTCTCCATTTTTTACCATTCCTATTAGAATCACTTAAAGGTACCTTCCGGTCAAACGCTTGAAAAATACGCGATTTTCCTGAATTAAAAAAAAAAGAAACTGAACGACATACAGTAAAAATATTTTTTAGACTTCATTACTTCATATTTGAAGAATAAACAAAAAAATATTGTTTGAATTTTATCAATTCTTGCCTCAGATATACAGCATTCATTGTACCACTGTAGAAATTAAAGCTCTTGACGGGCGCCACTGTAAAAAGCTTAATTATGAACCGATTTCAAAAACTCTTGTGGCATTCTGGTCATAATTAGACTCGCTATCGCCTTATCCGCAAAGAGTAATTTTGGATCACCCATTTTTTTTATGGACACATTTATGCGTAGAAAAACTGCTTTTTTGAAACATCGTGTTTAAACATTTTTGTTTGTTTGCAATGATGACGGATAAGGCGATAACCATTCACATATATTTTAAGAATATTTTTAGTTCCTTTACTTCAGACGATCCTGTCACGAGTTCTGATGGCGCCTGCCAAGAGCTCTAATTTCTATAGTGGTAAAATGAATGCTGTATATCTAATGCAAAAATTGATACCTAAAATTCAAACAATAATTTTTTGTTTGCTGTGCAAATATGTAATAATAATGTCCGAAAAGCGTTTTTACTGAATGTTGTTCAGTTTCTTTTTGTTTAATTCGTGAAAATCACGTATTTTTCAAGCGTTTTGACTGGAGGGTACCCTTAAATCACTTCTACAGTTGTCCGTTATATCACACGCTATTGCAACGTTGCAACATCGATGCGAATGATCGAACACGATGATCCCCCACCATTAATTATCGAACGTATAACGATACAGTTGGAAAGAATCAGCGCGTCCTCGAGGTCTAACGATCTCCCCGCCGAGGTAATTAATCTAACGATACGAATCTCTCCCCCTCTCTCTGGACGCGCCTTTTTTTCGTACGGACAAACGCTAATTAGAAGCGATATATTATCCGCGGTTGCTTATCAGCGGAGGAACTTGAATAATTCAAGGCATGATTACCGTCAAGGTGAGCCGGTCGTAAGGTCATTCTTCGCGGCAGTGTCCGCTGACTCTTGCAATTAAATTTATCCACTAATAGAGAGGGAGAGAGGGAGGGTCGGTTTGGCAGGCGAAAACCGTTTCCACCGGCGGAATTTGTTTGTTATGGCTGCGTCATGAACAAGAAGCTCGCAACCAGAGGAGAGCAACGTGTGCACGGTTCAAACATCCTTCGGTTCGCGTCTATCACCCTTCTTTAACGTTTCTACTTTCTATCAACTTTGATACATGTGTTCTACGTTGGAAACTTAGCACATAGCTGGCGGAATTTCGTGTTCCTCGGTGGACACGAATCGGTGCAAGCGCTGCCGAGCTTTCGCTATTTTTACTCGGTGCATGTATACGAGACTTTACACTGCGCGATATAGCTCCGCCAAAATTACAAGTTGTCGGCTGACCAAACTTCTGTTACATAGGGTAGAAGTGTCAATTGCCGCCAGCGTCCCTATTACTACCAGTTTATTTATTTTACTTAATAAAAATGTAACGTATAAAGACTAGTACACAAGAATAATAATAAGAAGAAGAAGAAGGAGAACAGTCCCAATTTAATAATAATTTTTTTGTACTCTATTCTTTTTACGTTACTTTTTTATTAAATACAATAATTGAGACATCTACTCCAGGTTTGAATAACAAGATATTTCCCTCTACTTATTAGGTATAGGTTCCTACAGCCTTCCAATCTCATATAGAATTCGTCAAAAAATTTAACCATAGAACTCTGATCCCTTGTACCCTCAGCTACAGCATCAAACTTTTACCCAAATATATTTCATCTGCTACAATAGAATATTGCACATGTTCGAAAGCCACTATTGAACGCCCCGGGTAGACGAAGGTGCTGTAAGTCTCTTTGAAAACAAGGAAGGATCGATCGACGATAACCACGGAACGAAACTCTAAAGTTAGCTCGTCTCTGCATAATTTCTCTCGAACGTGCGTTCGCAGAACCGAACGGGGGCTTGGCAGCAAAAAAGAAATTCCGTTGACGTAACAACGGTTTACACCCTGGCCGACCGCGTATCCCGCGTTCCCGCTGCATAAATTTCGGGAAATATTTAAAAGCCTGTTATTTCAGGGCGTCTCTACCTTTGTTCCTCTCCGACAGTCTAGCTCCGTGTTATAGAAATCGCGATTGCCAACTTGGCTTGCTCGAATAAATTACACCTCGACTTGCTGTCTTCTAAAAGCAGATACCCACAAACAAAGATCAAACGGTTCCTTTCAACGAATAAAAAGCAGAAACCAGACTTCCAGACACTTTCCCATCATCGATTACTCCCCACTTTCGTCGAAAACCTAGCTCGACCCAGTTTCTGGATTCTGCACAGCAAGAAATGGAAAAGCAAGTCCTTGCGACAAATTCGCCTCTCTTGTGACCTGAATTTCTTGGCGGGTATGCATATACTCGACCACTCGAGAGGTACCATCGTCATCAAGGCGATGTGCTGATCCGTGCGTATGAAAGGATCGAACTCGAAGGCTTTCCTGCGGGCAGACAATACCTACGACATGCCCGAGCAATTGCGCAGAGTGTGCAGCGCATTTCCACCGGCAAAAACATTCAACGGCAGAGCTGAGAAACTCGGTCGGAATTTAGCGGTTCTGTACGGGCGGATTTCTTGCCCCGTTCCGACGGCTTCTAATTGACGCTGCAGAAAGGAGCCGTCCAGATTCGCCGGCGGAATTTCACCTGGCCGCCGTTACGTACGAGCACAATGAAATTCTGGGGAAGGTAGCCGAGTTCCGTCGAGAATAGATGGACCGCTCGTTTTGTTTCGGTACCTTTTCCCACAGCGTTCAACGTTTCAGCTTTTGTTCACGGAGGAGGCCTTCTGCTTCTCCGTATATACCAATTAACGTAATTAACTCGATTCTCACGTTGCATTTGCATTCTTTCTGTTTATAATAACATACGTCTGCGCTGCCTTTCGAATCCCATGACTTTTCCTCCTCGCGTTCCTATGTTCTGATAATTCCCCCTCTCCGCTCCCCGCTGCTTGCCAAGGTATCTGCATTCGAGACACGATATCGATCCCACCGTATAGATTACTACAGATGATGCATCCCATTCTCGACTGATCTTATTCCATTCGCGGAGAGGCAACGTCATGTCGGTGAACCCGAGTGCAACGGAACCCGATTACGATCCTTCCTTATTTTCTCTGGCGCGTGACGCCGTATTCTCTTTTTCATGCCATTCGCAATCTCTTTACAGTGTGTCCCTTCCTTTTCCTCTGCTATTCCCTCCCCTTTTCCCGTCGGGCCTGGATACGCGGAAACGGGAGAGGATCGCCGGCTGATCGAGTTGCACGCTTCTCTCGCGCGACAGATATAATTGCGAACGAGATTACGCCCTCGTGCAAATCCCATTCAACGCTTCCACGCTGCTCATCGTTTCGTGCCATTCCGCGCGGCGAGGAGACGCTCGCCGACCAAAAAGATACGGATTTTATCGAATAAACGACCCGCTGGCCGAGTCCAGAGGACTCCGCGGACTACTCTCGCCGTCTAATTGCACATTATTTCGCGGGGGATATTGGAAAATATTTTGCTTGGCTATTTGCTAACGTGGCGAGATCTAGGGATACATATCCGGATTCGGTACCTGCTGATTTTAATCTGAAGATTTGTCGCGGGGAGCGTGTTGGAGTATGAATATTTCTGGAGCCGATAGTGGAGAATCTTTTCTCTTTTGTTCTTCAAAGAGAAGCCTTTCGACATTTTAAGAGATCGAAGCATGTCAGGTATAAATGAAATATATTTCAAGGATCGCGTAAGATGATCTCTATGCTGAAAGCAAAGTCAGTAGATTAAGAATATTAATATAACATCGTTGAAAATTAAAATTCGAGGGCAATTACAGGATCCTTGCGTCGCAATTTTACTTTCAATTTCATGATAATGATGACATCAGCATTTCCTTTACAAAATTAAAGTAGAATTACTTCCTTTTAAAGTATCTGGAACATTAATGTTCCGCAGGGGCGGGAGCCAGGCGGTCCACCCGTTGAATCCGAAAGTCCCTAGGCAAATGTCACCTGTCGAAGTTAAAAGTCCCTAGGTGCGTGTCACCTGCGCATGCAAAGGCCCTGGGATTCAGGCAAATACCCTACACTCGAGGCAAAATTCCTACTTAGTAAGGTAAATGTCCCAGTACTTAAACATGGCCCAATAATTAAAAATCGAGAAGAAATTTTATTAATAATAACAGTTTTACTAATTTGCAACGTTTAAACTATTCGAAATATAATTGCAAAATGTATTAGCTTTATATAGATACAATTATAAGCTTACATAACTGAATAGTTATATCATGCAAAAATATTATTGTACAGTAAAGCTTCAACAGTTTCAATCTCGCTTCTTGCCTAATGGACTCAAGCAAGCGAGAGAATATTTTTGTTAAGGTTGTAATGAATTATTATGGTATAATTTTTTAAATAGTACAGTTGTTGTGGATTTATTATATATCGAAGAATTGAAAATTAATTGGATCTCTTAATAATTTTTTGTTTTTAATATTGAAATTGTTGCGTTTATCCAATAGTACACCATAACATGTCACGGACCAGTTATTAAACGCGCGTTTAATGGTTATATAAACACTGGTACAGACGTCAGTATTCAGTGAAGTTTTAAAATTATTAACATTTATTGTACCGAAGTATTGTTTTGTATCCTATATATTTACGTTAATAATAACTAGAAAAAAATATAATACTGTTTAAGAATTATTAGGATAATTAATCTTAAACTCGTCATAATATTAGCATAACCTAAAATTTTATAATATACTTTTAATCATTTTCAGACATAAAGTCATGCCGAGGATTTAACACAAATGTATCATAAATAAAATGTTTTTATTACCCCAAAAGATTACCATATTGATTTCTTTTCATTACCTGATAGAAATAGCTAAATTAAATATATATTCAATAATTGGGACACCGATAATTAATGACTGGGACTCGCTATGAATTTCATTTAATTACTGGGCCATATGAACAGTTTCATGTTTTAATTAATTTAAAACTTTTCCTGTAAAAAGTGTAGATTCTTGTTACGTTATCTGAAACTAGAAATTTTACGCTTTCGAATAATTATATTTAGTTATAATTTTATACTATTTAAATATAAAAGAAATTACAATTATATCAACTGCTTCCTTAACTGTTTCGCCACTGGGCCATTTACCTTATCGACGTAAAATAGCTTTGTGCGTGGAAGGAAAAATTCCTAAAATCTTCCGACTTAATGATAATAATAATTCTTTATTGCACAACGCACTTACAAAAGAAAACATATAAGTATAACAGAAGAGGAGTACAAAGGCGAGGTACAGCTGTCAGCTGTTGTTAACCTAACCATTTAAAGCTACTTAAAACTAATACTAATAGTATACACGGAAGGAAAGAAAATGTATACAGATAATTAACGTAATCTAGAGTAAGAACAAACGACACATAACAATAGTATACATGTTATTATTGCTGATTAGCAAAAAATAATGTCGCTGCATGCTTGAAAGATGCGAAAGAGGTTACAGCGCGAATTTCAGATGGTAGGGAGTTATAGTAAAAGGCTGAACAATAGGTAAAGGAACTGTAGAATTTAGTGGAGTGACAGGGAGGAACGGAAAGGTTATAGTCGTATCTGGTAGAGATGTATTTATCTGTTCGACGCTCGTGATTTGTGACAAGTAATTCTCGCATTTTTTTTTTTTTTTATATAATAATTCTTTATTGCACAACGCACTTACAAAAGAAAACATATAAGTATAACAGAAGAGGAGTGCAAATGACGTCCGACATCGATGAACGTCCATGGAAGTCGCAAGTACGGAAGATTCTAGGAACTTTTCCTTGCGTCGACACTAGGGATTTTGCTTTCAGCGTAGGGGATTTCTCTGGCTTCTAGGAACTTTCCGTGCACAGTGCGCCGGTCTAGAGACTTTTGCTTTCGCAGGTGGCACCACCTGCGTAGGGACTCCCGCCTCCTGCGGTACCCCTCCCCCGCGGCCACGATTACCCGTCACCAATGCGCAGGAATCGGAATAGGAAAACTGCTCATTAATTCTTTACTAAAGATACACAGAGAAGAAATTTGAAAACGAAGGAGGGCCGACGTTCCATAAAGTAAACTTTCTGTTCCAATAAAGGCGGCGAGAGTTAATGAAATCCGGACTCGTCGACGGAGTTGCATGACGAAGAAGATAAAGGCCGAAGTATTTGCGCGAGTTAAGTAAACAAGTTCAGCGAATCTGGCGCGGAATTGTATTGTCTTCGAAGCGACCACGATGCAACGATTCTCCTCAACATTTCTTTCAACGCTCCTCGTAACTGTATCTTACGCTACACGACTCGCTTCCTTCGGCTGAATTCTCTAACGAACTAGTTTTCAGCCGCGTTTGCATTTCAAGCGCATCGCGCGCATTTCTCGGGCCAGACGCACGGAATTGCGCGCACCAGTTAGCATTTTGACCGAACACAGGTTTCGTTCCGAAACACCGTTACGAATTTACTCGGGCGGGACCATTTATATCGAACGAAATCGGTAATTAAGTCGAGGAAACGAAGCTGACCTTGATAATTCACCGCTTAAGCCTGAGATCTTCCAGCTGATGCCGATCTCCGAGATGCGAAAAATCTGCTAGTTCGTTCTTTACGAAAAGTAATCAGCAGTTATCGAGCTGCTTGGCTAATTAGATCGTCTCAAGCATTTAATACGAAAAACACAAAACGCTTGAAACACGACGAGTTCGATAATGAACAGAGAAACAAACTAATTTCACCGATATTTAGCTGCTCCTACCAAACATCAACTGAAACGGAACAAGGTATGGCAAAAAGAGCACATCGTTAGATATCCACTCATTTACTAACTCGTTCAATTGAAAAATTCGAGAAGCTAGAACAGGTATTCTCAAAGGTGTAGAAAAACTATCGGAACTTTAGTTCAACCTCGAATTCTCACCCTAAAGCCACGAAGCCCCAGACTGCTCTATTTTTATCCACAAATGAATATACCTACGTATCTGTCAAACTAAGTTTAATTAAGACACTACTCTTATAGGAGTCCAAAGCTCCAGCAGGTTTCCACTTCAGAAGGGTTGAAGTAGCCAAGGACATTTCACTGTCAACCTGATTTCACCGAGCCACCGCGTTAGTAGCCTCTACCAAAGTTCAACGACCGTCTGCGCAACGTGATTCAGGATCGCGAACGCACGACGAAACGAACATGAAAGTACAACTTGTACCATCGTTCATCGTAGCAGGGTACAATGTCTCCCGACCTTCAACTTGTCAACAAGACCGTTCGATCGCCATCTTCGCCGATCTCGCGAGCTAAGTCTCGTTTTAATTATCCTCCACAATAGACGCTCAATGTTTCGGCCTTCAACCCATCGACAACGCGTACACCCGAGATCGGCCGGTTATGAGTTTGCGCTTTCCAACGACCTCGCGTGATAGGTCGTCGATCACGTTGGCCGAACTCGTTTCGAAATCTGCCCCTCATCCTGCTAAATTAAAGCACGCCACATTCCCATGTGAAAACGAACGTGACCTTCGAATATCCTCGATGGCAACAATTTCTTTCCTACCGAGGCTCGTTCCATGTTCCATCCACGAGGATTGTCAACTGTCAAGACGGCTCGTCGACGCGCTAACCGTTCCCCGTTTCGTTTTCGCTTGGCCACCCTAATGAGAATTAATTAAAGAGAGGACAGCGCAGCAGGTGTTACGATAATTCGTTGAAATTAGCCCGACTAAACATTACCATGCAAAGTTATGCAGCGGGACCGAGCGCAATCGCCTTGGTCGCACACAACCGCGGAACACTCCGCGCCCGAGCGTTATTTACGTAAATGCAATTATGTCACGCTGATCCACCGACCGTGTCGCCCGGTGTTATCCTAATTCACGATGCCGGAGCGTATCCGAATATTTGCGCGGATTACAGCGCTGCGTTGATAATAATATGAACAGAGTGGCTGGATTTCGCTGGGACGAAGGCGCGTGGCATTCGACATTTGTATTTCGACGGGTGAATTGTAATAATTTAGTATTTGCGTCGCGTGCGTTGCTTGATATATAATCGCTAGAACTTTCTACAAATAAGCGGCAGGAGTTAACGCAGGGGCGGATTTGGGTACAGGCTAAGTAAGCTGCAGTCAAAGGCGGCAAATTTTGGGGAGCGACAAATTTTAGGCGAAAGAAATTGGAAAAGGTTTAAACACAGGGGCTTGCGAAAACTTTAAAAACAATTCACTCTTTTTCGTGTAGCGTATTAGCGATAATTCAGATGTGAGTTGGGATATTGAATTAATGATGAAATTATCTCGACTCTTTTGAATTAAAATATTTGACGATATTTCGCGGAAAGGGCGGCAGACGCTTGTTAGCCTAGGGGCGCCAAATCTCCAAATCCGCCCCTGAGGTAAGAGGGAAGCCTTGTGAAAATCGAGGCATTTTTGAAAATATTTTTTTAAAGAAAGGATTTAATCGATCTTTCTGAAACTTTCAGGGTATTGTGTAGTCAGATTAAGGTAAGTAAAAGAATGTTTTTTATTAAAAAAAAATGGCAAGTAACAGAGTTATAAGGTCTTATGCGAAGGCGAACAACTTAGCGTCTGCTGTATTCATGTGAAACCAAAACTTAAAAAGAATAGTTTAATTTGCGAGTACAAGCATCAAAACCAACCTATTTGTAAGGTAAAAGATTCAAAATTGAACAAGTGGTGGCCCCTAGAAAAAAAATTCCACCAATAAAATACCAATAAAATTTTGCCTTAAATGTGTAAAAAAGCTATTCATTTAAACAATACCATTATGCAAATAGCTGGTTTCTATGAAGAAAATGATGAGAAATATCCATACACAAGGCCAAGTCGGTCGGTTGAATATTTTTTTAATTACATTGCCCACCAATTGCGAAACTCTCGTTTTGAAAAAAAACGCGTCTAAAGTTTACTGATAAGCCTGCACCACCTGCTGCCCCGTAGAAACCCAGGCTATAGCCGCTTTAATTTTCCGAATTTCGCTCTGCGATTTTGGAAGCATATTTTCGTGACATTCAACTACTGATTGATGGAAAAAAAATCAATTTTGTCGACCCGCTACACTAATGACTTTCGTTTTTTAAAGGGACAGATGCAAGGGACAGCATTCCGACGTCCCTTTTCGATTTTCCTCCCCGCCCATTCGAATAAATCTCTCCCCCATGGTCGAAATAATATTTTCGGAGTCCTGGGATGAGGTGGCCGCTCGAGTAAACGGCGACCTTTACGAAGGTCCTGCGAGGGGGTGACCCGTTCACTTCTGAAGCAATCTTCCGACAAATACGAAATCAGAAGGCGGAGGCAGGTGTATTTGCTCTTGGCCCTGCAGCTGATCCTCTCGACTAACGACATCTCAAATAGAGAGCTACGCTTACCCTCAAGATCCCACGAAACAGGATACAACCGTTTCGAAAGGGGAAAGAAGTCGCTGGACAAATATGACGAAACGTCGAGATTCTTTGATCCGCCGTGCACGCGTCCCTACGCCAACTCGAATCCGATGATTTTTCCACCTTTTCGACAACTGAAATCGCAGCGCAAGGGGGCCCCGTTTATTTGCGCCGCGCCGCTCGTTCTGTAACGCTGCCTCTCGTTACAGCCACATTACTCTATTGTTCCATTGTTCTATTGTTCTAGTTACGGCGCTGTTATAAATAACGCCGCAACAAATTTCTTCGTACGGTGCAATATTGGCAGGAATTTAGCAACGCGGTCGCGTTGCAGCTCGCTATTTACTATTATAAAACTCATCGCTTACGTAAAGATCGCTATTACCCCTGTCATTACTCTTCGCATCGAAGCAAACCACTGTCGCATCGTGGCAAATATTTGTTTACAATACGATCCAAAGAGTTTGAGAAACAGCAACAAGAGTCGACGTTTCGGTCGCGTGACCTCTCCTTCGAAGAAACACACAGCGAGTTATTCGTTCTATGGAAGAGCATGAAGGACTCACCTTTTCGATGGCTTCCAGCGCCGCTTCAAAACTCCCAGCATGAGTAAACCGATGTAAACGAGGCCCAGATGCCAACGGGCTTCCGACTCCCAGGAGCGTACCAACCACCACAACCACCACCAAAACCAATCACCACACAACCACCGGTCGACCTCGTCGATCTTTCCGAAAAGATCTCTCCCGACGCCCGAGTCACACCATGATCGTCCACCGGTCTCTGCTATTTCCCGCTGACTCGACTCGCCTTGCCTCCCTCGACGCGACACACGCGAATTCCTTCTCGAATACGATCGGGCGACTCCTCCCCTCCGATTGGCTCACCCGTTCGCGCGGGAAGCTTCGCTGTTTCGTCGTAGACAGAATTCAGGTTAAAGTCCGCGAGCACCGATTCACGAGCCGGCCACCTTCGTGTCGCGCGTCGAGCTTCCAATTTACTTTCAACACCAGATGAAACGGGGATCGAGAAACCGCAGAGCCACGTTGCCCTAGGCTTTTTCTGCTTCCGATGCCTCTACAAAGCTGAGGGGAGTCTCTCGGACCGTGTACAGGTGAATTATTGACGCCGAGTTATCGACGCGGAAAGCTTTGCCCTGCACCGCGTCGGTAAGAAAAGTTTCGAGCCCGAGGAGCGGGTAACCTCCGTCCGTTTCTGCGACCCGTTAACGCGCGTATAATAAGACCTTTGCGCGTCGATACCGGGTGAACGTCCTGCATGCGTGTATTTTGTATTATGTCTCTCGAATACGGGAGAGAAGGAGACGTGTCAATAGCAATGACACTTCGTTAGCTTTGACAACGATGACGATGCCAGAAAAAAAAGGGGACAATATTAAAAGCATGGGACGGCTGAGTCAGCAATGCTTCTCATTGTCCTCTTATCAACGCACAATCACACGCACTCCGATTCGCGCGTACTTTCGACCTGTTCAGACTTCAGCGAGCAAGGTTAACTAAGTGGAAAATTGTAAACTCGACGGGGGACTTTGAAGCGTGCTGGAAATCTTATCCCAGAACGGACTGGATTTTTCAACTTCAATTTTGCAAATTCAATATCTTAATTTCAAGGTTTTGTTTACCGGCGAGGTTAATTTCGGAGTGCCCGGCAAGCGTGGCCTTTAGTGAGCACAGTGTAATTATATAGCGAAATAATTATGGGAGAAGATTGATTAATTACTCTTCGCCACCTTTTACGGGTGGGAGTCTGTTAACAAGAGTTTTACTGTCGGATAACAGTTGCATCGGTGACAGTAGACATCTCAGCGAACGTCCATCGTTACACTAGATGCACGCTAGATACGCATGCCACTGATTAATTAGCTGCCAATGATGTCAGCGCGAGCGCTACCTAGCTTCTCTGATTAATCGCTCGTCCCAAATAATAAATCACCGATCGCGATAATGAAAGCAATAATTAACCCCGTTTTTTTCCCGACGAAACAACGCGTAATCTACTGAACCTCCTGGAATCTCGCCCATAACGGTTTCCACCACAGAATTCTAGCGAAAAACGCGATCCGTCTAATGGCTGGCAACACTGTAAACAGCCCGAGAAGTGTCGAAGGATCGACTGTAAAAAAAACTCCGAAAGCACTTTGCGATTCATTTCGGAGCACTCATCACGACAGCCGAATTCTCTTACGAACAGAAAAGGAGAAGAAAAAATAATCAACTACATCTTGCATTCCAGCTTCTGATAAACAAGCTTTCAATGTCGGCGACGGGGAAAAAAACGCGCGAACGTTATCCACCCACGAAGACGCGACCGAAGAGCGAATGACGTTCGTCGAAGGCGCAGATCCATCGTCGGCTGGCGAGCTCGCGTCAACCGATCGATATTTCGGAGCAATCTACGTCGCAACGTTTGCGCTCGCGAATTATCTTTCGCGTTGCTAGCAACAAACGAACCTGGCCCTACGCACTCCCTGCCAATGAATCACTCTAACGAAAGGGAGCCGCTCGTGCCGTAACCACCGCGCTTTGCCACCGCGCGTAACCGTCCACGAGGAGCGAAATTTCGTTAAGAAGTTCCGAGGGACCTGTCCTCCGCTAAAGACCACGCGACGCGCGCGCTCCGAGTCGCCCGAGGGAAACTATAGGTGGACGCTGCGAATCGGTGCTCGTTACCAACCTTTATTCCGTGAATCGACCCGATGACCGCGTTCCCGGTGACAGACGTCAACGTGGGCACACTCGGGGCCGACGAGCGACGTATCGACGACGCGAGACGCGAGTCGCGGCGAAGAAACGAGCGATCAGGCGGAAGTCGCGGCCGCGATACACACAGATACGAACCGGCTGCGCGCCGAACTCCAACTGAACCAAAGACAGAGATGGTAGACACGCGGTACTCCTTCCCAACTGCCTGCCAGGCTCCTCGCTGCCCCCTCCACGCCGCTCGATTCCCCTCAGACTTCCCCCGGCGGCCAGGCGCGGCTCAAGGTACCGCGCCACAATTCGAGCCTCCTAGCGCTTCGATGGGCCACTTTTACTGATAACAGAGCAGAAATGGGTAAAATTTTTATTGAAATAAAATTTCTAATAACGAACAAAAGTTAACTCAGGTTAACAAACGGATGACATCTTTTTTTTTAACTTTTGTTCCTTATTCTAAATCTTATTTAAATAAAAATTTTGCCCATCTCTGTTAAACACAGGCCTGCGAGTAACAAACACTTTTCAATATTTCGGCTGTTTTTTATATATTTTTGGCTGCTTTTCTTACGACTTTTTTTTAAGAAATCTGGATGCTGTAAGCGAGGAACAAGGAAGACGTTTTCATTGAAATATTGGGGAGATGGAAAGAAGATGTCGAGGCTAGTGGAAGGTTAATATGATGGGGAATTATTGGAAATGAAAAGTGGACTATGTATTAAGCGTTTCGACGTATATAACCAAGTTTCACAGTATTTTTGAATCAATGTACAGTAGACACTCGTTATAAGCCCGTTTCTACCACGTGTTTAAAGCCCGGCGACTATCCCCACCATTTCCTGAACTCCATCGAACGAGATTGGGGAACCCGGGAATGAGCGAGAGGCTCTTTGATTTCCTCTCACTCGCGCCATTGGTCGCGCGGAATAGTGTCCACACCGCGCTACGAGCCCGCCGCCAGCCCCGTTCGTCAGGCTTATAACGAGGATCCACTGTATTCAGAACTGTCCACGAAATAGATTTTATTTGCTGATTTTTCACTACTAATTTCATTTAATCATATATTACAATATAAAATTGTGAAGGCAAGCTGTGGGAAGACCACGTGATGATTTAAGGGATCTCCATACCTTGACGGACGAAAAATGATGCGAACTTTAGAATTTTTTTAATACAAAACCATTAAATATATTTACTTCCAGCTTTGTGACTTTATTTATCAATATTTAGAAAATATGAAAAAAAATGTATGTAAAAATAGTGATTATATCCGGACTTATAGTGCTTCACATAGAGCGCCTTAGAAAAATCAGCCGTTGTAATTGTGTGAAATAGAAATATAAAAAAATTGTGTAATCTGTATGAGTGTCACTACCGTCTGAACTACTTAGATTAAATGAGAAATACTGAAAAGTAAAAAAAAAATGGCTGCGTGTAAAAGAGAGATAGATTTCTGCAAAAATTTCGTTGGTTTTTTAAGTCGCAAAAGTCTAATTTTGCAAAAAACCAACTTAGTTTTAGTACCAACGAGAATGGGGCATCTACTGAATATATATAGCAAGTTTGAAGTAAATCGGGTAATTGGTTTTTGAGATATCATTCTAACTAATTCGAAAAACATCATTTTGAGAAAAACGCGTTTAAAGGTTTATGCAGTGTTTTTATAATTGATTTTTTTTAAACATCTAAATATGTACATATATAGCCATCAAGTTTTAATTAATATAATTTGAGGGTTTCTCATAAAAAAATCTCAAGTACCGCATTCTTTTCGGGCCGCCAAGGTATGGAGACACCTTAAATTCGATTGAAACCATAATATATTTTTAAAACAGTTTTTTTTAACCTCAATTTCGCAGCACTGTGCGATCAATTGAATTGCACCAGCTGTTTCGGTTTAAACTAGGCCGTTTCAGGCTATCGATTCTTATTATTCATCTAACTGACAGGAGCTTATCGTCGAAACATTGTTGCGAAGACTATTTAAAGGGAGCACTGGAACACTTTTGTTTAAAGAGATACAGTGTAATAAAGGACAATAATAGATTACAAGAGTAAATTGATAAGAATGATTGAACGCCATGTCTGTACTAATAAAGAACTCTGTGTAGATATTTGGAAATAAGAAAACAGAGTAAAAATTTATTTGAACACACGACTTTCGCGAGAGAAATTTCTTCATTGAATATTCATATTTGGTGCAATCAATACGAAAGATAACGCCAGAACCTACGCAGACAAAGTTTGGACGAACTCCTACGTATGTATACGATGGGAGGCGAAAATACTGCGTAACAGTTGAAAAGAGACCAATTTTCTAAGTGCAAGCGAGAGTTCGCCCGATGCATAGAGGTGTGTATGTTTAAAACATGACGTTTCACGGAGCAAATATTCGAAGGCAAATTCAAAATGGAATAAAACCGCGAAGCATACGTTTCTCATTTTACATTCGCTGCGCCCCTGAGAGGCTATAGGATTGCATCTACATCCTGTAAACCCGGGCATAAAAAGCCCGGAACAAGGGAGAGGATGAGCTCAACTAGCATTACATAATCCCCCGTTCGCTAATCCGATTAGGGGATAGTTGATTCGCAAGTGAATCGAAGCGTGGCTGTTTCTGAAAATCAATGCCATAATTCACCCTACACTTTCGGCATAAACGAGAACGGGCGTAGGTATGCAACTGACTTTAACTCATCGATTTCGTATGTACATTTTTATCGTCGACTTCATCCGTTTCTCCAAAATCTTAAAATTGGAAACGATTATATCACGGATGAAGAGAATAAATTAAAATGTTGCGATAGAGATCTCGCGTGTTCCAAGGACGCTAGCACCATTATAGGTATTAATGGGAATCTTATTTTTTTGGGTCAAAAACATAGCAAAATTTGTGATATTTTTTTAAGAAATTTTTTAAGATTCGAATTGTCTGAAATTTGAACCATGTTTTTATGCATCTTTGTAGAAGTTGCAGTTAAAACATAAATAGTGAATAATATACTAATAATTTCGAGGAAAATAAAGAGAGTGATGAGTTTACAAATCAAACCATAATTTTCGCTATCAGAATTCTCCAATTTTCTTATGTAACAAAAAAAGATAACTTATCGATATTTTGGTTCATTAAATTTAACATACATATGTATAAAATAAAACGCCGTTTCATTTTTCTGTTGTAGATTAGATGGAAGATAAAAATGTACCCCAGCGGGCGGCGAACTTTGCGCGGTCTGATGGTCGATCATGCATAACTCCTGTATTTATTATTAAAAATTAATATAAAAAAACCTGCACCTTCTTCAAAGATGTATGAAAGCATGATCCAAATTTCAGATGAATTGAATTGCTAGTTTCTTAAAAAAAAATCTTAAATTTTGCTATTTTTGGGTCTAAAAATAGGATTCCCTCCTTAAGAGGGATATAACCGGTACTTGACTCGAACCAGACGTGAAACGCATTAAGTTATTAATACCAAATGAATCCCTTGAGAGAAGCTTCGCTAAAAAATTATGGGAAGACCTCTTGACATTTGCGCATCCCCCGCGAGTTTCCCGTTTCCTTTGCACTGCCCGCCGATAAAAGCTTACCCCGATATCCTTTCATTTTTAAACTGATAAACCATGAAATTACGAGATTACGAAGTCGACTGAGCGATCGATAACAAAACCGTTCAACAAAATAGTGATTGCTCCTTATCTTGATAGATGCGCCACTCTTCAACAAAGATTTAAATTAATGAAGTCAAGCTTCTGCAAAAGTGCACGCTTCCATTCTTCATTCAATGCAAACAAAATATATTCTTTTGTCCGTTTAAGCGAAAATCTCTTATCTGCCTCTGTTACGAATTAATACAATGGCTAAGATAAACAAAAGGCTCTCTTCCCTTTGAAAAGTCCGTTTCATACGTGTTTCAATGCAGATAATGGAGTCGCTTATTCTTTTGCCCTTTAGTTTAACGAATTTAAATAAAAATCTCTGATGGGCCCGTGAAATACAATGCTAAATGCTAATTTAATTGTCGTGCATTGAAACGATGTTTCTCTAAACGAGTGTCCGTTATCTACGTCCCCTGAAAAATGTGCAACGAAAAGAGTAACGTAAAGTAGAGCTTTTACCATTTTTGGGGAATCACGCGAAACCGTATAATTACAATTCTTCATCTAAGAAGCGCCCGATGAATTAATATTCAGCCGGGATAATTAAGGAAATGCTTTGGCCCATCTCCTGACGGAAAATTTCAAATCGAAGAAGGTCGAATCGCGTCCCAGATATCCTCGGTGTAGATCTGGCAAGAAAGTTTCGAAACTTGAGAGTGGACGGTGGTGGCTCGTCATTCCGAACTTTCCACTCCTCGAGATGCAATCGCGCCGAATTATTCGGCTTCCACTGGCGCATCAACCCGCCGGAACATCTGGAATGGTGTTCGAGTGCAAGTTGCCACGAAGTTGCTGCACCAATTACCCCCAGCTACAGTGCCATCGGTTCAGTTCGGTTCGCTGGTAAATACCTTCAGTTCCAGCGTTGGTTCCTCGGATTCGGCCGAGCTGAGCCGACTTCGGCGGCGCTCGGCCACAATCGCAGGCGATGCATCGATTTTTCCTTCATTCGCCGCTGCTGCAACCGCGATGCATCGCCTTCGCACCGGTTACGGCGCTGACACTCACCGCCTTTTCTTCTGGAACATTCGTTGTCCCGATCGCTCCCCGAATTTTTCCAACCACCCAGGCGCGGAGGGATCCATCCCCCATCCTTAAAAGCAGGACACTTTGACGTGCCGTGTGTAACGTTGGCGAAGGAACACCACGTCGCGACTACTGGCCCCTGGCCTCAGCGAACGGTGGATGCGGCGAAACATGCGATTTAATCGAACCGCGACATCGCGCTATTGAATATTCATAATGCCCCTGTGATTTATACAAGCTGTACCACGCGCTCTATAAAATGTTCCCGGCGAGTTTGACGCTCGTCTTTCTCTGTATTACAGAGGATTCATTGAATGATACACAATTTGCTAGTGGCTAGATTTGCTATAGCCTTGAGGAGGAAAGGAATAGGAGGTGTGCAGTTGAAGATGGGGCAGAAAAGGAGAGGAGGAAAGTGTGCGCTTTGTACTGGGACTGCTGCTAGTGGACTCATCAACAAGGGCTTTACCTAGCAGGACCCGCCTTCGACGCGGAAATGTTAGGAGAACTTGAGAAAAAGCAGGATCGGTGGAAATGGAGGTAGTATGCCTACACTTTCAGACACATCAATCTAAACCCCACTAGAGTGGGTTTTAAGATTTAGTGTAGAAATAAGTGACGTAATTCCTACGTGTTTCGGGAGCCACGGATAAAGAGAGTCCACTGCGTCGGGAATCGAACCCGGGCTGTCCGCGTGCTGATCAGTCGCGTTTGCGACTGCGGCTAACGCCGACTCTCCGGGGTCTCTTAGTCCGGGCTTCCTCTTATTCTATGGGGGTTCCTGATCCCATATTAGTTATTACGTCTTGTAGAAACGTAAAAGTTTTAGTCTGTGCGAAGTTTGATGGCAGGGTTGCAAGCCCCCGCAGATGATCGCCCATCCACAGTCACCATAATTTTGTTCTGCCTTGGAAGGAGAAGAAAAACCCAATCTCTCAAAAAAACACACCTCTCTAATGCAGACAGGGGATGTCCCTGGTTAAACCTGAGTCAGGCTGTTGCATTCAAAGAACACTCACAGTTGAGCCTCTTGCAAGGTCTCAGCACTGGTGAGCCAGCTCGAATTCCCCGGGATCGGTAGTTCCTATCTTGCGAACATGTTTCAAGGAATTTCCTATGAAAAAAAAACCTCTAGCCCTGGGGGGTGAAGGTTTAGGCTATTCGATCTTTCAGAATGTTTAAATGACAATGTGTATAAGTCTCGTTCTTCGACCAAACGAACATTAAATTAAATCAAATGATCCATCTCCTTCGGCAAGCTAAAATCCTTTCAAACTGCAAAGTCGTATGGGACAGGTTCGTTAAAAGTATTGCCTTTAATTACCTCGAGGGAAATGTCCTCTTATCGGACGCTCGGAAAAACCTGGATTACCATTAACGCTGATCAATCCTGGGAAAAAATTTACCACCCTACCACGCGAACTTTTCGAGCTCCCCTGCTTTTTGCCTTATTTGTAAGAAACTTACTCAAAGTTTTCATCGCCTCCGCGCGAACATTCTTCTAAATGATGGACTTAAACTTCCTGGACTTAAGAATAGCTGGAAGCAAAGGGGACGCGGCGAGGGAAGTGCTTCCTGGAGGAAAGGAGCTTTAAAGAGCACCGGTAAGATGTAGTAAATGATGAAATACGAGTGTCCCAGAGGATTTACCTTACTACATCAACTGGATACGTGTACCATTGCTTTTAGATATCACTGCCAACTCAGCTGTTACCATACAGCCTGCACCAAAGGCAGCTGTTAAATCGAATCTAATTGTTGCTCGAGACGTTGCAGGAGATTGGGGTCCGGGTGAAGTTCACCGGCCTCTTGAGCGACGATCGACCGAGGAGCTGCAGGTGGAGGCCGCCGTTGGGTGGAAACATTAACAACCGTGCGACTGGTTTCTCGAGATTTCACGGTCCTCCGGGCAGGTAGTACCCGCGGGACACACGAAAAGATCCCGTGCGGATCGCCACGGACCAGCCCGTCATTGAAACTGATCGTTCCACGCGGGAGGTAAGGGTCCTCGCGTCTTATTCATGAGCGACTACTTCTGGCCAATCATCCCGCATCCTGAATGGGCCACCTGCAGCTACGAAAGACCGCGGATGCATGATAAATTCGGATCGCTCGGCTGGATCGTTACCTAATCCTTTATTGCCGCCGGCTGCACTTGGATCGATCGTGTCCGATACCAAGTCCAGCCTTCGATCACATTCTCCTACTTTGCACTCGATGCTTCGGGTGTTGAGACGAAGACGAATGACTCGGTTCGAGGAGTAGAGGAATAGGAACGTTCACTTATGGACTTATGGGGACGACAGATTGGAAGAAACGTCTCTAAAGTTCTTTATCTCGTAACATGTGATTTCGGTAGGTGATTTTGAAGAAGAAAGATGAACTTATTGATTTTTGTTCGAAGCCTTCCTGGATACTGAGATTTGCGGTGTTTAATTAAAATAGAGACGAGTTACTTACCTACTTGTTAGTCGATGGTATTCTTATCTAGTATCGAAGCAAGTGTCAGACTGTCAGACAATACGATCGAAGAGTGAACCAACTCGATAAGAAGATAAAACGAGATACACTGATAGCCACGAGCTCTTGCAATTATTCGAGCGAGCGATTAACGTGTGTTTTGTAATCTTTACAGGGCTTGGAATTCTTCAAACAGTTCCAGTGCATTTCTTTTCGAATGAACGAAGCGTTCTGCGAAGCCCTGCAAATCAAACGATGGTCTCGTGAAGAGATAGGGGTTGCACAAGGACACTAGAGCACCAAGGCGCTTTAAAGTAGTCTCGTGACACTCGACCCAATTTCGTTCTCCGTCGTATAATTACTAAGCGAGTTAGATGCATCTCACTCTGGCCCCCTCTTCAAAGACAAACGTTTCCGCTCCGACTTTACATCGACCAGTGACGCCACAGTGGATCTTACATCGGCTTGAAAGCAAAAATATACATACATATACGCGCGAGAGACTATTCACACGGCCGAAGTAATTGTAATGAAACACGAAGGAAGTCGGATCAAAGGATTGCAAGCATTCGAGTACGTGCCTGGTGAACTCATTCTCTAAATCCAGTCTCCTATACAGTAATTTCATCAGCAAATTTTTACGACAATTTGTATAGAAAATTCCAATAGACATCTGGTGGTAACATAACATTTCTAATCTCTACTTTCTACGACACAAAGTGCTACGTCGAACCAGACATCTGACGCCACAAACAAGCCACAGACAGGTTCGCTAAACGGTGGCCAAAACTCGTCACCTGAATGGAATTAACGAGATGCTAATTATATTAAACATGCTGCATGAAATTAGAAATTTGTTCGAGCATCTATCCCCTCGTATCCTATCGGCGATCTCGATCGCCACGCACAGCGGAATGCTCGATACGCGCTGTTTTCGCGTATCTCGTTGGACCGTCCGATAAGATCGGGCCAGGAGGCATTCTTTCGCAAAGAGGAGAAATAGGAACGGGGCGAGTATAAGATGGGGAAGGAGAGAACGATCGCGGTCGTCCAAAGACCCATCGATATTCCCGTGCTCTCCGTCTTGTCGTCGCGGTATAAAATACCGGTTGAAAAAGGAACGCTGAATGGCCGATGCCCGACTAAAAACCGGACTTGCTCTCGTTACGCGATGCCAAGGAAACGGACGAAGCAGTTGGCCGCGCGACGGCGCAGGTGGGTTGCCAGATGACCGCCGCGGGAACAGTGAATGAAAGAGCGAAGGTACAGTTTCGACCTGCGTTCGTGGCGTCGAGTCAGCGAGCAGAGAGTAAAGGCGCGACAAGACAAATACGAACGCGCGTACCGAATATCAATTTCGCCTTCTTGTCGCGGGGGACGTGGACGTCTCCCCGCTTCGGTAGCATCTGGCTTATCGCTAGTCTCAGCACACACCCGGTATATGGACGTTTGATTCGTAACAGCAACAGAAATAACTTATTATTCTTTTCGGCCAGATGAATTAGCAAAGTAGCAGGTTGGAATGGAAATGTGATGACTAAACGGAAATGAAGTAGAGAATTTCTTCTGATTTCAAACGATGTTTGTTAAATAAAAATGCAGATTCTTTTAATACGAATACAAATATATTCAAATTTGTTACTGATCGTGCAGGAGTAGATATTTTCTCTTTGAAGATGGAACAAAAAAAATTCCCTGGTTCCGGCCGGGATCGAACTGGCGACCTTCTGCGTGTAAAGCAGACGTGATAACCGCTACACCACGGAACCAGATGTTCCACTGTTTCAGAATATTGGTATATTAGGAAAGTGCAATTATGTATAAGTATTTATACATTTATATGTATAACGTGCTTCGTTGAGAGAATCAATTTGCTGGACAGCTGATGCAATATATGTAGTAAAGCACTGAAAAATAATTATTCCGAGTATTAGAAAGTGAGGAACTCTCAATGGATAAGTTTAGTTCTGAAATACCATCAGATGAGAACATATTGTCACAGACGAGGTATAGGCTTACCCTTCTCTTTCCTTCTTCCCTGAATTTCTTTTAATCGAGTGATTGCCTGTCAGTTCCCTAGATTCTATATCTAAACCTAAGAGATGGATGGAAACAAAGTTCCAAACAAGTTTCCATCCATCTCTTTGGTTTAATAGGCTACAGTTTTCATGTACAGGGGGATCGATGGAACTTTGATTCCATGTATCTCTCTACGGGTCTCCAAGCGCAGCAAACGCTTCATGGTGAAACCTGGCAATCAGTGAGAACCGAGCCAATATTCTAGTTGGATATAAGAATTTCCTTGAGTTGCAATAGTTTGGTAGAATGTAACAATACTTGTAACTTGAAATATTGTTCGAGTGTTCTTACCCAACCCTAGAATACAAGTATAGTGTTAAGATAGAAGGATAAGTGGAACGTGGAATATTTCAGCGAGATGCTGGAACTGATGGGTTTTTAACCATTTTTAAAGTCCTCTCTGCTTCAGCACCTTATTGAAAGTGAGGTATTCCACGTTACACCATCAAAGCATGGCTTCCACAAATAATGTTATTATTTATATAAATTTTTATAAATTTTTATGTTAAATAAATTTGTTTTGCTTTAAATAAACCCGAATATGATAGTAAGGTTCAAAGACGTATGTGTTCTTGTTTTGTTGTGATCCTGCTTTCTCTGTCGATGAACGGAATACGCTTATAAAACGATCTTTAAATTATTACTCTAACAGAATCATTTGTAAATCGCGGGTTTCGAATGACCTACTTTTACCCGTGCTGAATTCTAATTCCTACCACGCGTAGCGTTACAGTCTGTTTGGAGACTTTGCCGGTAACGTTGCGTGTGACGCTAAAATGGTAATGGGATCCTGCGACTCTACAAACCGATGAGAAAAATACATTGCGTGATAGGTCTAGCCTATACTTCTTCGATGGACAAGCCACGAACCGATCGTAAGTAGAGCCGATACCTGCATTCGCGTCGGAATTGCAATCCGGGAAGATGAATACAACTTTTTCGCACCCGTGACGCCACCAGCACACGGGTAATAAAGGCGGTATTATCATGCCCAATTTCTTCATCTCCGACTAAAGCCCCGGTAAGTGAACGACCAATTAGATGCTATTAAGTGACACTCGTCGACCAATCGGGTGCTATCATTTGACAGTTACGTGGAACATAACTCTAATAGCAGATTCGGCAATCTATAGTAGTGCGCACTGAGTGCGAGTCTTCTCCCTTCAAATTGGCTAAAATTCGCACTCAGTGCGCACCATTGCGACCGTCCGAATTTGTTATAACTGAAAGATTATTGAAGGTGAAGAAATCGGCCGTCAGTCGATCTTAAGACGATCTTAAGAATAAGCAACGACTGAGAATACTGTAAGAAAGAAAGAGACAGAAATACGGATAGAAAGAGACAGAAATACGGATAGCAAGAGACAGAAATACGGATAGAAAGAGATAAATAAACAATCAGCTTGGAAAGCAGACGATTTAATGAATGTTTAGGTTATGTTATTTCCGGTTTTGCTCCAAAATGGCTGCGGTTATACCGATAACTCCCTAGAGCGTCATCTTCCCCATTCAATTTCACATGGTACAAACGATTCCTGTAAAGCGAGCTACTCTTTAGATAAAACAGACGAGAATCGCAGTCAATTGATTCGATTTATATAATTGTTTTAGTACTCAAGCGCTTTCCAACGGCGTTATTTTGTACCACTCCTTTTATCGTCGTTCTTCTTATAACAATTGCAATTTGGAAGCTTTTCAAACAAGTTAATTTTAAACTATGCTCTTATTGTTAGATTTTCATATATCACAGACGAGATATAGGATAGACCTATCAAGCAATGCATTTTTCTGTCACCGGTTGGGGGGGTCCTAGCATAGACGAGGTATAGGATAGACCCATCACGCAATGTAATTTTGTGTCACACGCGGGAGGGCTCGCGAGCCCCCTTACCATTTTCATGTCACACCCAACGTTATCGATTCAGTCTAAAATAAGATTGTAACGCTACGCGTGGTAGAAATCAGAATTCAACATGGGTAAAACTTAGATCATTTGAAACCCGCGATTTACAAATGATTCTGTTAGAGAAACAATTGAAAGATCGTTTTATAAACGTATTCCGTGCAACGACAGAGAAAGAAGGATCACAACAACACCAAAACACATACATCTTTTAACCTTGCTGTTCTATTCCAGTTTACTCAAAGGCACGGTTAAACATGTGCAATGCGCGCTACAGAACACCATTACAGGGGTCGATTTTTATGATTCGGCGCGCAACGTAGGATCTCGTACCGTATGAAATTTTGAGTGTTCGGCGCGCAATGCGCGCTGTTGCACATGTTTAACTCCACCTTAACGCAAAACAAATTTATTGAACATAAAAATTTATATAAACAACAACATTATTTGTGGAAGACATGCTTTCATGATGTAACGTGGAATACCTCGCAGGAATATATTTCAATAAGGTGCTGAAGCAGAGAGGACTTTAAAAATTTTCAAAAACCCTCCAGTTCCAGTATTTCGATGAAATATTTCAACATGCACTTATCCTTCTAACTTAACACTATACTCGTGTTCTGGGGGCCGGTAGGAACAAACGAACAAACATTTCAAGTTACATATTTTATTCTTATATTCTACCATAGTATTGCAAGTTAAAGAAATTCTTATATATAATTAGAGTATTTGACAATCGCAGCTAGCAGCTCGGTTTTCACCGATTACCAGGTCTCACCACGAGGAGGTTGCTGCGTTTTGAGACCCGTAGAGAGATAGATGGAATCAAAGTTCCATCGATCTCCCTGTACATGAATCACTTAGCCTACTAAACCAAAGAGATGGATGGAATCAAAGTTCCATCGATCTCCCTGTACATGAATCCCTTAGCCTACTAAACCAAAGAGATGGATGGAAACAAAGTTCCATCGATCCCTTTGGTTTAGATATCGAATCTAGGGCACTGCCAAGCAATCACTCGATTAAAATGAATTCAGCAAAGAAGTAAAGACTACGGGTGAGCATGAAACGAGTATTGGATGGCGCAGTTCCTACCACCCTGCTGTCCGAGTCGAAAGAGAAAAGCGCTCGGCGTCTCCCAAACGATTCCTCTGCACCCAGCGACTCGTCAGGAGCAACACTAGGTGTGACCTGACTCAAGCCGACTAACGAGGAGACTGGGAATCGGACCGGGTGACTTACGTAGGCAATATACCAAAAGGTACACCCCCTATGCCCGAAACTTTTCCCTTTGGACAAGAACACCAAGGGATGAAACTGATCCACCCATACCGATTTCATGCTCAGTCGCTTGCTTCCGGAAACGGAAGCAGCGGCGACCACTTCATCAGAGATGAGGAGCCAACGAAAGGGCAACAAAGCTAATAATATTCTGTGACTACTTGGCAATTTTACATGGGGCCTTAAATACTTCATGCTATAATAAATTAACCTAGGCTTCCTCAGATGTCTTCTTTCACTACCACTGTTCACTATCACTTTTCACTATTTTCTTTTAAATATATTATTTTATTAACCGCCTTCCCCGCGAGAGCGTGGACCTGAAATGCTGAAACAATCAACTATATTATGTTAGTAATAGTGTGGTGGGCTTCAGAGGAAACTAAGAACATACTTATTCGGTTGGTGCCGATCGAGATGATTTGAAATTGTCAGAAGAGCACACACGAGCATGCAGAATCATCGTAGAGATACGTACATGAAGAAGAGCAGGAAATATAAATCCATCGACGAGATGCATGAGAGGGAACAAATCATGTAAAACCATCAAAGGAATGCATCAAATAAAATAAATCATGCAAAACCTTTGAAGAAATGCATCAAATAAAATAAATCATGTAAACCCATCGAAGAAATGCATAAAATAAAATATATCATGTAAACCCATCGAAGAAAATGCAACATGTCAAATAAATCATGTAACCCCATCGAAGAAATGCATAAAATAAAATATATCATGTAAACCCGTCGCAGAAATGCATCATGTAAAATAAATCATGTAAACCCATCGAAAAATGCAAAAAATAAATCATGTAAACGCATCGAAGAAATGCATCGAATAACTTAAATCATTTAAACTCATCGAAAAAATGCATGAAATGGATAGATCATGCAAACCCATCGAAGAAATACACGAAATAGAACGACTCATGCAAAAATCCACGAAGGTATGTATGAAATAGGACAGATAATGAAAAACAATCGAAGAAATCAGTTAAAAAGGAAAAGAAATCGGTTTTGGCCTTGGCAGAATAATAACATTTTGAATGGCTTTTAACGAACCCGAAAATTTCATCGGCACCAACCGAATAAGCTAAGCTAGGTCAGGGGGCCGAGGGGGTGAAAGAAGGATCAAGGGTTGGAACCCTGACCAGGTCCCCAGGAAGTCCATTCCAGGGAGCCGAGGGAGTGTAGAAAGGACCAGGGCTGAAACCCTGACCAGGTCCCCAGGAAGTCCAGTAGGTCCACGTGTCTCGGCAGTTCCAGGGTCCCCGGAGGTCCTCCAGGCCGACGGAGGAGGACCGACGACGACTGAGCACATGGAGCTCCGTGAGCTCCCTATATACACTTCGGGAAACCATGTCCCCCGATCAAAACAAGGTCGACGGTTGATTATAATTGCAAAATCCCACGAATTCTTCGGCAAAAATGGATTTTCTGCTAAAATATCCATTCCAGTGGCTATTGCTATGACAAATAATGTTAACAACATTTGCACTAACCGGCCAGTATAAATTATTATTAACTATGATCGATACAACTCGAGATATCAAGCAATTAGTAACATTTGGCCTTGGATTTGCAAATGATTTTCTACGCCGAATGAATTCTCTTTTATTCTCTATGTTTAATCGTTCGATAAATGAATGTTAATGCTTATACATATCACATACTATTATTTATAATGTATAAATACATTTTAGTTGAACTTGGTGTAAATGAATAGTTGGAGGAATATTTGGAGAAATATAAGTGACATACTTGTTTCTCCCCCTTAGTTACTAACATCGACGAAGTATTCAGTTTCTAAAAAAGTCTTCTAGGTAACGGGTATATTTCAGTGGAATCTTGTTAAAATACCTCCCACATGGTCCAGTAATCGATGAAATTGATGCACGAATCGAGAAATCACGAAATAATATGCACTATGCATGCACACACTTCACTGAACACTGAACCGATGAGTTTCTCAGGGCTAGGCAAAATTTTATTTCGCAATGCGGGTTTGAAAAGTAACTCGATTTGCAGTTGCATCCATACACCCGACAACACTCATGCATCATGCAACTTTCTGCGAGGCTTTTAAGAAATAGATTTTATTGTAAATTTGAATGTCGGCAATAAACTAATATTCGGGGCAAATAGAATCCAATTATTATTACTTCACTAGATTAGTGAAACAATGCATTAGAAACTTGAGGGAATTTTTAATACTTTTCGGTGTACGATACGTGAAAGGTTCTACTGCACTCAATGTACTAATAAACAATGTCATCTTGCAATTTATAGCTTTCACGGGCTTTGAAGAAATACCATTTTTGAGCGCCATACTGTCTTGATCTCCGAAATGGATTTTCGGAGAGAAATCCGCGTGAGTCGTTGACAAATCGAGCCAAAGCATAGCGTAGCAAAAGCCTGCCCTCTATATCAAACACCCACTCTGAACAAGTCACACGTATACAAGCACGTACACACCTTTCCGCATGTCAACACATTTCAGAGTAGTTGCTGAGTTGGACGCTGTTCATGAGTAGATGCCACTACATTCAGTCCTCAAATTATGGGTCGGTAACACAGTTGGGTGGCGACACGAACACCCATAAGGTGATAGGTCTATCCTATACCTCGTCTGTAATATTATTTGTGAAACACATTCTATGTCCAATCTTCCTCATGTGACTGTCCATTTACATAAAATGTCAGCTTTATTAACGAAAGAGTCCGATGCACAAAGTTAACTATACAATAAACTGATTAGTTTTATTAAACGATTGAAATAACTACTTTAACTGAATAATTAAAATTAATTCATATATCTTTGTATAGTGTTAAAACAGTGCAAACATAAATCGAGGCACATATAAACAATTCTTACAAAATCCAATACAAGAATATTCGGTTGTAAGTTAAAGTAAGTGAGCAAGTATGATATTTATTCATTGCGTAATGATATTATTATAAATTACTTTATGATTATATTTCCATTAACCATATAAATTGCAAATAGCTTGAACGAATTAAAAGATATATATATATTACCTAATGTAATTCTTTTTCCTTTATCCTTTAACACATTTTGTAACTTTTGTGTACTTTAAAAACATGATAGGAGAATTATACAGTGTTTATATATATATATATATATATATATATATATATATCAAATGTTGTGTATTCTATGCCGGTATTTTCATTTCATTCTATTGCTTTACCACTTCCGTGATATAAGCAACATTGAATTAAATAATTTTACAAAGAATAGAAATATGCTGACTATAGTTTGAAGTACTTTATAAAACCCCAAAGCACGTGTAGAAACAATTGACGTAACACCCCCCCCCCCCTCCTTTTAGCTCGACGAATCGAGCATGACTGGGAGGAACGATAAATTCTCAATTTATTTCATGCGTAATGTTTACACGATTAACGTATAACATTCGAATTGTTCGTGACGACATGGTAAGACAATCACACAGGTCAGAGACATTCGAGACACTCCAATTATTTATCCGCCAACTGTAACAAAAACGTCTGTGGTAAAACTGCAATTTGTAGCCACCTATTGACAAGCAAGTGAATTAAATACGCCGCAGGGCAAAGCAGCGCGAAACACTAAATTCTACCTTTAAAATTTGAAATTATACTTTATTAATAATTACATTTTCAAAGTTTCAGTTATATGATTAGAAGTAAGATACGCTACAGTTGCTCCTTGTTTCTACGATAAATTCAAATATATTCAACAAACATTTAATTTAAAGAGATAAACTGGTGCACTGTATTCTAATTACGTTATAAATCAATATCATAGCGCATCTGTTTGAAATTCAAGTTACTCAGCATCAAGAAGAAACACAAATTTAAGAACTCTTCAGCCGTTCCGTAAAGTTAAGTTTAAAGAATATACTGCTTCACTCCATACACATACTTCTAATTTACTTGCAAAAAGCGTTACAATTTAACCAGCACTTTGCAATTTTCCTCCGTAAAGCTGCGCGAAGTTCGTGCCTCCTTCGTTTTTAATATGTTGGCTGACCTGTAACTTTCAGTTGCAGTATTACCACCGCTTCAACCCATATTATTCTAAACCTTTTTTTGAAATCATGACATACATGTTGTGTGTACGGATGCACACATGCACGTTCGATCCTGCTCTCACCGATAATAATTGCTCATACATCGCAAACGGTACACATACACGCCCCTAATGATCAGACCTTGCGCGTTTACAGAGCGAAGGACGACAAGCGTGACAGCAGAAAGTAGAGAGAGAAAGAAGCAAGTGGTAAAGTGTTAGTGAGAAAAGGGACGGAAAAGCGGGAGGGGGAGTGAACGGTGTTCCAATAGAAGCGCTGTGGCAGTGGTAGAGGACCGCGGCGGCGGCGGTGATTCAGACCCATTCAGGCTCCTTATCACCTCGAAAAGTCGTGGAGAAGGACCAGGGAGTGATTCGTCGACATCGGGCGTCGATTATATGTACGAGATGTGGTGCCATTGATAAGACTTAGAGCGCCGCGTGGTTCCGCCTCCGCCGTGCCCGAACGCGGCACATCACGGACGTGTGGATAAAGCGGCGCCATATATACACCGATATACAATCGCGATTTTTTCTGTCGCGGCTGCCGAGAGAAGAGAAAAAGGGAGGAGTGGAAACGCCGCGAGAAAGAACGAAAGAGAAATCTGGACGCTAAGGGAGGTCCATGGAGACCGCGGACGGCCGGCGATAAGTGAGAGGGAGAGAGTTAGACAGAGATTCTTGGATGCGGTGCGGTATCGTATCCCTGCACCCGTGCGTGAATCACGCTTTGGAGGCGCTCGCCAGCCCCCCGTTCTCAAGTACACCCCGTGCTCGCGACATTCACCCGATCGAGAACGTAGCGAGTGCCCGTAACTGGGCAAGAGCTTACGCCAGGATTACCGATTACTCTTTCGAGACTGTCACCCACGAGGAGGGGCAGCCCTGCTCCGTTTCATGCCCTCCCGCCGGCGATCGTCGAGTCTCCCCATCCACGCTCGTGACGCAGAGCCGGCGTTAGAAAACCTTCGATCTGACATTGTCTACTGGATCCAGCAAAGGGGCACTGGCTTCTCCTCCGTAATATAAGTAAATGGATCTCAGAGTCTCGTGTCTCGAAACGGACAGCTCTGTGATCTTGTCAACATAAAGGATTCTCTATGTACTGTGATTTAAACACTAAGCCTTCTGAAATCTGTGCGTAACGTAAGCGAGACAACCGTGGCAGGGAGTAATAGAGCCGAAGGAGTTTCTAAGTAAAGGCGCAGAGACGCGGCAACGTAGAATAGACTGGCAACAAAGAGACAAGGGCAAGGGCAACATGTCAGATGAAGAAGATAAACCCCCCGCACCTCCCGTGCGACTTACTTCGAACAGGTAATTTAAGTTGCATGTATAGTACTGTATCCGACGCTCTGCAATTCGTTATTAACGGTAATTCTCGAAGGAAAGTACTTCGCTGTTCGATGTTTGAAATACACGTCGTAGCTGCGATCTACCCATGTGGTATTTAAACTTCAAACCATATACAGTGTATTAAAGTAACTTTTGCGTCATGCTCCGTAAGATGTTAAGAATTAATATGGGGGTATTATGTTGTGCGTTCTTATTACTTTCTTTGCAATATGCAGAGATCTGCGTCCCCTAAAAATAGAAGAACAGACACTAATTTAGTGGTTGCTAAAAATAAAATCCTACAGTTCAGATGCGATGACATTCTGATGTGGGAGACCGTCCTTTTAAGTCTCTATATGTGGCGATGCTGATATACCTTACGAGCAAAATATATAATACACTTTGTTCATAGCGTAACTCTTTATAAATCGTATGCGTTATTATTATATCGATACTTCGTGTGTTTATAGACGCGGAATTTTCCTTATAAGTATAGGTGTACACAGATTAGGCATACCTTTTATCTCTGGTAGTATGTTATCCTAGTTTCTTGAGTAATCAACAGAGAAATTAGTTTGTAGTTGTTATCTATGTAGAAAAACTGCTGGAACTATAGATTCCAACTGAAGGAAATAACAGAACTCAAAATAAAGAGAACGGATCAATTTTAATAGACATACAAATAAATTAATCAGTCTTAGGATGTTCAGGTTTTCGATGAAAAAAAAAATTCTGAATGGTTGTGATACTATCTTGAATTATAATAAATATTTGTCTTATTTGCATTGGAATAAACGTAAGAAGCCATTGGAAAATTAATACAAAGGCAAAAGAAAAAAAGGGGAGAAAGTAAAAGATGTGTTAAAAGTTATGGATTTACCATTGTATAGAAAATTCATTGTTACTCTGAGTTAATCGTGATATTATTAAGATTGGAAGCGAAGTAAACCGTGGGAGGACATACTCCGTTTGAGGTCACTGGTTCTTGACATGGTTAATTGTATCTACAAATAACTTTTGTAGTTTAAAATACTGAGTGTTTTAGAAACGACTAATTTGTGGACCTATATTTATTAGAACTTTTTTGTTATATTAAGTAGTTGCTTAATGATCCTGCATAGATCATGGAAGGTAAATGTACATAGAAGCGATAGGGTCTTTCTATATATTGGATTAATCGTAGATTAAATATGTTCCAGAGGTGAATCAGCACCCAATTTACCAGTGGACATGCGTCCATTGCCTAAAGAACCCGATTCCGATGAACGTAAGAAAAAGACGTTGAAAAGCAAAATGAAGGTAAAAGAGAACAAGGACAAGCCCAACATTAGTTATCCCACTAATTTTGAACATACGGTACATGTTGGGTTCGACGCAGTTACTGGTGAATTTACGGTAAGTTTTATGTTGTTCGCAATTTGTTACTATTGTTCAAAGTGCACTCGCTTCCTGCTTCGCTATTATACAACGGTACGGAGTATCCAAATAAACATTATGGAATGCAGGAATAAAGAATTCTTTTGCTCCAATACATTACTGGTTGCGCCATCCATCCCGAATCTCGTAGAATTAATTGATTTACTAAAGAAATGTCTGTTCGCAGATTATAGCACACCTTTAATATGTGTCATAATCTAAATTAAAACTTCCAGCAGTTGTCATCTTTTGTAACGCATAATATTTATTCCATAAAGGGTTGAGAAACGAAAATAGAATAAATTGTAGTGGCAGGAAATTCGTAATGATCGATGACTCGTGAAATACGTAAAGTTATACAGACAGCTAGTAATGTATTAGTAAACAGTAATGTCAAGAACTTATCGTTTATAAGAAACATATGATTCAGATGGATTTTCCGTACCTGAAAGAAGTTAAATTTTCATCACTTGTTCACACGTGTATGGACATTGTGGAAAAGTAATTTGGTAATTTGTCTGATGCTTCTTATACCTATTATTTTTTCACATGAAAAACTAACTAGACACGTATTTCTTTCAAGCTGCCAATAAAAGTAAGTAACTTCAAATGACCACAGAAATAGTTTGCCTGTATTGTTTATTATACATACACTTGATTTAACTGTTTGTTTTCGTTGCGATTAACAGAATATTCAGTTGTTGTCCTTTCGTTTGATATTTAGGGTTTATTATAGACTTTATTATAGACTACAGGCATAGCTGCTTCAGTAGACTAATACACGCTTTAGTCAACGTTGCATTCGATATTATTGCTTTCTTGCAAAATGAAATTTAACATTGGTTCGAGTGCTTATAAGGTCATACTATTTCTTCCGCCTAGCAGATTGGATTCACAAATATTTTACATTTGCACGACGCTCTCTTAGTTTCCGAAACTTTGAGACTCATATCCCCTTGAATCATGTGTCCTGTATTACTTATTTCGCCCCTGAATTCGTATAAACGGCATTAATGACGTTTGTTTTGAAACATCATTTCTTATCCTAGGGAATGCCGGAAGCTTGGGCACGGCTACTTATGTCTAGCAACATAAGTAAACAAGAACAGAAGAAAAATCCACAAGCCGTATTAGATGTTTTGAACTGGTATGACAGTAGCAGTAAAGAAACAAAGGGTTCGAAATATATGACAACTACAAAAATGGTTGGGGTTGTTGGTAAGTTCATCACACATCGTTAATTCGCATCGTAATTCATTACGCGTACATTTGTAGATTAACAATATCAAATGTTATCTTTCAGCTCCCATCGAAAGAGCAAGTAGTCCCAGAAGCATGGGCATAGGCATTGGGACTGGAGTAGGGAATATCCGTGGTCAAGCAATGTCACAAGCTTCTGGAAGCTCTCATTCCCAACATTCGCTCAGCAGGTGAGTCATTTACACTTTTTGACTTGTGCTCGTTGCGTGTGTCTTTCAATATTCGCTGAGAAACAATAACATTACAGAGTAAGTAGCAGTAGTCCAAGCAGTACACCGACAGACGCTTGTGCAACCAGTTCTGAACAGGAAGACGAGCCACCACCACCGCCAATCTCTGCTAGACCGGAACGAACAAAATCAATCGTGAGTAATACCCCTTGTACGATAGACTGCGGAACTTTCGTTACTCGTGTGCGTTAAAAAAAAAATACAATTGTTTATAACAGTATACGAAGCCCATCGAAGAAGAAACACCACCGTCGTTAACTACTACGTTAGGTTCACCTCAACGAAATGGCACGCCGCAGCAATCGCATCAATCGCAGCTGGACAGGAACAAGAATCAAGCGGCTCCCACATCAACGACAACTGATCAAACAAGACCAGCGCAGAGTGATAAAGCCAGGAAGAAAAAGATGTCGGACGACGAAATATTAGAGAAACTAAGAACAATCGTAAGTGTAGGGGATCCTAATAGAAAGTACACGAAAATGGAAAAGATAGGGCAAGGGTAAGTTATAAAATCACAAACCTTGTTTAAGAAAACACCCTTGGGATATATAAACACTTTTATCCGTTCACGTTTTAGTGCTTCGGGAACGGTGTACACGGCAATCGAGACATCAACAGGGATGGAAGTCGCGATAAAACAAATGAATCTTTCGCAACAACCAAAGAAAGAGTTGATAATAAACGAGATATTAGTTATGCGGGAGAACAAGCATCCGAATGTTGTAAATTACTTGGATAGTTACCTTGTAGGAGAAGAATTGTGGGTAGTTATGGAATATTTGCCTGGTGGTAGTTTGACAGATGTTGTAACTGAAACTTGTATGGATGAGGGTCAAATAGCAGCAGTGTGTAGAGAAGTCTTACAAGCTTTGGAGTTCCTGCATTGTAATCAAGTTATACACAGAGATATTAAATCTGATAATATACTGCTTGGATTAGACGGTGGAGTGAAGCTAACAGATTTTGGATTTTGTGCGCAAATCTCGCCAGAACAGAGTAAACGAACTACTATGGTCGGTACACCATATTGGATGGCACCGGAAGTAGTTACAAGAAAACAATATGGTCCAAAGGTACGCGTATCTCCCAGGATAAGCGTGGAACGTATATGTAGTGCGTACGTCACTTGCCGTTAATTGTGCGATTTATGTGTAAATTGAAACCCACAGGTTGATATTTGGTCGTTGGGTATTATGGCTATTGAAATGATAGAGGGAGAGCCGCCGTATTTGAACGAGAATCCACTGAGAGCATTATATTTGATCGCAACAAATGGGAAGCCAGAAATTAAGGAGAAAGATAAACTATCGGGAATTTTCCAAGATTTCTTAGATCAGTGTTTAGAAGTCGAAGTGGAGAAACGATCGGCGGCTTCGGAACTACTCAAGGTAATTTTAATATACATATAACGCTAGAAAAGTACGAGATAGATTCTCGGCGTGTTAGGTCTGTGTCGGAGAATGAAAGGAATTTTAATGACACTTAATGACTTTTATGGTAAATTGCAGCACCCTTTTCTGAAACTAGCAAGGCCACTTGCTTCTTTAACACCTTTAATAATGGCAGCAAAGGAGGCCGCTAAAGGTCATTAAAAGAGTGGTGTTTGTGGTTGCGCAACATGATCACAAAAGAATAAGAAATAATTTTGCAAGAAAATAATGAATCACCCTCCCAAAACGGAACGGCACAATAATTCAATAATATATAATAAATAATGAATAAACATATATAAATATATAAACATATATATGTGTATATATATATTCATTCATATATACATATATATATAGATCATAGATAGATAGAACTTATCCGATACCTTTGAGAAGTATCGAGAAATGGTTTCAAAGTTTTTAAATGGCTCGATTCTCGCATGTTGCGAGGAAACAAAGTTAAATCAGAAGAACTGTGAACGATCTGACGGCAGAAATCTTGCATTCCTCGATAAATTTTTATTGGTCCCGAAGAGCTCGCTATGTCTTATTTAAATAGTTTTCAAAGAGATGAGTAAATTGTACGAGTGGGTCGTTGCCTGAAGAGCTCTTCTGCCAATATCGAATTGCTACCGAGGATTTCCAAGCGACTGTCAGTTATTTTCTAAAGATATAAAGCTAGTATTACTGACTCTAAAATTGAAGAATCAGAGTTAGCTACAAACATACATTATTTATAGCGAAAACCTTATTAGATAATACCATAAACAAATGTGAACAAGTACATAGGACCTATTCTAATACATTATTATGGTTTGACAAGAAATCGTAGAAAAAGAAAATTGGTCTTCGTGTCAGACTTATATTTTTTGAACGAAGTTAACGGAGAGCAGAGCAATATGTTTTCAATCTTTGGTCTGTCAGTACGACGTAGATATATATATATATATATATATATTTATATATATATTGCCTAACTTGTTTTAAACGTTCTCAAGAGTCGCGTTCTTGTCACATGGATGTTAGGGGACTTCATTATGTTGTATTCAGTTAAAGTTTTTAATAGATCCTTTTTAAATATTCAGACATTGCAATGTTTGCATTACGTTAATGTGTATATAGTGCAGAAAATTGATTTCACGTATAGCGAACTTTATGATCAATTTAATGCGTGCGAGTCTAATTTAAAAGCTATTCATTTGTAACTGTAAGATAAAAGATAAGTACGTTTTCTCATTTGCGTGGCTGATGAGACACGTCGAGACATTGGCCCTGTCACTAAAATATATTAGCTATAAGAAGAACATCTTTCTATGGACGAGGGATGTCCAGTTACGTGTGTTCTCCGATACAGGTCAAGCATAGCGTGTCTTCGACGTGTCTCGCGAACAGTGAACGGATGATCGACGAAATTTTAAAACAAGGTTCAGATATAGGAGCATTTCGTGACACTATAAAGTGCCTGTCTTGTCATGTTTAGAGACGTGAAAAAACTCGCGCTAGATTCCTTCTAATCTTGAACCATCGATGGAATAATTTAATATTTTGTTTAAAGCTAGCAGGAAACAAAGCATACAAGATGCTACATACAATTCAACACAGAGAGAGAGAGAAAAAAAGAGAGAAAGAGAGAGAGAGAAAGTATACATAAATTTACGTTAACGATTGTATAAGACAAGATTTCTATATGGTTGTACTACATTAAACCTAATAATTAATGTCTTTCCTAATTATATTATACCTTAAACATATTGTATTACTGAGAACAAAACGTTGAACACTTTAGTTTAAGGAGTACAGACTTTCAGACTTGTCATTTTTATTCTTTCGCATCTTTATTGTACGTGAGAGTTTATCGCAAAGTACTGCTAACGGATGCCACGTGAAAATATAATAGGTATCCAAGAAGTTAACGATATATTGCATAGGAAACGAAAATAAGAAAACGAAGGAAAATATACATTATTTGGTAAAGAAAATTGTAAATGAAATAATGTATTCATTATTTACTAAGTTTATTGTTTTCGTAATACTATTATTAAAAAGCCTGATTAGTTCTCTTTTTTTTTTCTTCTTTTTTTTATAATAATTATACTTGATCTAATTATACTTGACAGACGAAGCAGCTCAGTTTGTATCGCGCTTACGCCTGAATTAGGAGCTGCATGCTGAAGGGTAAATGTGTTTACCTGTGAAGAATCAGGGACTACTATACTTATATAATTGTATAAAATTTAACTCAGTATTTCGTGAAAATGAGCTGTTGCATTATTCCGCTTCAGCATGCACTCTAAACTATTCAGGTGTTGTGAGCAACGTTAGAAGGTATAGAGAACAAAATAACTGTGCACGTCTAGTATTAATGAAAATGCGTTTATGTAAGGGAAATGTGCGATCCAGGGTCAAAATTGACGTTAACTCGATCAGAGATTCTGAAACGAGGTCCTGCATTTTCACAAATGTCTTTAGAAAAGAATCAACGTCCATTTTACGTAACTACATTATCGCGGCAGTTATTTAAGCAATATTTTAGCTACAGCAGCTATTTATAAGATTTATTTTTACTCGCAAGTCGGGTGAAGTTGAATGCAAAGTGTTTACTTGTCCATATTTTGAGATGTTAACTATGAACATCATAGGCAATGATCGGGCGTGCAAATGTTCCGGGATGAGGATTCGTTGTTCGTCAAATAAAACAGAAGTACAAAAGCTGTATCAGTATGCCTTGCTGTAATAAAACTAAGCGCTGTTTGCAAAATCGAAGCAATCGTTATTATTTTAAGGGGTCATTCTGGTAATCACGCCGCAAAATTCAGGTTTTTTTTCTTAGTGAATGCAATGAATAACAATGTCAAACTTTTTTTTCATATATTAAGTTACATATAATGTATACGGAACAATTTTTTAAATACACTTTTAATTGTGTTTTTCAATGTTATCTGGAGTTACAAATCGCGCCTTTGAAAAGACGGCGGGAGTGATTTTAGCTCACAGACTCATCTGAAACAAAAAAACCAAACTGATTCTTAATCATTATGAGTACCGCTATCGCAGGTGCCAGAATTAGCCTCGTAAGTCAAAATTTAACAGAATTGCACGCATTTAAACTTCAAGTATCGAAATTTTCCATTTTACTTGAAGTTTAAATGCGCGCAATTTTGTTAAATTTTGACTTGCGTGGCTAATTCTGGCACCTGCGATAGCGGTACTCATAATGATTAAGAATCAGTTTGGTTTTTTTGTTTCAGATGAGTCTATGAGCTGAAATCACTCCCGCCGTCTTTTCAAAGGCGCGATTAACTCCAGATAACATCGAAAAACACAATTAAAAGTGTATTTAAAAAATTGTTCCGTATACATTATAAGTAACCTAATAAATGAAAAAAAAAAGTTTGACATTGTTATTCATTGCATTCACTGAGAAAAAAACCTGAATTTTGCTGCGTGATTACCAGAATGACTCCTTAATACCGAAGGGCGCATCGTAATGAATACACCGCACCAAATGAAACTCTCGATATAAAATGTGGACAAGTGAACATTTTTCTCTTTGCATCTACGTAACACTCTACTACCGTTCCAAGTGCATTTATGTACTTCCGTAAGAAACGTATTATTGTCAGTTTAGAACTGTAAAAAATAGGTTCCTACACAGATCAGGTTAAGTATGTATACGCATCTTTTTCAACAATTTTTTTACGATGTTTTTGAAAATGCTTTGCGATCTCAATAAAAAAAAAGAAAGAAATCAGGCCTAGTGACGAAGCCGTTACATTATTTACATATTTTATTACAGTTTTCAGCTTCCGATTTTTAATAAAAATTTTCCATTTTAAGCTGTATCTCTTTGTATAAAATTGGTATTTATTGTCGCAGGGGAATGTTTAGTGAAAATCTGGTTTCTCAGGAAAGCTAATATTTAACTTAACAGTGTCGAATTTAACGAAGCGGAGGAAAGCAGAAAATGGATAATGAATTATTGTAAAAATAATGCCTAGAATTTGCGTATATATTGTACTGTAACACCTCTTAGTTTGTTTTGAAACGTTACAATATAAGGAAACATTTTATAACAAAAAAAAACCTGTTCTTCCAATGAGATCCTTCCTCCCACTGTAATACCAATTGTTAAATGGGATTTTATAAACAAATTGAAGTTTGCGTAAACTTAACGCAGAAGTCACATTTCTTTTTCTTCTTAAAGATGAAGGGTTATATACAAGAAACAGATACAATACCTTGTTATATCAAGACAAATAAATAGTAACCATTATTTACATATTACGCCCATTATGTGTAACAATGAAAAAATAATAGAATGTTTTTATAAATTATTTCTTGTACATTTTACATTACTTTGTTAGCTCTTACATTTTATACACGCTAAATGTAGCATCTTATATCCATTTAGAGTGTATTTACAGAATTGCAGCTATCCTAAAAGATTACAATATTGCAAAAAATCAACACGACATTCTTTATCGCTATATTATATGTAAATACACGTAGTTGGTCTGAAACAGGAAATCTATGCGTCGTAACAAATGGAAATAAGCCTGCAGTCGATGGCGCTTTTACAGGAAAATTCTTCGCAGTAAATATAGAATATTCGTTCAAATATTGGCAATGATATCTAACGTAAGAATATTTGCCGCTATTATTATTCGCACTTCTTCGAACGAGTAACAAAATTCTAAGTTACGGTAGCAAGTTACAATGTATATTACCATACGGAGTTAGCGTTTGTTAAAAAATATAAACATTTCTCGGTACAACTTAAATCACTTTCTAAACTTCTCGCGTGTCTTACCAAAAACTTGGTTCCTGCTAGTTTCATGATGTCGTCTCCTTCTCCTCCCCCGCTGGATGGAAGGTAATGGACGCGGAGTTGATGCAGAAGCGCTTCCGCGTGGGCTTCGGGCCGTCGTTGAACACGTGTCCCAAATGTGAGCCGCACTTCGAACAGGTCACTTCGGTCCGCACCATATCTGGGTTTGCGATCAGCAGTAGTAGATTTCCACCAACTGTGCGTCAATTGTAGACGCAGTTTTCGTGTGTCAATGGTGAGAGTGAAGTGGTGGTAGCGGAGCGATAGGAATACAAAGGAAATAGAATAATAGAGTGTGATTAAACGCAGACCGACACCTTTCTCTGTGCACTGTTTAAACGCTATCCAGTAATAGCAGCACCAAAAGAAGTGAACGAAGTTAATAGAAGCGGTAGTTTAATTGCGCTAAGTATTAGAAGCTCCGATCTAAAGAACATTATTAAAGGAACTAAAAAGTCCAAAGGAAAATCAGCCCTTCGGCAATTATGACTTTCAAATAATATATAAAAGTAAAGGAGATAGCTACACGTTCTGATTAATACCAGTAATTTTGTTCCTCGCTTTGTTCATCCATCGCAGATCACTCCAAATTCCCTCTCCATATCTAATCACTGTTTTCTTAACGAATGCCAGAGTGCAAACATTTATTGGCATCTTGAACAATATTTATCTACTTAATCACATACTTTGGCATTATTCGACAAAGTATCTTCGAATAATCAACATGTTTAAAAATATAATAATAATCTCTCTTATACCGCAAGTAATATACTGTTTTAATTATTGTATATTCTTGAAGATAACATATCCAACAAAGATATTCGATAAGCTAAACACATTCGTTACTCAGTAACCGGTAAAAAAAATTAATTTCGAACAGAAAATGTAACTCGCTAACTCAAAATTTAAAATATATTAAAATTCTTTCAAGTTTCAAACAATTCCTTTTATGCTATTTTATATATTTCGGAATATCCATAATCTACACAAAACGTGACTTTAAATCCCAAATTATAAAAGTAGTAGCCTCATTAAAGTCATGACATTATACGAAGCAGAAGCTACATGTTAAAAACTACCGTACGATAAAACGGAAAGAAATGTTAATCTTTTGTCTTCTATACATGAAAGAGAGAAATTATTTTTAATGTACAGTAATGATCTTAGTTTCGTATAACAGATGACGTAAGTCTAATACAATCACACTCTAAGCATTTTAACATGCAAGGTAGAGGATACGAGGAATATTGTCTTCCATATATGCAAGGAGGTTCCGTTAGTAGTGCCCAAGATATCTCTTGCAAATCAGAAGTATACGATTATCGAAACATTCCTCTCTTACTGTTCTCGTACACTTATTATTTACAAAAGCCATACAGGCCGCTAATAACACGAACGTCCTATACAATAATAAAAATATCATGTAATTATAGTGCACATTTATGTAGTTAGATTGTATCCGAGATAAAACGTTCATAACATTAACAAAGTTAATAAAATTCTTATGTAGCAATGATGTTTATCATGAGGAACAATTTTAACAGCTGTAAATATTCAGTAAATGTAATAAAAGTCAAATAAAATTAAATAATATATAAATTGCGGAAGACTCAGGAATGACAGAACTGAATGTTTGGGAAAGGTTTTTGTGATCGTATGAATAGTAAGGTGAAGAGTGAAGAGTATTTAGAAAATAGTAAACGGATAAAACTCCAACGTTCGTGTCTTCCAATTACTACTCCGTACAAAGTAAAATTTACGCTGCGGAGTTTTCCGTATACCATTTAAGCAGATACTTTTAATGAATGTAAAATTATACAAGTAATGAATACTGTGTTATTGTACTAAAAATTCGAGCATAATTCTAGAAAAAAATTATTCAACGTAATCCATATATTCCTTTACCGTGAGTGGTATCTTTGGTTAATTTCACTCGTCCCTGATCCAATACTTCGTTGAATGCAGGCCAACCGCAGCCACTGTCGTACTTTGTATCGGAGGAGAATAATTCTTGGTCACAAACTAGACACGTGTACGTGCCTTTTTCGTACACCTTGTTGTAGCAACCAGTAAAGGGCCTGCGTAAAGAAACAGAAATCGGAGGAAGTAGCTCGAACCGAGTAGGAAGTTAATTATGAACATGTATACTTTATTTTTAAACCACTCGGTCATGACGCAAAGTCAAGCCAACACATGCTCTTGAAAAAGTTATTTTGGTCGCGCGTCGCCTAAAACTACATCGGTTTCCACCATATGGAAAATATTTTTGGACAATTGCACCACAAATGCTGTAATTCACTTCAAGCTATGTGGCCAGGATTTAGATAACATTATAATATCGATAGTATAGAAATGAGAGGCGAATAAAATTCGGTAAAATGCACCAGCTAATTATAATTTACGATCACACGCGTACGAAAATAAATGATGAATAAGTTCTACGTGATGTATTAGTGAAACACACAATCGGCATTTCATCTTTCCTTGAAAATTCCAAGTTTCATAATTAACGGCAATGCGTTCGTTATGCGTACAGAATTATACAGAGTTCATTACGAATGGAAATTTTGTGCCGCCATAAATTATTTTTCTGTACGAGGACTATGTAGTATCGTACACAAAGCGAGAACGATTTGATGTACGCCTAAATGGTTCGTTCGATGGTGAGAAAATTAAATTCACGTCACGCATACCTTTCAGTGCCCTTTTCCTGTGTGACGTGCCATTGTATTGGCGTCAAACGCTTCTTTAACTCCTCTTTGTCGATTTCTACCGTCATTCTTCTAGTCGTGCCTTAGAACAGCAAGTTAAAAAGAACGTGGAATCAAATACCCGATTCCGATAACATGAAAAACAACACGGACCGACTTGCCGCGCTTTCCTCGCAACTATGCAACTATACGGCAAAGAGAACAGAAGCGGCACTGCCGCCTGTTCCTTTGAGGCATGCATGATCAGATTTCGTGACCTTGAGCCAGCCAATCAGCTTCTTCGGCCAACAAATTTGATAATTATGCATTTGTAATAACACGCGGATTCTACTCTATAAAATAAAATTAGGCAACACGCGAACGGGATAGCAACATTTTTACCGACAATATTCTTTAAAAAATGTAAATAAAAAGGGATACGTAAATAATATGAATGTTCGAAGCACGAGTCCATTAATACTAAATATATATCTATCAGTTATCGAACACTTGAGTGTTCGGTGTAATAAAAAAATGAGGAATCCTATCGCGTATCGACAATCACTAATTAGCATACAGATATGAAACACTTTTGTAAGAAAATTCTTGTTAATTGGTATGTCGTGTATATAATAAGTATTGCGTGTTTAAAAGAAGAACTGCAAACCGTGCAAAATATGCCGGTCACACTTTCTATACCCATCAGTCATAATGATAAATGTATTATTATGATACATTACACTTTAATTTATGAACAGAATTATTCAGACTATTTTTACGGAATATAATATTTTTTCTTTTTTGAAGGCTTTAGTGTTTTTATTTACGTTAAAGTTCGTATTTCTTTTGACATAAAATAGTAAGTAGAAATAATTGTACTAAATAGCGAGTAATTGAGGATGCTGTACGAATAGAGCTTTCGAAACTTTCCAATTCGTACTAGTAGAGTTAGACAGTTATTGTACAGCTAGATGAAATTAATAATTGTAAGTTGCAAAGATTAACTGGTAAACGATGTTGATAATTCAGGTTTCGACTATACCATCATGCGCTATATAGATAAAAAATCGAATAAATTATTTTCAGTCATAACAGGTTTATGAACAGAAAAATAATTAGATATCTACACAATGCAACGCATGTAACACACGATTTTACGATAATTTCAAATACCAGAAATACGGACGGATTTTTCAAATGATACGGAATCTGTTATGGCGCTATTAGGGATAAGTTAGGACAAGTAAACAGTGACAGAGTATGCAAGCAGATGATTTCGGAACGCAGACGTGAAGAATTTATTAAACTATTAGAAACCCACCTCTACGTCTTAAAACATAATGCAACATATTAAAATTACAATCACCATCTGCATTGCCTTTTTTATAAAGACTAACCTTGTATCAATAAACCAATTCATCCTAACCAACGTTTGAGGTTGCGGTGCAATACAAACCTCTTTGAAGAATTGAATTCGTTGTAAGTATCGTCGACTGTCGCAAACGAATCGACAGATTTCTATAAACGGTGTACATTATCGACATATTCGACACTTTTAATAGTAACTGTGTAATGGCCCTTGTAACAGCGTTTAGAAATTATTTTTAACCGAAGACTCGTCCAATTGACAGAGCATTGCATACAGTGTTTTCCTGGTTTTTACATTGTGTATACACAATTGCATATTTGTAATTTGGTAATAGTGAGCAATTTGGTCGGTATCTCCGATATTTTTTATACTTCAATACTTTGGCAAGGCTATTTGAAAAGGCAAAATATGATTTAAAAAATGTCGCAAATAATCATACATGCTTTTAATTTTAGATTAAAACTAAACCTAAACCTAACCCAAGCCGCATGTTAAATTTTGTCATTTGTATGTTGCATTTCGCGATTAAATATGAAAAGCCGTTATCGAACACAAATAGACGACTATAAAATTCCATTTTTTGTATTTGTTATTTTTGTTATTCGAGTATTTTATTAATAAATATTAAATTAAACTTTTTTTCAACTGTTTACCGTTTACCTTCCTTCGCTTAATTTGCATTTACATAGTAGTTAGTTTCAATTTTAATCTAAACTCAAAAGTACTTACAATAATTGCGACATTTATTCGAATAATATTTTCCCTTTTGAAGAAGTCGTTTTCAACATATTAAATACGAAAAAAATCGGAGGTATTGACCAAATTGCTCGCTATTCCAAAATACGAATTAACTCCATCGAATTTATCATTTTCCCTAAATTCCTCTGTACACATTTGCAAAATAAAGACGGAGCCGGCCGGAGCCATGTCAAAATTAGGCGCGATGCCTCTTTTTCGAACACACCGCTGTTCGTACTTTGTAACCAATGGTAATGCCTTGCGTGCAAAGTGGCTGTGTTCTTTTTCTGCAGCGGCCTCGACGCGGCAAATCTCGGCGTCGGACGTGGATCTACGCGATTTTTGGCGCAACTTCCAATAAATATGTTGTGCTAGTGCCGTGAACGCTAAGAACGATGAGCTTCTCTAGCGATGAAGTGAATTTCTTGGTTTACCGATACCTTCAAGAATCCGGTACGGTGTTTGAAGTATTTCCTAACCTCTTTTCAGAAAAACTCACAGCAACGTTTGAATTCCTATTGTTTATACACGACCATTTCTTACATAATGCATACATTTTTGTTATAGGATTTGTCGCAATTAGTAAAGTGCTTATTATTTCGTGATTCATTAAGGTGTATAGGTTAAGTCTTACGAGGATAGCGAATTGTTTAGATGCACCTACCTCACAGTTTATCCATGATTTCGTTATTGTATCGTAAATTTCTCAAGATCCTCCCTGAAATTAGTATTCACGCATTCTTTCTGTTATAGGATTTCAGCATTCTGCGTATACATTTGGTATAGAATCGCATATATCGCAAAGTAATATAAACGGAGCCTTAGTACCACCAGCAGCGCTTTTGTCGATTCTTCAGAAAGGGCTACAGTATACAGAGGCTGAAATATCCATAGGCGAAGATGGCACTGAGCAGAGAATGGTGGAATCCTTGTCCCTTATAGATGCTGTCATGCCAGATGTGGTCGCATCCAGGCAGAATCAAATTAATCAGCAGAAACAACAGGTGAAGACTGAAGTGCAGGATACAAATGGTGGAGAAGGTAATTCGACCTGTTACATTAATTCGTTCTTTTCCCGTTAATTCGATATCCTGGTACACCCTGGTTTATGAAACTGTATGCATTTTGTAGACCTCTTTATCACACCAGGTAAATTAAAGGACTGCTATAGTTTTTGGACTTGTTGGGAGCTGATATTTTTTATTACATCAGTTGCATTAAAGTATAGGATTTGGTAGTTTTCATTGGAGAGTTAAAGAATACACTTTTTTGTTTTGTTTTGCTGAAACGTGCACTGAGATAGTAAAAATAAGGCTCAATGTTAAAGACGCAACATGTCCGTGAACTAGGAGCAAACAATACAGTAATGTCTCTGAAAGTGCAACTGGATTGGGACGCACTTCCTCGCCTATAATTGCTCGAGTTTGGATCACGCTGGACTTCATATTTATTCCAATAGTCGAGAGGGACTGAAGTTTATATAATTTTTATTTTATAGCATTCTAAAGATTGTTAATGAATTGGCGAGATCTTTCTGATCGAAATGAGTCCAAATACGGTACAAATCAGACTAATTTAGGATTATTAATAATTAGAAACGAATGCACTCTAAGGCAGCATCGTAAACAATCCTAGAAATCCTCCGATTTATGCCGCACTTGGGCTCATTTTGACCAGAAAGATCTCGTCACTCCGTTAAGGATCCTTCCACTGTGATAAAACTCAAACTATAGAAATTTCATTTTTCATAGACCAGAGCGCTGACTTAGCATTTGCCGAATTGAATGTCACATGCTGGTGGGTTCGGCGACTCGTTCGCACAGGCAGATTCCAATAAATAGGAATAAGCAAAGTCTCGTTACACGCAGTACTTTGAGCTGCGTTTTGATAGATATTGCTCTATTATCACTGTACAGCGTGGGGACAAACTTCTCTGTGCAGCGAGAAATCGAAAGTATAAAATAACTTTAGCTCGTCTGAGCCGTTGATCCTCGAAAAGCTTTTTGGCAAGTCATTGTGAATTTTAAATTCTCTTACTTTGCGGCTTTAATATTATTCGATAAATAAATATCAAGGCGCATCAGATTCGAACTACTTGCTGGCTGATTTATCTTTCTACCACGGTGAACTTAGCATTAGAGTCATGTAGTAACTAAATTTCTTACGTCTCTATTGAAACGTAATAGAGCACTGTCACATTCTAAAATAAGTTATCTGGCTTTTGTACTCTGTGTGAAAAGCTTGTACAGAAAGTTTATTCCGAACTTTTATTTCATCTTTTCACAGGAATTCGTCCCTGTTCGTGTGTTACAACTTACACCCTATGTTTAATTTGATCGATCTGTTTACAGTGGTTACTTCCAACGAAGGTGTAGGGACAAATGATAGAGGAGGAGATAGAACAGAAATGGAGGTGGACGAACAGCAACAAGGCACTGGCGCAGGGACTAACGCCAGCGCCGTTGAAATTCCAGCGAGTAAAGCTACAAAGTTACAAGGCCACGAATCAGAAGTTTTCATATGCGCGTGGAATCCAACGACGGACCTTTTGGCGTCTGGTTCGGGAGATAGCACGGCCCGTATTTGGGACATGTCCGACAACTCTCAAGCTCCGAACCAGCTTGTTCTTCGTCATTGCATACAGAAGGGTGGCACCGAAGTACCGAGCAACAAAGACGTTACTTCGTTAGACTGGAAGGTACAATAGCTGGTTCACCTATACGTATACGATTCTAGTGGGAAAAACGGTGATATGTTGTCCTCCTTTCTAGTGCGACGGTACCTTACTAGCAACGGGAAGTTACGATGGCTATGCACGAATTTGGACAACAGCTGGCAAATTAGCTTCTACTTTAGGTCAACACAAAGGTCCAATTTTTGCATTAAAGTGGAACAAACGTGGAAACTATATATTGAGTGCCGGTGTTGATAAAACAACGATCATATGGGACGCAGAGAGTGGACAGTGTACGCAGCAGTTTAGTTTTCATTGTGCACCTGCCTTGGATGTTGATTGGCAATCGAATACCTCATTCGCTAGTTGCTCCACGGATCAGTGTATTCACGTGTGCAAACTTAATTTTGACAAACCGATCAAGAGCTTCCAAGGGCACACGGTAAGTAGACGAGAATAATCTATGAAATATTCGTTTGTCGAAGGCAGGCTTGGGAATTAAGTGAACGCCGCGGCCGATTTTCAAAGGCAACACCTCCTTTCTCCCGCGCGTATCTTGGTCCCCGCGGCGGCCAAGGTGCTTGGAGCACCTCAGGCCTGTACCATATGAACCGAGCGTGGCGCATTGACAAAACAAAAACGCATCGACAATCGTACTCTCTGGGACGATGTGGAAACCTATTGATACTGTTACCTTTTGTGTTTGGCATAACGAAACTTTAATGTAACACGGAAAGAACGGAACATAAACGAGAACAGTAAGAACGGAATATAATCTCTAATATACAGCAATGGAAGTATCGGTATGTTTATTCGCAATGACGTCTGATTCACGAATCAGCTTAACAGGCGATCGATCCGATCGTCTTCTTCTCGCTTGTCTTCTTGTCCCGGTCGCGAGCACCAGCGGGCCATGGATTCCCATCCATAGGGTGCTCGCAACAATACAATGTCGCCGATACGCCACGCACCGTTCACGTGGTGTGGGCCTGAGACGCTCCAAGGTGGGCCGCCGCGGGGACCAAAACGCGCGGTGGGAGAAAGGAGGCGTTGCCTCTGAAAATCGGTCGCCGCGTTCATTTAATTCCCAAGCCTGGTCTAAGGAAGTAATATGTTCGCTTTCTTTGTTAATCGTAGAACGAAGTTAACGCTATTAAATGGGACCCACAAGGGAATTTATTGGCTAGTTGTTCGGATGATATGAGCCTTAAAATTTGGTCCATGAAACAAGATACGTGGGTGCACGATCTCCAAGCTCACAGCAAAGAAATATACACAATTAAATGGTCGCCCACTGGACCTGGGACTCACAATCCAAACATGAACTTAACTTTAGCTAGTGCATCATTCGACTCGACAGTAAGGTTATGGGATGTAGAGCGAGGTGCATGTATACACACACTCACGAAACATACAGAACCAGTGTACAGCGTAGCATTTAGTCCGGATGGTAAATTTCTTGCTAGCGGAAGTTTTGACAAATGTGTTCATATTTGGTCCACGCAGGTAAGACAGTCATTTGTATATTACTTTGTCACTTTCCAAATAACTTGACGAGTATCTTACCTTACATTTAATTGCGCAGAGTGGTCAACTGGTGCACAGTTACAGAGGTACGGGTGGAATTTTTGAAGTGTGTTGGAACAGTAGAGGGGATAAGGTTGGTGCTTCTGCATCCGATGGCAGCGTGTTTGTTCTTGACCTTCGTAAACTGTGATCGCAATCGTATAGTAGACTATATCTCATTTCGCAAATTTATTACGGTTCCAAGTTACCTTCAGTACGTCTCGTTCTACCACGGTTCATCTTTCTGTTTCTCAAAATACCAGCCATGTTTTACACTTGCCTGAACTATTTGTGCTTGTTGAACATAGTTTGAAAGAGTATTAATTATTTATAAGTGGGACTGAAATGATTAAATAGCCTATGTGTCAAGAGAATTTCAACGTGAATACTAAAGCAAATAATACGGCTTTTCTTTAATTATCTTACCGAGATTTTGTTGGAAAAAAAAAGCTAGAAAAAGTATTGTACATTAATATTTTCAATTGTGACACTCTGTACAGTGAAACAGTTTGACAGACATTATATTTCCAGAGAAATAAAAATACGATCCTCATTCGCTAGAAGTGAATGGGGTACATGTTGTAATTGTAATAATAATAATACTAAGTATTATATAAATATCGGTAATAAGTAAGGAAAGAATAAACTTTTTTAAAGAACAGTACAACGAATATGGCTTATTTTTATCATATTGCGTGATATTTTAGTGCACGGGGTGTGGCGAAAGTAGAAGAGCGAGTATATTTTAAATGAAATTTATTTCACTTTACCTACGTATTGTGCAATTTAATTTATCAGAATAAAAGTATTAAATTGAAAATAAATAGTGTTGTACAATTTCATTAAATAAATAACTTAAGCCTACATGGTGCATAGTATTTTTTAAAATTCATATACATTTCTTTCCAATGACGAGTTACATGTATAATACAACATAAATAATTATAATATACAGTTATATCTACATCCTAACATTAACGTAAACATCAGAAGCGTTAACATTTGTTTTATCGCTACGTTGTAAATTTTCTAATGTTGTTCTTAAGATAATTATCGAGATCGTTTGTAAATTAGTGTTGAGTGTACAGGTGGAAAGACGGATTCGGAAAACGAAATGAGAAGTAGATAAATTAGATAGAATAATTAAACGGCTTTTAAAGTAGAATATGATAAATATTACGCTCGAGGATATTTATTTCCCTTATAGATTTAACATGGCATAAAAACATTTAAGACTAAAGCTGGAATAATTGGAAAACAAGTCGGGCTTCGATGTGTTACGTAGACATAAATGTAATCCTTAGAGACAAGCGTTTTAAACACGGTATTTGCATTAGTTTACAACATACACAAAAAGAATCATTGATCATCTTGAGTAGTCGTTCGTAATACAGTATCTCTTTGGTATACTGGGACACAGCCCATTTAATTAACAGGTGACTTTTTAACAGTATTATTGATATCAAGGAATGCAATCATAACAGTGCCAACTTAGGTACGTAAATGCAAACAGCATCCAACAAACTGAAAGAAGATTCCTTTAAAAGAGATCAGCTGTAGACATTTTCTCGGAAGATGTATTATTAATTGCATTCATTTTCTGATAAACAAAGCTGTTGACTTGTGTATCAAAATAATTACAGTTCTTCGAGCGTATCCCTCGCAAGCAATAATTAATAAAAATATTGCGTGGATGTGCATACAGTTCAAGAAATGTTACTGCATTGTGAACGGGGACCAATTCATATTATTATTTAAAGTTTCTGCATTTGACTTCAACGATGAAATACTTTTACCTTCGAATAATTGGAATAAAATTTCTTGCAGTGTTTCTGTCATTACGCTCTCATAACTTAATATTAATATGACGAAAGATCCACGCTAAGGCACACCCAAAGCTGTGCATTGGATGCTTTGCGTGGAAGTTACTGATCAGACAGATTTGAGAAGATCACAACGCATAATACTGTTTTGTTTCACGATGTTGTTCAAGTGAAAAGGAAGAAATAGTAAATAAATACGAGGCATGGCTTAAGCTTTAGCATCGGATCCCTTTGGATACCAAGTTCTTAGGAATAAACGATGCCGCTTTCACCACATTAGTTCTATCGTCTTCCTTTTCCGATTATCATAAAATTAGACTAGTTAAAAACGGTTAAAACTTAAAAAGAGAATACTGATACATTCTGTTTCTTGAATTTCCTATTTCACTGGAAACTATTCGCGCGCTGTACTATTTTTACTTTATGCTTGACACGTAAATAACTAGCAGGTAGGTAATATTTAATGGATGAAAAAAATGATTAAATTATGGACTCTGCACGGCCACAAAACGTATAGACATACGCGTGTATACATACATGTATATATATATATGATAAAACCTGAGGAATATGAGGAATAATAGGTAAACTATATGATAATTTTGGCTTGTCAGATAAAAAACCGTAATATAGCGACCGTTGATAGAAGCTTCGTTTCTCGAGTCGATTACAGTAAACGTAGCTCGTTTCCTTCCACCTAGAAACAAGCGTAATGAAAATACAGATTTTGATAAATTACAGTGAAGTACCTTAAATCACTATTATACGTCGTTGCGAGACTCTTCGATGTATGGAAATTAGTGAAACAATTTTTTGCATTTTTAAGTGCAACGCCATAAAAAATAAATTTAATCAAGTTCTTCAAATATAAGCTTTTCCAAGCATCACATATTAATTAAAACTGGTACATCACATCAGACTGAAATGACTTTTCCTATAAGAAGTTTCCTATGGGATTATTGTGCCACTGTTTCAGATTATATTCTCTTGCTGAATGTTTCGCGAGAAAAAACAGAATAATGTAAAATAATAGAAAGTCTTTATTTGAAAGTTTTCAGTGCAATACTATTTTTATAAACGTAGTTTGAAATAAACTTAATTGTTTTATTTAGTAATATTCATTTTTCTCTTCTCGAAAACTTTCCTTTAATCCAGTTACATTCAGAAGTGCGGTATTTAAAAAAAGTGCAAAGAAATTCTAAATGCTGTATGTATAATACAGAGAGAGTTGAAATTCGTGGTACAGCCAGTAAAGGGTTAATTCTACAAATTGTTTTCGTACGGGGTTTCGTTCCCGAGAAAAATAACTTTGAAAATTACTTGAGTATTCGTGTGCCAGATTAAGAATTTTATTGTCAGAAAGCTGTAAAAAAAATATGCTATGTGCAATTGCATTCTTTAAATATGGCTTTACGTCTTCACGGAAATAAATTTTAAAAATCCGTTAATTATCGATTCCATCTTTAAAACCGATTATTTAAAAAATAAAGCCAGTTTCGGAAAAAGGTGTTCTGACTTTTGTGCAAGGACTCTTTTCATCCCCATTTTTACTACATTTAAGTACTACTGCATTCTGTTAATTTTTTTACTTTATTCTTCCCGAAAATGAAGAAAAATATTTATATGGTTTAAATTTTCTTTTAAACCTTCTTTAAATTTTCGACTTATTTTAATGTTTACCATGAATTTTGGTCCACACTGTATCTCGATGCAACTGCAAAATTATTAGTTTAATCTCATATATAATAGAAACGAATTTATTAGAGTCTGTGAAAGAATAATTTTCATTCTGTAGAGTGATTTGTGTTCTAAGCGCGTCGCGTTTTCTATACACCGGCGGAAAGGTCGCCCCAAAGCACGTAGAAAGGAACTGAACTTTCAACTTCAAAATCAATTGGGAATAGCTTGAAACATGCCTTTTAATTTCGTAATTCGGAGCTTTGGAACATAATAAACTGATAACAAAGTCGAATCTAGTTGGAGGGACTTCGAATTGGCGCTCGAGGAAAAGCCAAGTGGCGCAAACGAATCCCCTACAGATGAAGATGCCAAATATGTCTATCAGCCGACACTGCGGGACCACTTTGGGACCCCCGTAAAAATTGTATTTTTGGATCTAAAGGTACGTCTACACGACGGCACTTTTGTGTCTAGATCAAGTGTATACGACACTCAAAAAAATTTCGGGGAATATTGGAAATTGCCTAGAGCAGTCCGCGACCTACCGTCGCGGGAGTTGCAGCTAGAGCTAGACTAAAGACACTGCAACTAGCTCTAGCTAGACGTCGTCGTGCAGACGTACCTTTAATTAATCCAAGGACCCAAGGTAGGCAAAGATCGCAGATCAATACCATTCTGAAATTAGAGACGAAAGACACATTTGCTACCTCAACCTACAAGGCTATCGCTTACACTATTCAAGGTTCTCCTCGAGCGATTTTCCTATTGGTGTTTCTAGTTGGAAAGCTCAAAAGCCAGAAATTTGGAAGACATTTTTTTAGGCAAACCCATCTAATTTCGACGTTAAGTATGGTATCATTCGATTCGTCTTGATGAGATTTCGTCTGTCCAACAGTGTACAAAAGTGGCTGCACACTTTCTCCACAGACTTGACATTGTTCTTCGCTGGCAATGCTATCATATCAAAAGGAACGTTTCATGGAAATAATTACCCTTCGGGTCTGGTCGTCTTGTCTTTCTCGAAATACGGAATCATTCGCCTCAAGCCAGTCCTGCAATCTTCCAGAGATCCTCTCTGGCATCGCGCCTCGGTCGTGAGTGTTTTCTTTACGCTCGATCGCGAGTTCGATCCCGTTTCTCGGTTTCGAGGCGATCGGTTTGGGCAAGACCCCGTTGTAAAACGGTAAGGACCTCTTGCCAATGCTTTCCAAGATCCGCCGGTTGGCATCGATCTGTCTTTGGTCCTGCAACGCCTTGCGTCGCGCCAGCTCCAGTAGAACTCTCTGTCGGAGGACGTCCAGAGAATTGACGATCGACAGAGATCCGATTCGCTTGGTCCGGACCACCGTGGATCCAGGGTCGTTACCCGAGTCGAACATTTCGTTCTGAAAATCACAGAATTTATATTGTTTTCAAGTAATAAATTGTGACATAACTTCAGTGATGCAGGTTGTTCCACGAAACTGGGCCAGGCTAGAGCTTCTAAATGGTAAAAGATAAAATAAAATTTTATTAGGCAAATTTAAATGGTCCCGAATGGTGCATCAGGCGTTGCAGGTTTTCTAGATCTCCTGTATTAATTCTCAATAAAAAAAGTATTAAGGTACTTTGCACCTCGATATTAAGGAAATATTGCAGCTTTGGATAAAAAATAAATTGAAGTGAGAAGAATTTTAACCACTTGCGCTGGCAAAAAATTTACCGACGCGTGTACCTAAACGGTCCAGTGTAACTCGCTGGGAGGCGTCACACAGTGTTCGATGCCTCAGAGAAATCGGAAAAAGATTTATATTTTCTAAACATGACGACGTACATACCACGTCGTTGGCGATTCTGTGACAAAAGCATTACGACGTGCATGGCACGTCTTTCCAGCGCAAGTGGTTAAGAACAATTCTCTTTTGTTGAAGGATTGGGGTTTATTTTGAGTTTTATACGTCAGATCATGTTTTGTTTTTATAGTATGGTGAGGGATGTAAGGCAAATTCGACGAGTATCGGAAGTGCGGCTTTTGTTCATAATTCGTATAGGAAAGGGAAAGGAGCATAGAAAGGGCAATGTCACCTTCTGTGACACAAAATTCGGGTACACATTCTTAGGGAACTACTATGATTAGCAGATGTCAAATTCTTTGGATTCATTTTTTCACTAGTTACAACTAAATAGTTGCTTTTGAAGACCATTCACATTTTCTGTGCGCGTTTGATACAGAGTAGAAAATCAATAGAGAGTAGATATGGGGAAGGAATCGCCTAAGAGATGGAAATAATGTTAAATAAGCATTAAAAACCATGCCAATATCGTGAATGTTATATGAAATCTAAATGAAAGAGGCAAAACTAAATTTCAGTTGTAGCTTTAATAATATTATACAAAACGTAAGGTAAAGGTAAGATGTAACAATACAAAATATTAATAACACATTGTCAAACTGAACATAGAAATCTATGAATTTGCAGAAAGATTTTTTTTATTAGTCCTATATCTCTAAATAAATAAAAATTATTTCGTTTGAAACAGATCCGAGGAGAATGAAATCTTCTTCTGCATTGCTCTTCTAAATTCTGTTAAGTACTTCATAAATACTTTCGATCGTTCATTCCTTGGTCATTTTTCAACCGAATGAATACTTTATGTTTCATTCCGTCTGTTACGTTAGTACTTTGCGAAACAGTTTCTAAGGAGCTTTTCTTATAAAGTTAGACATTATTATCTAAGTAGTACACTTTAAACTCAAAATCACTTCACCGTTACATTTCTCAACCTAGGGAAATGAAAATATGTTTCATAAAAAATTTCAAAACTTTTGCTTAACACAACGTAAAATATGTAGATATAGGTACACTTGGTTCTTAGCCAACTGAACGTATTCCAGCATAACACCGCCTAAGCGCAACTTGACCTAACAGTAACATATCTTAATGTTTTCTAAGAAATAATAATAATCATAATAAAAATACGTGATATCAGCATTGACTTGTGTTTAAATTCAGCGTAAAAATTGTGGAAATGCAGTTCATAAGTAGGAATGAGGAAGAAATGTTGCATAGTAATTTTTACAGCAAGAGATATGCTCAAAAATTACATTATTTTCGTTTAAAGTTGTAGTTCAGCCCTTATGTTTTTGAGTCCTGATCAGTATCAAAGCGGGTCCTTTAATATTTCATAGGAAGATGAGAAATTATGATTTAAAATAGAGTTTAAAAACATTTATTTGTGACAATGTTGCTTGAAATTAAACAAAACACAGATTTGTATTAAACAATAGGAATTTCATTATTTTTTATTTCAAATGCGGATGAAAAATAAATGGCTTAAGTAGTTTAATTATTTAGATATTTCTTTTTAGTCTTTTAAACTCATTTTAGCTTAGTGATATATGGAATTATATAGAAATATAAAAAATGAAAATAAAATGTACTAATGTAAGTATTCAAAGATGAAGAAGTTGATCTCGCAAAGAGTGAACCTATTAATTACGTAAATCCGAAATTAAACTGACAGAGATGTCGTAAAATTAATTAATAAAAAGAAATTTTCTACTTTGTGCAGAAATTTGAAATAAAATCAGAAAATTCGTAAAGTGATCACTTTTCAAGAATGTCAGTTATTAACAAGGGTATCAAAATTAACATTTTGAACTGGAAATTATCAGATTATTGTTAATATAACTATAATCTATGTTATAACTAAAATTTCCCTCTTCTGATTTCTACAAAAAGTATATCGATATAATTACCTCCAAAAAACGTTAATAGATTTAATGAAACGATGTAAGCACTAACGGATTATTTTCACGTATTGAAAATACAGATTGTGTGTACTTTTACATCATGTAATGACATCCAAGACAAAATTATTACACGAACGTTTTTAGTGACGGCGGGATTATCGGCTAAATTCATTCTTTCTAACGAGAAACGCAAATGAAATTCTTCGCAATGCTTTCCTTTTAGCGCGCTTCGCAGTGATTTTGCAAGATTAAATTTCAACCTATTCGTTTAGATTTGCGAGGTTCTTTCGAACTCGTATATTCGGTTCAAGCCCATGTAAAAACGAAAGTATTCTTATACGATCCACACGTCAGCTTTTATGTGGCACTTAATTTTTGCTTTCCCGGATAAAACACCGACAGTTTCTTTGGAATGGAGCAAAAAGGTGACCGTGTATACATGCTCCTTTCCCCAGAAATGTGTATTTACGGCCGGTGTCTTAAATAAAATAATGCAAGAGGTCATCGAATCCGGGCATTACACGTTACAACGAAACCATTATTCTATATCTCGAAGGATATTATCCTTTAAAATTCGCTCGTAAACTTTTTTCCACGTGCGCGGCGCGGGTGTAATAAAGAAACGAAACGCGAGATATAACAAATGCAATTCAACACGTCGTCGTACAGAACGGTGGTTTCACTATAATTGTTAAGGGTATCGTGTGAACGTTAAAATAGAGAACGTATGTACGAGATACACGCGCGTAACCACCCATCAAAATGATTAAGTGGGCCGCGGTATTCACGTGCTCCTGCGAGCAAGAAAAATAAAATCACGCACTGCTGAATTCTTATCGCGAATAATGTCGCCGTCCCTCGGCGTTGGTAGTTAACGCGCAAAAAGGGAAAGACTGGATAAAGACTCGTAGATTAATTTGAAACAGTTAACGCCCATCGAGAGCTGCAATTGCACGTTCACGACGCAATACAAAAAAAAAATAGAATAGGGGAAAAAAGGGGAAAAAAGGAGGAACGCACCGGCAACGATCCTCATATATGCAACGTGCAGTTCGCCAGCCTACACATCCTGGACGCGATATTTCCCTCATTTTATTGCCACTTTTACGGAACACGCGCTCAAGATATGAACAAAAAGCTGGAAAAGCTGCGCCCCCGTGCCGTTCGGGATTCTCTGCGCTCGGCGATGCTTCATACTTCGCCACGTGTACTTCGCCCTTAATTTACGCCCAATTACAACTTGGCGACTTGGATGCCGATGGAACACGTATTGCGTGCGAACGCGAACGTTAATTAAGAGTGTTCCACGGGGGCGTCGGGTCCTGTCTTGCTGGTGACGCTGAGATCGTTTTAATTAAACACGCCGTAGGGAGAATGGGAAGAAGGGCATCTGGAGGAACGGTAACTCGACGTTTACGCGAGCAGCTGGAATCGTTCGGTGGCCGTTATTCATTTTCCCGCACTATTTCACGGTATGCATAGGCTGTATACATCGAGCCAGCGTGCTCGATTAAAACGCGAGCAATTATTGCCGTCCAGGTTGCTTCCAATTAGGCCCTTTTCACACGGGACACTTCTGTGGCTCACAACTAGTACTTCAAACACATTCATTTCACAGAGAATGACTTCCAGGCACAGCTAAAACCCCGAGGGGACTTAGATTGCAACAGTGTTAAATGATGTAAGAGGAAAGTGATGTTTTTTGGCTATAATGCACGAGTCACTAAATGATCGACTGTAATGATCGAGGAGACAGATGATGAAAGTGTTCGACTACTTTATTTAATTCATGTTGCGTCAATATATTTTTTCATATCAATATTTCAGTGCTTTAGGGCCGTTTTTAAATTACGTAAGGGTAATTTTGGCGATTTCTTGCTCCCTCCCTTCCCCAGTATAAGACTTTGTAAGATTTGATATTCCAACCACCTTCGTACGTAATATTTTTGCATTGAATTTTTTCAGTTATTAAAATTCTTTTAAAGCTTTATATAATTCATTTAACTCGGTTTCGGGGAATTTAAACTAAAACTACTTTTCTGGAACATTAATGAGAGAATTTGTATTTATTGAAAATTAGGTTAAAGAATGTTACGTAAGACACTACCTGGCTCCTCCCTCTTGTAAGAAAACGTAAGAAATTCGCGACCCCTGCCCCCTAAAAAGTTTACATAATTTAAGGAAGAACCCTTTCCAGAAAAGATCAACATGGGAACCAGCGGAAGCTGTGCACGGTTAAATGCGAAAATGTAATCTTATTTCTACAATTTTTAACATAACGTAACAATGAATTTGTTCTAGGGTTAACAGAGATAGAGCAGCTATAAAATATCTGAATACTTGCGAAATACCTGTCGCGAGCCACAGGAGTCCCTCGTGTGGAACCAGGGCTGGATTAAGACCTTTAGAGGCCCTAAGCCAGAGGTGCACAAGGAGCCGTTTTCACCTCCTAGCTGCGGGCAACCAGCCGAGCGCCGAGCTGTCCCAGCCATATATACTTACGCTACGAGCCTATTGCAGTTCTCACCGATTCTACCATTGGCAACGGGACAACTCGACCGCTCGGCGGGTTGCTCGCAGCTAGGAGGAAAGAACAGCTCCTTGCGCACCTCTGCCCTAAGCACTTAAAAGATTTTGAGGCCCTCTTATACAGGGTGATCACTTCAACGCAATGTACGATTTCTTAGGCACTTCCGATAATTTAACTAAAAAGTGTTTCCAACAAAAGTTAGATTTTAAAATTCAGAAAAGTTTCTATGATGCCTCCCTTTCTTCTGACGCCCTAAGCACGTGCTTATTTTGCTTATTGGTTAACCCAGCACTGTGTGGTAAGCCCTTATTGGTTCCAATTACTCGTCCACTATCGCGGTTCCCTCGCGTAGGTACTTTTCCCGCGGTTATATCCAGGGTGGTAATATATTTATCGTATCGCGGGACAACGATGCAATCGTCTTCAGCACGCGAAACCGATGGCTTTCCAATAATCTGTTTATACGGTGCTCGATAAAACGGAAAACAGAGATCCCGTGTTAACGGTCGACTTTCTATGCCGCTGGGGTAGGATGCAGCCGACCCATTCTCGATTCACGTTCTGGATTCAATCGTATCCGCGAAGGGATATCTCTGTGGTCATTTCACATCCAGCCAATACCTTACGTGCACGCGTGTGTGTCGATTTTCACCCGCGCGGAATCCAATCACACTGTACTCTGCGCGTGCATGTGCATTACCGTCCAAACGTGGTGAACACATTGAAATTGTGGTAACGATGTTTGAATTACGCGTGGGAGGATATGTCTGAAATGTGCTTTGTCATTTCGAGTGAAATTTTTTAGAATTACGTTCGTCGAATGTGCCTGGTTCTAAGGTTCTCAGGAGGTTTCAAGCCAGGATTAGTTGATATCAGGGTTGCCAGATGGTTTTAATGCCGAGTCGCTAAATCGTGTGGGAAAAGTAGCCCAAAAGCGCCAGAATTCAAACATCTCGAATGAAAAGATGTTTGATTATTTTTTTAATATTTTCTGGAACTTTTTTCTTTATTTCTTTTCGATACAACAAATCAATTTTATTTGAACATAAAGAAAATTAAAATTAATATTTTAATACAACAGTGATAAACTGTTTTATAAAATAAAAAGATTTAGAAGATACTACATTATCAAATTCACCAAAAATTTCTAATTCTTCTTCGGTAACATTTTCTTTTTTATAAGTATTATAAATAATATCGAACTTAAAATTATAGATCATGTTTTTCGTAATGTTAAAGTTTCTATAGTAATAAGAGTTATTAGTTGTGTGAATTCTAATTCTTAAGAGGGCTTCCATTTGGTCTTGGGCAGCCGAAATATCGAAATATCGCCAACTTCAATTTTTGAGCGCCAGTTGGTTTGGAAAAGTAGCCCAAATGGCGGAATCTCGCTCAATCTGACATCCCTGGTTGATATTCTGTTAGCGGAGGATGATTGAGGATAGTTGGTAGAACGGAAGGAAATTTGTGAAAACAGCAGAGCTCCTAGATGATAATCTTTTTAATTATCTTGCGTTAAGGGTCTAGATCTATCAGGGAATCATTATTTATTCCACAGATGAATCTGTCTTGTGAAGAACATAGGAATGAAACGTGATTTCGATTATATTCTCCTGTTTACAGATGTGTTTTATGCTTTTCTGAAATTTTCCGATGCCCTAGCACGTATTTCGAATCAACATTAATTTTCCAACGGGTTGCGAAATTGGCTATTCAAAGCATAAACTTATTTTCAAGCAAAACATATTTCCTGCGTTGAATATTTCAAAGTAAACGACAGTGAGCTGCTACATATATGGGTGCAAAGGCTGTGTATCTCGCACAAACGCCGTGCCATGCAAACTATTTGGGTCAAATCTTATCGATTTATAGTAATAACAGACTGTTATTGCTTTGCGCAATGTGTAAATTGTTCAAAATATTTAGAGAACCTGCTGTTTGGAAATTGGACCAAACATCAGGAGTGATGAAAATAATTTGTATTCAATACATACAGTTTTTTTCATAATTTCTTGAAGGATTAAAATTCATTCTTGAATGTTACAATAGCCGATAAATATTTTCGAAATTCGTGTACTTATAAAGAATTCGAATATTGAATTATTCAGGTAGTCTCAGGGCGAGCAGTTTTCGAAATGATTATTTAAGCCTCTATATATTTTGCACAACCTGGGAATCTCTTTGAAAATTATCATACCTCCAGGTCCGGAATTCGGTGGTCGACTAGGAGTAAGAACGGAGGATGCCCTCGGGACAAATCCCTCTCATCGTACGTATTGTAAGATGTGGGTTGGGTCTTCACTGTACTAATCAGCATTAACGATACTACGAGTTGGGTTAGGGCCATTGTGTTAGGTGGAGGACGAATCTACCTGAAACAGAATGAAGGCAGATCGTTAGTACAAATCTCAAGTTTGAATATGTTTTGAAATGCAGCTGGACCTCGTTCGACGAGCCCTATTTATTTATTACGTGATATTACAATCTATGAACTAAAATTTATGTAGCTACATGCTTAAAGTACCCGGTGTTGCCTGGATAAAACTTCGGTTATCACGGAGTGTCAAGAGGGTGAAGTACGAGAGACGGGTGGGATGTCCAGATTTCATGGTAGCCTATATTTTCCGCAGGGTTCTAGACAGTAATTATGCAAAATTTGGTTCAGATCGGTTAAAAAACTCGGGATAAAAAGTATCCTATATGTTATTCCTAGTCCTAAACTACGTATATACAAAATTTCAAAAAGATTCGTTACGTGGTTGCGACGTGATTGAGTAACAAACATCCAAACACACTTTTGCATTTATTATATTAGTAGGATTATTGTATTGAAGATAAAATTGATTATGTCAGATACGCAATTATCGTCGAAATTATTCATTAGGAATAAGATAAATAATATTTTAGATAGTACTATTTGAATGTTCACATAATCAAGGTTCCACTATTTCATTGAGTGCATTTTAATATCTACGATTTTCAACGTATAAAAATGCTTATATATTTCAGTAAAAGTGCAGAAACTTTGGCTAAATATAATGTACGTAAAACATGCCTTAGAAGCAAGATATATATTATAATGTTTCTTTTTACTTTCCTCGAAGGCAGCATGGCATTATCATTAAAATTATACAATATTAGATTCGTTACGAATTTAGCAAATTAGCTCTTTCCATGGGGGGGGGGGGGGGGGCAAACTCCAGAAAATTTAGCAAAAGTAATCAAAATATGAAATACCATTTTGTTTTTTGAATGACATTCTTACAATATTAATTGCAACAAATAAAAGATTTTTATGGGTATTCAGTGATATATTTGCGCACAGTTTAAGAGCAGTCTTATATTTCTAACGTTATGAATAATTTTCAATATTAAACTAACATTAAAAAAACATAAATTGTAATGGCACTATTCCATATTTGGCAAAATATGATTTAACGAATACAGTCTTCTTATTTTTATGTAATTAATTTCTTTCGGCGTGGTTCATATCCATTTGATAATTTCACACATTTGGAAAAAGATATTAAATTATATTTGCTGTTACATCAACCCAAATTGTTGTAAAAAACTTGAAAAAAAACAAATGGAAATTTGAGGAGTGAAAACTCATCGAAAATTCAGAAACCATTTTGCAACCAATATAGGTAAATATTGTTGTAACTACATACGTTTGTTACAAAATTCTACATCCTGTTCGAGTTACTAACTGTAATACCAATTTTCTTTCCAAATTTAATTTGATATTGATGTACCACAGTACAATAAAAATAAAGTCAAGACACAAGATTTTTTAAATTCTTGTTTCAAGCATTTTCGAAAATATCGAACGCTTATACAAACGATAGACGGGACAAATATTAGAATTTAACGTTACTCTGGAATATTTCTTTATTTTCCACATGATGCTTTTCCAGACAACTTTGTGTTGCTTCAACAACGAGTTCGATTTACCCTGTCAGGTACATGCGACGTCAAAGAAATGTTAATAATCTTATGAAATTTATTGTCTTCGCTGTAGTATATTCGAGTCTTTCTGGAGAGCGAATATACATATCAGGAATTTGCTTTTTTTATGATTTTCGGTTCTATCGGTTAACGCGTTAAACCACACTCCCCTTTCGTTTCGCATTGATTTCATTGACTCGAGGGGAGGCTGGATTTCAGGTGAGCAAGTTACTTCGAACCACGCCTGTTTGCTCTGGTAACATCCGGTCCAGGGGTCTCCGTCATTTCGTGCTCTTCACCGACGGAAGTACCATTAAACCCCTCACCGTATAAGATATACCAACTAAACTATTCTCTCTCCACTTTCCTATGGTTTCATCATTTAGTTTAAAGAAGCTGATCCAACCGACATTTCAAAGTTTTTAATAAACAATTTCCATAAAATCAATTTTTACTAAAGTATAGGATATAAGGAATGATGGGTAGGAATGGGGGTAGTACTCATTGTTAGTCCACTATTAGAATCTATATGTGCACTATAAAATATACAATTTTATGTATCAGTTCTGTGATACTAAAAACACACCCTTTAAAATAAACGAACACTACTTACATTTACATGTGCATTTGTCTTTGCATGGGAGGAAATCCAATTACATATCTCGATACGTACTTAGGTATTATTATTAAAACACACGATAACACAAATTTTTTTACTGCTTTAGATATGAATCACAAGCCCGAATAGTTTCTAACACTTGTTTTAAAACATCCTGAATTAATGATATAATATAATTTCGATAGTAATATATCATTAACGTTAGCTATGACATGTACTTTTTTTGTTTGTGGTTTTTCAAATTTTTCTTCATGGTAGGCATTTGGACAGATGAAACGACTATCCAAAGTTCCATCTTTTGGACGTTAATTCGAAAACTGTTGGGTGCATAAATAGGTTTTCCAGGCAAATGTTTTACGTTGTCCAGCGAAAAGTAATACACTACAGTATCAACAAGAAAACTTGTCAAGAAATCCAGTAGAATTGCAGAAGAATCTCCCCAAATCATATCTCGTTTTCCTATATATATATCTCTTTCCTACAACCGTTTTTCCTATCTTCACTTACGAAAGGGTTGTAGCTCGACCAAGTTCCTACAAATGTCCACCGTAGTCTCCCCAACGCATCATACAAGAAATTAGGTATAAAAGGTAAACAATAAAAGAGCGTTATCGGTGCATCAAAAAAGTTTTGTCAATAAATCAGCGTTATCTTATCGGGGATATTTGTGTGGTTTGAAAAAGCAGTGTTCACTCACAGTACCTTTGACATTACGGTAAGCCAGTAATCTAGGTACCATTCGTTCGTCTGTTAATTAAAAGTACTCGTTAATATCCCTCAATTATAAAGTACCCGCAAGTAGAAAGTGGAATGATGAAAAGGGGGAGCTGGTACTGACCAACAGGTTCGCGCAGATGAGGAAGCAGCGTAATTGGAAAGCGGGAGCCGCAACCCTAAATTACCAAGCGCAAATTAAGCTCCAGTGTTAATGAACTCGCCGATGACGACGTCGCTGACGACGTCAACAACGATCGTCGACGACTATATCGGCACACCGACCCACATTCATTCACCGACGAACTTGACCTTCTCGTTCCTTGCTTAGTCGACATTCTTTTTCAACATGCGACGGTATATACCTGTACGAAACATAACAATAAGAGAAGTTGTGATCAATTTGGTGGAAAAGTGAAATTTGGGTACATTTGCCACACCTGCATTCTGCATTCGAGTAGAAAATATACGAGCTAACATTTCATTGTACTTGAATCTGTATGTATTTATTGAATGAGTTTTCAAACATAAGAGTATTTATTTTATTCCTAACTGTGTATAATAACATTCTGCGATTTCATAATTATTTGTGTCTCTTTATGACGTTACCAGTTTGAGATTTATCTTTTCATAAAAAATATAAGCAAATGTTGCGTCGTTACTAACTAATATTACAAATGACAAAATTATTGAGATAGTAGTAAAGAGAAGGTAGATATTTTGATAAAAAGAACATTTTATGATATATAGTGCTCGTTTAGATTTATGAATCCAATAATGTAGGTATCCAGAATGAAAGTGTTACACAATTATTACACAGACAGTACCTACAAAGTGTAACCTTTCGTGACCATACGGGGTGTATCGCAACCCAGGATATGGCTGTGCCAATATTTCTGTAAATTTGTAGACCTTAATAATAAAATTTAAAAATGTGGTGAATTTGATAAAAAAAATGCTTTTATCCACAACTATTTTTTCAAATACAAATTTTAGCGTATCAAAATTTACATGTCTAAAAAAAGACTATTAGAGCGTGATTGTAAGAATATTACAAATGTACAAATATCGCTCAAAAGTTAAAAGATTCAAAAATACGAAAATGCTAACTCAGAAATGACGTTGGAGTGCAGTGAACTCCATGTGACCAATTTGTAAGATGTGACAGCGGAGGGTTAAAAATGTGCTTCCCACTAATGATTACATCTGAATTTGGAAACTGTAGTATACGTGTAAGAACATTGACAATGTGAAACAACAAGTCTTGCTTGAAACAACTGCACCGTCGAAATACTGTAAAAATCAATTTCCTGGAAAACAAAGCCTCATTCGACAAAAAGTTTATGTTTGTGCAATCCAGGCAAATAGTTCATTATTCCACAATACATGCAGTTCAATATTCCAGTAAATTATAATAAACGACTGTAATTATGAATGAGTTGCGCACATATTACGGTCGTTCATTTTAATTTCATATATATATATATATATATATAGTAAAAAAACAACTGGAACATTGCAGTAATTTGCCTACTTGCCTGGATCTCAGAAACATAAACTTTTTATCGAATAAGACTTCCTTCTTAAGAAAATTGAATTTCAAAATGAATCTAAGGGTCGGTTTCATCTTCAAATCGATTTCCTAAAAAAAACAAAGCCCTGTTTGATAAAAAGTTATTCCCCAATTTTGGCTCACTTTTGCACAAGAGTTCTGTTGATGGATTCACAACTCTACTCATTTTTGATCCGGCGCGCGCGCACCAAGGAGTTTCCAAAATCGGTTTCCTCGAAAAATAAGCCTCAAATCAAGAAACATTATTGAACATTATTGACATATTTGTTCATGCAAAAACACCTTCTTTCAGGTTTCACCATCAATAACAAATCACTTTGTGTTCGTTCTATAATACCTCTTATCAGAATTCTTCAACTGTTAAAATTTGCTACATTCTATTTAGAAAAGGAAGCATCCTATGAATAAATTATGTTCTATATTTATTACTTATCTCTCCATGTAGAATCGTTACTCTTTCACTTGCACCGGCTATTTTGAAACACTCTGTATATAGTTTCATCTACTCAAAAATAAAATATGAAAAATATAGCCCACTAAATAAATCGTGTAACGTTTCCCTCGAACAGTCTTTGCCATCTCCGAGTTGAAGAGAGCCATAGCTCGGCCCAGTTTCCATCATCAGAGCTCCATCATAAGTTATCTTCCTACTTTACTCCCGTTTATGCACTACCCCTGTTATTGAATCCAACTCTGTTATTGTCTCCTAGCCGCAGCACTATCGTTTTCATTGTGCCGCGAAAGGATCATAATTCTATCGATAATGTCGATACTCCTACTGTTCCGAGAATAACACCGAGCCACACGCTTCCAGGAATTATTTTAATGCGACGAAGGCGCGCGAATCGAAACTGCGCACGGTGGTCCGAAGGCACGAAGAAACGGGCAAAAGTACTTACTGTTGCGAATTTTACTCGTAAGAACTAAGAATGAGAAATAAAGACGTATTCGTAAAGGAAAAATAACTTTTTTGTGTGGGTACTTCGCGTAGTTATTTATGATGCAAAAGAGTTTCAAGGTTGGTGCTATATTGTTTTAGTCGGTATGAAAGAAATACCTAAGCTTGTTTAACATAGAGGTAGACTTTAATAATTAGGTTTGTCGTTTCTGTGATAATCATCATCATTTTAATCATCGCGGTGTGTTAATTAAGTTCAGCTTCGGGGGAAGGTGTCTGGGTCTCTTTAAATGTCTGCGGTAGCTGTTGTGGGGCTTTAAGAAGGCAAATCTTTGACAGCAAGTGATTCTTTGAATTTAGTTGATAGCTTCGATCAAACGTGGGTAACTGTCTTAGGTAAGATGTCTTTGTTTCTCGACGTCCGTGATGTCCTTCGTAATGTCTTTATTTCTGGCCACTTGGACTTTGCCTGACATTTACCCTATTGAAAAAAGAGCTATAAAAATGACGTTTTATTGGCGCTGACACACGGTACCAGCGATATTTTTCAACAAAAAGTTTCATAGTGTCTAAGACATAATTTTCAGTAACTGCTGTATTTATGTCATAGCCACATAATCAGAGTTGTAAAACGGTGCTAAATCGTCTTGGAATAAATTCATATACCTCTGTAATCAAAGTAAGAAAAAAAGCAGAATATAAACTTCGCAAAAAGTCCCTCTATCCTCACAATTCACAAGCTTCCATAAAAATGATTTTCTTATTCGGTTCCTGCATTTTCTGTAAAATTTTTTCTAACACAATTGGTATTGGAAAGATTTACAGAAATTACAGAAAACTTGCAACATGATCCCCATCTTATACCTCCCCCTTTCTCATTGCAACACATTCCATCGACACAACTTATATCTGATCTCCACAAACAAAATTCAAATAATATTATTACAGCTGTAAAAAATCATTTCCAATTTTCCAATCGTTTCCATATCATTGCCATAATATTCAAGATTCTAATAATCCCCGGATGTGCCATTATGTAACACATAAGAACCTAAAGAAACAGAAGGTACTCCAATGAAATGGCCACCACCCGGCATGCTCAAATATTTTCCTACGCGTATGTGAGAAATATGCATCTTCGACGGATTTCCTCAGGTTTTTCAGCCACTGTGCGTCTGCTGTGCGCTTTTAAAGCTCACGCCAGTATATGTCACTGTCAGCGTCGCCCTGCAATTCCCGTTTTAAAGTAAACCTTAAACTCGTGCATCGACCAAGAGGACCTTAATTACGCGGTGGGTGACGACAGCGGGAGTTGAAGCGCGGTGGGGAAATAGGGAAATATTCCGCGAGGCAACAGGCGTGAAATTATTTGCTGATGGATAAACCGGAAAGGGGATGTAAGTGCACGCGATATTCTGGAAAATGGCAGCGTTCCATCGACTGGCAATCGGTCGTTACAAAGGTATCTCGGGCGAAACACTTCCAAGCTCCTTTGAAATGCGCGTAATCACTGTAACTTCTCTACCAGTATCGGTAATGAAGAAAAAGAAGATGCAGCAGTGCAATTAGGAAATAACAGAAAGTAGTTACGATGCATGTGAGATTCGAGGATGTTGCGGTCGAAATTAGATACTGTGCATTTCCAGCTGTGCCACTCAAATCGAATCGTTTAAATTTTTTTGATGAAGAAGCAGAAAAGACTTAAGGGTTTTTTTTTTAACTGAGAAACGTGGAATTTATTTTGTAGGAATTTGTAGAGAATAAACTATTGGGTGGATTGCTCTCAAATTGTACATATGTATCTAAGAGTGCATTGGCTTTTGGGCAATGTATGTACACTAATTTCATAAGCATAGAAGAATCATTATAGAAACTTTAAAGCCACCTTTTTCTCGAAACTACATTTTTCAAGTTTACGAAAGGGATTTGAAATTTTCAGAGATTGTAGAAAACATATCCCTCTACTGTATGTACTAGAACTATAACAATATCTATGATAGTATTTCTGTTACTATAGTTTTATTATAATAAAGAAGACAAATTTTTTTACGATTGTAGTATTAGAATGCCGTGTTCTTGTGACTTTTCAACATTTTATGTTTATCTAGTGCAAACCATAATTAGACTCATACCTACTTAACAAAATTTTGTTTCAATTTTTATTCCAGCAAATTATCTACTGCCGAAAATGGGGCAAGTTTCTTTTATAATCATCTTTTTCATAGTTAATTAATTTAAACAATTTGTGTGTATTGTCCAAATGCCAAAAGAAAATTGATGAAAATTTTACACAAAGAGATTAGAATCTAACTGGACACTGATGGTTCGTGAATTTATTGATATTCTGAAAAGATTTATTAATCCATCGTCATCAGATGGAAAAATGAAATTTATTAATGCATGTCTAATCAATCTCCAATAGATCTAATCAATTAAAGTTTCAATCGATTTTAAAATTATAGAAAGAACGGGTTTCGAAAAGGGTATTTTAGAGATTAAACTCACACAGGGTGATCTCAAAGAAAATACGAATATTTTCATAATACATTCTACAGGTAGTTTTTAATGAGGTATTATATATAACAGATTGTATTAACACAGTGTTAATACGTAATGGTTATTATTGAAATATGACTATCTTAACATTTGTGTGTTAAATTGATTAGAATTTAATAATTATCAATTCTGTATTTCAATGCAAAGAAAATATCAAATTTGGAAATTGAAAAGTCTTCTGTCGTATCTCTCTAACGACCAAACAGTCTATTCTTTAAATAACAATACATTTCTACCCCTCGAGAAGGAGAGTTTCCCTTTCGCCCAGTCATGAATAATACTAATTAGATCGTAGATTACCAGCGCAAGAACAAACGCAGTCACACGATGCTTATACACACGTCCATTCGCCACAAGATGGCTACGATATTCCCGAGTGTATGTACATACAGAAGTGATCTTAAAAGTTACTTTAGCTACTTGATTATTCCCTCGATGTATAATATACAACGGGTTACACTATCTCGATTAACCTAAATGTTTCGCTTAAACTGTAAAGCAAACGAAACTCCGCGAGCCCTCCTTGTCCGCTTTATTAACACCGTTGGGCCTTTAAACATTGACTTAAGGGGTAATGCCACTGTAGAGCCCGGAAAGATAGTCTGATTTTGAGAATTTTTTCTGCGAGTATAGTGAATTGAATACAAAATCTGTCCGAAGGCCTTTATTGTACATGCCTTGAAGTATAATAAATTTTTTTTAAAATTTTTTTAATACAAAATGGCGGTGCCACAGCTTAACAAAAGAAGCTTCTTCTGAAAAAAGCTGTGTTCCGCGGCCGGAAAGATTACTCCTTCAAGTTTTTACTTAGAACAAGAAACCCAAAATTTTTGAGTTCTATATAAGATTATCTCGAGAAGTATGTATACAAGGAAATGGAAAAATACTGTGTTTTGTAAGAACTTTTTATCTCAAAATGAAACGTTTTGTTCAATCCCCCACCATTCTTACGAAAAGCAGTATTTTTTCAATTCCTCACGTACTTCCCAAGCTGATCTTATATAGAAATAAAAATTTTTTGGTTTTTTATTTTAGGTCAAAAATTGAAGGAGAAATCTTTCCGACCGGGGAACACTGCTTTTCAGAAGAAGCTTCTTTTGTTGAGCTGTGGCGCCGCCATGGTGTATTAAAAAATTTAAAAAAAAATTGTAATCATACTTCAAGATATGTACGATAAAGTCCTTCAAACAGATTTTATATTCCATTCATTATACACGCACAAAAAAATCAGGCTGCCTTTCCGGGCTCCACAATGGCATTACCCCTTAACCTCGCATGTTGCACTGGCGAAATTTCCCCAACGATTTCCCACAGCCCCGATCTTCTTTTCGCTGTTCAAAACAAACTTAATATGTAATCGCTGCCAAGGAAACCGCGTCGTCTTATTCCCGAACGTTTAGCTGAACCACGCGTTTCATTAGCAGGGAACGTAATCGAACAAACGGCCGCTGCGTGATTGTGTTCCGCAGCTGTGAATGCGTGTACGTGTCGAAGCATATGTGGATACAATTGTAAGGATCGGTGCTACCAACGGATCGTCCAATCCGATAAATACGAATTCGCGTTAGATAACGCTAATACCGTATTCTCGCTTTACGACCGTTTTTTCGCCTGGATAAAAGCTCGCCGCTTCCAAAACGAAGATTTAACACGCTGATCTTGGCGATCATTAGTTATTGGTAAGTTTGGAGAACGGGCAGCTATTCGTGGAAATTCTTCGAGGGAGCAAGTGGTCGGGGTGATGTCAGTAAATAAATTATTCTGGTTATTGGGTGGAACTTGAGAAATGTACGATGGGGGCCAGAATGAAACAGAGATGTTTTAAGGTGGAAATCATTTGCATAACGAAGATTCAATAGGTACAGTGCCGGATTAAGACCTTTAGAGGCCCTAAGCAATTGAAAGATTTTGAGGCACCTTATGCAGGGTGATCACTTCGACGCAATGTACTCACTTCTTAGGCATTTCCGATAATTTCACTAAAAAGTGTTTCTAACAAAAGTTGGATTTTAAAATTCAGAAAATTTCTATTGTGCCCCCCCTTTCTTCTGATGCTCTAAGCAAGCGCTTATTTTGCTTATTGGTTAATCCAGCACCTACAAATCCTACAATGGTGTTTATGATCATTAACTGTTGATAAGTTCAGAAATTCCGCGATGGAGGGGACGTTAGTTAATAAATTGTGATTATTAAGCGGAGCTTGAAGAATAACTACGTTGATGGCAGTGAAGATGGAATGTAAAGGGTGTATCAATATTATGGGAATTGGTGCAAACAAGTAACAAATACCTAAGTACATTATAGAGTTTATAAAAAAATAAGAGAACTTTAAATATACATTTGCAAATTAATTGTTCTTAATATCTTCCGTTTTCTAATAAGCAGATCTTTAAAGTTAAGATTATTTGCATATCTATTTCCATTTGAATAAGCATAAGCATAAGCAATTCTTTCAAATTCTCTTATGTTTCATTTACACTATTCAATTACAATTACCATGCAACTTGAGAGAGGACCATAGACAAATTTTTGCAGATAAAGGAAACGATAAGAAACATGCATTCTCAATTGCCACATGTAAATTCTGACGGAATCGAAACCGTAACTCAATCTACCGCGCGAAATTTTCATTCCAACGTCACATTATGATAGTCGAAACGTTACGTGTTTGCATTTCCTTGTGCCACTTGCAGAATTTCATTCTACCGCGCTTAGAATTTTATATTCGTCGCGTATTTATTCACAGAGATAGGTGAGTCAGCGGTCAATTTACATTTATTGTGATCTATAGTTTCAGACTCGAATTGAAAAATGAAAGGAGCGATACGAAATTCGTTTTGTATGCAAATTGCTTTCCTACGTGCATCAAGAAATTTTTCGCGGTTGACCGAACCGCAGGTACATTGAATTTATGGTCGCTACAGATTACCTTGGAGCTATAAAGCTTACAAGGGATGTTCGGCAACACGAAAATTCGAAGGAATTTGAAACTTCGCGCAAATGTGGTTCAAATTTATGACATTTTTTGTTTCGGCAATGAAACGGACGTAAGCGTGAAAACACTCTCACAAAGGAGTTATGAGTTTTCATATTATCGCGAATATCTGCGAAACCGTAAGAGGTATCGAAAAAGTTCTATTTAAAGTTTTATGGTTTTTGATATGGTACATCAATTTTGAAAAAATTAATTTCTACAAAATCTCGACCACTCCTTTTTCGAAAATTCTTTATCACCATATTGTAGGATATTGCAAACAATTAAACTTTGAATTAAACTTTTTTCGATGTCTTTTACGGTTTCGTGGATACACAATTCCTTTGAGGGGGTATTTTGACTCCCACTCAAAAACGGTTACGTTATTAGCACCACTTGAACTACATTTCTGCAAAATTTCAATTTTTTTTAATTTTCAAGTTGCCGAACATCCCTTGTGAGCCTCCACAGATTATACCGACCCCTTTAATTCGTTAGAGATTATATTCAAGGGCTACAAATCACTTTGGCTTTAGATCTGTATCAAGCTGCTTTGCAGTCAAGTTATGCAGAGTGTCAACAAACCGGTGGTCCAAACCCTAAGGGTGTGATTCTACATGAAAATATAATTCGAAAATGTAGGAAAATATTTGTTGACTTGGGGCTCTCATTTTCAAGAAAAATCACTTTGAATATTTGTTCAGACTTTGTTTTGACTGGGAATTGACAGAGTGAAATAACAAATAGGGCACAACTGTCGATGATGTGGATCAGTGTGGAAAGATAAGTAAAAATATTGTATAATTGCCCTTTTTCATCGAGGCATTGTTTTCGAGAAAGTCGAGTTTAAGTCTCTTGTTAGCCGTGTGTACGCATTCTTGATAGATTTTTAAACTTGACTTTTTGGAAAACAAAGCATCGCTCGAAAAGAGGTAAATTGTACCATTTCAATTTATTTTTGCGTAAGGATCCATTTCATCTGTGCATTTGATACACAGTTACTATCATAGTCTGCCAATTTCTACTCAGGTGGAAGTGTACCAGATGAGTTTTCAAAACCGAGTTGCTCGAAAATTGCAGTCTCATAACAAAAGCTATTACATGTCCTATATTTTCTACCTATTCCTTTATGTATTATCATCCCTTTTCGCATTGTTTTAATATGCTCACAGATAACTGTAATATTTGAGAAGTGTTGCTCAGGGGTGAATCTGACTGAATTCTATGGAAAGAAACTTTTGACTCGACGTATATTACTATATGAACAAAGTTTCCCTACTTTCTGAAAGTAACAAGATTCGCTTCCTGAATTTCTTGCAATGTGCAATCGCTTTCGAATATCGAAGGTGACCTTTAATTCCTGAACGAATAGTTGCATGTTTTTATAAAATATAATTCATCTGGAGACAGTTTTATATGACATAAAACAAATATGGCTTCCCATTTTGAAAGATTAAAGATCTGCTTCGTAGTTGAGAACTCTTTGCAAGTTTAAAAAGTCGCATTAACTACTCGTGTTTCTTATAAAAAGCAGTGTAACTTTTTCTCTGCTATTTGTTTCATGTAGTTGGCAATTACGAGAAGAATGCTAGACGGTAACAACACAAACACCCTGTTTACGTTTGTAGAGGTGAGCTACAAAAACATACAATTCACAGTAAAAGTGTCTTGTAATCAGTTCTTGAAATATTTCCAGAGAAAAGACGCATAAAGAGACTTTGAGATGGTTTAATGAGTTCTCAGAAAATCCTTTAGAGTTTTACACGACCTAAGAAAACCATGAAACTGTCGTAAAAGTATTTTTTGAAATATTGAAAGCAAAAGCAAAATAAAATCAAACGAATTAGCACTATTTTATTAGCGTTATACAGGGTGGGTTACGACGGGTAGTACAAGCGGGTAATCCCTTGAACAAAAATAAATAAAAAATGTGGAATAAATTTTTCTTGTATGAGCCTCTGTTTCTGAGAAAATCGATATTGTAAATTCGTAAAGTATTCGTACATCTAACCAAAAATCAGCAGAATTCATAAGTAAATATGGTACCTACAACTGTGAGTGAAATTAATCTCCAAATAAAACTGTATAATAACTTTATTCGTACGAGGCTTCGTTCCCAAAAAAATCCAAGTGTGTTCACTTTTTTCAAATTCGATTTTCTCGAAAATAAAGCCTAATTCCAACAAAAATTATTCCATAATTTCAACTTATGTCTAACAAAGATTTATTTCACTCGCAATTACCTACCATTTTTACTGATAAATTCTGCTGATTTTTGGTCAGGTGCGCGCATGCCTCACAAATTTTCGAAATCGATTTTCTCGAAAACGGAGGCTCTTACGAAACATTGTATTATACAATTGCGATTTATTTTTGTACCTTCCGTTTATGTCGGCCACCCGCCTTGATGCACTCTATATAGTAAGCAGCACGTCATACACACCAGCAACCTTTTTCAAAACACGACAGTGAATTGAGAGAAGATGTTGGTTTAAGCAGAACCCAAATTGAACGGAATACCGATTATTGGGACTCCACTGTACTACATTTTCGAATACCTATATCAAGCATTGCGGAAATGGCAAGCCACAATCAGCATGACGATTAATGTAAGGTCCATCGAGTTTGGCTAAGCTACCGGAAATTTGTCGTCGATGAAAGGGTGGAGAGGATTAATCTGTTGTATTGGTCTGTTCGCAGTGTGTTTGCTCTGCAAATAGCAACTATTTATACATATAATTGAAGAAGAACACTGAATATTATTTGTATCACTTTTTTAAGTCCAACGATGTTGTTTAATCAATATTATTTTTCTTTGATTTTCTAAACATAGGTACTTTTTTAAATTGACGATACAAGTACAAAAAAATACACAACCTTATATGAAGAGGACTTAAAAAAATATAAATTTGCATTACATAGTGGGAGAAAATGGGAAAAATTGAGTATAAGTCTACAAAAAAAGTTTCCAGTTATAGCCTCTACAACAGAAATATAGTTGATCCATAAAGCGAAGGGTTAGTTAAAAAAAATAAATTAATTAATAAACCGCAGCTTTTGATTTTATAATTCTATTTCCTAATTCCGATTAAATATTAATTTCAGCTATGAAACTGTGAAAAACCGTTCGGTATTCTTAAGAAAGAATTTCACGATTATATTCATTGAAATGAATACAAGGCACATATTCAAAGTGGGTACAAAAAAGTAACACTGCATAAATCATGCAAGCAATCCATGAATATTTGTTAATACTAAGATGCTGATATGAAAAATCTTTAAAGCCTTTCTAGAAGGTAGTAAGTTACGATTGCAGGGACATTTCGTTGACGCTGCTGTGCGTTGCCCGAATAATCACCTTGTTTAGCCTTGTGCCCCTGCACATGGATAAGCGTACCTGCTGCTAATGAGTCCCCTTTTACAACGTACTAAAACTACGCGAACACGTTTATCGAAAATCTGCATTCGCAATTTACAAGGAGAAATGAGAATGTTTGCCATCGCCTGCTTCCTCTGCGATGCGTTTCCATCCTTTAATTTTTCACATCGTCTTTTCCGTCGCAATTTGCCTCGGAGAAAATCGCGCCACGTCGCTTCGGACGTTGGATCGACATTTTCAACGAAGACGTACAGCTATGATCGAAGTATCGGTGCAGATTAATAGGCACCTGTGGCGCGACGTAGACTGACCGATATTCTGGGCGGGGGTATAAAAATGGTAATTATGAAGGTGAAAAGTTCTAGGATATTGATTGATCGATCGACAGGGTTACGCGTGACAACGTGGAGACCAAACACAGGAACAATTTCCATCGAGCTGCTCGAGTAACGGTTATTGCTTCATGCTTTCACAATTAATGAGAATCATGGATTTTTTTCCCCTTAGGAACTTAGGGTACCGATATCTATTATTGAGAGTAAAGTATACAGGGTGTACAGGGATTTTTAGCTCAGAATGTGTTAGTATGTTAAATGAATTAGGAGAAGTAAGAACTTTTTTTTAAATGTGAAATGAGTTGAAGAATGGAAAAAAGTTGATTGTTAAATGAGTTGAAATAAAAAAGAAATGTTAAATGTTAAATAAGTTGACATAAGAAAAGATCCACGATATTTATTTAACCAGTTTACGCGGGCTGTATTTGTTATGCTATATTAATAATTTAGTTTTCATTAGTGATTACAATTTGTGCAAGTGACATTATAGTATAATCTAATTCTTTTTTGTTTTATAATTACATAAGTGCACTATTTTCATTATTATTATACAGATGCATTCCGTACGAATTAGAGATTATGCGCAAGGTCGTACTTCTGTGTGTAATATTCAAAATATCATTATATTATTTCTATAATGTCAAAGGGCAGTATTTATACTCCAAATAAATAGTTACTAGACCGTAATTGATTTAGTTCTGAATGAATATTGTTGCTCTATGTATTTAGGTCCACTTAACTCGAAATAATTTTCATTCGTAACATACAATGCATATAGCTAGGAAATATTCGAAAAAACATTTAAAAATATCAAATTGCAGATTTAACAAACAATATAGAAGAAATGAATAGAAAATGTGTAAATAAAAATGGAAGCAAAACAGTAAGATTCATTAAGAAAGTTAGGATTTAATTTTTGCAATTACTTATCTTTTAATTACTTCTCGAAATCATTTAAAACATAAGTATTTCAATATCCTGGAATTGTCAAGATACGAAAGCAGCGAATAGGTTTCTACAATTTTTCATACTCGCGATGTTAAGATATTATATTTATGCCGGCATAAATATCGCGCAGCACTGAAATTCATTGCAGGAAGTAGTACGAGTACATTTATCGTCAGACGCTGCCGTAGCTCCTCTAGCTGCCTTCTGCACAGCGAGACGAACGATACACGCATTCGTATGCCGCATATACTTTACACCTTTTCAACAGAACATAGATTTTATAATTTAACAGCCATGATCGAAATTCAAAATCCATATTAAGTGTCATTATTGAATGTTTCAATTCTTCGCGTGGAACTTTTTCGCGAAAATAACCATCTATCCTTTAGCAGAATCTTATCGAATGTTTGTAGAAGAGCAATTAGTGCAAAGCAAACTACTTAGTCATTCGATAAAACTGGGAAACTAAAATAAATAAAGATCATTAAATTAGTATTTCATTACATTTTTCCAGTATTAAGTAATAATAAACAAGTATCAATTTTGAAGTTATTAGTAAGTACATACCTAATGCTGCTTTTCTTATAACTGAGTTTATAGCAATATAATTCGACACAAGTGTTGTTCATCAATTTGGTATATGCACTAGCTTATGCAGGGATCTTTCAACAATGTTCTATCAAAAATTGACAAATATAAATTGAATATTTCACTTATTACAGAGGATTAACACTTTTGTGTACTAATTGAATGAGTATTACTTCCAAACTGTTCTGGTCAAATTAACTCGAGCCTGAAATCGTATTAAACAAGTAGACAGGTTTATGACTAAATTGTAGTAAATACCAATAAAAACTTCAAGATTTTAAAATGAATAAAATGAAAATTGATACAATTTTATTAAACAGATAAAAATGTAGAATTAATTTATACACGCTTTACAAGCCACAATGGAATGGTATTTGCATATGTGCTGTTTACATTATACAGGGTATTCAGCTGTACGTGGGAATAAATTTAAGGGATGATTCTAGACGCTAAACTAAGACGAAAATCAAGAATAACGATGTCGCCGTCGAGGCTTTGTTTTTTAGTTATAAGCGTTTAAAGATATGCCTACAAGTAGGCAATTCGCGTGCAGCGGTACACGCGGTGCAACACAGGCAAGGGGTCGAGCAGTAGTATTCAAAGCTACTGTCGCACGAGGTGACTCGCTTTAGAGAAGCTGAGTTAAAATTTAACTCTACTTCTTTATCACTTCATCCAAAATGAAATGGTATCGTTGAATTATATCAGACGTGCTTACTCAAAAAATCCATTGTTTCCATTATATCCACTGTAGTCAATTGTATTATCGAGACACACGCGCAGAACGCACACAGAGGTCCGCACCTCTGCGGCGTGACGTATGGCCTATACGCGCTTAGTGCGGTCCTCTCTGTATTCAAACGCTATTATCTCAAAAATGGTTGGAAACACGAAAACTTTGTATATACAGTAATTGTAGAGAATTTAATTCTCTTTTAATATTGTTTGTTCAAAATTTCTATAGGGCGTACGATTTTTGAGAAATTCTTTAAATCGAAATCATTAATGAATTCCAAACTTTAAGGCCTGGTCGGCACCCTTTGCTGATGTCTGATTGTATTAAAGTTTTCCAGGAATTATTTTCTTATGAAATGGAATCATTTTAGGGGATGAGAGCAAAGAAATACGAAAAAATATATATACATTGTGTCCCAAAAATGTTGGAGTCCCTTGAAAAGGGTGACTTGTGGGGTGATTTGAAACAACTTTTTTCCTTAGCGAAAATATATATATATATATAAATATATATAATTGCTTGATCATTAACAGAAACTTGTTTATTCTCATATAACATGTGTCGAAAACCGAATTACTTTATGTAATGATCTACTCCCTATTAATTTAAAAAAAACCGAAGTTACAGATCACAAATTTAAAATCTACCGTAAAAACTTATTCTGAGATGTGCATGAACGAAATTATAAGCCGAAATGTTTGACTGTCGTACTATCCGCTGCCCCAGAGTTAAGTAACACCATTAATCGATTGCTTCCAAGTGCTTCTTGATGTAAGAACCTTTTCAGACATTATTCACTTCTATGACTTGCGACTGGTATCTTGAACATATTCACTTGGTAAATACAATACTATTTTCAAAAACATAGAGAAAGGCAGGAAAAGTTTGAATTTGTACGAAATACTAATTGGATTAATAATTCCAATGGAAAGTCATCAAAGAATTTAATAAAAAAATTTCAGTCATCGGCTTCGACGTGCGAGCAGACGAAACCATCGATTTCAATTAGCGAAAAGTGATTTTAAATCTCGCTGATTCAGAGAGAGGAGGGGAGGGGCAAATAAATAAACGAAATGAATAAAAACACAGCCATACGTATCGTTTTCATTTCCGTGTGGCTCGCGAGAGTTAATTGCGACGTGCGTGTATGAACAAACCGACAACACGAGCCATGTTCCATGGAACATGGAAGTAATTCTCGCTTCAGCTTCCACGAGGATCGCGTTTAACGAAGGGATGATTCGACATGGCAATATCGGGGAAGAGAGGGTGCTTCGACTTCTTTTTCTTGATCCCTCGAGCCCTTGGTTCTCTAGTCAAATTCAATGATACTGGCATACAGCTCGGGCAACGTGGAATAATTCGCTTGCAACAATTGTTATGCGAGTCATCCGTCGCTGATATATCCGCGTCGTGGGAGTACGCGCAAGGATGCAATTGTCCTTGGATAGGACCATCCAGGTGAAGCAATTTGATAGAATGTCCGCTTCGGGTCATTAAGGATTCTAGAAGCGACAGAAACGTTGCGACAGATAAAAGGACAGGGGTAGTAGCATCTGTAGGTGTATAGACGGAAATATTATGTTCCACAGGACCTATAAAGCATTTTGATAGCCAGCATCATATTTTTCAGTGAGACACTTTCGGACTCATATTTTCCTGGAGACATTTTAGTAATGTGGTTCTTGTCTCGAAGATGTCCTCTCTGGACAATTCTCATCGCACCTACTGTATGTATGGCAGTATTTTGCTGTTATGTGTGTGGATAAATGTTGCGTTGGGATATCAAAAGGGACATATATCAGTTTTTTAATTATGAGAAGGAATTGCTGTACGTTGGCTTCCTTTGTAGGGTTATTGGTAAATTAGTGGAAAAACTTTAATTTGTCTAATGTCTATACGTAGGTAGCCTCTTTGATACTTTCACTTTCCAATTGGTATTTTGTAGAGTTTATACAAAAACCGCCTTTGAAAAAAACGGTTTTCGAATTCCACTATTCCCCCAAAAAAACAGCTTTCGAATTTTCACAAAAAATTAATATAAATAGTAAATAAATATTTGTACTTATTTTAAAAAATATCAGTTTCCTTAATATTATGGAATTACAAAAATATAACAAAATATAATATATTGCAACTTGCATTTTAAATTGGCGCGAAAAATATTTCTTGGACAAGTAGGCCATAGGACTTGTGCTCTTTATTTTTAAAAGGTGGGAGGATGAACCTAACTCCTGTGTAAAAAGCTGGAAATTGAACAAATGGAAGCACGAAGAATAGTGCGCGTGAAAAGGTATGCTGCGTGCACTCATAAATCATATAATGTCCTTTCACATAAAAAAGAGTATTTCGCTAAATACTATGTAAAAAATAACGATCCAATTGCATTGTATAAATACTTAAATTTGTTGAAAAAAATTATGCTTCTCTGTTTCACTTGCCGGTCCTCAAAGTGTTATACATGTATATAATATAATATCACAAAAGCGATGTATAAAACTTCTTCAACGCGTATTATTTGCGAAACATTATTAAGAGCAATACAGCATAACGTCGGATGCGTTAATTGAAAATTAAAAGTTAATATTCCAGGGGAAGTTGTTGCGCAGAAACGGCAAGGAATTTAAAATAAGGCAATCGTGCGTTTCATCTATTATACCAGGAACTGACCGTTGCAATAGGCGACGGTCCTTTCTGTTTCATAGAAACAAATTAGAGCATCCCAGGAAACGTATTTTCCTCCGTGGAGTTGCAACGATTAAACGTTACGACGTTCACGCGGAACGGAAAAGAAGCGAAACGAACAGAATTAATTTTCATTTAGCAACCCGGAGTCGTTTCGCGAGGGCGGGAAATTAAAATGAAATATTTGCTGAAACTTCTCGGATACCGGATTTCCCATTAAGAGAAACTTTTCGTTGGGATTCAAATGCAAAAGATCTCTCTCGGTACATACTGCGTTTGTCGAAATCTACGCTGCTGGTGGGTCACCGCAAAGTCAAACACACCAGGCACGATTTTTTTGTGCCTAAATCTGAATTCTGTATATTAGTAATAATAACATGAGTGTAGGTATTGCGCCGTGTAAAAAGTGTAATGCAAAACAGAAAATCACAGAAGAAATAAATAAATACACAACGGAAGATTTTGGCGAAAAGGTGGGCTAGCTTAAAAAAATTAGATATTGATTTTCAAACAGCGACGAACGAGATTTTTCGTGTAAAAATACTGATGCGTTAATATATTTTTCGTTGGTCATGGCAAAATACATTTTTTGCATCCTTTTACTAGAGAAAATATGACGAATATTATTATTTAATATCTACGTATCTACAATTAAAATTTCATACAAAAATATTTAGTAGATTTTTAGTCGAAGTAATTTTTGTAAAGTGTAGTTTGAAATTGAAATACAAGTGATAATTAGTCCAAACTCCAAACGTATAATTACTTTCCACGGAACGAGTGACAAAGAGGAAGGAAATAATTATATATTCGACACGTCTTTGTGTGTTTGTAAAGTTTGTTAACAATTATCAAATTATAAATCTGTGGCTGATTATTACGGATTTCATTATTATCCCCGCTACCGTAATAAAGAATAACAGAGTGCCGTGGGAACGCTTCCAGCATGAGAAATGAGTAATCAATTAATTCGTTTATGTAATCAAACAGAATCCGATTGCGCGCTTATGCTTAGCCGTTGTATTTGATTGGTCCTGCGTTCGATAATCAGGTGCATTGCCACATGTTAGGTAATGCAAGCGGTTCAAAAATTCATGACGTAACACGTCAAAGGGCACACTTAACAGAAGGCAAGCGACCGCTATGATGAACAAGACCACAGTGAACTTTAGCACTTAACCCTCTATACTCGAAATTTATAGCCCATTATGCATATTAGTTAAAAGGTAAATTTGAATTTTATTTCATAAACATGTCTATTGGAAAATAAAGATTTGTGATTCCTATGTTACAAGAGTAAAATGACAAAGGTAATGTCAAGGCAGAAACATTATAGAACCCATGCATACGTCATGTACAACATCATTGGTGGTAGAACCTAAAGCTAGGTTTACACCTGACGGGTGACTCGGCCGAGTCACTCGGTTTGCTACTCGGCTGAGTGAAAATCTTGGCCGATTTGCACATCGGATTACTCGGCCGAGTACTAGAATATGCGTTCAGACTGGGCGAGTGCTCGGCCCAGTGGGCTCACTCGGCCGAACAATCGTCAGGTATAAACTCGGCATAAAAGGAAGTGATTCTTCATGTACCTAAAAAACATAAAAAATGTAGAATTACATTTTTTTATTTGGAGCTTGGTCTGTGCGAAAATGGATGTTGCAAATTCTGCTAGTAAGCGCGCATCTGGCTAAGAATTAAGAAAATGCAAAAGTAATTATTATATAACCGCAGGTGAAATAGACCCTTGTGTAAAAATCAGTCGAAATAGGAACTAATAAGTTTTTTTCGAAAAAGACTTTGTTTTCAAGACTATCGGCAACAATATCTTCAGACGTTGTTATTATTTTTTAATAATAATTTTAATTTTAATAAAAATAAGTATATCTGACAGTGGAAAATATTTGGTTCAATTTCCATCTATACTTTCTTGTAATAAAATTCCTTAATTTGTATCTGGGGGAGGGGGGCTCTAGATGTAAAAAATAACCCACTTTCAAAACCATTTTTCTTGAAAATGATAACCCAAATAAAATAATATTATTCGTGAAGTATCACTTCCTGCGCGGTTGTACAATTAATAACGCAATACATTGCAGAAATAAATAACTCGTATCATATCGAAGGTAACTGGAATTTAATAAATAATATCTTCGTAAACGAAGAGGGAATTGTGAAATTAATGGGCACACTGCATATAATCTTGTACGATCAAATGAAAGTGTGAAAATATTCAATTATAAGGTACAGGAAATAAATGCATCCCAACTGTAACAATATTTATTAACACGTTCCCTGCCGCGTGGGGCGTATACGCCCCACGCTGAACTTTCCGTTCAAGCCATTTGGTATTATCATTGTAAAATGAAGAATTTTTTAAAAATTCATTATGGAGTCAATTATGGACACCTTAATACTATTGCTGATGCCCTCATTTAATCGTGGGGCGTATACGCCCCACGCGGCGTGATGGGCAATTTTTCTTTACTGTGACTTGTTTTAACCGCATTTCTCTTATTCCGATCAGTCATTTATTCGCGTGTCGTTGATACAATACTTACTGCATCACTGAAGCTAGGATTGATTTATAGTTCAGTGTGTTTCTTCAGTGTGTTAAACGAAGGAAATACGGTACGTACATATTATTTCAGTTAATTCCTAGAAAAATAAATTTATTGGTTTGTTGTGTTATGCATGTTAAACTATACAACCTTTCCTTGATAATTATGATTTTTGCACTATTTTAATTATTGTAAGGCATACGCCAGAAACAAAACAATACAAATATAAAGCGTGGGGCGCATAGGCCCCACGCGGCTTGAACGGGAAGTCTTCAAAAAACGGTCTGGCAGGGAACGTGTTAATAACTAGTTGAAATACCCGATCTTGCTCGGGTTAATGCAAGTTTTGAAATAAAAGCTACAATATTATAAACGGCAGAACAGTTAATAGTGTTATTAAAGCTAGCGAGAAAGATAATAAAAAGGCTACTTTTGGTCATATCGAGTAAGTCGTTCGCTAGTTATAATTAAAAAACCACAATATTACATAATAGAGCGTAAAATTGGGTGTGGCCAACGAAACCTATACACTGAAACGAAATTCGTGCGGCGGTGTAAATTTGTATTACGAACAAACAAACAAACAAACAGAAAATTAATTTTACATACATATATAGATACAGATTAATAGGGAACGCTCTATTTTCATTTTATACGAGATCAATTAAATTAATATAAATTGAGTATGTTAAAATGTGAATTGAAAGCATCGGCGACTTTTAAACAGCGAGTTAGAAAAGCGGGAACTCACGTACATACGTGTAAAATCAATGGCACGCGGGGAAATGTTATAAAAAATAGAGTTATCTCGATTGAAAGGGTGTGTCTATCTAGAAATGCAAATCAGAAAAGAACTACGTTGATTGCTCAATGTAGTGCACCGTTCAGAAAAAATGGTAAACTTATTCAAATGTTACCCTGCTGAAACGCAAACAGGCCGTAGACGCTTGGTCGTTCACTTTGGTATAAATAATGACACGATATTGTACCGTTTGTTTGGTGCCTAATGTTGTACACTCATCCACGACCCTTTTTTTAGTATGCACAATTTTTTTATTAGATATAACACGAGTTTAAACGATGCCGTTACTGCCCTTTAGAGTAATCAGAATAGTTTTTTTTATACGATCACGATAGTTGTTGAATCATTTTGGGTCGATAAAACGTTTACAAATCGTTTAGGAATTTGAATCACTTAAGTGGTTTAAATACAACATGCAAAAATAATATGTTCTTAATTTTCAAAGTTCCTTAACAATGGCAGTATTCCTATATATATATATAATGCTATAAAGATACCATTGAAGGAACAGTGAACAAGATCATAAATGGAATATGGATCATTCGATAAAAACAGTGGAATTCAAATTTCAAAACAGATAACTCCAACAGATAAATCCAAAAACAGAGTAGGGGTATATGTTTTGACTTTTGATAAATTTATATTATTATTTTTCAGTACTAATCCCACCCCTAAAATGTATCCCACACATTACATTGCACCCTACATTTCTACAAACATTAAACTCGAGTTCCTGTTAGATAGAAATGAAAAAAAAATACAAAACAGAATATACATCTACTGCAAATGGCCCCGGTGTCTCATTAACGGGTTAATCATTGCATAGGCCTTTCCTGAACCCCCGTTTTGCTGAATGCAGCGAAGAAGGATCGAATAAAACAAGGCTCGGTGTTGCCTTCCTATCAACAATCCAATCTCATGCTCGTTTGAGCAAGGGGTTCATTGACGCGAGCAGGCAAACGAACAGCGCCGCTCCAAAAACAGATCCATTCATAATCTAACCTCCGACACGCAATCTTGCCGATTTAATTTCGGTGTAGTAGTTTACGGACGGCTCTCGTCGTTACCAGCCCTCGCACGTGACTGAATTTAATTTACCGAGAGAAACGACCAGCTACCGCTCGCGACACTACGGGACATTAAGCAGTTTTCGCATCTTCCACCCATTTTTCCTCTTTTTTTTCTGTCGCCCACTTCGCTTACAACATCGACATTGTTGTCTTTGCCGTTCCGTTCTCCATTAAATAACACAAACGAATCGGAGGAACTGGCAAGCTTGACTCGTCCACGTTATTACGATGCTGGAAAACACTCGTGTTTTAATACATTTAATTAAATGTAAGCAACAAACTTTATTTTAAATGTAAGAGACGCTTCTGCACTTCAGAGAAGAAGACGCGAGATAACGCGAGTAACAGCGCTGAAATAGTTCAGTGAAATTAGGCGGAAATATGGCCAATCTGAGGAATAATTCCCAGCAAGCTACATTTTTTTATGGGTCTTTATTTCGTCGTTTTAACATCTGCTAAAAATTTTACAGAGGGTCAAAGGTTAATTTTCAGGGGTCAATTTCACCCTCTTAGAGTGAATTTGGGCAGCAAACAAAAATTGCGTTGTACTCAGGAGGATATCTCCTAAATATTCACAAAGTTTCATAATTTTTTGAATTTCCGGGTTCGTGATCTTCCCTTGTCAAAAGTATGAGGATTGAAACTTTGTAAGCCGTCATACATGAAAATGATTACTCCCACGAAAAAAAACACATTCAACGTTTTTTGCAGACAATTTCCTAAGCTTCGAGATATTCGCGAAGAACTGTTTTTTTTTTTGCCTTTGATCCTCTGTAAAATTTTTAGCAAGTAAGGATCGATGGGAGCTTTTGACGTATTGTTTAAAACGACGAAATAAAGGCGCATAAGAAAATATAGCTTGCTGGAAATTATTCCCCAGACAAATCCTAATTTCACTGGACTAAAAGTCGGAATTTAGATTCAGGGCACTTAGGTGTCACTTAAAGGTGTCCTGTGGGGTTCATCGGAGCCTTATTTATACGCCCGAGTGGTGGTTCCGTGTGCACTCTAAAAGTAATGGTTCTGTGTGCGCAGGAAGTTTCCAGAAATGTTGCATCTGGCGACTCCGGAAGTGTAAATTTGTAACATTATTATAATTCTCCTACGTGGAGCAGCAGGTAAGCTTATAGGGGATGGTCGGCGCCTCGAAAGTTCAAAAAAGTTTGTAACTTTGCAGAAATCTAGTTCAAGTGATTTTTTGTTTCGTCAATGAAATGGTCCTAGGGGAGAAAACACCCCCTCAAAGGAATCATAAGTTTTCATATTACCTTAAATATCTGCGCAACCGTGAAATAAAGAATTTTCGAAAAAAGAATTTTCATTTCTTCCAAATTTATCCCCACCATCCTTTTTTCGAAAATTCTTTACCCCCATGTCGCAGGATATCAAAATAACAGAAATTTTAAATTAAACTTTATTTCAATACCTTTTACTGTTTCACAGATATTCACGATAATATGAAAACTCCCAATTTCTTTGTGGGGGTGTTTTCACCCCTAGGACAGTTTCATTGCCAAAACAAAAAATGGTTACGTTATTAGCACCACTTGAACTAGATTTCTGCGAAGTTTCAAATTTTTCCAACTTTCGAGTTGCTGAGTAATAATTGTTAATGGAGAAGGAAACAGTTGGAGATTTTCAACCCGTCTTAGGAGTATCGCCAGTGAAGACGACACATCCCTGTTGCCACAAGTGAGGATCCTGTTCATAGGTAGCGGTGAGATTCCTACACGTTTCTGGCGCGGATGCGAAGCCCAACTAGGATATGGTGAAATTAGAGGGCTCTCGCGTGTATAAAATACAATTTACCTGGCTGATTCGACACGTCAGCTAGCAAACTTAGTTCAGTCACGTCCGTAATGTTATCCACGTAGCGCGGGGGCACGTTCCAAATGCCCATCCCCAGCAACTAGTACAGGCTTCGAGCATAATCTAGCTTATTTCGCCTAAATTTTTCACATCCCTATGATACGTGTTTGCGCTCCCGACGCTGGATACCAGCCGCGTCACATTCCCCGGATCCACGTGGATCGCGTTATTGCTGCACGTCCCGATGACCCAAATAAATGAAAGACAGCTTGAGTAGCATTTTCTATCGGAAAGCAACGTGATGACGTGTACGGTATGTGTCACTTGAAACTGTTACCTTGATTTACGTGAATATCGTCATGATGAGAGGAACTTGCGTTGAATAGAAATTGCACGATTTCGAAGGGAGGGGTGTGTTACAGGTTGGAGTAAATTAAATCTTTCTAGGGGAAGTACTTTAGAGATTCGAAGGCATTTTTTTCTTTTTTAAGGGGAACGTGTAGTTTATGTTTGGCACGATCGTAGTGCATATAATTCTGAGTGTAAATATAGTGAGTTTTAGTAGCTGGGTTCCTGTAGGTCAGATATTTTATTTTTATTTAAATACAAATTTTGAATAACGAATGAAAGTTAAAAAACATTATTCGTCAAGTGTCGAATAAAGTTAAAGTTAAAGTTATAGTTGAAAAATTTATTCGACGCTGAGGTTGACACGCTCGACGAATAAAAAAATGAAGTTTATTCGCCGAATAAAAAAATTAACTTTATTCGTCGAATAATCTAAAGTTACTGTAAGTTTTATTCGATCCGTTATTTAAATAATTATTTATTTAGTTAATGCCTAACTCTGCTGTAGGCGCAAAGGAACAAAATGGCGAGAAGAAAAAAGAGAGGGTGCCCTTATGGATGCTAATCTTGTTTTTGTGTAGGGTTTATACAAAAACCGACTTTTGAGTTACCAAAGTAAATGCTTTTACAGAGTGATGCACTACGGAATGGGCAAGTACAGTTAGTAAAAAAAGTATTTGGACACTTTTTAAAATTGCATAACTTTTTTAGAATTGGTCTTAACGACTTGATTTTTTTTTGAGGACCTAGAAGGATTAGTTTTCTAAGTGACGTGTTTCGTCGTTTTCGAAAAAAATTGCAATTGGTCGGAATAGCGAAGAAAATAGAAAAGGTCGTTTTTTAAACTTTTTTTTGTGAGCTTGTAATGAAAATTCAAAAAACCCATTTGTAGATTGAAGTAAGTTATATACATGCCTAAAATTTCATCAAAATCGGTTAACGTTGCTTTGAGCTATAAACGCTTAAAGATCGCGGAATAAGGTCGAAAATCGCGAAATTCCCGAAATCAGCGATTTTCGACCTTATTCTGCGATGCTTAAGCGTTTATAACTCAGAGCAACGTTAACCGATTTTAATGAAATTTTCAGCATGTATACAACTTACTTCAATCTACAAATGGGTTTTTTGAATTTTCATTACAAGCTCACAAAAAAGTTTAAAAAACGACCTTTACTATTTTCTTCGCTATTCCGACCAATTGCTATTTTTTCGAAAACGACGAAACACGTCACTTAGAAAACTAATCCTTCTAGGTCCTCAAAAAAAATCAAGTCGGTAAGACCAATTCTAAAAAAGTTATGCGATTTTAAAAAGTGTCCAAATACTTTTTTTACTAACTGTATGTAATATGAAAAACGGGATGATGACGCGGAAATGACCATCGCTGTTAGAAACACAAAATGTCCAACAGTCCACCGATAAATTGTTAAAGTTAACGAGGCAGTGGTAGAAAAGAAAAAGAATGAAGAAAGGTGTTAAAGCTAATGGTAAAAAGATAATACCATTTTCTTCGGGTAATCGATTTTCTACTGTATCAGATTAGAACCACTAATTTTCAGCCAGGCGCCACTATGTAGCGTCCTGATTCTTCCTCCATTCACCCAGCCAGGGTCATCTATTCACCTACGTTACAGCTTAATTCGATTTAATTTCCCGTTCACCAAGTAACCCTTCCGAGTTACTACAACATTTTTTCTCCTAACGACGCGCAAACACCGCTCCCTTGCCATTTTGTGGAACTTCATTGTCCCAGGAAAGGGGTTTAGCTCGAAGAATCCCACCATATCGAAAACAGCCTGCGCGATATTCGTAGCTTTCGCTTTGGAGCGCGAGTAACCACACGACGAACTTTTGCCGATACAGATCATCTGCTACTGGCTAACAAAAGCAAAAGTGAAAACGACAAGACAAACCGTCTGCTATGGTGAGATCAAAGTGAAGACTCTTTGAAACGCGAATCCAGAAGCTTGATGTCTCTCGTATTGAATAGAAATGAAAATTAAAAACCAAAGAGAGGAGGAAAATCCTGTGGCAAAATCTCCCCGTGCGGTTTGCGAGCGAGTTGAAAACTAATAACTGCAAATCTCGCTACGCGACGGCTGATGCAAATAACGCGCCAAACGTTTACATATTTTCATAGCTGAGCCATGAGTCTGTAAAGTCATGGGATACGCGATCGACGACACTGTTTCATTCGCGCCTTTCTCGGCGTGAGTTTCATTGGCTGTCGGTATGACTGTAATTAAAAGCAGTTTTATAGAAGCAGCTCGATGAAACCGCAAGAAGAGCAGCAATTGAAGGTAATCCGTGTCTAACATTCAGAGAATTGACAGGGCAGTTCAATACTTCAGAATTATCAATAATTTGCTATTTGTACAGGATTAAAGAAATTAATGTGTTGGACATATGGATACTAAGTAGGTGCACATTTAGAGAAAAGAAGGGAGAACGTGCTCGTAGTTCATTGTAGTTGCTCTCATGATGCAACATTGATCCTTTTTTACAAGGAGAGTGCACAGGCTTTTCGCTAACCGATTTCACTCAAATTTGAGCAAGAGGAGTAGTTGTCCTCTTCTTTGCTTGAGAAAAAAATCGCCTATTTTTAAAAACTAATCTTTATTAAATTCGTACTAAAAAAGTTAATATTTTTAAAATTCAATTTTAAAATTGTAATTAAATTGGCGTTACAAAACGGGTTCAAACTAGTAACCAATAGTCGGCTGTCAACTTGACTGTTTCTCAAAGCTGCTACTTCCTCCCTGTAAAAAAAATTCGGATGCCCTTCTATAGACATATTTGTCGAGAAAATCAACTTCAGTTGTGTCGGTGCAGAATACTTTTCGGAACTATACCTGTATTGTTTCTTTATGAATTACAATCACTTCCGTTGTTTATGATTAGTTAAATTTATTCTTCCATGCCTGATCTAAACCTAAACCTGAATTTATTTACAAATTGTTTCCTATATTATGTAAACTATTCCTAGTATTTATATTTGCTTCTAACTATTACATATCATTATTCCATTACCGTCTTTCAAATTATCCTATTCTATTAGAACGCACATTGATAAAGAAATTTAATTATTTAAATTATATGCTCTGAAATTTGTTACCTCTTTTTGTGACACACCTTGTACATAGTAAACTACGCACAGCAACCTAATGTTTAAATCCTAAACGTCACTTTCTAATCGACAGATCTTTTCAGTGAACAGTTTCAGCGTGTGACGTCAATGTAACGCAGAATGAGCACTTTCGAAGCAATGCCTCGCTCGCGTATTAAATATAAAATTCCTGACAGAAGCGTGGAACAAAGGATATGGACGAAGGACTAAAATTAATTCAACAAATCGAACGCAGAAAAGACGCTTTCATTTCAATCTGACATTTCCATCTCGATTGTAATTGTATCAAACTCGATAAACTTGCACACCTCCCCTCCTCCCTCCCCCAACTCCTCCCCATCGATTAAATCTTTTATGAACGAGGAAAACTTACGATTTGCATGAACAAATTGGCATGGGTATTACGTTGCAAAATTCAGTGAATTTGGACAACAATGCGTGTATTGTGCAGTAAAAGGAAAACAATGTCGATCCCCGAGTCTTTTATAAAGCGCCGTTACACGTGAACGCTCTGTGGCATAAGCGAATTGCCTGTCTTATGAAAATTCATTTAACGCAATACCTTCGTCAATTTTGAAAGTTCACAACTAAACATTCTTAAATCTCATTCCAAAGATTACATGACCCGCGAAAAATTCATTGAAGACGGCTTAGGTTTATGTTAATTAAGAAACAGATTATGTAGTCGTCGCCAGGACGTTTTCGACTAATGCCCAGATTGGTTGAATTTGAATAATCTGTGGTTGATGTTGAATGAGTAAATAGAAAGAATGGATTTAAATAAAATTGAATTTATACATAATAATACGGTTAATATTATGCAAAATGTGCAGAAATGAAATAATCGAGTTATTCATGAAATGAAAATAATTTTAATATCAGAAGTTGGGGGTGTTAAAATTTTTATAAAGAAATTAATTAAAATGAATGGGTGTTGAAAAATATTCGGTGAATTAATGAAGCAATTTGTAAGGTAATGGTATATAATAATAAAGGAATTAAAATTATACGTGCCTCTGGAAATAAATTGTTTAATTGATGTATGTAAATGTAATTTAAGCTAATGTAGGTTGGCGTGTGTAATGTCCATAATGGAGGTGCTTGATGAACTTAACAATTTTGAAAGTTTCATCTTTTCAAAATTATTCTTAAATTCCCCCTTTCATTAATACTTCATTTCAGCGCATAAGTGGATGGAAAAGCTGATTTAAGTCGCAAAGGGCGATGGTGGAAAGTATTCCAGAATTTCTTTACGGTACGTCAAAGCTATTTGGAAAATTTTAGGAACTTTGCCACGAGCTACCCTACGTAAAGTTCTACCGAAACATTCAACAGCTGAATATTCGTACTAAACGAAATTCCAGGCGAAATTCACGATTTTTGACGGAAGTCGAACTATGTCGATGCAACTAGTTGCTGCGATAAAGGTAGGAGCAACATGTTTTATAAATTATAACAGCATCGAACTACTTTAATTTAGTATATACATATACTTATTTGTAACGTGCTAATTACAAATAATATGAACTTATAATTTTCTAAATATGTAACTGAAAATTTTCCAACTATTTTGTATCATTAAATATATTTTTACTAGCATCACTATTCTGTTAAAAAATAAATAAGTCATGTTATCTATAAAGTATTCCAACCTATAAGATGAAATTCTTTAAACAGACAAAGGAATCTTTACACCTTAGGAATAACAGATCATCGAGGCAAGTCTCATATAATTAACACTGGAAATATTTTTCATGGAAACCCTAACGCACCCTAACACACTCTGTTATCACCATTAGGAATGCATTAGCAGTTCAGAAAATTGGCCACTACGCTCATAAAAGGGGCGTACAACCTGTCTCCAGTAAAATAAATAAAAACTACGTTACAATGCTAGACAAACTGATGTTACAAATTCAGAAGTTCCAAGAAACCTTCATCGTGTAATTATCCTATAATTGTTAACAAATAATTAAACCCTTTCTTTCAAATGAAATCAATTCAAACTTAAACACCTTTCCTTCATTCACTGCCCCACTTGCATCTTCTTCTATTAAAATCCGACTTCGGCAATTAATTTCCAACTATCAACGATTTTATATTCTCCCTTCATTTACCAGCGCATTTTATACCTCGCTCGTTAACTTCTACAAGCTTGATCACTTAACAGACCTTTATAATTGACTCGGTACTTAACGGTAACTTCTTTTCTTTATACATACATATATACGATCATTTTTCCCCCTGAAGATGACCTTAAATAAAGGTTGAAAGGATCGAAAAATATCGTCTCCTCTCAGTATCGCAGAATATTAACAATTCAATTATCGCCGTCGAATTTTTCATTGTGACGATTTATGTCCGATGGGCACAGACCGAGTCAGCAAAACAAAATGTTGCGTTTCTTCCCCGCACCTGGGATTTCAGTCTCCATTAGCGTTATCTGATTCTGTAAAATAAGGCGGCCCCCAGGTCCTCTATAATTGACGAAGGAGAAAACGTACTCATCGACTTTTCCCTTTTCACATGGCGCACGTAACACGCCCGTCAAAGGGATTCTTTCATCGTACCTCGTGAAAATTGTTGCCCCACGACCCGCATGCTTTCCTATCACGTGCACACATACTAATGCTCTCTGCACCTTTCCAACGACTACATAATGTATTTCTTCCCCTTTGCCCAACAGAATGGGGAAACCAATGTTGATACCGCGCGACTACTATCTACCATTTCGTTCCCTTTGCAACTGTTTCCCATGTGCTTTACGGAGAAGCCTTAACTCGACGTACAATAGGGCATACTTTCTGATATGTATCGTTCAAAAGAGTTATTATTGGTCAATTGTACTCGACAGCGCGTATATCGAAGGAAAAATGCTCCGAGGACGAAGTTTGTAATACGAATGAATACTGTATCACTACGCTTTTGGGTTTACAGGATTGCTGTACCCCCGCAATTTTCTTCAGGCTTTTTGTAAACGTGCTTCCATCTTTGTGCATAGTCGACAGTGTAATCGATCGAAAATGACGACGAAGCAGAGATGATTTACGATTCTCTGTATTGTCTTTATCTTTAGTTGTGGCGGCCACTTTCTTGGGAAGGTCCATGTGAGTTTTGTGTAGTTGATAATGTCGCGTTGGATCTGGAGTTTTGTACAGAATTGAACAGATATTATTACTTAATATGAGTGTATCGCGTTTGCCTTTTTCAAGTATAATTTAGACGTGGATATGTGTATTATTAAAGTAATTTTAGTAGGCGTGTGATATCGACCGTCTCAAGTTAATCTTTTTCGTGAAAATAATTATTTATGCTATAGTAGATCTTGGATTATTCGAATACTGTTTAATTTAACGCTTGATTATCCGACCAGTGTCATCTCAGCACGATTAAGCAAATTTTGCGATACAGAATTACTTAGTGGCTTTGAAGTGACGAAATAGCTGATGATGAAATTATGGAGAAGAATACGTTTCTGATAATAATATTCCCAGTTATTCTCAACCATCTACTGCTTTAGAAACGGGCGTTAAATAGTATCAAACACGAAAAGAAAATTAGGAAACATATAAAAAAATGTCAAAAGTGTGAAAAAATATGTTTATAAACTAGCCACTCAGGAAAACTGGTAGACTAAAATAAATGAAGAAAAATTAAATTACATTTATCGAGTATTAAGCAACAAATAACTCACAAGTTTCTGTTTTAATAATGTCGTCCTATAAGTACCTAATGCAGTTTTTTTCTGCGAACTAAGTTTATAATGTTACTACTCAACGCAAGTGTTATTTATTAATTCAGTATAAATTATTACTATTTTATTAAGGGATCTTTCTGAACTATTTACTAGTTTATTTAGAAATCTTTCATACCTTGACAAAAATGGGCAAATACAAAATCAAATATTTCACTTATCACAAAAACAGTGTTACTGTGGGGGTGAAAAATATCTTCTGGTGTACGAGTAGATAATTATTGTAATTCAGTGTGAAAGTTAGATTAAGAAACGAGATCAAGGGAGGAAGTGGAAAATGTAATTAAAGAATGTTTTCACAGAAAATCGGAGGAAGTTTACAAAAAGGCAATGAGAAACTTAATAAGAAAATATGAAAAGTTAGCAGTAAATACGGAAGAATAAAATATATGTCGTCAATATCGATCATTAACAGAAACTTGTTTATTACATTACTCATAGGACGACCTGATGAATGCACATGATCATCCCCCTCAGACATAACAACGCTTACCAGAATTTTACACAATTGAAAACGATCGCGTGCTGAGAATTCGCACTGCGAATATAAGTCACGTCACATAATGAAGTCCGGGGTTGCTGAGCGAGTGTATTACGAATAAACTTTCCGAGTCAACTTCCGAAGTTTGGAAACGGTTTCGAATTCGTCGACAGCATCTTACTTCATTGTTCGAACGTTCAACTTATGCAGTCCTTATGTCTCGCGAGACAAAAATTTACCATAAAACGGATTCGCGCGACGACATGTGCCCGTTGTAACGAGAGCAGATACACTGACGACCGCGACGTAGCGTCAGCCTCTGCTGGTCAGACTCGGCGACGTGTTGCAACAATTCTTTTACATTACCCGGTGACAACCGATAAACCTTAACTTCACCTTGTTTAATGCAGCTAGACCTTGTTTCGCCCTCCCGACGGGGCGAAGAAAAATGTTTTTGCAACCTGTGCTAGGAGGATAGGCGGCTGCATGTATTAACAAGTCCGCAACGGTGTTCCCCTGATTTTTTCAGACACAGGGTGTTTCGCAGTGGGTGGTAAAACGGAAGCGACAGTGATTCTACGAGGGATAAATTAGGTAGGAGATGTGGGATAAAATTAGTTCACGGAAGGCTTGATTTTCGGAAAAATCGATTTTGGAAATTTGTCTGAGAATGAAACGAAGTTTTGTGTAAATATACCTAAGTCAAAATTGTGGAATTTATTTTCGAATGGAGCTTGATTTCCAGAAAATCGACGTTTAGTCCAGCGGGTTCTCGAAATACATTTTCTTGAAATAAAATTATTACACGATTTCGACGAATTTTTGTACAAGGAGTCATTTAATTTGTAGGGGTGCCATATTTATTGATAAAGTCTGATAATTTTTAACCAGATGTACGTGTATCCACCAGATGAGTTCTCAAAATCAATTTTCTTGGAAAAGTAGCCTTCTACGAAGAAAATTTATTGCACACTTCTTATTTATGTTTGCATGTAGGATCCCTACTCTTTCTGTTTCACCACCTATTATGTAACACACTGTACATATACCATGCACCTTCGGTTATGCTTGCACTATGCGAAATCATGCACGCGTAAAGGCCATTAGCACGAACAGCTATCGCGTAGAAAAGTTCTAAACCTGTCTCATGGAGGCACGCGCGAAAATCGTGGTGTAATACTTACATATGTGATTGAATCGATGAAGGGTTAACTGCTCGTGTGGGGATAAGGTTTAAGTGCACATGGTGTAGTGTTGTCAGTGCTACTGTAACCGGGGAGAAGGGACTCTTGGTATAAAAATATGGCCAAAATGTACAATAAAAATTTTGCAAATGAGCGTTTCTTTTGCAAAAGTTATGTATAATTTCCCTTAGAATTGATATTGACATAATGCTGCTCGTTAGATGATTAATTAAATTTTCTAAAAACTGAGCAGGGGCTGGATTCGCCTTTAAAAAACTCACACTTAAAAAAAAATTGTCCCACGTCTAATAGTTCTCAAAAAATTCCAGGAAATATGTTTTCGTTCCCCCACAATTCTCTTTATTGCTGTTAACACATGACTAACATACTTTATTAATCATTTACATGTAGTTACCTAAGTATTATTCTTTCACCAATTTTATAAAAATATCAAAAACATTGCCATAAATTGTGCACATATTTTTCCTATTTTTTTTATAGTTCACACGTCAATAATGCTACCAGTATTTACACAATTTATATATTATTATTATCGCTCAGAGATGGTATCAAACATTGACACCAACTACATGCCTGAAACTTTGATACCTTTCAACTCTACCTTCCAAGCATTTTGGCACCCCACCTTTTAAATACCATAAACATCGCATCTTCTAATTCAATATGATAGATGCGACGTCGACGATCCACTGGAATCTGTCCCAACTCTACCCCAAGTGCTCGTTCACCCAGCAGATCCCCAAACGTCAATGTCCCCAAAAACTGAGCCTCGAACAAAGCTATTCATTCTCCACATTCCACTAGCTTCCAAACAAGAAATTACCCTCTCCCTCAGCTTCACCAAATATCGCTCGCTTCCCTGTCGATGCGTTTCGAAATACCTGAATAGAACCGAATGCCGCGTGACGCAATATCAGCATCAACATATAAAATGTCCGCCTAGGAATCGAGAGCACCGTCGACAGGTCAATGAAAACTGCCAGAACCTGATTAACGCAAACGGTCGCGTCCAGTATTCTCCGCGTAGAAAGGCGCGTTGCGAAACGGACCGTTGCGCGGATCTACAAGAAACAGCGAAAGCAATCGCTGCCAGATTATGCGCCTGTCGAGGTACCGCTGGCGGGGTAGGAATTCTTCGCGGTACCGAGGCATTCCGATGTAATCAGAAATAGGGTTTGCATGGTGATCGCTAGAGCCCGAGTAGCTCGCGATCGTTAAACAGCTTTCAGCGGCCGATAAGATTGTACTCGAATCATTATCGCAATGATGCAGCATTTCCCGCCGTTCCCTGCGGTTAACCGCGGAAGTAGAACTTTATTGCAGGACTGGAGAATTTTAACAGCCCCGTCTCCGCCCTTTCCAGTATTCCGGAATTAATCTCAGCTACGACCTTGGCCCTCCACAGCCTTCAAGCTTGATGGCGAAGGAACTCTCTTGGTCAGCCGTCAGCCTGGTAAATCACTGCTAGGCGTTGTCCTTCAGGACGGGAACAAATGGGACCGCGGGAGGCAACACGGTCGAAATGACCGTAATAATTAGTACGGATTGCTCGGCCTCCGTTTCGTGCACAGTACCCGATGGTATTCTATCGGGTCCTTCAACTCCTAATCGCGCCGTCTCGACCTTCGGTAATTGCCATGTTTCTCTTTATTTTGCGTCGGGCGCCGCTTTATCTCGTCGATGCGAATAATTGGAAATTAGTACATATCGGGTCGGCCGAGCACGTTCACACAATGAACCGTCGCCTCGATAACGCGATTTAGCACCGTGGCGCCTGTTACGACCGATAACTGAATGAGTTTTACGCGGCGGCGGCCGCGTAATTGTTTCTAATTTTACCCATTTTTATCGGCTATCGTAGTGGCCCGGTCTTTTTCTATCCGCTGCCGGGGAATCGAGCTCATGCCAGGCTCGCGCGATTTAACGCGAATGACAAATTTTCGAGGCAGTGACGCGCGCGGCCCACACTCTCGCAAGACTAATTGCCGATCTATCTCGAAAACTAGTTAGTCGATCCTAGCACGGCTAATCTATTCGATTATTAGGGATAATAACCGGTAGTTCGATAACGCTGCTCCAGCTCTGTCTGGCTACTACGGGCGCACGATAGCGTCCAAATCATTAACGAGTCTATCATTTCGTACTCCGTTTGCTGGACTAAATTCTGGGACGAGTGGTCGCGAGAATATTTCATTTTTACGTGTTAGAGACTCTGGGGTCTTTTATTGACACAAATTCGGAATGTTTCTTTGAAGGGCTTTCTTGGATGTTAGCTTAGAATGTCGTTTTGTGATGTTACAAGGAGAGGTGCACGAAGTTTGAGTGAAGGATTTGTACCACATTTTATGCATAGCTAGTGCACAGCACGCGTGAAAGTGCATTAAGGGTAGTAGGCATTCGTGTCTTTCTATTAGGAATTTGTAAATATGGGTGAACAACACGTGGGGATACTGATAAATAAATAAAGATTAATATATAATAAGAAGGATCGACATAAGAAAAATATTTTCTGCATGTTTAAAGATGCTTAATTAGATCCTAAAATTGTTTAATCCAATATGACGAACAGTTTTTCCAAACAAAAATCTTAAATACCAGTTACTTTTGGGGCTGTTAGACGAGAATTCCCCCTTAAGGGGGAACACTACTGTGACGGCTACAAAAGGAAGCCATTTTTAAGAATTTTTTCGGGAATAATTTACAGTTTTTATAGAAAATTTTTATTACCTACCTTTAGTACGCTGTCTTAATTAAGAGACTATACAAAAAAATAAATAGAAGAGCATCCATCAATTTTGATATACAGTGGCTCACAGCCATAATCGTACACTCTTTAAAATCGCATAACATTTTTAAAATTGGTCCAAACGACTTGAGTTTTCTTGAGAAGCTAGAAGGATTAATTTGCTAAGTGACGTGTTTCGTTGTTTTTTAAAAAAATGCAATTGGTCGGAACAGTGAAAAAAATAGTAAAGGTCGTTTTTGAAACTTTTTTTTGTGAGCCTGTAATGAAAATTCAAAAAACCCGTTTGTAGATTGAAGTAAGTTATATACATGCCTCAAATTTCATCAAAATCGGTTAACGTTGCTCTGAGCTACAAACGTTTAAAGATTGCAGAATAAGGTCGAGAATCGCTGATTTCGTGAATTTCCGCGATTCTCGACCTTATTCTGCAATCTTTAAACGTTTGTAGCTCAGAGCAACGTTAACCGATTTTGATGAAATTTTAGGCATGTATATAACTTACTTCAATCTACAAACGGGTTTTTTGAATTTTCATTACAGGCTCACAAAAAAAAGTTTCAAAAACGACCTTTACCATTTTTTTCACTATCCCGACCAATTGCATTTTTTTTAAAAACGACGAAACACGTCACTTAGCAAACTAATCCTTCTAGCTTCTCAAAAAAACTCAAGTCGTTTGGACCAATTTTAAAAATGTTATGCGATTTTAAAGAGTGTACGATTATGGCTGTGAGCCACTGTATTAATTAATCTTCTAGCCCCCCCCCCACCCCCACGCGAGCTGGTCGAATGTGTAGCTAATTAGCTATGGAACAGCAGGTCCGAAATCAAATTTCATTTTTTTTATAAATAAGTGCATTTTTTATATAAGTGCAGCTTCCGTTGTATGTACCGATTTCTTAAACAAATTATTTTTGTAAAAATGGTGCGCTTTAGAAGAAAAGTGTCGGAAACCCGCGAACAAAATGGACAGTTTTTCGAGCGCGATTAAAAAAATTTGTTTTCAATCAAAGAATCCGCACGTACAACGGAAACTACACTCATATACTTAGTTTATAAAAAAAAATGAAATTTGACTTCGGACCTTCTGTTCCATAGTTACATATTCGATCAGCTCGCGTGGTGGGGGAGGGGTCTTAGAAGATTAATTAATATATTAAATTTATGGATGTTTTTCTATTTATTTTTTTTTATAGTCTCTTAAGACAGCGTAGTAAAGGTAGGTAATAAAAATTTTCTATGAAAACTGAAAATTATTCCTGAAAAAAATTCTTAAAAATGGCTTTCCTTTCTGGCCGTCACACTGGTGTTCCCCTCTTAAATGCAGGCCAGGCTCGTCCCTATAAGCACAATTATTTAGATGAAACCCTTTATATGTCTGTCCATATTCAAAAGATTAGCTAAATCGGTGTGCCAAACTTCACACACCCCTTATTAGTATCTCCACGTGTTGTTCACCCATATTTTCAAATTCCTAACAGAAAGAACTGCATAAATTCCAAACACCTTTGAAAAAGTCACTTTATCACATTTACCTGAACACTGCATACAGTCAACATGCAGCTTCTTTGTAGCCGGGCGGCGGAACATTCGCCAGGGGCGAAAAATTCGTTCGAAATCGCGGAACCGCGCGGGGAAAAAAATAACAGGCATGGCAGAGTCTCGAACAGAGGAGAAAAATTACGGTATTAATCTTCCCATTCGTTGCGAGCTGTTTACGAGCTTCTAGGGACGCGCTTGTTTTGCAAGTGGAGGGCCCACCGAGCCGAAGATCCACGCGAATTTTATGATCGCTGCGCGTTGACCCATGGCGCGCCATTAGCCAGGAAAGTTAGTCCAGTTTACGGCAAGGCGGATCGAGATAAATTTGCTCGAGCCAGCTGTCAACGGCACCATTGTTGACGCGGGACAATCGACGATACTTCTCTGTATACTCGATCTCGTGGAGCGCTTCCCGCGCGAACAGCGAGATGGAAAATCGATGGTCGCAGTGGCGCTCGAAACTTTCGACGGGTTCTCGATTGCCGACGATCAGTAGGATTGAAATCCGAAAGAAATTGCATCAACGATGAACCGGAGGGTTGCGTTCGCGGGGCTGCGAGAGAACAGAGAATCGGGCGAGCGTAGGGAGGGGGTGGAGAGAAAAGCGCCCCTGGAGACGCCCGCCGCTTGTTAGAACAGGATATAGGAATTAGAAACGGCATCCGAGACGTCGCGGAAGTTTGAATCAAGTTCGGTGAAAAGGGGATAGTAATTCGCAGGGAATCGAGATTGGTTCGGTGCCGGTTGCGAGAGCCATATCGCTTTCAACGGGCGGAGAAGCGCCACGGAAGAAAGCTCGAGTCACCTCGCGTAGTTATCGCGCGCGCACTGAAGAATTCACGGAAGTTCGCGCGCGAACGTACGCCACGGCGAAAGAGAATTGAATTTCCAATTTAGTGTCCGAGTGACGCGGATTCCGAGGAGTGTGCCTGACAGACATTTTAATCTAAGAACGACAATTTTACGTTCTTCTGGCGAAGTTATAACGAGTGCCTGTGGCATGGAAGCTCCTTCCTCTTTCTTTCTTTTTTTTTTTTTATGAACGAGGATAAACGCGGTTTATTGTTCGTGGCTGCTATGGATTCGGTGGACTTTTGAGAGGGCAGCGTGTAACACGCGCTCGTTACGGCATATTAAGAACCTCATAAGCTCCATATATCCTTCCAAGTGTCTCACGCACGGCACGTTCTCCTGGTTGACGAGGAACCAGGGAATATATATGTATATGTGGATGAGGGGGCACGTGATCCTTGTAAATCCTTAAACGCTTCCCTCCCAACTTTAGTTTTATGAGCAACAGAGAGAGCAACGGGTGGCCCTTGGCGCCTTCGTGTAAATACGACATTCTTCTGCTTGACCGTCCGTTGCTAGAACAACAGTGCCCTTTGCCATGATACAAGTCCATTATGGACGAAGGGTTTCAGGTATCTACACGATAGGGGAACAAATTTTTCAGCCGCCTTTGTAGAGTAAACTGTACGATGATTAGCACCCTAAGCGGAAATCCCAGTTGGAATGTCTATATTTTTTGTGACGTTTTTATATGGTCCTAATTTTCAATTATTATCGATGATAAGGATTTAATATTAAAATAAAACATCTTGAGTACCTATTACGTCTTTGTTTTATAAAATATTCAATGAAAGACTAAAATAGCCATGAAAGTATAATAATTGGCATACTTAGTACATTTATTGTCACAGTGGGTGTATCAATTATTGGCGCTCGAAGACTAAAAATAAATTGTTGATTTTTTAATAATTCACTCTTCATTAATAACTGAAAGTAAAAATAAATGAAATTAAGATCTACTTAGTTAGAGTGATCTGATTTAGGATAATTGCTTAAGAAAGCCAGCAAATTTTCCTCGTTGCGAAATGCTTCTGTTTTATTTTAGTTTGCTTTCATACTCCTTATCAAAATTTTCAGAGAAGCTTAAGACATTTTTTGTGGTATTAGTAGATGTAAAATGTGTAGATGAACTACTGGAATTTACAGTGTTGTAGTAAAAGAGAAATAAGAAATTGTAAAAGAAGTGCTTTTTAAGCTCGTACTTCTTAATATTTTGCTTTTTCATCAAGAGTGCCAATGACTAACCCAGTTTACCCTACAGATTAACGAAAATGTCCTGTGGCTTATAGTGCTTGCTAATCTTACAATGTTGAGAACTTGATAAATAGTAGTGGGTTATCATATAATTTATCAGAAAACATGAGACTAACGGAAAATAGAAAAACTTGTAAGGCTGCGCGAATGACAACCGATAAGGTATAGGGTAAATCCGGGAGACGCGGTCGGGCTGGAGAGTCGGTCGAGTCCGCTATATTTCAGATTCTATATCTAAAAATGCGTTAAAGTGCAGACCAATTACTTCTCTAGAAGCCAAACAGTTGAATAAATAGCGTCATTTCGCTTCCTTCTGTGTTTTTCTGGATTTATAGGCTTTAACAGGTGAATTGAGGTTACATTTAACCTTTTTGTCAAACAGCGGTGTACAAAATCGTATTTAAAATATACTTCTAAGTTTATTTTCGTTTAATGTTTGGGATAATAAGATAGTAAAGATATTGAGGGGCAATGCAGCCAAAGAATTTAGCCATATTAACTCTTGCCCTCAAAGCTAACGAGAAGATCATCTCTCGCTGCAGAAAGGAGAGATGGTCGAGTTATGATTTTTCTATTATTTTTGTTCATTTTTTTATTTATTATTATTATTTTATTATTATTATTTTTTATTTATTTTATGTATTCACTTTTTCATTCATTTGCCTTGCTAATCGCCAGTAGGTAGTTCACTTTTTCTCTGATGCGTTCTTTACATGTTTGGCGTAAACAAATTAAATATCAACGAATCTGTAGTTGTATTCACTCATAAATAATTTTGCTTTATCCTTTGTTAATTTTGCATGAATAATTATGTGAGTGGTCCTTGCCAACGACGAAAACCATTTCTCCCGGCACCTCGGGAGAGGTGGTCAGATGTCATGACTTCAGTTTTCAACCCGATTTACAGTAAATATTGTCTTAAAGCAAATATCGACCAGTTTTTCTGAATCAGCATAAAATTCTGAACATATAGGTTTGTTCTGATGAAATAAGTAATTTCTATATTAGTTTTAATAGCCATTTTATATTAAGTCGACCGCGTCTCCCGGATTTACCCTACATTTTTAAACGAACACTGAATAATACTTCTGATCTGAAAATTCTTTCAAGGGTCTGAAAATGATATAAATTATTTAGGAGGAGATTTCTTGTTCAAAAGGTTTCTAATATTTGCCTGCAATAAAATAACAAATAAACTATATTCTTTGTAAAAGAGCTCGTAGCGTATAGTATAACGTCATCACTTTTATTCTCCCCTGTAACACCGTGTACGGGAAAAGCCATTGGCACTTCCATCCAGTCGTTTAGTTTTAACCCATCGATCACAGAATCTCCAAGTGACATTTGAATGCGAACGACAAAGGACCAAAATCGCGAGCATAAAATAACCGACCCATGACACACACCGACGCTCGATGTCAAACGTATGGACGCGATGCGTACAGCTCTGCATTGCAATTCAGAAAGAATCCAATATTCTCGATACCCATAGGAGAGGTATCCGCGTAGGCTGCGGTCCCATTGCGCCTAGATCCAATCGCTGGGGGTAAAAGAAACCGCAACAATTTACGGTAAACACACTTTGCACAATTCTCCGTGTTTACTCTGCTGAATCATTACCCTTTCTTCGATCATCCATTCTTATCAAATTGATGCTATACCACCAACATTATCGTCAGGAATCCTCGATAATTTACGACCGACGATACACTTAATGTCTTCTAAAGCCGTATAGTGCATGCTCGACGCACTTGTATGCAAAGAGCGATTTACTTTTCAATTACAAAAACTACGGAGATGATGAATTCGTTGGTTTTGAAAACTACTACCTGAAACTACTTATGATTGACGTACAATTAGGTAGTTACTGTTTTTGCCAAAGCGATAAAATCATTTTTGCTGGAAACATGCGTAACTCAAAGGAAAATATCACGGAAAATATGAGAAGGTGCAACCTTCGCAAATTTTGTAATTTTCATGGAAAATTATAAACCAGTTAATTTAACTTCTTTAGTAATTTCTATGTTAAAGCCGGGGATCCACCTGACAGCTAAGCTATGCTATGCCAAGTTTTAAAAAATTAGCTTCAATGCATCCTTATGGAACCGTTTCCACCAAAAGATAAGCTAAGCTTTTAGCATGTATGCGTTCAAACGTACACCAAACATCGTGATTTTGCTTTCTTTAGCCATTTTAAAGGCTGATGCGATAGCGGTTGATATAACATATAAAAATATCTTGGAGTTTTTGATTTGAGACAATCCTACGTCGACTTATACTGACTACCGTCGACGATTCTTTTTTGTAACAGTGAACGCCACATAAAAATAAATAGGCCATACATTTTTTTAACTGCATGTTGTATAATTTAAAAAAAAATCATAAAGATCACCTATTTTTTTAGCTATTTATTAAGAATGACCCCTTAAGGGTAATTCGCGTTGTATAAAATTGGAATGTAAAAATTAGACAAGTAAGCAATTATTCATTAGTAGAAAATTGGACAGTTGATCGACTGTTTCAAGATTAGAAACAAAAAGGGAACGTTGATTAAACGAAGAAAAGAATTCAGTTCATACAGTTTGCCATTGAGCAACATTTCCCTTTTCTTTTTAATTTGTGTGTGTCGTAACAGAGAATCGTGCTAATACGACTAGCCCAAGCCAGCGTAATTTACCATTCACATTGCAGTAAGATTTCTTTCCACCGAGCACGCAACGGGATATCACGCGAAGACACTGCACGGTTGATCGTTAACCTCTCGCGTTAATTGGCAGGTGGAGGAGCGCGAGGCACGGCGCGGCAGGATCGTAAAACGGGAGGTGGAAGAATTTTGGGTAACCGTGATTTATCATCTTTCGAGGATCCGTGCGTTACTGGATCATGGCGAAACGTAAATCGAGAGGTGAGTCACGCTCGAATGCGGGCCGGGAGTAACAGTGAATCTCCGAGGGTAAAAAATACTTGTCAATTCGAGGAACGGTTTCTAAAAAAAGGCTTTCGATCCAAAAGTTGATTTCGCTGTGTATCGAAATGAACGGGTTAGTCATTCGTTTAACGGGTGCGTTTATACCACGAACGCCAATACGGAACCCGCCACAGCCGGAGCCGTGTAATTGATTGTTATTCTTTGCAAAGTCCTCGTCGTTACGAAGGATTAGACTCCAACATCTACAGACCACGCTTCTCTCTCGCTGACTTCTACGCTCCAATTTACCATATATATAAAACCAACTCTCATCTCTCATTTTAACGCAATACACACGCGAATGATAATTTCAAATATTAAAATCACCCGATACTAACGAAGCCTGGCGTCGCGACCGAACGAGTTAAAAAAGGAAGAAAAATTAAAAGCGAAATCGAGAGACAGTGCCTTTCGCCGTAATCTCGTCGCTATTAATGGAAACAGGCGTTAAAATTACACTAATCTGGGAACTCGTGCTGCGCCGCAATCTTCGTCCCAGATAAACGTGCGGGCAATATTCAAAATAATTGCACAACGGCGGTCCGTCGGATCAAAAGTGCGATAAGGCGGGAATATCGAAGTCGGAACTAGGTAGAAATTAACGCAACAGGGAGCATCCGACCGTTTCGCGCCTAAGGAAGGGAACATTAGCGAAACACGGGGGAAGAGGGGGCTAGCCACTTACTTTTCGAATTACGAGGTGGGTGCTCGCCGTTGGATCGTTTCCCTCGCAGGCCGTAGTCCTCGTCACAGGTAACAATCTTCCCTTTCAATCGCGTTGGAAAATAACTGGTGAGATTAGGTAGGCCGGGGCGGGTGTTTCGTCGGGTATGAGTGCAGCTACGAAAAGAAGGAGCCTCGAAGGAGCCTGCTGGCTTATCGACGCGCGATCCTGGCAAAGTAACTTCCGGTCCTTTCCTTTCGCCAGCAGCAGCCACTTCTTTGATACGTATGGTACTGTTGGAAAATTCGTCGGTTATGATCGCTGCAGGACGAGAGATTGCGGAGCAGCCTCGTCCTGGGATAACAGGTGGCACGCCGGAGTTCCTCACCGTGCAGAGTACTAACGACGTGTGACGTCGACGGCTCGGTGCGAGAGGGCTTTTATAGCCGTGCCAACTCGCCACGACTCCGCACCACACCGCTTCGAGTCTTGCTTGCTCTTGGCCCTACAGACCGATTTCTCCCTTCGGCCATTCTTCCACCCTGCCACCCTATGAATCTTGGATCCCATCGGGAGAATTAAAGCGCCGCGTTCCTGTGGATTAGCGAGATCGGAAATAATAATCGACTCGCCACGTGCCCGCCTACCCCTTCCTCGGGCGGTCAATCGATTTCGACGTGAAAATTTTTATATCTCGTGTTTTCACAGGTTTAGATTTATTTCGTGACGCGAATACACTGACCATCTTCGTCGCTGTGTAATAATAAGATTTCAACTTTAGATTGGGTTTACTGGTGAAACACAGTAAGTCTATATCTATGGCTTTGTTTTCCACAACTGTACCTTAACTGCCTTCCTTAATTAAAATGTCCTGTCTAGCATTTTTCCATTTTTCTAGAAATATGGAAATATTTGAAGTTCCACAGGTTTCTTACTTTTTAAGTAAAGTTAGCAGACCCTGCGTGCTTCGTAGAGATCCAGAAACAGTCTAATTTATTTATTTTGTTTACAAGGATGGTACAAAGAAAATTATAAAACTTCAGTTTTCTCGATTACTCCAAAATGCTAGATAGGATATTTTTACTATATGAGGATGACAGATTAGTACCTAAAGAAACTTAATGGATTTGAAACAAATTTTTAACTTAAATAACTCATGTGAATATATTATCTAATTATTTTTAAGCTAACAATTATTACAGCTGTTTTTTTTTACATAAAGTAAAAAGAGACATTTTTTACTTTGCGGATATTTTTTGTTTTTATATTATATTAAATTAAATGGAAACAGTAGGTTTGTTAAGCTTAGGTTAAGCGAAGTGAAAGTTATATTTTGATAAATCATGGGCCATCCACCCGATAGATTCTATTTTCGAACAAACTATTCTATTTATGAAAATCTATTTCTATTAACAACTGGAATCTCCGTTTATAAAGAATCGTGTAATCCAACGATTGGAATATTGTCTTAGATTCAAATTGTATGTACAATAAAAAAGTAGATTATTGTATATGTATATGTAATCTCTAGTTATACTAAAGGCATTGTGGAAAAATGATATTTGTGAATGTGGACTGTTTATAAATCTAGAAAAATTGAATTTATCAATTATTTTGTGCATGCTTGTTATTTGCATGTGCATTATCTTCGGAATATTTCTCGTTTTTTATGTAATCCTACAGTATTTGATTTATTGTTTGTTTATACAGGGGTTTGCTTTAGATAGATTTGTTTGTCTAGGAAGAGAACTGGGATGGTATCACCTAAACATCATTTCTGTGGAATGTTATTTGCTTTTAGCCTAAGAATTTTGCCGAGAATCTTATGCTTGAATGTATTTAGATTTTTTATCGTTTGATATTTACTTTAAAATACTAACGCAATGACGTTGAATTGAATCCCATTCTGTTGAAATTTATTTGCTTTCCACTTGAAAATATTGACAAACATTTTGTATATTGATATGTGTATATATTTTATTGTTTCGTATTTATTGTGAAATACTAACGCAATGGTAATTATTTTATTCCATATTTTCTTTTCATAAAGGATTGATTTACCTTTTGATAAATTGATTTGCCAAGAGAAGATTTTTCTTTCTTTGTGGAATCATTTGCCTTCTGCTCGAAAATTATGGCAAGCTTTTTCCATTTCTATTCACTTAAATATTTGTCTTTCAGTATTTAATGTACACTACTGACACAATTTCATACAATATAATTGGATTTTTATTTTACATCCAAGCTTTTTTGTCAAACTGCTTTGTTGGTGAACTTGAAATCAACGAAAGTAAAAAATAATATGTAAAGAAATAATTCTTTTAGATTACTTCACAGTTTCCCTTGTAAAAAATGGCACGAGAGAAGTAATTGGGAAATCATATTTCCAATAAATTAACCGTTTTAAAGAAACTACCGGAAAATTTTGTGGTTTAGATACCTATACAGTAGAATGTTGAATCTAGAGTTCCAACAACGTATACTTACATAGGTACTATCAAGACTAATATTATTTCAAACATTTCAAGTGAAGGATAACCATGGCTATCCACGTCTGCTAAATAAATGTAGCTAAAATGAAAGCGCCAAAACTGTCTGCTAATATTATTTAAAAAACCATTTATTCAAATATGAAATAAAATAAGAAATCATTTAAATGGGAATCACATAACGAGATAATATCTAGAAAAATTATTGTATTATTCAAATAAACTAACATAAAAATCTGATGACAAATTCCAATCAAATAAAATAATTCACCATTGTGAAACATGTTTAAAACATGTTTAAAACATTTTATTCAAATAATAAGTAGGTCTGATTATAAGTTGCTCTTTTTCTATAAAAATCATAAATATACCCAGATGTTTATTGTTAAATATTTAGCGTACACTCTGATTATGAATTTAATTGGTATTATTGATTATTTTGTATTGTAACTTTATCCCTTGACAATTTGATGTGCTACGATCGAAGATCGTTATAATGATCCTCATTAATTTATGTGATTATGAAAATTAGAATATTTACACGCAAACTGAAAATTTTATCGCAAAAATTGACACGATTCTGTGTGTGAAGCAAAATTATGTACTTTCTTTTTACTGCTGCTCCTTTACAAGCGATCATTGAATTTTATTCATAAGCCAAAGACGAAATTTAATTTACTTTGTGTACTGTTCCATATTTCCGTTTATTCGGTTTCGTACGGACATCCCAAATTTTGGCCTCATTGTCTACTTTGCCATTATTATTCTTGGAATATTTTAGCATGAAACGGATTCCCAAATAAGCAATCGAACAGCATCAAATATTCGTCGCGCTCGTTTAATTTAAAAACATCAACACGCGAATTATGTTCGCTTCGAACACACTTCCGTATAATACTTGCGAACATACACGTTTTATAAATATCTGATTCTATAGTAGGTAAGCCATGACGTAGTTTTATTAATTCGTTGTAACCACTGGTCACAGTGCTCACGTGCTATTTATTTATGATAATTTATTCACATGATTTGCACAATGTATATTCCTGAATTCTATTTATGAATCTTCAGCGTTATTTCTCATCAGTTATTTGTAAAAGTTTTAATTAAAACTACTCCATTTGGCGCTCTATGCAGGTTTGGGGAAGATACAAACAATCTTTTTATTCAATAATTACAGAAATATATAATTGTGAGAATATAATTTCATTCAGATAAATGTTTTTTTTTTTAATTTTACTGAGACCTTCAGTTTACTCTATTTTACTGTCTTTCATCTACGAAACTCGTAATCTGTCATTTGTTCAAAGCCACAAGCGTGCCATTTTTTCATGTTAATGAAATTGTTTTTTTAGAAAGAGAAATGCTGGTTCCTCGGTTGCGTGAAATAAAGAAAACAAATATTTAAACTAAAACAGATCATAAATCCTCGTATCCTCATAAATGTGCCTCTCTTTTCAATTCTACGAACGATAAATGCCACTCGAAATATTTATTGCTTCACGCAAATATAATAGCATGTAATTACTTCTACGCCGCTTATCATTAATAGTGTGAAAATATTACGTGATTAGATTTTGAGTACCCGATATTTTGCCCAAACTAAATTTGACACCAAACATTTTATCAATTATGGAGCTATGAGAACTGCGATGATTGAAATTTCTAAATAACACAATGGTTTTAAAAAATCGAGAGAAATAGAAAATGTGTGAATATACAGACTAGAAATAGGAGTCGTCAGCCACGAAAATGCCCCTTATAGGTAATTGTAAAAGAGCTTCAAACCTTTATTTACGTTTTAATTCTTAGCTATGCCAACTCTCGCAAGCGAATTCTTACTTTAAGAAAATAAGAGTTATACATCGCAATAAAATATAAATCTTTATTCTGAGGATTGTATTGGAGAAATTATAGATATTATGAGTCAAAATGGGGCCGGTATACACCATCGACTATTAAGCTATCCATAGTTCAAGCTTCAATATAATAATTTGAAATTCTGTGTAATTAGGTATCTACTTTTGTTTTTAAACGATTTTATTCAGCTTCACTCCTCTGTATATTTGACCCACTTCGACCAAGAAGACCATTTGCTGTATTTTCATCACTAGATATCATAAACACTATTCTACATAGAACTGGGAAACTCTGCAAGTTGAAAATTCTATGAAAATGAGATTGAACAAGTAATTTCCAGATAATTTATAAATGTCCACAAAAGTTACTTCGAAACTACTTAGATAATTTCCTTTTCAACAATTTTTAACAAACCCGACAAACCTTGTGCACCGACCTAATATTTCCTGTAGCAGGTATATGTCACATTGAAAGTTACAAAGTATATATTCTTTACCTAATTAAACAGCCTTTCCTATCGCGACAGTGTTTGTTAATAGCGCATATTTCGATAGCAACCATATAGGTCTAATTTCAATTTTGCATAGTTTCTGAATCACGTTACGCATGACGAATCCGTAATTTAACTATTTGCATGTTGCGCACATTAACAGGTGGCGTTTGTTATGAATGTACAGCATCTGCGCTGGAATTAAACTTTCGGTAATGAAGTTAATCAAGACGAGGCCCAGCACCTATTACAGAACACCACGACCGATGCATGGTTCGTTAATTACATCTGTAAATCGATTCATTGTAAATCACTACTACGTCAGTTGCTCTCGTGTAACATTATATTACGACCGTGTTCCACTGTATTTCATCGAACTGAATAATGAAATAGAATCCCTTGTTTACAATCATTTTAACAATTCATCGACAAATTCGTTTATCACCCGAAACTATTGGGCCCTTCAATTGGCAAGTGGCATGAGTTCAAAATTATAAAAAGTAAGTATTATAAGTATAATGAGTACAATGAGTATTATAAGAATAATAAATATTGTGAATAATTATTTTATTAATATAATATATATCAAAAATATAATATATATATATATATCAATATATTATAAAATGGGATTCGGATTCTACATTGTTACAGCTTTAATGACCAATGTGAATATACATAGAAAGTGATGGTGAATCTTGCAATGAATGAACTTCTTTGCACATTATACTAAATGTTATAGGTACTCGATGCATTTTTCTTCATTTCTTAATGTAATATATTATAATATATTATTATACAAGTTCTGATTATTAATAGTGAATTTTATAGATTATTCAAATCAATTTTTTACAAGAAAATAATACCCAAATTTATTGCAATAGTCGAACTTGATTATTGCTATAGTTGCATTATTGTTAGTCAGCAATAGTTTAATATATATTTTTTCTTTTAGTAGAAAAGACACGATTCTAGACACGATTATTACTTAACTTACTTTGTTTAATTAATTAACTATTTTGGGAATATATAAATTATGCTCCCACTTGCTACATAACAAATTAACAATGGAGGTAATAAAATATTGGAGTAAATACTAGTCTAAAATCTGGGGAATATAAAAACAAAAGTCAAACTTATTCATATTGGTTTTAGAACAACTTCCAAACGAACTATCCATTTTCTTGTATTACTAAAATTATCATGTCTGTATTACTAAAATTATATTATCGCAACCCACCAACACTCATTCACGATTACCAATCGCATCTCCCAAAAATGCCCACTTCTTTCTTTTTATTACTAAACTTATATTTCTCTATACATGCTACAAATTCACCCAACTCAAACTTGATAAAAATTTCAGCTCCAAAGGAGTCTGGAATGACCCCAGAAGTGAAACTCAATTCAAGTCGTCGTATGTAAAAATTTCGAGACGGTTTCAATGTCGACGTGGGTCCTGCGATCAATGGACCATTTCCAAAAGTGTACAGTTTGCATTCCCATGGACTGCAAAAGCAGACGTTCCCGCTGTGAAATCCTCCAGGCTGTACAGAATTATACGTAATCTAGTTATACTGTTGTGTAATGGAGTGAATGAACGAGACTGGCGACGAATTACGGGGCGCGTACATAAACCCATTACTCATTAAGCGCGCGTATCCTCGGAGTCTCGAGCATCCCTACTTAAGTACGCGGGCCACAAGTAGATACTAGGGATCCATGTACAACCATTCCCTCCCCAGTGATTATGTCTGCTAATACGTCTGTATACGCGTAAAGATAGTATCTTCCTGCCGTTATGAACAATTAACTATCACCATTAGCGATTTGTTCTAAGAAACGTAGCTAGCGTATTCTTTTCGTCATTCAAATATTATTTACGCACTTGGACGTGGGTTACGAGAATGTGCAGATAATAACTGCTAAGTATTTACCTGCATGCACCATTGCAGAGTTCTGCGATTGACGTTTCGTTAATAGGATAAATAATCAAATTGTCGAACATAGAGCTTGATCGTTTGGAAACAAGTATCTGTCACTGAGACACGAGAGAAATTTTAGCGGAATATGGATTATCGAGAGTAGTGGCCATTTTGGTTCTTAAGTTGAATATATTTTAATTATTTATTATACGATTTTTTACGACGATATGATATTTCCAGACACATAACCAGTGGTTTGTCCTCGTTTTTGGTCCACTCGTGGCTAGTAATGCTTATCTTATGTCATGTTTAGTTCATATCTTGGTTTTCTTTTATCCTGTCGCGGGGTTTTATACTCTGACAGATTTTTGGTTTTGAACGTAACGATTTGTACCACATGTGTTTATGGTTTTTTAAAATATGTCTGCTCTTGGGTGTATGTGTAGCCTTGCATGTTTGTAATCATTGAAGCTATTAATAAATGCGATGATAATATGAATCGTAAATAAATTAAGAAACAATTTATCTTTAATTTTAACTTTCAGCCACTTCGGTATGTTTATTTATTTAGTACTTTTAGGTGGAAAGTAGAAACAGTTTTTCGATAAAAGGGGATGACTGCTATTGGAGACATTTTCCACGTATTCATGATTTTAGAATATATTATATAAGACTAGTTTTACTACCCGGCTTCGCCCAGAATTGAGATTCTGATTTTATAAAAAGAATATTTATTTATTTCTTTTGTGGAAATAGTCACATTTGTATGAATTAGCCAGGCATAATGAGCTGAGGCACATTTCATGACCTCAGAGTGTGCCGTTCAAAAGTTTTTAGGCGACAGACAAACACACAAACATATAAACATTCTGTTTTATATTATAAGATAAATCAGTATAGTGTTTAATGAAATAGCTTTTCAGAGATTTCGTGTTTATTCCTCATATATATATGTTCGAAAGTTGCGCAAAAAAGGAATAATCATTGCTGTGTCTTAAAAACTGAAGGAACTAACTCTACATAAAAATACTTTAGCGAACTTAACGTTGCACGTTAAAGACTGAAAATAAATATTATGTGTACAAGATATTTAAAACGTTACAATTGGTCTACACAGAATAATCCTGACAACATATCCTTTACCATACCTATCTATACTATCATATCAAAACGACTTATCCTTAGCTTGAGAATAAGCCGAGCAGCTTATGAGCAACAGCACAGCTGAACCCTAATCTGACTTCTGCCATGATTTGGGACCACTTTGGAACTTACGTTTTAGCAGTTTTGAATCAGAAAAAGATTTAGTCTAAGTGGAGAAAAGATAGTTCCATATTATAAAAAATATTGACACTCTTTGTCTGTGAATCGTGGGGTACTAACTGAGGGATCTAATGGTGTAGTGACCATGAAATAAAAGTGTTCGACTACTTCATCTTGCTAATGCTGCATCACGCAAGTGGAAAGTATTCTTGGAATACCACCCAAGCGCAATAAAACTAATTTGATAATGTGTTCCTACGTTGTATTTACATTTATTTTGTTATTTTTGCCTTTTTTAACGCAACATAACGAGCGGGTCAACGAAGACCCCAGCAGTCGCCCTAGTATTAGAATCTTGGTAACGAACCGAATGGAGTTGGACAAATGAGTAACGAATTTCCACTGAGTGATGAAGTCCGAGGACTAAATCAATAGCCCGTGTGGAAGCGAGTGGACGTGTTCCTCTTGATTCGCGGAAATACGCGCCTGTCGGGATCGATCATCGCACTAATTCGTCATTAATCCAATGAAGAGACGATAAAATCCACTCTAATGCCGCTGTATCGTCCAGACCTTTGCTGCTCGGCTCCATCGAGAGATTCCATCCTGAAGCAATTAAAGCTCGTCATCGGAGTGTGACTTTGCTGTTCTTCCAGCACTAGCCGTGGCCGTCACAGCTGTTTAATAGCGCTCTTAACGTCACGGCCCCCGGCCGTCTGTCAACTAATTCCCGCAGTGGAGTAACTATTCGATTGGGCCGGCGGGACCTCGCCTGTTGCCGCCGCGCCGCGCGCTGCTACGTACTGTCGAACAGATACAGATAAGGGAAGAATTTCCAAGGGAAAACCGTAAAAAGAGTCTCGATGTCTAGCGAAACGAGGCTACGCCCCCCCCCCCCTTACAGGCTAAAGATAATGGTTGTTTAGCAATTAAGAAAATGGAAAGTAACGATTTCACTTGAACGTTACAGTGGGCGGAACACGGCTGCACTTAGAGCGTTATTGAACGGTATCGCGTAACGAAATATTGCAGACATATTAGCGGATGTATTCAAGCCCAGTCTGCAACGTAGAGTTTATTTATAATTGGCTTCCTATGTACCAAGCAGCGCGTGCAATGAATGTACTGAGTTCGAGTTTCGGGCTGTATCAAACATTGCGTGACAGGCACGGAGTCAATTTTGACACGTAACGTAATTTCATTCATACACACCTTGGAATAAGCTTTTGTATTAGATCGTGATCTTGTTGTAATTTAAAGTTGAAGACTTCGCAGGTAGAAGGGGCAGCTCCAAATAAATAAATAATTTTGGGAAGCTTGTAAAAACAGTAGTAAACATATGATCAAAGTATTTTACCCACTTTAAATCTATATGCTAACGCAGCCTTTAGTACTATTACTAATGCTTAAGCAAAAATATATTTTCTCTATGACAGAGTGAATTTGAAAAATTTGAAAAATTTAAAAAAGCATGGTGAAATATGCTCCCCTCTTTAACGAAATCCAGATAGAGTGCCAGTACTAGCGTCCTTATAACTTGGGACTGGATTATCGGATCTGCCTCTTTCGTGCACCAATCTATTCAGAATATTTTTTACATTCAATGCTACCAATAACTCAATTTCAGCAAATTATCCAGCTGTCTCATTTTTGCAGCAGAGTCTTTAATTCCTATCTCCTTCGAGATGTAATAGTAATAAGAAGTAAGACATATACCTACGCAACTTGCCATTTGAGATGGGTCTGAATGGGCCCTTTATTCGCCAGACGAAGGTTGAATAGGTCTCTTGCTTTAATTCACGCGTTTGTATAGAAAAATAAAAAGAAAAATCTCTTAAAATCTGTAAGAGTGAATTCTTAAGAAATGAAATAATTCTTATTGGAATATCACTGAAGATAGCCACTGCAGAGTCTAGCGACACTAATAATAGCTGACATCAATTTGTATAAAATAATAATAATGATAATAATAATTATTGTGAGAGAGAATAATATAATGTCTGACCACGTTAAAGGTGATATAGCGGTTTGATTCTAGAAGAAGAATTAGTATATACAAGAATTATTTCCCGAAAAAAAAACACACCTAAATAACGACGGACGTTTCTATCGTAAATTGATCCCATTAATCCTTCACGTTACAATACCGTGCAGAGTGAATGAGGAGAAAGACAGAACTTTTTCTACGGACCTAACATCACAGATTAATCTCATTATATCTCTCCTAATCATAACACTATAAATCACGATGAAGGAAGGCTCGATACTTTCTCTTCACGGGATCGTGCGATACTAAGAAGAACAGCAAAAAGATTTGCTATAGGTACTCGATCGAACAGCCATAGACCTGGGGAAACACGTAGCCCGCAGGCTGTTCGCGCCAACGACTGTTTTTACTTTGCCCGCTCGCCTTTTTTTTGCCGACGTAGGGCCGGATTAATCGACACTTGCTCGATCGCGCCCGAGCACCTTGTAAACAGAAATTGCGATCTTGGCACTTGCCACGATCAACGATTCTGTCTGCCTCAATCTCGAACGGGTTGATCAAGCGTAATCAACACCGCGGATTCGTTTGCCGAACTGCCCTATGGTATACAGCCTACGGTCAATTGATGTCCTCGGGTTATTGGACGACGGTGTATGGCCATCGATTTCATCTCTGACACCGAGAAGGGCCTTGTGCCGAATGGAGGTACCGGCGACGATTATCCATCATTAAAGGCATGCGATACAATTTACGCGGGATATTAATATAGGCATGTGGACACTGTTCCCCCATCGCAATATAAACAAACGAATCGTGCTACGTTAGCTTACGGATAAATTGAATTATAATTACCGATAATAGGTAGTGGATGAAAGGAAAAACTATGCGAGGTATATAGAATTCTGAAAGGTGATTGAATATTGAAGCACTGTTGAAATAGTAGAAATTAAACGTAACGTGGGATATGGTGAATGGACCATCGGGATTCGTGCGATTGCTTCAATCGAATCACTTCGAATTGCTCGAGCACACGATGGAATAGGCAACTCTATGGGACATGGCGTACAGGGTGCTTTATCATATGCGGACATAACTGTGAGGATGGATTTATTGGAAGCATGCGTTTTTATTATGTACGTAGAATTATAAGAATGGAATAGAAAAACGAACGAGGAAAGAGTAAAGATGACGAAATTGTAAAGTAGAATATTGTGTAAAGTCTGTTGCTGTTAACACTAAACGTACCGGCACTTGACATATACTTATTCCTAGCGTAACCGGTCGAATGACCGATTAGGAAATAAAGGTCATATTTTTGCAAATTGGATGTAGGGCAAAATTTTTATTTGAATAAAATTTCGAATAACGAATGAAAGTTAAAATAAAAGTAATCGTCATTCGTTCGTTTACCCGAATTACGTTTATTCAACACTTTACGAATAATTTTTGTAACTTTTAGTCGTTATTCGAAAGTTTATTTAAACAACAATTTTGTTTAACTCTGGATATAGAGGTAATGTCAATTTAACATGGGAAACAATGCCCAAAAGAACTTTAAGATAGTAATAAAAGAATTATATATTTTCCTTTTTACTTTTAACATAAAAATAAAAACAATAAATAATTTTTTTATTTATTCCCCATATTCGGAATATTTAGCCCTTCACTGATTTCCGAACACTTCATTTATGTTATTTAGTTCTTTCAATTACTTTTTCGCTAAATGGCGACATATTTGTGGATAAAACTTAGAAATATAATAAAGCAGTACAAATAACATATAAAACTAAATACTGATTATTATAAGATTTGTTTACTTCAATGTTATCTCTGAGACTTTCAAAATGATACTCTCTTCTGATAATTAATTTTATAAAAGGGCTAAATTAATCAACCGGTCAAATGACTAGTTGCGATAGATGAGGGAGACTATATGTACATGTTTCTCATCGAAATGTGAAACGAAAGGAAGGATAAAAAAGAAAAATCGGATAATATAAGAATTGTCATAAAATCAAATGGACAAAAAAAAGACAAAAATTAATGCAAAATTTTGAACCTAATTGTAAAACCGGTCATTTGTCCGGGTGTGATACGTTTAGTGTTAAAACCTAACACGGCATTTAACACAAAAAGGAATACTGAAAAAAGTTTGACGATCTTACCTGATCGTGTTTCTGAGTTACAGATATTTCTATATCTGAATAAGTCTCGTTATTCCTATAGAATCTGAGCTGAGCTGATGTAGCAACTTCATAGAAGCCAATTCTCAGGCGAGATACTCAGAACAGTCATATTGGGTTGCAATGCCAGTTTCCCAACGCCATCTCATTGATCTTCTGATGTATTTAGACATTCTAAGTTTCATTTAGTTTCACTGAATGTCTTTCTCAGTACGCTGGGACAGTATATGAGGCAATGAGAGCAGAAACGGACTAATCCAGATTGAAAAAAAAAATTCTTTCTATTTTATATGATTAGTGCAGCCTATTGCAATACATTATTACTACTAACTCAATTTCGCAAAAAATGTGGGTTAGTCTGTTTTTGCTCTCAGTGCCTCATATGTTAACGCTATCTACCATTATAGTGGGCATTAAAAAAGTGTTTACAAATACTAAAATCATACGTGGGATGTAAAAAGTTGATAACAAACAGTTGGTTAATGGGAATCGATTACACTGTGTAGCCCGGTTTGTAACGAGAATCATTGAAACTGAGAAGCTTCTGTACCTCGAAAACAAAACCAAATTAAAAAACTTTTTAACTATTTCTGTTATTTAAACCCCACCCTGAAGTTGTGCCCATGTTTTGTGGAGCACCCTGTATATGTATACAATACATATATCTCCACATATGATCAGAAAAAAAGTAACAAAATCAGTTCGATCCTCTTTTGCGATGGAAACGAACGTGTTACTAAATTTAAAGTCAAATTAATTAACAATCGAAGTATAGTTGAATAGAAGCGCATATACACGCGTCGACGGCTCTATTTGCACTCTTCCATGGAACTTTATCGGGAGAACCTCGTAACAAAAGGGATCAATCATTTAGCTCGCTCGATTTCGACGCGAGAAAATTTCTTCTTCGCCATTGCTAGTGACATAAAGTGTCACGTATTTCCGTCGATGGTTTAAAAAACCCGATTGCGCGAGGATAGTTTATGATAGTGTATATGCTGATTGTGTCGAGAATCGAATATAAGCATCAGAGTATTTCCATTTAATCGTTTCATATTTCTCACAATGGTGATGCAAAAAACAATTACGTAACTCTAGCGGATATAGACGATAAAGACGTTGGATTAGCTGAATTCAGTGATAATTTCAATGTGATTAATTAGGGTGAGCAATTTTAAGGAATTTTAATTGGAATTTTAATTAGAGCTCTCAATTGGTGACCTGCATTTACAGCGAGGACACGATATCCACTGGGATTTGCTATTTCACTCAGAACGTCGGACAAATTCAACAGATATTCATCAGTGATTCGGATGAAGCTCAATTGGTCTACGTAATCAAATTGGATTTGAATAATTTTATTGCAAAGACTAAAATTCTAAAAACTTTCTCAGGTATCCCTTTTGAACGTGTTCAGAATTTAATACTTGTGTAAATATGCTGGAAGCAGGTCAAAAATCAGGCGACAGACCTCGCACATGTTTGAATAGCTTCCCAGTATGTGATCGCAATCATACCGGTTCATTAACGCATTTCGATTTTAGGATAGAAATAATTAAGAAAATAATTTGATACAAATTTTCAGTGAACTCTAAATAATTTCTGCGGTTTGTCTAAACTGTTTAAATAATTTTAATTTCTTTTTCATTTTGGGGAAATTTTATTGAAACAACCCTCGCAAGAAAGTGTCTTTTTAGACATAGTCTAAATGTAAAGCTACTTATGCTGCTTATTAGTATTTATTAGCACAATTTCTTTAATGAAATGAGAATTTCCGATCACAACAAGATCATAACCGTATATAAAATCTGATTTTGCTTTGTGTATGAATGAAATTATGTTCTGTGTCAAAATGGACCCTGTAGTCGACTGGCAAGGCGTCTAGGATTAAAGGGCTAACCTTGAAAATTCATTTAACAAAAAAGGCACTAATAAATTTGAAATCTCAGAAACGATAATCTTAAAAAAAATAATTTTTCTATTACAGTGTCCCCTTTAACCTGAGCAATCTTTATTTTCCCTCACTTTTTCGTAAATTAATAAACAATACTACTTAATATAATATTCAAAGTATAACTCAGAATTCTTAGTTTTGCTGAAAGACACTTAGAATATTTGCTAAAGTGCTATGTAAGATCAAGCGTTAAATTTTCTTGATACAAAGGTTGATAGCATATGTCTCGACCCATTGGACTTTCAAAATATCTTAATACATAAAGCAGAAAGCTTCTATATGTTTGTGTGTGTCTGTCGCCTAAAAACTTTCGAGTAATAAACTCTGGGATCACGAAATATGCCTCACTTCATTATGCCTGACTATTCCAGATGAATGTGGCCATTTTCAAAAAAAAAACAAAAATTTGTTTTTATAAAATTAGAATCTAAATTTCGGGCGAAGCAGAGTAGTAAAGCTAGTACTACATATTCACAGAAAAAATTACAAAATTGAAATTAAATTACAAAAACAGCAAAGGAGATTTTATTTTTAACTTCGATTCACTAAAAAGAACAGAAAACAAACTGTTTAGTTTGAGGTGGGATATTATTTTCTTCGCCGTATTCATCGATATAACTCAACTTATACCGCTTTTCCCGCCAATATACTTTGACATACATATACTATTACGATCTCCAGTAAAAAGGAACGGGAAGAAAGTGAAAATATTGACTTGTACTACTGGAACCATAAGCAAAGCACAGCAATGTAAAAAATGTTAGCGCACTTATCTCGTTTTGACCAAAATTTGACTTATACTTGTTTGATATCTACCTTTAGGTACTCCACCTTGTACACATTAGAATGTATCGACGATAACTTTCGCAACAAGAAAGTGACTGCCGCGTTAAATATTTTTTAATGTTCGAAGCATACCTACTAATCGAATTTGATCTAATTTTAACCGCACCATAACACAATAAAAAATTACACTTGAACCTCTGAAAACCTAATATAACTCGTACGTTTTCCACGCCGTTGTAAGTTTTCATATCGGACCTAAGAACGGAGAAGCATTCCAAACCAAAAGAGGCATCTCGCGAAACTTGAATGTTATTTGCTTCGCAGGGATAGATAAACAAGACCCATGCGAGGATTCGTTCTTCGATGCGTGACAGCTAAATGTCCACGAGAAATCGGGCCATTGTCGATGACGTGAACAGTCGAGCTTAATGTATTCGGCGGGAATTACTATTGCAGGGTCGGCGCCCCAAGAAGTTAACGTAACTGCGAAAAGATCTGCCTACGAAACGCGCGTAACAGGTACCCAACGCGTGGGCTCGTCCTTCTATCGATGTTATTAACATACAAACGACGGATTTTCGCAGGGAGCGGGACATTTTTTTAAATAGGTGTCTGTATAAATAGTAGCTGCCATATTGCGATTTAACGCTCCAAATATCAAAAACAGTTCGCAACCTTTTCGGGCGGGTTGAACGCTTCCGGCTCATATACTTACGTACGTGCTATTTCAACGGGTTGGGATTGCTTTTATCAGGGCCACGATGGTTTCGAAATCAAATATTTCAATTGAAAGTGAATTAGTTTGATATGAAATTTTGGAGTAGGAATTGAATTCTGACAATTTTGTTTGCCACTTTCGTCGCTTGGAACTACCTATTACTTCAACCGATTGATTAAAAAATGCCTACAGGCTCCGTTTTTATTATCCTGTTTTGTATGAAACTGTTGGTTGTATGTTGTTGGAAATTCGATGGTAGGTACATATGGCACTGTATGTTCTGTGAGCGCCATATGAAGATACCGCAAATATTATGGCCAAAAAATTGCGTAACAGTTTTGTGCCGGATTTTGTAAAATCGAGTGCAGTTGAAACGAAATTTGTTTTGAAGATAATCATCGTTACGGCAAATCATCGATTAATGACATGGTATCGCGTGCTACAGAAAATGAAGATTAATTTATCATTGATTATGTAGGACGTTTATCATTCACGGAATTTGCATAAAGTATTTGAGTCGATTTGAATTCCAATGTGCTAATCTACTAGTTTTTAATTTGTATTATAATCCCCATTTGCTTAAAAATGTAAAATCATTTTTTATAAATTTCTTAGCAATCTTCGTTCATTCCATTCAGAATGGTTTAAAAAGTTTACTTATTAACTAGTATAAAATAACTTTTTGTCCAATAGATTTCACAGAAAATGTTCGAGCTGATATCTTCAACAATACTACTTCAATATTTAATTCCACAAAATTGTAGATATTTATTCTACAAAAGAATAAAGGTTTCAGTCATTTAAAGTCAATTTCTCTTTATTAATACATGTGCCGCTAGGTAGGTAACAAGATAAAACGTTTCGAAATAGTTATATGACGAAAACAACTTAGCCGTCTTTTTCAAATAAGATGTTTTTAGCCTTGATCAATTAGATCACGCAGAGTTGCTTTAGAGAACAAAGCAAGACCAAAATATTAACAATTTTTGTGCAATAATGCATATAAAGTTACTTTAGATCTTTTTATCCCTTTTTCGAATAGCATACATAGCAATAAAAAGCAAAATTTGAACTTGAAAGTCTAAAAAAATTTTGCTTTACAATCTGGAACATTCTGATAATACTTTTTTATTCTTCCTATCGATTCCCAAAATTTCCTATACTTTTCTCCGAAGTTTCGACAAATTTAACTATCTTGAATTGTTTACACAGAATATTTACTCGTTTTAAAATTATCACCCATTTGATGCCTATTAACGAATGTACAAACGCCAACGTGCCATTATAGAAAACCGATTGTAAAAATGGTGAAGATAAGTTCATTTGAAACGTAGATATTCATTAAACGAAGCAAAAGGAAAACCAATTATTACTATGGCTTCGCACTTTTTTCTGTTTCATTAACGCCCGACACAGTAATTAAGTAACTTTATTCTCACGACGGAAGACAGGGCAGCAAAAGATTCAAGAATAATTCGATTAATTGTGCCTGTGAAAGAACTTGTAAATTAGAAGGGAACAGAGATAACACCTCGTTTCATCCCTCCCTTGGCAACCTACAGGACTCTGCGCAACCTACGTTGCTTCATCAGTTAATTATTGAAAAACGTAAGTAATAATTGAAGCATGCCGCTTCATCAGACGTCAATATAAGATTGCTTTCATCGACGAAAGGACTTTAATTAAAAGATAAGTATAAAGAAGGGGATTCATTGATTATATCACTTGATACATCCGTAGTAATCTGATTAAATTCATACTGGGACTGTCAACTATCAATTTCTAATTAAGACTCGCCTCTGTTCCTTATTTTTAGTGATTCGCCAATACATTTGATATACCCCAGCTGTATTCACTGTTTTAGACGTATAAATTGTCAGAAATTGTAAAATTTCTAATAACAATGTTCATACTTAAATATTAAAAATGTAGAAATATTGAAAATATTTTAATACTCACGTGCATCTCTCTCCAAGTATTTTGACCTACAAATTGATTTATGAATTTCGATGAATCAGATTCGGTTTTATCACTGGTAACTTTCGAAATTTTGACGTTGGCTTCGGTTCCTTGAATGGAAATCAATTTTCACTCTAGTAAAATAAAATCGTAGGGCAGGATATTTCATCGCTTTTCAGCGCTCATTTCGACGCTTGATTCTGTATTAAATTGATTCATATCCTGTTATGATTTTATTTAAAGTGGCATATAGTGACATAAAATGCCACTGTAGCCTCGCTTTAACTCTTCTTGTCTACTCTTGTAAATTATGTGTTCTCTTTTTCATTAGAGTAATAAAGAGGATTAATAATAATTATAATAATATCACCATCGTAATTGTAGTACAACATAATAATAATTTTTTGGTTTTTAGTACATTTTTTATCAAATTAAATAAAATCGTTTAACTTGAAATTTTTTTTATATGTATATTTTTTATTATTTACATTTTAGTGTTTGAATTTTGCAACTAAAAAAAATATGAAAAATTGAACTACTTGTACGTGACGGAACATTCCTCGATAAATTGTGTATTTACGAAAATCGCGATGTTACTAAGTACATATGTAATTGTAAGTAGGCGACTTTTTATCAACAATTGGATTTGTACTTACGGGTTAAAATTGTAGGGGATGCAATTTTTTCACCCCCTCCGGGATGTTTTTTTTTAAATTTTGTATACCATCATAACTATATATACGTACGCCTGCAAAGTTTCAAGTCTATTGGATTGGTGGAAGTGGGTCAAAATTGAATTACAAAATTTAAACCAAACAAACAAACCGACAGAGTAGTGAAGCTAAATAAAATTGTTAAATAAAAAACAAATTCAACGATGTAAGTATGTTGACCTTCAGCTGTCCTTCAACCTAAAAGTATCACGTGCAACTTTGTACCGCAACATATTTTCAGAATTTTATATCCAAGGAGATATGTATGTAATTAGGTGCTCGGTTTCTGGTGGACCACCCTGTATATTTTAATGTTCTAAGGCGGGATACCTTGTCGTATATAATGCTTTATAGTTAGAGCCGCCTTAACAAATTTGAGCGCCCTGGGCTAAAAAATTTTGGCGCCCTAGCCTCCAAGTGTGCAATTTCTTCGCAATCGGTGCAAGGCAGTACACTTAGACAATACAAACATGGAGGATGCATGCAATGGGCGAAAATGTAGACGGCGATAGAAAGAGAAAGATATACATGCGGGACACCCCCTCTCTTTCTAGCACCAGCGTTATTTTTCATGTTAGAAAGAGAGAGGGTGTCCCTCATGTATATTTTTCTCTTTTTACCGTCGTCTACATTTTCGCCCATTGCATGCTTTCTCCATGTTTATATAAGCTCTTTAGCTGCTCTAAGGCAGTACATCACAATCCCAGGTCTTTACCAAGGCGAACACGAACAAAAACAATGCACGCGAACGAAATTTTTGTCTCCAAAATTGAAGAGAAAAAAGCATTTCAACATATTTGATTCTTAAGCGTCCTTAGATCACAGGCGCCCCTGGGCTATAGCCCATTTAGCCCATTGGTAAAGGTGGCTCTATTTATAGTTGTTAATATATTTTTTTCAACACCTGCATGAAAATGTGTGTTTTTTTACGCCTGCTGAGCGGGAGCAAAATAACCAATTTCAGACGTATTCGCGTTTTCTACTTTTCTCCCAAGGGAAAAAGACTTTACGCGCATGCGTATTCGCATTATTTTTTACTTTCCTCCCAAGGAAGCTGGAGTTCGGCGTTACCCTATGGTATGAAGATGCAGTTGTTCGACTAATCGTTATCGATCATGCGTGTTTTATCTTGATATTACAACTGTCACAGCACCAAACCAATGCATATTTTTTGCGAATCGCTCAGCGGGCTTTCAAAAACACACGTTTCATGCAGGTGTTGAAAAAAATATAGTGCGTGACAAGGGAGAGAAGCGATTTCACGCTCGTCGGAATCGCTTACTTCTCTCCCTTGTCACGCAATGTACTATTCAATCGCACGCCTACGTACGATTTGACAGTGACGCGCCATCTAGCGACAACAAATGCTAGAAAATGCAGCTACCAGTAACCGACCGGAAGAAGGTTCGAAACTATGGTTATCCAATGAATTGGTACACAGTTTTTACAGCAGATGGCTCAAACAGTCATTAAACCAGAAAAGTTAAGCATTTGCTAATTTATGTACACATGCGCGTGTGCGTGTATGATAACCTATCTCTGGCACTAGTTCTCACTATTTTAATAGTTATGTGAGGCATTGTTGAGAATATATTTAGCTCTGAGTTAAGGATTCTCATGTTCCCAAAAATATGGCGAAGTCTAACATGACAAATGATTCCGTTAATCTGTCAGACTTGGAGAAAGAGCGAAGAACAACTGACAGGGCGCCTTTTCGTCATTTGAAAATCACTGACGCCCACATTTTAGACACAATAGAAGGCAGAGAGATATGCAACCGTTGTTACAAGTCGCGAAAGTTTTTCTGCTATAGCTGTTGTTTACCAGTCATCAGTGAAAAATACTTCCCAAGAGTAAAGGTACTATAACCGATCTAATGCGTCTTTTGTTTATATTTTCCTGGGCGCAAGTAAATAATTCTGTCTTCAGCTACCAATCAAGGTCGATATCATTAAGCACGCACGGGAAATCGATGGGAAAAGCACTGCGATTCATGCAGCTGTGCTTGCACCAAACGATGTGAGAATTTTCACGTATCCAGATTTCCCAGAAATATTAGACAAGGAAGAGGTATAATGGCAAAACGTACTGTAATTCCGTTGACTTCTTGAAAGTTTAATTTAGCCCGAATAACATTATCCCTTAGACTATCTTAATTTTTCCTAGTCAAATTGGTGTAAGCGTTGAATCCCTCTTTGCAAAAGAGGGTAAACAAGATAACGAAGCAAGCGTGCAAAGGATAGAGAATGCGTTTCCTATAAAAAGAGCTATTTTTATAGATAGCACATGGCATCAGACGAAAGCTATCTATAAAGATCAAAGGTTACGGGGTAAATATATAAATTAACGATATTTTCAATTCTCGATTAATCTGCATGCGCATCGATGTTCTTTTGTAATGTGGAAGTTCCGAAACAACGTATGCCGTTAATTCGCAGATTTGAAATGTGTGATTTTGAAGTCGAGAATATCCCAATTTTGGCGCCATCAGAAAAAAAGTCCACGGTGGTATTTAGCTACGATCGAAGCTATTCACCAGTTTCTAGTAGAGTTACATACATGCGCATTCGGCGCAGTAGAAGGGTACGCGGATAGAGAAAATTCAGATGCAAGCCTAATTAAGGAAAAAGATCGTGTGGAGAATGGTCTGCACCAAAGTACAAACAAGTCATCGGCGATAGAACAGAAATACAGGGGTCAATACGATGATCTTTTATATTTTTTTAAGTATATGTATGAAAAGATTCATACTATGTATGACCATGATAAGTTGCGGGCGTGCAAAAGGCCATTATTGTAATTCGTAATTCTGTGATAATGATTTTTTTTATAAGGAAATATTTAATGTCTTATAGTTCTATTAATAAAAAAATGAAAATAATATTAAAATTGTTTTTGCGGTATTTATTATTAACCTTCAAATAAATATAATTTAATACACTAACTAGTTACAGTAAGGAATTACTATAAGTAGTTTTGCGAATTGCTACGTATGTACGTCGGAAATGTATACGATAATCCGTATGATAGTAATTACTTGTAATTTCTAATCCGAAATGCATATATGCAAAATATTAAGACCGCAAGTATCAAATTATTTTCACCCGAAAGAGGATTAAATTGAACCATACTTCTCGCTGAAATATGTATTACGTTAACGAATTTGCGTATCTTTCTCTTGCCGTTACCACAATCGGCAAGTTAGGAACAGTATTACCAGAAACCAGGATTCTGTGCAGGCTAGCAAACTTGTAAACCTCCGAAGTGGCATCTAACGCGTAACGGAAACGATATTTCTTGTACAGAGGTGGGTGACCTAATAGGTATTCCCAACAAACTCAACGCGAAATCGTTACCTATTTCTGGGTTAAAATCCTACTCGATTCCGAAGATAAAAGCGTTGCTGTTGATTGAAAGTAAGAGGCGCGATAATATTCGCGAAGAAAGCAAGGGTCGGTAATCGCGTAGCTGCACCGCCGTTCGCGAGTTGTGTAGTTTTTTGCATTGTTTATCGCGCTCGAAAATAAACAATCGAAGGCGGGGAGTGTGCACGGTGCGTGGAACGCTCCCAAACAGGGGAGGCAGCACGGTGGCTCGCGAATAGAGCTGGCAGTGACGTCACACCTTCCTCGCCTCTTACGTTCCGCGACCCGCGGTGGCCGTCGCCGTCAGCCGTCTGCGATGAGTTTAGTTTTGAAAACAAGAGGGTGCTCGCCGCTCGCTGGCCGCGCTCGCGTCTGAACGAAAACCCGAGCCATAGTTAAAGCCCGACGGCACGGAAGGCTGTGCCGTGCTCGTGTCTCGCGCGTGTACTCGTTAATACTTCCGGTATTTTCTCCCTTCACGGGAAAACGTGACGAAAAAATGGACGCCCTTCGCGAGCAAGTGATGATCAATCAGTTCGTGCTGGCCGCAGGTTGTGCCAGGGAGCAAGCGAAACAGTTGCTGCAGGCGGCACACTGGCAATTCGAGGTAAGCGAACGTGGCTTTCCGCATCTTTCTCGCCGCGTACATCCAGAACTTGGCCGTATTTATGTTCACCGCGGCTCGATACACTGCTACGTAAACAAAGCAGCGAAAATGGCCGACCGACCGACCGTACACAGGCGGTACTGTCGCCGATCCCACCGGGAGATATTACCCGTGTTCCAGCGAATTCAATCGGAAAGATTAATTTAATTCACCCTGCCCGACCACCGTGGCCGATTGTCACGTACGTTCGCTTTGATATTCGATCGATTCGTAACAGTTACGGCTCGTAATAGTTTGCGAGTCAATGAGCACGTCTACTACCACACAGGATGAAGTCCATTCATAAAAATCATACGATGTTACTAAGAGGTTTTGTTCGGTATTCGTTGCGACCAGTGGGATCGCTAGTGTGGGCCGTCAAGGTTATATGTATAGCGGCGTGTTCGCTTTCGGATTAACACGTTAACCACGGCTTCTGTTTGTTTTCATTTACACATATACTCGTGACTGTACATATTTAGACAGAAATCTAGTGACTTGGCGTCTTGGCTTTTACTCGCCAGCGTTATTAAGCGTGCATTCGTCGCACATAATGTTTCATGGGCTTAAAATAGCACCGCTTGTCTGTATCGTGGTGCGATTTCTTCAAACGAACCTGGCCATTAACAATGGCAACAATGCTGACATCGCGTGTGCACCGTTCGCTAGCAATAATTATCTTTTCGGTACAAAGTTTCCAGGTCTATCGATCTACGGATTATTCGTTTGTACTACTACCAAGCCTCCTTTGGTTTATCTAAATCAGATTATATTCAGGTCGTCCAATATCTATCGTATGCTTGCGCGTTGGCATAACATGCCTGTACATAACATTCAGAAAAGAAACAATTGGTGAATTAGCCTGTAATAATTACATATCTTAAGACCGGCGTCTGTTCATTGAAACTGCAAAAGAAAATAGACCGCCAGGCAGCGTCTGTGAATCGTTGCACTCGATGTAAACAAATGCCAATGTGTATGCAACGACGAAACTCCCTAACGCCGTATTTTAATATACGTGTACAGGGTGTCCCGTAAATACGCAGAACCTTCGTTTTTTACATAATCGACTATGAAAATATATGGAACGCGCACGCGCACTTCATTCCAAATTCATAAATACGTATAGTATAACATTGTAAGTTAGAGTAATTCAAAAAAATTTTAATTTTTAAATAGAATAATATATTACATGAAATATTCAATTTTTCACCACATTTCCGCTCGAAACTTCATCTTTTCGTAAATTTAACGAGATCCACACAATCATATTTAATTTAAACATGTGCATCAACGAAAACAATTTTCCCCGAAAACGATAGCTCGCGCAGCAACATTCTCCTCTAAACTTTCGATTTATAATTTTTTTTAAAGGAACCACCTTTGGATTCATATAGCGTATTCTGAGACACCCGGTATATACTACCGCTCACATTGTGTCGAGTTAGTGTCAGTAGTGTTCCTCGAATTGTCCGTCGAATATTGCGACATCCCATCCGTCTTGACCGTTACGTTTTTCTGAAGGCAGAGACGATTTTTGAACGGCAACCTTATTCCAATTACTCACGTTTATTCGTATCAAAGTTTCGCCGATTAATGCGACCTATGCTTTCACCTTCCATGACTGTCAATAGTATCCTGAAACGACGGATAAAAATAACGCACGGTAAAAGTCTCGCGTCATCGGAAATAACAACGAAATAGAATGTAAACAGAATGCCCGACACACACTCACTGTTTTCCAGTCGATCGTTCAGCCAACCGATACGGTCGTTTTATTTCTCCTGCGTGCTATCCGAAATCCGTAAAGTTTTCGTTCCACGTACTTTCACGTGATAATATGCACGTTGTACACAATGCGGTCAAGAACCTGCGCTAGCCTTTCGACAATTAGTAATTATCTTATCCGTGACGGGCATTATCGGTGGTTTTCCTTGGTAAACCTTCATATTTCTGGTCGCGGAGAATTCGGAGAGTAAGTGGAGCACGAAAACGACGCTCTTAAGTAGCCGACTGAATTAACACATTCGTCGCCGAGGCGTTAGGGTGTTTCGCTTGGTCGCTCGAAACCCGTTATAGTTGGTTCTCCTTATTCAGAACGCGAACGAATTGCAAAATCAATTTATAACAATTTATACGAATCGTTTATATTGCTTTGTGACGTTTCTGTGTGGAAGTATTTGTAAGGGACCAGGTGGCTTTGCTTTATAGCAGGATCGAACGAGTCTTTTGGAAATAATTACTGACTGTTTAAAGCCATTGTTTTGAATAATATTATACCATCTTGAGTCTTTAACATGAGGTGTAATATTGTAAAATGAGAGTCTTCGTTTTGAATTTCAGCAGCACTAGTTCTCAGAGTAGTCGTCATTTCGAATATTTATGTGAGGGGGGAGAGAGCTAATCTTTATTTTAAATTATTTGCAGTATTATTTCAAAAGAATGTTCTGTTACAATTTTATTACGAATCAGCGATAAATAAGGTTTCATCGAAATATTATGTACCTATTTATTAGAATTTACAGGTACGTGTTTCTATAAAGCGAGTTTTACTCAGCTCGAGTTTCGAGTATTCGAGCGATTCTATTATCAATCGCAATTGCTGCTTCATACATATGTATGTACATATATATGTATCTGTAAATATAACTGGATTTATGTTATAAATACTTTAGTTGAACTCAGCGGTGTCGGTCATCGATGACCAACGTGCCGGCGAACGTGTTAATTCGTAATTAGTTCCCAGATGATAGGTTGCGAGATTAGATTGGTTATTCTGCACCGTGTTTACGAAGTTATTGCGACACGAAGCCAGACGTTAAATTGTAATCTCGCTTGCACTTCAAATATGAAGTTTCATAAGAGCCGCAAAGGATCTTCGATATTTGTCATTCTGTTGCTATATCGTCGTTGCGTCAGCTTGCAATACTATACAGCCATCGCATTATCCTCCTCGGTAACCTTAAAAGCACCAAACGTTATCCATTAATCAGTAACGCATATTTTAAAAAATATTTTAAAACATTCAACAAATAGATAAGAATAGGATTTTATTGTACGCAAAACGAATTACAACATATTAGAAGAAGAACAAAACTTTCATTCTATTCACCAGAGATGTTAGATGGAACATATTTGATTTAACGATCGCATTTCGAGTGATTATCAGAGGGAAAGCCGATATGTAGCGTCTGGAGTATTATCGGCGACTTTTTGGTCATGCGCTACGCTGAACCTTTCATTTTCTTTTGTTGAGAGACTTGAATGTCGATGGTACAGAAAAGAATACAGAACTGGTAACTGGTACTAGCGGGCTGCCTTGTCTCTCAAACATCGTGAACAGGAGAAGAGAGAGAATCCAGTCTGTTCGTTGAATCCTGTCTGAAAACTTTCTCTGCTCGGCTGCTAATGCGTTTAACAACAGATTACGACATGGGTTCTAATGACTACTGGCGAGTCTGCGTACGTTACCCCGGTACCTTTCCAGTCTCTGCCCCCCCCCCCCCCCTCTCTCTCGCAGTATGTTAAGGCAAGGCCTCCATACACGAGCGAGCCGCTTGCGAACTGCAGGCTCGGCTCGCATGCTCGCTGGTGTGTGGGATCGACGAGCGCTTAAATTCCGGCTCGGCTCGCATGCTCGCTGGTTTGTGGGACAGGCGAGCCTGCAGTTCGCGAGCGGCTCGCTCGTGTATGGGGGCCTTTAGTATCAATCCGCAATACATGAGCCGCTTTCATGATCCGATGAGTGTTGCACGTACATATCTTGGATTAAAGTTTGCAATAGCCATGTACTAAGTAGTAACAAAGATACGGTCCAATTTTCAGTTAACCCTTCCTGATCACACGGGGTGTATCGCACCCCAGAATATGTCTTTGCCAATATTTCTGTAAATTTTTAGACCTTAACGATAAAATTTCAAAATTTAGCGAATTTTAACAAAAAATCGCTTTTATCCACGACTATTTTTTCAAATACAAATTTCAACATATCAAAGTTTACATTTCTAGAAAAAGACTATGGGAGTATGATTGTATGGGTATTATGAGTGTACAATTATCACTCAAAAGTTAAAAGATTAAAAAATACGAAAATGGTAACTAAAAAATGACGCTGGGGTGGAGTGAACACCATGTGACCAATTTGTGATTATAAGGTGTGATCACGGAGGGTTAGAATCAATCGATTTTATTTCATTTTTAATTTCAAAATTGTTACGCTACATTCAATTTCATTTATATTCTCAGTTCCATTTTACAAATTGCAATAATCATTGTAGATATAAGAATATGTAAATATTCTGTTTTTATTCGCCGTTATGTGTCTGTAGTCACGATAAAATGCAACTATACGTTACTTTTTTAGGGACACAAGTAAGTAGGGCACAGTTTGGTTGGAAAATTAGGATACTCAGTCAGAATGATGGTAGGGATTAGGGAGAAACAGTATTTGTAAAAAAATATATAGAATATATAAAAGAAGAAATCTTGACTGACTGACTCATCAACGCCCACCTCAAACCGTTTAACCCAGGAACGTGAATTTTGGAAGGTGCATTGTTTTTATGACGTAAGCACCCACTAAGGAAGAATTTTTGGAAATTCCGCCGTTAAGAAGGTGAAAAGGGGTAAAATGTGATTTCTCAGAGTCCTCAATATCTTTTACAAGGAAAGATCTCGAACCCGAAAATTCAAAGAATTCTGAATCTTTGTGAATATGTAGGGGATTTCCTCTTGACTACAACGTAATTTTTGTTTGCTGCCCAAATTCACTCGAAGGGGGTGAAATTAACCCGTGAAAATTCGGCTATTTTCCGATTTTGTATTATAACTCGCGAACTGCAAGAGATAGAAAAAAAGTTTGAAGACAAACGTTACTTCATTTAATTAGATCTATCATTTGGTAAAAAAATTATTTTACAGTTCACGAGTTAAAACAAAATCGGGAAATAACCTGATTTCCAGGGGTCAATTACACATTCTTAGAGTGAATTTGGGCACCAAACAAAAATTGCGTTACAATCAGGAGGAAATTTTCTACATATTCACAAAGTTTCAGAATTTTTTGAATTTCCGAGGTCGGGATGTTTCTTTGCTAGTATCGAATAAGAAGTCATAATCAATATGAATGGCGAAACATGAATCCGTGAGTTTTGCTTCTCGTGTCCTTCTTTCTTGTGTAAAGTTTGAAAGTCTAAGATTAACAAGTTTTTGCAACAGATCTCGCCATGTGTTTGTTGTTCTTTATAAGGTATGAATATATGTAGAATGAACTTACATGCCGTTGGGAAACATCTATAATTTTTATACAATATTATAACTTAACAAAATAAAATAGTTGTCAGATTCAATAGCCATATTTGACAAAATCGGACAATGCTAACTTTTTTAGTTGTTTCTTACCAGTGGCACAAATAACCTTTCTGAAGTTATTTAAATAATAGCAGGCTTAGGATAAATAATGTGCAATTATCAGTTAATCGCAACACTTTCTTTATTGGAACGACCCAAATCTATCATTGCCCTCAGCGTTATTGAGCGGACTGGGAATTTGAGTCAAACATAATACATATGTATATTTATTTCCAGCGTATACTTGAAGGGTAAAATTCAAAGAACTTTCAAACACAAACATTTCCACTCTAGCACTCGCGTATATATTTGTTCAAAATTTTCACAGTTAAAATTAGAAATCTCAGGAACATCTTAAGTCCAATAAGCAGAGAATGACTGGTTTTCTTCTGCCCAAGGTAAACTGCTAATTTCTCAGGAAGTAAATGGTGAGTGGGATGGTACAAATTATAAAAATTAACCGGTTGGTACCCGCTAGTACCAGTTACCAATAAAAAGTTACTCATCATTCATTATATACTGTCGACATTCGAGAAAACCCTTATTTAAGGCAACTCACATCGCCGAGGAGTCAAACCACTCCTGTTGTTGTTGTTTGATGTCCTATTACATAGTGCTACTAAGCTTATCTGTTCGAGGACACTAACACGTGTGCATTATTTGACCTCCGGGTCCTAAAATAGATATCTTCTCGCGCTTCACCCTATTTTATCGACAGCCGCTCGGCAATTCCGTAGGAAAGCAAAGAATCGACGAAACTTTAATTTACTAGGCGTGCGTAAATACGGGGACCGCCGTGTCGCTGTACTTATAAACTCCCGCGATATTGACACTCAGGATTGGCGTTTCGCCTCGTAGCCACTGTATTTTTAGTACTTCGCGTTTCGTATCCTATGAACCAGGAACGACTGCCAAATATTTTTCATTATTCCCGCGCCCTGTACCACGGAACGTTCGATTTCGTTATTTCGACGCGACTTATCCCCGCCGGGATGCAATTACGCGCAAGGAAGTTCCCCGCTAGGTGGAAAAATAAGACCGTCGTTATCGTTATCGCACCGGGGATCGCCAAGGCGTGTCGCTTTATCGGGGATCCTTTGCAGAGGCCAGGTTCCAAGCTAGAGAAACGGCAGATTACGACGATACATCGCTGTGACATCTGGCAAAGTCCATCTGTTCTGTTTTTGTCGCCGTCAGTGTCTCTCATCATCAACGTACCCCACACCTTCGTCCGTGTCCGACGAAGGTCAACGCGGCCTGGACCACGGCGATAATTCGTTCAACAAACATGTTTGTCGTTTCGCTGGATATTTATGATTTTCTTCTCGATCGTTTCTTCTCTTTTGTTTCCGTTGAAATAACAGCACAAGGAGGATCATTTATGTCCGTCACCGCGTCGACGAATTCCGAAAGTTATTCACGCGCGTCTGCGCAGCCGTGTAGCCGCGAAATGACAAAACAGTGCCGGTATATCGAGCGTTCGTAAAAAATAGCGCCGTGGCACCGGTGGCAGTGTGCCATTCTCTTATTCTTGAGGCACGGCCAGAGTAAGGCACTTTGTTTGCAAACAGCGTGAAAGTAACTCGCCAACGATGTTTCCCGCTAACATCGGCGTTCCTTTCATATGTTTTCACCTGGCTATTAACCTTAGGCTTCTGGGGTCTTTAATGGCCTCACGCATTCTAATATTACTTACGGTTTTCTTTGCTTCCTTCAAGTATTAACTGTCTTGAGAGCTTATGCTGAGAATGATAAAAATAACCAACATAAATACTACTACATATGTGTATTATCCAACGAATCAGTATACAGTGTGTGTCACCTAACTTTATCACCTGAAATGTTTCCGCTATACAATTTAGAATTTCATAAAAATGTTTCCTATAAATGTTGCATAGTTTTGTGGGGGCCGACGTAGAGTAACGATGATTTTATTGAATTTTGTGTTTTTTTAAAGCTTTTTAATCGACATTTAGTGACTTTGTTATCGGATCCACTTCATTAACGCAGTTGGGTAAAATTATTGAACATTTTTATTTTTTTGGCGATTTGAACACCGCGATCCTCATTTACGGTCTCGTGTATTATAAAAGAAGAATATTAGTCATTTTATAGCAGAATACTACTTTTCTCTGTTATTGTCTGATATTATACTACAAATCTGTTTAATTCGAAATTGATAAAACCTAAGTATCTGAGTGGTATGAAATGGCCCCAAAAGTTAAAAGACGGTCGAAATTATCCTACGGTCATTGAGAATTGCTTTTAAATACACTCTTTAAAATTGTATCCCGAAAACGTTATTTGTTCTATTTTCTAGAACTCTTAAAACGTTCTTTGATATATTCAATGATTTCAAATTGCTCCAAGTTATTTAAGTTACTAATATTTTCTCGCACTACTTCAGCCATCGAACTAGTCGAATTTTTCGGATTACTCCAATTTTTTCGAGGCGCTAGAAATACTCGAGTGTTCGACACGGCTTGATTACTCGAACAGCTCTACTTTAGTGGCACGTGTATCCACGTGGCAGTTAAGTCTTTCACTTTGCGTTCCGTTCTCACCAATCATTTTCATGTATAATTAATTAAAACAATCCCACGCTTATTTACACAAAAGCTCAATTTTCTGTCTTTGTAAATGACATTTCAAAATACAACTTTATCCTTCTTTTATTTTCACTTTTGTCTCTTTAACTAGGATAAAGGACCCAATTACTGACACATTAAGCATTGACGTTGACATTATCTTATAGTTATGTACTTATAGACTAGAAGTTTATGTTGTTCTTGTTATTTATTATTGTTTAATATGTTTACTTGATGAAAAAAGTTTGGTGGATCGTAAAACTTCGATTTTTATGTATGAATTCATCAATTTCAAAAATATATTTGGGGATCCATTACTGACACCCTTCAAATGTGTTTGACTGAATTACTGACATCCCAATTACTACCAGTTAACCTAATACTGTTTATGTCATTTTAAGGTTACTTCGTGTCATGTACATGAGCAACTACTGCTATGACAGTAATACCAAAATGCTTAAAACGATTGTACCAATCACTGTCATCCAATTAATAAGTAAAAGGACTTAATGAATCGTTGAATTCGGATCTTTATTACTTTTTATGATGCTTATATTATTTAAAACATTATATTTTGTTATGTTAATAGCTTAAATATTACAATTACAGCATTTTCTGTAACGCCATGTTTTCCCTTTCGCTAGTAAGGAAGTCATCTTTTCCATTCTCCTAATATTCGCTTAAAATTTTCTATCGTTTTATTCAAATTAACGAAGAAAAAATTAAGTACTGTCTTTTGTACCGTATAAATAATAATTTGAATTATATGCTAAATTTTTTTTATGCATAATTTTATAAGATTTATTCGTTATTTTACGTAAAACAGCTTAGGGTGATAGTAATTGGGTAGATAATAGTAATTGGGTAGGTGAAGTAATTGGATAGGTGACAGTAATTGGGTCCTTTACCCTGTATTTTCCACTCATTCTACACTTTCATATAAATCCTTTCACACATAAAAACTCCATTTCAATAGAAGAAGATTAGAACCGAAAATCAGTTAAAGTATAAAACTGGTAAAAAAAATTCTCATGATCCAAAGCAAACACTACAAATTGCCATCGAAACGATTCCGGGAATTTGATAAACCAGTTAATGTTCGACATATTCTCGTTAACTATGATTGTGCTCCTCAATCCAGGAAAGTTCAATCAAAATTTATTTAAACAGTTGTCTCTGCCTAAAGTTCTTTGTAAAAATGATGTCTTTGGTCACTTTAAAGTATTTAAGACGATACGTGTAAGAGCTATTTAAAAACGCCCAGCAGAAACAGCCCCCACTTCTTTCCATTCCGCCGTTCTTTTATAAATACACGAAGCACCGTTCAAGGCAAACATATAATTTATAAAGTTTAACGCAGGCAACTTGTTGAATGGAAAATACATGTATGCATGTCTTTTACAATTAGTATAACAAACATCGCGATAAGGATCTTCCAGATAGTCTTAACACGAGACAATTGAGTAAGTTGTGGATCTACTTCTGGAAAGCTTCCACACATCGCAATCGCGTGATCGTTTTATCATACGATCGAATCGTTTGTTTATTATCTTTGGTGAGGTTTGTTCACGCCAATGGCGTTTACATTATCATACTTGATTTAGCATTGTTCGCGATATTCAGTTTCTTTTGTCTTCTTTCTCGATAAACATAGATAAGATTTATTAGGGATGGTTTATCAATTGTAGTAGAACCTTGACTATGGGAACACCGTTTGGAAAAATATAAATATTTGTGAAATGAGAATTGTAGGAGGAAAAGAAACATTTTTAAGCATTCGTTGCTACCGAAAAAGTTTTGAGCTGGCATTAAGTAATTTTTGGTCTGAAACTAACATTATGCAGGATGGATTATTCGAAGTATTGTAAACTTTTTTTATGTAGAAAATCAAGAGTAACAACAAAATTCTTTTTCTATGAATCTCGTCCTTTTTATTTATTTCAAGAAATGAAATTTTTGCAGCTTTAGCTAGTCTTAAAAATAAATGACATTTGTTTGAGGCTTTTTTTGTATGTCACTCGTTAAATGTTTACAAATATCCTTTATTATAAGAATTTTAAAATAAGATTTAAAATGAAAGATGAAAACGATCATGTTCCAAATTAGAATTTTTTTTCTTAAACATCAAAAACAGTAAGTATACGTATGCATGTAAATATTTATCAATTCTTTTACTAATGTTAATTATTTATGAATCAGCAATTTCTCGTTTCGTGCTTCCCAAACAGTAGGTACCAGCAACAGAATTAATAATTACTTAGATGCATGAGTGTATTATGTTACACATTTAATAAAATTATTTCTAGCTCATAGTGTATTTCCTTTCATAAGTCTTAGCTTGCCTTGAAGTTTTCTTTAACTATGCATATTATGGATAACTAATTATGCATATTATGGATAACTATTCTATTTATAGACAAATTGGGGGGTATTCCGTTTCAATTTAGGTTTAAGGACATACTTATTTATTCTTTAAACTACGTAAAGGCAGTTTTGCTCTGATTCGTAATACTTTTCAAATAAAATAGCTTCTTAATCGTAAGAATTTAGTTGACCCACCCTGGCCAATTAACGATCGTTTTTCGTGTTAAAGTATACTCGTTCAATTATTATCTGAAGAAACCAATTATCCAAACATTACCTACATATGTCTAATGTATTACGGATTGTAAATTTACTGAATTTTTCAATTACTGATAATTCGGTAAAATTTTCAATCAATACCGGTTCACCGGTATTTTTTTAAGATATTGAAAATATAACTGTAAATATTAAAAGAAACTTTTTATTGAAATCTAATGGAGCTCTGTAAAAAATAAATGCAAATGAAACTATTCCAAAGATAAAATATAAAATTATATAACACAAAATACATATTATATTAGCAAATTATTGACAATACATATTAAATATGGGCCACGAAAAGAATAATTAAATATTTTTTATTTATAAACTCTTTTTATTGAAATCTAATGGAGCCTTGTAAAAAATAAATACAAATGAAACTTCTAAAGATAAAATATAAAATTATATAACACAAAATACATATTATATTAGCAAATTATTGACAATACATATTAAATATGGGCCACGAAAAGAATAATTAAATATTTTTTATTTATAAACTCTTTTTATCAAATAAGCACGCAAAAAACTTAATGTGTCTAAACTTTGGTCTCCTAATTGTGACCTAATTTTTGTATAAAATAATCCAGCCGCGAAAACAGCTCTCTCAGATTCTACACTTGTTGGTCGGGTAGGTATTAGGCAATTGTATGCCATTTGTATATATATTTCTCTTACTTTTTCTTCTTGAAAATACGTCGATATTTTTTTTTTATGACTTAATTCAAATTTTTAGTTTTCTTTTGGATCAAAGTTGGTTCTTCATGGGATACTTCGGTTTTCGTCTTTATTAGGAATTGAAGTTATTCTTTCATTAATAGGTATATGAAGTATTTCATACAATTGACTTTTCACTATGGAACTAGTCAGCTATTGCAATTAACGTGTCCGTCTTTGCATTGGAATTACCAAGATAACAGTGGTCTTGTATAATAAGTTGACTGCTACGCCATTATGCCATATTTTCCGTTCATTTACAGTTATTAAAATCTATAAAAACTAAGAATGTGATGCCACTAATATTGTTTAGAACTGTGTAAATTTAAGCGTCCATTTATTGTAAAGATGTGACCATCACGACAGCCAACGTTTAAATAAAACTCGTTGAGCACGTAACTTGTAAGCAGCCACTACGCAAAAGAGCATTTTCTCGGAAAATTTGTACAAGTTTCTAACAATATGTATATACACACGTTCCTGCAATGCTAATGGGAAAATAAGCGAACGTAGAACGCGGCGCGTCACAATCCTTCTTGGAAGTGGCTTTCAAGCTCCGCGAAGCCGAGAATGTCGCTTGTACGCGAGAATCGGGCACGAGAATTGTGTGTAAATTTCCGTTGTGGCAATTGGGTCGATTAAAAGCCGCTGTTGATTCGCAGTCGGTAAACTTTCGCGCGGTCGCCCAGACCGGCGATAGAACGAGCTCTTATTAGAATCCCCGGGCCTGCAATTTAGTCGAAGGGCTCGAGAAAATGTGGTCGAACGTTCGAAAGGGTCGATTTTATGAGTTCGCGCGCACGAAATGGGGCAACGCGACGCTCCGCCAGTCGCGCACGTCGAAAACAGTGGATAGACTAGCCGTCTTCAACACATCTTTGTGTTTGTATCTGGAACACCGGCTGTTCAGTTCAGTAGCGGAAACAAGGATTTCACACTTCGCCGTCACCGAACCCTATTTCACCGTGCTAGGGATACGGGTCATTCTGTTCACCTTTTATCTAAATATACCAGATTTCAGGAAAATGTCACCAATAGAGCAATTAAACAGTACATATTATCCACTAAAGAAATTATACGTTGCAGTTGTTTAATGGCGAATTCGATATTCCCAATGAAAGAAAATGACTGCAACTTTTTCTCACCTGTGCCACCACCGGAAAATGTGCCATTTGTTCTCGGTGTTTTAGGTGTATTTAAATTATCTTATTTTACTTCTTAATTTCTAGTTCTATAATAAGTGCATGTATGTATAATTATTATTGTTATTATTATTAGCCATTATCCATTATGTAGATGTAAAAAATAAATTTGAATCTTTTAGATTATAAAGACGTTAGACCTGGTAAAAGAAAAGAAATATATGTATTAGAAGTCAACTGTAGCATGAAAAATTTTCAAACATTTTATAATCTTATAATACTTTATAATTTTCTCCTTTTGTTGTCATTTTAATTTTGAAATCAGCAGTCAGCAAAGGTACGTGTGTTAGTGGCGCCCTCTGCGCTGAGCTTGCGTCAGCTTCCCCATTGTAGTGAAACTATACAGGAGAATGCGTGAAAGAAGGTGAATCGTGGTCATAACAAACTTTCACCAGTTCTGTTTATTTACGTCGAGTGTCACTGTTTGGACACTGCCGTGGCTGAAAGATGAGTTTCAGGTAAAAAGGCAAGATGCATGTTTCTGGTTTCCTGTACGGGAATTTGGTTCAGCTGTCCACACATATACGTACATATTTCCTTTGATTAATTCGCATTTCTGAAATGGGCAGACAAGTATGGACTGGTGCGCGTACTCTAAATACAACCGATAGCGCTGGCTTATAGAGCATGTCATGAATGCTGTTACTTTATTGTGCATGAAACATCTGTTTTTAACACGTTGAATGCCATAGGGGTGACCGGTGACCGGCACTCAGTTTGGCCGCAGCGCCGTGGGGGTCACCGGTGACCGGCGACGCCAAGATTTGTTAAAACACATTATTAGAGTAAATGTCTGGGATTATGGGATTCACCGGTGACCTTCAGTAAGATAAATTCATTAAGCGTGATTATACAACCTCAACTTATCTGTTGTAGAGAATATTTCAAAATAATATGTATCATAGAATAAGAAATTCACTGTAACGCTACAGGCAATCCATGTAAAAGTAGCGTGGTATTCAACGTGTTAAGGAGTTACATTTAGTTCAGCTGAAGGTGCTAAAAACGGTTTAAGACTCAGAAAATAGTGAAATGTCCAGATTTCCTCTGGCAATGCGATAGGAAACGAAATTACAATTAATACATTCAGTCGACACTTTCAAGTGCTTCAAAGTGGTCGAAACTTATAAGAATGACCAGTGGAAAGGTGTTATTCCACCAAATCGCTTGCGCATCGAGAAAGAAACGTGCGCGGCGCACAGTTGCACAGATGGCAAGCTTTATGAACACGTAAAGGTGGGTGTACACTTGCAACGGAGCGACAAACGTGGTTTGGCAGCCTAACGAGCTAACGTACTATGTGAAGGTGGATCTCCACTTTTCACAGAAAAACAATTGCGTTTTTGGGTGACCAATGATCTAATATGTGACGTTAAGGTGGGTGTCCACTTGTCACGGAAAAATTAATTGAACTGAGCCATTACTGCGTTCTGAGAGTCCAAGGAGCTAACATAGTACTAGGTTAAAGTGACCAGACGTCACGGATCGTGCGGTAATGTCCCCGAGTTGAGTTGTTTGCCCCGTATTGGGAACTGACCCGGAACGTCTTCCGGATTGGACAAGTGACCTCTTTAAGTGCTTCTCATTTTTTTTTAATTTATCAGAAGTATGTCTTTATTATATAATTAAACTAAGAAAATGGTGTCCTCAGGAATATTTAAGCCTTTCTTTTTACACGTCCCGCAGTTCAACATAATACATGTGGTCACTTTATGCTAGATTAAAGGTGGGTGTATACTTGTCCCAAGAGGACGAATAGACCTGTACGCCACAGCAATTGAATTGAACCTGTGTTCTACTCCTTCGAAAGTGATTTCCAGTTTGCTTTTAAAGTTCCTGACGGAAACATGGGATACAGATCAGAATAGGTGTGGACAATGGCAATAAAAGTGACGTGGTACACTACTACACTTGCTCAGGGTAAGTGCAGCGAGTGAAGAGATTATTGACACAGATAGAAACTTGTTAAACAAGTTTCGTTCCATTTGAAATGCTACTGTTAAATCGAGCATTGTAATATGCGAAACCACGAGCAACCTTAGCAGAGCGGTGCAGGGAGATACCATGTCCCTTTAAAAATTCTATGCCATACAGATCTTACTTCAGGTTTTGGAGCAGTTCATCTTCTCCACACTTTGGAGCATACGCACTAACAATATTTTACGAATTTCCAAACTATTATATTCATTGGTTCGTGAAAACCTTTGCAGCTGTATCTTGTAAATGGAACACAGATCTTTCAGTGATTATTTTATTAACAACAAGTACCTAGGAGTTTTAGTTCCAGCAAGGTCGAATTCTCAGGAAATCGTTGAAACATTTCTAAGACTACATAGAATTGCATTTCCTATCACCTCCCTGGCTGGTGTTCTCTCGTTTTAGTACACCGTGTATACTAAAAATTCCTCAGACTTCGAGGGTCTGCAGACTCGTGTATAAACCAAACAATCTCTCTGCCATACTCCAAACGAGCAAATACCACGAGTCTAGATACGCAAGAAGTTTAAACTAAAAGATTAACAAAGAAATTCTTCTATCGTTTATGGTTTTAATTTTAAAATCTATCCAACTGCTAAATTTAAGACTTCATTATATCCCTATGCCTGACTGACCTCCAACTTTTAATCTGCTCACAATCAGTGTCCCAAGCAGAGTTGGGCATTATTGGAATAAATTTTTATTCGAACAATCTTCGGAGGCAAATTTCGAATAAAGTTAAGTTATTAGAGAATAACGAATAAAAAATTATTCTGAATAAAAAATAATTCTTTACCCTGGAATAACTTCATTTTATTCCCAATTATTCTTATTCGAGATCATTCGAATAAAAATTGATGAGAATAAAATACCCAACTTTGATCCCAAGTACCCTTTCGTAGTGCCATGTTTCCTTCACCCAAATTAGTGTCTCATTCGTTGCTCCATTGCAAACATTGATCCACCTTAAGCCAAGCAACAAAGTAGTACATTGCGGTTGAACTGCGGTCACTTCGACCTCCATAGACAAAGTAGCAGAGCAATGTGTACGGCATATCTACATGATATGCTGAATATTTCAGCACGGGTGAAAGACAGCTAGGCCTCTGGGTCTGTTGGAATCTAGTTTGACAAACGGGCACGCGATTGTTGGCTAGTCACGTGCTTAAAATGAACTGAACTTCATCAGTCTTCGGCAGGTACATTAATTTTCTCGCGCGTAATGGTCGATCAGCTGACGTGCTAAAATTCTGATGAAGTCGCGTAGAATCCAGCGTAGCATGGCTTTTCTGGCATAACGCGGTCTCGTAACAGAAACGAAGCCATTATTCTATTTACCTGCTGGCAGAATAGCATACGTATGTAATTTTGTGTATCGATCGATCGTCGCGCGGTAACGTTAACGTAGCCGCTATGCCACATACTTCGTAATCGATTGAGTAGAATGATTTACGACTCCTAGCTCGCTAACTATTGGATGGTGGGTGACTTGGCCACCGATATCGCCAACGGGGTCCACTTTTAACCGACTTCAAAAAGAAAGAGGTTCTGAGTTCGATGTGTATGTATGTATTTGTGTACCTTAGTATGTATTATGTTTGTCCGCGATTTTCTCCGTAACGACTGGACCGATTTTCGTGAAACTTATTGCATTTAGTTTGGCTTCAATCAACTTAGGTCATGGAGAAAGAATTGTTGAAATCGATTAAGTAGCTTTGAAGTTACACCAAAAATAAGAAATCTGTTTCATTAACCGACTTCATTATTAAATAAATGTAGTTATATAAATTAAATAAATGTAGTTATATAACTTAAATAATTAAAAAGTACAAAATATAAAATTAACCATTCTACGAAGTTTGTTGCTATTCCAGTTTCCCAGAACGCGTTATACGTGGAAAATAGTTGTCGACAAAAAGGTCACTACGTTTAATCAAGTGCCACATATTTTATATCAGCACTATAAAGGCATCGTCTGCTGAAACATTGTTTGTGTAGCAAATGGCGGGATACTCGACGTAATTACGTAATTGGAAAATACATGTATCGAACGGCAAGATAAGAAATCCGCCTGTTTCATTGCTTATATCTAATCTTGGTTTGTTCTCTTCTGTTTCTTCTAGACTGCCCTCAGTATTTTCTTCCAAGAGGCTGCGATACCCCCGTGCGCGCAAGGACCTGGTACGCATTTCGGCCAAGTAAGTCGATTGGTTTCGCATTTGACAAAGGTTATCGGTAGTTTAAAATCTGTGGGTGAATTCGAGAAGGGCCAATGTTGAAATTTACGCTTTTGAATAATTGGCGTTAGAAATTTTGCAAAAACTTCATATATATTTCTTTATTCTCGGGCGATTTTGCAAAATTTGTTTGAGATATAGTTTAAGAAAAAAAATAGTTTGTATTTTTCATTTAATAACAGCTGAACATTGACATTGGCCCTTCTTGAACTTCCCCACAGAAAGAAGGCCCAGCGGAAGACGGTCATCGATCGTTCCTATATTCGTAACGACATAATCTAATCGATACGAAACCATTTTGCAACGCCGCGACCGTCGTACGACGGCGACCGCGTTCCTTCCGGCTTTTTCGCTCGCCCCAGCGGCCGTCTTTATTTATCTGTGTCACGTGAAAGGATCAACGACGCATCACGTGAATTGACTTTATTCATTGAGCTCGTTCACGCGATACCGCAACAAGATCACGCGCGGGTAATTCAAAATTTTCCGGCGCCTTTCGTTGGCGCGGAAGGGTTCCCAATTAGGGCTGGGAGTATTTGTCGAATTTTTCGGTATTCGAATACTTCAGTTGCTCAATTATTTGGCGAATACTATTCGAATATTTAAGTAATCAAACAGTGATGTATTCGAATAGTATGGTGTGAATTATAAATCAAGTTCTTTAGGTTCATTTGTCAGGGTGAAATCTTGTAAGCTAATTTTGACCCACGTCACACTACAATATTCGAATACATCAGTATTCGAATAATAACATTCGAATACTCAAATATTCAAATATTAAATTATTCGAACAGCCTCAGCTCTATTCCCAATTAGTTCGTACATAACCACGGAAATTTTGAAATCGCGCGTTTAGGTTTGACGCACTTCTGCATTGAATAAAAGGGCTTCGAATGAACTCAAATAAAAATTTCGAATAAACTGAAGTTATTCGAGAATAACGAATAAATTTTTAGTCGACTAAATTTTTATTCGAATAAATTTTTAGTCGTTATTCGTTCCTCGTTATTCGTTATTCGAAGGACCGCTGTAGCGACTAAGCGACACGAATAAGTGGGGATCAGAACCCGAGCCGCTCCGGCTCGGATCCCGAGGCCATCGACCTCTGGCCGTGCCAAGGGGGTATCATGACTCATGATACACTCGAGCCGAAGCGGCTTCTTCGTGACGCTTAGTCGCCACGGAGGTCCTTCGAATAACGAATAACGAGGAACGAATAAAACTTTATTCGTTAGTCACGAATAACTTCATTTTATTCGAAATTTTTATTCGAAGGTTAGTCGAAGAACAATTTACTCGAATAATGCCCAACTCTGCCCAGCGCCGACTCGACTGGCTAACCCGTGCGTACTACAATATTGAACTATCTATTTCTTTCATTCGTAACCTTGCGTGGCCTTGAAAGTCATAGTATACCATATGGTTGAATTTGTCTTGACAGCTACTTTTATATCGGATTATCAAATACGTAGCACTCAATTTAAAAAAACCGAAGGTCACCTTCGGTTCACGGAAAATATCACGAACACCAAAAGTTGACATACCGTATTATGTTGGGTATAAAAAACAATAAAAGCTTTACTGCTTCAGTTTTTTTTCAAATACTTACCATTTGCAAGAACTCTGTATAAGAATATCAGGTATAGCCATAGCCGCTTGGCCGCTGCTAGTAACGCACGGTTCAGCCAGTCGAGTCGGTGCTGGGCGACGCAGCGTCACGTTCAATTAATTTTCATTTGGCCAATTTTAAAGTGTCCGCGTTTTTGAAAACGTGTCCGTAAAGAGAACAAACAGGACTATATTCTCCTATTTTTCCAAATGTTTAAAAATGGGCCTTCAATTATAAAATTGCATTTGTTAAGAACAATTGCTAATTAAATGGTCAAATATTCGTTTTTATTAAGTGAAATAATTTTTATTAGGTAGTGTTATCTCTCCACTGTAAGCACCCCAAAGGTCATTTTTATCAGTTTGTTAGTTCAACAATTATAATTTTTGGGAAAAAGTAAACACATATTTCAAAGAGCTGTAACATCCATAATTTTTTACATTTTGAAAAATCCTTCGAAATATGTTTATATATCCCTAAAGATTACAACATATCCAAGTAGCACCAAAATCCGAAATGTTACTCCGAAAAGTGTCCGACTTCGCGTGGAATGACCCAAAACCCGATCAATCACCCGATTTACTTCAAACTTGGCACATATCTTCAGTGTGTGTCCCATTCTCGTTGGTACTAAAACTAAGTCGGTTTTTGCAAAATTAGACTTCTGCGACTTAAAAAACCAGGGAATTTTTTGCAGAAATCGATGTCTGTTTTAGACGTTGCTTTCTTTTTTTAAAATTTTTAGTATCTCTCATTCAATCTAGTTCGGGTGATAACCACACTCATACAGATTACACAAATTTTGAAATTTTCTATTTCGGACAACTACAACGACTGATTTTATGTTATCAATGCGCATATGGTTTGTGTAAAGCGCTCTATTTGAAGCACTGTAACTCCGGATATAACCACTATTTTTGCATACAATTTTTTTCTTCATATTCTCTAAAGATTGACAAATGAAGCCACAAAGCTGGAAGTAAATGTATTTAATGATTTTGTTTTAAAAAATTTCCAAAGTTCGCATCATTTATCGTCAGTCAATATAGGGAGACCCCTTAATAAATTACAGTTTCGTCACCACAACACAAAACTTGATACAGGATATACTAACAAGGGACGTTCGGCAACCCGAAAATTCAGAAAATTATGAAACTTGGTGTGCAAGTAGAACAATTCATCCGTAACGTAACCCCATTTTTTGTTGGTGCCGTAATGCATATTTGGGGGGGAAAACACCCCTTGAAAAATGCAGAATTTTCTATTCCGTGGAATATCTCGAGAACAGTGAGAGATATCGAAAAGAAATTTAAACAGAAGGTACATTTTCTTATATCTACAAAAGCAGGTCAAAATAATTGCCGAAGAATCCATATTTTTCTACTTACCCCCACCACTAACCCTTAAAATTAAGGTTTTGTATTTTGGAATATATGCTGAAATACCTCTGGATAATCTCTTTTCATACATATAAATAATTTATGTGTTATATTTTTTTTGCAAACAAATAAAACCTCTATTACCGAATTTGAAGTCCATTTTAGTAGTTTCTATTAATAAAATGGTTTCTTAAATCCATATTTAAATTATTATTTATATAAAGTTTAAACAGCTTTCAATTATATTATTTGAGCAAGACAATCGGGGAAAGCGGGATAATTCCGGTCACATAAGCAGTAAATGCTATAAAATTTGAACAAGTTACACATTTTTAGTTTTTTTTTTTTATATTAATTGATAGTTTGAAGTGTCTAGTTTGTATTAGTATGGCCGAGAAAGCATAAATTTACGTTGTAACTAGTGGTGTCACTAGTGGGGTAATTCCGTCCATGATTTTTCTTTATAAAAGAGATAGGAAAACTGTTAAATTAATAAAAAATTGTATTATTTTTTATTTTAAAATTAATTAGTACATATATCACAAGTGTATTCTTCAGGGGTATCCCATCCTGAACATTCTTCATGTGCCCATTGACCACATACTTTGCACCGGAACCACATTTCATCACCTTTTCCGAATTCTTTGCAAAATGAGCAAATATCGTGCTCTACTTTTTCGTCACAAATATCTGAATTGTGCGTGGCATCTACGCCAGAAAAAAAGCAATGTTAAGAGGTGGCTAGATAATCCCCTCACTTTTGACCGGTATTACCCCACACCTCATGTTCGGATATTTGAAGTAATACACTGAATTGAATTTACATATCACCAAAAATCAAATGTGAGTTTGAAAGTAGAAACATTCCTGTATTTAATGAGATTAATATGAATAATTCATATCTATTCCATGCAGTACTTACCTTGCTTAACAATCGACCACTGTTATGAGATTACGGTGCGAAATGAGCACTCCCTGATTTGTTTGAAACAAAGACTGCTATCGTCATGGAACCCATGAATATTAGTTCGTCGCATCATTAACAAGTAGCAGTACCATACAGAGTCAAGTTACGCGGTTTTTATTTAAAGAAATAGAAGTGACAGGAATTAACCGCTGGCCGGAATTACTCCGTTTTCCCCTACGTACCTAAAATTGCATCCAAGGTAAAACTCAATGACGTGCCATGAATCATTATGATAACAGCACATTCGTTACTTGAAGTGTTATCTTATTTGGCCACTTTGGGACCCACACAATAAGTAAATAATGCGTGAAAATTTACAATGACTTTACAAAATATACATGTACAGGGTCAGCGTTTTATCCTGCAACCCGCGCTCGCGCGAACAGGTAAAATGGCAACAGCACCTCACGGACGCATTCCACTACAACACAACCATGCACCGTCCCGGCGTTCGGAGAGCTGCCAGCGACCGCTGGACAGCAGTGATGCCCGAGCTTCGAGAATTTTGGGATGGTCTCTTTCAAATTAACGTCGCAAAGAGCTATTTAGAATTTCCCGGCCCGGGTTGAAATATTCGGGTCTTTTCGTATAACTTTTGAACTATAAAAGATATCGGAATGCAATTTGCGCCGAAAAATGAGGAAAAATTATTCCCTCTTAATGATGGGTAATTTAAGATATTTTACGTTTACTTAATTTTTCTTCTATCAATTTTTTAAACACAATATTGTTGTAAAAAGCTTTTGCAAAGCTTTTTGCTTTTTGTGGTGTTGATAAACAATAGGCTACTTGTTTTTGTATCATTACTTTCATAAATTCAGAAATCAAATTTTTATTCAATTATGTGTTAGTTCTGCAGACCTCAGAATCTATGGTCCTGGTTTTCTTTTTTATGATTTTATCTTTAATGCAGTGCATACCTAGATCAGACGTAAGGGATATAACTAATGGGACGTGTCTTTGATTGTAGCGGTGTTTGAATTTTTTTTTCTAGAATTTTTGTCTCTGAATGCTTTAGCTACTCAACGCCACGTCTATACCGGATTCCGTTAATGTCATTTTTTGGAACGATGCGTCATTAATGTGGCTTTTACACGCAGGTGGCGAAAAATTTCTCCCTACAAGGTTATAGCGTCGCTGTCAACCTTGTTGTAGCTGAAATTTTTTAAATTGAGACTGGTACGAGATCAGTCGACATTATTTTGAAACCTCATTACAGTAATCTGGGGTGCGAGTGGTAAACCGATCATAAAAGTGGAGCGTGCGGCTCGATTACCTGAGCCGGGAAATTCCCAATAGCTCTTTGCGACGTTAATTTGAAAGAGACCATCCTAAAATTTTCGAAGCTCGGGCATCATTGCTATCCAGCGGTCGCTGACAACTCTCCGCTGGGCCGGTGCATGCTTGTAGTGGAATGCGTCCGTGAAGCGCTGTTGCCATTTTACAAGTTCGCGCGAGCGCGGATTGCAAGATAAAACGCAGACCCTGTATATGTATACAATGATAACATCGTAAAGTCATTTTTGTAGTCATTGTAAATTTTCACGCATTATTTATTTATCGCGTGGTTCCCAAAGTGGCCTATTTAGATGACACTTCAAGTAAGGCATTTACGAATGTGCTGTTATCATAATGATTCATGCACGTTATTAATTAGTTTTATTGAGTTTCACCTTGGATGCAATTTTAGGTAGGGGAGACCGGTGTAGGTTGTAACACGGGGTAAATTGTAACATATGGAAAATCTGTTGAACGACAAATCTGGTACCCCACAGCACGCGAGAACTGCTTGACGATATTAGCACCGTCGATTTTAGTAACGCAAACGGGCGTTACGTATTCATTTTGTGGTTGTAGTCCAGAATTTTAGTACTGAGAGCACGTAAGTAAATGTTGTTTTAGCACTTTTATCTCAATTAACCGTCATTAGAAACCGTTTGAATTTTTGCTTCTTTGTTGCTAACAAATCAGTACACACTGGTTTATTATTATGTGTATGCATTTTAGTAATTTGATGTTTAGTTTCTCGTTTGCTGAGATAAAGCGCAAAAATTCAAGCTCGAGGTAAATTGTAACATGTTCCTACGTACTCCGCTCTAAATGATGATTAAGCAAACATGCTACTTGCTAATACACCGGAAAAATATGCTCTAGACGCACAACAGAACAATGGAGAATTCAAAACGTAGAAAAAATGTATGAAGGTAAAAGTAAAGAAAGCGAAGAAGATTTTGATAGAATCAGATGAAACAGCAATGATTGATGAAAGCGATGAACTGGTCTATATCGAATGTTTAATAATGATCTGTGTTTTCATTTATATTTTTTTATAAATGTTTATTTGTGCTCATATTTGTATTTAAATAAGTAAAACAGATGTGTTACAATTTACCCCGGACTGGGGTTTTGTAACAAAGGTTCAGATTTGTTTAAGATGAAGCTAGATGATGTCTAAGTGACCAAGATTTTGTCACGTACTTACACTCAATGAGTTCACCACATATGTAAGTAGTAACTCACGCAAATTATTTCCTGATTGAGGAAAACACTTTCGAGAAAAAACTGTGAAAACTTTTTTGTTACAATCTGCCCCGATTTCCCCTACGTACTGTCTTGCTTAAATAATATAATTGAAAGCTGTTTAAACTTTATACAAATAATGATTTAAATATGAATTTAAGAAACCATTTTATTAATGGAAACTGCTGAAATGGACTTCAAATTCGGTAATAGAGGTTTTATTTGTTGGCAAAAAAATTATCCAAAGGTATTTCAGCATATATTTTCAAAATACAAAACCTTAATTTTAAGGATAGGTGGTGGGGTTAATTGAAAAATATGGATTTTTCGAAAATTATTTTTACGCGGTTTTGTAGAGATAAGAAAATGATGCACCTTCTGTTTAAACTTCTTTTCGATATCTCTCACTGTTCTCGAGATATTTCACGGAATAGAAAATTCTGCATTTTTTTCAAGGGGTGATTTCACCCCCAAAAATTGCATTATGGTACCAACAAAAAAATAGGGTTGCGCTACGGATGAACTACTATACGTGAACACTAAGTTTCGTAATTTTCTGAATTTCCGGGTTGCCGAACGTCCCTCGTAAGTTTTGGTTTTGGGTTAAGGGTTTGCCCCATACCGCAGGAAATCTGTTAATATATGCTTATAGAATGACGTTCGTGGTGTAGTGCTTCAAATGGGTTTGAAGCGTTGTAACATATTGCGTGACTTATGCAACTATGTAGTGTCGGTTGCAATTTTCATTTTTCTATTACTGATTAGCGACTACCACTTTGACCCCTACGGTTGAAGTACATATTCTATTAAAAATAAGTGGTGCGTATGGGGATTTTTTCTTCCTTAGTGGATATTGCGTAACTAACACTACTACGAAACACAACATTGCGATATTATCTACAAAATGCCTTGTTAATTTATTTTTAATCAAAAGCAACGACCGTAAATATAGAGACGTGGTCATGTATTTAGGTTTACTTTCATGCATTTCACAAGTAGTAGAAGTTCGTATATCGTGCAATTTAATGAAAGTTGCATCTGTTCTTATTAAACCAATCTTTTTATCTAATTACTTAATCGTCCAATATATGCTACCTTTTCCACTACGGCATCAAATTCACCATTTTGCATGGTAATATTATGTACGTTTCAGCAACTATTATAAGATGAAAATAAATTAAGCATTGCAGTAGATTCTTGCATAGCGATTAAACGTTATATATCATAAGTTAAGGGAATTGGCAAAGGTTTCCTGCATTTGTGTATTATCTCAGATTAAAGTAATAAAATGATGTCATTAAGTTACTGTAAGGAGAAAACTAGACACTCCAGATTTAAATCCTTCGAATTCTTATCCATGGTACCGTTTACAGTATATAATATATAGTACTCTGTTTGATACGCCAGAACAATTTCCACGCATTTTCACTAATACTTTAAGTAATAATTGAAAATTGCTGTACGCAATATAGTGTTCAATATGACCATAAAAGGAGTGGCTAATTTTTAGGAGCTTATTCCACATACCTGAAGTATGAGAAATCGCAATGTCTGTGATACAAATCTTTCTGAGTACAATAGAGATTTACAAGAACGTCTTTCTAGTATCGACGTTATTCATTATTAATACAGAGAAAATGATAACAGTGCTTAGGTATATCTCCAACGTTATCAGAAACTTCTGCAAATCTCTAGATAAACAGAAAATATTTATAACTCGGAAACTCAGTTCTGAGAGGTTTGAGAATGGTATTTTGAGGAGTATTAGAACGTAGCACATAATTTTTTTTAATCAACATATTTCCATAAAATTGATTTCATTATTTTCATATTAAAATTTGTAGATTACACTAGTGAAAATGCATTGGTCGGGTGTAAAAGTGCACCTAGATTTGAGTACCTATCGTATTTCAGGGTTATTTTTAAACTGAACATACCGCACTGAACATAATTATGCGAGTCGATTGTCTGTAAGGAATAGGTCCGTTGACGTAGGCTGACGAAAACGACTCGTAGATTTGTAATGTCAGCGGTAGAGGCGGGAGAAAATCAATTCGTCGCGTGCCTGACCTTCACAGGATTTTATCCCCTCCTAGTCCATTTATAATTTTGCGCATTACGTGGCAGCCTTTTCCTTCTAACTTTTTAAAGAGCACCCCAAGATAGCTGCCATTTGAAATAATACCCAAGCTGCTTATTCTGGGAAGTGACAGTACAGAGAACACTTGTTCTAGTTTTTTTCCATGGAATTTAACAGAATAAAAATTATACATTTCACTTTTAAAAATAATCTGAAGGACATCTCTTTTTAATCCCTAAATGGCGAATGATTCGCGTGTCGATAACAATGGTTACAGGGGCTATTTTGACCCACACACATACCAGAATAGGCTTCTAATTTATATGTTGCTTATATAGTGATCTAAAAATTCTTATTTCTTAAAGAAGCGGTACTAATAAGGAACATATATAGTATTTAATATTCCGTTAAATAAAGAAAAACTAAGTCAACAACTCCGTATAATATGTATAATTATAGTTTCAGAAATTGAAAGTTGAGCGATTGCATTTTTCAACAACTGAAGCTGGTACAAGTATTTATGCTCAGATTACAAAAATAATGATGAAAATTTTAACTGTTTCACTACTTTGCCACCACAAAAGTATCAATCTTCACTTATAAAACAATTTACTAAAGCTACGTACACCAACTCATAACCAAACTGCCATCTCCACTATGCAATAATTTGTTCAAATATTCGTAGTTCCCAAATAATAAAAATAGCTTTTCATTGCACTAGTGCTTCGTACACATGAAGTAGTAGTGGATTATTAGTAAAAACAACAACAACAATATAAAGAAAGCTACAATACCCTAGTAGCACAAAATGTTGAATACACGTACCTACATCCAATATTAAAATGATATTCAATCTCTTTTTAATATTTAAATATACATACAATATTTATTCTAGATTAAGAAGCAAATATTCTTTCCGCATATATATAGGAAATATTCGTTTTATAGTAGAAAAAAATAGTTTTGTCCAAGCATAAAATAAATATTTATTTAATATTAGAAAAAAATCCAAATGCACAAGAAACATAAGAAAATTTACATTAGAAAAAAAATATTTTTGTCCAAATATAAAATATATATTTATTTAATATTAGAAATAAAATATTTTTCCGAATGTACAGAAAACATTCATTTTATCTTATAAAAAAATGACTGTACAATTGCGATATACATACTAGAGCTGTTCGAGTACTCGAAAAAAGCGAGCCGAGCCTAACTCGGCTCGAAGAACCGAGTACTCGTAAAAGCCGAGCGACTCCACAGAATCAAGTACTCGAATTTTTTCGACTAGTCGATTTTTCTTTTTTTTTCTTCGAGTACTCGGCTCGGCTCGGTCCGAATTTCAAGCTACTCGAATATTCGAGTACTCGAACAGCCCTAGTACATACAGTAGTATGCTGTTACAAACCTAACTAAACCTGGACACGTTTAATGAAAGAGCAGAAGAATTAATATGTCGAATAGAATTTAGTTTTGCAGAGAATCAAGTAGGATGACGCAAACTATTTCCCTGGCAGGCAACGTTTCTTCCTTGGTTATCACCACGAAGGTACTCGTCTGTATATGTATACACTCGAATACAGGAGGTGAAATCACGCTGCTCAGAAAATATGATACAAGTAGCTCTTTATCGCACCACCCATGATCAGTGTGATTACGCTTGGACGAAGGCTCTTTAAACGCTCCTAAATATCAGACTTATCTCTGGTTTCAGTAAACGTAAGCTTGTTGAAGATACATACCGCCTTTTGCGATGCCTGGTGTGGATTCAACAAGACTCCATTATCAATGGTATAAAGAAAATATATTATACGCAGATAATGGGATGCGTTTATAGTTGTGTGGAAGCACTGGTTTCGCAAGAGCGGACGTAACACACAAATGAACTATGAAACATGAAATCGAAAAAAGCAATTCAGAGTAGAATGTTTCTCCATTTAAGCGTTGATTACACAAGAATAAGTTATCCTAAAGATCGATTAGTGGATTAAACGAGTCATGGTGCACGTATCATTGGCTTGTTTGTAAAACCAAGTGATATCATTCCATGATAGCAATTACATTCCAAGTTTTTTTACAATAATAGGTGGTAATTATTCGGAGTCACCGATTTCAATGACGTTGAAATATGTATGTTCTCATGGTTAACATTTTGACAATGAGTAACTTTTTCATACAGGTACATATCGACGAGCGTTACGAAAAGTAACACGTTCCAATTTTTTCTACATGCAGTTGTCCGTAAGAAAAAAAATGAAATGTGCTACTCTTCGTAACGAGCGTTGATATAACCACCGTGATGATATTCAGAAATACTTGTAGACAGATAAACATAGTCCAGGTTATCATATTTTAAACAGGGATAACGTCGTGGTTTCTATACTTAACGAAGAATGATACATCATGAAACATTGAAGTGCAAAATACATTGGGCGTTGAATTAAAATTGAACGATGGGGAGACAAAAATATTTCCAATAAAGGAATTTTGGAATAGTCGATAAGAAAAATTAAATGCAGTAAAATAAAAAAATAAATAAATAAAAATGGAAGATTAGGGGGAAAGATTAGTAGAAAAAGATTTAGTAGAAAAAAGTAGCAGGGTGTTAATATAGGGTGGCTCGTACTATGGATTCATGGATTCTACATGAAAAAATAAGTTGAAAGTACAGAATAAGATATTTTCAACTGAGACTTTGTTTACGAAAAAATTGGTTTGAAAAATCGTCTGGCACATGTGCACTTGACTAACAATAGGAATTGACAGAGTACAGTAGTAAATATGGTACAGCTGGGAATAAAACGGATCCTTGTGGGAAAAGAATTCGAATTTCCTTTTTTAATCGGTTTTTTTTACCGGGGCTTTCTATTAGAGGAAAACGAAAAATTGTTGGTATAACTTTCATTAAAAACTTATTACAAATGCTGAAAATGTACTAATTTTCTGAGACTGAAAATGTACTAATTTTCTGAGACTGAAAATGAGCACCTTTTTCTCTAATTTTTTCCCTCAAAACCCAAGTTTTTTATTAAAAAAATCGGCTGTATATTGGTCAATTCCTAATTCATATATGTTACTAAACACCCTGTATCTAACAGTGTGCTAGTTTTTTTACTGAATGCGAATATTATAATTCTATAATATTTATATAATTCCCCCTAATCTTCCCGTTTTATTTCTTTACTTTATTGCTTTTAATTATTTCTTATCGACTATCCAAAAACTTGGATTTCGAATAATCGACGGCCTACTGCAATTTGAAAACGGGTTGCAACGAAACGAAAATTCAGGCTAAAGTTTATTGCAAACTCTTTTTTTTTGTGTCTGCTTAATTGAGCAAAGGACACCCGTGTTTCCTTACCTTTGACAGCGTTGAGTTTCATTACTATTATTTCCATACGCTCAGTCATTCTACATACAATTTATTAGACCTTGCGTATGGAACGAAGAAATCTACATTTCACAAGTGGTTCCTTTGTACAGATTTTTTTATTTTTACAAGTTCGTAGATAAAAGTTGGGAGATAAATGGATCGCTATACCCAGAATCTGAAAATATTATTATTTTTGAAGGTGCTAAAGTATTTCCCAGAAAAAATTGGAGCTTCTTATGCAATCTAATTTTTCTTCTTCAAGTCTTCCTGAAGATTCCTCTTTTTTTTTTGAATTCGAACAATTTATGACATTTGTTACATTAAAACACGATATCAACATATTCTGACAAAAAGCTTAATGATTCTTCGTTTCCTATCCGTTTCATTCCATAAGTTTAAATTCATTAACAATTTTAATTTCATTACAAATTAAAGTTAAACATATTTTATCCATTAATTTATTCGAGCTTTGATGTTGTCGCTTTTGAAGAAAAATTGTTCTCTGTAAGAAATTTTGTTCTTTTTAAACGACGTTATTAATCCTTGAACTGTTCACCACTATTTTTTTGCACTGGTTATTTTTATAATATTCTACGAATTGAGTTAAACGTAGGGATTACTATATACAGGAATTTCTCACTGCATTATTAGGAACTAATATTGTCAGCGCTACAAAACCATACGTATGTACGTCGGTCAGTGTTTGCCATTCATGCGGGGAACGCCCACAGGCGTTCAGCGAGTATGCTTAACAAATACGACTGTAGTATTTCCGCACGCGGTGTATGCTTAGCACTGAAAAAGGTAAACATCTGCACCTGTTCAAAAGCTATGCTTCTTTTAAATTTTGTACCAGACTTTACTCCATCTTTTCTCTTCCTTCGAGGAAAACAGAAATGATTGAAAAACAAAACTAATTATTCCAATAACATAAGTACAAATCAAAGTACCTAGTTGCAAAAATAGAAAGAGATCAGTATTAAGTACACACTTTTTTTGTCGGTCACACAGAGGCCAGGGATGTTGCTTTATGTAAAAAGCAGGTCTTGCATCATGGATCGAAATAAAGTGCACAAATAGACCGTGCGTGTATTCGCAACTCTGTGCCGTGTATACGAGTACGTTTATTCTTGACACAAGCAAAGCAGCGCATGATGTCTGGTCGAATAGGTCGCAACAGTGTTGAGATGGGAATGCGGCTGGCACTGTTCCTGAGAGTAGTCGAGTTTGTAGCTGATCACCGGAACTATCGTCGACCTTGCAATCCGTTAACGACGTATTACAAAGATACATTGCCATTCAGTAGCGGAAATTATAAGCAGGGCTCGAGCTATGTAGCTCTTCTGCCGCTCTGGACAAATATGATTTTTGCCGCCCTTTATATAAAGAATTATTTTAAAATATAATTTGTGACAGTAAGTGAATTTTTTGTAGGTATTTGTTGAATAACAAAAGCCTCCTCTTTTATAAAAAATTTAATATTCATGAATACATCTTCTGCAGTTTTCAAGATATACAGGAATGTAGGAAATCACACATTAATATTTAAGGGGATTTATACCTAGTCAGGAGGCCGAAAAGAGGCGAATGTTTGTGAATTTTTATAATAAAGTAACAATTGACATCCAAGAAGCCTTTTTAAAAATTTGCTTTTGCGGTGATCACTGCCATTCGGAACCAGATTATCTAAAATCAAAAAACAAAAAAGATTTTATTAATATAATAATGTATCCTCTGATAAGCGGAGAGAATATCCGAAATATTAATTTAAAACGGCTATTTAAAACCGAAATCCTGATTTTCCCGCGTGATTTTTGCTCGAAAAAATCAGGATTTCGGTTTTAAATAGCCGCCATTTTGTTTTAAATTAATATTTCGGTAAGTCCCTCCGCTAACCAGAGAATACATTAATATACCAACGAAATCTTTTTTTGTTTTTTGACTTTAGATAATTTGGTTCCGAATGACAGTGCTCACCGCAAAACCAAATTTTTAAAAAGGCTTCTTGTTATAAACATAAATATTTTTCTACGAAAAAAATCACCAAATGTTCTTTCAATGTTGCTCTTTTAAGTGCAAACAGTTCTGTAAAAATATATGCTCCCGCTTTTTCAATAAAAATTCACAAACATTCGCCTCTTTTCGGTCGCCTGGCTATGTATAATAACCCCTTAAGGGACGTTTTCACTCTGATGAACCGAAAACAGGAACAAACGAAAAATTGCCTGATACTTTTATCGAGGTCCTCAACAAACCTGCACAGTTTCAAAAAAATCCGAGTGTTCGGACAACCTTAAATCCGTTGTGAATAATACGAACGACTCTAATAAATCGCAACAAAAGTGATGATGAATAAGAAACTTCGATAACACCGTCACTCTCAACGAACGATTCATCCCTCCTGTTTTCGCTAGAGAAGCAATCTTTCGCGGCGCAGGTCTCCCTAATAGGGTCTAATAGTTCAGGGAATACGTATAGGAATCGATCTCGGCGCGAACGCTGACCCGGGGCCATTCTTATCCCCGAGACGAACAGCAGCATTCTCCTGGCACAGAGGGCTGCGCGATATGCCAGACAAGCGGTCAAAATAGAGCGTAAAACGTTGTTGTTGTTTTCATCCGGTTCACGATCGTATGAATCGTCGATTGGGGGAATGTATCGGGTGTAGTCTGCCTGGATGATTCACGGACCGGATGAAAAAGTACCGTGCCACGCGGTTCACCCGAGTTCCCTGGAAATTTGCGCGTCGCGAGCAATGAAGTCCCTCCTACGTGCTACTTTTAAACACGCCATTCTGCGAGCATATACACCTGATGCTCCTCGTGCTCGTTCGACTATGCTTTTACAAAGTACATATAGGAGCGTAACGATGACGTTGGATGCTGCTAGAAATACGCTTAACGCTAATTCCATCGGGGCAGGTTATTCGCCTCGTTCACGCAGGCACAGCTTCGGAAACAGTGGTCGTTTCTTGCGTAAAATCGTCCATCGTACAGGGCTGTTGCGTCACCTTTCGAATATACAGCAGTCCGCTTCAAAATTCTCCGCCATTCTTGCTCAAGCATTGGCGTATGTAAAACACTGTGTATGCATGTAAATAGAACACGTTTATCGGCAATCTAGAAGTGGTTTGTGTTTATTACTGTGGAATATAAATGTTGTGGAACAACAAAAGCAAAACGTTTGTAAATATATGCGTATATACATATGTATGTGTATGGGTAATAGAGACATCGCAAGTAGCATCTCATTTGCATTTGTGTCATAAATTTAAACGCCAATTGCAAAAAATTAATTTATTAAGAGTTTAGTCATTTCTCAAAATATATTGACTCATTTTCTTCGCGGTGAATGTTACATATGGTTTTATACTATGCCGGGTGACTCACAAAAAAGAGTAGATTTGAAAATACAAAAAAATTTGTAAATGGTAATTTAAATGGTCGTGAAGTATGAATATAATATACATATATAATTTATTTCTGCTGAGACGCTTTTTCTTCTTCGTTTTATATGTACACACATATATAAGGATTTTGTGTCCCATGCATGTTATGATACATCGAGATGAGATCAACCATGTAGATACATGCATATAGGCGCACCATTTTCGGGTTTACAGGGGGTCGATGAGCAGTTGCCGCCTGTGCTCCAGCCCATAAGGCCCCCAAGGACTGATTAAAAAAATATCCATATACTATATTTTTTTCTGTTCTACTACACTTAGCGCGTTTTTAGTAAACTACATCCTCGTCTTCCTGAAAAATGGGCCCCTCAGAACGTTCACCACCTGACCCCTTTTCCTGAACCGTTTAGTGCCGGCACCTAGATCCCGTTGAAGGAGAAATGTCCAGTGTTTTATCGTTTAAAATGCTCTGAATTTTTATTATTTATGAAAACTAAGAAATTCCCACAGAAGTTAACGCTGTACAGTAAAGAGAGCCAACGACTCCACCCACTTTTCCACATTCTATTGGACATGCGCATTGGAGACTTCACTGTTACTCACAATCAGTATACCTATATCACAATTGATTTTTTATTTTTTTTTAAAAATTCAAGGAAGATACTTTAGTGTCCTGTTTTTCATAACTCATTTTGTATAATAATATGCTCCCAGCAATAATTACAGCCCCTAATTGCAAACCTAATATTAATTTTTATTTAATGTTGAAAAAGAAAACACAATGCGTATAAAAAGGATAACAAACACGGTTATTTCAAAACAGATTAACAAGTTTGAAGTTAATGATTTATATCTGTAAGATAAAAAGCGAAACGGAAGTTCAATTAAGATTAATAACGATTATATATCTGTGTTAAATGGAAATATTTTTCAATGCTTGTGATTTTATCAGAATATTTAATAAAAACCAATATCCATCTATTAATCTATTTAACATATCGGCAGCCACGTAATACGCTTATGATTCACACTGATGTTTCCGCTAGTAAGGCACCATTCAAATCAGTATGACTCGGCATCTTTTTATCTTTATTTTCACTTTATGTTAAAATATTTTCTACTTACTCATTTATGTCATGTAGGCATATGCGAATGACTTAACAGTTAGAAAAGTGTTGATAAGTATAAACAACCCGTATCAGAAACTCCATTCATATATACATGATATACAAATTTTAATGTGAAGTAGTGTTTCATAATTAGAACGAAATATAGGTATTTCTTCGATGCAGTGCTGAATTAACCAATAAGCAAAATAAGCATGTGCTTAGGGCATCAGGAGAAAGGGAGGACACCCTAGAAATTTACTGAATTTTAAAATCTAACTTTTGTTGGAAACACTTTAGTCAAATTATCGGAAATGCCTAAGAAATCGTACATTGCGTTGAAGTAATGACCCTGTATAAGGGGGCCTCAAAATTTTTTAAATGCTTAGGGCCTCTATAGATCTTAACTCGACCCTGTTTCGATGAGAAATAATTCTCGAAAAAATTCTCTTCCCCCTGTTTGCTTTATGGCACATCATTTTGAGAACCTATTTTGACTCTTTAATAGATAATAACGAGTTCTGTTTTTGATGGTACACCGTATGTGTATGGTGATAGAATACATAGAATGAATTATATCTTGAAAATATAGCTAAACATGTTATTCCAGGAATTTTTATTTGCTTTAATTAGGAAACTATTTTGAACGTAATTGTAATCTGTGGTGAATTGCTATTGAGCGCCAGGAGAGACTCCAAGGATTCCACGTCCTAATTGAAATTTCGGCGATGATAACGGCGCAATAATTGTGCAGACGAATTTATTTAGCTCAAAAATAGCGAAGAAGTCACATCCGCATCATAAAGCTAGTCACCTTTTGAAATCCTTAACAGAACCAACACTTTAATTAAAAAGAGCCGTTTGAATTACATAAAATCACTATTTATTTAAGATATTAGGTAGAACCAATTAGAACTTGGGATTTTTAATTTCTATAAAACTATAAATGTGTAGAGGCATAAATGCAATTCAAATATATTTTTTCCCATTTACTCATATACATAATAGAACGAATTGTGTAATTACGCGGTTCGTGCATTCAGTAATTAATTATTACGTTTCTTTTTAACGACTAACGACTTTTCTAGTTAAGGATGCGTATCTATGCTAGGCTAAGTAAAAGTATATAAGCGTAATTTACGCTTTTATATACATACATATTAACGTATCTTATAATTCATATTGCTTAAGAATAATTAGAGACATTTACAATTGATGCATCCCAAACATTAGATACTTTGCTTAAACCAACAATTTTTGGTTAAAATAAAAACATTATTAACAGGAAACAAACATAATGTTTTTTGGTTCGGCACAGTGTTTTAACATTAATTAAATCACGATTTAACTTTGCAATAAATTAAATCATTAAGTGAACTGTGTCCTAAAGAGTACATCTGCAAATTTCGTGGGTTGCAAATGGAAGGAGTAATCAATGGCTATTAAATTAATTCCGCTCTATCCATGTACGTGTATCATTGGATATCGACGATATCGTTTGGTAATCTTGTTATATTCATCCGCACAATCTGTTTGCAAGTATTAGGTAAATTATCCACAATACTAACTGTTGGTGATTGATCACACGTTATAAAATGTTCGGTAAATTTGTGATCGTATCTTTTTATAAATTTGTTTATCGAAGTAACCTTTAATATCAACGTTCACCAATCAAAAAATGAAATCAAGCGTGTCGTAGGAGATGCTGATCAATTTTTTACGCCTGTTATAATTACGATAAATCTATCTAATTAAAGTGGGATTTGTTAAATTCGAACGATAAGCATTACGAGACTTTTTAAAGGTATCAATATAGACAATTTGTGTAGAGTGTAAAAAATGTAGTTGTAATGATTTTACACATTAATTTCCGTATCTGGATCGCCGTGAAATTAAAAACATACCGACAAAATTTGTCTTGATCTTGTAGATTGTGCCTGAAGTATAATAGAAGAACTGTATTAATGTTTTTCGTTTATTTACTAAAATCCACACGACGATATTTTGATCGTTGCACGAGTTTTTCAATATTGTAAATGAGTGATATTGAAATCTTTGTTCAACTTCTGGTGTAAACCGATTTTTAGCTATCGCAGAAAGAATCAAGACTCGCGTTATGTTATCAAGTAGCCCGGAGGAAAAAATCAATCAAATTAATATAATAGATTATGTACTCTGCTTTCGTGGGAGGTTAGACATGCAAATGTCGATCGGTGGAGACACGATGCTCACATCAAGAGTAGAAGCCCCATGCGCCTGTAATTCGTGGACTTCAACGTACACGACCCAACAGCTCGTTTTATTGTTTATCAGTATCGTGCCGATATCGCTGCGTAAAAGTGTCTCATAAATAAGATAGAAGTCAAAGGAAAAAGGGGCTTGACATTTTTTCTAAAACAGGTTTCTCTTAAAGTCGTTAGGATCAAGTTTCGTTACGATGCACATTCTCGTTATCAGCACCAAGGAAGCAAATATAAACATTACGGAAAATATTAACTTTTATCGGATTATTGCGTAAGATCCTGATAAGGAAAATAAGAACTCATAGTGCGTTTGCCTTTCGCCTTATGATGTCATTTCATTGATCAACCCGAGTGCCAATTGCTCCCTAGCATGCTATTAAATTCCCCCACTTCTCTTTACGTAGTATTCGTTGATTCAGTTAGTCACAAAAAGAAACTAAATTATACATTTCAAGAAAATTCGTATTAAGCCTAGGCAATGTAGCAATCATCAATTCGTTTAATCAAAACGATTATTGGAGCAGGTATAAGAATTGCAACGTTAGTCAGTGTGTAAAATTAGGCAAATATCAAACTATAACTGAGATTGATGTTCAGGCAACTTGAAGATTCAGAAAAATTTGAAACTTTGCAGAAATGTAGTTCTAAGGTCGAAGCCAGATATATTGACCGGTGAGTTTCGTGAGGGGTATTCTCCCACCACACAGTTTGCCTGTCTCCTCGGTGCTCCTTTTCTCAACGTTTTCTGACTCACTCTCGTTCCATCTCGCTCTCGCCTTCGCGGAACAAGAGTGAGCCAGAAGTGGTGGGGATGGTGCCAAGCTTCTGGCGTGTAGGCCAAACCGAGCTGTCAGCGTAGAAATACACACATCAGAATAGATGTGCATTAGCTCCGAAAAAATTCAGGAGTTTTATTGGTCAGAACATTGATTCTTTCTCGATAGTTTCATCTTGTATTGGTCTACGCATAGCTTCGTAACGCACACAACTATTCTGCCCTGCTTAGTTAGAATGTCCTATCTAGCATTTTGAAACAACCGAGAAAACAGAAGTTTTACCATTTCCATCTGCCGTTCTTCATTGAAATTAAAACATCTTGTCATTATTTCGTAACAGCCTAATACAAGTTTTCGTAATAGGTGTACCAGTAGGTAATGTATCATTAACGTACCAATTAATTAATTATTTTAGGTAGGATATTTTAACCACCTGAAAAGCAGTTAAGTTGAATACATTAGACTGTTCCTAGATCTCTACGGAGCACATAGGGTTTTCTAACTTTACTTAAAAGGTAAAAGATGTGTGTAACTTCAAATATTTTAACATATCTTGGAAATTGAAAAAAATGCTAGATAGGACATTTTAAATAAGGAGGGCAGTATTACGCTAAGAATAAATAACAGCCACACGGCTACGTTCAGGCGGAGCCGAGAAGCGTTCCCATCACCCCACTATACCCTTCGGAGGCCACGCAACTCCAACTGACAAATCCACGATCGTCAGATGGTGGTGGCTGATTTCTCCTTGATCGTAGTTCGCGAAAACGAATTTACCGGCCAATATATCTGGCTTCGACCTTAGTGATGCGAATAACGTAACCATTTTTTGTTTTGACAATGAAATGGTCCTGGGGGTGCCAAGCGTATTCGATTACATTTTTGAATCTAGGAGATTATGATTATTATTATGAGCATGAAAATTTATATAGTACTCGTGCAACATGGCAGCGTCAGAAAATTTCAAACAAAGGCTTTCCATCTTCTAAAAATCTAAAGCTAAATAAATCTAAAGGCTTTATTAAATCAGTTGCTTTTTTCAGTATCCTTAAAATTTCTACTTGCTTGTGTTCTGGTAGAAGCTATTGCAACTTCTCGAGGGAAATGTCCTTTCCACGAATCTAACATAAGTTTTTATCTTCAGTCTTTCGTCTAATTTCTTGAAACTAGTTCCTAAAATATCGAGCTGTAAGCTTCACCGATTTTGAAGCTACAACGTAGACGTTAGTGGGTGTAAAGACAGTTTGCTCTACGCGTGGCCCAGATCATCCACTAGGTTCCTTTAACAGTTAATGCAACGTAAAGGGACGGAGATGTCTACTTGCGGATACATATGTACATATATTACAATAGGCATGATGGTATAACTATGAGTCATTGAGGATAAAGACTGAAATGGTCACGATCGTTTTCGTCCTCACAGCAGACAACGTCCGCCCAGAATGCATCTTCAAATTGAAACCGCTTTCATCTGCATTGTAAAACGATTCTTCGCCAATGGTGACCATGTATGGTTTCACAGATTTAACGAGTTCTTCGGCATTTTGACATCTGTTTTCAATGTCACTAATCGTTCTGGAAGATCGCGTTTGAAATTTCGTCATCCTACGAAACGAGGTGTGACGTGACTTCTTAAAATTCCATATCCATCATCTTCCTCCTCTAAGTGACGGGAAGTTGTTTACTTCTTTTGCTTCGAGAGACCACCTTCGCGCAGATCTACGATATATGTATTATGAACAATTGATCTTCTGTCCAGATCTTCTTGAAATCTCATCAGTACATATTCTGCTATAAATATGCAGGTACTTCTCCCTGTCAATACCACCACGCATTTATGTACGTAATTCTTCCCACCTGTACAGCTGGGAAACAGAATTTAATTTTTTGAAACGTGCTCGTACAGTGGAAAACAAATGGCAACCGGTTTTTCTTTCCACTTTTCCAAAACTCAACCGCATTTCTTTTATACTGAATTCCATCTAAGAGTAGGCTCATTCTGCGCAGGGATTATATATACTGTTGATTGGTAAGTAGGGAACCGGCAGGGAAAGCGCTGCGATCAATCGCGTATGTCAGATCCGTGGGAGCTGCGCAGATCGGTCGCAAATCGGTAGGAGTGTAGGTCTACTCATCGGTGGAATGCTATATATAGGGTTTGTCGATTTTTAAAAACCGGGTTTAAAGACGTTTTTTTTTATAAATTTGTAAAATTCGAAAACCGGGTTTTAAATTTATTTAGATAGAATTAATATGTAAAAATTAATTAATTATTTAATTAAAAACGTTAACATTTTGACTTCAGTAAGTAGTAAAAGTTTACTGTAAACCTAATCATTATGAGTTCATATTTTCCGAAGAAAAGTAATAAATGAAAAAAAGATTTATAATTTATATTTTATACGGATTTTAATTATTTTATTTTTTCTTTTTTATTTTTTATAAAGTATGTTTTATTTTGTTATATTTTGTAGTATCGTAATGTAGTTTTGGAAATAACAAGATTTGAAACGGTTTTCTACGACCAAATGATGTAAAAATATGTATTAAAATATAATAAAAAGAAAAGCCAGCAACCTATATAAATCACGCTACAGGATTCAAAATTAAGCGGAAAATATGTGCATGGAGATCCCACGTCACCATTAAATACCTTTTAAACTATCGACTATCTTTACCCCAAACTAAACACAATTAGCATTTAAATATTATGTAGAATTTCCTTACACTCGTCGTCACCTATATTTTGAGCCCGAACTGACAGAAAAACTCTTCTCCCCGGTGCAAATATGCAATCTTGACAGGGTTGGCAAAGTGTTTGTGTTGAATAAAGTCTGTGCTGCAGCCGCGTTACGTTATACGGTTCGTGAAGCTTTAAGGTGAAATCCCACGGCGCAAGACTCGCCGAGCCAAGCGCCGTGGGATTTTACCTTAACGCTTTGACGGTCGCACCTTTTCCAACAAACTTACGCTCTCTGCCGATCTGTTCCAAATTTATCGGTAAGAAATATGAGATGAAGTTGAATTCTTAGGCTCAAAGAAAGTGACAAATCGAAATCGTGAAATCGCGCATACGTGACGACGTCCATGAAAGTGTTAATTGTCAATTAAACGAGCCGCGTGTCACAGGCGCGATAATTTTATCGATCGAAATACTGTTGCCGTGTTGTTAAACGCGTTTCAATTTACAAGCGGATCGGATCGCGGCAGACCGCCTGCCTTGTTACCCGTCGTAGTTGTTAGAGCCTATTTAATTCGCCGAAGAGGGGTCGTATTAATTTCACAGTCTGTTTCCAGCCGTTTGCGCAACAACGAGTCGCCTATTTGGCCTAATTAGTAAACGAAAAACACGCAAGGCCAGCGTGGCGTGACCAGCTTTGACTCGCAAGGAAACATCCCCAACCCGAAAATTCTGATTTTAATGAAACTTTGCGCGAATGTAGAGCATATTGGTGTACCCAAGGAGAAATTTCTTTTTTGCGGCAATTCACTTTGAAAGTGGTCAAATCACGCCTTAAAGCTATCGCATTATTTCGTTTCTTTTTAAATATAATTTTATTTTTCTTTTGGTAGTGTGATAGAGTACAAAAAACTGAACAAATCTTACACCTCAAAGTTTTGCTCTATCTCTCACCGTTACAAAGTTATATTAAAAATCCGAAAGAACCCGGTAACTTTAAGGGCTGATTTCACCCCTTCAGAGTGAATTTCCGGAGAAAAAGAATTCCTCCTTGCATACTCCAATATGCTCCACATTCGCAAGAAGTTTCATTAAAATCAGAATGTTCGGGTTGGAAATGGTTCCGTGTAAGCGAACTTGCTGCTTCTCATCCTTCCTCGTTCCACCTTGGCTCGTCGCGCTACAGCGGCGGTCGCGCGCGATTTCGTTTTCTTTCCGTGCGCCGCTTCTTTCGCTGGCCGTGCTCGCTCCAAGCGCGGCTCCGACTTCGACGGGCGTATGTACTTCAAAGCGATATGAAAGACAGAGAACCACTGCAGGCAGACAGTCAGTCGTTAGGTGCGTTACTATTCTCGGTCGGCGGCATTCCGATAAGCTGTGTGCCAAATCTTGGCGCAACGCTGGACGAACGACAGCGTTTCGTTCGAATCCGACGACGAGATTCTCCGTCTTCCTCTGATTGAGTCGTTTTCGCGCCTCGCGTTCTTTGTCTTCTTATTCTTCTCGAGTACGGCGCGTCGCTGGTAAGGCCTTCTCGCGCGTGACGCATCTGCGGCTCACGACTGGTAGTATCTCAGATATATTCGCCTGGTAGAGATAACGTTAGCTTGGAGAAAGATCGGCGGAGGTAAGAAATGTAGGAATTTAAAGTATCAAGCGCCAGTCATAACAATATCCCGCGTGATAAGGCCAGGCCATCATACTCCGTGACAACACTACTATGGAGGTGTCTCTGGATTTTATGGTCGAGTAGTGTCATATGTCCTATGGGTACAAAAGTGGGCAATGTGTTATTAATATAGGTTTAAAAAAAAGCATTTATTTAAAAGTTAGGTGAACAGTTCAATATGTTAAGGAAATAATGATGTAGGTACTTGTTTTCAAGGACGCTCGTGTTATTTGGCGTATTTACATTCTACATTTAATTTCTGAATGGAGTTATACATTGATTTTATCTTTTTACAATTCTTTCTATATATACCCTTCACACGCTCTTACTTAACTCTTCAAGCCGGTAATTATTTACGTGACATGGAGCTAACGCTATGGTGGTAATTAAATTAATGCTCGGAGCGTCTTACTACTTCCTTAAAAATAATTTTTATCTAAGAAAACTAATAAGAGAAATAAATCGAATTTTCAGGATAATTAACCGAATGATTCCTTTGATTCAATGGTGTTTCAATTCAAATTTTCAGTGTGGATGATATACTTTTTGAAAACATTATAATTCACATCAATACGTTATAAGCAGAGATCTAAAATGAATTATTTTGAAAAATTTTAGAAAGTGTCATTAAGTAAAAATCGATTTTTATTTAAATAGAAGTCAGTTATCATTAAATATCAAAGAAATTTCTCAAAAAATGAAATGATCAAAACATATTAATTTTTAATTGTTTTGATTACGACTAACCATTATGAATGATTAAATTTTTTTGCCACCAGTACCCATTATCGATGACGGAAATTTAATTTTGGTTACCAGTAACCAATACAAATGACTGGAATTGTTTTTGATTATCGACAACCATTATTGACAGCAAACAATTTGTTTACCGCTAACCAAGATCGACGGGAATTTTTTTCTGGTTACATTCGATCTTTATCGATTGTTATTAATATTCCTCATAATTAGTATTCATTGGCAACATGAAAAAAATTAATTATAAAACTTATATATATATATATATATATATATATATATTTCATTAAGCAAAGAACGGTAAATTGTACTAGAATATCTTTTATCTTATTCTTTGTTTCACATATTTTCATGCCGTTTTTTCTTTGCTTAATAAAACATGCAAGTTTTATAATTAATTTTTTTCATGTTGTCAGTGTTATTTAATTACCAGTAATGTTAGTAACAGTAATTGACAATGATCGAATGTAACCAGAAAATAAATTTGCCGTCGATATTAGTTAGCGGTAACCAGAATAAAATTCGGATCGTCGATAATGGTTACTGTTAACCCAAAATTAACTTTCCATCATCGACTTTAAATCATCCTCCATGATTTTAAACAGTCAAAAGATGAATAAAAGTGTACACCTACAAAGCACCAATATTTTATCTTTTTTCGTCGCTTAGAAAAAAATACTGAAATCGGCAGACAAATTACACCGTCTAAACCCGAATGCCCCTTTAATAGCCAACGTTATCTTTGTTTCTTTCCGTCCCCTAGTCTCGACCTCCGAAAGTCATAAAACTCAGTGACGCGGGAAATCGGAGGTGTGAAATTCGCACGCCTACCTCCCCGAATAAAAGATCTCCGGACCTAGAGATTATCAACTTAACCGAGAACAACTGTAGGTATATAAGAACGTTTAGTAACGGACGTAAGTACAAGCACACGTACGGCGTACTGGCTTGACGGGTTAATACGTTGTAACATCATTAAGCAGCGCATATTTCTTCGAGAATAATATTTTAATATTCTACTTGCACGGTTAAGCTACACTCCACAATCTGGCCACATTTGCTTTGTACATATTGTCGAAGTCGAGACTTGTGTTAACAAGAATCTCGTGACTTGTACGCACTTACTACCTGATTAGATACTTCTATTTAACGGGTTTCACGCAGCCAGGAGCTAGAAAAAGAACGATTTATTTCAGAAAGTACATGCATATTTTTATGCAATGGTTTTTGTATTCAGATGAGGGACACTATTACCTATATTATTTTTTGGTATTAAAGTATTTAGTTATCGCAAAATTGCAACTGATTTTCCAGAAGCTGTTTTTAGAAATATGTTTCGCGGTGACCATTATTATTCGAAACTGGGTTATCTGAAATAAAAAATCGAAGGAGATTTAGTTAGTACAATAGTTTACCTAGTCTTTAATCGTTGCGTTTCATAAAATATTAATCTGGCACAAAATGGCGGATGTTAAAGTAAAATAATCGATTCTCGTAGAAAAAACACTCATTTTCCTCCATAAAGTAAAAACTATGCATTGGAAAAACAAATGCTTCGATTCAATACCAAATATGAATGTCTAGAAGAAACCTACAAAGTTTCAGAAAGATTGGTTAAGCGGTTTCTGAGAAATCCTGGTCACCGCAATCGAAAAACCCATTTCGGGAAATCAGTTGCAAATTTTGCAATAAATAAATACATTTACGCCAAAACATAATATAATAACCTGTTAAAGTCTCTCTCAACGAAATACAAAACCCTTTGCATAAAAATATGCATATACTTCCCGAAATAAATTGCCAAACAATCGTTCTTCTTCTACCTCCCGACTTCGTGACCCCTTAATTATGTACCTAATCACGTTCGACTTACGAATACGCGCGCACCTTTGAATTTGAATATTGCAAATAAGCAACACGTTATAGATGAAGTAGACCATTTAAAAACACTTGGAGGAACACCACTAAGTAACGTAAAAAACTAATGTTCTTTTTAGCGCAAAGTATGTAATCGATTAAAACTTCTAAACTACAATACAGAATACTAGAAGTGTTTTGAAGTTCAATTGACATGTCAAATTCCTAACGCAGGCTAAGCCCTTTTACACATTTTTCAAAAATGTACACAAAGTGTTCCGAGATACCTAAATATCGCACGAAATAATCATTAACCCCTTCAATACTGCCTTCGCGTTGGACGCCCGTAGGCGTTTAGCGCGCATTGTTAGCAAATACAACTAAAGGATTTCCGCACACGGTGTAGGTACGAGGAACCTTTGAACCTCCATACCAAATGGGTTAAACATAAACAGTAAGGAATATGAACAAAAGTATAAAGGAGCTTACCCTCGTTATTCTTTACGCAAAATGTGATAGTATCGGAGAAAAATGTGTTCTAAGATTCTCCGACATGATGCTCAAAGGTACTTCGTATTCTTTTTGAAAGGAATGCAATTATTAACCTCTCCAGGTGGATCCTTCTGTTTATTTATGCAACCACAGTCGGCGGTACGCACACACGCGCACGTTGCATTGTCCGTGCTGCCCAGCTGGTGATACGCCGAACACGTCGCGTTCAGGTCCTGAAGGTTCGACGACCTTAACAAGTCGACGGGTTGGCGTTCGCAGAAACCTCGCTTCTCTTCTTCCCTTTTCACCCATCCACCCACCTATCCATAGATTTGTGCCGCTTCGATGCGGCTTACGTAAAATACTCGCTCGGTATTTTTAGCCGGACAGGTGGTACTAATGTCTTGTTCCGTATTGCCAAAACACGAGCAGGAGGCGGGCGCAACTCGGCCACTATGGATAACGTTTGTAACTCTTCGGGAGGTAATCGTCGAATAAATTTGACGAACTACAAGACTCTCCAGCTGCCGGCCGTCGTGTTATTGTTTGGCTTTGACACTCCGAGATTGAACTCAGCGGGAGCTGGGGTTATTAATTAGTGGTGGGCCCATTCACGAGATCGGACCCTACTGTCGATAGTAACCAATAAAAGTTATTCTCAGTATTAATGTTGTGGCTACGATGGGTGGCTTCGTGTGATGTTTTGCTCGGATATGGGACTCTAGGTAGTAACATCTGACCTGTTCGTAAACAAGTACTACTACTTGTTAGTCGGGCAAGCATAGAGAAAAGTGCCTCCAAACCAAATTTAACTTGTACAGCAACCGATAGGTTCCTCAAAGAATAATATTTCTGTCAAGTATCAACCCGATACCCCTACTACTAGGATAGTTACGGGGTGAAACGTAATTTAAATTTTCAGACGATTCTTGAAAAGTGTCAATAAAAAAAAGTTTTTAATTTTCAACTTTTTTTAGAATACAAAAAAGTTTTCTTCCAAGCGAATACATTTTTTAATGCGTGAACTATAGTCGAAATTCGCAACGAACGAGAATATAGAGAAAGGGTTAAGCTCCACTACATTTGTTCTAGTGAATAGAAACTTAAAAAAAATCAGAGACATTCTACCCATTGGTGAACATGCTGTGAATTTTTTTATACCGCAGCCCATGAATCATAAACATTGGAATTCTCAACATACGTATGTAGGTACATACACTACCGTTCAAAAGTATTTGATCAGTTAGGTGTACGTTCGATAATAGAGAAAATAGAGTAAAAGTTAGCATAATTAATTATTACTTGTCTTTATCAAAGTTGAAAACATTTTAAATCCCTCTTCATGATTTTAAACACCCAACAGATGAATAAATGTGTATACAAAGCACTAATATTGTATCTTTTTCCGTCGCCTAGAAAAAAATCATGAAATCGGATGAAATATCGGTCTAAACCCGAATACCTTCTCAAGATAACAAAATAGAATGAAACGATTGTTATAAGCCGAAGAGAAAAACGTTCCATTTTTTTTTCTTTTATTAAACTGTACCTACCAGTGATCAGATATTTTTGAGCGTTACTGTATGTATGATAGCAATCTCTATTCCAAACAGGGATCCCATGTAAACAGCGTCTGTTATTTACGACATTCTGAAAGGTTCTGATGTTTCCAGTAATATTAGACTCGCCAGGTTGAATGTATCGCTTGTTTACAATGCTGCTCATTCAATACTTTGCGCTTGGAGCGAATATTGAAAAACATTATAAATACAATCAGTCAATAAATATATTTCTTGATACCTTATACGAACCGGTGGTCTTTTTTTTAGCTCGCATCAACTGCTTTAATCCTCTATAACCAGTGGCGGATTTAAAAAAAAAAGGCTCAGTTGGTGAACGATCTGAGGGGCCCATTTTTGGGAGAAAATGAAGAGGTAGTTTGCTAAAAACGGGTTAAGTGTAGGAGTACAGAAACAAATATAGTGTTTGGTTAAAATCATAATTTTTTTTAAGATAGGACCCTAGAGGGCCTTCTGGGCAGGGGCCCATTTTTCGTGAAAATGAAGAGGTAGTTTACTAAAAAGGGGCCAAGTGTAGTAGTATGAAAAAAATATAGTGTTTGGATACCTACACCTAATCATAAGTTTTTTTGTCCGAGGCCCTGCGGGGGCTTTCTGTGCAGGGACTAAAGCGGCAACTGCTCATCAGCCGCCCTGTTAAATCCGCCACTGTCCATAACGTTACGTTTTATACAAGTAATTATTGAAGTATCAAAATGACCGAAAATTTGTCGTACAATATGATTTTAACGAAAATCGACCATTCGAAATTTGTGAATATTAATGTATCTCGAAATGTTATCTTTGTCGTTCCATATTATCACTTGATAGTCATGTAGAATTTTTTATTAGGGAATATAAAACACATATTAATATTTAATGTAATCAGAATCTGGCGTGTTATGTATCACGAGTTAAAACTTCACACCAGAATATTTAGTGGATTTTGTGTCACAGCAGTTTTCGTAAATTGTAATTTTGAAACGAAGTTTCAAAGAAATCGAAGTTTGATAGGTGTTAGAAGCGGCGCGAGACGTGTTGATGTTACGTATTTCATTCAAATTTATGCATCCCTAGAGCCTACGGTGGGAGGGAGGTATTCTTGTTCCGTGAGAATCTCTCCGTTTATACACCTTGCAGAGAAAGGCATGAAAGGGGTTGATTGTAGGTATCGATCCTTAAACAAAGAATCTATGTTTATGACCATGCAGTCATGCGCTCTAGTCTCGACCTGAATAGTCGTGCACGCGATCTACAAGAACGTAAACAAACGAAGCTATAAAACAGATGTATCGACGGTATTATCGCGGTCCCTCGTAATCATAAAAATCCATTTCTTTTGTAGATAACGCCCTGCAATACACCAGCGACGCCACCGAACTTCCCTGACGCGCTCCTCGCGTTCTCCAAAATGTCCGCGGGTGACAAAACTCCCTTGGGTAAGTTTCAGTATTATTTATTGTATACAACGCTCCTTAGGACCTATTTACGTCACACTTTTCTGGCTCGCGATAGTTATTCTCACGTATTCACACATTTTCTGCCTTTTTGCACAATTCCCCAATGGCCCCTTTGTCCCATCCAGTCTATCGGGTGAAATAGCTCCCACGATCCTTTTCAGTAGGCTAGTTTATTGGGAAATAACATTCCCACATTTCAACTCTGGTACTTACTATCGGTATATCACATATTTCTTTTTCTAAATACCTTTCATTTTCACATTAACCCTTGTGGACACACCTTCACGTGCCATTTTCGTATTTCTGAATCTTTTAACTTTTCAGTGATAATTGTACACTCGCAATACTCAAACAATCATGCTCTAATAGTCTTTTTCTAGAAATGTAAATTTTGTTATGTTGAAATATGTATTTAAAAAAATAGCCGTGGATAAATGCAACCAGAAATTCAAACACATTTATTATTTAGCCACACAAGGTGCTTTCAGTGAAATATCAGCAAAATTGTAACACTTCTACGCACTGCAAATTACGTAAATACGCTGGAACCGCTATTATCCGAAATTATAGGAAGTCATAATTGTATAATTCGAATCGAGAGATATTCAGGGTGCGTTCCGATTCACGCAGCGAGTGCAGAGATCGCAGCGCAGTCGCTGCGCGCATTCGTATCGTTCTGTTTCGTTACTACTGCGGTTCATGCGTTCTTGAAAACGGACGCTTTTTCCTGCGTATCGTGCGAAATCAAAATGGATGCCACAATGGAGAAAGAAACGTTGTTTACAATAACCTCGATATTATTAAATAATAGTGTTAATGAAATCAGCAGCTGTGATTCGTCTGGTAAAAGCGAAAATGAAGATGATATTAACTTACCACTTAGAATCGGAATTAATATACATATCATTATTTGTATACAAAACACTCGGACAGATTATGTTTGCCTAAAAATTGACCGATTATGGAGACCGTGTCATTTCGGGATATTCGAGAACAATATTCGAAGAATATTTTCGGTAGATAATAAGTATGTAATTATACATTTGTATTAAAGAAAACATCAGACGAAGTTTCTTCAAAATCATAACGTAGAAAAGTGGCATTGTAATCATGAGAGAATTAATTGTTTTTATTACTTTTCATTAAATGGTATCAGCTGAATTAGAATATCTCTATTGGAAATAGAGAAATTCAAATAATCAAAGATTGTAGAAACAAATACGCATGCGCGCGCGCAGTGACTACTTCTCTAAATTTCTGCGTTTGCTGCACGCCCGCTGCATCGGAAGTGGCATCGTATTGGTAACAGGGGACAGAAATTCTAGGGAATCGTACGATGCCACCAATTTCATGCACTCACTGCGTGAATCAGAACGCACCCTCAGATAATAAAGTAGACGCTTCTCCAACAGTGCTCGCTCCATCGTCGCCAGAAATACGTACGCATTTCAGCATGGCGCAGTAAGGTTATGGCACTCGCCGCGCTATTTGCCTGTACGCACCAAGCGGGAGGAGAATCGAACTCGCAGGGTGCAGAAATCAGAAATCTGTTGTACCGTTACAGGAATGTCGCCGAGTCAAAATGGCTTCCATCAGAACTCGATGCAGATGGTGACGGCGGCGCAGCACCACGGCGGACGGTGTAGCGTGAGCGGTAGCGCGCAACAGCAAGCGCAGAGTCAACAACAATTTGGCCTAGGCGAGCCGCAGAGATAAAAGGAACTGCCCATTCGGCGGCCCGCGCGCGAGATCCCGTGGTCGCTATTGCGATGTGCACGTTAAACCGGCGTTTAAAAGAGGAGGAGGCATGGTTTAAAGTATCGACCGCTCCCCTCCAGGGTTATGCACTGCGGCACGAGCGATTATACCCGTGATTGATAAAACGCGCTCGCGTATCCTCATCCCTACGAGAAGGACACGTGATACCCTTGGAAACGTGCGCACGGGGAAATACCCAACAAATTCATTCGGCGCCGCGCGTGCGCTTAGAGGAAGCGATGATCTCTCTCCCACATTAAAAAAAAAAAGAAAAAGAAAAAAAAAGGATAGGTCCGTCTCATCGAATCACATGGTATACGTGGAACTCTAGTAGCCGGTACACCGACCCTCGGTTGTTTGCTCTGTTGTTACCCTTTGATGGTACGTACTTACGTATGTGCATCGAACGTCGCGTCGATCGTGATCATCGAACCTCTCCGAGACACCTCTCGATACCATTTTTCTTCCGCCAATATATCAGGTATCTGATACACGCAGAACGGGAGCGAAGGTTGCGAAAGATCTATATATAAATACATACATATATATATATATATATATATTATTTTCTCGCTCCTTTAAATGCGCTGGGACGGTAGTTCCTACGATTATGAAAGACAGCGATACTCCTTAGCGTTTTACGGAAATTAGTATGCGTCCAGAATGCCGCTTGATGTATATAAATGAGTAGCGAGAAGCCTCCTCCACCGTCCCGGGTATCTTCCTCGTTGTTTCTCGATCTACAGACTCGCGGCTAGATAGGAAACATTTGCGGTGATCCGTTCCGGGAACCGCGGAAGTCAATGAGAAATTGAATATCAACTTCCATCACCAGCATAGTACAAAAAATTGCCGGCACTGGATAGCGCTCAGCGAAGGAGGGTTAGTTTCTTATTCTGTTGGAGGTTAAGCGGGAGATATCGTGATTATCGTAATAATAATAATTCCATTTAGTCGACTGCGAGCCGTAATAAATGTTTCTTTTCAATCGGGCTCGTACGTCTCTTTCGTTCGTTTTTCTTTTTTTTTTTTTAAACGACGATCGAGCTCTCGATCCATGGGGCCAGATATAAAAATCTGATCTTGTCCGGCATTGTTTTGTAACGGTAATAAACGTGTGCGCAGAGCGATTCGTGGCTCGAACGTACACCGAGCGATGAATGAAAAAAAAAAAATAAACACGAGGCTAATTATGATAATAAATGAGAAACAATCGCGAATTATTGTGTAAAAAAATGTAAAAAGGAATTTATCGATTACGTAACGTCCGCTAGGTATTTATGTAAAGTTGCTCGAGGAAGCTATAACTTTCAACCGTCGGTCATACAGAGAGATGACTTGCTCAGATAGTATCCAGTGTAGGTCATTTTTTTCTACAGGGAAAGTGAGCAGTGGAGCCATATTAGCTGAGCTGTTTCATCGTCAATTGAATTTACAAACGCAGCACGCAAACTGAGGCTTCGCGTGCGAATGATTTCATCGTAGATCTCATGTTGACCGCAGGGACTCTTGTACGGCAGCCTATATAATTCACCCGATCAGTATATAATAAAAACGTTTTTCATTCAATCACTCTTATTATAGCATCGCGTCCGAAATCCGTTTCCATTTTCATTTAAACAGTTTCTCTCACAGCAATATATTTAATCTCGCAACGCATGTGCAATTTGTGTTTCGACTTAACACAGCGATAGAAAATTTTCTTCCGAACGGATGGTAGCCATCCCCGCGACGAAGCTTCGCTACGGACAAGCTTATGTAAAGTTCCAATTAATTAGTCAGAATCCGTGCATCTTTTGCCTACAGTTAAATTCGCGCATAGACTCAACAGGCGGTGAGACATATTTATTAGCGTCATCTAATTTACACGGATGAAATAGTTCCAGTATTCAAGTTTCGCTGCAGCTTCGTTCATCACTATGCATTCATTTTGTGTAAATACGGTAGAAATTTGCGTCGTACCGAAACGAGTATGTACGACGAGATGTTTTTCTGTAAGGTATACGCTTTAATATCTTCCTTGTGTTTGTAACGTAAACAAGACCAGCGTCTCGGACTTTTTCTACCGCGGAATATAGTTTATGCGTTATACTTTGTTGTTGTGACCTGATTATAGAATGCGTATATTGTATTGAAATTCTATCGGAGTGGTACGATATGTTTTTTCTTTTTTTTTTAGAAAAGTTTTGTTTGTCCTGATTGCGTACAAAATTCCGAGACGCTGGTCTGTACTATTACGGAGATACTATTATGTTAAAACTCTTATTATTATTGTATTATTATTATTGTTTATTTGACTATCAATAATAATAAATAATGTTCATGTACATAATTTTGAAAAAATGATCTAAATAAAACATTAATAATGGTGCTTTCATAGACTTTTATATAATTTTATCTAACACTCATTCACGCCCCTCGCACTTCCGATCACTTGTAAATTTTATTACAAATTTGTTATATATATATGTACATGTAATACAACGATCGATGCGTTGACAAGTACAGACATAAATGCGGTGAGACTACATAAATTATGGAACCGAAACTATACAACAATGCTTCGCGTTACAAAAGTGGTAACTCAATTTTATCACTTCTCCGTTAGAAAATGTCGTAGTGGACTAGTAAAGTTCATAAAATATTAATATACATTATCTATCTCTACATGCAACACTGCTCGTTACATTTGTGTTAGCTGCATAGAAAATATTATGTACATGCTTAGTGTGCAACACTTGTGAAAAATTGGGAATCTCCACGTCTCTGCCTAATCCGGACCACCTGTCCGGGACAGGTAAGAAATATCGATGCATAGCGGCTATAAAACGAGCCCGATATTCTTCCGGAGATATTATTGTTGGCAATTTTCCTTGGCCACCTAATATACCGGACTTTTTCACCATTGTTTCTAATTTCTTGTCCCAAGTAAACGTTCGTATATAATCTGCAAACACGATAATAGCTTTTAAAAAATCCCATACCTAAAAATGGAAGGTAAGGAGAAAAACAGGGAATGTCGCAAAATAGCTTTATCGAGAAGATTGAGTGTTTTGTTCCAGTGCAGAGTGGGCTTTTCTTGTTTTTAACTAGTATACCTAACGTGATTATACGTCCCGTTTTGAACGGGACCATCCCGTTTTTAAGTAGCTTATCCCGTTGTCTCCGGGAGGCCGAAATGTCCCGTTTTCAGAAGGAGAGCAACTATTGGCTAATTAATGAATATTTTATGTCTGCCCGGCACTAATGCACCCGTAGAAAGGGGTTTTTTTCTTATGAATAAGTTATGGACGAGCGAAAAAACACAGTTGCAAGTTGCAGTTCGTAGAGAAATGTTAATTACCACAGGAAATTTTAAGAAATCCTACCAAGAATTTCATTCTTATTTGAAATCAACATTAAATATACTTGAGCAAATTTGTTCTTCAGAAAAATATAAGACCACATAAATTATTTATTTTCACGTGTTCATTCCTGTTCTATTGATTAATAAATAAAAACTATGAAGTTATAGTTTTATAATAAAAATTAGATGTCCCGTTTTGAGGGAAAAATAAATGGCCACGTTAAGTATACCAAAACTTTAACGTTATCTTACGGGGGTGTTTTATAACCCTTTGTGATTCGACAGTTCTGTAGTCCCAGTTGCCACCAACAAAATATGCTATAAATCGCAAAATCACGAAAAATGGACATCCCTCGTTTTTCCCCTTACCCTTCAAACGTAGAATCGTGAAGCTTACCTATTATACCTAATACAAGTTCATCGGAATTTGGTTCCAAGCCAACTAATAACGAATAATCCATCACAGAATTGTCAGCCAAAAATTTTGTGTCCTGTTCAATGGCTCTGTTTAAAACCGCTTTCGAATGTGATCTGATGTAAAGTGGCGAATCGCAGCTCACTGAAAGCATAAGAACATATTTTCAACTGGAAGATTTCCATATGTCAGAAATATTATTAATAGGACACTAACTGTTCAATAAATTTTCATCGAGCAACACGAGTTCACCCTCGTGACACACGTCGTCAGGATTCGCAAGCCGATTTCTCACAGATCCCTTCAAATCAAATTTATCTGTTATCGTTCTATTGTAAAACAAATTCTCCATCACCAATACACTGGTGCGGAGTGCTGCATTTGTCGTGTTGTTTTTAAAAGACACTCTGTAAACGCCGACTATTTTTCCTAACAGCGTCGGCTGCTTAGTTTGCTGGCATTTCTCCATGTAGGAAAAATAATTCGGTGCGAAGTCGAGGAATATTTGCATTTCCAGCCTGGACATCTCTTTTATAATAAATCTGTCATCTGCGAAAAGAACAGAAAGCGCGATGATGGGCGTAATATTTATTACACGAAGAGTCTCATTGTATGTATGATATTAATTAGGGATTGCAATACCGGTAAATCGCTAGAAATTCCCTCAAAGTTTCACCGGTAATTCGATAAATTACATATAGTTACGTATAATAATAATTCCTTCGATATCTACTACGTTATCAATGAAATAAAAACTGCAATCTTAATATACAAAGCAGAAAGTGTTCTGTGTTTGTCTGTCGCCTAAAAACTTTCGAATTCTAAACTCTGGGGTTACGAAATGTATTCCAGCTCATTATGCCTAGCTAATCCAGATGAATGTGATTATTTTCACAAAAAAAAAGAAATTATGAAATCAGAATGTAAATTTCGGGTGAAGCCGAGTAGTAAAGCTAGTTACTAATAAGTACGAAAATCTGATCCAAAAGAAACCTAAAAATCTGAATCAAGTCCTCAAAAAAGAATTGACGTATTTGCAAAAAAGGAGACATGAGGGAAAAATATATACAAATGGCATATGATTTCCTAATGACTACGCGACCAACAAGTGTAGAATCTAAGAGAGCTTTCTCCACGGCTGGATTATTTTGTGTAAAAATTAGGTCGCAATTTAGACAAATTATATTTTTTGCGTGCTTATCTGTTTAAAAAAGTTGATAAATAAAAAATATTTTATTAAGTATGTAAGTTAAGATTCTCCCCATTGTTTCGTGGCGAATCTATATTTAATAAGTATTGCCAATGCTTTGCTACTATATGTATTTTGTGTTATATCATTTTATATTTTACGTTCAAAATAGTTTCATTTGCATATATTTTTATAACGCTCGAATATATTTAAAAAAATGTTTTTGGTAATATTGTCTCTTAAATATTCAATACCTTAAAAAAAACACCAATAAATTACCGGTAAACCGGTTTTGATCGAAAACTCTACCGAATTATCGAGAATTGAAAAAGTCTGTAAATTTACAATTCCTAGTATTAATGCATATTCGCGTAACGATTGTATACCTCTGCTTTTACAAAAAGCACTTCCACTCTTTCCGCCTCTCGCAGCCCATTGCACGCTTCGACTCATGCTTCTCGTAAAGCCATCCTCCCCGCACGGTAAAACGTTTTCCCTGAAAGCAGCGAATTGCGCAGCAAAGTATATTCTGCAGTAGAAATTGGTTGTTAGGTCGTTAAATTGAACCTCAATGTAATTCTGTTGTTTCGTTGCTTTCTTATCTTCCTCCGTTTCAGACGTCGCTGAAGAATTCTGCGCGTTACTGTCCACATTCGAAACACTTTTATCAGAGTCAATAGGGCTCGCAGGATTCGGGCTACTTCCACGAAAGAATGACAAAACGGACGGTCGCTTAAAATCCCCTGATTGCATTACGTCAGGAATATTCTCTTTGTTCTCAGGAAATTTCCGCTTAATTAGCGGACTGGGATGCAAATCAGGCCCTTTCGTGCTGCGCATTAATTCGTGCAACGCATGCTTATAGTCGTGCGAGTCAAGCGCGTACGCAATTATAGAGGAGGGCTCTGATTCGTACACCACTATGGGCACGACAGAACTAAAAAACAGAAATATTTTTTTATCCATTGAACCTGTATATGTAATTACTATATAACGACGTGCGTTACGAAAAGTAGCACGTTTCAATTTTCTTACGAAAAGTAACACGTTTCAATTTCCTTACAAAAAGTAGCACGTTTCAATTTTCTTACGAAAAGTAGCATGTTTCGATTTGCCATGAAAAGAAGCACGTTCCATCGTTTCTGACGAATATTAGCACGTTTGGTCTTCCGCCGCGAAGACTAACACGTTTGACTGCTTCGCCACGCAAAATAGCACATTTGTGAATTTGCGGCGAAAACTAACATATTATCCGGTTTGACCACGAAGAATAGCACGTTTTGGATTATACTGCAGACTGCAGAAACTATCACGTTTCAGCGCGTGGTCAGTTTAAAAGAATTCAACTGTTGAAAATATTGTTTAATAAATAATAATTCCATCTAATCTCCAAAAGACAACACATATTGAAATTTTAATCACGTGGCAAACCGCTGAAACGTGCTAGTTTTCGCAGCGAAAGAGGAAACACGCTATTTTTCGTGGCAACCCGCTGAAACGTGCTAGTTTTCGCAACGAAAATCGAAACGTGATAGTTTTCGTGAGAACGAAGGCAAACGTGCTACTTTTCGTAAGAAAATTGAAACGTGCTACTTTTCGTAACGCACGTCGATAAGATATAGAATTCTTTTTAACATATATGTGTAATCATACCCAAGGGGCAATAAGTGATGCTCCAAGGTTCCTAAAGGGTTCGGTATTGGCTGAATGACAGGCACAGAGGGCAACAACTGCGATAAAATTGTTTTCTTCTTCTTCTTCTTATCTGGCATGTCCTCTAAACTGAGAGGCAAGACATCAGAGTGCGATCTCTGATGCATCTTCGGAGATCCGTGAGCAACAACAATATCGTCAGGATTATTACTCTCTAAAACTTCATTATCCGAATTCTCCACGGCTTCCATCCCTTGTAAATCATTTTGTACCGCCGCGATAGCATCGACAGCATTGTAATCCGCGGACATAGGGCTCAAGTCTTCGATTTGAGATTCCGACGCGGTGTCTTCCGTTATATATCCGTCCATATCAATTATGCTGCTACTCCCGGCTGTTAACGATCGTTCGGTGAATCGCCGCGGCCTCTCGTCCTTCCTCTTAACCGACATTTCTAAAATCTTTCCGTTCCAAGTGAATACAACTTCTGATATCAATCGTTTAAGGATCACAATTCCATCTTCGATTCTGAACATCAACGCTTGAACCTGCTTCTCCGACACCTTCCCCTCGAGCTTCTTGTTCTCTAACGTTGGAGATGTCAATTTCAACTGAATCTCTTCTATTTTATTCTTGAAATACTGCTGGTCTTTGGTTAGCTGCTGCTTAGCAGCATTTAAATTATCCACATCCGTTTGCAGGGTTGTTAATTTCTCCTTTATAGTCGAGAAGACCTCGTCTCCTTTCAGCGCCAAGCCTTTCATCTCCTCTATTACATCCGCGTGCTGCTTCGGGTCGTATATAATGTTTATTAAAGGTGGCGGCAAAGAAATCTCCCACTGCAATATCTTTGTATATTTAAACACGGCCAGCATGTTCTTCTTCGTGAAGTATTGATAGTGATCGTAGTGCAGGGAGTGCTGGCAAGTGTCGGTGCCGCGTCGCGTGTAAGCGTTCCCGTGGAAACGTAATTCCAGGTACTTCGCGAAAGACAGAGACCACGTGTCGTCCGACATCGGCACCACCGGCGAAACGCTTTTGCACTTCATACATTTGCTCCACATTAAAATCTGATTGGCGTTCTCTTGGGCGAACGGCTCGGTGCTCATCTCGCTCAAGCTAATGTGCATGCATCCGCCGTCGTGCGCGAACCGCCGAACGTGCTGAGCGATTTGCGCTCGACACGCATTGATATGACACTTGTATTCGGACGTTAAACAGTAACGTTCCAAGAAACGTCCGAGTGCAATGTCGTTTCTGCCGTACAAATCCATATTAACCACCGATGGAGTCACGCAAAACGCTGGCGCGTCGTTACCGGTATGTGAGAAGCTACATAATAAAACAGACAAGCGTTGGTGACTAGCAGGATCCAGGCAATCAGGCCACATAGCAGTTTGGTCGCTCGCCTCGGACTGCATTAGGACTTGTTGCCTCTCTGACAGAACATTGTTCGTCGGATGCAATCGACTGCCGCATGCCCTAAAATTAGCTAACAAAGTTTGCACTTCCCGGCTGTCGATGTCCGTAGTCAATCTTGCTTGAACGAACGGGTGTTGCGCCTTCAATTTCAGGTTCATTAATGGATTGTCGACTCCAGATGGCTCCGCGGACACGCTGCTTGTTTTAATCTCCTTCACTTTGTCCAAAAATTGTGTGGAATAAAAGATTTCTCGCGGAAAGAAGCTTCGCAACACGCAGTGCCTTCCTGTCTCGGTTTCCAAGTAAGGTATAGAAAACTTTAGGTAAGGCGAAATACTTAATACCGTTCCCTCCAGTGCCTTTTTAAATTTATTTAGTAATGGTAAATCAGCAACGCTTAAGTGTTGACCGTTTGGACTAGTTTGACTGAAAACATCCTCTTCGTCTTCGTTTAAATACTGGTGCAAAGGGTCGCTTCGATCGCTTATAGATTCCCCGTAAATGCGCTTCTCGTCCAAAGCGATTTTATCCTTTATTCTCGGTTTCTCGATTTCCTCTTCGGCTTCTTTATTTACCTTCTCACTGTCCTTACCTCCGAACAATTCCATTGTACTATTTGGATCTTCGTTACTGCTCGCGCAAAGTGCAGGAGGATTATTTAGAATGTCGTTGCTATTCGTTTTAGTTATTGGATAATCCTCCGCACTTTTTGAATCGATTACAGAAGATTTTGTTCTGGGCTTGAATAATTTTAAAGTGTCATATGGATCTGCATCTTCCTGCAACATTGAGGAGAGTTGCTTCCCACAGATCGAATGTAACGTGCTCTCGGTGTAAGAAGCTTGATCAGGAACTTTATCTTTCGGTGGTGTACTTCTGTTAGTTGGATATTCTATTTCTATCATTTGTCTATCACTCGACGTACTCCCGGGATCTTCTTGAACTTGTAATATCCTCAGAACTTCTTCGCTATCTGTATATTCCTTATCTCGAATCAAAAATGCATCGTTTCCTTCGCTAGCTTTAATATGCAACACTTTGTTTTCTTCCAATTGTTTGGAATCCTTGTGCGATGTTTCGTCTAAAAATGAATTATCCTTGGGAGACGGAGGTCTGGCAAACTCGTCCATGAGGAATGACTTCTCCAAACGCCAAGAATAAGCTGCGAATATCATTGTCGAAGTTACATTCTTCACTTTTTTCAACTCTGCTTGACAACCACCCCGTAACAGAATCGTAGCTCCGAGATGCGGATTCGAGCAACCCTCGAAGTACATCAATGTTTTCATGCGATCTGAAAGAACGATTAAATCGTACTTCGTTGAAAAGAAAAAGCTCAGTCAGGCCCGGCTGGGTGCGTAGAAAAATTGCGCGATGCAGGCGCTGTAAGAGAAAAAGCGCAAGGTCGTCGCTCACTAGGCCGAAGCGCGGCGACCGAAGCCAACTTTACGTCGGAAGCGTGGCGACCCAAGCGAAGTTTTCGTTGAGAATATTTTCGCGTCGCTTCGGGTCGCTTCGCGTCGCTGCTGTTCTGTCATAAGAGCGATGCGTGGCGACGGATTTGTTATATAGACAGAATATTCCTGATACAAACATCTACCGTTAGAATGTCCGCACAAGAAGAGAGATTGGTGCTTTTAGTTCAACAGCACAAGGAATTGTATGATCTCTCTGATAAAAATTATAGTAACCAAGAGATTAAAGACAACTGTTGGTCGGAAATTGCCAAAGAAATGAAATTAACTGGTTAATTGGCAAGAAGAAGCGTGCATAACGGCCTTAACAAATCCGTCGCCACGCATTGCTCATATGACAGAACAGCAGCGACCCGAAGCGACGCGAAAATATTCTCAACGAAAACTTCGCTTGGGTCGCCACGCTTCCGACGTAAAGTTGGCTTCGGTCGCCGCGCTTCGGCCTAGTGAGCGACGACCTTAAAAGACCTCGAAAAATATGAAATAAATTTTTAAATTAAAAATGAATGGCATGCTACAAATATGATTTATATAGTCTTCTCTCGATATATTGCCGGTCCCAGGTCGCGGTAATATATCGAGAGTGGGACATGATTCTGAGGACGCTCGCTTTATTTGCTATTTATTCAGAAAACATTTTTTTTTAAAGCGCCAAACATTTATCGCACACGGAAAAATAACACCACGCGCCGGGCCTGCTCGCAATGAACATTGGTATCTTTAATTACTCACTTTTCTCGCTCGAAAAGTTTCGCAAGTAAAACTTTTTACATGTACCCAGCATGTATCTTGCACTTATGTGTGCATCAATAGTGTTTACAATAGTGGCACCTGTGCAACGTGCAACTCGTTCTAAGACACTGAGTTTCACATTCAAAACAAGTGTCACGCCGCATTCCCTAAGTCTATCTTGTGCTAATCTTGACACAGATCGATGTACTAGTACAACGTCTGGACCAAGAGCGGTAATCCTAGCGACTGTATGACCTAAATATTGATTCTCCTGCAAATTAGACATTTCTGTTGTATACAAAGTATTGAATATTATTCAAAGTATAGATTAATTGTATTTCCCTTACTTGCATCATCACAGGTTCTAGGCTTATTAGCTTCCCTTCCACGCGTTGATACATAAGCCCACACTTGAGTAACAAAATTTTCGGATGAGCTATCATCGCATCCATTCCCCTGTGCGCAACATTTTTAGTACAAACTACACCGGATACGATTTCACAGTCGTCTCTACTACCGCCTGCATATTTTTTTATTTTAACATATTGCCGTATGTCCATATCGTCGGCATTGTGATTTAGGTTTGGCCTGACGTAATCGATAATTTGATGAGCAATGGGAAGTACTATTTCTGACCAAGTTTGCGACAAGCCCTCCTTATTAAGAAGCTGCTTGATCAGCGAATCTTCGTGCTGTTTATATGCAGCTCTGCCATGAATTTAAGTATGAACTTCGGCTCCTTTATTAATTTATATAAAGACATATGTGTACACACTATCGTCGATAAGTCACCAGGCACTTGCTTATTTTAGGGAAAATCTGAATTGTATCGTAGACGGTATGCTTTTGTAGTGATTGTATAATTTCATTTAATGATGTCAACCTGCGAAATGTTTTCTAGAGGGATGCCACAGTTTTTTGTTAATATTATTAACCCTTCGTGGTCACACGGGGTGTATTGTACCCCAAGAATAATTTTTTAGTTAAAATGTCGTGTCTTTACGAGTTCCAAAGGGGATTTATCCCAAGAAAAAATTAAAAAAAAATTAAAAAATCGCTTTTTTCCCCACAACCGTGGAAAATCGCTCTTTTTCAACTATAAATTTTATCATATCAAAATTTACATTTCTAGAAAAAGACTATTAGACCATGATTGTATAAGTATTACGAACGTACAATTATCACTGAAAAGTTAAAAGATTCAGAAATACGAAAATGGTAACTCAAAAAATGACGCTGGGGTACAATGAACCCCGTGTGACCAACTTGTGATTATAAGAAGGTGTGACCACGAAGGGTTAAAAGTTACATTCTGAAGAAGTTATATTCTAGAATTATATTCTGAAATACCTATTTTGAATGTGTTTTCTTTACCTTATTAAATTTACCTTACATTATATGAAGGATGGAGGGTCGCAGGTTATTTGAATATTATAAAAAGGGATCGCGACTCAAGAAAAGTTGGGAAATACTGGCCTACCAGGTGCCCAGTGACACATAGACGATAGTGTGCATGCAGAACTTACGTCAAACATTCATACGCATGTAGTTCTCCCAATACCGTTCTAAGATTCGACGGTTTGTGCCAACCATTTCTTTCCTTAAACTCTTGCACCTGCAGTGTGTCGTTCAACAGATCATCGGCGATTTTCAAATTACACTTATGCGACTTGACTGTGACTTCTTTCTGTTCAATAACGCCGTCGCTACTATTTACAGAGATCGCAGTTAAATCTTCCGATGTGGGTCGCTTCAACGTAACCGTTGATGATTCCAAATTCAAATCTAAATAGAAGCTAGAACTAGAGGATGGTAAACGTCCACTAGTTTGTTGCATTGAAGTCGAAGGTTTCGTTTCACTTTCAGAATCTGAAATACATACATTTATCATCGGAGCTTTGCTTCTTAAGGCTGATTCAGACACGTCCAGTAATTTAGTCGAGTAGCGAGTAATTTAGTAACTTGCCGTGTGTGGACACTAAAATTTAGTCGAGTGATTTAGACAATCAATGGTAAATTAAGGCATTTGATGGAAAAAGGGCACATGCGCCAAAATGCCATTTCAAGAAAATCGATTTCAAAGTTTTCATTCCAGTATAACTTAATACAATGTAATGCAATTGAAACCAATTTTTTTAAGGATGTAGTTACCGTGTCCTTCAAACATTCTGAAAACAGAAGTCATGATTTGAAAATGATATGTGTCTTTATTTATAAGTTTTAAGCAGTGGTTTATGTGCTCTTTTTCCATAAATATGGTAAATTCGTAACAAAATTGCTTCTGCGTTTAGTTATTTACATATAATTTTGTTTACTTACTTCGTTGCCCATTTGTTATACATAGCGTAAATAAAAAATACAAAATGAAGCGTAAAAATAAATAAAAAATGTTATGTTTTAAGTAAGTATTAATTTCTTCGATTTTTTGCAGTAAGCTGTCTTACAAATCAATTTTTTCTTTCCTAAAGTAGCTTCTTTCCTTGCGGATTCGATACTCGCCTCACTTTCCATATTTTCTCGCTTACATAAAATCCTCTATGAAACAAAAGCATTTATTGCACGACAGCAGCACGGTAGCGCGCGATCGCTCAGCGACTATGTAGCTGCGTGTCGATCACGCTACGTAATAAAGCAGCATTTAGCTAATCTGAACGCGAGAGAATTAATGTCCTTGATATATTATATATATATATAACATATACCTGAGTCGATTTAAACGATTTAAGGAAAAGGGCACACAGGCCTATGTGCCCTTTTTCTATCAAATGCTTCAATTACTAAATTACGCGCCAATCAACTAAACTACTGGACGTGTCTGAGTCAGCCTTTACATAAAGTATAATATTGAATATTACCTGTCGTCGAATCATGCTGAGGAATTGTTTTCACCCACGCGGGTTCTTGCGCGTCGCATGTATTCTGAGTTTCTGTTAGCAAATCCATACTTTGCATGTGAGATAATTTTACAGGTTTAAATATAGTAGCAGTATCGCTAAATACATTGTCAGCGACTACTGGTTCGACGAAGCCTGCTTCTAACAGTGCCTGTCCTATTGCGGTAGCCTGTACACTACGAAACATCAGGATTTAATATCATATCGTTAACATTCTGTATAATTTTCTATGTGTAACATTTGTACCGAGTGGCTGCTTTATTTTGTGCTATCATCCAATTCACTAATTCGCTAGCTAAGAAGCAACCGTGATAACTTTTCAGTCTAATTCTGTGCGTTTGTAGGAGAATCGACTGGCTGGATCTAAACAACTCTTCGTAAATCATTCTTAAAGAAGCTGAATTCTGTAAGACAAGCGAGCGCTCCTGAGATGTTAAATAACTATTTGCCGATCTGAAAAGCATATTTACAAGATAACTGTCGCAAATCTTAAATCACTTGAAATCGTTAACTTCAAATAAGTATACCGTCCGACAGCATATTTCTCCTCCATATATCCGACGCTTGGCTTTCTGCAAACTGAAATTTCATCTTCCACAGACTCGTTCGCATTCTTTTGAGTCATCGGCGGTGGATCGTTCCCGTATTTAACTTGAAGATCCTCTTGCAACGCTTTTAAGTCCGCCGATAGGTCGCTCCTCATGTCCGACGATTGTAAATAAGATAAAACCACTTTGCAGCAATACGTACAAACTCGGAGGTCTCCTGCAAGAAAAATTCCGTCGTTATTAAACGCAGCGAGACTATAAAAACTCGCAATCTCCGTACCAGTGCATCCCATGATTTTTCCAGGGATCTGGTCGGAGCAACACTTTGAACAAAATATTTGACCGCAGACACGACAGTGATGTCGCCTGCGAAATGTGGTAAATCGTTCGCCGCATTCGTAGCACTGTTTGCTTACGCTATCCGGCATCCAATAACTTCTTAACTGGGAGTCCTTGTACGAGCGTAAATTCTACGTTTAATTGATAGTCTCGTTACGATGAATTATATCCAATATTTGCATAACGTATAAAAGATAACTCACGTTACTTTTCAGAGCCACTATGTTACTAATACGCTTTAAGACATTCGGCAAACTTCTGCCTTCGCGGGTGTCCAATGGGAATGTCATCATACTCGAGCTATCGTCTTCCGGCGTCTTTTCGGTACTTTCCGATTGTTTCCACGAGTCAGAATCGGACGAGCTTTGTTCCTCGTTGTTAGAGGAGATCGTAGAATCGTCAACATTCTGCGAACCTACAAATAAAATGCTCTGCATCGAATAGTCCTCGATATCTTTTTGAACAATTTCATTAATGACGCAAACGAAGTAGAGAACGCATTCAGTTATTTCACTTAGAAGCACAATTTTTTCCAAAAAATGGTTCATATAAGGAAGTGAACATGTAAGGACTTACTTCTGGTGAAGTTAAAGAATTTGGAAAATAAGGAAGCTACAACAGGTTGACTCTCCTCGGGACTTAACGGAGCAAACTCCGTAAGTTTAGACGGCGAATTCATATTCTTATTCATATCGAATAGTGCTATCTGTCCACGAACATTGTTAAGACGAACTTATGAGGAAACGCCGTCTTCGCACCTGCGTCGACGGCTGCATCAGGCTGCATACACACAAGCGCTTTTGACAGGAACGTCAGATAAAACGCGTCAGATACCTTGATAATGGTACAGCTTTTTAAAGATAGATGGCAGTACAGTGGGGTCGATTGTGGCGACACCGGCACCTCCGAAAAGTTAACCTCTCATTGGAGAATATATCGGTTTCTCTTTTATTCAATCGTTCGTACGTCATTGTTCATTAGTTATAATAAATTAAACAAATTTGACTGAAATTTTTTTATTCACCTAGCCCCCTATTTTATTTTTTCTCATTATTCAACAATAATTTCATATGGAATAGATCGTTCGTCGTTTGTACATCTTTGTTCACTTATTTTTATTACTTGTTCACAAGCAATTGTCTTTTAATTTAGATTTTGTAAAACAATAGTTCATTGGGCAGAATAAGTGTTAACTTGGAGCGCCATCTTGTAATATGTACAAAGAGAACAATAAACCTAAACCTAAACCTTAATTTAGATTTTTAATGAATATCTATTGCGTTATCATTAGAATGAGTAAAGAGGATATACCTCGTGACGTCGTAATTCATTTACAAAGCATCGTTTCCATTGGTAACTGTCTGCTACTCGCTGCCTTTGGTGTGAATGAGGCTTGAATGTTGCTTTACATAATCCTACTCTACACTACTCTAACTTTCATAATGAGAAAAATGTCATCAGCTTCCCCTGCGTGTTAAATGTCGCCCAGCGACAAAATTGTTGTCGTCCGACCGACCCATAACCATTTTCGTGTCACGTCTAATGTTTTTTACTCAGAATGAAATAAGAGTGCAGCACTACTAGCGGTAGGACTCACAATTACTACTCTTTCATTTATTATTTCGAACATTTCCTATAATAACCAATATCACAGCCGACTCTAGTACTAGCCGTGCTGAAGGCAAAATGGCAACACCGCGAGAGTCCGGCTTCGATATATATATGTGTATATATATACCTACCGTATTCCTTATTTAATTAATCAAAAAACTGTATATTTGTATAATTTTATACCGCAAAATAACGTTAATTATAATGCTGAATACAAAACTCCACTATTGAAAATAGCACTCCCGACCCGCACATGAGCGGTGTTGCCACGTTGTATAGCACGGCTAGTAGTAGAGTCGGCTGTGCCAATATGCAACCTGTCAACACCTCTCGATTGTGTCGGAAATTCCAAAAGTCTATAACTTTGTTATCATACGTCTTACGAGAAAATTCCCTACAACCTCGCGGAGTTTAAACGCGCCAGCTCGACTTTACGAGAATAATAGCAACCCCATAGAATCCCATAAGTGAGCGTTGGCCACATCGGGCCATTTGAGAGTACGGTCTCCATGATGTTTACCATAGCCGCGCGGAAGGGGAGCTGGAAGCCAATGGTAACGTGGGCGCGTCACGGATAGGGAAAACTGTAAGAGTGTAAGTAGTAGCGTGCGGTGCAGGCTCGTACCTCTAGGTTGAAATAACTGGCCCTCTTAGGAGCCCAAGTGGCAGCAATCACTGGAGCCCCCAAGATTCCCAGTCATTCAAGCTAGTGATCCTCCAGGGAGTGATCGCTATAACCGCAGCCATTTGGGGCAAAACCGGAAATAACATAACCTAAACATTCATTAAATCGTCTGCTTTCCAAGCTGATTGTTTATCTATCTCTTTCTATCCGTATTTCTGTCTCTTTCTTTCTTATAGTTTCTGTCTGTGTCTACTTCCGCTTTTGCCACAAATGGCGGCAACCAATCAGCGACGATACAGCTTGTTCCGATCACTCCTTGGAGGATCACTAATTCAAGCCTATCGTACGGGCATGAGGTTGCACCGCACATTACTACAGTTTTATATTTGCGCGCCCACTTTACCATTGGCTTTCGAGCTTCCCTTCTGCGCGACTATGGTAAACATCACGGAGACCGTACTCCCAAATGGCCCGATGTGGCCAACGCTGCCATAAGTGGTCGCAGCGGATTCAAACTCTCCGAGCTTATAGTAGAAGGCAGAACCATTTTTTGTCACGATTTAGACTTAGAGTATGATACACAAAATATGCACGTGCTCGATCGCTATATTATTCCACTACACAGTCTCTACCCCAAATATGCATTCTTCCTGTACTACATCATTCCCACGCTGTACCAACATTGTTGATACATCATCACACCGCGTTGACTTTATTCCTGCTTCATTCGTACGCTACCCTGTAATGTAAGTTACAGGTAACGTACCCTACGACGTATAGGGATGTGGCGTATCTGCTCGGAATTAACCGCCTTGCGAGAACATAACAAAGTTACAAAGGAACATTTTTCATCATTGTAAAAATGAAAGTGAAGCGTTCGAGAAATAAAACCACGGTTTACAACTTTGTGCGTATACACCAAGAGCATTGTTTGAGTTTGGAACTTCGACAAAATAAAATCCAACGCTCAGCGAGAACGCAACAGGGTTGTTGGCGACAAGTTCTGTAAACAATATTGCAAATGGGTTTTGTTAGCTCGCGAGCCAAAATCCTGGTTTGCAACATTATACGTTTTCACGAGAAGTTGATCATCTACTTACCCTTATTGTGCACCGTCGTAAGTCGATTACTTAGTCAGGTGTGATGTGTGAAGTAGAGCTGTTACTACCCGGCCCGTCGGATACCCAGGTGTCAGGAGTAAACTTCGAGCAATTGAATGTGAAATTCTCAACTATCTCATTTACTCCGGTATCTCACGGGTACCCGGTGAGACCATTGGCGTGACTAGGATTTTTGTCTTGAGGGAGGGGGGGCAGGTCCCCTCTCTCTCGCAATCTCTTTTTTATAGGTAGATTTACCTACATTTAGCAGCTTAATTCCAAAAGTTTAATTAATAATTTAACGTAATAAGAACATTATTGTATTTTTTTATTTAATTGCACTGCATATAGCATTTTGGCCCAAATATTTGTTTCTTTTAAAATAGGATATTACGAACAGGCGAATGTTTTTTACTTATTTCGACAGTTTCTGGGAGGGGAGTATTTTGGCCCAAATATTTGTTTCTTTTAAAATAGGATATTACGAACAGACGAATGTTTTTTTACTTATTTAGACAGTTTCTAGGGAGGGGAGCATTTTGGCCCAAATATTTGTTTCTTTTAAAATAGAATAGTACGAACAGACGAATGTTTTTTACTTATTTCGACAGTTTCTAGGGAAGGGCCAGTCCCGCGTTTTGAGGGGAGGGGCCAGGCCCATCCGGCCCCGTAACGAGTTCGATCGACTAGAAAGACCGATCGTCGTCTTTCTACCATTTTCGACTAACAGCTCTAGTGTGAAGTGTAGAATGTAGAGTATGAAGCGTGAAGAGCGAAGTGTGGAGTGTATATTGTGGGGCGTATAAGGATGTATTGTAAAAATGAAAAGGTTAAGTGTAAAGTGTGAAGTGTCAGCTATCAGGTGTGTACTACCAAATGTGAAGAATGAGCAGTGAGGTATAGACTGTGAAGCATCAGGTGTAAAGTGTGAATACAATGTGAAGCGTGACTTGCGGTGTGTGGAAGGAAAAGTGTAGGAATGGTGCAGGAGCAGAGTAAAACTAGTGTGGGTATAACATATATAGCAATATAGTAGCAATGAGCAGGGGCGGATTTGGAGATTTGGCGCCCCTAGGCTAACAAGCGTATGCCGCCATATTTTAATTTAAAGGAGTCGAGACAATTTTCAAATTACTTCAATATTGCAACTCACATGTAAGTTATTGCTAATTCGCTATATGAAAAAAGTGAATTATTTTTAAAGTTGTCTCAAGCCTCTGTATTTAAACCTTTCCCAATTGCTTTCTCCCGAAATTCGTCGCTCCCCAAAATTTGCCGCTCTAGCCTACTTAGCCTATATACAAATCCACACGTAGCAATGATGTAGAGACGCTGTGGATACAGGAACTCTATGGAATTGCTGTACCAGAAATGGTGTAGCTTGGGAATGGCGCGGTACGTGTATGGAAAGAGCGTATACACGGTGTAGGGCTGACACGTGTGTTTGGCTGATATACAAGTGATATCATTAATATCAGTATATGAATCTAAAATAATTATTATATGCTCAGATACACTAAAATATTTTTGGCCACCTTTACTATACGATAACATGTACATATGTCAAGTTATGAGTTCATTCTTATGAAATTCTATGTTAATTTTTAAATTTGTTTCAATAAAATTCTGCAATGATTAATTTTCTATTAATCCCCCCCCCCCCCCATTAAAACCTGTCCGACAGGTCTCCAAATCGATAAATAATATTTATAAATTTTTAGTACGTGCAGATAAACAGGTTCGCCACCACTGCTGTAGAAACTCTGTGGGAATAGTGCGAAAATCGTGTATACTATATGTACACTTTCCGGCTTCCTTAGGTCAAACAGCTGATACTCTGCTAGAAAGAACATGTGGCAATAATCAGCGCCTGTTTTACATAAACTCCACGCAAATCATAACATTTTAAACTACATTAAAATACTAAAAACGAATAAATAGAATACTAAAAAATTTAAGAATACTTTCTCCATGAAGGGGCTGTTCCGGTCTAGAGCCCATAAAAATAGGTGATCTTTAGGAATTAACTAAAGGAAAACTACTACATATAATTTAATGGGACTTTTGCATTGTATTAAGGATGTATTAAACTCTAGAAATAAATTTTAGCACTGGAGAGTCGTTAAAGTCGAGGTGTTAAAAAATTCATCCAAAACGGTGGAACCTGAGCACCTAAACCATTAGTCTGAAATAAAAAACAATATAAGAGACAGATAATTAAAGGGCATGAAACTGGCTCGTAGACTTAGATGTAAAAATCACAAAAATAATATTTTTGAGAAAATAACGATACTTGAAGTTTGAAATCACTTTTTCCCTATATTTTTCGTCCTTTCAATGGCTTTAAAAATTACAAATTTTCAATTTTTTTAAATTTTACTAGCTTCTCCACGAGCCAGAAGTATATTCTTCAAAATGAAAAAGTTTCAGTCGAATCGGATAATAACTTTTCAAGATATAGCTTCCATCGATTTTAAGAACACTGTTTCGAGAAAAATGCGGTAAAAATTTTACATGGCCGGGTGTTACCCACGCACTTGCCGCTACTCAAATACCTATAACTTCGGTCATTTCACGAATTTCAAAAAATCCTTTTAAACACGTATTCTTAAAAGGTCGAACATCGAAAAATGAAATAAAAAAAATCGATTTGTAGACCGGAACCACCCCTTAATAGGTATACCCAAGCTCTTGACCGATACTGCGTCTCATCTGTATCCCTCTAGAGACACCTCGGAGTAACGTGCCGAGAATTCGATTCGTAAATCGTTACCCATCGTCTCCACAACCTGGTGCAGCAATCCTCGACGAGAGGAGTAGCTGACCCAGGTGGACAACTGAGCACTGGCCACGACGGTCGTCTTTGCAGCGGTGCTAGCGGTAGCGGCCGCTCGGGCGGCATCCCAGCCCGCAGCTGCGCAGGTGTATCGCCGGCACCTTCTCATTAACATCTTGCCCAAAAAGCCAGTCACGCCAGCAGAAGGATCTGGCACGGTCGAGTCATCCTATCGATCCCCTTCCTCTCTTCGCGGAAACACGCTGCCCCTTCGCGATAAGCCTGCTCCTAAGAAATCGGACAACCCTATCGGCACCGTAGTTTCGCGCATTGGGAGCTGACCGCTGAACAAGAAGATGCAATGGGCGAGGGCAAAAGCGACCGTTCCAGCAAAAGGTAATCCCACCGAGCCGCGCGACGTGTCTCCTTCGCCGTCGCCCCTTCGAATGGCCACCCGAACGGCGGGAAACGGTTTATTGCAGGCTATCGAACTCTCCAGGTTTAACGAACGGCTCGGGAGACCCGTGGCCACCTATTTATAGAACCATCCGCCATCTGCTTCATTGCTGTGTTTTTAAATAGACAATTAATATTCATTGGGAAATCATTGCAAATTATGAGTGAGCTTAAAAGTGAACGTTTTTATTTGCGTCTGTGGAGTAATTGTATCTTCTACTGTTTCTTCTCTGCGACACCGGATTGTTTAATTAAAATTTCTAGAGATTCAGAATTTGTTTACTAAACTATAATTTTCATTGCGCACTGAACATCGCGTAGATGTGTTGGAAAAATTTAGTTCTTGTAAAAAATTGGGTGGAATAGTGCAGGCGGGATGATTAGCAGAAACGTTAATAAAAGCATGTTTAATTTAATAAGTAAAATAAGATCAGTGTTGTTATAAAAATTTTAGTTCGAAAGATGGTAATACCACGTTAATACCTTAATGATGTCGACCTTAAGAAAAGTACGACGATAGTACGCTGTAAATATGGAAATTGGGAGTTGCAAAGGTATCCGTGCACGACGATGTAAATTTATGATTGGTAGATTCGTGCATTTACGAAGATCGAAGCTTCTGTCACGAAAGGAAAATAAATTTCGAGCGTTTCCTTAGATTAAGGTACCCCACCGACGAATCCCAGTTGACACAGATATGGCACATAACTTGTCGAGGCAATCTTATCGTGCTTGTTGTGATATATACATGTTTAGCAATATCTGAGCTACTCTATTTAAAAAGATATCGAATCGTTTTAAAGAATCAAGGGTAACGAGCATCGAGGGTAAATGGAATCTGACAGGGCTTGTCCATAAATTTGAATCGGGGTTTAATTTCCTGGCCCAGCTAAAAGCGTTCCTCTTACCTTAGCTATTCATCATCCAAATCAACCTTAAGTGCTTCTATAAGGTCTTTAAGGTGTTTAAGTATCCTTTCGATCTCAGTAGAGATACTTGCTGCTCCTGTATGCGGGCGAGCGATCAATTTACATTTAGTAATTTCTTGCACACGAATGTGTGAATGTGAATTAGTTAAAAGTATACTAATCGCATCATACTGGCTAATTATAGACGGTTTATTTAGAATTTATTCGTGGAGATGGTAGACTGTATGCTTTATTACACTCTAAAAATAAAATGCTAAAGGCGAAACACTTGGTGATTGAGGAGGTAATTTAAAAAACTATTATTATTTATGCTTTTATCTTCTTTGTTTTATTAAATGAGATTACATTACTTTGATACCTTTGATAGTATTTATTTCATTAAATATATGTATTGTATATTTCGGATACTATGTTTATAGTACATTTTTTGCTTAATTTAACTCTCCAATTTTTAATTGTATTACAGGTTCTGTTTTCGATTTGGCGGGGAGGGTCAAATATACACCTTAAAAATATTACATCAAAATCCAAAGAATTAATTAACCGATGGACTTGAAATTTGATTTACATTTGACTTATCCTTAAAAAAGATCTCAAAAAATCATCCTCTTTCGTCTCGAGAGACGAGACTACCCCTGTATGACCTTTTCATCCTCCATATTTGAGAGAACGTTTTTAGCTTCACTATTTCTACATACAAATTTTAATGCAATTCATTAGTATTACACTTAAAAAACCTTTAGCAATGAATAGTAAATTTTTAAAAAAGTCTACTCTGCCTTACTCTCTTACCCATTGAACACCCTCGGGGGTGACTACTGTCCGACCTATCGAAATTACAACTTTGCGTCGAACGCTTACGATAAATAAACTCTTAAATTTGCAAACGCCTGAATAATATTACTACCATTAGCAGTGATGTAGAATATTAACCCTCGGAAAACGGGCCCGGAACATTTCTGACCCATACCGAAATCTCGTATATACATACAGTGGCGGACAAAAGAAAGTTTACAACTTTTAAAATCGCATAACTTTTTTAGAATTAGTCCAAACGGCATGAGTTTTTTTTTAGAATCTAGAAGTATTAGTTTGCTAAGTGACGTGTTTCGTCGTTTCGAAAAAAAAATGCAATTGGCCGGAATAGTAAAAAAATAGTAAAGGTAGTTTTTTAAACTTTTTTTTGTGAGCCTGTAATGAAAATTCAAAAAACCCGTTTGTAGATTGAAGTAAATTATATACATGCTGAAAATTTCATTAAAATCGGTTAACGTTGCTCTGAGCTAATAACGCTTAAAGGTTGAAAATCGCTGATTTCAGGAATTTCCGCGATTCTCGACTTCATTCTGCAATCTTTAAGCGTTATTAGCTCAGAGCAACGTTAACCGATTTCAATGAAATTTTCAGCATGTATACAACTCACTTCAATCTACAAACAGGTTTTTTGAATTTTTATTACAGGCTCAAAAAAAAGTTGAAAAAATAACCTTTACTATTTTTTTGCTATTCCGACCAATTGCATTTTTTCTAAAAAATATTCATTTTAATAAAAAAATTCTAAAAAAAACTCATGTCGTTTGGACCAATTCTAAAAAAGTTATGCGATTTTAAAATTTGTAAACTTTCTTTCGTCCGCCACTGTATTTCGGAGCCAGCTTTGAAGTCCAATTATCTTATTTTCTGGCAGCTTATAATATAATACTACTTACTAGCTTTACTACTCGGCTTCGCCAGAAATTTAGATTCTAATTTTACAAAAAAAATTTTATTTATTTAAAAAACACATTTCGTGACCCTAGAGTTTACCGTTCGAGAGTTTTTAAGCGACAAACAAACATAAACACTTTCTGCTTGATATATTAAGATAATAATAACAGTTATACTTATTGCAAAAACTACAAAAACTTTTAGCCTGCGTTTTAACGTAGATACTCAAGCTTAAATCTGGGTCCCGAGTGACCCACGTTCACCATCCAAGTGTTAAATACATCATGGAGCTATGAAAGTCTTTTATCTCTGCCAATGTGTTAGGGGATGTATTTCAGAAAAAAAATTTCCTCCATCCTAAACCACCTAAAATCCACGATATCCAATGAAAAATGTACCACGGAAATAAAGCAAAGACAAGCTAGCCACGTTACTAATTGCTTCGACGGGGGTGGTGCATATTTAGTCGGAGACCTTTAGGGGCGCGCGACCTCCTTGCTTCTTTAAAGTGGACTCGCGTGCGCGCAAACCTTCCCTCCCCCCGTAAAATGCATAGAGATCGAAATCGTGCGAACCGGCGAAGGCGAAATTACTGTCCAGAGGCGGCAGCGCTGCTGCGTGTGCGTGCGTCAACGCCCCGCGGACGCGGACATTTGTTCGCCGGCGTATGGAAATTTGTCGCGGGCACGATGAACGAAAATCGGGGTCACTGGGTCTCGCGTACGATCCCGGCAACGCCAGCACGATAATTCGGCACACGAAAGGATCTCGAATGAGAAACGCCCGTGAGCCCCCGTGACCCCTTATCCGTCGCACACCGAAGCGAGACTGAAAAGGGAAACGCTCGATCGCGATTACAAGGCGATCGCGCACCACCATAAAGCAGCACGCACACAGGAACGGATTGGTAAATCGTGTGGCATAGAACAGGGAAGTTTTTATAATGATTCTTGTTAACTTAGAAGGGAAGTTAGGCAATCCCAGTGGCAGATTTTAGGTCCAGGTGGAAAACGTTCTGAGGAGTCCATTTTTTGGAAAAATTAAGAAATAGTTTAATTAAAAATGGACAAAGTGTAGTAGTACAGAAAAAAATGTAATCTTTGGATAAAATTTTCCTTTTTTTAATGGGCCCTTGGCCCTTCTGGGCTGGGGTCCACGCGGCAATTAGTCATCGGCCACTGGGCAAACCAGAAGTTCAGAAAGTTATGGAAGTTTGTGTGCAAGTAGAGTAGTTCATCTGTAATCGCCCCTATAAATCACCCCTTGAAAAAAATGCAGAATTTTCTTCATCGTGGAATATCTCGAGAACGGTGAAAGATATCAAAAAGAATTTTAAACAAAAGTTGCATCTTTTTCTATAACTAGAAAATTGCGTAATAATAATTATCAAACAATCCATAGTTTTCAAGTTACCCCCACCACCAATCCTTAATTTGAATTAATTTTAAATTCAGCGTTACCAGTTATAATAGAAGTTTCAAGAGGAGAAAAGATATGTTCTGGTGATTATTTATTTATGCAAGTGGTTTAAGTCATATATTTTTCATTTTGAGATATTTCCATTTTTGTGTTTCGGTGTGTTAAAAAATGGGTAAATTCAAGTTTTCCAGATTTTTTGCGTAGCCACTTTTGTAACTAGAGACTCATATTTTACAAGAATATTAGAGTCCAGGTAACTAAACTATTCTGACCACGGATGTTCGGTATATGTAAACTAAACGACAAATGCTCCTTTATTCGATGATTAATAGCGCCGAGTAGCTCCTGTCGAGGTTAGTAAAAAGCAAAAAACTAGCTATCGTGCACGGTCGTAAAAAGAGAAACTGAGGAGGCAATTGCTCTTCGTGCTTCCTAATGCATTTTCCTCGTAAATCTGTGAATCAGATTTTTTAAATAATTCTATTGGAACTGTACAGTCCAGAAGCTGGCAACATTTTGTTGTCGAGATTGCTTCAATTGTAAGCTTTTTCCCCATTGATATGCAATTTGTACAATGTCCTGCAAAAGTTGATAGACAATCACGATTTTAATTGTGTTTTAGAGAGGGAAAGCTAATATCAATTTTTTATTCCGTTTAATCTATTTAATTTAATTCATTTACGAGAGGGAGAAATGTGGCACCCCCAAATAAAAAGGAAAAAGAAGATTAACCGGTTAACTGGCACGGCTTTGTTTACTATTCGTGCCCAAACTGGCAACATCGAAAAATTAAGTGAATCACACAAAATTTAATATATAGGGGTATGGGCGACCCCAAAAACCTCTATATACAATTTTTCTAAATCCCGATAATATTTTAATATTTGGCAACCATTTTTGTTGGGTCGGCCATTTTGAGTCTACCATATTAAATTTTATAATTCCAATGCCAAATTCAGATTCAGCGACCCCAAAAACCAATACATACCAAGTTTCGTTCAAATCGTTTGAAAATCAAAAAAGTTATTCCATTTGATCATATATGATACATAAGCAGAATTGGCCAAATTTTTTTTTGATCATATATGATACATTGCCAGTTAACCGGTTAATGTAACCCACGACTGAAGTAATTCAAGAGCTTTGTAAAAATAAAAGAAAACTGGATTTTATTTTGCAAAAAAAATTTTATAATCAGCTAATGAATTTTACTGAATTTGCATTAAACAATATTCTTATCCGCTCAACTCGGCTCCCCCCAAAATTAAATCTTGAGTGCGCAACTGCCTTAAATAAAGAAACCAGTAATGGACTCTATTCTTGCTTTCTCCTCCTCGTCAGACTTTGATTTTGTATTATCTTAAGATTAGTTTTGATGCTTTTCCTATAAAACACGGCTAAAAATATAACTGTCTTGAAACCTTTGCACACGATTTTTATACAAAGTAGAAAAAAATTGGCAGCGGTGGGATTCGAACCCACGCCTCCGAAGAGACTGGTGCCTTAAACCAGCGCCTTAGACCGCTCGGCCACGCTACCCTCGTGACAACTCGTTCCTCCATGTACAATCACATGCTAAGGCGGAACCACACATTCACCATTCGAATATTCGTCCTTCAGCGAGCAACTACATGCGTGCGATCTAGCGACGCAGGCAAATGTTTGCTATTCGCCGATTATCCAATGTTTATGCGAGCTTCTGTGCGAATGTTCACAGCTCTCAATCACGAACCGAAACGATTGTCATTTGCCGAATAAGCCTATAATGCGAAGACATACGCTGAATGCAGAATGTGTGGTTCCGCTTTTACTTAATCGGTTTCTTCTCTATGTTTAAGAGGTCAAATGTATCGGAACGACTAAAAAGACATTTTTTTCCATTTAATAGCAGATACCTGTATTGAAATACTGTCAAATAAAGTTTGATAAAGAAATTTTTTAATTTTCGAGTACGTTTCATTGTGCAAACGATTGATTCTAAGTAAAAAAAAGCTACCAAATTTATAAATTGAAATAGTAGGTACAGTTGTTATTGATTAGCTGCCACAGTTAATTAAGTTAAGTTTCTCGTTAAAATTAAATGACGGGTGTTCAAGTAGAAAAACCTAATAAGAGCAGATATAAAAAAAACTCGATGGTAGGCGGACCTTGAACTGTTTCGCAAAATGTTGCTTAAAAATTACAAATATATTGGTTAGATACTTTTCAAAATATTGTGTCTATTAATTTGAGAGACGAAACGAAGAATGTTTCTGAAGCAGAACACTTATGTTCTATTTCACTATATGTAATCACTAATTTCTGGTCAAATAAGTTTGAAGAAAGTGTATAAAAAATAGCAAAAGAGGATAACTATCCAGAGAACATAATAGAATTCGAAATCCTACCAGGATTATTGACTTTTGACTTGACGGATGAAGGGTGTTGACTCGCTTAAAATTTTATACATCTACGCTAATATTACGTAAATTTCAACCTAACATTTTAGGAATATGTCCACAAGGCTTCATATTTTCAGCAAATCCAAGAAGCAAAAAATATTAACGGTAGCCACTTGGCTAAGATACACTTGTATCTTAATATATAAAGCAGAAAGCTTCTTTGTTTGTGCGTTTGTTTGCCGTCCAAAAACTTTCGGACGATAAACTCTGCGATCACGAAATATGCCTCAACTCATTATAGCTGACTAATCTAGAGGAATGTGACCATTTTCACAAAAATAAATTTTTTTTTATAAAATCAGAATCTAAATTTCGGGTGAAGCCGAGTAGTAAAACTAGTACTGTATATGTATAAACGCTAAATCAAAACCCACACAAATCCTTAATATAATAAAACATGGTCTATCCTAATTAATTAGATAAATAATTGATTAGGCTATCAAACATAATGTTACATTTGTAAATCAGAAATCACATAAAAGTTTAATCATTTTCTTCGTTCAACATTCGAATGTTCCAATAGTTCTAAGTTACTAAACTGTTTTTTGTAAATGTGTATTTCTCTACGACTACTTTTTTTTATCTTGAATTATAAATCTTTATTTATTGCAATCTATGTAACCAATACTAATGATCAAACGGAGATAGAAAATATATTGGATATCAAAAGTTGTCTCGCTGTCATGAAACGTTTAAAAATTAATTAGATGTTATTTGTGAAATTTCTTTTTAACAAGAAGTCCTGGGAACGTAGTATGATATCCATCTGATCGAGGTACAACTAGGATTTCATTTAGAGTATTGGTTCGTTCGAAATCTGGGCATAATCCAAATCTACATCAATAATGAATAGAAGGTTCCGAATCGGGGCCAATTTGTTAGAACGCCGTAATTGTGTGCCAATCACGTAGAAACGCTGGTCAATTACACCCATCCTCTATTTTGTGGGTCAGGTTGAGATATCGATTATAAAACAGACGATCCCATTTCTTGCTTTCAATTAAATACACGATGACAAATTAACACGATTTTATAATTTGTTGCACAATATGTTCATCTGCTTTAAATCGGGTTAATTCTTCGTATAAAAATAAATAGAAAATGGGGAATAAAATTTATACGGAGGACGTATCGTTTCTGTGAAAACTGATTTTGACGATTCGATGAGCAGGTACGACTTGGATATCTCGTCTGTCTACTACTGGCTATCTCTACTTACACGTTAGTGATCGTAAACACTGGTGGTGTTCTGATTCCAATATGTAATATTAAACATTGCTCTAATCTTACAGATCATTTGCCCGTTATTACGTTAAAAGTACAAAGTTTATTACTGCAGAACTTCGCTTTGTAAATTAAGGAAGCATGACTGAAAAATACTGAGTAATACTTTTTATTCCTTACTCTCTCAAATCCATACGAAAATTTTCTTTCCAGGTGAAAATGATTTCTGATTTCTTTCTTATAGATTTACTCATCATATGATCCAATAAATAAGAACAAACCGTAAGTGATGGGAGACATAACAATCTTAGATGCTAATGAATTTTAACGCTAAAATTCATCGATGCAGATTTTTTTATGTACTAAAAATTAAGCAATCTGTAAAAATGTGTTCCATTACTTGAAACATACACCGTCAAAGCTTACAAACGTTAAGACACATGTGGAAAGAATAAGTAATCGATAAACACATTAGACAAGTTGCTTCTTCTACGAAACAAATTTTCAAAATGTTTTTGAAATTTTCTTGCTCTACCACATATACCTGAATATATAAAGCAGAAAGCTTCTATATGTTTATGTGTTTGTCTGTCGCTTAAAAACTTTCGAACGGTAAACTCAGGGGTCACGAAATGTATCCCAGCTCATTATACCCACCTAATCCAGATGAACGTAGTTGTTTTCACAAAAAATAAATAAATAAAAAACAATTTCTTTCGTAAAATCAGAATCTAAATTTCAGATGAAGCTGAGTAGCAAAGCTAGTATAAAATAATTCTATTCCACACTATTAATTTGTTTTTACACGAATTTCATCTATGTTTTTATTCGATAACGATACCTTTCAGTTAATATAATGCAAAATAAGAACCAATTTGCAATGTATTTAATTGCCTTCTGTAAGGTTAAACTATCTACTACAGTTTTTTTAAAAAAAAACTGCCTTCAAACCCGAAACAATTCTAACGACCTTACACAATTCGTTTGTTTGTTTTTTACTTAATCCAATTTCTATCCATAAATATTCATAAAAAAAAATCAATTTCTTCAAAACCTTTACATTTTCATTCATTTTTCACATTCCCCAGAAGAGAGCTAACCAGCTGCGCGGAAACGTTAAAAAATTATTTCACTCGGTGTATCGGTCTTTGTACTAAGCAAGCATTTTTTCTGAAAAATACAATAATTCTCATTAACCTATTAACAGAGTCATTTCTCAATCAGAAACGTGTTCAGTATAATTTAATATTACTTATACGCTTAATGATAATTATAAGAGAATCGCCTCGTTTCGTCCACAATAAGGCCGACATTTTTCGCTTTCGTTACGAATCAACTTCTTGTACCCAGCCCGGAAGAATTCTCCAATGACGAGTTAATTCGTCCCACCCAACGGCGAGGAATTTTCCCATGACGAATTAACTCGCCTCCGGTGGTTAGCAAGCGAATAATGCGAGTTCAAGGATCACTGTTTCCACGAAATAAAACGTTCGCGCAGATTTCGATCGGACGACTCATCGACTACGTCTCTGGTACCATAGTCACTGGTGTAATAGCTCTAAACGTTTCCGTGCACGTGAGCCATTAGGCTGTAACGAAATTTCTTTTTCAGAGCTCCTCTTCGTAGATCGATGCGTCCCGTCTAGGAGTCTCGCTGCGAAGGCATGTAGCCTCGTACCACCCTCTTCTCCTTCCTCGTTCTACCCTCTGCGCGCTCGCCGACTCGCCTCCTCTTCTACCCAACCCTCATCCTCTCCCGCAGCTTCAGTTTCGCCGTCGAAAGATTTCAGTCCGTTCCGGGCATCCACCCGGGTCGGTGCTCCAACTTCCTCACCTTCTTTCGACTCGACAGCCCTCCACGAGGCATCAACCCCCTCGACGCTCGTGAAATTCCAATTTCCAATTACTCGAAACTTTCGAACCTGTACTACGTACTTTTACGAGCCACTTGAATTTCAAATTTCTACGGAATACACTTCCATGACAATATAATCCTACTGATTCGTGATCCAGGGTTTTGAATATCAACTGCTTCGAAGTCGAATCTATGGGTAATTGTTCTGACACTCGTGATTGTTCCAAGGGTAACTTCTTGCGAACGAGGGCGCGATACTCTTCGCGCTCGATTGGGAATCGCCGGTTTGCCAAATTTTATACAGTGACGAGGGTAACTAACCCGGTTTCATGAATGAAACTTGCGTGTAAATGCGGACGGCTTTCTTAAAGTAGGTGGAGGTTGAATGACCAATTGCCGAAGAAACCGATAGCATCGCTCGGGCAGGGTAAACACGGCCTGGGACGTAATTTAGCGATGCGATAACAGGAGTCGGTATTTCATTAGCCTAAAAGATAAAACGGGATGTATGTTTCCTGCGACGCGAGCTGGGATGAAAGCCACGTTCCTTCGTCCCTGCTCAATTTGTCCAACGAGATTGTGCATTTAGTGATTCATGTTAGAAGGGAGTTTTAAAAATATTGGTTTCGGTGAACTTTCGAAAGATCATCGATCCTCGTGCAAGTAATAAGAGAATTGGACCAACACGCAGGCAAAGGTCCACCCATGGTGTCGACAAATCGTCCTCGGACACTGAGCTAGCGCAGGGCAAAAGCAAAGGGCGGAAAAGCAAATCCAAGGAGAAATGGCCACTCCTGGAAGGGTTGACAGTCGACGAACTGGCTCGTTATCGAAGAAGGCGTGTTCAAGGTCAACCGAGGGACAATCTTCCACTCTATCCTGAATTACAAGACAAGGTACTCGTCTCGGAGTACCGCGAAACCTTCCGAGCGAGCAGCGAGGATTTGCTAAAGGTTTGTATTCTCAACGAAATTAAAATACCTCTTAACGTTCTTTTACAGACATTCGCGTAATAAATAAATGTGATTAGAAGGAATTTAACATGTTCCTTGCCACGTTTGTTACCAATGATCAACGGTACCTATAGGGCATGAAGTGTTTTATATAAAAGAAAATTTATTTTGAAATTATTTCATTAATTTTTTACCACTTTTTAAAGGCATACGGATGTGTTAACGATAAGGGTATATTATAATAGATGGCACAACCAGGGATGAGGTAATTTCACAATCAACAAATAAATGGGGAATGTAGAATAGAATTTGTTTATAAAAAGCTGGTTTCTTGAGAAAATTGATTTTGCAAACTCGTCTGGTAGGTACGTACGCACGTGGCTGAATATTAGCATTTGAATTTATTAGTCAATACGGTTCAACTAGGAATGAAATTCCTGGATTATTAGGTATTAACAGGAAATATAATCCCTATGCAAAAATAAGTCGAAATTGTAGAGTAACTCCTTCTTCGAGAAAATCCATGTTTAGTCGAGTACATGTGTAGGTACTCAATAGATCATCAAAATCGAATTTATCGAAAATAAATTCTTATTGGAAAAAAAAGTTATTTTACAATTTTCGGATTATTTTTACACAAGGATTCATTTCATTCGTAATTATACCATATTTACTAATACATTCTGCTGATTTTTAGTCGAGTGCATACGTATCAGACGAATTTTCAAAATCGTGTATCTCAGAAACAAAGACTCCTATGAACTTTATTTTTTTACGTAACTGTACCACTCTTTCGGTTGTACTACCTGTTACGAAATAATGTATTACTATTCCTGGCGATCCTTTATGAAAGAGCAAGGGAAATCTAATAAACAAAAATTCACTAAACAATTGATTTTCCAATTCACAAATGACACCCCTTATTGTAGGAAAATACCTTGCTGGAAGTAAACCGACCGACCGACGATTCTCAAGCGAAGGGTGGTTCAATCGAAGACGCACAACCCTCAGAAATAGAAGAGCTTCAGAAACTAGAGACGAAAATCATCGAGGTCCCACCGGAAACTAAGGAACCTGCGACTTCTTTGGCAGAAATTGACGACGACAAAACGATGGAGACCGAAACTGTAAACTCCAAGTTCACTACCTATGTAAACCCATGTAAACGACCATCACTCATTAGAAGGTACATTTTTAATTAAATTGAGAATCTTTCGACTGGGCATTTTAATTTGGCTCTGAAATTGCGTGACTCACCCCATAATTAATAGAAGACAATTAGAGTCTCCCCAATCACAATAATTTATTTTTCTACAAAATACTTGACAAAATAAAGGTTAAAGAATTCCTCGCGTTACCGGAACAAAAAGTTACATATCCACTGAACATTTTCGTTCACCTTTGCGAGTACTATGTACCTGCCCCGAATTTTTAAATTCTTTCTTTGAATCACCCAGCGTGAACTTAGCCGTTATAGTGGCATACCACAGCCGCAGCTCTTTCTACTATTCAACTTGTTTAATTTCTCGATTCAATAAAAGAGGGACTACTTTAAAGCGCGACGGGGAATTTTACACGGACACGGAAACGTATTCGTCGTACGTAGCCTACGAGGGACAGCACAGGCCTGAACTAGCACGCAGACCCACGTCGCTGAAAATGGAGGGCGAGTTGGACACGACCACCGAGAAGTGCGAGAAATTCATTCGATGGCTGAACGTCAGCCGCCCCGAGCTCACGCGTGTCCCCACGCACTTAAAGCTCGAGGGTGAATTCGAAACTGTGACAGAGAATCACGCCAATTACGTGCCATTCGTGGGCGTGCGAAGGCCGGAATTGTTGCGGCAGAATACGAACTTGAAATTGGAGGGAGAGTCCAATTTCGTGCCAGAGTACACCGACGTCTTCAGGAGACACGACGGCAGAGGTGACGCTCGAAAATTCTTTAACGACGACTTTGGAAAAGGCAATGGTACAAAATGGCCAATTTTAAGTATTAAAGGATGAATTATATGGCGAATTTTGGGGATCTTATTTTTTATGTTATCCTTTTTAGGCACGGTTTAAATTATCGACTTTGAAGTCACCAACTTCCATGTTTATTACCCGATACACCTTCCTCTTTTTCTCATTTTTTTACGACTTCCCATTAGATGACTCATATAATTATGCTTCTTAATGACTTGCAATCATTTAAAGTTGGCAGCAAGGGCCAAAATTTTCCATTTTCTATCATTGCCCTTTTCGAACGCGAAACTTTATTTCACCGTTTCACATTACAGATAGGGATTGCAATACCGGTAAACCGATTTACCGGTAAATCGCGAGAAATACCCTCAAATTTTTACCAGTAATTCGCGAAATATTTGCCGGTAATTCGATAAATTATGTATAGCAATGTAGCGCATATATGCATTCATTAATTCTGTCGATATCTACTCCGGTATCAGTGAAAGAAGCTTAAATTAATAATAGAGACGAAAACGGAAGTATCTCAGAAAGAACCAACTTTAAACCAAAAGAAAACTAAAAATCTAAAGTCACCAAAGAATAGACGTATTTTCAAGTAGAAAAAGTAAAAAGAAAATATCTACAAATGACATATGATTTCTTAATGACTACCCGAAGAACAAGTGTAGAATCTAAGAGTGCTTTATCAGGAGACAAAAGTTTGGACAAATTATGTTTTTTGCGTCCTTGTTTATTAAAAAGAATTGTTAAATAAAAAATATTTAATTATGCATATAAGTTAAGAATTTTTTCATTGTTTTCGCGGTGATCCATATTAATAAGTAATGTCAATAGTTATACAAATATATCTATTTTGTGTTACATCATTTTATATTTTATGTTTAGAACAGTTTTATTTGCATATATTTTTTATAATGCTCGATTAGAGATCAAAAATTTTTTTTGTTATGTTTACTTTTATATTTTCAATACCTTAAAAAATTACAGGTAAATTACCGATAAACCAGTTTCGAATGAAAATTTTATAAAATTACCGGTAATTGAAAAAGTCGGTAAATTTGCAATCCCTAATTACAGAACGCTGTCAGCCAGTGAAGCCTGAATCTCATCTGAGGGCAGGAAAAAACCTTTTCCAAGGCACAGAGAGCACTGAGAATTTTACTAATCCGCGTACGAGGGAAGAGCAGTCGATGAGTGAACTGAAAGCGGACGCTCAAGGAGAAAAGAGACGAATGGAGCAAAAGGAGAGGAAGAAGAAAGAAGATGAGATGAAGATGTTGGTCTCGAAGTTGGAGGACTTGAAGGGACCAGCGCTCGAAATTCCTGAATATAAAGACGCATATAAGGCAGATTTACATTTCTTCGTATGAATTTCGTCGTAGCTTAATGATTAATATAATTGCAACAGAGAATTCCTTTGCAGGATTTCCCGCGAGAGCGTCCCAAGATTGTGAAACCCGATGACGAGATCGGGCGAGCTGATGGCTCTAAAGTACCTTCGTCGCCCACGCCGAATTTTTCAATGAAAATCGACCAGGACCCGGAATACAAGTCGAAATACTTGGATTACCAAAGGGATCACCCTGTATATCGAAAGCCACCGCTAGCCGTGAGATCGACGCTGATCCCGTCGGAGCATAATTTCGGTAAACAAGCATCGAAACGATGCGATTACGAGCTTATCAGCGAAGTGAGATCGCAGTACGTCCCTTACGGCCGCGTGCCGAGAGTCGAGCCTATGAAAATGCCAGCGAATTTGCGTTTAGAGGGAAGCATCGACCTAGAGCCGGAATATAAAACGGCTTACTGCGCGAAACGCGAGGGCCAGTTGTGCGCCGAGCCGAGAATGCATCGCAGACGGGATCGCAGCCTAAGTGCTTCCAGGCGAAAGGAAAACTATTGGATGAACAATAACGCTGAGCAGTTTGGGTGCGTGAACGCCGCCCAAGATCAGGACGCATTTCAAGTTTTACACACGCGGGTTCACGAGGAATATGTGTGCGCTAGACCGCCGTCGGGTAGTCGAAGGTTCGTGTAATCATTGTGCTTCTTTTAAGGGGTGTCCCTACCTTGACGGTCGAAGAATGATGCGAAATTTGGGAATTTTTTAAAACAAAACCATTAAATATATTAACTTCCAGCTTTGTGGCTTTATTTGTCAATCTTTAGAGAATATGAAAAAAAAAATTGTACGCGAAAATAGTGGTTATATCTGGAGTTATAGTGCTTCAAATAGAGCGCCTTACAAAAATCGTATGCGCATGGTTGACATAAAATCAGCCGTTGTAGTTGTCTGAAATGGAAAGTTTAAAAGTTTGTGTAATCTGTATGAGTATGGCTATCGTCTGAACTAGATTAAAGGAGAAATACTGAAAAGTAAAACAAAAATGGCAGCGCCTGAAACAGACATCGATTTCTGCAAAAAATTCGCTGCTTTTTTAAGTCCCAAAAGTCTAATTTTGCAAAAACCAACTTAGTTTTAGTAACAATGGGAATGGGATATCTACTGAAAATATATACCAAGTTTGAAGTAAATCGGGTGATTGGTTTTTGAGATATCATGCTAACCAATTCGAAAAACATCGTTTTGAGAAAAACGCGTTTAAAGTTTTAGGTACCCTTTTTTTTAATTAAATTTTTTTAAATGTTGCCTAAATATGTACAAATATAGGCATAAAGTTTTCAACTAATATAATTTGAGGGTTTCTCTTAAAAAAAATCCCAAATATCGCGCTCCTTTTCAGGCCATCAAAGTAGGGAGACCCCTTAATTGAGAACCTGCAAACAAGAGGTGTGCAGCTCTATCTTTACCAACTTTGAGTAAATTATAAATAACTGTTTATAAAATTATTGTTTTGAGTTAACGTTAAGAAGAGAACACTAATTGAAAAATATATATATTCTATTTTGGCGAAAAATATTATATAATAAAAATATTAATACTTCTATTTATTTGCAATAAATCGCACATTTATTATCGGATTTCCATTAAACCTGCACCAAACCATGTAGATTTTTTTGCGTATATTACACGTCATAACTAAAAAATGGAGCTGTCCTCTTGCTGCAAAGTCCTCAATAATTAGTCTACTGTATTATGTTTCTTATGGCTTTTGTTAAATAGATTAAATACGTCAAAGGTGGCTTAACACTTGCGCAACGAGTTGCGCGAAATTTAGCGAAATGTCGTTTCAAGTCAATTAATTGGAAAATTTTCTGTTACACCTTCGCGAAAGCACCACCAGTGGATGGTTGACATTTTTCTGATAAAAATAGATAAGTCCAAACACGACCTCGTTCGAATCGTTCTCAATTATACTTTGAATCAGTTCTGAATTCCGTAGACTTATTATACATTACGTATAAGTAAAACAGTAAAATATTAAAATAGAATTTCTCTATAGAAATTGAAATTTTCATTAATACATATATGCGAACGGTCACTGAAGCAACCAAGTACAAAATGATCTTGCACACGTCTTCATTATTTACTCTACACTTTTTGACTCCTAAACTTTAAAATTGTTTGTATTTGGAAAATGAAACCTCAGATTGCGAGATGATACAGATTTTTAGATTTCTCTTAACACGGAGAATGTATATATAATATATACATATTTTCTCTCATTATTTTGGAACATTCTTGTATATGTACTAGAGAGGATAGAGCACGTAAAAAAAGTAGATACCAGAATATTGTTGTTGCTTTCACTGACAAAAAAGGCTGTCGCACATTCTGACGAAGCACGGCGCGGCGAAGCGAAACGAAGAAATTAATAATAATTAATTAATTGATTGTCGCTGCGCTTCGGTTATCAATTGTTTATAAACTTTTTTCTTCGTATCGCCGCGCTGCGCCAAAATTTACGACGGCCTTAAAAGTTACTAAATTTGGAGGTGGACACATGAGAGTCAAAAAATTTTTTTCCTCAAGCTCAACGTTTCTGAGTTTCCAAAACCACGATTTTTTAAATGGAATCGTTATGTTTTTTAAATGATCAGATCAAAGAAAAGTTAAAAACCGTGTATTGTATGCAGTTACTCGATTACTTTAAATAGCATACAAGAAATATACTATATTTTAACTTAAACAGTAGAGAAATATATGATTCCGTTTAAAAAAGCATCGACGGCCCTAAAGGTATGGAAGCTTCAACTTCAAAAGGAATGATTTATGAATCACCAAGCTTCTCTTTTTAAACTCAGTGCAAGATCAAACGCAATGAACATATTTAAGTGTATGCATTTATGCCTTTGGCTAGTCTATGCTACGTATGCATAAAATAAATTACACGAATACAGTAATAATATTAATTTAGGGGTTCGAGGACTTCGCAGATTCAGAACCAAAGGCCAACACCGCTAGACATGGCAGACTGCAACACGTTAAAAGATACTTCACCCAGTCCAACTTATCGGCTTCATGTCTGTAACGTTGACGACGAACCACAAGGTTTCCGGCGCAGACGTTCGCCGTCACTTCAGTCTTCCGGAAGGGTTTGCAATCCTTCGCCTGATCGTGCACTTAAAAATGATGTTATCAGGCCATATTCTCCTAGTTTTGGCAAAGGCACTAAGCAACACGCAAACAACCAATCATTTGTTGTTTTGGATAATGAAATTCTTGACAGAAACAAAAACGAAGTCCGCAGGAGGAGAGCAGATAGAAATTACAATATCGACGGCACGGTTACTCATTCAAAGGGAAGAACTAGAACTACGACAAATTGGATGCCACCATGGTACGATAGTACAAATACTATTTAAAGCAATAACTGCATCCTAAACAGTTTTCGTTTGCTGCATATAAAAGAAACGAATGGCTTCGCAGTTTATAATATCGACCTAAAGTAACGAAACATTTTTGTGAACATAAAATGTATAAGAATAAGTATTTCTTCCAAACAATTATACATATATCCATACGCCAGGGCTGCACAGGGAGCCTTTTTCAGCGCCTGGCGGCGAGCAACCAGCCGTACGTCGAACTGTCCCGTTGCTAAGGATAGAATCAGTGACTTATACTTACGCTACACGCCTCCGCTACGAGCCCGCACCTACACTACTGCAGTTCTCCTCACTGATTCTACCCTTAGCAACGGAACAGCTCGACGCACGGCCGGTTGCTCGACGCTAGGCGTTGAAAAAGGCTCCCTGTGCAGCCCTGCCATACGCGATTCAGCATAATAACTAGCGCGTCATCTATTAGATATTACTTTCAACATACAACATTCTACTGAACAATAAAGAGTAGTAATACGTCGAACCTCGTGTGGTTTGCAATTTGTGAAACTATGTATTCATTTATACAGACATACGTAGACATCAATATTTATTTTCTAGCATGTACGCATAGGCTCAGGTATACAGGACATTATGTAAAGTGTTACAAAATGTTTACTCTGAAAATATTAAGGACAGTGACAAAATTGTTTGGTTTTTTAGAAATTTTCATTTTTTTTAAGATGTCAACTGCTAGGTCAATATAAAGGCCGCCGTACACGATGAGACTTGTCTTGAGACATACCTCGAGACGAGGTCTCATCTGTGATGCCAGATCGGGGACGGGTTCCCTCGAGAATTGCTCGGCGCTTCGGAGTCCAACTCACGGACACGCAGCTCCGGCATAGTATGAGCGAGGTGGGGGAAATTCTCGAGGGAACCCGTCCCCGATCTGGCATCACAGGGTCTCATGTCTCGTGCTGGCAAGGTGGAGAGAAGGAGAGAGAGAGACCTGCCTGAAGACATGCCTCGAGGCAAGTCTCATCCAGTGATACCAGATCGGGGACGGGTTTCCTCGAGAATTTCCCCCACCTCGCATGCACACTATGCAGGAGTCGCGTATGTGATCTACACGCACGTGATTGGTGCATAGTGTGCATGCGAGGTGGGGGAAACTCTCGAGGGAACCCGTCCTCGATCTGGCATCACTGGTCTCATCGTGTAGGGGCCGCTTAAAGGCCGCCATACACGTTCCTTCTTGCTGTTCGATTTGCTTGTACAGTCAAAAGTTATAATGCAAGACTGAGCTTGTGTGTCCACAAATCGGCCGATTTAGTATATGCATACTGTCAATTTCCTGGCATGAACGCAATTACAACTTTTGACTGTACAAGCAAATCGAACGGTAAGAAGGAACCGGTATGGCGGCCTTAAGCAACGCTTCTTATAGGGCCAAAACTCCAGTTGAGAGAAAATCGAGATTAAAAATTGCATTGGTTATGCGTGCACTGTTGACATAAAATATGTGTAGTACACATATGGTTTCAACTACTACTTTTATTTATACTCGTTACTTCTATTTTGTTGTTACTTTTATTTTTACTGTTCTTTTATTTAGAACATTGACTTTTGAAGGTATTGATAAACCGTTGTTTGAAGGTATTGATAAATATGTTTCGTCATATTTTAGTACGGAAATAAGAAACTTGTGCATGATTGATAACAAAGAGCAAATAATTAATAATTAAATATTTAGCAATTTCGTAGACCAGGAGCAACTTGTAAGTTTCCATGAAATGCTCTATATAATTATACATGACATGTGACAATTATAATTTATACGTTAGTAAATAATAGCATACTAGATATTTATTCCACCTCTGATATTTATATTGTTCCAAAAAATTATACCCTAAAATGTTTTTGTTTACGATTTAGGAAAACGTACATTCTGTAAACACTACATGATTAATGTAATAGTAAACAAATACTGCCAATTTTATGATATTGCAATGAAATAGATTAAAAGTTATAGAAAATATAAAATTTTCTTTAGATCTCCCCCTTTCTTTAACAAACTGTTTACATAAAAACAATAATCGCGATTTTAATTTTAAACTAACATAATTCTATCTTGTAAAACTTTATAAATTCCTTTCATCTTTGTATATTACATTCCTTTTAAAGATAGTAAACAGGTAACGTAGATATTATCTCAAATTTAAAGCCTTTATGTATTTAATTTACAACTTTTTTAAGAACATAACTTACTCTTCAATTGTCAGCATATGTTCGTAATTTGTCTAAGACAAGTGTCAGATGGTAATTTACGTTATCAGTATTCGTATTACTTCTCTTACATACTTCTCACGCTTGCATATTCATAAACTCAATCAGGGACGAATTTAGAGACTTGGCACCCCCAGGCTAATAAGCATCTGCTGCCCTTTGTGTGAAATATCATCAAATACTTTAATTTAAAAGAGTGGAGACAAATTTAAAATTAATTCAGTGTGATACCTCACATATGAGTTATTGCTAATTTGCTACGTCAAAAAGAAGCGAATTGTTTTTAAAGTTGTCTCAAGCCTCTGTGGTTGAACCTTCTCTTTCGCCAAAAGTTTGCCGCCCTAGGCTGCAGCTTGCTTAGCCGATATACAAATCCACCCCTGAGCTCAATTATTTATTCAGGATACTAAAAGTGTTATATACTAATATTTTAACACTATCGCTATAAGTTTTACTGCACAATATGTTGGAATACCTTTTAATAACTGTGATTATTTACCAAATTTTAAGTAGTTCAACATTGCTCCATCTTTCTTTCAATAACTCCAAAATATAAATACAATATGAATATACTATAATTCAATAATATTTTAAGCATAAAAGAATTCTAACTTCTATTGTTTCGTGTCACATACAGTACACGAGGAACAGCGTCCCCGAAGTGTTAATTATTCACTTCATGTAAAATCATTATTTCTCATCTTTATGCATAATGATAAATAAATTACAGAGGAGTTCTATTTTATAAAGGATCACGTCGTAGATGAGGCCACTTGTGTTAACAAAAAACATTCTAATCTAATAATACTGACTCTCCGTTTCGACTGATTGTAATATATACATATGCGCACACGCAAAAGCAGTTGATTTGCAGACACTTATTATGAATTTACAAACCGGTTGCACGAAGCAGATACAAAACAATTTCAATTATTACATACCTATACATATCTTGTTACAGAATTATGATTTAAAGTATACATACATATATATAGTTCCCTTCATATTTACAAGAAAACTAAGGTCGGGGCCAGATATATTGGCCGGTGAGTTTTGTGAGGGGTATTCTCGCACCACACAGTTTGCCTGCCTCGGTGCTCCTTTTCTCAAAGTTTTCTGACTCGCTCTCGTTTCATCTCGCTCTCGCCTTCGCAGAACAAGAGTGAGCCAGAAGTGGCGGGGATGGTGCCAAGCTTCTGGCGTGTAGGCCAAACCGAGCTGTCAGCGTAGAAATACACACATCAGAATAGGTGTGCGTTAGCTCCGAAACAATTCAAGAGCTTTATTGGTCAGAACGTTGATTCTTTCTCGATAGCTTCATCTTGTATTGGTCTACTCATAGCATTAAGAAATAAATAACAGCCAAACGGCTAGGTTCAGGCAGAGCCGAGCAGCGTTCCCGTTACCCCACAATATCCTTCAGGGGCCACGCAACTCCAACTGACAAATCCACGTTCGTCAGATGGTGGTGGCTGATTTCTCCTCGATCGCTGTTCCCGAAAACGAATTCACCGGCCAATATATCTGATATCGATACTTTAGACTTGAATATAGTTTGTAAACATTCTTTGAGGTTATTTAGTATAACCTATTTGAGAAAACGTATCATTGCGAAGAAGTCTTTTTTCGTAAATATAACTCACCAATTTATATAATCAGTTTCGAAGGCACCATACAACGATATCTTTTCTCATAAAAATTTAAGAAACATTTGCGAATACAATCGATTACCTTTGCAATATATCCACTATCGCTGTAATACGAATCCAACGAATTCCAACATTCCTAACCTCATCGACTGAACTGCACTGATCATGCGTGGATTCGTTTGATTCGCGTGTATATTCCGCTAACTTCATATTCCTCGTCGCAAGGCTTTAACAGGCTTTAATAGGAGTTGCGGATCGGTAACTGTGGAAGTTTGCGAACATTTGGAAAGTGCATAGAATTTCGAGAGAATTTCGGAGAAATTAATACTGTAAAAAATGTCAGACCCTGAACTTGAAGCGATTCGACAGCAACGATTAGCTCAGTTGCAGTCACAATATAAGGTAAATTAATCAACATTCCTGCTCTGCTCAACAATCGGGGCTATAGAACAATATTACTTTCAAAAATTATAAATCGCACGTTCTTTAATGAGTATATAACCGGAGAGAATACAATATAATAACTACTTACAAAAGTACATGAAATTATTATAACACAAAACTTGAGGACATTAACATCAAATTCCTCAGAATTAAAGGTCAGCGTTAAGTTTGATGGCATCTTGGGTCAAATAAGTGTGTTGCAATTGGTGTAGACTTTTGCAAAATTCTTATCAAAACGAATCAAACGGTACCACTTTTAGCCTAAATATCAAGCGAGGGTACCTTCAAAAATACACCCGAAATATATAATTTCGATATTGAGAAATAGACTTATAAACTAAGGGACAGATACAATTATTGCATTTGACGATTTAGAGTAAAGAGGCAAACTGCAATTCTTTAAAACTTCTCGATATCGGCGGATCACAGGTCTGGGTATATCTGTATTCGCATATATCAAAATGATGAGCTTCGAGTCTATTTTTAAAAGTGTTCTCACCTGGTGTTTAGGCAGAAATAGGTACTGTTGATAGAACAGGTACAGCGATGTACTAAAAGCGTCAAGGGACAAGGTGATAGCACCTTTATTAGCTCAGTAACGTGTTTAATATAATTTCTCTGTACTAGTATGGCAAAACCCTTGGGTACGCAATAGCGAATATACAGTTTGGGTCTATAACAGCGATGAACACAATTGTTTCAATTATAAATATACGTCAGAAATAACAAATTCACCCTATAAATTAAAATTCTTTGTATTATTATAATTAAATATTTAATAAAATAATTCAGTCACTCTCCAACTGACTCGGAGTTCGCACATGCTTTGCGAGCAAAATTTATAAAAGCAAACGCAGTATCTTTCTTGATTTAATTCTTTCCTTGATAATGGTCGCAATACTGACCGAAACATTGGAAATTTGATTGCACAATAGCTTTTATTTAATCTCTTATAAATAGACCGAACCTGTGCGCCGACAGCATTTACTTTTAAGTTTCTTAAATATTTAATATTATGACCCGCGTAGAGTATTAAGTGTCCACTTTTGGCTGACTACGGACCAAAGAACTATGCAATGGGTAATCAAGAAAATGCATCTAATCGTTCGCACCTTTAAGGGTACTATTTTAAAGAATGTACATTGCTATATATGTTTTAGCAACTTGTACGTATAACATCAGATTCTTTGTTGCAATAACTTTGCATAAATGTACATCAATTGCAATATATTTCTTCGGTTCAAAGCGTGACAAAACTGAATATTGTACGTTACTGCAATAAGTTCTGTTATTTACTTCGATTATAATGTTTATGTATCGACACTTAGTCTGGCAATGGCGAGAATAAACAAGCGATGGAAGAGAAAATGCATCAAATGGAAGAGATGAGGAATTCTATTCTTACGCAAGTATTAGATCAATCAGCCAGAGCAAGACGTAAGGGCATCGACCTCTTCGCTTTTTATTATAAATGTACACGCATAAAATATAATTTTCCTTTAGTCAATACGTTGTGTCTTGGGAAACCTGAGAAAGGGAAGATGGTAGAGAACATGATATTAAGTATGGCGCAGCGTGGTCAGTTACCTGGTAAACTTGGAGAAAAGGAACTTATTAGCTTACTTGAAAGCGTAAATCAACAAACGCAACGAAAAACTGTTGTTAAAGTTAGTTAAAATGCATTATATATATTAATGTTCGTTAAGAAGAAATTAATGGCAAAAGTTACATTTTAGTTCGACAGGCGAAGAGCAGCACTGGATTCCGATGATGATTTATAGCACTTATAGTTATTACACGACTCGCCGAGCAGCAACATTACACCCTGTTTCATTTTTAAATAAAAATTGAAGTTACAATACACAAATATACGCTTAATTAGTTGTATGTTCTTATTTTTTATGGTATATTGAAATAAAAAAAATAAAAGTAAAACGAATCAAGTAATTAAATTATCACCAATTGTAATTCAAGTTTCATTACTTTTAATTAATTAAAATATATTTTTCTCCAATTATGTACCTCCGTACCACATCTACTTAATTTATCTCTGTAACTTCTGTAAGTCTAAAATTCTTAAAAAAAATTCAAGTATGTATTATCATTTTCTTTATTAAATATAAGTAAATACACATTCAGGACTCATACTGATTTTTCATCCCTAAAAGAACTTTCATGCCTTGAATCAAGTTTCCAAAAAATTTACACAAACCTGTGATAGTATGGAATCTTCTTTTACTATACTTATACACAAAAGAAAACCGCACTTTTAATACAATCACAAAGTCCTACTTGAACATTCATATTCCTTCACAAACCTTTGATACATTTTATATCTGAATTACTAAAAATTATGGTACAAGACAAATTCTTTCACGAGATTTAGGAAAGCTCGTATAATTGCATAATTTGTATTGTCTTGCGAACGGCTCATTCAGCTAAAATATTTTATTTTAACCCTCGTCGGACGGTGCCCATCTATTTGCTGACTAATATGTAAATTAACAAGGGAACATATCGAACTCGCACACATCGCTTTTTGTTATGGGCAATCATCCATATTGAAGAAGTAAAATAAGCCCCGGAAACGTATGTTTTAAATTTTCTAAAGACTGAGCAGGAGGCTCGATTCGTCTTTAAAAAACTCGCACTTAAAAATTTCATACATAGTTCTCGAGATATTCCAGAAAATATGTTTTTGACTTCCCACTTTAGGGGCTGTTTTCATCCCTTCAACATGAACGATTGCCGATAAGAGAAAATACGTGTCAAATATTTCTCACTACTCCGCAAATCTGCAAAATCGAATGTGCGGGTTCGATTTGTTCCCTCGTAAGGTATATCTTACAACGATTAAAAGATAAGCGTGTCTTGAAGAAATAGCGCATTCATCGTCATCAAAATATTGGGAAGGAAGGTGGAAAAAAAGTGTAAACTGTAACAGATCATAATCGTTCTAGATTCTAGACGCTACATACATCAGAAACTATAAATATGTATTTACATAAAAACTAAATAAACACATTACTTATTAATACCTTATAATCCATTTTCTTTTCCGCCTCCACATTAGTACCATTTGTATATGTGGTATTAAATGAACAAATGACACTCGTATCAATGTTTTTACCCAACTGCGGCACGCAAAGGAGGGTATTGTTTATCAGGCTACGTTTGTATGTCCATGTTACGCTCTAGAGCCTGTACGGATACATCGATTTGGACAAATGAGGTGTCTTTAGAATTATTTTGACCTTCCGAATGTCACAGGATATATAATTTTCAAAAAAGTACAAAATAAAAAAATTTTAAAAATTTAAAAAACCCGGCTGCTTAAAAAGCGAACTAAAATGACAAAAATAATAATAAGATGACAATTTAAATTAACTCAATTGCCTGCAGTCGGAGGCCTTAAATCTTTTGATGCAAATGATTTGATGTAATTACATTCGAACATTTATTTCGAAATAGAAAATTACATATTGTCTTAATAAATATTGTGTATCGCTGTTCGCCCTAATTAGATTTGATGGGCTATTAACAACACTAACAGTATTTCCCACACGGACAAAAAGAGAAACATATAAGTTACAAAATTCGCTGAAGTTGAAATGTCGCTATATAAGCTTGATTTTGCATCGATGTTGTCCACCTCTTTTTGTTACCAGCTTCAAGCACTTTCTTTAGTCATTGCGGTACATGCTTGGGATAGAAGAGCATCAAAAGATTTAAGGCCTCCGACTGCAGGCAATCGAGTTAATTTAAATTGTCATCTTATTATTATTTTTGTCATTTTAGTTCGCTTTTTAAGCAGTCAGGTTTTTTAATTTTTTTTATTATTTCATACTCCCTGTAGTATGAATGTTAAAAACATAATACACGACGAAACAAACTTACTGCAAAATGCACGTGAAAGTAGACATAGGTCAAAAGGAGCCTGAATATCATCGCCTACCGTAATAGTCAGCACCGTGCGGTGTACGAGGGTTAATCACATTATTCTACCTAATTCACAGAATTTCTTAAAATTCCACCGACTACCAAAAATTCCCATTAAAACGATTCACATTATTCCATTCGTGTAAAAAAATGTCAGCGATTGATTGAAACTCCTCCAATATTAAATGAGTAAATCTTGTTTAAACAAAATTCAAGATCGTAAAATATCAAATAATACAAATATACACACCTTCGCGTTATTAGGAAGTCACGAAATTATTTCACAGACATAATAACTCAAGTGTTTTTAGTCTTTCTTCATATGGTTTGCGCCTGTACTGTCTGCAATGTTATCCAATATTTAAAAAAAAATCGTGTATAACGGAAGCATTAAATGTTGAAAACACGATAAGTTTACCTTCCTCCTCGTCGTCTGCGTCTAAAATATCTGGGCAACAAATACCATAACATATTAATGACAAGAATCCAGCTGGTAAGCCAAATAAGACCATCGTCAGGATAGGATTGCCCATCCACATCGCGATAAGAGTTGTCTTCAACTCGAACCACGATCTATAAATATGTACCAGCCAATTGTTTCCACCATATCGCTGAAAATTCACAGCCACGTTAGTTTCTAAATCCTAAACGTCTCGCGGATTAATTTAAGTCTAATGTATAAAAGCAACTTCATCTACCGGAGCGCTTTCGTTATGTATTTGCTCTAGGAACAACTCTATCACATGGGGAGTCAGTTTTTCTGCTTCATCCTCTGGAATGTGATGGTGATTTGTCGTAGTGTTAATAACAATTAAACTTGGTAATGGCAGAACCATCATTGCTATACTATTGACTAGGTCGGGACTAGCTATCCAACCGAACTGAAAGTTACTGATTAAAACAATAATAGTTACGATTAAATTTTAATTAAAGTAAATAATATTCGAATCTTTGGAACACAACTTACTCGTGATATTTCTCTCGTTTACTTTTAATTATAGATTCCACCATATCTTTGAACTGTACCATATGCGGAGGTACTTCCTCCAACTGATTCTCTTCCACTACTGCTAGAACCAGATTTTTGTTCGTTAAAAACAGTTGATTTATATTCCCTCTTGTCACCTTTGGGAATGTAGGAAAACGTTCTGCGTTTACCCATTTGTACAATGTATCGTTTAATTTCTCAATGTCGCTTATAGTATGGCCTGAGTCGAAACATATATCAACATTAATCAGTGTTGATATAAATAAATAATCTAATAGAGTAGTATTCGTTCGGTTTACTCTTTTTAATACTGTACCGGTAAAATTGTAATGCGAATTTTCTTTGTAAACAAATAATGCTGGAACGGTTCCCACAGGAGCATGTTTATTAACCACATTTGGATGAGACTGATAGAAAAATGCATGAGGCTGGAACACGTCTGCAGTCTTACGATAAAACTCCTGAATACAATAATCTCCCTTAATCACAGCTTCTGTTAACGTATTACGAACAAAATGGAGCATCTATTTTACCCATAATGACCCGGATCGCTCCCCAACATATAAAAAGTAAAGATCGCGTTCTTTCTTAATCGTGTCGAAACTTTGAGTTTTTGTTATTTCTTGGACAGGTGGACCGCTCACTCTTAACGCAAATTTTACTATTTCATCTCGCGTTCTATCCCCATGGTATATAAACTCATTTTCCCCTTTCAAACTGTGTATAAAGAAATAATATTAGCGTATATATATCACTCAAATATTAGAAGGGTAAATATAATTCTTTCTCTTACAATAGAATAGTTGGAAATCCCTTAACTTTGAAAGCGTGAGCGACGCTTGTAAATCGAGTACAATCGACACGCCCTACTCTTATCGAAGTCGCGTGTAAATGTTGCGCTACGTGTGCCCAAACTGGTTCTAATCGCTTACAATGCGCGCACCATGGTGCGTACATCTGGAAAAAGAAGTATCGTCAGTTGAATGTAAATAGATTTAATTTATATCGTGGGCTCGACACGATAAATAATATTTATACCATTATTAGCCATTGTCCATCTTTGTGAATGTCTAAGAACCTGTAAAAGAGTTCTAATGAAAATACAGAATTCTTGTCTGAATAATATAAAAGCACGCGCCACTCACCGGTCGCTCAACTCGAGTACACGCGATGTTGTTACATGTGTGAAAATTCCTAGAAAAGCTAAAATGTATTTAAATACCAGAAATTATATCTCCTACGTGTTATACGAAATTGAAGACTATAAAAATTAAAAAGATCGTATACCACATTACTAACACAATCTAATATTTTTTTACAATTTTGCTAATGGAATTTGAATAATATAAACACGAGAGTACAATTTCGGTATTACACATTCACCCGTTCATAGAAAATTCTTATCGCAATAATGATCGTTCTAAAAAGATTTTCACCCGAAAAATTTGTCTTAGCGATGAAGTTTAAATAGCCGAAATCAAATTGGAACTGTACTAAACTACTAAGTAGTAAATTATCGATCGGTAATATTTAAGGTTATGAAATAATGTATTTGATTTACGCCCTTAAGAGTAATAAAACTACAGTGTCATATTTTCCTCTGAAATAATCTGGATAGATATATGTATATACCATAAACAGTGGCGATGAGCACAAATTTCGTTAATGTTACCATTGCAGCAATAGACTGGTTAACCCAGAGGAAGCCTTTTTCGTGTAATCTGAAGGTCCGAAATATTAAGTGTGGCCAAATTTATTTCCACATAGTTGTAACGGCTAACACTTTTGGCTGACAAGTTGCAACGCGCACGACAGATTCCAGCATATCTCTACCATGCTTTCGCTCGAGAATACCACACGGTCTTCATAGCTACCGGCTTCACCAGAGAACTGCTGAGCCGAGCTGCTGAGTTTTGCGCTTCGTACCCGTAGGTACCCCCGGGACGTGGTGGAACGTACGTACGAAAGCAGCGGCCACAAAGGGGGCTCAAAAATGCATTAATTGCAGGTTTAAAGCGATTTGTAATACGCGCATACCTATAACTTAAAGTTCTCACTCGAATTACTGGAAATTACGGAAGTGCTGCGGAACTGAGGCACGCCGACCGAATCGAGAATACTTGCGAGCATACATATTTCGCTGTACTGGCGTCGTTATTGCTTAGAGTCCAGCTATTTTTTCGTTACGATAAAAAGTTGTTGCAAAATTCAATTCTACAAAGTGCCAGTTAGCCATCTTGCTCGAGTAACGTATGTATATAATCGCGATCCAAGTTCTCGTTTCGAGTTATCCTGCCCTGCCAACTGTTAGCTTCGAGGAATTATCTTCGCCACGAAACAATTGGTAAGTTGAGTGTCAGTTAAATCAACGTTCTTGTTTATGAAATGTAGGTGTTTATTTATTTACACATCGTACGACAGATATCTTCGGTGTTCAGCTTGTATGAGAAACCAATATTGAAAACTTCTGTTCTTTGCGATATCAGTAGAAGTAGATCTATGTAACGTTGGAATTTTGTGAGGTCTGGTGTCCATACGTGTCTTCGTCCTCCGTGTTATGTCCACTATCGTTGACATTCTGAAAGGTTTTTACTGTCAAAGAATAGAAACGTGTTTTATCGAATTATCATTCATAAAGTTAAAACCAACCTAAATACATAGGCTTAATCTTAATCGATAATAGTGCTATCGGGAAAACCGTCGAGCAGCATTAGGAGAAAGATGTAAAACGAATGTACGATGTTAAAGACGATCATAATGAAAACAACGTACACGTAGCAAAGAAATATAAAAGGAAAGAAAAGTATGGTGATGGCAATACTAGCCAAAGATGTCAATATACTGCCCATTTTTTTCCAATTTCTTTTCAGAGATTCACTGTTCAATTATACGCAACGAATTTACGGATAAATTCGGAAGTTAAAAAGACGGAGCACATGTTAATTTGAAAACGTCAAAACTTGAAAATTTTACTGTTTCATATTTCGATATTGTAGAAATTATTGTTACACATTTTATATATCGCCTGATGCTTTTTTCATTACTCGAAACAAAATTGATCGAAAACTATATAGCACCAATGAATTTACAAAAAATGATGAGATTTTTTAACAAGAAATAAGTGTGGTTTCTTCTAAAATCATTGTGCTTTCCGAGTTTTGCATTTTCAGGTCTCCATAGCAAATTAACTCTTTGAATGGCGTCGCGTATTTTGCACGCCGAGGGATTTCTACCCTAATGCACGGACTTTTCTGAAAAGATATTTTCTGAAAAATAGTATTGCCCAAAACTACCCAAATCTTTACTTTTTGAAAATGACTCGCCGATTTCTTTATCGAAATCATTCGTACCTCTGCTGCGTTTGTCCGACTGTATTCGATACTCAGCGGCTCGATTCCAGTTATTACGAATATGAGCACGAAATAAATCGTAAGTGCCGCGTTAATTAAGGCCATCAAGTAAACGGAATATAAATACGTGAAGTACAAAAAGGGAAGGATAATTAATTTCACGGTGACTTTAGCTATGCTCCCGAAGAAGCATCCCATATCTGAAACAAAATTTTACGGTTAACTCGTGGACTAGATTCTCTAATTAGAAGTATGTATAGGTACTATTTCTGTCAAACGGCGTTAAATTTTTCTTATATAGAATTACAAGATTCAAATATCTCATACATACTTAGGTACATATATACATACATACAATGCAATCGATTATTCAACCAACTTCATGCATATGACCAATAATTTTTTTTTATCATGAACATTTTAACATACAGGGTGAGACACTAAATACTATCATCTCAAAATAATCTTCGTTTTGACGCTACAAAAAAATTGTTCCGTTAGCACAGTGCATAAATTACAATTACGAAAAACGGTAATAAAATGTTACTGATACAATTTGAAGAAAAAATTAGTAATAATACTTTTATGCCACTTTTCAATTTGTTATTCTAAATACCTAATGTACCCAAGTATATACCTTAACGATAAGAAGCATCGAGAAAGGATTTACAGTTTATTTGGAACGAAGTATTTACAGTAAACTCTCGCTATAGGCGCGCGCTCGGGGCTGGTGGCGAACGCTCAACGCATAGCGTCGACGATTTCGAGCCGCCAGTGGCGCGAAGGAGAGAGGGAGAGAGACAGAGCGTAAGCACGTGAAAGACAAAGCGTGACAAGGTATCATGCTTTCTCTCTTTCGTAGCAACCGGTAAGGGCTCGTCCTTAAATTACGTACGGCTTTTAGGGGGGAATGGGTCGCGAATTTCTTACGTTTTATTAAAGAGGGGGGAGGCATCAGGTAGCATCTTACGTAACATATTTTAACCTACTTTTCAATAAATAAAAATTCTATTATTAGTGTTCCAGAAAAGTAATTTTAATTTAAATTTCCCGAAACCGAGTTAAATGAATTATATAATGCTTTAAAAGAATTTTAATAACTGAAAAAGTGCAACGTAAAAAATATTACATAAAGAATAGGGTTGGAACATAAAATCTTACGAATTCTTATACTGAGGGAGGGAGGAAATAAGAAATCGTCAAAATTATCCTTACGTAATTTAAGGACAGCCCCTAACGTCGTGTCCACTCTTTCGACTCCTCTGGCTCGCTCTCGGGTTCTCCCTCCAACGAAGGATTAAAGAAATGATGGGGATAGGGTCGCGCGTTCAACGCACATTCGGACTGCGCTCATAGCGAGAGTTTACTATATTAGGAATTATTGCCGAATATCATGAATCTTATAAAACATTGTCTCTTTTTTAAAATATTTTTTATTTCTGCTCCCTCAACAAACTTGCATTGGAACCTTAATACTCTAAAGTAAACGGGGACCAAAACCAGCTCGAATTAAGCAAAGTGCATACACACTCGCATTTACCGAATTTCTGAAGGGCACTTAAAAACTTTCTTAAAAATTATATTTATGTCAAATACGACATTAACGCTAAGAATTTAAGCTAGCTTCGGATTAACCGGGGCTCGGACTAGACGGAACTCGGTTTACCGAGACTCGCGAACACCGATCGTCAGATTTACCAACGCTTCCCTGCGCTTCAAGCAAGATTCTTCTTCCTCCTGGGCTTCGGAACAGGAAGTTCATTTTCAATCGTGAAAGTTGCATTGCTAAGCACCGAACTCTCGCTTTCAGAACGTTTCGCAACATCTGAATGTCCCTCCGTGTCGCTCCGAATCAAATCCTCATTTCCAAGCAATTTTATCGAGCCTTCGTCGCTGTTCCCGTCAACACTTTTTTCCACGACGTACGTTCCAGCGCTGTCCGATGAATTCGAATGATAATTACTAAAAATATCATTCTCGCGAAAATTTGCCACCTCCGAACTGTTTACGTTCGGTCGAAGAATGAAGCTGGATTCAGCGATTTCTGGTGAGACGTTCCTTGCGAGATCGTCATGTGCGATCTTTCGACAATTCGCTGCGCTATCAGAGAAAGTCTTCGACAAATCATCGCCATACCCATCCTTCCTTCTCATTTCCTTCGCACTTCTCGACCTCCTTTTCGCGTTCCAATCCCCTGTTTTTATATTCTGTAGCGTCTTTAATTCGAAAGCCTCGCGATGGCTACTGCCCCCTGTACTCGACCCAAAATATGAATTTGGATGGCTCTCAGCACCCATATTCGATGGTGCTTTATTCCTTCTTCGATTTGCCCTTCCGCCTCCCTCCCCATCGCCATTATGCCTCGTTAGAACCTTACTTCTACTCGTTTCTGGATCAAACGCGAAATTCTTGCCACATTCGACGTCACCTGACGATCTCGACGCGTTCGACAATATCCTGTCGATCTTTTCGATAATGTTGTACAGACGGTTCGCGCTCCGACTCTTCAGCGTCTCCTCGGTTTCGTTCAATCGTCGAAGCTTCAGTCTTGCAACCGTGTGTTTCTCGATGGTTTCTGAAAGGATACTAGGCGATCCAACGGGATGAAACTTGTGACTTCGAGTGGATTGCAAGCTTTTCTCTTTTGGAATCTCTCTTGGACCCTCTTCTGACGTTCGGGCTTTACTGTCCGATCGCGATCTTTCCCTAGGCGTCACGGAAGAATTTAAAAGCCTGACTGGAATTTCACTGTTATCCGTTTTATCTTCAGTCTCTCCTATCATCTTCAATCCTACATCTTCGCCCGTGGCGTCTTTGTTGAACCATAAAACTCTTACTGGCGCTGGACTGCCAAAAGTCGAATATGCCAGTGCGTGATCGCGTGGGTGGTAATCCACGCAAGTCACCGCCCTAAAATTCCGATCGAACGTGTACTTGGCGACGAGACTTCCGGTTTCCAGGTTCCACACGGTCAAAGACGAGTCTTCGCCTCCACAGAGGATTAAACCTCCGCATGGGGAGATGCAGGCTGTCGTTTGTATCCTGTAACGAATGTTTCAAAGTACCTTTACAATTTATTAATTGCCTGTAAAGTTTGCGTGTCGGAGTGCCGATTCGAAAGCAACAGAAATTTTCCAGGGTGAAAAGAAAGTACCTTTGATTGTTCAGTTCGTGGTATTTCTTCAATACCACGCCAGTCGCGAGATCCAACATTCTCAGTCCATTGTTCCGCGAATGAACCAATAGTCTCGATTCTAAGGGGTGCAAAACGATCGTATTAATTATTACACCGTCGATCTCCCTGACCCTTATCTTCCTCGATATGTGCCATTCCTTTCTGGACGATGCACGCCGACTCCTCTTCACTGTCCATAAGATTATTATCCCAACGCTGTCCGCAGTTAACAGATTGCTGTTCTTTTGAAAGCACATGGAATTTATAAAACCTTCGTGGCCTTCCAGCTCTTGGCTAAGGTTGCGGTTCTTCGATTTCCTGCCTCGTATCCAGATGCGCGCTATCCGATCGTAACAGCCGGTTGCTACGATCGAAGCACTTTCGGCATCGAATTTGCCACAGTACACGTACGAGGGATGAGGCATCATCTATTTCAAGGTTTGAGAAATTTTTATTATTCAACATTGTATACTCTTGCAGCAATCTTGGTTAGCATGATATTAACGTTATTTCTTGACCTTCTTTTTATGAAATATGTTGGATATTTCGTGTCTCCCGTGAGTGCATGATGGAATGTAAAGGTCAAAATTGAATCAACACTCCAAGAGGAGATACTGCGAGTATGGTTTATTGTTTAAAGAAAGAAAGATGTTTCTTTTTTGATTAAGCCGAGAGGGCACCGATATTCTTACTCTCGGCTTTCGTTGGAGTCATTCGTTCTTACAAGGAAAGATTCCGAACCCGAAAATTGAAAAAATTCCGAAACATTGTAAATATGTAGAGTAATTTTTTAATAATTTTTGTTTGCTGCGCAAATTCACTCGAAGAGGGTGAAATTAACCCCTGAAAATTCGGCTATTTGCCGATTTTGTGTTATAACTCGCGAATTATAAGAGATTGAAGAAAAGTTTGAAGACAAAAGTTACTTTTCTTAATTAGAAATATCATTTGGTAAAAAAATTATTTTACAGTTCACGAGTTATAACACAAAATTGGAAAATAACCGGATTTTCAGGGGTCAATTACATCCGCTTGGAGTGAATTTGGGCAACAAACAAAAATTGCGTTTTACTTAGGAGGAAATTCCTGACATATTCACAGTTTCAGAATTTTTTGAATTTCCGGGTTCAGGATGTTCCCTTGTTAGCGACTTATCTCTACAGACGTATATTCCAACTTCTTTCTAAATTAGAATTTTGGATTGTAGTAACAAAAAGACTTGTTTTAATTAATCACCTACCCCACAACCAACAAAATGAATACGCATTCCTGGATCTCAGTGCAGTACTCTTTTGAATGCTAAATAAATTACTTTGAAATGGAATTTATAATATAATTTATAATGTATAATTTTTTATGATTTTTTTTCATATAAAGAAACGTCATATTTAAAAATCAAGATATACATCTTGTTGTGTATCAATGAAACTGTATTCCCTTCAAAATTAAATTTTATATCTTAACACGTTCCTGATTGCCGCTGACGTGAATTCACGTCAGCGGCAACCAGGAATGGAATTTGGCATGACGTGAATTCACGTCAGCGGCAACCAGGAATGGAATTTGAAATTACGTGAATTCGTGTCAGCGGTCGCGAATGTGTTAAGAAATGGTGCCATAGCAGTCCGTTCTCCCAAGGCCCCAAACCCCTTAAAGACGTCTTCCCGAGACATTCAGAGCATTTTAGGGCCGTCGGTTAAAGTCCTGAAGCCGAACAAAAAAAGGCGTAATGACATCCAGTATTACAAAACACTACGTCACAGATCTAATATTACGCATTATAGCCATAAATGTACTCTGCATTCCTCGTTAAGTTGTCTTAAAGAATTCAACATCCAAGGATTGAGTTAAATTAGAAACAAGAATACTCCCCCTTACTTCAACGTGTTGTATAATCTGATTCTGGATATCCCAAATGCGAGCTGTTTGATCGGACGAAACCGAGAGCAGATACTTATCCTTGTCAGACCAATGAAGGGAATAAACGAAGGTTTTGTGCCCGGAGCATCGTACGTGAACTTTCTTCGTCTCGACCTAACAACGACGAAAAGAGTCCTTAACGGGTCACATACGTTTATCCGCGGCGAAAATGAATGATTTTAGCAATTCTTTTTTGGGGTTTTATTAAAAAAAATAAAACAAAATACTTATTACATATGAGTGATTAGTCCATAAAATACACAAAAAAATTTGTTTACAATAATTTTTGTGTTAAATTATTTATGATTTTCGAGGTTCTTTAGACCACTGCAGAAAAAATGGTCAGCATGATATCTCCCTTAAGGGGTCATGCTCAGTCAGGAGGCCGAAAAAAGGGTGGTCTTTGGAAATTTTTTACTCAAAAGCTATAGCACATTTCTCAAAAAACCTTTTTTCCTTTTAAGGATTGCATCTAGTACCGTGCATCGTAATTTTTTTATTTAAAAATATTTATCAATAACTAAGTTATTGTCCATCACTCGAAGGTTCTCTAAAAAAAAGGCTTTTGCGGTGACCACTGCTGCTCAAAAGTCGATCATGTAAAATAAAAAATTCAAAAGAATTTACTTATTATATTATATTATCTAGTATTTGAACGAAGGATTTTTTTATCCGATGCTTAGGTTTCTTTTAATTGGCGAAAATCACGCACGATTTATGATAAAAATTGAAACTTTTACTTTAAACATCAGCCATTTTTTCCCAAATCAATATTTCGAAAAATCCTTCGTCCAAATACTAGATAATATAATATAATAAGTCAATTCTTTTGAATTTTTTATTTTAGATGATCGACTTTCGAGCAGCAGTGGTCACCGCAAAAGTCCTTTTTTTTTAGAAAACCTTCGAGTAATGGACAATAACTTAGTTATTGATAAATATTTTTAAATAAAAAAATTACGATGCACGGTACTAGATGCAATCCTTAAAAGGAAAAAAGATTTTTTGAGAAATGTCTTATAGCTTTTGAGTAAAAAATTTCCAAAGACCACCCTTGTTTCGGCCTCCTGACTGAGCATGACCCCTTAAACATCGATGGATCGGAGAAATAAAATGATATTCTTGTAAAATAATGATGCCATTATGAGCTGACGGGCCAAATGTTTTAATTTATAAAAAATATACAATTTATGGTACTTTACAGTTAAATTAATTCTTTTCATTCAAAATTTTGTTCTGTAATTGTGCAAAAAAATTAATTCAACAAAATATTTAAAAAAAATGTTCCATCAGCCTACAATGGCCACATTATTTTACAAGAATATCATTTTATTTTTCCGATCCAACGATGTTTAAGGGAGATATCATGCTGATCATTTTTTCTGCAGTGGTCTAAGGAACCTCAAAAATCATAAACAATTTTATGTAAAAATTATTGTGAATACATTTTTTTCGTGCACTTTACGGACTAATAAATCACCTGTAATAAGTACATTGTTTCATTCTTTTTAATAAAACCCCTAAAAAAAAATCCTAAAATCATTCACTTTCGCCGCGGCTAAACATATGTAACCCCTTAATGTTTATGATTACATGCAGTTAATTCTTATCGAATTTCATGAACTCACAGCGTTAATATTCGTATATTAACTAGATTAAAAGGCTTTGATTATAACTCACCTCGTAAACGACAATAGGGTAATCATGTTCCTCGGACAGAGTGCAGGCTAAATATTTTCCATCGTTGCTAAAAGCAACGAAAAAACATCCGTTTTCACTGACGTCACTTTCGAAAATACTTTCGTTCGGCACTTTGCAAGACTGCGCTGCTAATCGCGTCCATTTTGGCAAGTTGATGGAATCTGAGGTACGAGTCGAAGCTTTTTGCGATTCGCTACGCACGTCAGATAAATCGTGCAAGGATAATTGCTGATAAAAAACCGGCTCTAATTTCGGCGGTTCGATGGACGTTATAGTGACGAATAAACTACTAGGATACTTTTCTCTGTGACTTGACTTCCACCACGTGTAAACCTAACAGATCGATTGAAACACATGAGACTTTTATATACTGAAAAAACTAAATGTAAACTAATTATTTTATTATTATTTTTAAATGGGACAAAAGCCTTCGGTACAACGATCTACAGTCAATATGGAGAATAAATGTGTTGCAATTACAAAACGAAAAATGAAAAGTTATGTTCTTTTACAACTGAAAAGGGAACCATTGCAGCCATCCAGAGCCGGCCATCTCTATAAAGGTACCAGGGTGCAAGAAATATTTGGAGCCCCAAACCGTTTCTCAACGGTAAAAAAGCAAAACATCTTTTCACAGAACGAAATCACGAAAAAAGGGATAATAATAACAATAATAAAGAAAATGAAATAAAAAAGGAAAATAAATAAACATGAACATATTTAAATATATGACTTTTATTGCCATATCATTAATATTAGATTATTATATTAGAAATTCTGTTCTGATTTATTTTTTTCTTAATTTTAATCAAATAAAAAAATTTCGTTCTCATTTTTTTATTTTCTCTTTTCCTCATTTTTTCTTTTCCCGGTGCAAGGAATTTTAATCAAATAAAAAAATTTCGTTCTCATTTTTTTATTTTCTCTTTTCCTCATTTTTCCTTTTCCCGGTGCAAGGAAAAGGAAAAATGAGGAAAAGAGAAAATAAAAAAATGAGAACGAAATTTTTTTATTTGATTAAAATTAAGAAAAAAATAAATCAGAACAGAATTTCTAATATAATAATCTAATATTAATGATATGGCAATAAAAGTCATATATTTAAATATGTTCATGTTTATTTATTTTCCTTTTTTGCACCTACTGCACCCCCTCTATGGCCGGCCCTGCAACCAGCTTTGCCAAAAGAGCAGAATTACTAAAAGATAGGATGTACACCCAGAAGCCTCAAACACTATTAATTAAATTCACCAAACGTGAAAATCCAGCAGTAGGTATATGGAATAAAATAAAACTTTAAATTAATGGGAACATAATGGGGGCACTTACTTCGCACGTATGAAACTTCTCGGACTTCTTCAGATTTTTTCGAGGCCTGTATAATTGCAGTCGAACCTTCTTGTCAATATGAAACACATTATTCCTTCCTACAGGCTTTAGAAAGGCCCAGGCGATCTTGTACCAGCAACCCTCATGACCTGCACCCAATATCGGTGAAATTATTTCGTAATAATGTCGATCGTTTCCCGTAACAATTGTTGGGTATAAACGCAGGGTGAGTTATGTGACTGGAGCAAGTCGCATAGAATTTGTTTCCATGCAGAGAAATATGGTAAAGGGAAGGATGAATTCTATCTACATTTCTGTAAATGTAATAATAGTTGCACCTTTTATTTAAATATAATGGTACATTTTCTACATCCACCAATTCTTCACATTATTTCGTGATGAAAGTATCGAAGTGAGGAGCATGAGAAATTAGTAACTGGGAAGATATTTCGAATGTTTGTTCTCGATTTTTTCTTGTATGGCTATTTAACAGATAAAATATTTGTTTTCCTATAAACGACTTGGAAAAATATAGTAAAATGATTTGTTCGAAAATAAGCATTAAGTAATTCAATACAGTTACGAAAATATATGATGGATGATGCACAAAATGTCTACCATACCATGATGGAGTGTTTAAGAGTTTAAGGGTCTTCTGGAATAAAGAACATAGTAATGGAAAAATTTGAAATATTTTTATCAATCTCAAAAGTAATCATTTCTCGAACACTTCACTGGAAAAAGTTCCTCCATCATTTCTTATAGGTGCAACCAATAAAGTATATTACAGTTTGATAAGAGAAATTGATTCAAGTAAAAAAACAGATGATTTATATTTTGTGGATGTATAGGGTGTTAAAAAAGTAATCGTCACTACTTTCAGGGGTGAATCTACACCTCTGCATCGATGGAGATTTGTAAAAAAATCTTGCTGCGAAATTGTTTATAACATTGAAAATTAATGTTAATTTTTTTCTTTACATCAACATATTCTGCTCGCTAAAAGGGACCATATGTCGCAAACGCACCGTTTCCCAAAAAATTGATAAAATTTTGGCATGGATGAAGTGAATAGTGAAAATATATGTTCGATGAAACCATTTTTCACGTTTTTGAAAGAACGATGCGTTTGCGGCGTTCCTTTAGACTTTTTCTCCTTCCAGCGAGCAGAATTGACGTTAATTTTCAATGTTACACACAATTCCGCAGCAAATTTACAAATCTCTACCGATCCAGAGGTGTAGATTCACCCCTGAAAGCAGTGACCGCCACTTTTTTAACACCCTGTACATATGTACAATCAGATCTTACTAAAGCATGTAACATCTTCCTCTACCAACATTGCCTGTACTGAAAACCCAGCTCAGTTTCCAAACTCACCCCGCAGATCTAAACACATCGTCCGTATACTCGAACAATTTAAAAAAAATGCATTGTATCTACGCGAGACTTGCCGAATTTATCGTAGTTAAAGCTGGCTTCGGCGAAACTCAAGAGGTCGATAATTTCAAAAAGAATCACGACCTGCTCTTTGTTCGTTTTCAGAAGCGCATCAAAGTCGTGCTCGAAAACAAGCTCTTCCTCCCACACTGGCACTATCGACTTATGTTCCTTAAAATCGAATTTCCCAGTTATCATGGGCTGCAGATGCCCACCGTCTTCGTTCTTCAAGTACTTTCCAGTCTCAGCATCCACGATATGAACTTTCACCATTGGGTGTTTCGTTACGTAGTCGATCTCCAACATGTCCGCTCTGTGGATAGTCATGGAGATATATTTCACGGACTTCTTCTTCTTCTTCTTCTTCCCTCTCTTCTTCGAGCCTTCCTCGACACTAGGACCCGTCGAATGCACAGAAGAGCTAGAAGCATCCTTACGAAGGCTCCTCTTCTTATCCTTTTCGCTTTGCAACCGCTGTTGATCCGCGTGCTTCGATTTCTTTCTTCTCGTAGAGCTTCTCGATTTGCCCTCGTCGCACGCCCCTCTCGAATAATCTTCATCCAGATCATCGTCCTCAGTGGTGGACATCGTACGTCGATTAGAATAACTCTCGCTGTCGCTGGGATGGTTCATCTGAGCCCTTTTAGACGTCCGATCTATCCGGCAACGGTCGTTCCTTATTAACGATTCTTCGGATGAACGATAATTCGACCTTACGGTAATTTCCTCCAAGCTCTGCAAGGTGCTCGAGTCATCTAGATCCTCGTCCTTCTTTTCGGAGCTTCTCTTCTTATTCCTAGATCCCTGACTTAATCTCTCAGCAGATACATCGTCATCGTCGTCCTCCTCGAAACTCTCAATATCTAGCATCGCAACTTCCTTCTTCTTATCAAGGTCCTGAATGATTGTCCCTTTAGATCCGTTCAAGTCTTCTACCGTAACCGTCGCCTCTTCCCTTTTTCCAGTCAACGAACCTCGAGAATTAGGGCCAGCCACAGGGCAGTGCTCCGGGCTTTCCAACTTGTTAACGATCTCCTCCATTTCGATCTTCGTGCCCTCCCGATCGTAATCAGTTTCGATCCTGAGGATCTGCTCGTTTTCCGCAACGAACGCTGCATTATCGAAACCCGACAAAGGTTTCTGCTTCAGCGACGTTCGTGCAGCTGCCGATGGTTGCTTCGAGCCCCGTTTTAACGGAGATACATTCTCCTTGGACGAAATGGTCCAAGAGATGCCTTTTCCTTCGGGCAATCGAATCACAGACGTATCCTTCGACCAACGTTTCCTCGGCGGTTTCCTCGGCTCATCCATTTGATTTTCCAGCGCACCCCATTGCCTCCTGCCAGGCAACCTTCCCCCAGCGAAAGATCGCTTAGAGTTAGAGTTCCCCTTGGATGATCTCTTAGCCGATGCTTCTGACTTTGTTTCATCCTTTGTGCTCGTTAAAGATTCGTGAAATTCCGCGATCAGATCCAACGATTCTACTACTTCTATCTCATCGGGTTGCTCTTTCTTAGGGGCGTGACTCTTCGTAGACTTAGCCTTTAACCTTTCGTTCATCTTGTCCCGAAAAGTGTTCGTTTTTGAAAACACCTTGAAACTCTCGGACTCCTCCGGTGATTCTTCTCCTACCCTTTCAGCGTCATTTTCCTCGAAATTTCTGCTATGCTTCTCTGCTTTATATTCTCGATGGATGTCCACGACGACGTCCATCGATTCCGAGGCGAATTCCTCGACGTCCGTCGAGACTGTGTTACTGAATTTCTTCGCCTTCCTTGCGTCGAATACCGCGAGAGGCTTTCCTATGTCTTCTGTAACTCGTCCTTTGTTCGTAGAAGTATAACGGTCAGAAGAATCGTCGGTATCACTGTGTTTGGGATGCGATTCGCGATTGCTACTCTTAAGCCCCTTCTTCTTCTTATTTTTCGTCACCAACGCTGTTCGTAATTCTACTTCCATTTTTTAGCGTTGTTGGTGTCAGAGGTTTAATTAGACTTCTTTAATGCCCAGGTTTCCTCATTGCAATGCAAATTTCTTTGTACACGGAAATTACTCAAAGTTACCTCTGTAGACACATGTTCATTCATGTAGGATTATAGTGCAATTTGTTGACGATAGAGATAATATTCTATATTTGTTTTTATCAAGAAGGAAACAAGTCTCTGCAGGCGGCTATTATAAACAATTTACGTATTATCATATTTTACAAGAAGCGTGCTTATGATACAAAAATACTGCATCGTGTGGAAAAAGTAACATGGTGAAGCAAATAAAGCGTACATCTAGAATACAAGGTTTCAGATTTTTATTTCGAAAGGAAATAAATATTCTCCTTCTTGTATTTATCCTCTGGAATTGAGTAAATAAATAACGCAATAGCATGAAGCAGTCCTATATCTTCCTTGCTTCTAACCCCTTACGCGGAAACATTTAATTTCAATTTAATCTCCTCGGTTAGTTGCCCGATCGCGCAGTTCTTTTTAGAGGTTATGTGACGCTTCGCCTAGCATTATTGAGATTCCTTTGGGTGGTACGCGAATCGATACGATTGGTCCATTCTTCCGCTCGAAGATGGTGCATCGTTCAAAATTCTTTCAAGTTTCTTCAATCCCCAAAGAACATTTTCACGATATTTCGTCAAGTCTCTCTTGTAAGTTTTGTGTTTCTCACTGCACTACGAATGTTATATCGGAATTAAAAATATCTGTTACAATCGACATTTCTCTAGATGCTGCAGTCGAAATGGAAATGTCCAAGCTCCTAGCCGGTAGAAAGCTGCGCGGATGTCGACGACTGACGGTCGGCAGGTGTTCACATTTATCGAAAAATACGATGCATGCGCGTATGTATATATGTATATGCATACAATATACTGCATACCACACTTTTGCTGTACACTTTAGGCTGTTTTCACACGCACCAGTTTTCGCCGGCGCGTCTGAAAGTCACAATACACCTCCAAATACAGGGTGTTACTCTACTGATAGTCAATACTTTAGGGGGTGATTATATACAGGCGAAAATAAGACGAAAATCAAGAGTGATGAAATTGTGGTAGAGGCTTCGTTTTCGAGGAAATTGACCGAATTTCAGATAAATAAGTACGCGTGCGCCGAAGACGGCCGATGACGCCTGAGGGGCGCGCGGAGGTAATCGGAGCCTTCGGTGCACGCGTATTTAGCTGAAATTCAAAGTCAATTTTCTCGAAAACGTAGCCTTTACTGAAAAGGAAGCCTCTTCGTCACTCTTCATCTTATTTTCGCCTGTATAATCACCTCCTAGAATAGACTATCAGTAGAGTAACACACTGTATAGTGTACAGTATAGTGCCCGGTTAAATTTAAATAAGTTGAGCTGCGCAATCAAATTCGCGCGAGCAGAGTAGCGTTTTGATTCGAAAAATTGAAATCGAAGAGATGTAATGTTATATTATCAAGAGTAAGCGAGATAGATGACCGAGCGATCCCGGCCTAGGCCCGGAATACATACATACATGTGTATACTTACGTCAAACGAGCGCAGCGTGTTGAACGTTCTTCATACATTCAGCATTTGTTTATAAAATGAAACGAGCATTCCAAAACGTTCGACGAATTTTTTACCGAGCATACCTAAACGAATGCTCCTTTAGACTTGAATTTTGTCGAAATGGGGAGGGGGAGCAAACAATTATTCGTTCTTTTAGTCTAAACGCAGCTTAAATTACGTATACCTATATCGTGCAATGCAAAAATGTTATTTTTCATAACTTTCATCCTATCTTTATGAAACTAGTATGAATTGATAGACATGAATCGAAATATTTTTAGGATTATATACGGCAGTAGAGTATATACACTGTTATTTAACTATCAATAATCCTAAAAATAGTGTGATTTATGTCGTGTTTGGACTCATTTTCATCGGAAGAACCTTGCCAATCGATTCGTACAATTTTCATAAAGATAGGATGAACGTTATGGAAAGTTAAGTTTTTACATTATATCTCATTTTGCTTGTCCATCAGTTCCGATTAGCTGAGCTCGAGGTGATGAAGGATGAGGGTGAAGACGATCGCACAAAAACAGATGGCATTTTCAAAATCAACCGGCTACATCTCATTAAAATGTAACCGAGTATCGCTGTACCTGTCACTCAACCGGCCGGCAAGAGCCGATCTGTGAAAATCCTTGCGTGTGAGTTTTCTTCGTAGGCTGTGTAGCCCAAGGGATGACGGTAAAATAAAGGTTTATGTACAATAATATATACGCTGCTGGGAACTTGCTTTATTTGAAAGTAGTCTCAACCTCATAGACTTCACATCCGAGCTTTAATTAATTCAGGGGCGTCCGGAGACTTTTTTCCAAGGAGGGGCGGGGGGGGGCAACTTTGGGATGATGGTAAAGACAAATATATGTACCCCTCTTGCTTTTTTAAACCCATTTTACAGTGCCAATTTACTTAAAAATTTAAAACCGAAATTTAAAAATATTCCCTTTTTTAGTATAAACTTAATAAAGATCAGTTTTGAAAAATAAGCGATTTTTTCTCAAAAGCGGGGGGGGGGAGCAACTGCTCCTTTTGCCCTCCCCCCTGCAGACGCCCATGAATAAATTCGTTCTTCCACACACGCTCATTACAGGTCGTCGCGATCACACAGGTCCAGCATCGACGTTTGATGTCCAAGCTCTCGAATCCCGAACCGGAACCCAGCAACGTGCGCGATGCCGCGAGGTCCACGCGAAAACGTTAGCCGTAAAAAGCAAAGGACGGTATCGAGCGGCATCGTCTCTGATAGCACGTGCAAAGGAGCGAAGAAAGACATTCGCAAAGAGCAAATTTTTCCGTGATTGATTTCGTTAACAGCCGCGATACACACGTTGCCGCCGTGCGTGTCTCAAGAGAGGAAAATCGATCCTTGTTCGATCCTCCAGCGAGGAATTCTATACAAATACATACGTACAATGCAAAAACAGGAAGGGTTGTCGATCGAATTCGAGAGTCGTGTGACGATACGTCGCTCTAATTTATTGTTATCCGTCAAAGCCGGTCCATAGTTTTCTTAAGTATCAGTTAAAGGTCAATTTTATGCAGCCAACGAGCTAGGGACGAGCCGTTTCGGCACGTTTGATACTCGCACGGTATAGAATCGGTGAGCGGGGTAAACGCACGTCGACCGCTCGTGGAAACTGACCGTGCCGTGCCGCGGTGCCGCGCCGTACCGCGCCGTACCGTGCTGTATTCGAGCGCGACGTTGCCGAACTTTACCCTCGAAACTCGGAACACGTAGAGGTAGAGAAGTGAACCTGCGAGGTTGATAACATTTAGTTATTCGGCAACGTTGCGCTCGGATACGGCACGGAAACAGCTCGCGTCTCAACGAGCGGTCGCCGTACGCTCACCGAATCTCCACCGTGCGAGTATCAAACGTACTGACACGGCTCGTCTCCGGCTCGGTGGCTGTATAAATTGACCTTAATTCGTAATTTCGTACTGCGAGAAACAGTGTTAACAGTGTTAATAAACGGTGAAAAATGGATAATTTTGAAATTAATATTGAATTATTAATCACGCACGTTCAAAGCAGGCCTGTATTGTGGGACAAGACACTGGACATTTATAAAGATCGAAATCAAACGAAGAAGGCATGGAAAGAAGTCTGTAAGAAACTCAAGAATAATTTTGAGGATTTGAGCGATACTGAAAAAAATTCATTTAGTAAGTAATTTAGTTTATGCTAAAGACATAAATTAAACATCGCGTTATTATATTAGCCATTGGAAATTTCTGATAATCCAATCTTACGTTTGATTTACATTTGCCACTAAACAGCTCCAACATCTGTCATAAAATAATCAATTAACATATTTCTAATATTATTTGCTTGCACCCCTCCTTCAAATCTGGTTGTGCTTAAAGTATCTTCCATATCATAATTCTTTCAATCGCGAACAAAATTATGTAGAAAAACACAGACTTTAACGATATCAACAGCAAAATATGGATTTACATTAATTGGCAGATGAAATCTATCCCCTATTTATCGCTTAAAATGCCAAAGGCGCATTTCACAGATCGCCTTGCCCTGCACAAGCTGTAGTTAAAAATTCTGTTTTGAAAATTCAGGTTTAATCCCCTATAAGGACAAAGGAGATGTTTACGTAATTCGAAACTCTCGCTTTCCACAAAGAAATACGGTATGGCGCATTTGGACTTTCTGTTCTGGATAGACATTTCTCAATTGGAAGTTTTTGAATATTTACTTCAATGGATCTCCATGACAAAGATTGTTTGAAAATTGAAGAATTGCCATTTTTACCACAACTACCAATATCGGTATAAATAAAAGAATAATTAGAATCCGTTACTGCCATTAACACGATGGAAAAATATTCTCCATTACATGGCTCTGTTATTTGTACGTGTTTTTTCGTTAATCGCCCCTTGGCGATGAGGAAAGTTTGTCTTTCTTCCAAATTTTGTAATAATGGATATCCATTGCGGTTTTGTATTTATAGGTATGCATCCCGTTCGTAAATTACTTCTTAATTAAATTCTATGACGCAGTTCTGTGAACGTGCAACTAGTCGCCAAGTATCCGGGAAAAGTAATGCACTGTACATAATGCATATAGATGATAATGCAAACTTTGTTCTTTACAGGTAACGAAGTAGCAAAAAAGTGGACAAACGTGCGAGATTCGTTTGTGAAATCCAACAAGAGATTAAAAGAATTAAGAACCTGTGGCGTGGCTTCTTTCAAGCCTAAAAAGTATGTTTATACCAACCAACTGCAGTTTTTATCCAAGTTGATAGAAGAACGTTCAACAGAAGAACGTCCAACGGAAGACAGTTTAAGCGAAAGTACATGTACCGACGAAGGGGAAATAAATTCAGACATATATGCCGCACAGTTCAAAGAACTGGAGAAGCAGCTGAAATCGCGAAAGAGAAGGCACGACGAGTTCGAATTAAAATTGATAAAAGCTCTTGAAACTAGCGAAAGTCAACCCAACAGACATGTTTCATTTTTTAATGGAATAATTCCTTCCTTGGAGAAATTGGACGATGATGATATCATTAAATTTCAAATAGGAGTTTTACAGCTATTAGAAACCATTAAACGCAATAAACAACAACAGAATGTATGCTCACAACCGCCCACGCTATGCAGGTGTTCGGCAATTAATACAGTGAAATGTAGTTTTTGACCTTAAAGGTTTGACCGATATAATAATCGTTGATTTTATTCAGTTGCACGATTATGTGTATTATACAGTTGAATATAAATACTTGCACAGGGAGGTCTCTCCTTCGAATTATATCGATAAGCTTGTTATTCGTGATAAGGTATGCATTTAAAAGTTTTATATTCCTATTGGAATTATAGGAAAGGTGTTTATGAAAACCGCGAGGAACAAGATCTAATAAATAGTAGAATAATCTGTGATCGATTAAAAATGCATACAAATATTTAAATACCATTTTCTTAATTACTTATCCCATTCGTTACATGTTTGTCGTTTACTTCCTCCTGATCTGCCGCTGCCTGCCTCGCTAATTCCTAATAAAATACAAGAAATTATGTCGTACATATAAAATACAAGATTTGAACATATTGCAATTATTTGCTTTTTCATAAATCTTATTTTTCTTTTGCATTTTACGATCATTCAATTGTCAAAGATTCAAGTAAATAGCAGCGAAGAGTACGTAAACGACTTGAGAAACAAGGACGATATATCTTGGGACTGGTCTCTCACCCACAATCAGTAAAATGAGAATACTGTACGAAATTTTTAAACTATACTCACTGCATCGATAGCATTTTCATACTCTTGTTCACAATGCAGTATCATTGTGTCATTAGTACCAGTACTGAGATTCTTTGAATCTGAGTTTTCATCAATTCTGCTGTTTCCTCCCGAGTATTCAGTTTCAACGTTCGTGTTTCGAAGAGACTTTATTTTTAATCTCAGTTCTCTGTTTTTAGCTTCTATTACCTTTTCCCTCCGTGTCTCTCTGTCAAGGAGCTGTTGATTTCAATAGCGTATTTTCACGATGGCACTGACAATCTGTTGATGTTATTTAACTTACCGCTGTAAACAAAAGCTTGTCGTTCCTCTGATTAATTGTCAGGGCTTCCGAGAACTCGAGTAGAAATGTTGTTCCTTTTTTATTAGCAACGACAGCTAATTGCCCTTGTTCGTGTGGTCTTATACATGTTAAGATTTCGTCGCAAACCTAATATTTGTATTCGAGAGATACGAATTATATCTAATTAATAACAGACACTTTCTACGGTTACGTACTTTGACACTAAGAACTGGTGAATCTTGTTGAATTAACAAATCCCATACATCCAAAGTTCCATCCATTTTTATTAAGAAAAACACAGAGAACCGTGTTACGCTCCACGCTCCACCCATTAAGAAGTCTCTGTGACCACTGAAACCCAAGAATTTCAATGAAATTTCAATCAGTTGTAACGAATACAAGTACGGAAACTAAAAATATATTTACGGTGTCCAAGCGATGCAAGATTCCTTGCAATCTTCCGACCAGATTCTCGTGGTCCAATCGCCAACGGTTAAAAAATTTTTAACAAACGTTGGATTCCTCTCCAGACTTATCACGGGTCCATATTGCGCTTTGAATCTAGTTGCAATTTTCTCACCTGGAGTTTTACCTTTGCGATTTCCTGATATTACTATGCCTAATTATAAAAATAGATGTTTAAAAAGTCATTTCAACTTAAAAATAGAAGTGCGAGTACATTAATTCGCATTTCTTAGTTACCATTTTCAAGACCGCACATGAATCGTGTACCCATAGACGGTTCAAACTGTAATGCAGTGATTCCTGTAGCTTTGTTAACATTTTGATCCTCTGGCTTGCATAAATCTATTACTAGCGTCTCTGTAGGCGTTTGTAATTTTCTCGTATCCCACCACATTATCTACAATTTCTTTCCATTATTACAAGAAAACATCCATGTCTTTCTATACACGTACCTGCCCATCCTTTGAAGCACTGAAAAATTCTGTGCCAGTTTTAGAGTTTATCCACAAGACTTTATTACATACATCTCTATGACTAAACTCTGCCGAGCTTGTCTCCACTGGATCTGATCCTTTCCTAATATCCCAGCAAGCTACTTGGCCAGTTGTCAGTCCACTGACCAGTATATTACTATCTTTAGAATTATACTCCAATGTTAAAATAGGGCAAAATGATTTCAACGTAATACAAGGAGTATTTGGATTTTCTAAAAATTTCTGATATGAGTTTCTTTAGTCCTCTCGCCTGCATAATTCAAGTAATTCCAATCCAACGTACCCACGTCCCAAATATATGATACGAGATTGTCATTTCCTCCCATCTTGGAATCATTATTACAGTAACTAGCCGCAAAACGATTTCCCTGATCCGGTGACCAGGAAAGATGCGTTATTTGTCTCTTCACTGGGGAAACATCGCGATACACGTTAACTGTACGCGAATATGCTCTTTGTATCAACGAAACTGGTTCCATGTAACTGAAGTATTGCTCATAAATATTGCAAGTATTGTTTTGTAAAATACAATGTTCCATTGGCTGAAAGTAATTACTCTTGTACGTTTATTAATTTATAACTGCAGTAGCGATATCGACGACATAATTACTGGCAATAACTGAAGCATCGTATGAATATACAGCTCATCTTTTTCTATCTTACGCTTGTACCTCACTGTTTGTTCTACATCTTTCATATTTATATCCTTCGGCCATCCGCCTTCGGTATGACACATACCATTGTCTTTGAATGTTGCAGTATTTGTGTTTACCTAAATATATTAATATACCTGAATCCGTTGATATCAGATATTACGTATTTAATATATCTACTCGGAATTCCAGCATGAATTTGTACCTTATGCATGGAGTATGTTTTACCACATTGAGTTCCATGAGTCGCGGGATCTACTGTAATGTAGTTATTCGCGAACCCTGTATGAGGTTTAATATCAACTTCTACTTTCTGATAATCAGAAAAGCTACATTGCCTTCCAAACTGTATTCGTTTCTTTGTATAAGTGTATTGTAAATTCATGTTTATGTATGTATGTATATACTACGTGTATATACGTAGATTTAAGTACTAATTTCCAGTGCAATAAACACTACTTTTCAGACATCGAGCGTGAAGTGCTTTGTTAATTTTTTCCCCAAGAAACTGAATAGAATAATTTGTTTTAGGAAAAGTAGCAGCGATTATTATTGTCACTCAATTAACGTGTTATTTATTCCACCGATGTTAAAGAATATGCAGAAATATTACATCGAAGATGTCCGCAATAACATTAAATTTGTAATTTTCAAACAATAATACCGAGTTGTGTATGCTGCAATAATTGCGTATAGACGCTGTTTCTTAGTTACTATAGCAACACAGGTAAGAATATAATTGTTCACAGCGATACGAGATTTTGTACTGAACAAGACTTTTTAGATTTTTAATCATCTGTTCTTACTAGTACTGGAATTTTTGGATTTAAACCCTGGCAAAGAATACAAATCATTTTATAAAATTTCACGTGTTCTGATTTTGTAGAATCAAAACACATCTTGATGTTGGGAAGTACATCTTCTGATATAGTCTCAATTAAGTCTTTATAATACTGTATTTGTTGCAGTTGCTGCGTCATTTCAAAGAATAGTAATAGTTGACTTTTGTTTGCGTAACATATGCATTGTACTCTTGATATTCCTGAAAACAAAATGGGAAACGCATAACGCACTAGCGAAAAGAAACAAAGTACCTACATTTGTGTGTACCTACATACCTTCAAAGTTTCTAGCATAGAAAAGATTCCAAATCCCGTTCGACATCCATCCCGCTGTGTCAAAGTCACCATGTACCTTTGCCTTTTGCACTTTTGCTTTCCAAATATGTAAACTATCAGATCCTTTTGCATCGCACAGTTTCCACGTAGAGTTTAATTCAGTATATAGTTTTTTAATACCAATCAAATCAGCCATGCCTTCCGAGAATAGATTTTGAAATAAGGATATTAGTTTAGGTAATGAAGTTACAACTTGAGTATCCTCTCTCAAACTTTCTTCTACAGTTCTCTCCTGCAATATACGCGTGTATCAGTTTTGTTTGTTACATTGTAATTACTCCACGAGCACCACTTACCATCTTATTAAATTCTGTCAGAAATTTATTAAGCATCTTTTGGTGCTTCCCGTTATCAATCGGTACGCCTGAAAATGCATTGTTTAAATAAGTATGGTAAGCTTTCAATGATTTGATTATTTCTCCAGGGATGTTGAATCCGTTAAGACCATCTACAACATCTATAGTTATAAAATTCTGCTCGTATGTAAACTGCGCGATTACATCTTCATGAAGCGGACACTTTGCGCGGTCCGTAATAGAAGATGTGCAGTTATTAGACTCGGATGCAACTTTTTGTATTAAATTCTTTAATTCGCTGGTTGACGCCGCAGAGGATCTTTTATCAAATGTAATACATCTCGCCTGTATAGAAAGAAATCACAAGATATAATTAAATTATTAATCATCGAGTACTGACTTAATACGATTATATAACAGGATTCTGATAAAGTTAAGATAAATATTTGAATTTGATAATTCTCAAAACTGTAGAGCGTAGATTATCGTTTAAGTTTTAATTCATTTTGCTTTGTACGTGCTTTTATAACTTAATCTTAGTTTGCACAAGTTTTATTTAGATAAAACTGATCTTTCTTTTCAGTTAGCAGAAATTCTGATAAAATAAAAACGATTATACACAAGGGGTAAAAGACGATACACGTGCATATTGTAAACTGGTATTACCTTTGTTAAAGAGGTACCAGATTTAGAATTATCTTCCAACTTATAATCGATGTTTTTACATTTCCTAATTTCTTTTGTATTTTTAGCATTCTGCTTATTTATCGCAAGAAAGTTTTTATTTCTCGTTATCTTTCCTGAGCGTACTGTTTTTTGCTGATTATTATTAATCTTTATTTTCTCAGTATTTGTATCTCTGTCATTTTCTACCATCTCGGTTTGCAACACTTTATCCAGACTATTTTCTTTACCATCCATATCGTCACTTTTTTTGACAGAAGGCGATTTTTTATTACTTGCGTTCACATTCTTCGCTTTCTTCTCTTGATCACCTAAGTCGAGTAAGAGATCAATCAATTTCATAAATAAAAAAACATATCTGTTCGGTAAATATTTACCAGCTGGACGAGGATTATATATTTCCGATACGCTAGGTTGTTTCAAAAGTCTCTTTTCTTTCACCACATTAATGGATAATTTCTCACGTAATTGCTGAGTTTGTAGCAGTGCCTTGCCAATTCCCGCAGCAATTTCTTTGACTCGAGTTTCAGACTTCAAGACAAAACGAAACAAGTTGACGCAGTTTCGTCGTAAGAAATGTAGAAAATAATTAATCGTCTTACTTTGGAGCAAGTACAAGCATTTCTAGCGACTTCCTGTTTAACCATCATCTCCATACGCCATGGCTTTAAAGAAAACATCGCCTCGTCGCAGTGTAACTTTAACTCGCTCTTTACTTCTTCGGTGATCACCAACATTCGATATAGAAATTTATTCAGCGCTGAAAGATCGAATGTTTCTTCCATTCTTGCGAGGGAACTTTCTTTCTGGCAGAAAGAAGAAACGAAAATAAAAGTCAGTGAAAGATCAGATTAATAACGATACATAATACACGGATCGACGCAAGAAAAAGTGTCACTCAAAGTGTTAACTGCGCTTCTCGTCATACGTATCGCATAGTATATTTACACTACAATCGACTTGTACAAATTCTGATTTTCTTTTTTACATACACTTATTATGCAACAATGTTTGTTTCTTTGTTAGCTGGACAATTCCTTGGAACTTAAATAAATGTAAGCCTGCAGAGTAATATATATATGTATGTATGTATATGTATATATGTATTAAAAATGATATATAATAGAGACTTAAAGATATAATTTATTTCTTCTTCTTTGACAACCGATAGGGCTGATAAACTTTCCTCGAGCGAACTTTTAACTCAGTCAAACTTAGAACACTGGAATTGTTGCTACCTTAAACGTGTACAAAACGATCGTAATATAGATCGTTAAATGCGGTAAATGGAAATGTATGTATGGATCACAAAATTTTAGGAAAACGGCTCTTTAAAATTTCTACTTTATCAATAAGAAAGATAAGAATTGCTACCATATATGTGCATGTGTGTGTGTGTATGTGTGTCGTACGCGCGCAAGTGTGAATATATATAATAATAAAAAAAAAACAAAGTTTTCTTATAAAAATAAAATGCGATTCACAATTTTACGCGAATCTTAACTTGATAATTTTCCACAAGTTACATCTTCATACGCCAACATCACGAGATAAAGGTGCCACAGTAACCTCTCGCTATGGGCTGGCGAGGCACAGCGTGGACGATTCCGAGTCGCCGATGGCGCGAGTCAGAGAACCCAAAAGCGAGAGGGGACGAAAGAGAGAAAGTATGATACGCATCCTCTGTCCCGCTTCGTCTTTCATGCCCCTACGCTGTCTCTCCGAGCTCGACCCGCGTGCGGGTCTACTCCGATATGTACGCAGCGCTCATTCGACGATAGCGGCTCGCGTCGCATCATACTTTCTCTGTCGACTCTTTCGTCCCCTCTCGGGTCCTCTCGCTCTGGGCCGAATGATTCCAAGTGGCGGGGATAGCGACGAGCGCTTAACGCGGGGCTAAAGCGAGCAGCCCATAACCAGAAGTCACTGTTCACGTAAACATTGCAGTTTCCAGAGGGCAAAAAGTTATAGTAAAAAAAAGGCACGAATAATACGAGTGGCGCAACTGCCCTGCTCCTGAATCGTGTTTCGATACAAAAGTAATTTCTACGTCAGACGTTCTTTTAAAATACACATTTAAATCTAGCATGTGTAAAATAAACTGTTTTCTTCGTTTTTACCCATGTGCAATTTGTTCACGCCACATGGTTACAAGGAGCATATATTGTAGCTAAATTATGCCAATCGTATTATATATTCGTAGTGTGCATATATATGTGAGGTAAGTCACTTAAAACTGGAAATGGTAATATCGCCGTTGCGTTTCGTGATATGTTAATACTTGGAATGGAAAAATACTCATTTCCAAGGAGCATATCTGTCTCACACGCAACCATTAACATGTTTTACTCGAAATATCTACTTCGCGTAGTTGAATGTGCCTTGCTATATACACACCATTTCTACACGCAAGCTTCTTTTCTGTATCACCAAAGGTAACAAAAATATTTGTAATTTCATTGTTTGGTGACCCACCCTACATACATACAGAGAAAACACCCTGTGTAAAACTGCAAATGAATGCTTAACAGTTAGTTGTACACTTTGAAAAAATCATTTGTAAACGTAAGTCTGAAAATAACAAAATGAAGATGAATGATTAGGAAGTCTTCTATAAATTAATATCATTCAAGCAGAATTACGGAGTTTATCAACTGCAAATAGAAAGTGAAAAATTATTGGATTTACTCCTTAATGATAATGTATGCTTTATAATTCATCTTTTCTTGGCACATCGTCGTCCTCGTCTTCTTCCTGAGCCTGTAAAAATGTATACCATAAGTTTGCGGTTAACCGAACAATTTGATACTGATTAAAACATGAATCTACCTCTTCTGCAGCCTGGCCATAAGTACCATCAGAATCAAGGAATTTGGAAAGCCCTTCGAGAGTTCTCTCACCGACGTATTGCACGGCCTGAAAGTTCATTTTATATAAGTTTTAAGAGTCGTACGGTAATTACAACCCGAATGAAATTTAACTCCGATGCACTCACTTCGTTAGTTTCTTTCTTGTAAAGTGTAATCGTAGGGTAATTAATTATTTTTACATCTTCTTGTTCATTTGCAGTAGCATCCATCTTTGCTATGACTATATCCTCGCTGTCCTTGTATTTTTCTCCAAGCTGAAAGCACATTTACGATATTTCACAGCCGTTAAATATGTTGGCGGCCTCAAGGGCGATAAATATTTTAACGCAACATACCGCGTCGTATATAGGAGCCAGTCGCTCGCAATGACCACACCATGGAGCATAAAATTCAACTAAAACATTCTTCGTTTTATCATACGCAACTTCATGGAAGTTAGTACCGACAAGGACTTTCACGGGGTTTTTGTTCCAATCTTCGGGCAGATCTTGCGTGAAGAAATGTCTTTTCAATTTGCCTTCGACAAATGCAGTTACAAATTCCAATACATTTTCACTGGACACTTCAGACTTTTCTGGCTTATACTTGGCCATTTCTTGCTCGAATTTTGTAAGACGCATGGTGGGTACCTCGGTCTTCTTCATACCGAAGAATTCCAAGATGCGCTCGTGATCAGGTTCATCGGCATTGATCGTAACAAACAAGACCTATACACACACGTTTCAATGTGTTTAATTCTAATTAGTAGCTAACATCTAATGCTTTTCGTTACGTATATACAAAATTCACATTTATACGTACCTCTCCACGGAATTTCTTCGCTGGCTCCTTGATCTTTTCTACATATTCATCGAAATGACCAGCTTCTTTACTAAGGAAGACAAGGAGGTGACTCTTAACATCGCCACTGAAGATCTTTTGTGCTGTATTTTGATTGAAATCGACCACTAAAGGCAGTGCGTGTACAGATATAAAGTTTTGTAACTTCTTAACGTCGAATTCGTCGGCAAATTCGCTTTTGCCTTCATCGAACTAGAACGAAAAATTAACAATGTGTATAATACACGTAGAATGTTAGTTATTACACGAGATATATAACAAACTGTCGATTATATACCTTCTTGAATAAGACAACTTTGCCATCTTGTACCCCATATTCATTGAAAACTTCGTCGCTGCTAGATATACCAAATACATGGTCATCGATGATATTACCGACTTCCAAAAATACTTTCGCTGCATCTGATTCTGTGTCCTGATAAGATAATAAAAGGAACATATAATGCCTGGCTTCTATCAACATTCTATAATACGATCAATAAATGAACGTGAACAGCGTAATTCGAACCTTGAAGAATCCAACGATCGCCACATTCTGCGCTTCGATGAACGCTTTAGCTTCTTCGACTGTTGGCAAATCTTTAGCCGCTGGTCCAGTCTTCTTGGTCACCCAGTTTATAATGTCCTCCGTTTGACGGCCGCCGCTATAATCGATAGCGGTGCCTTTACGGTAGAATTTAAGAGTCGGGTATCCCCGAACGTCGTGCTTCTCAGCCAACTCTATCTCTACAGTTGCATCGACCTTGGCTAGTTTCACGGAAGAACCAATTTCTTCTAATTTCTGTGCAGCTTTGGCATATTTGGGAGCTAATGCTTTACAATGTCCGCACCATGGGGCATCTAAATGTCGAAGAAGTTAATAAGCTATTAATTGTGTTAAATTCGGGGCAGTAGAGAATTTAACAATTTCGCAGCAAGCGACGAGAGATTTTTATTTTTGTTCTTCTTGGTATACTATTTATTCGAGAGAAATTACAGTTAACGTGTGATTCTTCTTTAAAAAATTCGTAAAATTAGAAGCGTGGCAAATTGATCATTGAGATGAAAGAAGAAGCAAGGTCATATGTTGCAAGAAATATATAATTTATTTATACCCTTTAGAGTCTAAGACTGTTTATTAAGTTAAAATACCATTCGGAACATTTCATCGTAAAGTTATCGAGTGCAAAGTCGAAATATCATCAACAAGTGGGATTAATCTCCGAAACCGGCTCCTAAATGGTGACGTGTAAAGATCCAGCATCTGGATCAGCCTCGGTCATATTTTGGATGTTGCGCGCAGCAACGGCCAGCGAGATTACGAACAATCGTACGTAACTCAAAGAATCTATTAACGAAGGAATAAAGTGATACTCACAAAATTCCACCAGCACATAATCATTCTGGGTTATAGCTTCCTCGATATTATCTTTCGTGAGCACTAAAACCGAATCCTCGGTCTCGATTTTTGCCAGAGTAGCGGCAAAGGAAAAGATCACTAAAAACGTTAGCGTAGAAAACTTCATTTCTGAAACAACGGCAATAATATTCCCTGATTATTACTCCACAACACGCGGCGGAAAGCTCGGTGGTCGAGAAAGAAATCGGCGAACCTGCCGTTACAGTACCGAGATCGAAGACACCCAACACCGTTCGTGACCGTTCGTTGAGAGACGAACAAAGTGATCCAAGCAGCACAATGATGTAGAAAACTATACAGTTGGTAGATCGTGGTTAATGCGTGGCATCGTGTACATCGTGGTAGATGCTGATTGGCTCACGCAATATTCAAGAATCTGGTAGTAGGATGTCAATGTAAGATTACTGTGTAACAAGGGTCAGGAATGTTTGGATATCTTTTTTTCGGCGATACCTATATCGTTCTGTCATTCCACAACGAATACCGAAATACCTATTCATTTTCTTGCTGTTGTTGTTTCGTGTTGGACTGGAAACTGAAGATAAGCTTTGCTACAGGCTAGAGTTGCATAGGAATATGACCATCAGGGCCGCCGCGAGGCGGATTCAGCCCCTTCCCCGGAATTAACCCGGTCCGCGCTTTAAAAGGCCACGCGGTCCACGAGAAACTCTTCGCAAATTTTGCCGGGGCTCTGAGCATAGGTATTTATTTATTATAAAATTTCTTTAAAAGGCCCCGCGGTCCACGTGAAGCTCATCGTAAATTTTTCCGGGGCCCTATGCATAGATATTTATGTATTAAATGCGTTTTCTTGGAGGGGCTTGCATAATTTTGGAACCCGCCCCGCAAAAGATCACCTCGGCCCTGATGACTATATAGGTACATACACATACCTACCTACATACACGTGTAGGATAAGAAATTTGCAGAACTAACGGTACTATTGTATCGTTTCAAATACCGTTTCCATTCGAAGTAATAGGTGGTAACGTATTTGTAGCTAAATGTGGATTGAATATTATAATAAATTACGAAATGATTCGTTGATTAATGGGGGGTATAAGTGTGCACATACAAAAATATGCAATCAGTCGCTGATAAACATGTTTTTGATGATACCCAATGCTTATTTTGGTTTTGTTTTGCAGAGTTTTTAAGCTCATATTTACTTAATTTAGTTGATAACATACCTATGTGAAACTTAATATGTATACTGATTTTGTGAGTTACTGTGGAATCCAATCACTTATATTTTTAGTATTATTTATGGTCACAATAAATTTATATATAAATGATATTTTATCCCAATTTCTTATCCCGGATTTTATCAAAACTATTCGTATTTTCGAATACTGTGTGAAAAATGTTTCTCGAGTATTTAGTAGATGAAAATGTTCAAGTTATATTCCAAATAAGCTTTTGTATTTTGGTCTTTATGGAATAGATTACCATTTGCATTTACAAATGGAAATTTCGATTGGAAAGTGCAGTGATTAAAATCGAAAAAATATAATACAATAATATATTTTCGATAAAATATTAATATAAGTAGACGAAAATTTTAAACAAATAAATATTTGGCAACATTTTTTATATACACTACATAGAAACAGTTTTTTTCTATCTTTTTACTAAATTAAAAAATCAGATTTTATTATATATTTCAAATATTTCATAACTTTTGTGTTTATTACACAAAAAGTGTACTGATGTTGTTTAGGGCGAATTCCACTTACGCTTAAATCGCTCGCAACGCCCGTGGTTTTCGATTCAAAAGTTAGGAAAATCTCCTGAAATATATAGAAGAGAAATCTGTAAAAGTACAATTTATCGGAAAATACAGATTTTTAAATATAAATTAGGACTCGAAAATACGAACACATAATTTATGATATTCATTTTATTACAAAAACGGAAAATTCCTACGATCGTGGGCACGAGCGATTTGGGCGTAAGTGGAATTTGCTCTTAAAGTGCGCTATTTATCACTATATTTATCATGAATTTTGGTGAAGTGGGAAAACTCCTGAATGTTGGCAGTGTTTATAACCAAGTAATTGAATGCGATTTGAAATATGGTGTAAAAACGAAAACATATTTTCAATATATACAATACATATAATAGCGTATTATATAAGGGCAACTGAAATATAAACCCCCCAAATAAGTGAAATGGATAAGTCGTAATTCAGACGCGCGTAGACAGTGAACTGCCAGCCAATTTCAGTGATTACGGTGTGTTTAAATACATATGCGTGAAATATAATTCTCTTTACTGGTATGAGTTTTCCGCGCCAATCTGTACGATATTTAGGTAAATACATATTTTCTAATAATCATCGAATCTTGGCGTCACACTATCAATAATTACAATAAATTGCCACGTGTTCCTTTTAATTACACGCCAAGTTACTTAATTCTATTTTCCACTTCGGTAAAGTCACCATTGCGATATGTTAATTATGTTATGTATATTATTTTCCTTTGGCATAGAAATGGACGATAATAAGTGCTCCACTTGATGTAACCGTAAATAGGCGAGAAAATTAGAAAATTTTATATAATAGCTAGCAAATTTTCATTAACAAAAATGACATTGCATACTGTAACCTCAGAGATATTCACTGAGAACAAGAATACTCACATCAAGTTTAAAAATGGCAGTAAGTCTGTTTTTTATATTTTATGCGATATTGGATTTGATGCATACAGATTCTATCAGATATTAATACTAATATTTAGATATTAGTATTTACTACTAATATTTAGATATTAGTATTTACTACTAATATTTAGATATTAGTATTAATAAGGGTATAGAGAAAACTGTGGCAAACATGTTGTCCAGGTTTAAGGAGGATGTCGGTTTGGACCTGAGTCTTTTTAGGTGATGTTTCGTAGATTTGAAGGTGACCTTTATTAAATTTGGCACCCACTGAAAAGCCGTCTCTGTAAACTTTACCCTTCGGCGAATGCATAAAAAGGAATTGGGTAGGATAAAGCTCATTCCATAAAAGGCAAAATCAAAAACTCTCGCACTGTTCGGTGATTCTAAAACGGTCGGTTTAATGCGCTTCTTGCCTCTGACGTATAATAATGGTTAAACTTAGACTAATGCATATAAGTTTGTCATCTGAAAAAGGGAAGGTCGCTTTCAAATCTTTAGCGTTCCTCGATTTAGAAAACTGTTTCGTCCAACTTATGTATGCCTCGTTGAAACTAGGGCTGGAACTATTTGTCGAATTTTTTGGTATTCGAATACTTTGGTTGCTCAATTATTTGGCGAATATAATTTGAATATCCAACTATTCGAATACTATTCGAATACTCAAATATTCGAAGTTTATTTGTAGCATTCGAATACTTGTAAAATATTCGAAGTTTATTTGTAGCGTTCGAATACTTGTAAAATATTCGAAGTTTATTTGTAGCGTTCGAATACTTGTAAAATATTCGAATAGTCCCAGCCCTAGTTGAAACCACGTAAATTTCTGTTTGGCCCACTTTTCTCTGGAGATAATATTGATGGAGATCGCTATATGGTAACTGTATAGCTGTATAATTATTCTTTGCTTCTAGATGCAATATCCAAGTTTGTTTTCAAGTACCCATCCTACATGATTAAACCAAAGTACGTCACTGACATCCGAATAACTGTAGACAGTGACGATGATTTGGATATAGACAGACAAGAAGAAGGAAAATTAGTTTTAGGTACGGACAAATGCGTAATTGATTATATAAATTAATATCTGAAAAAATTCCTGAAATTATATACAAACACATTTTTCTAGAGCATCGTGTGACTACGAACCTGCAACATGTTGGGTTGCAAGTGTGGCGAGGTGCCTTATTGCTAGCCGATTACATTCTGTCTAATCCTGATTTATTTAAAGATAAAACGGTCCTAGAGTTAGGTGCCGGAGTTGGCTTAACCAGTATAGTGGCAAGCTTTCTGGCCGATAAAGTAATTTGCACAGGTAACAAAGACAGAAATTCAATGCTACTAAACTTATCCAGCATTTGTACCAAATATCGACGTACATTTTATTTTTCAGACGTCGATATAGAAGGGATATTGAAACTAATACGTAAAAACTTTGTTAGGAACAGTGCTTACAGTAAATCTAAAGTTTTTATCAAAGAATTAGATTTCCTAAATTTACAGTGGCCTACATTCCTGCAGAAAAGAATAGACGAAGCAACTATTATTTTAGCTGCAGACGGTAAGCTATGAATTTTATATCAGAAGCCGAGGAACGAGTTACCAATGATTCGGTGTGTGTTTACAGTAATTTACGATGAAAGCATCACGGAAGGATTCGTTCTGACATTAGCGAAACTGTTAAACTCAGAGAATCCGAAAACTGTTTACGTTGCTTTAGAGAAGAGGTACGTTTTTACTACGGCCAATATGGATACAGTTGCCCCGATGTACGAAGAGTTTTTGAAATGCATCGAAAGGCAGAATCTGAACTGGCATATAGAATATATTAAAATAGATTTCCCGCGGTATTTCAAATATGATAGAGTAAGACACATGATTCTGATGAAGATTGAAAATAAATTGATCGAATAAAACGAATCGATACGTAAGAATTAATTGCAAAGAAAAGGATGAAAAACGATACATACATGCTAAAACTTCATGTTACGATACATATTTTTAATTAAAAGCAAAAGATATATAAACATACAGCGATCGTTGCATAATTTTAAATACGTAGTATTAAACAAAGTATTAAGAAAATGATCGATACAAACTCGAAATTAATTCCTGGCAGGGGGAGCAATTTTATACTAAAAGCCTTGCTAAGGTCGGGGCCAGATATATTGGCCGGTGAATTCGTTATCGCGAACAGCGATCGAGGAGAAATCAGCCACCACCATCTGACGATCGTGGATTTGTCAGTTGGATTAAAAAAATTATATTTGCGTGGCCCCCGAAGGATATTGTGGGGTAACGGGAACGCTGCTCGGCTCCGCCTGAACGTAGCCGTTTGGCTGTTATTTATTCTTAACGTAATAGTTGTTACGAAGCTATGCGTAGACCAATATGAGATGAAGCTATCGAGAAAGAATCGATGTTCTGACCAATAAAACTCGTGAATTTTTTCGGAGCTAACGCACACCTATTCTGATGCGTGTATTTCTACGCTGACAGCTCGGTTTGGCCTACACGCCAGAAGCTTGGCACTATCCCCGCCACTTTTGGCTCACTCTTGTTCTGCGAAGGTGAGAGCGAGGTGGAACGAGAGCGAGTCAGAAAAATTTGAGAAAGGAGCACCGAGGCAGGTAAACTGTGTGGTGGGAGAATACCCCTCGCGAAACTCACCGGCCAATATATCTGGCCCCGACCTTAGTTTTCTTGTAAATATGAAGGGAACTATATATATGTATGTATACTTTAAATCATAATTCTGTAACAAGATATGTATAGGTATGTAATAATTGAAATTGTTTTGTATCTGCTTCGCGCAACCGGTTTGTAAATTCGTAATAAGTGTCTGCAAATCAACTGCTTTTGCGTGTGCGCATATGTATATATTACAATCAGTCGAAACGGAGAGTCAGTATTATTAGATTAGAATGTTTTTTGTTAACACAAGTGGCCTCATCTACGACGTGATCCTTTATAAAATAGAATTCCTCTGTAATTCATTTATCGTTACTCATAAAGATGAGAAAAAAATGATATGTTGATATGTATGTAGTTTCAAATAAAAATATTGAAAGTTTTGTCATGTCCATACGTTTATTGTGTTTTTTTTATTTACAACCTAGCGTAAGTAATAATATTAATGGACAGTGATCAAAGTCGTTCGAAGAGAACACAGATTCCTTAGAAACAAATATTTGCTAAGGATTCAAGCGAGATTACAAAATTCTACCTAATTAAACTATAATGAAACGTCACGTACCGCGTACGGGAATGTAAACGTTTCTTCGAACGACCGTCGGCAGTAGAGCTGTGTATATTACACGCAGAATAAGTTCATAGTGATATATTAAATTTTATCCACAAGTTCATCTGAGAGAACGACAATCGGCAAAGTGTTTTGCTAAATAAGGGAACATACAGGCTATCAACACATTACAAATGAGTACGAATACCCAACAACATAAAGATTACATGTTCGGCGATAGTCACACTCTCATGCTCAGATTCCGTGGCTTTGTAAAGGCACTTTATAGCTATTTATCCCTCAATTCGGAGTAAAACTTATAATTTACAGCCTCAGTTTATTAAATTGAGTTTACAAGAAATATCTGAAGTAATCCTACCAAGGTCCCATCTTTCGTCAAGAGATTATGTGATAGTTCTTCAATTTCGTATCAACCTCAGATATTAATAAATTCATCTGTTAATCTATTCCATAATTTAAATTAACATTACACAGGAGGTACAGCTGTTTTACCATGTAAAAGAATAATCTATCGCCTCTAATTACGACTGTACATTGGGTGGAAAACATTTAGCGAACCCCTTCCAACCATCCTCAAGTAGGATTGATACACCGTCACCCTTCTCGATGTGCTCCTGGGCTTTCACCTGCAGACACTCGAGTGCATTATCATCATGCACCCTCCATTGATTTTACAATTCGTTAGATTTCCTCCACATAATATACAACATTCATCCAGAGCCCTTGCGTTACATCACAAACAGTAACTCCGCATGAATTTAACATATGTATCTTCTATCATTTCCATGTTTTTTTTTCATCTGTTCCAGCTGCAGTTGCACAATTGCAATATTCCATTTCGCAAAGCATGAAAATGATAAGTATACGAGGCAATACGATCTTCGCGTGTTACTAACAACAAGCAAATAAAAACTTTCGAAAATCGGAACACAAGTGTCTCTGACTAGACCAAGAAAGAACGGGTATATTATTACTTTCGTGACAGCAGATTTTCGTAAATTCCTTTTCGATATCTCGAAATTCTAGAGTCAGAAGAGTTACTGAAAACGTGTTTATCCGAGAATCTGTTATTTGTTCCATTTTTACATTAAAACATTAGAATTCATAGACAACCGATCTAAGTAGCGGCTATAGAGCAATGTGATTATCAATTGTCAGCTGTGATCACTCACGGTTCGCAATTTAATTCTTTGCAACAAATACTGTACAAAAACGTACAATTAGTATAGCAACGCGTGTGTAGTATAGTAACGGCCACTAATAACTGTTTCCGTTCTGAGGTGGCTTCTGGTTGGCGTTACCATTGTTCGGTATCGCGTCCAGAACCAACTTTCTTCTATGGTATTCGGTAGTCGCACTTTCACTGGCCATAGACTTCCGGCGTAAAGGCGTCGTGTTTTCCGAGACTTGAACTATCGAATTTGTACTTTTACGCCGCGTAGGTACGTCACTGGTTTGTCTCTGCCCTGTTTCATTTTGATTAGACACTCCATTGGATATCGAAACCGTAGAGGTTTTACTATTGATGGTATTCGTTACACAAGCGGCAGAAGCAGCTTTGCTCGTGCTGCTTTGCACAGACGTAAATGTCCCAGCATTCTTGCCCATAGAATTCTGAATTGTACTATTATGATTCACAGTCTTGTTCGACGACGTAGTTATCATACTAGCGTGTTTACTAACGTTATTGTGTATGGACACCGTCGTTTTCACGTTCTGCGAGTTCGGCGAGCCAAGGGGCAACGAGGTTTTCCGTCTCGCGTTGGAATTTGTTCCGTCATTGTTAAAATTTACTTTAGTACTCGCGCTACTTTGCTTAGTTGTGTCCGAAGACGCGTGGCAGCCTGAACTGCTCCACTTCTCCACTTGAGCTTCGTGAGACTTTTGTAAAACTTTTCGAAGGTCCTCGCCACCTTCCTTCATAATCTCTTGTAACTTTTGAATCGTCTGATACAAGATCACAGGACTAATTAGACCGAAATCGAACAAGCTACACATATGCAGAACAAAATTGCGATATAAATTTTTCATGAGCAACTCCCTCCCTTTAGTTTCTAGAAACATTTGGCAGGCCAGTGGTATTTGGCAGTCTCCTACATATCCATACTTCATCACGTGTAGATTCCACATTTTCATCAGTTCCTTCTCCCCCTCGTTCACATCTGTAAAGTCGTCGATCATCATCATCGTTTTCGTCTGCAACCATTTCGGGTCGTTCTCTCCTTCGGAGTCAATATCCATTTCTTTTGGATATATAGGCAAGCACGTAACAGTGTGATGATACAACCTACGAAAATTCTCATGAGACCAACTACTTTGCCGCGCAGTAGAAATAAATATTTATACATACGAATGCCGTACCTATTGTGCCCTGTAATGTATGGTCTTTGGTTTTCATATTCATTCTCATCGAGTTCCAAAAACTCGGAGAGGCTTGGTTTAGTTCTCTTTGGACGACACACTAAAATATTTGTCACACTTGTGCGCCTCGTCGGCCCTGTTCTTGAAAAAGCTATGCTAGACGGCTGCGAGATCAATTCGTGGGGACTACCTGCGTACGAACCATCGTAGCATTCGTTTATCGCTACGTCTATACGAGCGCCTTGTGGAATTGGCTAATAAGTAAACAGAATTTATTCGACAACGTTTTAAATATCCCGCTGGTATGGTGCAAAGAATCGTTACTTACCACGTATGTAAATGTGAATCGCGAATGACATAATTTTAAATGTTTTAAAAGAGAATAAAGCTTTCCGCAGTCTAAGGAGCACCAAGGGCAATGCAAATCTTCGCAAGCTTCTGTTTGTTGACGACTATTATTATTATATAAGAATTGATAAACTATTTGCTGCGTCCCCGTTGAAGTTTCTGTCTTTTCATTGGGTGATGTCGTTCTTGAAGAATTAAGAGGACTAGGTGTTGGCAGTGTTGTGTTATTATTATTATTGTTATGATTATGATTACTATTATTATTATTATTGTTATTATTATTATTGTTATTATTATTATTATTAGTACTACTATTATTGTTATTTGTGGAAGAACGTTCTAGACCAGCTAAAATAATTAAAAGAGATGTAAATTTTATGTTTCTTACTACGTTTATCTTATAGAGGAATATGGAAAACTTACTATTCCCTGATCGATTTTCTTTATTATCACCATTTGGTACTGGATGAATTGGGGTTGGTCTATCCACCAAGCCGTTGCTTGGTTCGATTGTCCAATTAAGTCTAAATTTTAATGTCGGACCCTTACTGAACACTTCGAACGGGCCACATTCCTTGATGTCAGGTACAGACTCCCAAGAGCTGTGCTTCTTTGGGCTAGATCGAACATTGGTTTGTACTTCCTGTAAACCTAATTCATAATCGCCATCTGTCAACAAGCATCGATTGTGTTTATCATAGACTATGAGTTCGGAACCATACAATTTCACTTCTTCGCCTCCACTTTTAATCGAACCTGTGGAGGATTTACGACGCTTTTGAGCTGGTTCTGAAAAAGAGACGGGAATCAGTGGCATTACGAACGTACACGTTCTTCGATTTAATTTATAATACACGCGAGATTTTACCAACCTTCTAAATCACAGTTATGTATAAGGCAGCCAGTAGTGGACGTACAATAAACTCTAAGTAGAAGCATATAAGTCTTTGCTACGTGACCATTATTTAAACTGAAGGATTCGTTAGGTATGGATATAGTTGGCGCTTTTGGCGGAGGCTGATTTTCGCAAGGATTGATTGGTACTTCGCTCGTACCGACAGATACCTAGAATGAAAGACAACGTAACTATTTGCGCTCGGATCGAGAGTAACTGATAACCGATTCGACTTGCCTGCATAATCGGCGAGCTCACATCTTTCCGTTTCTTATGACAAATTTTCAACAACAAGGTTTCTACTTTAACAGGATCCTGAGGCGTTTCGACTGCAATATCATTTCCATCAGATGTTGCATAAAATTATGAGTTATCTTGAATACGGTATGTTTTAAAGTTATCTTTTTCGTAAACATACCTTTCTTATCGTAAAAACCTAGAAAAGTAAGAGTCATGTATCCACGGACACCTGGATTCTGATCTTGATTGTTCTTTGACATTAACTTATCCAATATTGTGTCGATTTTAAATGCCCGTCGAGATTTATGACTTCTAGACATACGTTGCCGCATATAAGTTAAGTTTCTATACAGAAATATTGGCTAAAAAGAATTACATTGAATTTCAGTAATGTTACATTGCGTATCCACATCTTCTTTTAATTAAACTGTAAGTGGAATTCATAAAATGATCCGTATACCTACCAGCTTCGGGTATCAGAAACAAATATAAATCGTTCTCAACTATATTTTTTTACAATTCCTATTATAATGTATTACAACAAATATTCACAACTACACTATTTCAGTTGTACGTCCTATTACTGCCCGAAAAACATTCACCCAATTGTTGGCACAAAAAAAGTGTACCAAACACGCATCTATTCGTACAGTCTATTTACAAATACTCATCATTTTCCCTTTATCTAGTCTGCATTTTGCATTTTCTAGTACTACTGGATGTTAGAATATTCAGTTAACACTTTGAGGACAAATAAAACTATAAACAATCGGCAGTTAGAATAACATAAAAAAATACAGATTGCTTTTTTTTACTCACTGAAATTTGGTTTCTTGTGCGTAGAAATCGATAAATCTGGGTTGGCTCTGAAAAATAGTACAAATGCATTATGAAGTGGAAAATGAGAAAACAGAAATTGAAAAAAAGAAACAGAATTTAAATATTAAGTTTATAAATACAGCCAAATTATATAAGGAAAGAATGTAGTTTCATTAGTTTCCCATAGGTGGCTCGAAGGTTGACATCTATCTCGAAAGTAAAACGATACGACCAGAGGGTTAAAAAGGAGGATCTGAGGTGCAAAACCCGATCCTTCAAAGGCTCAAATGGGAGGTGATGAATAGGTTATTCTTGTTTTGATACAAGACGCCTGCATCCGATATACCTTGTTACGTAGAATGCAGGTTAAACCTTTCTGATCCCAATTTTTTTTTAAATTTAATAAAAAATAACGTACTTGTACAAATATTAACTACTTACAATTACAATATATTATTATAAAATGAAGGGAAAAATAAAGTTATAGCAAAAGCAACGTATAGGTTTTATTATTTACAGAGTGTAAAACTTTCTTGACTAAATTTTTCGAAATATTTACTAAACTCTTCGTGAACGAATTCGAATGGAAATAAATACAAGGTGTATTCTTTTGCAGCAATATAAATGTATTTATATTGTAATATAAATGTAATATAAATGTATTTATATTGTAAGAATATTACAATACGATATTGTTATAAAAAAATTAGTTACAAATAAAGGTTGCCAGTTTGCAATGATGTTTTTAATCTTGTCGAAACGGTTAGTTAATTGTAAATGTTTCGGAGTAGAAGCGCATTTAAACATGGCAAAAGAATGACAGGTGTCCCATGCGGATTAAAGCAAAGGAGGGAACGAAGAGAACCGACGCGCGCTTCGGCGCTCGGTTCGTTCCCGACGAGTGGGGTTATGTATGATCATTTTCAACATTTCCAGCAGGCAATCGTGGAAAGATTACTTTTGACACCCATTGACTACTTGGGCAGCGGGATTTGTGATATTAATGATTTCTGGGCCACAGCAGCGTGTGAAAACAGGAAAATAGTGTCTGTAAGTTCTTACTTTCGAAGGCTTGCAGGAATAGCTCGTGATCCGCTTGTATTTGATCCATTCGGGGACCCTTCTGTCCGTCCAGTTCTTTCTCCCGCTTTTTCGGCGGCATTTTCACGCGATTCGTTGCCGAATAATCCACGGAAACTCACTTTCGTCACGTGAAAATACAATGACAACACCCGCCCCGCGCGAAATCTGCGGCGCTCAGCCTCCAACTGAAGCGCACCCTTCTGTCGCCACTGCCAACTAAAACCGACCAATTATCCGTTATCGCGGTAAATGTAAATAATGTATTTGCCATAACGCGCGCATACGAATACACTATTTAATTGTCAGATTGCTTATCGCAACAAGTTTCCAGGACAAATACAATGCCAAAAGAAAAATATCTACATACACGCAGTATGGACATTTAAGGGGTTTCGCAAAGCTAGGGGTATACGAAACGCGATGTGATTCTACATTAAAATATAAATAAGCGGTCGTAAGCCGTTCAGACTAAAAACAGACAAACAAACAAAGTCTCTCAAAGAGGAGGGTTATTCTATATTTTCTACTTTCCTGTGCCGAAAAATAAAAAATTGAGGAATTTTCAGGTCTTGTCAAGAGCGTCCGTAGACTTTTTTCCAAGAGGGGGGAAGTTTGGAGTGGCGGTGAAGAAAAATATAGTAATGAAAGACGACTAGCCCGATTGCTTTTTTTAGCCCATTTTGTAGCGCCAATTTAATTAAAAATTTAAATCCAAAATTTAGAAATATTCACTTTTTTAGTATAAACTTTATAAAGATCAGTTTTTAAAAATAAGCGATTTTTTCTCAAAAGCCAGAGCACCCCCATCCGGACGCCCATGGGTCTTGTTGGCTATTATAGGCGATTCATCTCAAATATAATCAAGATTGTTACACAAGATATTTCCTGCGTTGTCACGTAATCCGGTTGAGTTTATTTGCACAATCATGTCTGATACACAATCATTGACAGTAGACCGTATAGGCGCGGGGGGGGGGGGGGGGAGGGATTCCTTGTCCGAAGCGTCTGTAAAAGGTGTCTGTTGGCGCTTACAAATCACCGATTGCAAATTCTACAATGGACAGGGATGATAATAGTAATTAGGAATTGGTGGCTGCTTCTGAAGGGAATTTAAACTTTTGTACTGATGGCACTGACGGTGACGGTGGTGACGATGATGAATATTATACCGCTGACGAAGACGAGACGCCTCTTCTTCCTGCGAGAACAATCTCAGGAGGAGGGGAATCACTTCCCTTGATAAATACTTGTGTTGCTAAGGTGGAGGTCAGATATATTGGCCGGTCTGAAGTTGTTACGCGAACAGCGATCGAGGGGAAATCGGCCCCCTCCAGTGAGCCTGTTCCTTTTCTTAACGTTCTCGCTCTCTCTCGCTCTACGCCATGAAGTCTCACTGGAGAGGGCCGATTTCCCCTCGATCGCTGTTCGCGTAACAACTTCAGACCGGCCAATATATCTGACCCCGGGGAAGTGGGGATGGTGGAGCATCGCAGCATTCGCACTATTCGCAGGGAGTACACGGACAGATGTCTGCACCGTTGGTGAGCACAACTGCACTGCTGAGTGAGCACCGTTTCCAACGGTGCAGACATTTTTCCGTGTAATATGCACTAGGGATAGTCGATATTCTTAAAAATATCGATACAACGTATCGGGGTAAAAATATCGATATATTCCGATAGATAAGATAAAAACAATAACAAACTTAAGGCTTAAATATAATTAAAGTTTAATTAAAACAAGATTGATTTATTATAAATTTTATATTTTTTATCTTACAATATGGGCCGTTCAGTTTGGAAGTGGTGTAAGTCTACATCATTTACTTTAATGTGAATTTTTTCCGAAATGCAAAATAGAAATGTGTCTAATATTAATCCTACAAACATACTGTAACAGTAAATAGATAAATATTGAAATTAAACAACAGTATTTGGTTTTTCCTGCTCTAACTTTTAAACAAAAGTGCATTAAAGCATTATTTTTGCTCATTGAGAGCTCGAAACTGTCGCCAACATCATGCGAGAGAGAAAGAGATACATTCTCGATGGTGCGAGCGAGAGAGGTAGAACGAAGAACTCTCAATGCGCATGCGCCGGTGTACCTTACTCACATCAGCTCGCACGTGTTTCTCTCTCGCGTGATGTAGTCGCCAACTGACTCGACAGGAGACGTCCCGGAGACGAATAGAGTAATTTCCATTACATATCGCGTCCGTGACGGCGATTTGGGCGTAAGTGGAAATCACCCAAGGCAATGAGACCTTCAGTAGTATATGCTCTAAGGATATGACGCGCGAGTATGGTCGTTTCCGCTTGTATCGAAATTCGATAGGTTCAGTATCGATACATGCAAATATCGGACCGCCAAATATTGATACAAAATATCGATATTTAACACCAGAAATATCGATACAGGGGTGTATCGATATGTATCGCCCATCCCTACCCTGTTGTCAATCACAGAGTTGAGCAAAAGACGCGTGTAACAGAATTATACGTTTCTGATAACTTGTTAATGTTCTTTGTAGAAGTATTCTAATAAGAATAGTGAATTTGAAAATAATATTTTTATACGCGTTAATGGATTACTGTGTATTGCATGTGTATAATATGAAATAAAATAGTTCAACATCCTAGGGAACTGATACCATAACCTTAATGTAACTATATCTGTGATACGATGCATCGTAACATACTTCGCACACTGAACATCCAATTTGTACAAAAACGGTTTTTCAAAACAGATCAAGTAAGAGTTAGATTCGCACCTAGTCCAACTGGTACGTAAAGTAGCTACTTTCTTAACACAGTGCTCTGTAATTATATGGATTGTCGTAGATGCTTTTTTGTTTCTTTCGATATTATAATGTAGAGTTTAGTTTTTTTTTTTAAAAGAATAGTGTTAATTGTATGTATTGATAATTCCTTAGGTTTTTTACATTTGGGAGGTCTACGTACTGCGTTATATAATTATTTATTTGCTCGTGGCAATAATGGTACATTTATCTTACGCATTGAAGACACAGATCAATCTAGATGTGTATCCGAAGCAATAGAAAACATTCAAAATGATCTATTATGGTCTGGAATTATACCCGATGAGGATCCGATAAGGGGTGGGCCTACCGGGCCGTACGTACAGTCCAAACGTCTTGAATTATACAAGTATGATAAAATTTCAATGTTTAAATACCAATACACTTTTACAATGGTGCAATCGCATAATTAAAATATAATATGAAGCTTATACATAGATATTTATACAGGGTGTTTATAAAAATGTGGGACATTATTTCAAGATTGGTTCTACTTATTAAAATAATAAGAAAAGTTTGTATATGCGTATGTCCGATAATGCTTAGTTTTGCGGTAACAAGCAGTTTTATATTCTGTAAAACACTGGCTCAGACTGCTTAGTAAAGAGCAATTGGCTGATGGGTATGTTCATCAGTTGGCTTGCAGGCTATCCACTTAACTTAAAACGCGCGTGAAAAAACAGATGCCTTGCTTGGTCTTTTTCAGACAATTGCCTCAACATTTATCCTCTGACTCAGCGGAAAATGACGTATAAAACCCGGAGCAAGGCGTTGGTACATTCAGAATTGAATTTGCTTCTTTAGGACAGGGATTGACTACTTGATCAATTTATCTGCGAGAGCGCACGCGTTCCGAGTTTGGCTACGGTTATACTGGATGCGTAGTCGTACGACTAGCTCCTCATCTGTATACGGATAAATGAATCAACGCTACTAAAACCAATGGAAGCGCACGAGTTTGCTCGTACACACAGGTCGTTCAAATCAGTTTGATTTTTCGTCCGATCTGTTGCGATTGAGGTCACGGCCAAATCTTTCGAACGAATTTTCTGTTTCAAATTCTGTCAAATGGATAATGAAAAACATAATAGTTTGTGGCATATGAAAAGTAAGAAGTACCGTGACAGCGATATATGATGCCGAAAGTAGGGAAAAATTAGCGAAGATTTCGTTCTAAAATGTTTTTGGAATTTATTGGGTTGATTGAATGGATCTTGACAGAAAGTATTCTCCATTCTCCTCTGTTGAAGAAAATATTTCATTTTCCCGTTCCAATCCCTGATTTTGTTGCCAAGATTCTTAATAAAGCATAGTAACAATCAGCCAAATCCATGTCTATTTCGTACGATATGTGTCGCAGAAATGTAAACTGATCGTACGACTATGCATCCAGTATAACTGTAGCCTTAAGTGGATAATCTTGTATAGTATATTTTCACTCATATCCTCTGCTTCTCGCCTTTAAAAACCAATGGCGAAGCAGCTAGGCTTCGTTAAATGCCACTTTAATAGGCGCTTCGGGTCCGTGTTTTACGAAATATGAAAATGCTTATAACGGCAAAACTAAGCATTATTGGATAGATGCGTATACCAAGTTTTCTTATTACTTTGGTAAGTAGAAACGATCCTAAAAAAATATTCCATTTTTATAAACACCCTGTGTATATGTCTTTGTTTTCAAGAAAAATGACTGAATATTTGTCGAGTAGTTGATTCTATCTCGAGTTAGTATATTCTGCTGTAGATTATTTCTGCTATATAAACATTGCTGAAAGGAAAACTTTTTTTATTAAACGATTTATCAGAATTAAGTACTTTGATCGATATGATATATCTTTGCCTCTACTATTTTATCAATATATTTATATAGAGTAATTGCAAGTATACGAGCATATGATGTTGAGGCATTTCTTTGAAACAATCTTACCTATAAAAAAATCAAAACTGTTGTATCAGTGGCTTTTTCTACGTTATGCATTTTTTATTAAATAAATTTTTCACTGATACTCATAATTTCAGAACTATCAGAGTGGCAATTATTGTACAATAATACTGTACTTATATTTTTCTATTGTTAAAGAATAATAGTTTTCATAAAAATAGTTTTCAATTGATCTAATCTCCATCCGAATAAATATAACACAGTATAACGATAAACGCTATTAAATAAAATGCATTACTTAAACTCGCTTATAGCGATCTCATTCTTATCCTTTTGCTTCGAAATAACTTTGAAGAATATTTTCAGTTTCCACGATTAAATGAACTGAACGTAAATTTGATTTGTACCTTGAATTATTAAAATCTTTGGTATAATACAAAGATCTTAATGTAGCGTTAATTAAATTACAGAGAACAAGTACTTAAACTTTTAAGTAATAAATCTGCATATTACTGTTTCTGCACAGAAAGCAGACTGCAGTTATTGCGAAGAGAAGCTTTGAAGTGCAGACAAGTGCCTAGGTATGATAACAGATGTCGACATTTGAGTAGCGATGAAGTAAAAGAGAAGCTCAATAAAGGACAGCCCTATTGTATCAGATTTAAGGTACACGAAAATAGTATTAAACAATATTATCCTGATTAAACGTATCTTTTTAAATCCTTGTAGCTGTCTTCCGTACCAGAACCCTTTGACGATATAATATACGGCAAAATAGTTCACGATGTTGGGCAAACTGAAGGGGATCCGATTATTATTAAAACAGATGGCTATCCAACATACCATTTCGCAAATGTTGTGGACGATCACTTTATGGAAATATCCCATGTCTTGCGAGGAATCGAGTGGCAAATATCTACAGCTAAGCACGTGATGATGTATAAGTAAGTATGGACATTTAAATTTCTTATTACTGTTACTATAAATAATATTGTACAATACTAACGTTGAACGTACAGCAAAAGCAATAAAGGCTTGCAAGGTTTTGCAAAGGCTTAGAAACTTACAAATTCGTTATTTAACACTATCTGAATTATTACATTTTGTAATACAACATAATTATAAACGGCTTTATTTATATTATACTTTCAGTAAATAAGTATTAGTAATATTTATATGTAATAAACTTGAATAGTTGTTATTTGAATATTTTATTACACACATAGAGTATTCTGCACACAGTATTAACCACTTCCATTGTAGTAATATACATTGATAAATGTATTGTCTATAAACACATAGTAAAGTATGCTTGAGATAAAAATATGTTACATGTTGATCTTTAGAACGATCTTGAACAACAGAATTCCACTCGATTCGATCAGTTACGAAAGCATCAGAGACAAAAAGACACGAGTATTGTTCTTTTTTCTCCGTTCTTTCTCTCTGTCCAATTGTATTTATGATTGCACGAGGAATGTTGCTTGTTCAGGATTATCCGTAGATCAACATGTTATACATAGATGAATTTGTCTCTTGTCAGCTATAGGAATATGGTAATATACGGTTCCATATAAAAGAAATGACTTTGAAATATCCTTGACACCTTAATGTACAATGTAATACACTTCTCCACCATGGGACACCTGCCACGAGATTGAACGGTTTTTATACGTACAAGTTTCTTTATGTGTCCCTCCAAGTTTCATAAATTTGTAATTAAAAAAATTAACTCGATAGTTTATTATAATAATAATTACAGTTAATGATGACTGTACTAGTAGTAGTAATCTTTATTTCGGCATTGTTGCCAAGAAAAGGACTCGGTTTTACATAATCTAATAACTAAACATTCGTGCTTCTTCAGACTATCTCTGTCAGACAACCTTCCACTCGTTTCTTTGTCTTTGATCTTGTCTACCCCCACTTACTGTACTATCTTTTTCTAATTTATTTTACATTTACATTTTTATTTACAACCCCTCCCATACATTTGTACTTTTGCTACTATGCTTCTTACTGCACTATCCCTTAGAACTGTTTCTTATATTATATTTTCTGCGTTTTGTACTTTCCTCCTCTTCTTTTCCAGTTCCCTACAGACCTACACCATTCCACCACTTCCTCTTTGACCTCCTCCGCGAATATCTCCTGTTCCTTCAGTGCTGTTTTATCAAGTTTTTCCAACATTAGGTGTCTTAATGTTCCTTTGTCTTCCTTGCGTAGCATACACTTTCTTGCTTCTTCACTCTCCCATTATCTATTATTTTCTTCCAGATTTCCACACCAGATTTGCATCCCCTTCTCTTCTATCCGTAGATATTCTGGCAACTGCGTGTGCGGTTCGATCTCCTTGTACCTCTTATTATATTTCACCCTTTGTATTTTTCCATGTAGTGTTTGTCCATCTTTTTCCTTCAATTTTCCCCTAGATGACAGTACTAATAAATATGTATTAGAGTGGCAAAAATATACTAGGAAAGAATAAAATCTTAACGTACTAAAAGAAAGTAGTTTGTCTTGGATAAATATTTAAACACAGATAAATGTCGTTAGAAACCTTATAGTTATAAAACATCTGCAATCTTGTAATAAATACTATTAGCGTATAGAATATAGAAATTTTGTAGCACGCGCTTCCCAGAGAATTATAAAGATTTTATGCGCGATTCGTAATAAAATTTTACATGACAGTTTATAGACTTTTATAGATAATGAGTATACGATTCAATTTTTAAATAGAATAAAAATATTTGTTACTTTATAAAGATGTATTAATAAAGTACTTGGAGTGTTTTATCATATTTGTAGTGCTTCCCAAGTTTTAATACAAACATACATGCCATCATCTTCCTGATGCAGTAAAATATTGTTATTGAAAATAAAAGCTATTGAGATCGTATTCTCCAAAAATTTCATTAATTATGTCTAGAGTTACGTAAACAAAGAAAGTGTGTAATAATTAACATTTAGCTAAAATTTTAAAGTTTAAATTGAAATTATGATAAAGTGTTTTGTATTGTATTTGTGATGGTTGCAAATTTATTTAGTATCATTTGTGGACAGTTTCATTTTCCTTTCGCATTATTAAATTCGCTAAAATCATTTAAATATCATATAGAACATGCAACTCTGTTACTTCTAATGCTATCATCTATTTAAAAGAATAAATAGTAACAAAAATTGAAACAGAAATTTTTGTTTAATCTGGAATGTCACGATGTATAAATAAATGTATAAAGAAACATAATTGTGTTATTACAGAGCATTTAATTGGACGCCACCTCTATATGGACATTTACCTCTAATACTGAATTCCGACGGAACAAAATTGTCAAAGAGGCAAAATGATATACACATCGAATCTATTAGAAAATCAGGAATTTTTCCGTTAGCAGTTTTAAATTACGTTATACACGCTGGCGGCGGTTTTGACAATAAAGGGGGTGTTCATTATATTAACAGTTACGAAGAATTAATTAAACAAGTAATTATCCTTCTGTGTCGAGGCTCTACTATAATAAGTATATTCATATTTTGTATATTGTTTCAGTTCGATGTTCACAAAATAAAATTGAATTCTAACAAGCTTTTACCGGAGAAATTGTTAGAGTTCAACAAGTTGGAAATTTCGAAATTACTAGCAAATCAAAGAAATAACCAATTTTTAGTTGAAAGAATTAAGAAGCTGGTCATGGAAGCGTTTCCACATAGGTATGTATCTTTCCTTTTTTTCTTAAATATTAATTTTGTCAATTTAGGCTCTTCATATTATTATATCTGCATGATCGATTTAGGAAAACCGATGGAAGTTTACAATTAGACGAGCATCATATAATCTCAGTACTGAAATGGGGACAACATAGAGTATCTAAATTAAATGACCTGGTGTCTCCGAATTTAGCATTTTTGTGGATTATACCAGCCATACCGTTAGATGTTACGAATTCAGGATGCTTAGGTATAACTTGCACTTGTTAAACCGTTTCCTGCAATTGAAACCGTTTATATTACAGAGGTGCTTGAAAAGTTAAGCATAAAGTTGATTGATATTGACGTTCAAAATTTTAACAAAACTTGGATTAATAGCTACCTCAAAGAACTAGCGACAGAACATGAGATTCCATTTGCAAAACTGATGAGGGTTCTGCGCGGTATCCTTAGTGGTTTGAAGGTAACTATAAAATTTTAAACTTGCACTTCGAAGGTAGAAATTGTGTTACACAATATCTACTGTCATATTTTTAGGAAGGTCCGCCTGTGGGTGAGATGATAGAGATCTTGGGAAAAGATACTACATTAATACGAATAAATCGCAGCATTTCTTAAAGTTATTCCTGCGTATTTGTCAGTTTATAATTGATATCAAATTCGAGAGTGAAGTATATTAATATATTTATTAAAAAAAATTATTTCGATTTTCACCTTTGTACCAGTTTCGTTTAATACTGCGACGAATGAATACCATACACACAATTTTAAATATTCAAGTAATTTATAATTAATTTAAAATAACCCACGAAAGTCTAGTCAGTTTTTACTATTTACGAAGAATTAGTCTTTATTATTTACAAAAAATTTGTCTATTAGGAATCTACTTTTCTATTCAAAATCTCGAAAAATAAAATGCTATTAATTCTCCTTTTTAAAATCTTCAATCTACATATACTTTTTACTTCGAATTTTGTGAATAAATCTTGTGCTTACGTGTGTGAGCAATAAAATATACACATTTATACAGATTATATGTATACATAACACGTTTATAAAATATTAAAATTGAAGAAACACACTTTTATAAGTTAGACTACATACTTGCCTCTATTTGAATATGGAAACGACATTTCATATTTTATTTACGAGTTCTATATTTAAGTAGGCCCGATGCATGGATTAAATCGTGGAAATAATTGGACAAACAGCAAATTCTTTAAAGTATGTGCTGATGCAAGTATTCATATACATATATCCAGTACATCATACATTTGTCTATATATTCTTTTATGTTCTGGTGTGCTTGATGCAATATGAAATGTTTGGATATACGATATCAGCATCTAAGATTCTTTGATTTCAGATTGAAAACAATAGAAATTTCTATGTAAATAGAATACAACTATCATGCACAGTAACACAAAATTACTCTCTTTGCATAAATTTTGTATTAGGAGGTAGCATTCTCTCTGGTTTCTTTGGGTTAAATGGAATATGGATAAATGGACTTTTGTAGTAGTAACTGTTTAGGCTGAATTAATTATAACGAATTATAATATCTTTAAAATACACGACGATTTCGAATAAAATCGAAACATTTGCAGTAGTTTTCATATGATAAATACATTTGTATTCTGGTAATTTACACTGACAATAATGAGCGTAGAAAATAAATTAACAAGATACTACAAGTTAGTAAATTAAATAAATATTTGGGACACAGTTTCTACTACATTCAATAATTCAACTTTAAATAGTATTGCTGTGGTATAGAATATTTATTTCAACACGAGTAAAAGGCATTACTACACAAGTTCTTGTGTTACAGTAAAAGTTTCCTATCTGAGTACGTTTTAGTAAGAAACTTTTGTGACGATTCTTTAATTTGTTAATTTCAATTTAATTATATTCAAGAAGACGTTTTTATAATGTAACTAAAGAAATTATATTACCTACTCTTACGTAGAATTAAACTACAGATTCTATTACATTTCATAGTAGCGTAAAAAGAGATCTGAATTTGATTGAAATATTTGATGTGCTCTACTTGACAATAAGTACTAAAGTAACAGTGCATTTATACTTTTCGAATAAAGCATATCTTCTCAAGGAATATTAAAATTTGACCCAAATTAAAGCTCAATTATTTATTTGCGGAGGTGTAAAAATGAAACAATTTGAAGAAGAATGTATGTGCAATATAGTTCGCAAAGAAGTACTTCTTATTCAAGTACAATTGTGAGATTTAAACATTTTACATTTACAATTCATCATTGTATCGAATGCCGAGTGTAAGGGAAAAAAGTTTGCACTCGAGTGTGGTATAAATTGTACAATAAACTCGTACTCGGCCGTGGTTAGACTACGAATCGCGCTGTGGAACAAACTCTATTTTCCATAAGCGAAAACCAACAGAAATATATTCTGGTACAATATTTCTGTCTACATGTTGTATCATTATCCGATTGTAAATATTTTACAAGGAGAAATGAATAATACTTGTGGATAAAATAAAATTTCTAATATACGCAACCCTATTTCTTTTCAAGCAAATTGTGTTTTACATACAAAGTCACCGACGCTTTATTACGCGAGACACCCCCCCCCCCCTCCCCCTTTACGTATACTCTTACATTTATTACTCAAACGAAAGAAAAGAGCTCACGAATATTCCGATTCCTAAGGACAGTGACCGACGTGTCCGAGCTGTTGATTAAAAACTTTAAAAAAATTTAAATGCGAAACGTGGGAGAAGATTGGATAGCAGTATAGAATAACGATTAAAGTTGCGCGCCGTAAGCACGCGGGGCGCGCACGGCGCATGTGCGCAGTAGAGCTGTTCGAGTACTCGAAAAAAGCGAGTCGAGCCTGACTCGGCTCGAAGAACCGAGTACTCGTAAAAACCGAGCGGTTCCAAAGAATCGAGTACTCGAATTTTTTCGAACGACTCGAAGAGAACCGACTAGCCGATTTTTCTTTTTTTTTTCTCTTCGAGTACTCGGCTCGGCTCGGTCCGAATTTCAAGCTACTCGAATATTCGAGTACTCGAACAGCTCTAGTGCACAGATTGCCAATTGTTCTCGAGTCTCGTCGCGAGCAGGCCAGGTTAGGACCGACATAGGCAAAGAATTATTTGAAATAAAAATTTGTGTACGTAATTTTTATTTCAAATAATTTTATACCCATCTCTGGGTTAGGAGCAATTAATTGCAGTGAATGGAGAGGGAAACACCTGCAGGAATAGAGTGGTAATGTGTACGTGAATAGTGATCCTCTAGGGACTGATCGGTATAACCGCAGCCATTTGGGGCAAAACCGGAAATAACATAACCTAAACATTCATTAAATCGTCTGCTTTCCAAGCTGATTGTTTACCTATCTCTTTCTATGCGTATTTCTGTCTCTTTCTTTCTTATAGTTTTTGTCTGTGTCTACTTCCGCTTTTGCCACAAGTGGCGGCAACCAATCAGCGACGATACAGCTTGTTCCGATCACTCCTTGGAGGATTACTATACGTGACTGACGCCAGCGCCATACACGGTCAACCAACGTCGCCGCGAAATAAATTGTCGACGCTGGTAGCCGTGATTAGCTTTGCGTTGCGGCCACTTGGCTTGGTTTGGCGCTGACGTCTGTTCACGCACCAAACTACCACTCCTGTAGGTGTTTCCCCTTTCATCAGCGTAGCTTCAGCCCTCCGATCCCTGCTTTCAGGACCCCCTTGGATTCGATCGTGACCACGTTTCTCCGTAGCAAGTGTATAGAAAATATCTTTTTCGCGATATTATATCAAGTTTCGTGTGCTTCGAGTATCAAAATCGTGAAGAAAGATCGACGAGGCACGCGAATTTGCAGTTTTTGGCGCGAATCTCGCATCTGGTTGGGAAATATAAGTAAAGTTTTTGCCTCCACGCGGATCGCCGGTTGATGACGTCATACTTCTTGATTTTTCGTTAATATATCGAAAAATTCCGCGAATTTCTCCTGAATACTGCTGGTTTCGTGTTCCTTTGCGTTTTTTTCGCGAATATTGAATCTTTAACGTACGATGACGGACCGCGGGCGCGAAAATTCGAATCTTGCAGTTTTCCAATGTCCTCGACCAATCACGTTCGAGCATCATTTATGAGCTCGGCCATTTTGACATTCTTGTAGAAGCCGTTCGAACTATCGTGACGGAAGCGACACCGTGTTTCGCGCGTTTCTCCGTTTAAATTTTCGATTCCGAGTTAATTAAATGCTGTTAGCATTGCTTAAATGTTATAAAATTGTGAAATCACCGTGAATAGAATATAGAGTGTAGCACTTTCTGACACGACGGTCTTGCATTTATTTCGGGAAAATGTGAGTCGACGGTTCTCTTGCCTTGGTTCGTTTGCGAGAATAGGTAACGTCGTCCAGTGACTTAGACGAAAATTATTTAAATTTTTGGATATAGGGTAAGTGCGGGTATTATTGCGGACTTTTAGCATAGGTTAACTCTAAAGTTAGCTCTAAAGCGCTCGATAAAACGCTCAAATGAATGAAAGTCCCTGCTTCTTTTTTTACAAGAAAGTTTGGACCTTAATAATTCCATAAAAAAATATGAGGGCGGGCTAATAAGCGCAGTTAATTAAAAACAGAGAGATTGAAACATCAATGTCATTGCAGGAGTTACCGCGGACATGCACTTATTACTGCGTGCCAGTTACTAACGAAATACCAGTTACTGCGCGTGTATTACTGCGGACGGATGTTCGACGAAATATTACCTATCTATATAGACGAAATATTACCTATCTATATAGACGAAATATTACCTATCTATATAGACGAAATATTACCTATCTATATAGACGAAATATTACCTATCTATATAGACGAAATATTACCTATCTATATAGACGAAATATTACCTATCTATATAGACGAAATATTACCTATCTATAGTACAAATATCACTTGTAAATAGAAAAATTATTTAACTCTTTATTTTCTAACATCAGCAGAAATGACTAATAAATTAAATCTTAATAATTATAAACGTGTTTATTAGGTACTATATAAAAATAAGTAATAATTGCAATGTTGTCAGGTACAAAAGTGTAAAAAATATCATTTCATGAATTATGACCAACTATAGTCTGATTTTCGAGAGTTGAGACTTGAGCGGCTTAAGGAATAGCGGCAAAGTTTGTCTCCTAATTTAATTTGTAAAACCATCATGAAATAAAAAAATGTTGTTATACTATTGTATAATATTATACTATCGGAAACTGAAAAAAAAGTTTATGTATTATAATAGACGTATTTATTAATGAAAATACGAAAACATACAGATGTCCCAGTAAGCGGACAACTTAAAACTACATGTCCCAATACCTGAATTATGGTCACGGTCATTTTAGAAGGAACCCTTGTATTAGTAGCTGCTTTACATCGGCAAGGTGGAAAGTCTTGTTATTGTCTTTTACGTGGCCTTTTACTACCGCCCACGCAAGCTCAATTGGATTCAAGTCGCAATGGTAAGGCGGTAGTCGGAGAATAGTTCTTCCCGTTGTCTTTGCGAATTCATCGATCACATATTTATCTTAATTGGGCTTAATTCCGCGAACCTCGTCCAATAACTGCCACTTCAATGCGTTATCTGACATTCGTATTCCCTTGCTGGTAAGCCACTCTTATCTGTGGTTTGTTCCAGCTCGTTACAGGACAGCACTCCTGTTTCGCAGAGTGATACGGCGCGTTTCCATCACAATAACAGCATTTGGTTTTAAATATGGTGCAGTGCGCTTAAACCACTCGAAAAAGTGTGCCGCATTCATCTCGTTGTGGTAATCAGTGCTCTTGGTCTTCGATTCAAAACACAGCGAGCCATTTTTTACTTATTTGGAGTACGATCCGGAAATTGCGCTTTTTTTGTCATTATAAACATTTAAGATAATCTTCCTTTGTCCAGAATGAACTATCTGTAAGAGAAACGTTTCCCATTAAATTAAAGTATACATTTTTCGGGCCTTTCAGGTTAATATTTATCCTTATAATATTTCAGTTGCTTACCTTTCCTATATTTTTTTTTTGCGTGGGGAAATAGGCGTTCATTTCCATGTTTTTTCATTTTATTTCCTCAATACATTTCATCACCGTTTAAGAAAGACGTTTGCAATAAAAAAGAGACAATCAAATCCGACAAAAAGTCGAAACACGCGGTATATACGAAAGTGGCGCCACGCCAATGCTTTCGGCGCAGAACGGATGCGCAGCCGAAAGACCATTGGTGTTGGCATAGCCAATGAGCGTCAACATGCGCAGAACCGATCTAAACTCGTCGGTCGACAGGTTCCTTCTAAAATGATCCCGAGAATATATCGTCCCAGTAAGCGGGCAACCTAAAAATGCATGTCTAAATTACTTACATTCACGAAATTCTTGTTCTAGTAAATAAACTTAGACTTGTTTTAAAAAATATTAATTTTCTTTCAAATTTAACTATCTTAAACTAAATTTATATCTATTTACTATTATAATAATGTATTATTATAATATATATAAATAAGAAATGCTGTCAATATTTTCTTAGTAAATGTCAGAAGTGTCTTGACAGAAGCTTAAGAAATTTCTCGAAATCTGCTATGCACACGAAGTGTGTTACAATTAAAATAATTATTTCTATCGGCTGTACTTCCGAATGGCCCCAGTGGCTGATCGACACGAGGTTTGGGGGAAAGGGTGGGAAGGGGGTGTGGACCCTAAATCTAAAATTGTTTCTTCGGGTATTTCTTAGTTTCCGATTTATTAATAAAAAAACTTTCAGTACAATACACCGATATAACGCATTCCACTTTCCACCTTGTCCCGGGTATTAGTATTGGTTGGGGCTAGATTAGTGCGGGGGGTGCGCGCCCGCTTTTGGGCGCGAAAAGCATGGTAGTGAACCGATGTGAGTTTGGAGATTTAAACCAGCAACTTGCGAATGCGACCCATCTTACTATATAGGGTGTTATTCTACTGAGAGTCAATATTCTAGGGGGCGATTCTACAGGCCAAAATAAGACGAAAATATAGAATACAATTTTTTAATATCGCGCTTCGTTTTCGAGAAAATTGACTTTGAATTTCAGCTAAATACGCGTGCCTTTCCGGCGCCTGTGGAGCCCGCGGAGGTAAGGGGAACGCGTCCAGAAGTTCGTAAAACAGTTTGGAGGAACGGGAGGGTCGCCAGATAGGGGTGGTAAAAAAATTAACAATAATTTTTTATTAATATTTTGGAAACTAATAAATACCCGAAGCTACAATTTTAGATTTAGGGTCCACACCTCCTCCCCACTCCTCCTTCCAAACTTCATCTCGATCGGCCACTGGGACCATTCGGAAGAATATCCCTACTATCTTTTTGTAAGACATTCACTAAAACATTTAATACAGGCAAGTTCTGAACTTTGATTGATAAATTCAGAAAGTGCCTGTTCTATGGGATCAAATTGCATCGCTCTTTCTGAATTATTAATAATAATTTACAGCATACCTTGTGAATTAAGTGACTCCACCTGCATATTATCTTTATTATCCTTCAAGTGTTTTATTTCATTCTAATGATTATAATATCTATTATGTTTATACAATATAAGAAATGTCATAATATAATAAACTGTGTATAATTTAAGTAAGACTAATACTATATATTATTATTCAAATTTAGATGGAGGATAATATAAAGTGGAAGATATATGAAAAATTGTAATTTTTCTAAGAATATTTAATATATATTTAATAATAATATAGTAGAATAGAAGTTGAGTAATACAATACTGTCATGAAGTAATAACTTGTGTAAAACCTAATGTAAATAAATAATAATAAATATATGTATATATAAAGAAAATTTAAAATTTATGAAATAAATGATGTATAATTGTTTATTTCAATAAAACAATATATTACTTGACAAAACTTTCAAGTACACATTCTTCGTTACATTAATGCAAATATGTTGAAACATTAACTTAAAGTATAAGTGTTAAAAAATATTTAATATTACAAAAACGTCCTGATCATGAAAAGATCCTGTACCACTTTCAAGTATATATGTATTTTGTTCGTTTAATAAAATTTAAGGACAATTTATGTCCTCTTTTAAAATATTTCTTTGAATGATAGGTGTACACACTTTTTAGATATCCGTTATCACTTAAAATGCGTGTTATAACAATGATATCGTTTATTTTTACTGAACATTTTGAAAGGTATTAGATGTACAAGTATGAAATTACAACTGAATTTTTAACGTTATATAATACTGTTATAATGTTATTACCTGAATGTAACTTATAATTCTTGTTATAGTCTTAAAGAAATATCACATGCAGATTACTTTTACGACTCACTGTCGCTTACAATATTAAATGTACCGTGTGGAATGCATAATACAATTTTGAAGATAATATTATAATATATAGGGTGAGTCACGAGAAACGGGACACCCAAGTATCTCTGTTCGGATTGAAGATAGGAGGCAATGTCAAAGAGGAAATTCGTACTGTTCAAGGGAGCATATATGGCGATACAAACGTATACTTCCGATTAACGTTATCTTCAAGGTTTTTAAACGATTTTATGTAAATGGCACCATGCTCTTTTAACTTCATTGCGTAGTAGAAATTGTCAAGGGAAGTTCAACGACATGGGATACTACGAGCTTGAAATGATCTTGCACTTGAATACAGGGACGAAACTAAGGTGGAGGTCAGATATATTGGCCGGTCTGAAGTTGTTACGCGAACAGCGATCGAGGGGAAATCGGCCCCCTCCAATTAGCCTGTTCCTTTTCTTAACGTTCTCGCTCTCTCTCGCTCTACGCCATGAAGGCTCACTGGAGGGGGCCGATTTCCCCTCGATCGCTGTTCGCGTAACAACTTCAGACCGGCCAATATATCTGACCCCGGGGATAGGTTGTAAGCGCCCCGGAGCAAGGATTCTGTCCCCCCCCCCCCTCAACATTTTACCACCTTCTATTGCCCACCTTAGGAGGTTGGATCTACACTTTACATATAAAAGACATTATAAACGTGTTTATTAACTGGTTTCAAATATATTGCAGGAATCCTAATTTATTTGTTGTTTGATAACAGATAAATAAATTTTAATTACTTTTCCATACAATGCATTTCTCCTTTATTCCTAATGGAATAACGTAATATATAAATTTGAATAAAGCCATTGATGTAGGTTTTCCAAAACTATGTATTTTCTTTATAAATTATATATTTTCTTTATATCCCGAAAATCGGCGCCCGGGGCAGAAACACCCGCTACTCCCTCCTAGTTACGTCCCTGCTTGAATACAACTCGTACTTTAAAGTTGTCACTACTTGATCATAAATTTCTGTGGCCAAGGCTGTAGTATCTTGTGTCATTGAATTCCCCTTGACAACAACTACTACGTTATGCAGTTAAAAGTACATGGTGTCATTTAAAAAACCTTGAAGATAATGTCAATCGGAAGATCTGTTTGTGTATCCCCATGTTTGCCCCCTCGAACAGTAGGGACTTCCTCTTTGATATTTTCTTGTATCTCAATGCGAACGGAGATATTTATTTTTTACTGTTTCTCGTGACTCACCCTGCATACGCCGGTTAAGTAAATACCGTCTACATATTCAGGATTAGAAAATCTAAGATAGGCACTTTTGTCCTCGCAGATTTACAATGGAATGTAAATTTGTATGTATCGGAGAATTAATTAAATTTCTGTGGTATAGATTGAGCATCCAATAACATTTAAAAAGACAAGGTATAACGAATGAAGCACTACATCGAATTGTATAGTTCTGAAAAGTTTCAAGATTACATTTCCAACATTGCTATATCAAAGTCTATAATCGAAAAATTATTTACGACACCGAGAAACAGTTTAACTGTTCTCTTCTGATTTGTCAGATTAATGAATCGAAACATGCGAAAAGAGCTAGAATCTTTTAAAGGATTTCTTCCATTTATACGGAGCAGTAGATTGAAGTATTCACTGATGTTATGCATTCCTAATTAAAAACTTACTATCCGTGGAAAGTAGCCCCACGATGTAGAGCAAGTAATATATATACCTGACAATCTTACTTTTCACTTTTAATTTAAAGATACATACTATTGTATAAGACTAGAAAAAATTATAAATAATTACGTGGTGTTGGTTACAACGTTGACGCTTTGATTTCCTCTTTAATAATACTCTATACTTTTTCATTTTATCAGTAAATAAAATTCACCACACTTTGATATCCTTTTTAAATATAAACAAATATAAAAGCTAATAGGTATTCCTCATCTAGATAAACCTCGATAATGTGTATTTTAATTATCTACAATACTGGTTAAAAGAGAGTTTCATCGTTACATGGTTGTATAAAAGAAAAACTACACGAAAACATCTGCTTTATATCTTACACACACACACACACGTATAGACACAATGCAGCCGTGCATGCAATGTATTTGTGTGCGTATTAAATGTATACATGTGCATTAAATAGTCTACAGTAATGTAATAACCAAATTAAGAACTTTATACTTTTGGATCCGAATAAACTGTAACATTATTAATATAAGTAAATAATTATTACAGCATAAATAATTTTGGAATATGTTTGACATCATTGTGCAGATGTAAATCCATAGTTTAGTAATCAATGGCCCTGTACAGTAACAGAGAATTTAAAATAAAAAACCAAATGAATTTATAAAGTTAAACCCTGAAGTTGAGATCACTGACATATGTACAGTAAACAAACGTTACACAGTTTACTGTATGACAAGTGGCAGATTTTTTCAAAATTAACAATAGTATAACATTATGTAATATAAAAGTACATTATATTTATAAATGTCATACATACAGTGGATAACACAGGCACGCTTACACACTCCAGGTACAGTATAGTTACACATCCAATCAGGTTGACACAGGAAGCACACATCAGTCAAGGAAACGTATACAGGGTGTCCCAAAATTGAGGGACAATCCAGAATATGCAAAAAGACATAAAAAAAAGTCCTTTACCGTTTTGGGATCCGACCACGGTGTAATAGACAGGTGTTCCGACCTTTTACCCCAGCGATTTTGTGTGCCGATTTCTATTTAGTTCTCCTGGCCGTCGCGACAGGCGTCGTGATTTAGAAGGCATATACATATGTATTAATGAGACTGTAGTAGTACATATTTTAGTGGTTTACTGGGCTTGCCAGACACAACAGGCGGCCTGTATATATATGTAAATGCCTTTACGACATCGACGAAATCTGCCAGCCGCCAGAAGAACTAGGACAAAAAAGTAACACATTCTGGGCCGGAGTCGGAACACCTGTCTATTACACCGTGGATCCGACGCTTCGTTCTCGAGATATTAACAGTAGAATATTAGCGGTGCAACTTCCGGGCCGCGCGGTTTAAACCGAGTCAGCTGAGCGCGCGGTAGCGTACGCTCGCACGCACACGCAGGAGGCGCTGATTCATTTTCACGGTTGAATCAGCGCGGTCGACTCTACTGCTGTGTGAGTCTACTATATCTACACGCGCCTCCTGCGTGTGCGTGCGAGTGTACGCTACAGTGCGCTCAGCTGACTCGTCTTTAAACTGCGCGTCCCGAAATTTGGACCGCTAATATCTCGAGAACGAAGCCTCGGATCTTAAAACTGTAAAGGACTTTTCGATGTCTTTTTGCATCAGGAGATTGCACGTTCCAGATTGTCCCTCAATTTTTGTATGTACAGTTTTGTCTCGTTATGAGTAAAACGCTCGGATGACAATTCGTTCCCTTAACGAAACGGTGTGCTATTCGGCTCCTCTTTCTTGAAATTTACAGCTTATCGCTGCCGCGGATATACCCCTCGCTCATTCTGAGTCTCTCGCACTCACCCGTGGCGACTATGAAATAATTATGCGAGGATTCCCCCTTTACTACTACGTCACTGAGTTCCAACTTCCAATAGCTGTTCCGCCTCTAATACTTCCTCTACTACGTCACTGAGCTTCTGGCAACGCTAGCGGGGATAGAAATGTATTCTTAACAAAAACAGGGGACTCGACTCATAACGAGACACTACACTGTACACACACCGGAGATGCACGCGTCACAAGACCAAATATATACCCGAGCACCTCACCCGCCGTGGGTTACAAACCCGCAATCGGAGAGAGCTCAAGCTCAACCTCACCACTCTACTTTATGGAGTGGGAGAAAAGTGTGATCAAAGGCGGGTATACATACAGGGTGAGGCACTTCAAACTACTGTTCTGATTTATGTTAACATTGTTATGCCTAGAGAAAAGTGAGACCAAACTTGCATAGCGCCGAGAAAGACACAAGTTGAATTAAACTAAATCTTTCCAAGAGTAGACTTGAGATTGAGAGACAAGAGGTTGAATAACGTTACAATATGTATTATCTTAAATATAACCATTTTAGGTTCTTATAGTCAGGCCTGCTCTCAGGAAGAACAAAATGAGAAGAAGCAGAAAGATCTTTGTAATCTTGACTTTATTTACAAAAAGTGCTTGATGCAACAACAAACTTTTACATCATCTCACTTTCATATACAATGCATTAATGATTGTCTTACGTTGTGCAATGTGCCCAGTGTTATTTTTACATAATTGCTGATGATACACTACCGCATATCAACGACTATTATCGGAATTTCTACATAGGACAGTTGTTTACGCGATTCCATAACAAAAATCCTGAGATATTGAAATGGCTGTGCCCTATCCAGTTATTCTGAAACCATCTATTTAATGCATTTCTTGCTTTATTGCACAGTAAGCAGGACATTCATTTTCTTCCCCTGACAAAGAATCGTAAAAACCTATGATGGTTGTATTTAGAATAATGAATATACGTTCGTATTCATTTATAGAAAACAAAGGTCACTTTCAAATATGTAAAATCTCTTCAGGTAGAGATTTTTCTTTCAATTTCTGTTTAATTTATGCAATTCTTGTTAATCTCACTTTTCTCTAAATACGCAATGCTAGTAAATGGTGTATTCATATACCTCTGCCTCTTGATTTTAACCAACAATAAGGTTTTATATAAGACAATTAAATTATAAATTGAGAATTAGAATTGGAGAAATTCCTTTCTTGTATGTTTGTGATTTATTAATTCCATATTTATTGATAACATTTAGTATCAAAATAAAACATAGAAAAACAAAATGTAAATATTAACCCCTTAATGCACCAATTAAAAAGTCAAAAGCGTTTGTTTTTCCACCAATTTTTTTATTCTCTATTTTATTCTCACGAGTTAACTCGGGCGCGCGGAAAAAATCGTTTTCTTAAACCCGACTTAACTCGGGCGAGTGCGTTAACGCCACGAATATAAACATAATGAAATACATATGCATCTCCTAAAGGTTATATGGTAGTTCGAATATGTTCAAATGCTCATAATTTTCAATTTAGAGATTTATAGTAAGTTACTGTTGAAACTTGGTTGACAAACACAATATGAATCACGGAATTGTATTATATCGCACATACATATGTATATTCATTTAAGGGGAGGTTCCGGTCTAAAAATCGATTTTTTTTATTTCCATTTTCGAATGATCAACCTTTTAGGAATACGTGTTTAAAAGGATTTATTGAAATTCGTCAAATTCGCGAAGTTATAGGCATTTGAGTAGCGACAAATGCATGAGTAACAACCGGCCACTCGGCACTCACGTAAAACTTTAAACGCGTTTTTCTCGAAATCGGTGGGACCTGTATCTCCAAAAGTTATTATCCGATTGGACTGAAACCTTTTTTATTTTGAAGAATATACTTCTGGCTAGGGGTGAAACCAGAAAAAAATACAAAAAATTGGAAATTTATAATTTTAAAGGCGTTGAAAGAATGAAAAATATAACGAAAAGGAGATTTCAAAGTTCAAGTGTTGTTATTTTCTAAAAAATTTCATTTTTGTAATTGTTTCTGCCCCCCCCCCCAACCAAAAGTATATTCTTCAAAATAAAAAAAGTTTCAGTCGACTCGGATAATAACTTTTGGAGATACAGGTCCCACTGATTTGGATAAATTTTTTGACGCCTCGACTTTAACGACTCCCCAGTGCCGTCTGCAATGATCAATTATAAAACAAAAAATATATTTCTATAATTCAAGACATCCTTAACACAATGCAGAAAGTTCCATTAAATTATATATAGTAGTTTTCCTTTAATTAATTCCTAAAGATCACCTATTTTTATGGGCTCTAGACCGGAACCTCCCCTTAAAAGAGATAAGGCCGCTTTCTATGGCCTCACAAAAGGCGAAGAAATAAATGTTTACTACTAGTAAGTTATTGTTGGTTGAAATCAAGAGGCATAGGTTTACGGATATTTTTTAAAACTGTGTTGATGTAAATTAAGGTATTAATTTCAAGTGCATCATCTCGTGTAAAAAGATGTTGGACCATCAAACTATTCAGTCACAGGCAGTACAGGTAGAAAGATTTTTGAAAGGTAACAATTGTTTCTCTTGCATTCGCAGTTCTAGGATTAATAGTAACAGTAGTAATAATAAATAGTAATCGCATTTCCATTAATCTCGTAAGTTTAGCTATGAAAGATTATTATAAATGAAGTTAATTCATACCGAATAAAGATACCACTTGTGAGAATCTTACGCGAAGTTTAATTCAATTCTACACCGAACCCTTCCTTCTTCGATGGAATCATCGCCCGACATAAGAGTATCGCAATTACGATACATTTTAGAAACGTGTCTTCCTCCCCTTTCATTAAATTTGTACGTGATATTTTTATTGCCATCGGCGTGTATTTTTATACATGTTCTTTACTTTATCATTACCGGTATATCGTCGTTACCATCAATTTATTTGATGCAATCGTCATGTATACCTAATCGTATCATTTAAATCTCACTTTCATTTAATGTGCCATGTTGTCACATTCAAGTATTTTTTCAAGTGCTTCTCAATTGTTGTAGGAATTTAAAGATGATAAAATACTTTTGGTAGTGAACGCAAAAAAATTGTAGAGCACTTACGTGTAAGTACACAGCGTGTTATTCGTGTACATGTCAAGATCTTTTCTGAACGCGCAGATAAGCACATGTATATGTATGTACATATATGTATACTTTACGTATAATATACAGATTATATTAATTCCATTCAATTGGATCAGGCTGTCTTATTCAAATAGTTCGAAATTGAACGAAAAGTCACAAGGCAAATTTAAATGATTTCTTAATGCAGACACATTGTATAGTAATTTCATTTTCATTCATTGATTATTCTAAAAGTGGGTCGTTTACGTTTTATATGTACACACACATACATACACGCATCTATTTCTTGCCAGGAAATTAAAATCAATGCGAAACAATATAAAACTGCACATGGAATATACTCCTATAAATGATATATAATTGACAGTAAATATTTCATATCTAGACTTAGAATGTAATATTCAAATATATTAATACTGTTTCGATTAAACTTAACACGGTATTTCGAGACTTTAAACTATAATATATATAAAATGTAAAAAATTGCAAACTATTACGTAATACTTCTAAACTTATAAACAATTTACGTTAACACATGATTCTTGAAGTCTTTAATTTTTGTACAGTGCATAAAGCAACAAATGTAACTTAAATCATAATTTAATGAGATTTCTACCACCCGAAACTGTCCTCGATAAATGCATCATCGATGGTAAGTTCAATTACGTCTAGTTTAATCCTGTGATGTGAAATTGCGTCAAAATACGTACGTTATTGTGAGCATGACTGTTATCATGCTCGTATTAAACGAAAAAAAAAGGTTCTTCCTCCGACTTTCTTATAACTGTTTAATTTCTGATATAATGTGAGTTCAAAAGTTTGGCACAAGTAGCATCATCTTGTTATATACAGCAGTATGGAAAATAATTTTCCTGTAACACTGTTGTCTCAAACGCCGAGTGCCCTTGCTTTTATCGTATCAATGTTGCGACTTTTATCGTAACATAAAATTTGTAACTTGTAGTGTAAGTACCTGACCGTTTGCCTACTCTTCGAATGGTCTGTGTACATCTAAACACTATCTTTAATAGCATTAAATACTCCCTTTAACTATATCAACACGTTTCCCTTCTTAAATAATCATTAACTGCTGTAGGTTACTACTTATTGATTGTATGTGTTTTATACTTTGAAATATTTAAATAAGTATCGTATACCTAATTATTCAGATCATGGATAGCCTGTAAGATCCGCTTAACATGCCCTACTTTAGTAATACCAAGTTCCTTGAGATCTCTACGGGCTAATGTTAACAACTCCCTACCTCGTATATCGTGAGAAACGAACTTGTCTCTATATTCACCCAGCTGCAGGTGCTCTAGCCAGGTGCATACTTCTTGGACGCCCCATGTGGTAACTTGATCTCGAGCAGGATGTACTCCAGAATTACCTCCTGAACGCCTGAACTTTAACCAGAATAAACCTCTATGTCGATTCTTTTTATCTCCCTATATAAATAAAATAGAACTTATTACTACTCTGGAACAGCGACCAAATGAAATGGAAAATGTGCTTTTATGATGTATTCGAGAAGCATTATGTATCGCTATATACTTGATGTACAGAATATTCCAAAACTACAAGACAAACAAGCGCGCAAGTCCAGACTTTATTTTGGAGACGCGCGTATATATATGTACGTATATTCTCAGATTATAGAGAAATGCTCTTTCGCAAGAAATTTGCATGTTTCGCGAAATCCTACAATTTTGGCGGCAGGAAGTAGAAAATATTTCAAATCAAAGATTATACCTGCTCGTCTGATGGCAAGTTTTGTAAATATACCAATCCTGTGCCTCCTTCGTCGAATGTACACTTTTTCAATTCTTGTTCCATACTAGCCAAAGAGAAAGATAACTTGTTCTCTAAATCCTCTCGCAATTTCTGTATTATATAAATTCGATTATTAGCAAGAAGTGGGGAATGTCAAAACAGATTAGTAAAATACAGTACACTTACCAAGTTGCATGCTTTATCTCTAAGTAATTCACAAGAGTCTTCGTACAGTTGCCTCGCGCTTGACACCAATTCTGTTACCACCGGTCTCAAATTTATCTGTCGAAGAACACATTCGACACACATTGATAAGACATGCACAGAACTTTAGCGATAACTAATGCAAAAGCGATAAGTAGTCACAATTTATATGAATATAAAAAGTTTGAGGACACAATTGTCGAGAAGAAGCGTGGTGTAGTACGTACTATTTAATTACACTACAGAGAAACAAATACTAACCCCTTGTAAAATCTTCCCATCTGGATGTACTTGTTCAAGTGCCTGAGCTGTCCTCGCTGCAACTTGATATAAATCTGGCTCTAGACTTGGGTGGGATATAATCAGCAGTTTGACCCATTTAACTAAAGTCGTCACTACTTCAATGAATCCCAGCAGGATGCACATCTCATCAGTGTTTAAGTGCGATGGTTTATTCTGTATTTGTAAATGTGGTTTAGGTTGTGATTGTAATTGTGCATTGCTTATACTAGACGACGATTGGGATATTGCATTGAGCGTATTGCGCTGTTTTTCCTCCCACGTTTTCAGAGATGTCTCAAGAGCCTAATTATACAAAAATAAAAATTTAAATCACATGCACACACACGTTACATTATTGATGTGGTAATGAATCATTTTATTTACCCGATTCCTGTACAGCATTTGCATACGATTTTTGTGTATAATTCGTATAATACCAGGCGGTTGAATCCAAGCTTCCCCGTCAACTTGTATAGGCACTCCTTCGTCACCCAAAATGTTAATTTGAACCGTTTGACACTGTGCAATTCTGTGATGCTGCAAATTGATAAGTCGAGACGCAGCCATCTGCACAGAACCAAATACAGCTACCACTTCCAATATACGGTCATCAAAAGAAGGCGCCAAGAACAGGTCCCCTTCTTTCGTGCCCCCCCAGAAGTTCGTGCCACCCATAAAACTGTAAAGAACAATTTTCTTGTAGCTTACAAAGTTTATACAAATGTGTGGTGGCTTCGTACTCGCATTTCTACCTTGGAATGTTTAGTACGACAATCCCTTGTAAAGAAGGCAATGGTATCCTTTGACCGTCACATTCTAATTGTACTCTTTGTTCTAGATTTTTATATGTTTTCTGTAACCATTGTTTGGATCCCAACACACCGTACCACATGTAATTCTTTGCTCGTGATCGACATTTCTCGGGATGCTCTTCTCGCTTGTGATGGAAGTCGAGACTGATTTTCGCATCTATACCAATTCCAAAATAGTTGTTCATAACGCAACGTTCGAAATAGCCTTCCCTGTAATGTTTTATAAAACAGATTATATACATACATGTTACTAGATTGATTGTGCGTTTTCACTGTGAATAGTTTACTTCTTTTATACAAAATATGTAATACGGTCTATACAGTTACATATACAGTCGAACCTCGATAACTCGAAAACCTCTATAAGGCAAAAATTTTCTTCATTCCCTTCCGCTCCGCTGTAAACACCCCTACAACTCGAAATAAAACTTTTTTACCTCGAACTATATTTTACATGTTAAATTATGGATTTCACCTCTACAACTCGAATTTAGAACTACGACCGCTACAAGCCGAAGTTTATTTCTACATATGTATTACGAAATTTCGTAGAAAGATCTCGGAATATTGAGAAAAATGTTTTCTCTGCATTATTCACGATTAAAAATGCTAGTGATTTACAATACACTAAAAGACTGGCACAAAGCAAAATCACTTTTTTTTAAATATGTAATAAAGAGTAATATTTCGAGCATAAAATGTGTCTTACAATTATCTTTATATATGTAGTGCATAAATTGTAGGTATATAATAAACAATTGACCTTTAAAACTTGAATTTGTCTTGCTTTATAGCTTCACAAGTCGAAAAATTAACGATCGTATAAAGCCTCTATAAGTCGAATTTTCGTTTGTTGAACCTCTCTTACTCGAAAACTCGATAAGCCGAAATCTCTATAATTCCAAAATTTTTCCCTTGCTTCGAGTTATCGAGGTTCGACTGTATATTACTGATTACGTTACACTAAACATTTTGTTTCTATTATTTGAGAATATTGTTAAAAGTAATTTTTGAGCAGATGGAATTGAAATGATAAGACAATTATTCTCTCAAGAATATTACAAAAAGATTATATACCGAATAGCAGCAGTACTGTGTAAGCGTAAAATCAGCCAACAGAATGCACAAACTTACATTAAAGTTTCATCAGGATCCATTAATGGAGATACAGCAGCACAAAGTGCATCGGCATTCGCAAGTAATGCCTGACTAATTAAACCTGTTCCACCGCTGACATCTACAGAAACATTAAATACTTTGAGTAAAATATTAATAACTCAATTGATATTCGTACTACATATTAATTTCTTTCACATCAAGCATCATGATTTTGTGTGTGTATACGCAATGATTATTTCATACGCTCGGAAGAAACCTTTACTTACCTGGCCACATAGGTAATCGAACCAAAGGGTTGATAATGGGAAGCTTTTTAGCATCTTCTGTCCTATCCACGGATTTTGTTCTTTCATGACGTAAACTCATATTGGAACCGCCAAATCTTGCAGCTGTAGCAGCTAAAGAGACTATTTCCGACGCTTTCAACAAACTCCCACTGCTAATTCGACGAGTTGCTTGAGGAGAGAAACCCGATTCCGGTAGTTCTACACTTACTAATTATTTGTAAAATTAATTAGTTACTTGGTTATAAAATCGAAGGAATGCTTTAATAAACAATAATTTTTGGGACAAATTTCAGAGAAGAACGAAAGCCCCCATAAATGTAAAATATTGGCGCAATAAAGGAATAAGAAAAGAAATACAAAACACATTATTACTTTACGTGTAACTATATACACTTTAACATGTACAAAATGGACTTACATTTTTCCATACTTTCGCCATTGTGCCGTCCAAAGTAAGGACTCATCTTATACCCTGTATCTGAATCATGTTGACTTTCAATCGACATCGATGGACTAGGAGGATTGATTATAACACTTATCATAGGTGGAAAATTATTAGGTTTCTCGTTTGTTGGAGTAGCTTCTGAAGAACCCGTGAAACAGCATACAGGACTTAATAAATCAGATGCTTTGCTATCTTGAGAATCTTTAGGTCTCGTAATCTCAGTTGTATTCTGTCCGAAGGATCCTATTTTATGCTTGATTTTATTCTATCGAAGATTGGCAAAAAGTGTCAATTACCTCAAGTATACATGCAAGATGTAAAATAATTTATGAAACTGTCCGCAGAAGGTACTAGCTGTATTAAGTTTACCTCTTGCTCTATAACAGTGGAATTCTTGGTTTGCTTCTTAAACGATCGTCTAGCGATATCATTGCCTTCCACAAATTGAGCTAAACTGCAATATTTCTCTGGTTTCTCTACACGTTCAGATTCCAAACACTCTCTGACAGAATCGTATTTCTCTCCAATCATTGTACTAATTAAATCCTGTCCAAGAGAGCTCAAGTCGTCAACTAAGCTTTCAGAATTTTGCACTTCGCTAGTCAGCATATCCGAATTATCTGGCGAATCAATATGTCCAATTTCAGAGCTGTCAGATCTTTTCGTGGAATCAAATATGTCGCTACCTATACGCGCTGAAACAAACCGCGCAAGTTACGAAGTGGCACGAATAAATTAATTACGGTATGAATTGTATAATGTATAAATAATGCACGTACCAATCTCACTTTCACTATTTCGCATTACGTAACTCTTGAAATCCAAAGTGTCGGAGACAATACTATCCATACTGACGATACTATTACTGCAGCTACCTCTATTTGTATCCATTTTACTTCTGTTTTCAAACTTTTGATCGGGTTCTGGAGATACGTATCTAGATTGGACAGAATCTGTATCAGGAGACATAATTGTATCTTGCATGGTAGCGTCGTCTGACGGTGTACTTGTATCGAAGTTGGTCCTTGAAACAAGTGTTTGAAATTCCGAAGATTCAATGTTATTAGATTCAGTTGACTGTTGCTCGTTAAACACACGAATTTCTGTTTCTGGCTGATTGTTGTCTTGCAAATTAAACGGGCTGCAACAAGGAGAAAGTAAATCTACAACTTTTCGATATTTTCTACAACATTAAGATTGTCGCGCATTTTGGCGAAACGCAGCGAAGAGAATCAAAGGAATTAATGATAATTAATTAATCGTCGCTGCGCTTCGTTCAATCGATTATGAACTTTTCTCTTCGTATCGCCGTGGCTTCGTGAAAAAGTACGACGGCCTTTATGCCCGATTATGTATTTCAAAAACAAACGACAATCAAAATAAGAAGCATTTATACATGTAATTTCTCTATACATTGATGTAATTATTTTAAACTATGAACTAAAGTACCCACCTGTTCGGTAAATTTTCACTATTTCGTCTACTGTCAGCGAAACCATCAGGAGCGGGTAGTGTTAATAGCTCCTCGGCTTGAGAATCTCTTCTGAGATCAGGTATTGGACTTAAAGATGCCAAGTTAGGAGTAGGACTGGTATTAAATGTTGAATCTTCCGTGCTTTTTACGGATTCTATTAATGGTTCCATAGATAAGCTTTCAATGTGGTCCACTTTTAAACCGGGAATATCCATTTGTTGTTTCTTATCTGGGACGTGTTTTTTTATTACAAGTACTTTCGAACATCGAGATAAATTTTTTTTTAATAAATACGTGAAGGTAGCATTATCGTAAACTTACTTGATACAGAATTCAGTATTGTAATATCATCCATCGACATTGGTATATTTGTTGTTTTAGCAGTATGTTTCGTATCTGCATCAATCACAGCCACTTGCGAATACTCCACAAGGTGTCTTATAATTCTTTTTAAACTGTTTGCTCTACAGTGAAGTAAAAACAATTGGAGATATTTAATATCGTTTGTGTTCTATGAATGCTTGGAATATCTTTATACAAATAATTGTGCAATGTACCTTGACATTACAATTTCTTTTTCTATGAAACGTGTTCTTTGAACTCTCTTTAAATTCGTTATATCTTTCTCTGGTTTCTCCAACACCCCTTTCTCGCAAATGTCAGGTGAAACAGACACTTTGGTATTTAAAGTAACGTTGTCCAAATCACCTACATGTTCGGCCAAGTAACTTTCTTCTTTACATAACGTTTGCAATAACAAATCAAGCTTTTGCTGAAGCTTGTTACACTGTTCCTCCATTTGTTGGTCCTCTGAGTTTATATTTTCCATTATATACGCTGCAAAATCTTTTACCGTGTCGCACAAAATTCTACGATCAAAAAGTCTTGTTAGAATATTCGTTATTTGCCGATTTATGAAGTAATATTTTTGATGATCTTGTATATAGTACTTGTAAAGAAAATACGAATCAATTTCCGTATAGAATACTTACTTAATGCTAGGTAAAACCACACTATCCTGATCCGACTGTAAAATGTTTGTTATGTGAGCGATAACATTGTTTTCGTATTGATGGGCAACGTTGGACTTTAAAGTTGTATCGGATCGACTTAAAGAAGTTTTATGGCATGGCAAAGATATGCTACGTTCAAAAGTCATAATACTCCATCGATCGAGCATTTTTGTTCCTGCCTTTTCGTATTTCTCCAACAACTGGGGCAAGTGGGCGTCATCGTCGCAAGAAGCCCCCCAACCTAATACACGTGCCAGATCATTCCCAGTTCCCAAAGGCAGGACTCCAACTTGGCACTGCTTCTATTTCAAATTTCCAAGCAATAAATAATGGTGTTAAAGGTGCTAAGATGCATGCATTAAAAGCCGCTAATAGTTATCAAAGCGCCAAAGTTTGTGTAATTATTTACCATCACTACAACATCCATTACTTTAAGTATATTTAGAAAGTGAAAGAAAAACTGTAGCTGTTTTAAGAAAATTATGCAGATTAGCTACAGAAACTTGTAGAAGGGAATTGTATTTTTAAATGTATGGATTTTGTAGCCATTACAGAACATACGTTGCGAATAAGCAGAGCAATATGTACATACATAAAAAGAAGTTTGTTTCTGACAATATAAGTATTAAGATTAAATACGATTGTTCTTAGAAAATACTGTGTATGAAGTTATTGCATACGATTTGTTAATTTCCTATTAAAAGTACGAATCTCGACAGAAAATTTTAAGACTTCTAGGAAACTATCTTTATACGTGCTATCTACAAAGTATAAAGAGAGCCAAGTTAAAGTATTTTTATCAATTTTTCCTCTACATCAATACAATCTGTATTTCGATTAATATTAACATTTCTCAATTCTCTTTAATCCCTTCTTCCTCTTTCTCAAATTACTATCGCTCTAAATTATTATTACAAGTGTGGGCCTTGCAACGAATTATTATAAAACCTCGTCGCGTGAATTCGGTACAATAATACGGGAGAATGTTATCGCATCGCGACATCATCTCCACTTACGCAAGACAAAATAGGTATTTGCTTTCAACCACTCATGTTTGCATTTTAATTACATCGCTAACAATAAATTTATTATACTTGAAAGTTATAATTTCAGTTATAAAGTAAATATACCTTTATATATTTTTGAAGATGAGCCAACTTCTTTGTACGAATTGCGTGGCAGTATTTTTTACATCAGAGTGCTTCATAGCTTCTGATGAGAGTCTAGATCGCAGACTCTCTTTACACCATGAAATTTAAATTCAAATCATTCCACTAACGTGCCATGTATATCAGCACCCAAGATGTGACGAAGGTTTATTTCAATAAATTAAAAAAAATTCTAAAAGTGAGAGTATCTATACAGGGTGGCCCGGAATAAGCGAGAAATATTTGGAGGGTGACTTCTAAGCGATAAATAAAATTCATATAAACATATTTGACTTTTGTTTTCGAGCTGTAGCGAATTTTGTATCGCCCATTGACAGTGTCGAAACTCTTCGCGAAAGAATTGAGCAAGGTTTCCAGGAGACCCGAGCGAAAGCTGGACATATGGAGAGTAAAAGTCATTGGTAAGACGGGCTTGTATTCAGACGCGAGATCATTTCGAGCATATCTTATAAAAGTAAGCAGATAGACTTTGTTGAATATCAAATTCCCTATAGTTCGAAAACAAAATCAAATAAGGCATACGATTATATGAATTTTTTTTAATATTTAGATGTGCTAAAGTCACACTTGATATTCCCACTTACTCTGGAACACCCCGTATACATAGAATTTACGTTCTGTACAAGCTTTCTACCGACTGATAAATTTTCTAGTACAAATTCCTTTATAATTTATATAAATCATTGTTTGGTGCTGTGTATAACGTAATTAATAGAATAATCAATAAGGAATTAGAGAACGTTATTCTGTAGAATTGTAAATAAGAAACAATAATAATATAATATTTAAATATTTATAATATTCTAAAACGACAAATATTCACATCCAGGAATTCTTAAGAAATGCGTGCTAAATTTACACTTACCATCTACAAATAAAGTTAATGAAGCTTCACGCATATAAAGAATCCTAATGCACAAACACCAGTATCATCTGAAATAAAATTAGAAAAGAGACACGCCATGCTGTTTAAAATATTAAAGCTTTTCATAATCACTTACTTAGACCTTCTGTGAAATTTACAAATCGCCCCTTCAAGTAACTTTCGATCAATCCGACCCGATACAAAGTACATACATACGTGCACGAAGCTGAGCTTATAGTATGCAGCAAGAAAATTCTTGTAAGAGTATAGCTCCTTTCAAGTGATGTCAGACAAGTATTTACGCTTGACATCACCAAGTACCCAAATTTTTATTACACACTTCGCAGCTTTCTTACCATTCTTATCTACATCATTAAAAGTTTTGAAATAGTTATTCTTTCCTAACACTTTTTATCGAAGCTAATTTACTCCTAATTCATTAACTATGTATATTGAGCCAAATTGAAACGCAAATCTCGTAAATACATGCAATAGCTAAAAGTAATTATTCTCTTTATCTTTTTCCATGTTGATTAAATATGACCATGTAATTAACGACACGATCGAATGATTGAAACTGAACTACGTATTATTATGTAAGAAAGAAAGGTACTTGGTAGCTGATTTCGTGACCGAACAATTAAATTTCTACAGAAGGACTAAGAGAATTAAGTAGACTTTGTAAGAGTATTCTAGCATATATTACGGTAAGATATTACGAGATTCTAAATAATAATGAAAAGGTACAGACATGCGATATACATATAATAAATAGGGAAATTTATTTCATTTCGAGTATGTGTCACCTTAATTACGTTTCTCCAACTATAACATTGTACGCTACCTAAATGTGTTTGTATTCAATGTTCGTGCGCACACGTGTGTGCGTATGCGAACGTAGTCTAATATTAATAATTCTATGGAGCATTACAATTTCTGCACAACACAATCATATTTAAGGTAAATCTATGTATATACACTACATAGTAAAAGTTCAGACTCATGCAATTAGCTAATATTTACAAAACAGAAGATCAATCGAATTTTGAATTTTTACTTACATGCATTCCTAAACGATCGATCTCGGAAAGAACCCAACCAACGGAGCCATCTCCGCTGCACACCAAAATCCGAAATGGGTCAAAGTGGCGAAACAATCTCAGCCTGTACGCAACGAATTACTAATAAGTATCATTCCGAGAGCTTTGGATTTCATAAAATTTGAGATAACAGAAATTTTACCCCGGCCCTGGTCCTCCTTTTATAAGGTCAAATACTTGTGCTGGATTTAATAATTGTTTAAATCTTCTAAGAAATTTAACACCTTGATTGTCACCAGATTTACTATTTACAAATACTAAAAGTGGACTGCACCCGGTAGGTCTAATAGCTTCCCAAGCTTCGTCACTACCTATCGAATATAAATGTGCGCTATTTAAAATTAATCTTAAATACGTATAAGAATGTGGTACTGCGAAGCTACTTGGTAACAGAATTTATGTCGTTAATGCTTTACAAGCGCGAAAAGCTTAAATGAAAAATATTGGGTAGATGCGTGTATATTTTAGGGTGGCTCATATTTACTCTGAATTTTAGCTTGAATTCGGGACCGAAATTTGCAAAAATGTCGATAGACATCAGAAGTGTCTATAATCTGTCTAATCTAAATGTCTATATCTTCGATATTTTTGCGAATGTCGGTCCCAAATCTTCAGGAAATATTCATGACATATCAAACACTGAAAATATAGAAATTTTTGTTATCTTTTTAGCATATCTCGATATATGTCTCCCCTCCCCTTAAATGTATAAAAAATAGTCCTCGAAAATTAAATAACAATTTTTTTCTTCATAAATAAAAAGTGTTTGAGGAGGATTTAAACTTTCAGAATATGAAAAAAAAATTTCCAGTTTTTGGGACTTTTTTCGAAAACCGTTTGTCGCACGAGAAAACGTAAGAGCATAAAATATGCTCCTTGTCTGAATCTACAACTTTCGTTTGACACGTTTTTTTATGTAATCTATAATTTGGAGGATAATTATATAAAATCGACTTTGTGAGCGGAGAATAATTATTTAAAGGCCCCGTTTCCCTTTATCCAATTATCAAACTTTATACAAATTTTTTTTATTATTTGAAACTATTCTGGCGGGTGCCGTGTAAAAAATTCAAAAGTCGAAAATATGAGCCACCCTAGTGTATCTTGTATCTACATGGAAGCATCGAGAAATTGTGGGAAACAATGGAATGTTGGGAATGTTACAAAAGTCTTGTAAATAATGTTACCTATACTATGCAACGCTGTAGGAGGAACTACGCTCAATTTAGCTGGTCCTAATAGACATTTAACGCTTATGGCAGGTCTACATGCTGTGTGTACCGTAGCTCTACACCATAAACATCTCCAATCTTGAAGCCTACATGATAGACAGAAGATGTTGAATACAGATTACAAACGCTAAGTAATATATAATTCATACACCATAATTTTATACCTGAGCACAGAGCCACAAGTTTTGTCGCACACCAAACATTTTGAGGATACTGGTAAGTTGCCTTCCATCCATTGATGCGGCATGGTAATGTTCTAAACAAAAAATTGAAATTGTCCATTTAATCAGTATCACTTTTGCCTTACGCAATGAAATTGACATAAGGAATCGCTCTTGCTGTAACATAACAAGTGTCATTTATTTATAACTTACTGAATCTATGCAATTTATCCAACTAATACCAAATAATAGGAAACAAATTTTTACCACGATATGAATTGTATTTAAGTTACTTTTATATAGACTAAAGTCAAAGCGGATGTAAATACAGTCGAACCTCGATAACCCGAATCTTAAGGGAAGGGACAAAATCTTGGAATTATAGAGGTCTCAGCTTATCGAGTTTTCGAGTAAGAGAGGTTCAACAAATGAAAATTCGACTTATAGAGAATTTGTACGACTGTTAATTTTTAGACTTGTGAAGCTGTAAAGCTAGACAAATTCAAGTTTTAAATGTCAATTGTATACCTATAATCAAATATACCTAGAACTCATGTACTACATATATACCTACATATATAAAAATAATTATGAGACACATTTTATGCTCTTTATTACATATTAAAAAAATTGCGAGTTTGCCTTGTGCTAGTCTTTTAGTATATTGTAAATCGATAGCATTTTCAATCGTGAATAATGCAGAGAAAACATTTTCCTCAATATTTTGAGATCTTTCTACGAAATTTCGTAATACATGTGTAAAAATGATGATATGTAGACGTAAACTTCGACTGGTAGAAGTCGGAATTCTAAATTCGAGTTGTAGAGATGAAATACATAATTTAACATGCAAAATATAATTCGAGTTAAGGAAGTTTTATTTCGAGTTGTAGAGGTGTTTACAACCTGATGGGAATGAAGAAAATTTTCGTATTATAGAGGTTTTCAAGTTATCGAGGTTTGACTGCATTACACTCCTCAAAGGTCGGTATTTCTTAAGAATACGCAATTTCAACAGATCTTGTATACATACCCCATCTTGGTCCTCAATAATGTCCTTGCCAATAGATGCCAATGTGGTCCATTTGCAATTATTTATTGCTTTAATGCTACATCGTTTGTGAATCTTATATTTACATATTTCGCAGCTCAAACCATGAGAAGTAACACCTACGATAATAGTATTTAATTCCCAATATTAAATTTAATTCCTAGTCTTATATTCCTCGTAAATACTGAATTACAAAAGATTTAATAATCCGTAAAAAAATTAACAAGTCCCTATTTACTGTGCGTTATTCGAACAAAAATATGTAGTTACCATAAAGAGCATCTCTGCAAACGTTACAATATGTTGGTCTTGCGTGACTTGTTGCGTACCAGTTATGATTACCAGTAAGCATTTCGGTGATTCCAGCATCCGTTTGAGGATGATTCTCCGCCACTGCTCTTAACGAATTCAGCCAATCCTCCATTTCCTGTCTACTTTCGCCACAGAGAACCAGCGATCGGAATGGAGTTATCACCTATCAAGAAACATGCCATCCGATATTACAAAACAAGCGCTTGGAGTCTCATTTTGGTAACTTTGTAGAATCCAAAGAGAAACAGTATCTTATAAACGAAGAAGTCGAAGGTATAGAACTTTAACATTTACTTTTTATTAAACTGCAACAGAGCGTCAATGTGTCCTAAAATAATTTAGCCGACTTTGTCTTATAGTTTGTATTACTTGCCTCCAGATCTATAAACCTTAACATGGACTATAAAAGTAAACGGAAGCGTCAATGCTCGCAAACATTATCAACATCTTAAAAAATTAATATATGTAAATATAAGCATGAGTATGAATAGTGGCTTGTAAAACAAAACACACACACGGTACACGCATACTCAAACGAATTTTTAAACTTCATTTTCTCGAAAATAAGGGTTCGGATAAATTTTATTTATAAATCTCTCTCCACCCTGTACCATGAACTTGCGTTTACGCTAAAATACTCGTCGCAAATATGAATAAATTAACACAGACGAGAGAGGAAGATAATAGTAGCGTTGCTATTCAATGCGCCATGTATTAACTACAATATTTCTACAGGAAAATCAAAATTACAAGTATGAAGCTACTTTATGTAAGGTCAGAGTATTTATAAAAATGTGAAAGTGACTTTTATCATTCTTCGATATATCGAATCGACGAATACTAGTTAGATATATTAGACATATTTATATTAAAAATAAAATGTCAGATAATTTCGGAGAAATAACCTTGTATATGTACATATGTGCATGTTGATGGATGGCGTAAAGGGAAATATTACCTTGAATCGAGAACGGGTTCTCTGTTGCTTTGGTGACATTTGAATTGCAATCTCAGACACATTTGAAGCCGTATGATTTGCACGTACCCCGAATAACTGCGAGCGTTACATTGGAACGATGGGAATTGACAATCGGGGATGCGAAGAGTATCATAGCAAAGTGCGTCGGGCATCGGAATAACCGAAGTGACGGCTGTGTGCGCGATGCTCTTTTCTTCTCCTTTATGCCATTGCTATGTCCTATTTTCCATGGCGCATGTCATGTCACCTCGTTTATAAATAAATGTCTAAACGAAAGAGACGCGCATTGTTGTAGAACCTTTATTGCACGCATGGCTTCCTTTGCTCTGCATATTTATCCTGCCTCCACTTGCCTCCCGCATCCACGCCGAAAACGCGAAAAGTAAACGTAAAAAGCGCAAAACGAGAACCACGTATGCATATACGCGCGCACCAAATTCTTAGGGAACGTCCACTGAAAACAGAGGGTTGAATTGAGCCGATATATCTACATACACGACATATGTATGTGCATATGCGCGTATGTTTAGTTTCAGATATTGATTATATAATTAAGCGAGACTCTAAAAGGCAGAGTATTTACTAATTAGCAAACGTAAGGTTTATTACTTCTGCTCAACAGATTATGTACTTTATTTTCGATTGCCTGGAATATTGAAATTTCGAGAAATTTAACGGTAATATACAGCATAAGAGAGGAGATTGATGATTTATCAGTATATTGTAAAATACATGGTTTCACGGATTTATAGGATGTTAATAAAAAGTTAAGTATGTATTGGGCAGCTTAACAAAGTGTTTAGCTCGAATATAGGAAAACATGTGTACGTAAGCGGGAGATATTTAAAAGTTTCGGCTATTGACAAGCGAGTGCATAAATAAGTGAAATGTATACATATAAATATGTGAGTAGACATGGCTTTTATTTATACATAGTACAGCTTAAAATGGTATTTCGAACGATCCAAGTTCAACGTGGATAATGGTATTTTTAGAGAAATGAAAATTAAAAAATAACTCCGATAAAAGAGCGAGAACCCGCGTCACGATCGCTAGGGTCGTCTGAGCGCTCCTCTTAATTCTCTCACGCTCCAACGAAGGCGCTAGCATCGCTCATCTTGGCTACCCTTATGCAGCGTTCACATGTAAATACGAAAGCACAAAAAATTGTCAAACATTGTAACGATTTTCAGGCACGTTTACACACTCACACAAAGCATATTGAAATAACATATTCGTACATTTATTTACACAGGCTTACAAACAAATGAATCGATACACCTTTCCGAAGTATTATTTACAACAAATGACTAACACTTTAAAGCTGAGCTACAACGTAAAAAATTTCCAATCTAAATAATTGCTATAAATTTACTTTATTCCGAGTCTATATTACTCCGTGCGAGCATCCATACGATAAACAATAGCAACGTTTCAATAACTTACGCTATATTATAAGGGTAGTAATTTAATTACAATATGTAGTCTGAAAAAATTGTAATATTTTCACTATTACATATCTGCAAATAATTAATCGATAACAATCTTCATTGGTAGGATAATAATTTGTCGCCAAGTAGAATGAAATGATCGCGGTGATATAAATGCGGTCGATATAAAGTGGCATTCTAAATGAGGAATTCGCAATAAATCAGCTAGGTATACGATTGGTTATCGGTGTAACACAACGCACAGTTGAGTGAGCTAGCTGTGTTGAATCTGTGATCACTTGGTTCACGGGAAAAGATTAGAAATTAATCAGAGCCGTGTATATGGTTAAATTTCTCGGTAGATAGTTAGTAATTACTGTGTTATAATATTGTAATTAATTAATAGAAGACATAATAATGATTTTGTTAGAAATACACAATAGGATACTAGAAGAGACGTTAACTAACAAAATAAAGAATGCTTTATCGGGGTAAGTGAAATGCTTTCATTTCTGCAACATCAGATATTTTATGCTTCCGATGTAAAGTCAGCGATTGCAAGGGCGGTGTCCGTTTTAAATATTAGCAGTGTTTGCTTTAGCAGAAGACGGAACGATCCCTTCGACGTCCACGCGCGATATAAACGTCTTCCTAAGTTTGAAGGAATTATTTTAAAGTCAACCTCATTTGTTTGTCTCACGTCAAATATTCTTTTTTTATGCAATATAATATTCACGATGTTTGATCTTCAGAATTTTATCAAAGCTGTCTTAATGGTAAAAGTCGAGAAATTGTTACGCACAATGAATATCTAATAAAAATATATGTCTGCTATGATCTTACGATATTATTAATCATTTCTTTCTTCTTTTTTTCTCATTTTATGTGTCCTGCGAATTTAGCGTTTAATATATTTAAGGTGTGTTCTCTTTATAGTAACAAACCAGAATCTACAGACATTGTTATACCAGATTTCGATGGAGTTTTATTTCACATTTCTAATTTAAGTGGTGACAAGTCGAAAATTAGAGTAAGTGTACAAGAGTCTTATGATATATGGACATTCTTTTCAAGTACAGCAAACTATCTTTAAGCTCGACTATCTTTGCGTAACAACAAAGATCACATTCCGTTTATTCTCTTACATTTTTAATGCTTTATTGGCTGCACGTTATGGAACGAACTTATACTCGCCGCTGACTTTCTCCAAATCCATAAATTGTTCGTAAGATCGCGATTTCTCGATTATATCGTAGCGTTACAGGCTATATACTACTGTGCGTCGATAAGAAAATGGTCCCTGGAATCGCACAGGGACAAGAGGGTTTCTTCGCTCGCATCGTCTGTGTTTCGTTCGCTCTATTTGCATTCGTCCATGTTGTCGTATCGGCCAATAGCGACTCGACGTGTGCCCTACGATATTTTATAAACGCACAGTAGTAGACTCACAAATAATAGGAAACGAAACTTACGATTTCGCGTGTTTATAAGAGCAGCTGATAATGCGTTAAGATAAAAGTTCATAAGGGATACTTTATTTTGCTCTTTCTTTCTTCCGAATTTTAACATATACACCTTCGTATTCTGGTAATACGTTGCATTTTTTGCAGATTAGTATTTTACTCAAATTTTATAAACAATTACAAGAACACGGGGCTGATGAGCTACTTAAACGCGAATATGGATCAAACCTTATAGATCCTGAGAATGGTAGAGTTTCGTTAACGTTATCGAAGATTTCATCGTTATATAGAGGTGGAATATTTTATTTAATCGATTCGTCTGTATCTTTCTTAGGCTACAGTGTGTCCGTATTGATAGATCTGGAGAATTTACCAGAAGATTGGGAAGCATTAGTTAAAAAAATTGCGCTGCTAAAGAGACACTGTTTTGCCAGTGTTTTCGAAAAGTATTTTGATTTCCAAGAGGAATATTGCACAGAGCTGCAGAAAAGGGCGGTCATTCAGTATAGAGATGAAGAAACGATGTAAGACTACTCAACTTTGTTCTACGGCGATATTCTATAATAACAAATTTGTTAATATACCGATTCTTTGTGTTAAGGTACGTCGAAGCCAAAAGTGATAGGGTGACAGTGGTGTTTAGCACAGTATTTAAAGATGAAGACGACATGGTTATTGGAAAATTATTTTTACAAGAATTAAAGGAAGGTAGACGCGCGAGTCACACAGCTCCGCAAGTTCTATTCAATCACCGTGAGCCACCGTTAGAGCTACAGGATTCCATGGCAGCAGTTGGAGACTGCATTGGATACATTACATTCGGTAAGTGTTCTTTAAATCTTGTCTAGCTTTGCAGATAAACAAAGAAGTACGCTACTTATTTATCTGTTTATCTTGTTTCTAGTATTGTTTCCACGTCACACAAATAGAGAAGCTCGCGATAATACCATTGACTTGATACACATGTTTAGAAATTACTTGCACTATCATATCAAGTGCAGTAAAGTTTATATTCACTCAAGAATGCGTACCAAAACGACAGACTTCTTGAAAGTATTGAATCGAGCAAGATCCGAGTCTAAAACCACCGAAAAGAAAACCATTACGTAAGTTTCCTTTCTCCTCTTAGAGACTCTTGAAGCATTCCTATCGGAATAGTAAATTTAAAAAGTCTGATATCACTTGCAGGGGTCGAACATTCATCAGGAAGGAATGAGTGCAAATGTAAAGATACATTCCTCTAACGTTGTTTCAATAAAAGATAAATGACAAAGCTCTCGTTTATCTCATAGATTGGCTGGAAGTTCTTCCAACGAGAAAATATTCTTTGTAACGGAAGATCCCAACGCGTGAGGTTCACGCGAGTCGAGAGCTTTCAATCTTCGAGTCTTACAACTCATTGTCTTTGAACAGTACAATGTTCTTTAGAAAAATCTATATCGCTGCAGACACATTTAAAGCGTGTACAGCAACAAAACGCATGATTCAAAAGTCATTTTATATTAAAGTTCTTAAATTAATGCTACACGAATGCATAGTCTCTAAAGAAATCAGGGAATATATAGTTTGTTCGCGAGCGAAGTTAAGGAGCATTTTCTGTTTTACTGTTTCTCTACATGTATAAAAACGATGTTAACGACATTAATATTGATTTCTACCGATCAAACTATGTACAACTGCATGTTCTACTTTTTAACATCCTTCGCGTCAAATGATTTTCATGAAAATCGTCTCTTTTCTATCCGAGCCCACGTCTAACGAGAAATGTTTAAAATGTGAAGAAACGCGTGGGCTCTATGAAATAATATACTATTGTATCATTTGTATGTTTAACATAGCATTGTGTTTTTTCATAAATTATTTTTATTGTCTATACTCTCTTATTAACGTATAATTATTGTAAGATAATAAAAAGTATTAATTCTACATAATAGGTGAAATAATTATAAAACCTTTTGTTTACATTAATCGGAAATATTTATCTAGCGATTGTGGGAATTAGGATTATTGATTTAGACATCAAATTAGCAAGTGGGCACAAGGGTTTGGGAAACAGGATTGAGGTGCAAACTAGGGAGTGCCAGACACGAGCTTTCATTAATAACCACGCCCTTTTATTTAGCACTGATACAAGGAACATGTGTCCTTAGAGCTTCAGTTCCAAGTGTCCCTTCATAGACAGAATACCCTATTATATTATTTTTCAAACTTCTATGTAATCACTGTTTCCATGATTAAATGAACATTTAAGTTCATCGAAATTCCTGCTACACTTTTCAAGACGTGAGTATTATTCGTGTGAAAATTATCTGCCATAATTGAATACATTATTTATACATAGTTTGCAATATCATCTGCACACCTGTATGAATTTTTGTCAGCGAAGTGTATCGTAGATGTGTTCAGCCGCAAAGTAGAATTTATGTAATCTTACGTAGCTTTCGTTTATGTAAATTCATTTAACAGAAAAATGAACGAATTTCATTTCAATCTACGAAAAGGAATTTTCTCTTCGGATCTATTCGAACAACTAACAATTTTCAGTCGTTGCGTTACGAAGGAAATGGATGACCCGACTATCGCATCAATTTTATCTTCGTCGTCTTTCTCACCATGCTCACCCAACGAAGTAGCTATACGTCCAGGGGACTGTGTCGAAGGAGGAGTCGAGGAATGGTTGGAAGACGAAGCATTACCAGGGTTTCGTGTTTGGCAACTTGCTGGCATAATTCTTTCAATCTTGCTTAGTATACTAATCGGACTTTGCTGTTGCATCCGATTTAGGGTACCGCGAACTAAGCAAGAAATAGAGGCTGATTACATACGGAAAAAGATAACGAAAAGCTTTAGACAGGAATTATCTAAGATTAGTAACGTAGAGATGGACGACATGGATTTAAAGAAAGGTAAAAACTTTCGGTTCTAAATGGAGTTCTAATATATTTCCACTTTTATTATTTCAGTTAGTCCTAATACATATATTTCTCTCTTTTGATATCAGCATTGAATAAAATCCAAATCAAGTTCGACACGGAGACGCATGAGGTACAGAAAGAGCATCAGGAAACGACACGCAAATGTATACAACATGGATTACGATCAAGATTCAATGAAATGTTTAGAGGCACTCAGCTTACGAAACACGAGCATACTCAAGCTGACAATATAATTTGATAAATTTACAGATCATTTGTACAACGACAGGGATAAAATTAACGAATGTAATTTAGGCACGGATACCTAATTAGCTTTACCAAGCATTAGTACTGTTCCTCGTTTGAAGTTCCTAGTTAAGTTACATTTAGCGCGATATAATTTAAGAAACACAGCACATCGAACAGAATGAGTAAAATCTATACACAGTGTTAATTATGACTAAATATAATCTTTATTTTGTTGGTATAATACAGAAAACAAGTTTTACTTCGCATGCAACAATAATCTACAGCAAAGGATAATATACCTTGGAAAGCACTCAATGAGAGACTACAATTACCTACCGCGTCACGTTTTATTTACTTATATTATTAAATTTTTTTTTTCATTTAATATTATTAAATGGTTAGTAAAGATGCTGACCTGTTCCACTATTATTGAATAATCTGTACAAATTATATATACAATGTAAATGAATCTCTGTGGATGAGAGAAAGAAATCACAAAGCTTTATGTATAATTAGTAGCGATTAAAGACCATATTATACTGCATCTGCTTTTAAACGACGTTGAATTATTCTTAATCATTCTTAAATACAAAGTTAAATCTTATAAGAAACAAATGTATTTTTTTTTAGATAAGTCACATTTCTTATTGTCTCTCCCTCTGTCTCTCTTTCTCCCCCTGTTATTCGAAAAGAAGCGAAACAAACATTTTTACTGTTTATTGCACACACTTCCGATACTTGTGATTTTGAAATAATACCTACACCCTTGGAAATCTTGTGAAATGAAACACAATGGGATGCAAATATTTATAAAAAATATTTATTACTCGAGAAATATAAAACAAGTAGTATAATTGCAGAACTAAATGAAACGTAAGCACGCAACTGGGCTCACTCTTACAAAGAGAGTATCTTGGTGATAAGAAACAGGAAAAAAGAAGAGATAAGAAAAGTCAATGCTCCTTGAAAAGATGTGTGAAAACTGAAGAATATATGAACTTAATAAACTCTTAAATTCATCTTTATAAAACTTTCAGCCATATAGAATCCTCGTAAGTATAGTCTATATTAAATAATATTATTTCTCACAGAGAAATAAAAGTTTTAGAGGAGACATGATTTGTCATACACACATCATTTGCACGTAACACGTTACACGCACGCATATAGGAATGATTCAGTTAATCATAGTACCTTAACTACCGTAATGCTCCTTCCATCTCATAAAATCAATCTAAATTAATCACATAAGGAAATCGACAAGAGGTTTATAAAGGATTAATCTAAATTCTTAACATTGTATAACACCAACTGGTATATTATTTTTCATATTTTTAATAATATCACATAGAGTAGTTGTTCACACGGAATATTGTAATTAAGTTTTGATGTACGCATTAAAATGTCTAATACCTTTCAAAGCTTGTATGGATCAATAAGTACCAAATAATGCATTAAATTTGCGAAAATATGTAGTTGCTCGTTTGAAATGTTTCGATAAGATGTTCAAATAATTCTTTGCTTCTCATTCGTGCTATATTTTTGCAAATATGTATATAAATATATATATTTGCATATATATATGTATATAAATATATATATTTGCAAATAGATATACAGTTTTTAGAAAACGCAATTCAAAGTAAAGGCATCGATTTAGTAACGTCGGAATAAAATTAAACGCGCCTCCTTAGATCCATACTGTAGCTTTATTTTTTGATTTTGCTAGAGAATGAATGCCTAGGATTATTGCTACAAGTAGACAAAATTTTAAGACAACTCTCCGTACGGAGGGAAAGGTACTTGCCTCTACTCGTAAGTTAGCAAAGTTTAGGAGAAACTTTGTGGACTAGAGAATCAGACAGAATCGTAATGTACAATATTAGACTATTTTTTTTAAGGATTCGAGAAGTCATTGTACATTGTGCAAAATGTTTCCATACAGCGAAGGAACTACTTGTGCCATTTTTTATTTTCTTTTTAAAATCTACCTGCATGCGTTCTCTCTGTACGATCCTATCGGTGGTAATAAATGGGGCATAGACTGATTGACATACAAGTGTAACGATGAGAGGGTACACCTCTAATTGATGAAGGCTGGGAACTCACTACGAGGTAAGAGGTTTTCATAGAGCTCGACCAAATAGCATTGAATTGCGCTACAAGACCACCCAGCAGCAACCGCGACTAAATGGTCATTTAGGCGTACCTTCACGAGATTTTATTTCTCCACCATGAGAATTTCATTTTCGGACTTAAATACTGAAAGCTGACCACCGTTTGCGGTATCAGAGATAAGATTGGTAAAAAACTTCCACAGCTGCGACTTTTTGGCTCGTCGTCTAATGGCTCTGTTACAGTTTCGCTCATAATGTTATGATGAGGCGTAGAATATGGGTACGGCGTTGACAGTGGATTACAAGTAATATGCACCTCCCCCGTGTTCCACTTATTATTCGCATCGTCCGAGTCATTCCCCTGCGTTGTCTCAGAGTGGCACGTGAAAGGTACCTTCGCGTCCGTGGAGGTGACGGAACAATTAGAAATATTGATTATACGAGTATCCAATGTCAAGTCAATGCTGTTACAATGATTTGTCGCAGCGTTGTCTATCGTAGAGTTTGACAGATTCATTGACTTCAAGGATGCTTTTCTATAAACTTTCGACCGCGCAAGGGGTTTAATCGTTAGTTGCGGCGACGATACAGATCGCACGGAGTAGGAATTAGTGTCTCTATAAATATCCGTATGATTCTGCGTAGAGTGGCAATCGTAACTTTTTGTATTTAAACACTTATTCTTTACGGACATATTAGGATTCTTGGATCGAGGTGTGGATGTAATTGAGCTCGTGGGTGTTGTAGCATCTGACACACTTTCTCCTCGGGTGGTTATAGAGTTTTGTATAGTGCACTCGTTAGATTTTCTTTCATTATCATATTTTATATATTGAGTAGATACAAGATCATAGTTTTTGTAAACAGCTGCAGGTTTTAGTATATGTTTTATAGATCGATTATGTCCTTCTGTTTCATTTATGGAATTGGGAATAGAAGAGGTCTGAGAGCGGACAGGGGTAGTAAGGGTAAGCGCTTCATTTGCTCCTAACTGGTTAGGGCCGAATGAAGCGTCCATGAACCCTCAGCTCGGGAATCTTGAGTAAAATGCACAGGTCAAATCGTAATTCTTGAACCGGCAATACTGAACGTCGGTGCGCAGCCAGTCGCCGGAACATTTCAGATAATCAGTTTGTTCCAGATCACGTGGACAACTAGCAGCTACGGACTCTTTGTTAGCGAACACGGTAACAACGAATTTTTTCGGCTTGAACGTGTTCAGGACGCGTCGTATTATCTCCTCGTACGATGCCTCTGGAACGTTGCTCTCAAATGACACGTACGAGAACTCTGACTCCGGTGTAATGTGAATGGTCATGTAATTCCCCTGTAAAGTACGTGCATTAGCCGCGACTGAAGTTTTTCCCATTAAAATCATACATCTCCATAAAGAATACTCACACTCTTTGATACTCCGTTCATTGAATATCCACAAGGCTCAAACAAGAAATCATCTATAATCATATTTGAGATAAGTTTATCGATTCCTGACTTCTGAGTCGCTTCATCCGCGGACGAGCACACGTCTCTAGTAAAGATAGCCATCACTTCTGGGTCCAAGTGAGTCATCAGAATCTCCAGAGTTTGATCTGGCTCCGAGGGCTCATCCACAGACTTCTCTCGATTCAGAGTATACAAATACCAACAATCCGTATCAACGGAACCCAAGCAGTAAGCTTCTCCATCTGAAACAGGATAGCGCGGACAGTTAAAATCTCTCCCATAAAATTATGCATATACGTATGCAGGAATATTAAAAGAACAATTTTACCAGGGAAGAACGTATCGAGCAGAGCAACTTCTTCCTCGAATGCTTGATGCGGTGATATCTGCAACTCTGGCTTCTTATAATTTTTCCTCGAGTAAAATACATTCTGAAACAATTGGAAATCAGGTAGAATGCAAATGCCTTTTATCGCTTCTATTAATTCTTATGTCTCTACCAATGAAAGAAACAACGTTGCGTGATCATCATACGTAATACCGAAATGAAAATGGTTGAGGCACACACCTTTGGGTAGGTGTAGGGCGAGAATTAGGTGTGATTTTGGACAAATGCGTCTCATGTTACAGTATCATAGGTGAGAGAGAGAGATCAATAAACCAAGAGGTAGAGATGTATCCTGTATACTAGGGGTTTCCTATATATATAGACACATCACTTATCCATGCACTAGGTCAAGTTATATAGCCAAGTACTTTCAACTTCAATTGGCTAGCAGTAAATGATCATTTTTCTGAGCAAACATTGCGAAACTGTAATATCAAACTCTCCACACTTCGTATCATTTATAATACAATAACGATTGTAATTAAAGCTTATTGACAATTTTCAACACCTGCCTTCTAAGAAATAATATTATGCGGATAACATAAAAAACCTTTGTGTACAATGGAACCATGCAAACAGTTTATTCAACGTAACTGTATCGCTAATACGTGGTTGCAGAGTTTCTCTTTGCTCGTTATAAGAGTTCTCGATTTCTATTAAATACAGTTGTGTATTAAAATAAATATAAAATAGGAAAATTCAATGATAAGAGGGATACTAAAGGGGGGAGAAAAGGGAGCCGAGTGGATGCGTATAGTACTGGTAAAAAAGGAGAAGAAAGGAAGCCCAAGATGAAGGAAGAAGACAAAACGGAAACACAATTTCGAGTTAACCCTCCTGGAAACATTTACGCACAACTCATGTAATCCCATTTTGAGACCGAAAGGCAAAAAATAAATCAATTTGCTACTGTTAAAATAAATATAATAAGCAAAAAATATATACACACCTCTACTTCTTCAAAACCAGTATACTCCTTCACAAGCTCCAAAAGTGGCTCCAAACATTGAAGGGGCGTAGTTGTACCACAAGTTTTCAGGATAAGCCTACGCTTTGATAGGAACATGCTGCTTTCACTGTAACATACGAAATTTATTTTTAAATAATACTTCAACTCGGTTACTGTGCTTGATAAACGAGTCGTGTTTATATGACGCATGAAATATTGGCAGTTGGTGAAAATATCTAAAAATTTATGATAGTATATTTATATGTAGGTATACTGTTGTCTTTTAAATTCTAATGTCTTTTTATAACAGAATTTATTCTTTCGATATTGTATTTCCTTAATACTGCAGTAATATTCCTTTTTCTCCCATTATTTGCACACATAAATCTGATAACGAACAATAGACATTCACTTTGCAGTTTAAAAAATATTAATATCTGATATACGTTTCCGGTATAATAAGAGAAGAGTTTATTTGAATTAAAGGAATAATAATTTGTATATCGAAATATATTGCAATTATTACAATCGTAAACATTTCATAGATAAACTTATAATTGAAATGTTTGTCAACATGAGAGACAATTGATCATCAATTTATTATTTTTCTCTTCTATTAATCAACTTTCTCGGCGCTGTGAGCGTATATGTATACATTCGTATGTATGCGTCCGCTCAGTGTATGGAGTGTGTGCGCAGGAGGCGCCCATAGGCGTTCAGCGACAATGTGAAAGAGATACGATTCAGGGACTCCTGCACGCGCCGTTAAGCTGACCGTTCAGACCACCCATCCAAAGGGTTGAACTCCCATCAAGCCAAAAATAGGGGATGCGAAAAAGAAAAACAGAGACTCGAACGAGGGTGCATGCTCGAACGGAATAATTAAAGTCACTTTATGTGTACTACGACGAATTATTTCGCATCTTTCATAAATTAGCGTAACGTAAATAATGAATTGAAGGTTATCAAAGAATGAAGATTATTAAAGGACATTTGGCTTCCATGGTAGTGTTATTTTTAGCTCGGGATTTAGACGGTATTAGGGACCGATAAAGGTAAGCTGAAATGCGTAAATATACGTAATAGCATTTTGCAAAATAAGCAAAATGTTATTGCGTATATTTACGCATATTTCAGCTTACCTTTATCGGTCGGAAACTTAATTTTTTGGGAATTAAAAAAAGAAACAAGTATCGCACGCAGGGTTGCCAACCGTACTATGATACATAGTGTTGTACTATATTTTTGTCTAGTGTACTATATACTGTTAGAGAAAGATACAGAACGTAAAATACTATATTTCCCATACAACGATAAAATTCTAGAATTTTTATTTATTTTTTATTCCACAGCAACATTAATTTGCGAATTTTAACTTTAAACTTTTGAACGCGACTTAAAAACAAATAAAATTTATGTAAAATAATTTTCTATAATAAACATAAAGTGGCGGAAACAGAGAAACGGAGCCAGTTTATCCCTGATAAAAAATGAGCTTCTCATTGAATATGTTAATTTGGACTTTCAAGTGAGATCAAACCTTTGACATATTTGTTAAAGACAATAAATTAATTAATAATGCAAAATGCACAGAAAAATATACGTCTAAAAAATAAAATGTTTTAATGTAGTTTTATTTTGTACCACTTTCCTCTGAAAAGTACTAAAAATAAATCAAATATAGTACTATTTTTCACAGTGTACTATATTTTTTATCACACTTGACCGTAAAGTACTATATTTTCCCGAAAACAAGTTGGCAACCCTAATTGCACGTATCATTTTGCACGTTTGTAGCTTTATTCCATCACCTTTTAAGACTATAAATAAATTTTTGGTAAGTAAAAGTATCCATTTATAGCGGAATATGAGCATCGTGAAGAGAAAAATATCCTTCCGGATGCCGGACCTTATCAGCAATTGCAGTTATCTCAAACACAAAATTCAAAAAGATTGGTAATCTGTAGATGTGTGGCTATCGTCTGAACCAACATAATGAAAAAAAATTCAGAAGCAAAGAAATGGTAACATCTTAAAACAAAATTTAGCAAATTTAGCAAAAAAAGATTATGGGTTTGTTGACCGTAGTAATTCAATTTTGCAAGTAGTTGCAAAATTCTAGTTGAAACGATAAAGTAACGTCTACTGAGTATGCCTGATTTATTTGAAGTGGATCGGGGCTTTTTTTTGGCAATCAGTTTTTCTCAGCCGTCACATTAGGAATACCCCTTAAGGCCATCGTGCAACGTTCGAAATTATATGTGAATTGTAGGTAGTATTATATTCCAATGAACGATTTCTTGAACGAAATGCAAGTATTTGCGATTTCTAAATAAAAATCATTAGGAGTCTAACTAAGTATCGAGATTTCGTATAAAATCTACCACTCTCGCGGGTTATCGTTGGACATTTCGTACAAAGATTGACCCTAGATTTTCCGAGTACATGTGTGCAGTGATCCAGACAAATCGCTGTATTAGCTTGAAACGTGACGATAACAGAGGAGCAGATAAAACGCTGGGATTACGATACCGAATTATGTAAACTGATAAAATGCAAATATACAGGCGAACGAAAGACTCTTTTTCTTCCTGAATGTAAGGGGTGGCTGTGGCGTTATATAAATTCTTAGAGATTCTTCTCCGGTGCATCTCTCTTAGTTTATATTCGTCGTTACACAACAGACAAATTCGTTTATTACAGATCTTTCTGTGAAATTCTTTTGGAGATTTTGACTAACCAGGGAAGATTGAAAGTTGAAGGAAATCGATATTATAGAGATTGTAGTTCGGATGATGAAAGTCCATTTCCCTCTTCAAATCAAACACCTTCCTTGCGACGCGAGAATTTAAGAAATAATTGCTTTTGTACACCCAACTTAATATTAATATCTATCACCAACAAAAATCAGATCTAAGGATGGAAACACCCTCCAAAGTAATTACAAGAAAACTATTACACGCAAATTTTCATGGTTGTCAATGATCTACCACGCAAGGATAAAAAATTGGCGAAAAAAAAATTTTCTGCTACTATTCTGTAGGTTGCTGAAAACCATAGTACTTTGAGAATTTTTTTCCCCTATATTTTTTATGATATGAAAGTTCAGAATTTCTTTGAGGTGGTGTTTTTATCTCTAAACTAACAAGGAGAGTATTTTAGGTGTCCGCCTCCGATCATTTTGATTTTTGGATATGTTATAGAGGACCGAAAAATAAGAAATACGTGTTTTTTTATTTTTCCCCGTTTTCATATTTCGGGGGTGAAAACTGCGTTCAAAGTTAGGGTTGAAAAATCATTTTTGTGGAATATCTCGAAAACTATTAGAGATAGGGGAAAATCTGGTGAGTCAGTCATATTTCGCATTCAAAGACACAAAATTCGTCCATTGACACTATTCCCCTATCTCTAATAGTTCTCGAGATATTCCACAAAAATGATTTTTCAACCCTAACTTTGAACGCAGTTTTCATCCCCCAAATATGAAAACGGGGAAAAATAAAAAAACACGTATTTCTTATTTTTCGGTCCTCTATAACATATCCAAAAATCAAAATGATCGGAGGCGGACACCTAAAATACTCTCCTTGTAAGTAGTTGACATTGAAGCTTCCATATGTTTGTAAGTATGATGGTGTTAAATCTGATGTACGAAGAAGTTTTATGATAGATTAGAGAGAATAATAAATATACGAACGATGATGAATATTTGAATTGCAAACTATGCCGGATATATAATTAGTTACCCCAGAGTGAAAGAACGACTGATGACTAATGGAGCAAGCAAGCGGTATAAAGCGACAAATACAAGTTCAAGATCAAGCTCCGCGAGGCTGTAAGATAATTTGTACGCTCGTGGAGCCAGCGTCAAGTATCACTATTAAATTGAACGAAGAATTCCTGAACTAGATGAATTACATAACAATGGTATAATTTGCCCATAAGTACATAACTGGCTGGAGAAACGGAATAAGGAAACGATTAAATGTAGATTAAAAATATTGTACGTGTTTCTTTCAATCTGTATGTCTTGGTTTAATACTGCGAGTTGCAAAATATAGTTACTCTAATTTGAAGTTGTAAAATATTACTCCAATTTGATTCTGCGAAATATATTTACCATAAATAACAATCTGAGCGTGGACAATATATTTTCTTTAATTTGAACGTGTAAAATATTATGAAATTCTCACGCAGGTGATGATTAAGAATAAAAAAAATAAAGTATCAATTTAACCCTCGATGGGCCGAATTTTTGTTTTAACTCCAAAAAAATTGTGGGAACGAAAAATCAGAAATTATAAACCTATATATACAAATGAAAACAAATTTTTGCGTTTAAACAATTTTATTGCGATATATTCACTATGTGACTTTCAAGTCACACCGGCCTATAAAGTTTGCACTTCTGTGGAATTCCATAAAACAATTTGCATTTGGTGTTAAGCATAAATGTACATTACACTTTGAACATTTTATTTTCGGAACTCATGAATCTCATGAAAAAAGCTATAATTATTTTGTAAAATGTCGATAAATTAAAATGTGACCTGAAAGTTACACGAGCCCATAGAGGGTTAAGATCGCCAAGATTCTCAAAAGCATTATCGATTAAAATATATCTTCCGTGTAACAAGAAATACTTGTATTTTCTTCGCGAAAAATAATTATTTCTTAATATTTTTTGTATTTCATCCCAGATAACTATTACAGCATTCGTTTTCCAAGAAGAAACCACAAAGAAGCGTCTACAAATTGATAGATGATATAAACTGGAGCACGAACATAAAAATGTAATTCTACTTGAAATAACCTATGGAATTATCACGAAAAATCCTCAATATTTCTAATGAAAATTGAGGTGGGAACCTTAGTGGGCACTTATGCAAGAAAAATAAAATTTTGCACCTGTTTTCTATTTACTATGTATCGCCTTTAGGGACCGTCCTTAAATTACGTAAGGGTAATTTTAATTATAAGAAGTCGTAAGATTTTATATTCCAACTTCTTCCCCTTCCTTACCTAATATTTTTTAAGTTATTCAAATTCTTTTAAAGGTTTATATAATTCATTTAACTCGGTTTCGTGTGTGCGATGAATTGTTGTTTTTTAAGCTACTCACATGGAAAATTAGTTAAAAAATATTATCTAAGATGCTCTCTGACTACCTCTCCCCCCTTTGAAAGAAAACGTAAGAAATTGGCGCCCCCACCCCCCCCCTCCCGCTCCAAGAAGCCTTACGTAATTTAAGGACGATTTTACTCCTTATGGAGTACAAAAAAAATACATTTTTATTGTGTTTATATAGGTGTTGGATTCCTTTATTATCAAGAGCATGATATAGTTTTCTAGCGCCCCCTTCGGCTAGCGCGTCATGCGCCACATAATTTACATAATGGTTCTGTCGACCCTGGGTGAGAATACGTTGTTAAAGAATGCAGTGAAAGAATCTACACCATTATTGGAGGGAGTGATGTTGGAAGATGCTCTTTTAGGTATAAATATAAATTTAACACTATGTAGGGTAAACCAATCAGTAATTGACTGCATACCAGTGAATGACCACTGGACCAAGAAATGTCAATTATAAATTTAAATATATTACATGTTTAGAAATGGAGTGTAGTTGCATTTTTGATATCCCATATTTTTAGTTACGCGTATTAAGTAAACATTAATAAGTACAATTCTTATGAAAAGTATGCGGTCATTTACTGGGCTTCTACACGTTTTGCATTTTAGAATCTTTTTTTTTTTTTAAATTACGATAAGAATAAGTAATTATTTTTATAGAAATTTCAAGAAAAATAAATTTAAATGCAATTTCAACAGTTGTTTTGTTGTTATTCATAAATATATTCAAGTATTAATCTCAAAGGTCCATAAATTCAACAATTCGGTCATGCACTGGTTGGTTTTTACCCTACAATCGAGCGAATTTCATTACATTTTCCATTGACAGTACTTTTTCATTGATCGCGGTATACATTTAATTAATTCTTAGAATAACAAAATACAAGATAACTGTCTAGTTTACGATGGGAAATACCATGAGCAACTTCCCTTGCTGATTCTTAATCGCGAAAGTCCCGAGGTTATATTATTTTTTTTTTTAAATATACAATATTTTTATAATACATATTTATTAACACGTTCGCGCCGGCTTGACCCACCGGTGGGTCAAATGCTACATATGTCCGCATTGAACGGGGTGACCCATGACTGGTGGGGTCAAGCTACTCTGTAGTATGTGTTAAGTATTCACACATTTTTTATGGCCGGACTATTATTGTTAATCATAAATTACTATCACGTTAAATAAGAGGCTTTTAATGGTACATATTAATGTATAAGTATAAAATAAGGAAAATATAGCATATGCATAACTAAGCATGTCACTTTTTAAAACATGGCAACCATGTATTTGATAACATTGTAATAATTTCAACCGAACACAATAAAGAAGCATTCGCATAAACCATAAACACTAATCGTGATAGAGCATAAGAAACCGAACAATTCTTATATTTTAAAGTTTTGTTCTATCTCGCACCGCCACGAAGTTAAATTAATAAAAACGAAAAAATGCAATAACTTGAAGGGCTGGCTTCGCCTCTTCAGAGTAAATATCCGCGGAAAAATAAATTGCTCCTTGCACATTGAAATACGTTCTATATTCACACGAAGATTCATTAAAATTAGAATTTTTATGTTGTTGTTTGTTGTTCACGTACAGAAATCACTATTCTATAGAATTTGACCATAAAAAATTAGACATTCCATTAAAAAAAAACTCCACCTGTAAATAAACTATTGTCACCGCATTATGTCTTTCATGCGACCATACAACTTTTGTAAGTAATGTTTTCGTTTATTACTTGAAATTATGCAGATATTTGAGGTGGACAGAGTTGATGGAGCACCCTGTATATTTATAAATTTATCTCATTTCGGGATGAATCCAGTGCGATAGGTAACACTAGTAGTAACAAGAAATAGCTTCTATAAATAATAAGTAACGCGCGATGGACCCTTTAGAAGATAATGCACGACAATGAACACTTGCGATAAATTAACCATTTTTCTTCAGCGTGGAACAATGATTCATTGCTGTTATTCCAGAGATGCCCGCAATGTTCTGTGTTTTCGTGCTATTTAACAATGAATAAGAACTATTCAAACCTAAAAACAATGGATAATTTATCGCTAATCTTTGCGGCAATATCGTTTGAAAATTTGTCAGGAAACGTGTGCCCTTTGGTTCATTGTGAAATAGAGATCAAACACTTTTTACATAAGCAATATCTTTGCACTTCTAATAATCCTAGAATTAATTATTCAAAATAAGATATACAATATGCATTAAATGAAGGAATGGCAAAGTCCCTCATAAAAAAAAAATGTAAAGGAGAATAAAAATAGTTGGCATATTCTGAAACGTGGCGTTATGAACGAAATATCAGGGCAGTGGATTCGCTGTCATAAAAAAAATCATTATATCACATAATCAAGAGTAAAGTCTACACATCGAAGGGAAATTAACCTTGAATGTCCATGTACTCATTCATTAACTTGTAATTACATAAAACGTAATAAAATATAAAAATACATAATAATGTTAGTGAATGGATGAATTCATTGCCTTTACCAAAATATCGTGACTGCCTGAGTGTTTAACATCTACTATAAAAACAATGGTACATTTTCTTTCGTGGTATAATTTACACAGAAAATGTATTAAAGGAAATTCAGTAAAGATAAAACGTGAAGAATTTTTTATCGTCAAGCCTATCATTGCAAGGAAAGCAGTCTGACCTATCATGAAAAGTAACATGGAAACGCTATGTATATATATGTTTCGTAGATTAATGTAACCATTTGCGAACCATATGCACGCGAAAAGCATATAACTATGCATGGGGTCGTCCTTAAATTACGTAAGACTTCTTGGAGGGAGGTCGCGAATTTCTTACGTTTTCTTACACGAGGGGGAGGGGAGGGGGGAGTCAGGTAGCGTCTTACGTAATATTTTTTAACCTAATTTTCAATATGAGTAGCCTGAAAAACGATGTATGATCGCATACACTAAAGCGAATTGAATGGATTATATCTTTAAATGAATTTTAATAACAAAAACTGAAAAATAAATTGGATACCAATCACTTAATCAGTCACGTAGGCATGACAATTGTTCACATTATATGGATTCCTGAGCGACAAAATAAATGAATCATTTTTTTAAAAGTGGGATAAATTCCAGTCTGAAAAAATGTGTTAAAGCAAGTTTCAACTACAGATTAATGCAAAACATGAAGTAGGTATTTCGACACAAGAGAAAGTGTGATTTATATCAGTCTGAAAAGGACGATACATCTATTTCTAGTAGTGGATATTTTTGTGTAACAAGAGGTCAATTATCAAATATTAAAGTGCGCGAAGGAAATACCACGGAAGGAGAGTGTTGAGGGTGAGTTTATCCTTGGATTGGCGAATCTAGATTTAATCTAGGCGCCGATACCAGACATCGCTATTTAAACAATGCATAAAACACTGTTCATTAACAGTGCCAAATGTTGCTGAAGCACTATAATTATACCTACAGGGTGGGGCAATAATTTTGTCCACCTGGAGTATCTCCGTTATTTTTGAAGATATGGATAAACTTTATTTACAAAAGTTGTACTGTACTGAGGGTGCCATAGGCAATAATTTTGTCCACCTGGAGTATCTCCGTTATTTTTGAAGATATGGATAAACTTTATTTACAAAAGTTGTACTGTACTGAGGGTGCCATAACATCATGGTAGTAATAATTTTTTTCTGGGTGGTGGGTTTTCGGAGATTTCAAGGTGGCGCGAAAATTTCATCGCGGAAGTTATTTGGCTATTATAAAAGAGGGTTGCGACTCGAATAATTCAGACTATTTCAACGACCTGTAGTACAAGGTCATTCGACGTGAAATAATGGATTAAAAGAGCCACCCTTATATCACAGGGAGTGCTCGAAATGATATCCGTTTGCATCGATCATTGCAACATTATAACACATTATAATCAATCCGGAAATGATAAGAAGAGTAGGAGTTTCATTGGCACGATTGGAATGTTGATACGATGCAAACGGACACCACTTCGGGCACGTTCTGTGACTTAAGGACCTATCCTTTTGCTGCATTATTTATTCTCGAATGACCTTGTAGACATTAGAAGTAGTTGAAATCGTCTAAATATCCGATATTCTATTAGGGATAAAAAAGTACAGCATGCCATTTAAAAACACAGAGATGACCTTGAAATCTCGGAAAACCCTACACCCAGAAAAAAAATATCACTACCATTTTATGCCACCCAGGGCACTGTTAGTACAACTTTTGTAAATAAAGTTTTCTTCATTTCTCTAAAAATATCGGAGACACTCCAGGTGGACAAAGTTATTGCTCCACCCTGTATAATGGCAGATACGTGCGGTAATTTCATGACTAAAGCAGCAACAGTTGATAATTTGGTGGCACGTGTTTGACGCAAGGACCTTGGTAAGAATGGAAATAAAGCACGAGCTACATACTATGTATAGCGCTGCCATTACTAGAGCTATCCTCTGTTTTCAAGTAATTTGTGATTTAGCAAGTTCTTGAAGTGATATATCAAGCGTTAGAGGTTTCTCAAGTTTCATGATTTTTTTACATTGCTTTTTAATGCAAGCTAAACTCGTTTATTCACTTTTTCATTGAAATTGATTAATTATTATGCATATGTGTAGAATTAGCATAAGCTTATGTAATACACATGGTAAAAAGAGGGGATTTTAAATGTTCAGAAATTAATAAATGTAATTTCTCATTTATGGGCACAACATTAGTTTCCTCAATTTATATATCTATTATAAGAAAGAATTCTCTGTTAATTATACGCATGGAATACATTAAGTTTTTCAATTTAATTCTAGCAGGAAACTTAATTAATATGAGTATCAAACATATTTTTATAACGATAATAAATTGCAATTGGGCACGCTTGGAAATAAAGTGAAGCTAATTAAAGTATAAAAGATAAGTATAAAAATTCCTCAATGCAATATTCTAACGATGCCTACGGAACAAGAAAACAGAATGCAATGCTCCATCGATCTTTGGACATTTCCCTTACCCATATAAACATTGTTAGAGTAAATGCGATAGCAATTAGAATGGCGATTATACATCGTTAGGCATTCACTGTTAAAACATCACACGATGGATTAGATAATTAGAAACGCTTGCACTTCGAACCTTCGCACTGAATTGCGATCGATGCGCAAACGTCCGCGATAGCACTAGACCACGTGCAGATACATACCACACTATTTAAGCTTCCTTAACGGTTCATTGAGCAAACCGAATCTGTAATTGGAGACGAATAAACATTCTTCCCTTATCTGTTGTCAAAATTTCGTTAGGCAGATACACTTGCCGACGATACGGTACAGTTCAGAGAAGGAATGTAACAATGATTTTTTAATCGCGGGAACAATTAAGGATATCTAACACTATTTAAGAGTCTGTCGGAGAATCAGCGATCTTCGGGTCAGAACATCAATTGAACGTTCGTGGAAACGCGTTATTCATTGCCATTGGTAATGTTAAGGAGAAACTGAGGAATAGAAGAATGCGTGCTGCAACCACGAGCAGCAACTCGTGATCATTCGAATCAAATTCAAACTGATAACGTATGAGTTGTTATGTAATCTGAAGTGTAGTAAGCCTCTGGCAGTTTCTTCTGTATAGGATGTTTTAATTAATAGTATTGATGGATCGCCAGCATTCTATTTTATAGGAGTCTATTAGTCACTGGAGTATCTGTGTGATACGGACTTTCTGACAAATTCGTCCAAAACAAGTTACTCATCCCTGCCCTCACTTTCCACTTGGAAATTCAAATTCGTGGTTACTTATCCTGTGACTAATTGCAAGGACAATGGCCACCATTCCCAACTAAAGAGCTGCTGCATGCAGTGACGTAATGCAAAGGTCTTTGGCTAGATATTAGGTCATCTTATAAGTTCCTCTCGCGGTGTGTAGTTTATAAGTTTATGTACTTCAAGATACGTTTTCTAAATATAGGCTGATAAGAGATCGACGCATCTTGTACATATATACATATGTACGTATATAATAATAATAATAATCAAAGGTATGTTTGAAATTTTATTACATTATGAAGTTATGAGATGACCTAATAGATTTGAACCTCTCAACTGGCAAACTAAGCAACTGCATTTTTTGTAAATTTCTCGATTGCAGCACTTAACACACTCGATGCTTAAATTTTCAAGTTTCCCTGGCTTTCTGTTTTATGGAGTCAGTTTACTTTCTCCAGAGGCTCATTTTTCATGAAATGCGTTTATAGAACTATTGTGAAAACGAGCCCATTTCTCGGCAATAACGTCGAAATAATTAACTCACGTATCACGAATTACTGATAAGAAATGCAAATGGAATGCGGGAAATCTATTAAAACTGCGGTTAAAAACGGCTATTTAAGCGAAGGCTCGGTGAAAAATGTTTTGAAATACAAAATACAAGGTAATATTTCAAATAATAAATTATTTGAATTACTTTAATATTTCTATTTTAAAAATGACATAGAAAAAATAATCTCATGCTGTGCCAAGACCAAATAAATAATTTAAAAATAATTTTGTATTTTAGTTAACTGTTTCAAATAATATTGAGTTTAAAACCTGTATTTTGAATGCGTGTAAAAAAGAAGTACCACATTGTGAGCAAATAACGAGAAGCATAATATTGAAACTATGAATTATTAACTTTATGTTAAAATTCACACAATCACTCTCGGACTTGTCCTGATATCAGACATTTGGCCTGAAGTATACGGTATCAGAAATTATTACAGGATACCTACATTTATTCAAATATGTACAAAATAAAATAACAAATTCCAATGAAATGACGTATCGGTATTTAAAAATAACTTCCCGTCGAATAAGATAAAATGGTAGTTGAATAACCACCTATAAAGCGTGTTATTCACGTAGTGGCCAAGTCTGCTTAAACGAGCACGTGCGAAATGCAAATGTTTGTGTAATTGTATTACCTGAGGACGTAAGCATCCACTTGTTCGGTGCGGCAGATGCTGATAATCTCGCAGCGAACGATCTTCAGCAATGACTGCCATTTTCGTCTGAAAAGAAAGATACGTGTATTGAGTTTCACAAAGTTTAATTGATATGCAAAACATATCGATTATCGGCTGTCGACGTGCGTCTGAGCCCGTCGCTTAGATTACTTGAACCAATTCTAATAATAGTTATCCATTCAAATAGGGTTTCAAATTGATCAACTCCACGAAATGAAAAATAGAGAAAAGTGATAGAGCACAAATTTCACTTTCTTCGCGATACATATTTGCACAGATTTTCGTCCTCGAGTTCCATTTAAAGTTTTGCGAGATTGATCGACACGGCATTCTTCATAAGATTGTTCTTATAAATTATTATATAAATGTGAACGGAAGAAAAACGCCAATTGCGCAGTTAACGTACAATACTAGGAGATATTGACGATTTCCACAGCGTGTGGGAAATAACTCTAGATAGCAAATCGCAAGGTTCATCGATTTTTAAGCAATTTAACGTCTAACTCTATCCTCCATTGAAAAGCTGTTAAGAAAAAAAAATAGGGATCAGCGGGTTAATCGAAAAGAAAAATCGAGAAATTTCAAGAACCGTCGTAGCGTGCAAGATTGATCGCTAATATTTATCAAGCAACGGGAATCTAAGAATTTTAAAAATGACGCGATTTTTCGCGCAAGGACGAGGAAAACTCCCATCAATAAAGATAAGAGGTTTAACGAAGCGTTGATTAATGAACATTGCGACATATTACTAATCATAGGTATGCTTGTAGTTAATAAAAGAACAAACGGATCATTGAATTTTTTACTCTTTGTCAACTTGATCACTTTGGAAACTTAAATTTTTGATACTTCAACTGAATTAATTGGGTGATAAGAAATTTGGAGCAACTTATACAATTAATTTTCTTTAGTCTTCACGATAGAAGTTTTCACGATATACGGAAAAATAGGAAAACACAGATTACCCTTTAAGGGGTATTTTTACCCTGAAGATTCAAAAAGTATCATAAAAAATGGCCCCTAACTCTTATGGGGATTTCCCACAAATCTGCAAAATTTTAAAAAATCAGAATGTTTCAGTTACCGAAGTTCCCTTGTTAGTAGTGACTTTTCATTGCTATATTACGAAATAAGTCTTGTACGATATACACAGATCCGGCTGGTTGCGCGTGCAAAGCGCGCGATGCTCACAGGCGCCGCAAGAGAAAATGCGCGTAAAAGATGTAAAAAATACGAGATAAATTTTTAAGCGACCCAAATTTGTATGAGCAGAACTAGGGCATAAATAAGATCATATTGTAGAGAGGCTTTTTATTCGCAATTAATTCGAAAAATATTTTTTGAAAAGACGCCAAACAGACAAAACACGACGCACCGGTCTGTATACATATGCATCGTAACCAATTCTTACAGAAACGAAAACTGTTATAAATTAAAGATTACCACGCGCTTTTCGTGAAAATATTTGTACCTAGTAATTCTTCCGACTTCGCCACAAGAGGGCATTTCAACCGATCCCGCTCTCTCTCTCTCTCTCTCTCTCTCTCTCCCTCCCTCCCCCTCTCTCTCGCTCCCTCCCCCCCTCTCTCGCTCCCTCCCCCTCTCTGTCGCTCCCTCTCTCCCCCTCCACCCCCCCCTCTCTCAAGTTGCCTCTCAACTACCGATTTGTAGATATACCTGTTTCATCCTACCTCCTAACACCCCCGCGTCTAAGACTAGTGAGATGGGATCTTGAAAACCCCACTTCGAATCGCTTTGAATCTGTCTTGTATATGTAGCGACAAATTCGAATCACTTCGAACACGATTGAAAGCTTGAAAATTCTTGAAAATCTTTGATAGGTTGAAAGTCTTGAGAGGTTCGTTTATCGGGGCATTTTTTCCGGTCGCAAAGCGAGGGAATATCTCGATACTCTCGACTCCAGCGTGGAAATGATGTTTAGGCAGTAATAAAGCTTCTGGGGGGGCTTATCTTATTGAAATATAAACAAAAGATGAAGTCGCTTACAGAATTCCGAAGAACGTCGATCGTCAAACCTTAGATATCAAGATAGACTATCGAGACTTTAAAGCGGGTGTCGAGTGAAACTCTTACAATTTTCAATTAATTATGAAACAACTATTATCTTTTCTGTACCGAGAAAACTGTTATAAAATGCAGTGTATTAACTGAAACTTTTATTCCATACATTTTCCCGTGAATAAGAAACTTTTATTTATTCCAAGTGTTTCAGATCCCATCACTATCCAGGACGAATCGCACTCTTCATTCCTTTTTTCCAACCGTTCTACCTTCTAAACTTTCCGACCGCAGACCAACCCGTACACCAAATATTCTTTCGAATTAGTCATCCTTTTATCTATCCCATTCTAATTGTAGCATCTTAAAATTCAAGCGTTTTTGTTATAAATATTTAGATGGTGCGTACTGAAAAAAAAAAAGAGAAATGAGAAGGACAACAGATGAAAAAAGCACGCGGTGTCCACGTGGTACAGGTGACGAAATTGTTTTCTTAATCGCTCCATTTTATCTTTTTATATTCCATACTTATCTCATGCGCCTCGCAGCTCATGCTAGTTTTCTACACAATTTGCACTTTTGCTCAATTGTGGAGCAAATATTCTTGCACAATTCGGGCTTTATGTTTGGGGCCATTATCGTGGTAAAATTGAATCTCCTCTCTAATCTCCATATTAATGACACTTTTTTTTCAAATTAACCTTTAAAATGTTCAAATATTTTATCTTCCCGATAATATCGTCTATAAACATGATTTCACCAACACTAAAGCTGGATATACACCATTAGTTATCCGCCGCTGTGCTTCAGTGTCGGTTATAAGTATTTCGGTTTAAGTTCTTTTCTTTTTTTTCGCCACACTCTCGCTCTTCCATCACCACCATAAATGTTAAATATACTTTTATCCGCGAAAATGTCAGAATCCCACTACTCAGTTTCTTTTAATATATAGTCTTTCGCAAACTGAAGCCTCTTCATTCTATTTATGGCATTAATATATGGTTTTTCCTGGCTATTCGACCAATTTTTATATGGGTGAAATTGTGTTTATAGCCGATATTATGAACAACATCAGATATTTGAACATTTTAAAGGCTAATTTAAAAAAGTGCCACAAATATGTCGCACGTTATTCGTAAATAATAAGAAAATTAAGCATCTGACTCATATTAAGTGGATCAATTAACTGAATTAACCCTCCGAACACCGAATGCCGGGGCAATTTGATCCGCCAGCAGCGAATACCGACTGTCCCCTGCCGAATTGATTTTTAACGGTGTAACATAAACAATGTCGCATCTACTCTGTCGTGGTAGATGAAAATGTAACAGACATTTCTTACTAACAAGGGAAGCTTCCGAAAATTAAAAAAATTCTGAAACTTCGTGAATATGTACGGGATTTCCTCCTGATTACAATGCAAATTTTTTTGTTGCCCAAATTCACATTAAGGGGGTGAAATTAACCCCTGAAAATTCAGCTATTTGCCAATTTTGTGTTATAACTCGCGAATTACAAGAGATACAAAAAAGGTTTCAAGGCAAAAGTTACTTCTTTTAATTACGACTATCATTTGGTAACTTACAGTTCGTGAGTTATCACACGAAATCGGAAAACAAATGAAAATTGCGTTATAATAAGGAGGAAATCCCCTACATAATCACAAAGTCTCAGAATTTTTTGAATTTCAGGGTTCGGAATCTTTCCGTGTAAGTAGTATTCCATATTACATCAACAAAGTATTATTATTATTATTATAAAAAATTTGAAACAATGATAAGAGTAACATCTATTACAAAACCTACGTACAAAAATATATGGATATTGCTAAACTCTTACTATGGGTCAAAATGACCCAACATATGGAACCCGCGTCGCTGCTCGAGCATTCGATGCCCGAGGGATTAATTAAGCTTGCTTGAAAGGTTATTTTTACTCGTACACCTAAATTATAGTATATAATGACAATTTATAGTTTCCAACGATATTACTCGTTCGGATTCATGTTTACCACGATTTCTCCGATCTTCCTCCAATCGCAATTAAGCCGGTATAGTTTTGACTAATTAATTGAAGCTTTAAGGCTTGACTTCTAGCGCCAAATATTCAAATTCCAGACAGACGAGCGTGCAACGACATTTAATCACACTCGTAAAAATCACGTAGATTTATGCTTCGCGTACATTATACTTTATACAATATTAGGGGACGCGAGGAAACAGGTAAATTGCTCGTGTGGAAAAAAATCGAAGAGCCCTCTACTATCTTGCGATCTGAGGCTTCATTTTCAAAACAAAGACAGTTAACTCTCTGACTGGCATTGACGTGTTTTCACGCCCAGGCAGCAGAGAAAGTGTAGATAAAATTTTTTGTTGAATAAAAGCAATTATAGTAGGACACAGTTATGCTTTCAACGTTTCGATCATTATTGTGGACCCTCTATGGGGACGTAACAATTTGATAGATTAAGTTAAATAGTGGTGTATCGCGGAAACAATTAGCGAAGGTCGTTATTATTATTTTTGTTTTTAATTTTATTATACAATTTAAAACCATTTTGCTCGAAATGATTTCCGACATACTATCGTATGTTGGAAATAGTTAGCTAGGATTGCGAATTATTGTCTTCTTAATAGCACTTGTGTTACAAACATTTAATTGAAAAGTAAACTACTGTTTTCATTTCTTTCTTATTTTATACTCTGATTTTTAATTTTAGCCTGTACTGTACTGCTCAAACCCATTTTACCCGAAATGATTTACATCCCATTCTAAATGCTAAAATGCGAAATGTCCGAAGGAACTTTTCAGAACAAACATAAATCTTCAACGAAGAGCAAACTCGTAAAAGTTTCTCCATAAATCTTATTAGTCAGTGAAAATTTTAGATGAAATAAGAGTTGAACGGAAAAACGTAAAATTGCGATAACTTTAGAACAGTTTCGAAAACTTTAATCACTGGGATCCATGTGTTTATCAAGTTACCGGAAGAAGGGAGATTTCATTACTACCTACGTTTTCTAATCGCAATAGATAGAATTTACAGAAGAAAACGCTTGGTCATCAGAAAGATTAGATTTAAATGCAACAAGTGTATTATCAGAAGCACGTTTATTTTAAAAATTTAAAAAATAAAAAAAGGATAGAACGAATTCGTATCATCAACTACGAAGAAACATATTAATGTTGTACTTGCATAAGATGTAGGGAATTCAATCCCGGCTGTTTTTTGGATTCCAAAAATCCCGGGATTTGATATAACTAATCCCGAGAATTTCGAGATTATTTAAAAATGTGAATTACTTTAGGAACACCCGAAAAATATAAAAATAAACAGAATAAATAAACATAGTCATTTCATAATAATAAGGACAATAATAATAATAATGATTTATTTAAATAATAATATTAAGTCGTATACAATTAACTGAACCATATTTATTTTTACAATGCTATTCTCACTTTCCGCTATTTCGAAGTCGCGCGAGTTGCAGATCCCAACTTGTCTGAACACGTAAAGTTGAAACATTATACTTAGATATGTACGTACTTTATGTGCTTTGTTGTTTCTTCGTTCGTACTTAGTGAGGCATTATTATTCTTCATTACTGTTTTTATTGTGAAAAATGATTTTAGTTTATGTTTCAGACTACTGATAGAAAGTAAGTTTATTTACATTAAATAAAGATTTAGAATTTTAGCACACAATAAATCATTTTAATTACTGAAATTTTCTATTACCCAATCCCGGGATTAGTCCCGGAATCCCGAGATTGACTTTAAAAAATCCCGCAATCCCGGGATAATAAATAATGGCCGGGATTGTATTCCCTAATAAGATGACACAACTGCCTAAACAAAATATTAATAACCTCCTTAACACGCAAGAAAAGCGCAAGAAAAATACATGTTACTAATAAATTATTAGTAGCAAAAGTACACATCACTTACAAAATATTAAGAAAATGCATAATACGTAGCTACGTAGACAAAAAGATCTCGGTGCAAATAAATATGTATTATTCATAACCTATTAATAAAATCGCAAAACGTGCGCGAAGTATATAAGCGTAAGATGGAATTCGCGCCAAATAGGTGATTCTTGTAGGAATAACAAGATGATATTATTCACGATTTCACTTCCTCCGTTTGACGATACGCTTGCCAAACGCTTGTCCGATTCATCTGCTTGTAAAAATGTATAATTGTCTCAGAGTATAGTGTTCTTACGCGTGTGCTGCATCCCGCGAGATAAACATACGACGTTGCAGAGGAAACGTTCCGGCATCAAAGCGTGAAATTAGGAATGCAAACCGAGGATCGCCGTGGAGTCACTGAGGAATTATTAGCGAATACCAGCCAAACAATACTATACAGTCCTACTGCTTAGTAGCGCTTTAATAACAAACACTAGTGGCAGAGCCGGCGGGGCCGGTTTTCAAAATTGTGCGGAGCCGAAAAAACGGATTTATATGTACTTTTAAATTTTATAATACTAAGTATCTATGCATAGAGTCGCGCAAAATTTGCGATGAACTTTTCGTGGACCGCGGAGCCGAGTTCCGGGGAACACGCTGAACTAGTGGTTAAGTTACTTTAATTCCACTGCTTTAGTCTACCACTATTGTAGAAATAATTAATAGGAGACTACAACCTCTGGCGAAAAGCTGTCGATCAGACGCACTAATAGGAAATTTACTAAAAACATTCATGGTTTTAGAACTATAAAATATTATTGTATATAGTTAAACGTGATGGGAAACTAAGGGGGCTTAGTATAAAATAAAGAAGCAAGAGAAAAACAAAATGTTACGTGGAAAAAAAGTTTCCGAGTGGTAGAAACCCTGGCAAAAAGTTAAATATTTTGTTACGTTCCCATGTCTACATATTACTGCTTTAATATGTTGTGAATTAATAAGATTTTTACAATCCGGGAAATTTCTTCCCACGATATTCTTATTGCTTGTCGAAGTTCTTCTTTATTCTATGGCTTTTTATTCAATATCAGTCTCTCCAATTCTGCCCATAAATTCTCGATAGGGTTCAGATCAAAACTGTTCGCTGGCCATTTCATTGTTTTAACCTTTAGAGGACCGGGCTGGCCACTATAGTGGCCACCTAAGAATTTGGATACTTTGCCGGACGTTTCGGTGGTATATATGCATAAATTTTAAGTAAATAAAATTTACAATTTCAATGAAAAAATCCCGGCCCTCAAAAGGTTAATGTCCTTATGCTGCGAATAATTTTTTACTGCTCTGCAGCGGTGGCAGTTGTCATTGTCAGTGTGTGGAGAATCTCCAAACCAGTTTTCTATACATGTAATTTAAAAATTTTCTAGAACATGAATATATGTTTCAGAATCAACATTCTGATAAAGAATACATCATTTTCCCATTCTTTTCTCTACCATACAGCTCTAAATTATATAAGATTGTGGGATATTTCTGTTTAAAATTCGAGCAATCTTTGTGAAACTTTTCGCTGGATCTTTGCCAAACAAATGTACCTGCGTCATCTCCTGCCCCAATGGATACACGTGGCTCTCACTTAGTCCAAATATTACTTTAGCCGAGACCAACACTATCCAATTTCCACGTTCCTTATGCCATTATGAGCGTTCCTTTTTATGCGTTTTTGTAAGCGAAGATTTTGTTTTAGCTTATCGAAATGAGAAACCTATCTCGTTTAATCGTTTTTTGACAGTACGGTCAGAAACGTTTTGCGCCCACTGATTATATTTTTCATATTGTCTCATATTTTTCACAATTGTAGAGTAAACTAACCAGTAATTGACCGCATACCAGTGAATGACCATTAGCGAAAGAAATGTCAATTATAAATTTAAAAATATTATATGTTTATAAATGGAATGTAGTTGCACTTTTAATAGCCCACATCTTTAGTTACGCGTATTAAGCAAGCATAAATAAGTACAATTCTTATTAAAAGTATGCGGTCATTTACTGGGCTTCTACACGTTTTACATTTTATAATCGTTTTTTATAAAAATTACGACAAGAATAAGTAATTATTTTTATAGAAATTTCAAGAAAAATAAATTTAAATGCAATTTCAACAGTTGTTTTGTTGTTATACATAAATATATTCAAGTATTAATCTCAAAGGTCCATAAATTCAACAATTCGGTCATTCACTGGTTGGTTTACCCTACGCAATTTTCTATGGTCTCATTGAGTTGTGGTATGAGGAGGGCCACATCGTTTGCGGTTGAATGCCTTTTTAAATCACTAATAGTGCTTCGCCTGCACCCTATGATTTCTGCGACTCTTCTTTGACTAATTCTTTGCTTGAGAAGCTCAATTATTCTTAACTTTACATATATCGTTTAAATACAGCTGGCGTGATGGGATATTACGTATTTTTGACTTGCTTGTGTACAGAATGGAATACTACTAACTGATATCTCAGAGGCGAACTTCTGTTTGCATTTTCCTGGTCTCTTCTTGTGTTTATACTTGTCTTCCATGCTTCATATATTTATGGACCTAATTATTTCAGCCATAATCGTAAACTTTTTCCATGTAACTTTTTTCTCCCACTCCTCTTTGGTAATAAATGGAAGTTTGTGTTATTTACTTTATACTAAGAAGGGAGGCTGCGACATCTGGGACACGGATTTTGATGAATCTCATGTCCAACACTCAAGCATTTCCAAAATATTAATAAAAGAAGATACTGAAGCGGGGAAAAAATAAACGATAGCAGAGTTTGTTGTAATGACGAATAGCTACGCTCGCAAAGGACAGATGTCTCAGGTCAAAACTTTCACCGGTTCGCAGGGGCTGAAAACGGTTGATATCGGTTTCGGTTCTCGAAACAGTTATGAGAACCGAAATAATATTGAAACAATTACGAATGAAAACGGTTCTGGGCTAAATCGATTTCGGTTCCGGTTCTACAGAATCGATATTATATCGGTTCCGTAACGGTTATATATCGGTTATACAGTAACTCTCGCTATGGGCTAGGCTCGACTTAACCACGCATAAGCGCCTTTTAAACTATGATTAAATAATAAATCTGTGAAAAATAAATTGATTCTCAAAAGTAGTTTAAAATTATTTTTTTTAAGTTACGTTTAAGTTAAACCCTTTAATAAGGGTTATTAATATGTGGCGTGCCCCCTTAAGTGTCTAAAAATGTATACAAAGTAAATTGTATATACATACCGAAATTATTGCAGAGCAACTTCCAACTATACCTCGCATTTTCATGCTGTCGTCGCACGTTTCAAAATACTTACGAACAACGTCGCATTTCCTTCGATTGTTTATAATATCCTTCATCGCTGAGCCTCTTTATCTAGAATCTCCCTTTTCAATACTTAATTTACAGATGCTGTCTTTCATTTCTGCTCTTCCTGCATTGATGGAGTTTTGAAAAGAGAGACACCAGATAGAGAGGCCCAGCGATAAAAAGACTTATAAACAAATCGAATTTCCATTAAAAAATGTAACATTGATCGTAAATATTTTGAAACGTGCTACGCATACCCGATGCGTAACCGATAGGATACATTACTGTTATAAAACTGATGTATAACCGTTACGGAACCGATATAATATCGGTTCTGCAGAACCGTAACCGAAATCGATATAGCCAGAAATTTCGGTTCCTTATAACAGTTATTCTGAATATCGGTTCTTCATAACTGTTTCAGTCAGAACCGATATATAACAATTTGAAACAGTTATTTTCGGAACCGTTTCAACCCCTGCCGGTTCGATTTCGAATGCGGGCACTTTTTTTTTTAATTAAAGGTATAAATTTATTTTTATTGTTTTATTCCTTAAAGGATAAAGTACTATTTTTTACATTCTAATATATGACATTCATTGTAAAAACAAATCAAACAATAAAATTTCACAATCCCGTGCACACTGAATATCCACAAATATACTCTCGAAGAGCAAGCGACAACGCATGAAATAGAACTGACACGGTACAAAATACATGTCGTGCACGAAATGCTGCAACTATTTCTTATGTTTACGTACATGAAACGACGAGTCTGGCGCGAGTCTGCCGGCGCACCTCACCGGTGCACGACGTATTTTTAAATTACATCAAATGTAGTGTCCAGTAGAAACTGATTGTAAAATTAAAAAATGTAACTGTGGCCATATATCTTTTATTAAGTGTTTCATGGTGCCGTGAATTTTATTGTTACACTTATTTTTACGATAAATGTCATATATTGGAATATAAACTAGTACTTTTCAGGAATAAAACAATGAAAAATACATTTATGCCTTTAATTAACAAAAAATCTTTTTTCATTGATATTTTGGAAACGCTTGAGTATTGGACTCAATATTGAGACACATTTTGGTTCACTACACCTTAGGGTGGTCCTTATATGTATGGTAAAAAAATCAAAGTTTTTAAAATTTTCTTCTGAGCCTCCCAGAAGCTTCCAAATAGTTTAAAAGAATTTCGTCTAAAATTTTGTTAAAATATATTAAGGATTAAAGGTCGCTCAATGGCATTGAAATATTACTATTTTGGTATAAATTGATAGAAATTTTTGCAATACGGACAAAATAATTTTTTTAACTTTTAAGTGAGAGTATAACATTAAAATTCTGTGTGTACTGTATTGTGTTGTGGCATAAGGCTTTATATGCACATTTAAATTTCTCTCATCAGCAGTTCTCGAATTAGATGCAGACGCAAACTTTGACGTACATTGTATTCAGGTTGTTAAACGCATAGATAAAAGCATGGTTTCGGATTCTGATATATAAATATGGGCCCCGTTTCATTAAAATTGACAAGTGACAATTATGGAAAATCGCAGTTGCCAAACTTGTGGTACATGCGAAATATAAAGTTCTTGGGCGACCGCTATATATCAAAATATACAAATAAAAAACACGAAGATATTTTTTTGTCGAATAGAAGATTTTAAGAGGGTCAGACAATACAAATTTTAAAGTTGAAAAATAAGGACCACACTACTACACCTACACTACAGATATATGAGATTCATAAAAAATCCGTATCTCAGATGTCGCGGCCTCCGTGAGGCCCCTTAGTTTCTCATCACTTTTAACTATATATAATAATATTTTAGAGTACCAAAACACGAATGTTGTTAGTGAATTTCGTATTAGTGCGTCTGAGCGGAAACTTTTTGCCAGAGGTTGTAGCCAGCATTATTACCTATAGATACGTTTCTGTAAGAGAAAAGTTCTTTGTGCACTGTAATAAAAGCTGGGACAAATTAATGCAGCAAAAAGTTGCTGGTATTTAAATATCGCTGTTTATATTAGAATAAAATAATAAACAGTCATTTATTAAACACCAATATGTTTCGAGAAGTTAAAAATATTAATAATACTGTATTAAATATTGACTTTATTGCAAAATAATAACGCATAAAGAACTTTTTTAATAAATCAAATTAGCTGAATTTATTAATTTAGTTTAATAATTAAATTATAGCACTTTCTGCTTTACTGAAAATTCGTGTCTATTCGAATGAAGTGTTTAATTAAAATAACTATAAATTAATTTGAAATATGCAAACGGTTGGATGATTTTTCTGATTCCTGCCATAATTTAAAATTAAACAAAAGGCCACTGTCAATGTACTCTTGTCATATTATGAAATTGGTCACGCGGATCAATGCCGGAAAAAATTTCGTTCTTCAATTTCGCAATACTAGCAAAGTAACGGAGTATGTATATAAGTACACACATTTGATATCTGACACCAACGATAAAATATCGATATATTATGCATTTAACTGTCTCACAGACGTTACTTATTCCAACATAAAACAATCTATGTTCGGCATATTTTTAAATGATCGACAACTATCGAAGTGCATTGACGTGTACGCTTAGATAAATTACAGGGATCTATTTCAGGCAACTAGTATCGCACGTTTCTCGAACGTACGGTGCTAAACAATAGCGCATGAAATTTTCGCCAAAATGCATTGTATTGTTTAATAACAAACTATCACCAAAAAAACAAGAGAAAATGCGTTAAATTGAGCAGAATGAAATATTTCAGCGACATTCCATATGTATACATATCTGAATATAAGTTTAATTTATTTGACCGTGAAGAAGTGCACGACACTAGAGAAACCGCTATTAATTTTATAATATCCACGACGAGACGCTTCAGAGTTATACTAATTGCACCCCCCCCCCCCGCTAGTGTGTGCTCGTGCAATAAATAAACAATACTGTTTGGTACGTTCGACTTAAATTCCTTTTCACTCTCCGATTCGAATGCCACGCGTGTTATTAATTCTCTCACGAAATATCGAATTTCAGTCACGATCTGTAACCGTGTAATGTCCACACAACTGTGCAACAATTAATATTTCGTAGACAGTGGCTTATACGGAAGAAGTGTCCGTCGTACATGTCGCAACACAGCTGAATGAATGAAAGAAACCCCGTCCTCGTGTGGGGCGAACAATAATCCCTATTCGATTGTGGAATGTTGAGAAAAAAGCCTTTTCTACACGCGGCAATCAATATTTACGAATGAGTTTAGGTGTCGCGCGGCAGACTCCGCGAAATGCTAGTAAACTCCCAGGAAAAGGATGTGATCGCATCGATGCTTACATCTATTTATATTCAATTTAAAATAAGGAGATAAAGCTGTGTATATACATATGAGAGAGTCACGTAGCCTCACTTTGAGCGGTCGGTATTACTGGAACGAGAAGGTGGGCGCATCGATCTTCGCCAAAAAAACACGCTGCTACTCTACAATTCAATCTATTCGATGCCTTGTGTTACCGTTCGAGCATGTCCCAGACGAAATCACTCCGTCGATGTTCGACAAGCTACTCGAAACGAGACAATGCCGATTCTAATCTTAATACCGCGAAATAATCGTCTATATTCCGAAAAGCAGAATGAATAAATAAAGGAAGAAAGAAACCGCCGACACACGTGAAGCATCAATTCTCATGCAACTGTTGGGTTAAACGCACCAACGATTATCAGAACGTTACATCGCGAGGTGCCGGCGATACAGTCATGGTTACCAAGCCGGTTTTATTTCACCGAGTCGTTTATTTCGATTAAACTATGTGTCACTGATTAATTCCCAGCACTCGGGATACTCCGGGTTGCACTAACCTTTGATGCGAGCATGCCTGCGCTTAATTGTGATTGGAAGCTCGGGGACTTTTACAATGTTTGTCGCAAAAAGGTAGACGGCACGCGAGGACAATCGATTCTATCAAAATTTTCTGTGTACATTATGTGAGAAGTGCCGTGAAAACGGCCCGAGTAGGTAGACGGGACGGATGGGCGGCTAGATCCATGGGGGATAGGTGTTTCAACTTACTGAGGAATCTGCCTTAGATCGCCCTGCTTTCTGTTTATGCTGCTGCTGCTCGTGAACCAAATCTCAAGGAGCTTCTCCACGCCTTCGAAGAATTGCACACTGTCGGTGCTGTCGTCTTTGGTGGTTGCCATTCCTCGAGGGCACAAAATCTTATTCACAACTGCGATGTATGTAAAGGCAAACAAGAATTTCTTTCTTGAGTTTGTGTTTCGCTCCGAACGTACAGCAAACCGCTACTCACACTGAACCTTACTTTACTACTGAGACAAGTGAACGAGCAATCATATTGGCGGTGGTTTCTGTCCCTCTCCCTCTCCCTCTCCCACACCCCCGAGTGCGCAATATGGGATATCTGTCCTTCTCCCACTCCGTCGCCTGACGTCTTTCTTTAACCACCGCATCTCTGCTGGATGCGTGTACGTGCAACGTAGCTTTCTACCAATGGGGAGCCGCGCCTGGACGCATGCGCGCATTAAACCGATTGCGTTTGAAATATGTAATCACTTTAGTAGTTTCTTTTCTTCGCTTTTTTTCTTAAAAAAGTATAGGTAAAAGGCCAGTATACTTACGTGATTAATACGACGACAGAAATAATTTAGAAAATACCAAATTTATTAAATAATGCTTCGAATACAAGGCAATTGTGAAAGATGAAAATTTCATCATTGAACTTATTGTTTTTGGTTTCAGTTTTGCTGTAGACTATACAGAAATACTAATTATATGTTAATGAACTTCAATACATATTTACAAGACTTCTAAAAAATTATATTCTTACAGTTTCATATGTAATCATGTTTCAGTGTATGTACATACATATTCCGTTGCTATTAACATTAGTTTGCATACAGCTATGAGTAAAAAAGTGCGAAATAAACAATTAATGTAGGTGACAAGATACTATGTCGCATGCAGCGTTCATTTTATATTGCAAAAGAATTTTTACATAGGTATTTTACAATACAAATTTCTTATTTTACTTTTTTCTTCTTAGGCAGCTTACTTTTATTCTTATTCGTGGATTTTCGCCGCTTCTTTTCCTCCATCTTAACTAAAACATCCTCGCTCATTGGTTCGATAATTTCCCCCAGCTTTGTCTCAACAGCAGGCGCGATTAACTTTCTGTGAGCATTTTCAGGCACGAAGTTCCTGCCTATCGGCATTCTCACGCTTGATTCATAATCCTTAACGCTTGTAAACGGATACGGCAACTCAGTAACTTGATGTTCCTTTATTTTAGCATTCTCTTCTTCAAATATAATCACATCGCCTTTATTCTCATCCTTACGGGGTAAATCTTTGGGGAACTTCAAAATAAAACGTTTCTTTTTACGCTTCGATACTTTGACATTTTTGCCACCCCAACTACCCCATCCTGGTAGTGTCAAGTCGATGTCCTTAGGTTTAGACTTCTCCACCTGTTTACAAAGTTTCACGCAGTAAATTAAAAACGAGCACAAATAAATGAACGATCCGTGCAATACTTATAAAATATTTCGACGTACTTGTTCTTGCTTTTCTTTCCTAAATTCTTCTACGACATCGTCGTCAGCAAATGCTTCACTTATTACGTTATGCTTTTCGTCTTCGTTCTCACTGTCGTCCAGTGCATCATCACCTCCTGTAATGTCAGCTGGAAGGGCTGTATTCAGGTGCTTGGGCTTCACATTTATGTATTTATTTGGATCTATTTCAGTCTTGGATGCATCTGATTGATATAGAGGCAAATTATTATTGTATTCTGTGCTTCTAGCGTAATTCGATTCGGTGTTTAAATCCAAACTACTGTCGTTAACACGTTCGTCTAAAGCTGTATCTAGAATAGGCCTATGATTATTAGCCTGCATTTCGAGTCCATCGAACTCATTGACTTCTTTGAACTGAACACTCTTTTTCATTTTCTGCTTCTTCGCAACCCGATTATATTTCTCTGCGACACGTTCAAATTTCGATTTAATTCGATCCTGCATTTTTTCTTCCGCGATATCAAACATTTTACTTATTTGATCAGTGTTTGGAATGTTAAGGTTTGAAATATCAAACACGTTTTGGGCGTCATCATTTTCTACGGACTCTACATTCCAAGCAGAAGTGGCCTTGATTTTATTTAAATTCTTTTTCTGTAATTTTGCTGATTTATTAGATCTTTTATTATCGTCCGATGCTTTTCGCTTTGCAGTTCTATTTGATGGTCCGTGCGTTATCTTTTCATCATTAGATTTTGCCGCTCCAGTCTCTTCCTTATGATCTTGAATTTTAGATGATTCCACATCATAAGCCATATCTTGTTCTATAAAGAAGAAGATTTAGTAACGAAGTTTCTAACTTCTGTTCAGTCAATATGTAATGTTTTTAACGCACCTTCAAAAGTAGATGGATGTTTTGGAGTGTCTGACGAAGTTACGCGTTTATTAGATATTGTTCTTTTTGTTGCCTTTTTATGGTCCTGAATTTCAGGAGTCTCTATGGCATGAACAATATTTTGTTCTGCAATGAAAAAAGAATTTAATTCGATACTTTGTAGCTTGTACTAAATATTAGTGATTTTTTTTAAATGTACCTTTGAAAGTAGAAAGAGGATGTGAATCTTGTTTAAATTCAGTTTCGCCTTTATTATTACCACTTAATTCTTGATTTTGCAATTTTTTATTTTGTTCGTCCCAATATTTACGGTAACCGGTAACAAACTCGTCTATTTCTGCTCCAGTTTTAATATTGCCCACCCAAGGATTTTCTTTATCGGTGACTAAAGACTGTATTGACGCATTGCCATTTTCACCTTCCTCTTCGCTATCATTTGGTTTTCTTATCTTTTGACTTAATTCTCGACTAATCTTTAACTGTTGTGCAAGTTCCTGTCGAGTCTAATAATGGAAGAAATGAATTAATCGTGCAATATTATGCAAACTAAAAATTACACGCACATTTCTTATACGTATGTACAGACTACAAGAATCAATATTAATGAAAATATGTAAACAACATTACAAGACAATTTACATTATTGAAAATTAAAATTACAAATTTTGTGACTGGATGCTCTTAAACTATTTTGTTTCTAAAAATTTTTAGTGTCTACGTAAATCATACTTTGTTAAACTACTCAGTAAACGACAGACTTACTTCTTTATCGTACTTTGCCCTGACTTGCTTGGATTTGGCCCATTGTCCCGTACTTTTATGCCTCAACGACATTCGTTCTTCCGCTCTGGTTTTATCTAATTGTTCAAGTTTTTCCAGAGCAGCTTCTGGATTAGTTTTCTGTAACTCTTCGAATTCTTTTAATTGAACTTTTATTCTTTGCTTCCTTTGGACACGGTGAAACTTTTTACTCTTAATTTTGTTTTGACGCCGAGCTTTTGCTTCTCTATAAGACTGAAAGCAGAGAGAATTGAACGTTGTATACGAGACGGATGATAATATTAGCAATACACTTTGATATTTTAATACAAACTTGTTGCGCTCTAACTCTCGCAGCTTCTTTCCTCTTCATAACAATTTCTTTCAGGGTCAACGAGAATTCATCATCTTTCTCCTCGATATTCTCCTTTTGCGGCTCTAATGCAGCGAGTTCTTTCTCTAATTCTGATTGAATTCTAAATCGATTAACAAATTGCTTTGTTGGTTCTAATCGCATCGATGACTGATTTAATGGAAAATGGAGTGTCTTTGCTACTCTGTGTTTCGTTATAATGGCATTCCATTTTTTTAATTCCGTTTTTGTATTTTCAAAACCAGTTATCCTTTTTATCTAAAATAAAAGTAATGTTTAAGCAATAGCGCTTGTATTCTTAAACAACATTTATAATATTTGTATAAAACCACAAAACAATGTAATTTTTATGTTGAGACATAAATATAAAAGAGCATCTTTAAAAGAGCATCTTACTCTATCTGCAGCAGGTTTTTCCAAAGGTTTTTCTAGAACGTTTACTTTCTTCTTCTTTGCAGCTTCTAGACTTTTAGCGATATCAAGATGATAACCCTTTCTACCTAATACCTTTGCTAAATCATGCACACGAACTGCATCTTTGTCCGATATTCCACTTTTTACTAAATGAAATTCTGATACTTCTAAAGTAGGTTCATTTCTTTCTGCTCTTTTTACCCTGAAACATTACAAAGCCACTATTATTTTGAGAACCATGTATATTTGCGTATGGCATATTCTATTAATCATACTAACGAAAGAATTTCATATAAACATATGACCACAATAAACCCTCAAATATGTAAACGTTACTTGACGCTACTTACAATTAGATACAATAGCGTTATGACTGTAAAGTACTGTATAAGGATAAGAATAATAATATTGATTCGCATTTTATATTGATAGCATAGTGTGGTTGTATAGTGAGTATGGAACAGTAACCATTATAGCAATTCCATTAGTTAATTTCCTTTAAGTATCGATATAATGTAACGCTAAATTGAAACGCTAAATTGAAAGAAAAGCTCGGCATCTTTATCGCCAAACCTTTCTAAACCAATGTTATCTTAATGACACAGCTGGGGGATATGTATATTGACTACCTTTGGCAGTATTGCTCTAAACTGATCTTAACAAAAATTTTGCTGACTACTGGTTTGCTAATGGAGATTGAATTACGTGATCTACGTATTCACTGAACTTCAATCCTGAAGGGTTCTTTACCAGAAACAATCAAATTAGGGCTGAGACTATTTGTCGAATTTTTCGGTATTCGAATATTCGAATACTTCAGTTGCTCAATTATTTAACGAATATTTAAGTATTCAAATACTGGTGTATTCGAATACTGATGTATTAGAATAGTATGGTGTGAATTATAAATCAAGTTCTTTAGGTTCATTTGTCAGGGTGAAATCTTGTAAGCTAATTTTGACCCACTTCACACCATACTATTCGAATACTGATGTATTCGAATAGATCAGTATTCGATTAGTATTCGAATAATAACATTCGAATACTCAAATATTCGAAGTTTATTCGTAGCATTCGAATACATGTAAAATATACGAATATTAAATTATTTGAATAGTCCCAGCCCTAGATCAAATAGATTTTTTAGTTATCAACTGCTAATCTATGATATTTCACACATTTTTCAATCTTTCCTATCCAGCACTATCTCCATCAAACGAGTGGATTTAATTACCCATTGCAATCCATGAAAATATCTTATGTAAAAAGACAAGGAATTCCTCAGATATGCAAATTTAAGAAGTTATTACTTTGCAGAGTTAGGCAAAATGTAATCTAATTACAAATACGATTAAAATGTAATCCAATTACAAATTACAAATTACGATTAAAATGTAATTGTGTAATTCAATTACAGATTACTTTCTGTAATCGTTAATTTAGTTGACCACAGTTACGATTGCAAGAACAATGTACTTGTAATCGTAATTGTGCAGAACAATTACATTGTGCAAAATAATTACAATTGTAATCAAAATTTTGCAGCACAATTACAATGTAATGGCTAAATCAATTACATATAATTGCAATGATTTTTTAATCGGAATTACACTGTAATTGCATAATTAATTACATCTGTAATTGATTACACCCAACTGTACATTTATGAATGTACATATAGGTGAGCCTCGCTACAATATATTGGAAGAGTTTAGTCAAACATTTGACCTCAAACATCCCTTATCAAATACATATTACATTTTCTCAAGAAAAATACAAGTGAATTTGAAATTTTATTTATGCCTTTACCTTCTTAGCACCATACAACTTTTGTGTCTAACATTTCTTAACAAATCAAACACTAATGTAGATTTTCTAAGTAAACACTGATATTCTTTCATTCACTATGTCCTTTGAAATGAATTTGTTTTATGCAATTACAGATATATAAAAGATACTATGAAAGAAGATGCTGCCTTGGAACATACTCCAACATTTAAGAAACTGATAATATGCTACCAAATTCTATATTTTATATTTTATCGTTAATTGATAGAACCCATGTTGTTCATTCATTCATTAATAGGAACTGAAAGAGCCCTGTTAGGTTTTCTATTCCACTGTAAAAAACATCTAATATAAACTATTCATTACCAAACTATTTTGTGTGGTATCTGTCAATCCTTACACAATGTTTGCGCGTGGAGTGATTCTCCAAAGTATTTAATATATTTGAAAATTTGTCAGCGCATCACCAATCCTCTAAACAGTAAAATAACCTTTCGTTAACATATTCCAAACATTTGTCTTCGTGTAAAATAAATTTTCACTTCAGTGGACATAGCAGTTAAATAAATACACACATAAAAGTGAAGGTGCATATTACAATGTTTCTTGTATTAAACTCATATATACCTTTGTCCTTTATCAAGCTGCGATACAGCTTCAAGCAGTTTAGAATGAGATTCTGATACATCTTGTTCTGTATCATCTAAAAATTCCAAATCACTCATATCTTGATCACTCTATGTTTAATAATAAAACGCGTGCTTCACTTCGCACGAGACACGAGGGCGACGAGGAGCTAGGGATGTTGATAAAATATCGATGTATCGATACATCGATATTTTTCGCGCAATATAGATATTTTCAGTCGATATTTTTTTCGCGCAATATCGATATTTTTTCAATCCGATTTATCGATAGTTCGATATTAAAATCTCAATATCGGCATCGATATATTTTTTTAAAGATATTTTTGCCTTTGACGTCTGGGCATTATCACGCGCATGCGTGGCGTGTTCCCCCTCCACTGACAATTTTTGCATTAGGAACATTCCCGGCAACCATCTTCCGTTCTTTCTTTCCGTTCCTGACTCTGTTGGAATCTGTTGGAATATAGGTTTATTGCAACAAGAAGTTAGCAACAGCTGCTGTTCTCTTGTTAAGTTCAGAACTACATTCTACTGTTCCTCGTTTCTATGATTTCGATGTAACAAGCTCCCATTAGCATTCTGATTATATCCTTTGCAACGCGTTAATAAAACTTTTTCCTTAGTTTCAAACTGGTTTAATTAATTCAGTCAAAATATTATACAAAGTTCTTAAATTCTAACCTAATCTAAAAGGCTCTGAGCACGAAACACTTTTCTGGCAACTCCTGGCAATTATTCAATTATTAATTATTTAATTAATTTTTGTATTTTTTTCAGTACCTAGCTCCTTAATTTTTGTATTTTTTCAGTACCTAGCTCCTTAATTTTTGTATTTTTTCAGTACCTACTTAATTTTTGTACTTTTATATTTTTTATATTACTTAATAAACATAATTAAAATAACATAATTTGTTTAAATTCTGCCTCAATAATTTAAAAAAAGAACCGATATATCGATATTCCGATATTTTTTTCGATATATCGAGATGCGGTATTGATATATTTGAAAAATATCGATATCATATATCCCAGATAGCACACGACGTCTATAAGCCGTCTTTAAGACGTCTTAAAGACGGCTTATAGACGTTGTGTGCTATCTGGGATATCGATATGTCTAAAAATGTCAACATCCCTACGAGGAGCACGAGCAGACACGAGTCGACTCAAGTCGACTAGAGTTAACATGAGACACGAGAAAAACACAAGCATAAACAAAGCAAAAGAGACTAGACGTAGAATGTAGAATCTATTATTTGATCATACGCATAATGCTACAATAGCGCCCTGTACGCGAAATAAATAAAAAGCTGTACTCAAATTCACCAGCTTAATTACGTTAGCCATCTGTTACACATGTTCTCGTATATGCCTCTGTTGGCGTCAATGACTTGACGTATCATAACCTTTAAATTGTTTCCTCAACTAAAGTTTACAGACTGACATATTTGGTTACCATATTATTTTCAATATTATTACACAAAATTGAGAAATGTGAGCACTAGCTTGCGGGAGATATAAAATGAATTTGCTCGTAGTATCAACTGTAAGTTGTGTCTTAGGATATGTTGTGCCAATTTTAATTGAATATGTAAGTATCAGGATTTTGTTACGTTAAAGCTTCAAAGCTTTTGTGTTCCCTTCAAATTGCCATCTCTGCCACAGATTACATCTCGTTTGTACACAGCCACAAAACAAACTATGGAATTGCGAAGCGAGCTGTTTAACCTGAAACAGGAAATGATTGGAATATCCATAGTCGATGAGTTTGCGAAGTATGCAAAACTTCAACGTAAATACAATAAGTTAGAAGGCATTTTAAAAGACAAAGGTAAAGCATACAGTGACACACTGAGTCAGATTAATAGAGATTTTCAAATTTACATAAAAATTTCGTCGGTACGATTAAAAGAAAAGAATTCTCTTTCCAAAACGTAACGATATGTTTTATGCAATTATTCATCTGGTACATTGAACTAATAGCAATGTATTTTGGGGACGTTTTTCCTAACGCTTGAGATACTATGGGCAACATTTTTAGCCACAGATTATCGATCGTATTCGTCGAATGCCTATAAACATTCGGAGCACAGGTTTAATAATTGCTTACTACATGTTCACAAGCATGCGCAACATCAAAATCATTAAACATAAAAGATTTATAACCGAAGAAAGATGAAAACACCTAAATTGTTCGAACTTTTATGCACGCGTTACTTTTGTTTTTATAGAAACTTTGTCCGTTAGATTATTTCATCATAATGTAATACTTACTTTTTAGCAAATGAACGATTGTCTTCCAGATTGAAGGTTCAGGTGTTTGTGACCGGTGGATTTCATATATTAAATGTAGGTATCATCGATCAGCTATTTTAAAATAATTAATATTATCCAAGTTTAACGATTGAATAATTACATATGTTTCAGGGTTTGTTCATGGTGGTTTTATTATTTCTCTACCGTAATAAACCTGTAATAGTTTTACCAAGAGGCACGCTATGGCCGCTACAAAATTTACTAAGTTGGCCGTGTTACCACGAAGATTCGATCTCCTTAGTCGTATGGTTTGTGATCGCCAGATTAGTCATGTCCATGTGTAAAAAAGTTAATACAACATAATGGTGACGACGCAGGACTACATTCTTCACGAACAGCAAAATAAAGATCTCTGCGACAGGAATTTGACTTTAAAGTGTCGCTGTACGAATGAAAATATTGTTAAGCATGTATATAAAAGACTTTCCCTTCTTTTTAATACACTGTGCAAATAACTACACTCTACGGTATTCCCTGTATATATTGTATTTATTAAGGTATCTTAAATTACCTAGTTACTTCAAACAAGGATAATAAATTTTACAAATGTAATAGCAAAAAAGTGACTGTATTTCATAAAAGCTTAAGTAAAGTACATAATACATAATAGTGAAATATATCAGCATATAATTGTTGATAAGTGATAATTTTATGTTTTAACAAAACTTCTTTACATACGACAATTGATACATCTATATTGCCCTATATAACGTAGCAAACAATGTTTTATTAATGTGTAGAGTATCCATGAAACATCTATTTCATAAAGCTTAAAAAGAAAATTGATAATTTCTGTTGTTAATTTAACCACCTTAGTTAAATCTATATATCTTACCGTTTAATTTAGCGTTTCCGTTATATCAGTTTGCCATTTTATTATCGATCTTATAAATTTGACGTTGCAACACATACGATATCCAAATATTACATATATAAATTGTATTATAGGAAATTCTATAATGCACGCGAAGGCTGAATTTCTTCGTTTTATCTTCATTTAAACTAAAAAGCTGCACTACCAATATTTCACTTTATTACTGAATAACGAACAGAAATTTCGTTCATAACACGCTTTAAATAACAGATGGAAAAATCTCGCGAGTTTAATCAAGTTTTGAGCACCAATAGCGAATAATAATGTTGAAATTATTATAAAATATAGCACAGGATCGTTATGCTTTAGTGTATCACATTCATATAATTATCAACCAAAAATATTCTATACATGACATATGTTACAGAACAGCGAAATACCTATTGATTTAATTTTTCACCGAGGTATCGAACACCAGTAGGATTATCCCCCTTTAAAAATTAATCGAGCACTGTACACATTACATGATAGCGTACTTAGTAGACCGAATGAAATAGACATCGTTTATAAATCGAGTGACAAGAAAAGTACTTGAAAGGTCTACGAGAAAAGAAAAAAAAAAAGAACCATTAATACAGCTACCTTTCCAAATGCTTAGTATATCAGCAAGTAAATGCAACAATGTCATGTAGACGTTAACTTCAATAGCGTTAGTTATATCGAACTCAAAACATAGCATAAGAATGCTTATACGTAAAATAGTCAAGTTATGTGATTGTATACAAAATATTAAATTAACAGCATTTAAAATATTGAAACGGCGAAGAATATCTCGTAAGGAATTAGTAGCGATGTTCCTGTCCCTTTTGCTAATCGTTAGGTAATATTTTTAGCCATAATTTATATCGAAGGCATATTATTCTTTTCCTTTTAAATATACTCTCGCTCTTCTAGTTTCGTTATAAATATTACTAATATATAACTGTAATAATTCAACGCGTAGAAAACTATCATCGTTCCTTGCAATACGCCACCGTACAGTTGTCACGTTACAAAGATTAATATTAAAGCGAAAGAAATGTGTTTAAATGTAAATAAGTTACATAGTAACTATTATAGAAATGTTCTTTCTTACCACCTAAGTACTTAAATTAGACAATATACTTTTTCTCTTCACACTATCAGACGCCGAAAAGAACACGCGGTAATAATAGTGAAACTTAAAGGAAATTAGAAGAGCGAGATTTTAATGAAATCTCTCCCTTCCCTCAATCTTTATTCTGTTAGGCAATTTTAAAGCAGATGAAAATTCTATAAGTGTATATTTAGTATTTTCTTTTTGTTTGTTTTATAAATACTGCTTTGCATCACGTTGCTATGAGAAATATTTAAGCGACTCGATACGAAGTACAGAACAATTTATAGTATAGTCAGTTTTACGAATACTTTGTAGCCAATGTATATGCACTGTACTACGAATGTAAAACGATTAAACGTATCAGAATGTGAAATTTGCTTTTAAATAACTCTCGTGTATGTTATACAATCACATAGTACAAATGCATTAACAAAAGAAGTGTTTTATATGAATATATGATGAAATATTTGTTATTAGAGAAGTTCAACTGACTTATGTTTTAGCAATATCCATCGGTGATCCGCCAGTTGTGTTTGTAGCCGTATTAGCCATTGGTGGACCACCCGGACTTACGATAGTCGGCGGGATCGCAGGTTTAACAAATCTGTCTGATGTGCGTCTATTGGATGAAGTTACCACGTGACCCTGGTTAGATTTTGTAAAATATTAGAAACTGACGGGATCTTGAAATGTTTTACAAGACGTGCTTCTAAATACTCTAAGTAGAATATTATGCAATTAAAAATGTTAAACATATCAAACATAAGCCGTGTAATTAACCATTTTAACTGCGACAGCTAGGAGCATAAAAGCAGAGATGGACAAAAATTGTATTTAAATAAAAGTTCGAATCACGAATAAAAGTTAAAAAAAATTATTCGTCATATATCGAATAAAGTTAACCCGAATAAAAAAATTAACTTTATTCGTCAAATAATCTAAAGTTAAAGTAACTTTTATTTGTTCCGTTATTTAAATAATTTTTTTTATGTAGTTAATGCCCAACTCTGCATAAAAGTCTTGAAAACATGAAGCGTAGAGAATTTTAGTCCCCAAATTTGCATAACTTTGTGCAATCTTGTAAGACATTAAGTATTTATAATATACTAAATAAGTTAAGTGTAGTGAAATGCAATTTACCGTGGAAGGAGGTGATGAACTTGCGAATGGAATTGCAGTGGGTTGACCACAAGCGTAACATCGGTTTGTATTAAATCCTTCTCTGGTTGATGAACCTATTAATACGCGGTATAATTAATATCTACTAACGGATTGTTTAAAAATAACGCGTAGCACGTGGAGAATGAGAACGAATAAGAAATACTATATGAAAGGGGAAAGTATCAGGAGTTGAAACGGTTCCGAAAATAACTCTTTCAAACTGTTATATATCGGTCCTGACTGAAACAGTTATGAAGAACCGATATTCCGAATAACTGTTATAAGAAACCGAAATTTTATCGGCCCCATAACAGTTACATATCGGTTTTATAACAGTAATGTATGTATCGGTTCCGAGAGTTTACTGCATTGCCGAAACCGATATAGGCCAGAACCTTTTTCACTTGTACCTGTTTCAAGATTATTTCGGTTCGAGAACCAAAACCATTTTCACAACCATTTTCAACCCCTGGAAAGTATGGTAAATTATAGGATATAAAAAGTTTGGTGAAAACAATGATTACCTGGACTTAACGGTCTAGAGGAACTAGGCGAAGGATTATACGGCACAGGGCTGGAAACAGTACGATTTCTTATATTTCCACCAGACATCACAATCTCATTATAGTGCCGTTCTTCTTCCATTTCCAAACTAATAAATAAATGAAGTTTGAAATCAAACAAATAGTTTTACACCTTATATAAAAAACAATTATTTACCTGGATTCTGATTCCGAAAGATGTCTACATAAAGCTTCACGACGCTCTACTTCTAACTGTAACTTTCTTTGAAGTCTCAAATTCTCTTCACGAATTTGTTTCTCTTCATTTACGTACCGTTGCATCTTCTCCGTATCTAATGTGAATAGTATACATACATAGATACATACATGCACGAACACATATATGTATGTATGTGTACTCAACAATTTTTAATCATTAATTAGAGCGAAATTAAAAGTTTCGTAGTACTTGAAACGTAGTACACGTACTAAACTACCATTTTTATGAGAACCCTTTATCATGAACGAGTCTCTCATTTTATAAAAATGCACAAATACACGATACATTATTGAAAACCTTAAAAGTAATCTTACGCCTGTAATTTATTAATGTTTTAAAAGCTGTGAAAAATTCTTACGTTCTTGTTGCGAGATGAGCAGCGTATGTCTTAATCTGGCCACTTCGCTTCTTAATGTTTGAATATGTTTACTTAGACTAGTAGCAGTATCACCATTATTAATTTCTCTCGGCGATGTAGGATCTGATATAGGTTGATCTAATTTTATCTGAAGCATTCTTTTCTCCGCCTCCAACTTGTCCATTCTTTTCCATAATTTATTTACTAATGCTTCTTGTTCCTGCTCGAGCGTATTTTCTAGCTCGACCTTTTCTCTTCGCAGCTGTTCCAAATTACTTTGTTTCGCAAGTGTTTCAGCCTCGAGTTTCTCGATCTTCCTCATCAATTTATTCACAAGACACTCTTGCTCTTGTTCCAAAGTCTGCTCCAGTCGACATTTCTCTTGGCGCAATTGATTCAACTTTCTTGACAAATCATTTGTTAAGCATTCTTCTTCTTGCTCGTAGTGGTGCGCTAATGTTTCTTTTTCTTTCTTGAGTGCCTGAATTTTCTTCAATAATGTGTTACTTATAAATTCTTCTTCTTGCTCAGCTTTAGCTTGCTGCAATGTAATATAATCGGGATATATGAATTATTAAAAGTATAAAAATATTATACGTATAATTCTACGTAACAAAAATTAGAAATCTCTTTTCCTGTGAATAAAAATGATGAAATAATTCAATTTTACTAATCAACATTTGTATAACTAAATCTTACTGTATTGACCGGACAAGAAGGATTTTAGAACAATTTACAAGAAATGTTTTAGAAACATATTATTTAATATACATTACTATATTATTTCTTGTATAAATAATAATAATATAAGTCGGTTGTTTTATTAATTTAAAAATTGTCAAACTGATTTCAAGAAATTGTGTATTTGTTATTACAGAAATTTTATGCAGTAATTTCAATGTAGTAAAGAAATATTTAAAAAAAATTACATTGAGGTGAATTGCCAAATTGTTTAAAATGTTTAAGTTGAAGGCAAGTAGTTATTTTGCAATTCAAAATTACTTGAATAGAATATTTAAGAGAATGTGCAGTAAAACCGTTTTTCATACAGCATGAAATTACATGATGTAATATCTTCTGTATTGATTAAACTCACATTTTACTGATTCATGTTACGTACAAAATGTTCATGTTATAAATACTAAATTCTTTCCTTGTACCCATGTGACTTTCACAAGGAATTTTAATAACACATTAATCTGCTAAATTTATTTTAAAATTTGCTTAACAAAATTCACTACTTATTTAAATGGAAGGCTGTATCTTTTTTATATCATATGAAAGAAGATCTCAAGATACTTTTAATGCCACAGGACATGGGAGTATTACCAGTTATGCAAGGTCAGAAGCAAAAAACATAATATTAAACTGCTATCCATACTAGAAAACCTGAAATATGTATATGCTGTGTTAAAATATGATTTTCCCTTCCAAAAATAGTTTTCTACTCCTTCAATTACGCTTTTAGTGTTTTCTAATAATGCTGCCCAGGATTTCAATGCAAATATTACTGTTGTCCTACTTTCTAAATCTTTCATATCTCTACAATTTTCAAATTGTTCCCTCATTTTTTACCTCGTACGACTTGAACATTCTTGTGTTTTATGTTGTTAAACTTGCCTTTCCAAGCACTTTCACATTGCATAAAAACAAAACAAGGCTACCTTTACTGATAAAAATCTGTTGCATATTGAAAGAATTTGACTGACGACCGTAGTTTTCGTAAAGTACACCGAAAACTTTATTTTATATATTCTGAATATAGCTGTTACTCACAAAAATAAGACATTGGGTACTAATAACACGAACACCTTACATCTTGAACATGATTAAATCGTGATAAGTTTTAACTTTTTTTTAGAAAAGGTATAAAATTGGTTAATAATTAATAATAAATTCTAAAAACGATCCAATACTAAGAACTGCGCTACAGCTAAAAAATAACACAGGTCTACGTCAAAATCATCTTTGTTAGACTGAACAATATTTTTTGATTTCACGAAAACGAAATTATAAGAATATAATATAAACCTGAGAAACATCGAAATGCCTGGTGTAAAATGGAATATACGATCGTTAAATACCTATATCGATATTTTATGGACTTGGTAGAAATATACAACTATAAAAGCAACTCACTATAATGACAGAGGCTTGACGAAGTCCGCGGTTCTCTTCTTGCAACGCCTTCACCCTCAATTTATACGTTTCCAGTTCGACTTTGAGAACACGATTGTGCTGTTGCAACGACTCGATCCTTTTCTGAAGTTGCTCCCTGGTTACAGGGGACGGCGGCATCATTATTGGCCCTCCGTCGATTGAGCTTGAATCGCTTTCGGATGCGCTATCACGGTCAGCCATTTTTCTTACACAAGAGTCTCTTTTAAAAAAGAACTGGCTATTCTTCCTTTTTCATCGCACGCCCAGACCAAATTGGACAATGTGTTTTTCCTTTCGACACGCGAGTATCTATTTTATCGTTAGAATCTCATTACTTCGTGAGAAAAAACCATAATATCATAGCATACTGCCGCACCAACATGTGCTTCTACACAGAACGAATCAGCTGTTTGATTGTCCATGATATACTTGAGGACAAGATGTCCGATAGACTTCGTCAAGCCTATTCCCAATGGAATAGAAAATTAGTATGCGACACTAGCGGTCGGTACGCGAACTAGTAGTAATAGCCGACGCAGGTATAAAATTTATTGCGGTCTACCAATTTTCACAGTATCGACGAACTGTGTGCAGAAAAAGATGTTGTGTAGCAAATTGTAACGCTCCAATGAACAATGATCTCAATTTAAGTTTTCATAAAAGTGCCAAAAAGTAGAGCAAGTAAAATTGTTCACATTACATACTTTTACATATTCCAATATTGTGTATAAATGTATTGTCGACATATTTACTGTAAGAAATAACTTTTAAATAAATTTTATACTACTGGTTCCGTATAAACATGTAGGGTGCGTTCCACTTACGTCCAAATCGCCCGCAACGCCCCGTGGTTTTCGTTTCACACAGAGTGCGTTGTTCCACTTGCGCCCAAATCGACCCCGACCACGACCGTAGGAATTTGCTGTTCCACTTGCTTATAAGCTGTTTTTTTGCTTCGCGGGCGAAAAGCTAGTGGAATGGGGTTTGTAACACTGATATATAACACTGGATGCGACATCGCCTCCTACAGCGTCTGAAGCCACAAAGCGGGCAGCCATCTTCGAGAATGAACTACATGCGCTGCCTGAATAGCGTCTCAAGAACTACGTTTCTGGAATTCATTGGATGTTATTTTCTTATATACTTCATAGATGTAAAGTCTACGTCGTAAAGCACAACGTCTCGAACAAGAATGAGGAAAGGAGTCCTTTCAAAGGACGCCAAGAAGGACGTCTTTGAAAAGCTAGGTAGTTCTTGAGACTCTATTCAGGCGGCGCATGTAGTTCATTCTCAAAGATGGCTGCCCGCTTTGTGGCTTCAGACGCTGTAGGAGGCGATGCCGCATCCAGTGTTATATATCAGTGGTTTGTAAGCGCCCGTAGACTATTCGAGTGGTGGGAAAAGTTACACACGTCCACGCATGCGCGTGATGACGCCGCGCGTCAACCAATCAATACCAAGATGGAAAACTGGTAATACTCCCATGTCCTGTGGCATTAAAGCTAGCCAAGCTAAGTGGGGCCACAGCCAACCAGCGTCACCGGAGAATCGACTTTTCGCCCGCGAAGCTCACAACAGCTTACAAGCAAGGGTCTGTTCCGATTCACGCATTGAGTGCATGAAATTGGTGGCATCGTATTGGTGGCATCGTACGATTCCCTTGAATTTCTCTCAATTGCGGTGCATGAGGCGCGCAGTAACTGCTGCAACTCCGAGTTTCTGCAGTTCCTGCGCGCCTCATGCACCTCAAGTGATAGAAATTCTAGGGAACTGTACGATGCCACTGGGTGTGTTTCAATTCACGCATACTGCGCATGAAATTGGTGGCATCGTACAATTCCCTAGAATATCTCTCACTTGCCACCAATGCGATACCACTTCCGGTGCAGCGAGCGGTGCAGTGACTGCTCTGTTGCGAGTTGCGATACTCGCTCTAGCGGCATTCAGCGCAAGCTTCTAAAGCGCGAAGTTTAAACAGGATAGAGTTAAGGATGAACTCTATCACATTAGAAATCTATCTTCGCCTCCTTCCTTCTCGCTCGAAAAACAATGTATTGATAAAGAAAAGAGGAACGAACGTAAGAAGAAGCCTGTTTCTTCTCCTCGCATATGATCTTCGGCGTTATAAAAGTCCAGACGTGTCATAATAAATTCAGCCTTGTTCAATCTTGAAATATTCTCGTTTTGTTCTTAATCGTTCCGAATAATTTAATTGATTCGATTTAGTTCAATTCAATAAGTTTTATTCAGTTCTAAAGTATTTGTTACAAAACACTTCGATATTTCGTTTATTTAAATTCACGCGTTCGCGAGCAGAGCTCTTCAGGGCTCCACGGACGCCGGACCTTACAGAAAGTCCCTTAAGCCAGAAGAATTCCCAACCGGCCTCGCAACAGCTCAGATAGAAAGCAGGTGTATCAATTGATATCATAGCTCAAACTACTGGTCTTACATCTGATGAAGTTAAAGACTTAAGCTTTTAGATGAATATCTTTGTACTAGATGAAGATCCAGCAATTGCAGCATAAATGTTGTGTGATAAGCACATAGTAAAAATGCCACTAGAGACTGCTCAACTATTGAGTAATGTTTTTTCAACAGCATCCAAATCCTTTTGTTAGTGTCATAGATCAGAATGTATTAGAAGTTCCATATAAACTTACTCATATCCTTGTTCTTTATGGACCGGACAGTCAAAAGGGAACTTTCGTTGGTTGATAGGGTACGGAAAAGAATTATGTAAATTGGCGATATAAAAGAAAACATAAATCAGAGAGATTGGTGTGATAGTAATAAGAATTTGCTCATTTTCCAATCAGATGATATACAAGCACTGCTTGATCGATATAAATGCAGTAGTCCTATACAAGCCTATAGAGAGTATTACCTAAAGGAAAAGATAAGGTTTGCTAAGTGGGAAAAGGGCAGAGAAGCACCGGATTGGATAATAGGGAATCATTGCACTACGGTTATCAGCCGATAAACACAGAAGTCATCCTCATCGGACATGAAAAAAGCAGGGAAGTGGGCGAAAAACAGGCTAAAATAGCTGTGGCTAAAAATTCACTCAAGGCAGGTGTTTCTATCGATGTTATTGCTGAAATAACAGGGTTTTCTGTTGATTATATTGAGAAAATTCAAGAAAAGAAGTTTTAGCCATAACGTTTTTTTATTAAACCCTCTATTCTAGTAATTTTAATATTGCAATCCATTCTAATGTCTGTACAATGCCTTTTTTACATAACACTGTTAATACTTAATAGGAGGGGTTAATGGCAACACAGTACGAGCTTCGGGCTACGATGTCCAAAAAATTACAGGAAGCTATTAAACATCCAGATCCAACAGTTGCTGCCTGGAGGAAGTCAGCTATCAAGAGATGGGTGGGAGTCCTTCAAGATAACTTTATGGAGCACATAAAATACTTTAAGGGTGATAAGTTGAAGTTTTTGCACAATGCATTCCAAGATGAAGGTTGCTGGTCAGGTGTAAGGTTGGATAATGCTGCTTTAGGTCAAAAGTTTACTGAAGAAAAAATAGGTGGAATAGATAATCCACTTCGCAAATACGAGATGGCTTGTAGATACTGCGTAGTAGATAAAATTCATCCACTCTTTCAAAAAAGATTTGAATCTTATAGGAACAATTTTCCTCCTGGTGCATTTGATGGTAAAACTGAAACTGAAATTGGCAAATACGTACGAAACTCGTTACTAGATAGCATAAAGAGGAAAGGTCCTGTATTTGATTTCTGGATCGATAGAGAATCTGGGGAATTAAAGGAGTATAACGCAGTAGAGGGTTTTGACAGTGCTGTAAAACTTAAATGGAGCGAAGGAGTGGAATATTTTTCTAATCGGTTAGAGGAAAAAAGTAAAGAGAAGAAGCTCGCGGAAGCAATTATTGCTCTATCTCGCGTTCAATCTGTTGAGAAAGATGCTCCTGTTCTAGATTTTGGTGTAAGGAATATAGGTGATAAAGATACTCTTTTACAGAATTTATTACGGGAAGATGAGAAGGTATATTTTCTCTTTAATAGGCTGATGGCCTCGTGTTTTTTTGATACAGTTCATGATTTGGTACAGTGCTGGTGTTATAATGAAGTTTCAGCAAAGGAAGACCATTCAGACAAAATATTATCAGAGGATAAGTATGACCTTCTCCTTTTCTCACTTTCAGATGTAATGTTAAAAAATCCTGAGTTAAGTGTTCAAGCTAGATCTCTTATGATGGAGATTTGGAAGTGTGACCGCTTTGTTGAATACAGAAAGGTTTCTGTTTATGTTTCTAATAATATAGTTCCCATACAGGACATGCTTGCAGGGTTAATAATTAACTGGAAACGAGAAGACATTTATAAGTCTGACGAGGAAAAAGAAGTAGAGAAAAAAGAAATATTAGATGTAATATTATTTGCTAAAGATTGCTTTCCTGAAAAGTTTGAGTTCTTTAAAAAATTAATAACAAGAAATCTTAGATTATGTGGTAGGGAAGGCATGAAAGTAAATGTAGATTATGGTCTATTTGCAGAAGAGTTATTCTCCGAGTTAGAGAAAACAACTACCTCCTAATCCTGGAGGTGATGGTCCTTGAAATAATTTACGGTCTCAATTTAAGGCATCTTTGCCGCTTGATGGTTCTGGCGATGGTCCGCAGTCTGAGTTTGAAGCTCCTAGTGTGAGTGGTGTTTCTGGTTCTCATAAGAAAGGAAGCATCTTTACAATGAGTGGCTCTAGTAGTCATAGATAGTCCACTCATGAGCCCTCGCTGTAAGTTGCTTTTTTTCGTCTTAGCAAATAGAGAGGTGCTTTGTGTCTTTAGTAAGAAGTTTAGTGGATGGAGATCTTGATGGTTTTAGACAAAAGTTTGAGTCTTTTTTAGATCAATGTCCATCTTTTTTGTACCATGTAGGTGAAGGCCGTTTCCTTCCTGTATTCTTTTTTGGTATGTTTGCTACTGCGCATGATGAAGGTATTTTAGATCCAAGTGAAAAAGTCTATTTTCGTTTTGATAATCATGGTATCGATACGCATGGTAGAAATGGAAACACAGGAAACCTAAACGTTGCTGTTCTAACTCGTAATCATGATGAACAGCAAGTTGTAAGGTGTTACAGTATTTCTGATCGTCCTAACAGTGATGGGTTAAGGTTTAGTATAAGAGAGACAAATGCTCTAATGCGAGAGGTTAGACAGCAAAATCCAGATTTAAGGGAAGAAGGCCTAAATTTTGAGCGATACAAAGTATGCCTGTATGGAAAGGGCAGGAGTCAGGGAGAAGCAATTGCAACAGTATTCGAAGTAATTCGTGAAAAGGATTTTAGAGGTAGAGATAAATTTGCCAAGTATTCGGCATCCGAGGTCAGTCTTCTTCGACATATAGAACTTGGTAGGCTTATGGAGATTGATGAGCTTGCACCACGTAGCGTTTTGACAATTAAGGAAATAGAGAGAATGAAACTTGATCAAGATCAGCTCGGACAACTTGGTGAGCTGGTTAATTTTTCGCAAGCCGAGCCTGTTCAACAAAGAATTTCCAACTTTATAGTAATATTAGCAAGTAACAACGAAGAAAATATAAAATGTACAATGCATAGGGAAATTTTGCCATACATAACTCTAATCTATCGTAATTACTCGGGCAGCCTACAAAATGACATTCAAAATCGCAATCGAAAGTTTGAGGGTCACGGTTTTTTTATTAGGTTTTTTAGCAAATTTTAGTCATCGTTACACAATAGATATTGACCTTGACTTATCTCCTAGAAACTCGCATGCTGCTTTTCTTGTACGTCGTCAAGCAGAGAGAGAAAACATTCCTATTGTTATTAATCTTGCTGTATTGGCTGGTAATGCATTAAATCGTGCCAGAGGTTACGCTGAAAAGTTACATGTTTCTTCATTTATACCGAATCAGGACATGCTGTTTGCGTTGGATTAAATTTTAATTTAGATTTAGATCCTTTTAGTGTTGATACAGTAGGGCTTCAACAGAATAGATTTCCGTTTGTACAAAGATTATTTAAGTATTTAGAAGATGAAGAAATTAGAGAAAATGTTAGAGATTTCTTGTTTCAACATATTCCTGCTGAAATATCAAGGAATGCAGATAATTATAACAGAGTATTTGATTGTATAACTGGTTTTACTTTTGGAAGTAGTGCTTTTGATAGGCACCCTTTAGAACTAGAAGAGGAAGACGAAGCACCTATAACAAAATACATATTTAGACACGGTGATGAGGGTTTAAGATGTTTAACTATGGTCTATCATGCTGAAGGTTCTGATATAGTTATACTTCATATTAGAAATCACAATGTACAACAACAAGAGGCCATCAATTTACAAGATCTTAATATTAATGGTAATAATGTTCATGTATGGAAAGTTTCATTCACACTTAATGACCAATTTGAGCTAGATATTGATCAACCAAATGACCTTGGTTTGTATCACGATTACCAAAATAATAATGCAAATAATTTTCTTGCTGGTGATCTTGTACAAGTGCCTAATGCTGAAAATGTACATAACACTTTGAATCAAGTTATGAATGATGGCTGGCAAAATGTAGGTCAGCATAGAGAACTGTTTCAAGAGATCTCTGGAGCATTGATGCCACTTATGGATGCAATAAATGTTAATAGTGAGGATAAATTTTGTTCTATACTACATGGTACATTTTATGCCAGTGATAATCCTTGTAAAGTGATTACTATGTATAAAGTTGGTCAAACATATAGTTTGAAAAGGGGTCAGGAAGAAGAAGGAGAAAGGGTAATACTCACAAGAATTACAGAACAGAGATTAGCCACAGCCGACTCTACTACAGTGATGCCAGATCGGGGACGGGTTCCCTCGAGAGTTTCCCCCACTTCGCATGCACACTATGCACCAATCACGTGCGTGTAGATCACATACGCGACTCCTGCATAGTGTGCATGCGAGGTGGGGGAAATTCTCGAGGAAACCCGTCCCCGATCTGGTATCACTGCTCTACTACTAGCCGTGCTATGCAACGTGGCAACACCGCTCATGTGCGGGTCGGGAGTAGGGATGGAGTGCAAAATCACTAACAGTGATTTATCACCGTGATCGCAGAATCACGATCACGGGCGTGATTTAAGTTAAATCACGCCCGTGATTGTTTTACCTCAAGCGAATTTGCTCACTGTGAATACTGTAATCGTAATTCTTGCTCATGATTGAATTATTTTTTATAAAATACTTCAATATATCTTGTGTTACAAATAAAACGTGCTAATTCGGCGAATATATAATATATACATTCATAAATAGTCAATGAAAGGCACGCACTGCATTGATTGACTAACTAATTGATTGATTAACTAAAGTGAAAAAATATTCGCTAATTTAAATAGATCAAGAACAATTACATTGGTTCAAAATATACAACTGACATTCTATAAGTACAGTCAGGACTTGAGAATGCTTCGAGAGAAATTAGAAATTGGGGTTATGTGGCGCGTGCAAAGAGCAGTTATGCTTTCCACCAATCAGATCACAGAAATCGCGAATCACTGTTCTGCCTGCACCAATCAGAAGCGATCACGAAAATCACGGATCACTGTGAAAAATCATCGTGATTGGGAACGAACGTGATCGGATCACTCGTGATTCACAAATCACGGTTCTAGCCAACACTAGTCGTGGGCGCGGGCGTGGTGGGCTTAAGTGGAACGCACCCATCACCTAACCGCGGGAACGCTATTCAAAAAAGGCACCGTAATACGGACAACGCACTTTTCAGAGCACCGTAATTGGGATAAAGACATGCATTCTTATTTCAATTTAAAAAATATGAAAAATTAACATTTTTAATCCGAAAAAATGCTTTAAAAAAGAGAAAAGTAAAAAAAATTCATATCAATTTTCACCAACCAAAATTAAGATAAGAGAAGTAATTAATTAATTCGTGAGTAAGTCGGAGGCAATGCACCGTAATAGGTACATCTACCCTAACTGCCTTGCTGAACAGATCAATATTCAGATCGGAATAAAACGCTAAAATCTAACTTCAAAACAGTTTCTGTTTTGGCTTTGCTTTATTGACACATCCGCACTTTGCCATGAATTTTCAGAGGGCAGCACAAGCAGGATTCACACTGGTCGGGATAATTTGTAGACAGTCGCGGACATTTGTAGAGTAAACCTGAGTAAACCGGAGTAAACATGGATATGGATTTTGAGGAACTTTCACATGACCCCGATCTCATTGCAAAAATTAAACAATTTCGTGATGCTACGGTAAGAATCGAAGACACAATTAAATTTGCTACAGATCTGGACGTGTACGAGAAACTTTCAAATGCGGACAAAATTAAATATGACTTATTGATGTCGTACAGTTTGAACAGTATGTTTTGGATGTACTTGAGGGCAGAAGGTAAGACCTTGTCACATAAACAACGAGACATAGAATCGATAATATCTGAACAATGTTATTAAATATAACAAAGCAACACGTGTTTCTCTTATACTTTACGTTTATCCGATTAGGAATCGACCCAACGAAGCATAGAATAAAATCAGAAAACGATCGCCTGAAGAAGTCCATGGTACGTTCGAAACAGATCGAGGACAGAAACACTCTGATGCCACGTTTAAATAAAGATGCCGCGAAAAGATTTGTTAGAAATGGATTGTGGGAAATAAAAAACAACAAGCAAGGTTCTAAAAACAGTAAAGATAAAAATGAACGTAACTCTACTGAATCTTGATTCAAATAGTATGTTAAATCTTTGAAGAACTTGCATATGCGAATATGCACCTGCGTGTGTATAAATATAAATATCTGAAAAAAGATATATATTCACTGTCGCTGTTATTATAATACACCAAATGTTGAAACACAAATTAATAAAGTGTAAAATATTGTTTTGTGTATTTTCTTGTATTTTCTACTTATACTCTCAAACGTATACATTACCGTCGTATGATTCTTTTAGGCAGGATTGTGTATGTGGGTAATATTTGTGTACTCTACCATTTTTTCTATTTGTTTACTTTCGCTTCATAACCTTGGGTGAGTATACAGAGTCTTAAAACAAGAATTGTCATTAAAAGTGAAGCAGATAAGAAATACATTCCTAATTCCCCTGATAAGAATCTATTTTTGCGAAACATTCCTTTCTGTAAACTAAATAATGGAAACCAAGTATCAAGGTATCGCGGCGAAAACGAATGAATCCTTTAGGTTCTTTCAAAATGCCGAAGATAATAACAGAAACAAAGGTATTTGTTGTACCGTATCTGACTGTACGTTGCCTCCAAAAACAGGATGCGGCTTTAAACCAGTGGATCAGTAAGTTACATTAATTTTTAATCTACGATGTAACGTACGATATGAATTTTATTAGTTTCATTTTATAGTTCACGTATATGACTTACTTAAGTCTTCCCTTTATTTAAGGATATGTTTTGCATACTTTTGGCCTTTATTTCGTAATAATCAATGCATCGTGATAACGGTACATATTATGCGTTCGTTTGCAACTGCGATCTTACAAGATTACTCTTGGATATATAATACATCATTTCCTAATATATGTACTCTTTTCTAGGATGGATGAATGCTTCAAAGAATTGAGGATACAAACTGAAAGAGAACATCTCGCAGGAAATATTAGCAGTATTATTGAAACGCTTAATGTAGTTTTAGTAAAACCATTTTCTTCGGACATTCTCTTGTATTTTGGAACTCCTTTGTTCTTAAATTGTACGAATGATCGAAGCTCCGTAGCAAAATACACCCTTCTGGGTTACATAGATGATATTTTTGGATCTATTGGCGAACCAATGTATTCTATAACTATGAAATGTAACCCAAAAGAGGTATCGAATCTTAACGCACAGGTATATTATTTTCCAAATGATCCGGATACTTTACATATGTATGTAGAACATACAGTAGATAATACTTTCAATAATAGAAAATACAGTGTTATAACAAAGAACTTATAATGATCTGCATTCTTGCAATTCATATTTCATTCTTATTTTTTCTTATTTTTTTCATAAGTCATGTTGAAATTGTATCCTTTTATTTTCATGAGATTTTTAACATCAACATGTATGTAATATTTTATTATTTATGCAAAAAATTATCTATGGTTACGTAGAGTGTATATCATTACTAATTTAATTTTAGTAAAACACGAGTAACAGTATTTATTTTATGTCAACTTTAGAAATTAAGAATTTATGAAAAATTATAGCTACTTCAACATTTTCAATGTATTAAAGATATATAAATAAATTAAGTTAATCAGAAACATAAAAGCGAATTGAATATGTTTTATGAACATTCACCTTTGAAACTGAGAATCTGTGAATTCTCTTTCACACGTAATAATACATTAATTGAAATTACACAAATCGTATGTAATTATGTATTTTACATGGCAGTTACAGATGTTTAACAATTTTGAGACATTTTTAAGTAAACAATAATAAACAATAATAAGTCTGCCTTAATGCACATATAGTGGCAGATGAAAGAAAGTTTACAACTTTTAAAATCGCATAACTTTTTTAGAATTGGTCCAAACGATTTGAGTTTTTTTTTTTGAGAGGCTAGAACGATTAGTTTGCTAAGTGACGTGTTTCGTCGTTTTGAAAAAAAATGCAATTGGTCGGAATAGAAAAAAAAATAGTAAATGTTGTTTTTTAAACTTTTTTGTGAACCTGTAATGAAAATTCAAAAAACCCGTTTGTAGATTGAAGGAGGTTGTATACATGCTTAAAATTTCATCAAAATTTGTTAACGTTGCTCTAAGCTATGAACGCGTAAAGATCGCAGAATAAGGTCGAGTATCGCGAAATTCCCGAAATCAGCGATTTTCGACCTTATTCTGCGATCTTTAAGCGTTATTAGCTCAGAGCAACGTCAAGTAACCGATTCTGATGAAACTTTAGGCATGAGTGCAACTTCAATCTACAAACGGGTTTTTTGAATTTTCATTACAGACTCACAAAAAAGTTTAAAAAACGACGTTTTCTATTTTTTTTGCTATTCCGACCAATTGCATTTTTTTCAAAATGACGAAACACGTCACTTAGCAAACTAATCGTTCTAGCTTCTCAAAAAAAAACTCATGTCGTTTGGACCAATTGTAAAAAAGTTATACGATTTTAAAAGTTGTAAACTTTCTTTCGTCCACCACTGTATGTACATATATACTATGATCATACACATGATAAACTACTCAATCCAAAAAAAATAACAATACTGCTGTGTCAACAGGAAATACTAAAGACTTCAGTATTTAAAATTTTCAAGAAATAAAAAGAATGTTCCATCGACCCCAGAGCGTAACCATTTCAAATCTGAACAAAAGGAGTTAAGAAAACAATGTAACGTGTAGTTATTACAAAGGCTCAAAAGGGACAGAACGATCAGAAAGATACATCTAAAAAAGTAACGGTATAGATACTGATTGCAAAACGTGAAATAAAGTACTTTGAATGAAATATTTCAAAAGATAAAATTTCTTTAACAGTAAAATCTATTTCTATTAAAAATATTAACGTCAATTCATGAATTTAAAAATGTGAAAAAGTTTGGCACGTTACATATAGCAATTTCATGATCTAAATAAACCACGTGCTCGGTTCTATCTTCTACCCATAAACATCCATAAATGCGAGTCGGAAGACCGAGAAGTCAAAGGCCCCTGACCTGTATACTATACGGGGTCATTAAACTCTAAAAACATATTAACTGATAACCGTTGTTTCATCAGTAGAAGCGCTAGTGTCTAGAGTTGGTTCGGTTAGTTCGTAGAACCCAGTAGTACCGTTCAGTACCGTTAGTACATACTTCTACAAATTCTGCATGCTTCTGTATAGTTCCGACAGCAATCGTCAGCAATCGTAACCGTTCGTAGCCGCATGGCCGCAACTGGCTTGAATCTACGTACACCTGCGTACTGTCTTGGTGCCTGTCACACGCGACACATTTATTATCATCATTTTAAATATTTCTTATTAATGACGACCGTTCGAAAGCGCGTAATTATCACGACACATTCGGGACATGTTTTCTGACGCTTGAAAATCAGCTATTGTTTTATTAAGCCCTTGATATATCGGATTTCGATCATACTCGGCCGATTGCCACGTACATACAAGTCAGAATACACGAAGTGGAAGATATAGTACAGTTATGTCAAACGAGATTGTTGAAATTCCAAATAAACGGATAATGACGGTACGTATTGTCGAAAGACACCTCATATAAATATCGTTTAGATAATCTTGCGTAAATATTATTCGATTAACTTAAATATTCCAAATTACAATGACAGAAGTGTTAATACTGGTTCGTGCACTGTGTGTAGAACGATATACTTAGCGCGAATACAGGTATATTATACATTTCAATTCTTATTTCTCTTTCATTTAGAAACTTACTTTTATATTTCAATTGAAATTTATTAATGAAATATGTGCAACAATTTTTTTCTAACTTTATTTACGATATTCGTTATACGATAGTATACACAAGCTGTAGGATTTGTAGAGACAGATATTTTAACTCGCATTATTGCAACACTAAATTATCTTATGCCTTTAACAATGGACTTAACTCGTCGTATAAAGTTTCTACTATTTTGTAAATAAGAAATATTTCTTTACGATCGTAATCGATCTTCAAACATCGTAATACTTTTATGATGTACGTTTCTGTCGAATTTCTTTTAGACTTGCAGCAATGTATCGGAGCAAGCACACCATGTATCAAGAGCAAAGCGTGGACAAGCAGTAGGAAGTGTAAGAGGCTTTCGAGGATGCACCGTTTGGTTAACGGGTCTGTCCGGTGCAGGGAAAACTTCTATAGCTTTTCAAGTCGAAGCTATTTTAGTTAATCATGGAATCGCCGCTTACGGCCTCGACGGGGATAACGTAAGAAGCGGCTTAAACTGCAACCTCGGTTTCAGCAAAGAAGATAGGAAAGAAAATATAAGAAGAGTCGCCGAAGTAGCAAAATTATTCGCCGACAGCGGGCAAATTTGTTTATGTAGCTTTGTATCGCCGTTCGAGGAAGACAGGCAAATGGCGAGACAGATTCATAAAATGTCGGATCTCCCATTTTTCGAAGTCTTCGTCGATACGCCTCTTAATGTGTGCGAGGCTAGGGACACGAAAGGATTGTATAAGAAAGCGCGTCAGGGAGCCATCAAGGGCTTTACTGGAATAGATCAAATGTATGAAAGACCAGTGAATCCCGATTTAGTGGTAACCACGGAAAACTGTACTCCAGAAGAATCGGGTGCAACGGTTATCGATCTTCTGGAGAAACGGTGTATTATACCGGTGCTGGAAAAACCCACGATACCAATACGGGAGTTGTTCGTTCCAGAGTCACGAGTATCGTCTGGCAAAACGGAAGCGGCTTCTCTTCAGTGTTTAGAAATTAACGAGATAGACGTACAGTGGCTCCAGGTTTTAGCGGAAGGTTGGGCTGCACCCCTCACAGGTTTTATGAGAGAAGATGAATATCTTCAGGTAAATATAAACCATTAAATAATGATGTATAAAAATATCATTAAACGTAAATTACTTACGTTTTCAGACTCAGCATTTAAGGTGTCTTCTTGAAGGGGACAAAGAAGTTAATCAGTCCGTTCCAATAGTTCTTGCGATCGGCACAGAGGACAAGGAACGTTTGGACGGGCTGTCAGCCTTTACATTGAAATACAAAAATAAGGCTCTTGCGATATTACGTAGGCCAGAATTTTATTTTCACAGAAAAGAAGAAAGATGTGGATGGCAGTTTGGCACCAACAACTTGGGCCACCCGTACGTAAAGATGATTTATGAATCTGGAGATTGGTTAGTAGGCGGCGATATAGAAGTCCTTAAAAGAATTAGATGGCACGATGGCCTGGATAAGTATAGACTGACACCAAATGAAATTAGAGCAAAATGTAAAAAGATGAAAGCTGACGCAGTATTTGCATTTCAACTTAGAAATCCTATACACAACGGTCATGCATTGCTAATGCAAGTATGTTCAATCGAAAACTTTTCAATCTCGACTTTGCTTCCGCTTTGACTTTCTATTTGTAGCTCTGGTAGTTTTTCCTTTCCATTTGTAGGACACAAAGAAGCGTTTATTAGAGGAAAGAGGATTTAAGAATCCTATATTGCTTTTACATCCTCTCGGTGGTTGGACGAAAGACGACGATGTACCTTTGCATACAAGAATTCTTCAACACGAAGCTGTACTCGACGAAGGTGTACTAGATGCCGGTTCTACTTTACTAGCAATTTTTCCAAGCCCAATGATGTACGCTGGACCGGTCGAGGTAAACGTTAATGAATTTGTGTCTGTGTTTATGAATTAAATACTTTATGTATAACAGTATGCAAACAGATTTACATAGTAACTCTACGTTGCGCTCATTATTAGGTGCAATGGCACGCGAAGGCTAGAATGAATGCGGGTGCTAACTTTTACATTGTTGGGCGGGACCCTGCTGGCATACCACATCCTAACAAAACTATAGTTCCTGATGGAAATCTTTATGATCCTACCCATGGAGCTCGAGTGCTTTCAGTTGCTCGAGGATTACAAAGCCTAGAGATCATACCGTTTAAAGTTGCGGCGTATGATAAAAAATATAAAAAAATGGCCTTCTTCGACGCGAAGCGAAAAGAAGACTTTCAATTCATATCGGGAACAAAAATGCGCGGTATGTATAATATAAATGTTAACTATAAACACAAATACACGCACACATAAGTCGACTCTGTCCGCCTATTAACTAAATGGTTTCTTTTTTTTTAAATGCAATTTTACAACATGTATCTCTTTTTCTACATATTCAATTACACCATTCAAATTCATTTCAGTATGTATATCCTCCCGGTTTGACCAAACTTGAGTAACTCCGAAATCTTAAAACTTGTTGCTTTGGAAAAGTTAGGTGCTCACTTTTGAACCAAACTGTTCTCGCGTTATCTCTTGATATTGAAATTCTTCCAATTAAAATACTTTAGGCTTCAGCCTCGAGCAACTCCCCTGCATGCATAAATGTACTAAAGAATTAATATTATTGAATTTAAGCGACACATTGTAATGGTTTATCCATTAATGAAATAGGAGTGTTCGATTTATTTGAAAGAGGTTTTAATGCTGAAAATATTTGCAATGCTCTTTTACAGGCTTAGCAAGGGCAGGTGAAAATCCACCTCATGGCTTTATGTCACCCAAAGCATGGCTTGTTCTGGCACAGTACTATCAAAGTCTAGAAAAATAGAGAATTATTGTAAAAATATTTCAGATTATTAAGCATTCTGAATTAACAGAAAACTCTGCAGGATGCATTTAGTTTTATAACTGTTGTAGGATAATGAATACTAGAACATTTGAAACTTATGCAATTTTAGTATTGCTATACATTTGTATATTTGTACATTTCTCTTGTACAGCACAGCAATCACAGTATTTATGTCTGTATTAAATAGAATGGTATCTATTTACAATTATTCCGGGACATATACGTTATTTTTATTTTATATAAATACAAAATCTGTATGTACATTTTATACGAATATATGATTCATTACGGCATTATACATTAAATTTAAAAAGCCTACGTTGCCCTAGCATCCACAAATCATGCGTAACTTTGATGTCTGTACATTTACCAAGTGTCCATATGTATCCATATAAAAGCCTCGAGACAGCTATAAAATATGAAATGGGAAAGTATATGACATTCAAATTTTTTTTATTGCCACAAAATACAGATATGATTAACAGAGAAAAGGTTCGGTAATATGAGAAAATAAATAAAAGTTAAAATATTGAATTGGATCGTAATAGAACGAAAACTAAAATGTGAAAGTTGTCTAACGTTGTAAGTAATGCACAGTAAATGAAAAATGTTCCTGCCATTTAAAATTTGGATAGTTGAAAAATATACAAAGAATTCATTTAACGAATCACATTACTGAAGTTCACAGAAATAAATTCCACAGTAATTCTATATAATAATCATGGTAATTTAAAACTCTCTGAAATTTTAATTAGCAAGAACTTCTCTACGTTACTATAATACGAAGGAATATTATTATAAAGCAATGCAAACAATTGAACTTATACCTATACGACGCTTGAATTAGCACTTGAGCATCCACTTTCGAATATATAAAATTCTACATTGCAAATTTCTGTCTTAAAGACATAAAGTTCCATCCTAAAGGTATGGCATATGAACATATATTACACGTAAAGTTATCCACAAAAAAAACCATTGAGAGTACCAAAAGTACTGGATATCTTTTTTACTTGATTTCCTATAATTTACACCTATAAAATGCACGATCTCTATAATAAAGGAAAATATAATTATTATTCACATTTCAATCGTGACGCGAAGAGAAGAAAATACTTATAGCAGAAAATAGCGAAATTAACGAAGAAAATTAATAGAAAGAAAAAGGATGAATTCGAATTTAAACAGCATGTTTTATGAGTAGGCGTTTGTATGGTTATAAATAATGTAAATTTCTTTAAGACGTCCCATGAAATTTATATTTGCATTACCAAGCAAAATATTTGTTAATTTTTCATAGATTTGTACAAAATACTTTATATCATAGTAAAGATATTTTTATTTATCGTTTATAACTAAAGAAGAATTTTGTTTTGAAAATCATTATGAAGATAAAACTTTTTATATCATTATCTGTACAATCTTAAGGTGACTTTTTGTAAAATATTTTCACACAATGAAGTGATCTTACAAAATCCCTGCTACGACATAGCAGATAATCATCTTCCCCTTTGCGTACATAATGTTCTAAATGTTTGAACCCTACGTATGTGCTTCAAAGGAGTATACACCTTACAATACGGCTGAATTTCGATTATATAGGAATGTGGCTTAGCCCTCACTTATTTACCCGAATTAAAAGTTTCTTTAAGCTTTAATTACCGTAATAAAACTTTAAAAGTCACTTCTTTTTACAATAGATATCGCACGTATAAAATGCGACGTTAAATTCAATTATTATACATGATGGATGCTGTAGCCAAATTGACCTCTGTATTCGCATCGGACAGATCAGGTAAGGACAACATCACTGGTATCACTTGTATTTTCCCTGAATCATCTTCTTGCTGCAAATGAACCACAGCACCTGATTGTAGTATTTCATTTGTCATTATTTCATCTGCCATTATTTCCGCAGATTCGATATTATCCGCAGTCACTTCCTCTGTGTAAACAGTAGTGTCTTCCATATGCATTATAACTTCCGCTGCGTCTGAAGCTTCCCTGGACGTCTCTTCGTATTCCTAGTACAGAGCAATGCGAATAGATTAAGAAGAATGTAATTTACTGCAAGCTAGCATAGAATCACGAAATTCCAGTTACCTGCTCGTACACTTGTTCGTACTCTTCCGCTATTTCTTGCCCTTCGAACTTCACTATTTCCTGCTCTTCAAATTTAACTATCTGTTCTTCCTCGTACTGTTGATCTCCCTGCTCTTCGTATTCGTCTTCCGGGACCTGAGGTTCTGCGTTACTCAAACCTTCTTGCTCCTGATCGGAGCAAGAAGAATCTTCTGGCACTTTAGGTTTGATGTTTCGACCAGGTACTATCCTCTTGAATCCAGACCCTCCTAAGCTTTCGTGTCGTCTCTCGTGTTTATTTTTATCACCTAGATACTTAAAACGTTGCCTACATACGCTACAAGAGTACGGTCGTTCGTTCGTATGCGTTCTTTCGTGGCATACAAGAGCGCTAACTTGCTTACATCTCCACGGACAGTATCTACATTGCAAGGGCCTTTCGTCGCTATGCCTATTTTGATGGTGCTTAATCAATTGGATCTTCGTTTTCAGATTGAAGCCACAGATTTCACAAGTATACGGCCTCTCTTCGGAATGGGATATCATATGCGTCTTTAACCTAAGTTGATTTACAAATCTCTTTGGACAATGTGGACACGGTAAAGTTCCTTCTAGTCTATTATGCGTCACCATCATATGGTGCCTCAATCTCACTTCAGACGTGAACGTTAACTCGCAATCTAAGCACTTCATAGGATCCTTCTCCATGTGAGTGTTTTTAATATGCGTTCTCAGAATCATCTCGGTTTTGAACGTCTTATTGCAATGGTAACAGGATACTCGTTTCTTCTCCGGCGTTCCATCCACATCCTCCCTCACAATACCCGGTAGCGATTCATTGTGTATATGGGACATATGCCACTCTAACGATCTAGTTGAGATCATCGACCTGTTACATATATGACAAGTGTACTGTCTACCATCTTTGTGAACTCTATTCCTATGGATAACAAGCGTCGAGTGATTTGGAAACTTTTCACCGCACACTTGGCACGAGCATTCTTTCAATCCTCTACTATCAGTTTTCTCGTGCACTCTCATGTGCAATCTCAGCCCATCGCGCCTATTGAAGCCAACGCCGCAAGTGTCGCATCTATATTGGCGTTGATCTTCGTGAATCCTTACGTGCTGTTTCAAAGTTGAACTGTTTTTAAACATTTTGTCGCAGTGCGGACACTGAATAGTATACGCCTTATGAGTATGCATGTGCTTTGAAAGACTATAGAACGGTACTAACTTGTGACAAACTGGGCACTCCCTTTTATTGCCCACTGGTTGGTGTTTACGTATTCTGTGGTGCCTAAGACTCGCAGGATTTTTGAAATCTGCTCCGCAATCCTCGCACAAATAAGCTCTCAATGTCGTATGGACAGATTTTAGGTGGAAACTAAGCTTCTGCTTGAATGCGAATTTTTTCGGACACTTCGGACACTGGTATATCTTCTCCCAACTCATGTGCTGAGTCTTTACGTGCTGGTCCAATGTCCCCTGGTGTTTAAACTTCTCGCCGCACACGTCGCACAGCTGTCCATACATATTGTCGCAATGCTTCTGTTCGTGCTGGCGCTTTTTGCCTTTCGAATCTAACATAATGTCGCAGTATTTACACAGCAACTTTTTTATACAGACTATATTGTGATTTCTCTTTGCCTTATTTGTCGGAAACTCTTCCATGCAATCTTCGCAGAAATGCATGATCTTATAGTCGTGCATCTTCAAATGCTCTTCGAGGACATCTTTAGAAGCGAATGTTTCTGGGCAATAATCGCATTCCAAATAATGCTCCTCCGGTATATAATCCGCTGGTTGGCTTTCGTCTATTAAATCAGGTAAATTATTTTTGAACACTGCGTTGTTCCTGTCTTCGTAAAGAGAAATAATATCCTCATCCTTTAGCCTTGTAATTACAATCTTACGTTGCTTCAAGTATTCCTGAAAATCTTGCAGGTTCTTTTCCTTCTCTCCTAGAATCCTTGCCAATTTTTCAATATTACCTTCTGTATAAGATTCATCCAGTTCTTTTTGAAGAGATTCTTTTTTTTTCTTCGCTTCTTCCCATTTCAACTTAAGTTTCGCTAAGCGCGATAAATATTCTTCGGTATTTACATATGTTTTTTCGTTAACGGACTTCTCCTTTTCCGTCTCTATGATCTCCGAAATACCATTCTCAGCTCTCACGGTACTCGCATTGCTATCATTATTATCTTTATCGATTTGTGTATTTACAATTGGACTGTTTTCTATACACACAGACGGCTTTTGAGTTTCTTGATTTTCATTACGCTTAACATACCGAGTTTGCGTCTCGTCGAGTTTCAAAGGAAGGGAAATGTTGGCATGCCCACCTAGTACCTTCTCCCGCTTCTTCTTATACTCCTCTATTTGCTCTTCGATTATCTGTTCCCTTATCTCAGACTTTTTTGTCCGTTCTGGAAACAAATCCTTCTCTTTCGTGGCCAATGTTTCGTATCGCTTTAAGATCTTTTCCATCGGTTTGATGTCGAAGCTCTTTTTCCCCGAGGACTTGTCATCTTTCTTCTCCAATGGCTTGTCCATTTTCTTAACTTTTACCAACAGTAATTCGTTCGGTTTAGAACCCTTAACAGTAACATACATGATTCCATCTTCCTGATTACTGTTAATGCTTAAAGGATTATGTACATCTAACTTTTGTACTTTAATATCTTTATGACCCCCATTTTTATCGGACACACTCGACTGACAAGTATTATCGTCAGTTTCTTCGGTGGACTCTTTCTTATTTTGCAACAAAAGTCGTCGCTTTAATATGTTTGGTTGTTTCCCAAATTCTTTTGTACTTTCGCTGTTACATACAGTTTCAAATTTAGATATGCTATGTGGCTCAGCGGTATAATTACTACCTTCCGTACCTTCCACTTTAATATACGCATTTAGCGAGGTATCGTACTTATAGGTTGTTTGATTAAAATCTGTGTTTTCATTATCTGGAACGGAATTATTATCATAAATAAAAACTGGCTGTAAACACTGTTTTATAATATTTTCTTTCTGCTGGGTATTTTGCCTTTTTACATTTGATGTTTGTACATCTACTTCGTCGTCGGAGTCCCCAACATCGGAACTGTCAGGTTGAAAGGGTGGATCGTCCGGATCGAACTCTTCTATAGACTCATTATCGTCGCTGTTATGTTGCGCCTCCGTATCGTCAAAAATCTCAATTTCAGTCTTGATTTCTGACAGTATTTCTATCGTATCTACTTCTTTAACTTGTTCCAAAGACTTTTGATTATCTTTCGGTGCAGAAGTCGCAGGTATATTCGACGCAGGCGTCTGTTCGTTATATTCTTTACTCGTAGACGGCTCGGTCGTACCGTACTCTACAGAGACACTTTCCGCCTGCGCCTCGGTATTCTCCGCGCTCGCTACAGCCTGCGCCTTGCTCGTCTCTACGTTTCTTGTCGCAGTGTCTGTCAGAGTAACGTGAATAGATTTTAATTTAACTTCTGCTTTCTTAATCTGCATAAAAAATTTATAACTCATTTTTAGGTCGCAAATACAGTCCATGCACATTTGAGTCGATAGACTGTCGTACGAGTTTATTTCTTCCAGGTGCTTGATCTGTTGGCTCAATCTCATCTGAATGCCTTTCTCACTGAAAATATCAACTAACGGAAGCTTCAAACCTGCGCAAGTCCTACAATATTTCTTTAATTCTTGCTTCGTTTGCTCCGATATCGATACTTTCTTTTGTGCGGATATCTTGTTGTGTAATGAGATTTTAGTCAACTCGCTCAAGCTATTAGCATCGTGCGCCAATAGCTTCACACGTGGCGTTATCTTCTTTAACTCGTTTATATCCTTAATCTGACCGAACGTTTCTTTGCTCGACGTTAATGCAGATTTGTTCGATTTGCACGCTACTTTACCATCGTTGTCGAACAGATTTTGAATACTACCATCGTTACACTCAAGACTCTCTACTTTTACTTCGCTATAATTATGATCTCTGTTATTCACTTCAGTGTGCTGCATTTTTAATCCACTGTTTTAAATTCTTCGCATTATACTCTAAACGTGTATTTACAAAATATTCTAACGCCTATGACCTAAATAGAAAAGAAATAACAGCTGTAAATCTTACAATTATAGTTTCACTTTTACGTATTCAGTTATAAATACAAGATACACGAATAGAAGAAAATATTTTTACTGAAGGGACGATTGTACGAAGCGAAGTTAATTTATATTTATATCCTTTGAACTTGATATTAAACGGTGCAAGTAAAGACGTTTATTTACCTTATCGTTCGGTAGAAAAGAAGATTAATCCTTTTTGTATCGCTGCTTGTGCATGTTGTATTTACGATACGTATTATTGCTTCTTGAAGTAAACTTTACACAAAACTATACATTACATGCCATTGCTGTAAATTCAATTATTTATGAGAGAAAAATTGATAGAAACCAATCCAAGTAACTTTAGTAGGTATGTATATATTATGACTGCAATATATCGCAGTCGTTACTTTAATAGTGCCGATATTTTCAGACTCCTGAGGTTTATGTCGTTACTCATAAAGTTAAAGATATCTTTAATACTTTCTCTCAGGAAGAGCTGCACGGTTCTATTCCATTCGTAAGAAATTACATTCTCATAATCGTAGGTATTCATTTTTCATTCGAAATTGAGGTTAAGTGGATTTCGATCATAGAGCACGTATCACGTACTCCTGCTATTAAGTTTCACGCGATCGTGACCGGCGCGCGTTACGCCAAATTTGAAATTCGTTAATTTTACCTTATAGCACTCGTTATCGGGGATAGTAATAACATTATTCAAAAGTTTTTCCAAACTCTCGCTAATATAATGCCTTCCTAACGATATCCAGATGGCGCAACTTAATGGCGCCTGTAGCGTATGTTATATTCGACCTACGCAACGGGCATTCTACAACATCCGAAATTCATGACTAGCTCCCAATACTCCCAATAGCCATAGAATTCGTATACAGTACTCTGTAACAGCAATGTATAATAAACATCCGTCATAGATTACGAACCACGAGATGTAACTTTTGTAAATGGAAATCTGATGATCACCACGCACTTTGCAAAGAGAATTCCATGCCACGTCCAACTGTTGTGCTCTGAAATTCCTTTACCGAAGCTATGACGTTGCGTGCATTCGTAATGGCCGCAGTCGTATTTCGAGAATCAATATGAAATGGGAACTTTGATAATCACGATTTGTCAAATAGTCGGTCGAACATAATCCCGCGTATGTAATAAGAGGAGACGTATAATATGTATGTATGTTCATCGACGTTGATTTGGTAAAGTTTATTTCTATTGTTGCGTATATTTTATGCGCGTACGTGCGCGCGCGCACCTCGGTCGGAACGAAACCGCGAAAATTCCAAGTAGAATATTTGTGAGGAGCAAGGTATGTATTGTATTATAGTACGTACAATTACATATGTGTGTAGTTTTACTTGTGTGTAGATATTTATGTGTGACACGTTGGTTTCTGCAAAATTGAATAACTAAACGTGTTTATTATGGCAATGATGTCCTTGAAGGTTTACCAGTAAATGTTTCCGAACAAAAAATTTTGAAGATGTTTACTTTTAATTTTTAGAATAAATGGTAGTACGTACATAAGTACATAGGTATTATTTGATCCCTCTGGATAAGAGCTTGTCAGCTGTGTGTGGCGATTATTGCTGCATGCTCTGGCTTTCTTGGATTAGGACGCTGAAAACGCGGAGATTTTTTAAGAATTATTTTCTCAATAAATATAAAAAAAATCTTCGTAAAACTTTAAAGGTGTTTTACTGTATATTCAGACAACAAGAATTTTTTTTTTTATTCATTCAAAATTCATTTAATATTGTTTTATTGGTATATCTTCGTAGCGCCGCGCCGTCGGAGTTGTCAAATTGTGTACATCCTAGCGGACCCAATCTTTGCCCGAAATAAAACAGCCGAAGTTTTTCTTAATTGACATGAATTTATATCGTGGATGAATTAAAAAAATAAGAACAAAGTCTGAAATTAACAAAGTTATGGGAGTTTAACGAAAAAGTTGCGATTGTGACGGAAAAATTTCGACGTTTTTATGTAAAAGAAATGGTTTAATTTAATTTCTGCATAATTTTTTTTCATTCGTCGACGATATAAATTCGTGTTAATTAAGAAAAACTTCGGCTTTTTTATTTCGGGCAAAAATTGGGTCCGCTGGGATGTACACAATTTGACAACTCCGGCGGCGCGGCGCTATAAAGATATACCAATAAAACAATATTAAATGAATTTTGACTAAATCAAAAAAAAATCTTGTTGTCTGAATATACAGTAAAACACTCAAAGTTTTCGAAAGATTCTTTCTATATTTATTGAGAAAAAAATTCTTAAAAATCACCGTGTTTTCAGCGTCCTAAACCAGGTTCCCCCTTAATTCGTTGTTCATTGAACAATTACTCGAGTAATGTGGATTGAATAATTCATTACAAAACTCAATAATTCAGATAAATTATTCACATATAACAGCAAAATCTGAATATTACCGTGTTCTAATATTTATGTAACAGTCATAAGACAAAATAACATATTTATCCACCATACGAGATATAATTTAATGTATGCTATTTGTAAAGTTATCACTTTTTTCTTTTTCATAGTTGAATAAAATATATTACAGGCCTATATTTTTCTCAATGTTTATTTGCTTTGAAGTATAGTATGGTAACATACAGATCGTTAAACACATCATCATGAACGATTTTAGTTTTTAATATTTTCTGTTTTATTCATAAAACATAACACATATTTAAACAATAAGGGTATTTTAAAGATTCGCACAGTTTCATCACATATCCTGCTATTTGAAGGAATTCATATGGTTGGATGAGATCGAATATTAATCTATGTTAATAAAAATAGAAGAATCTGTAGAGTACATGAACTTGCTAGATGGAATTATGTGTATACTTGGACCCCGCATTCATCCAACAGTAGTAGCTTTATTATTCAACAACATTGCACAAAAATACCAGTATGTATATTTACTGTAAAAATATACTGTTCATTTCGTTCTCTGTAAAGTATGTTATAGTTGTATCTAGTAAAATACTATGGAGTATAATATAAACAGTTTTACTCTCCCACGCATCCGACATGTTAAATTTCCAGAACAAATTTATAATTTTCTTTGATATTAGTATTGGATTTGCTATTAACAAACAATAAATGCATGTAATAACGAATGAACGTAGAAAAGTATCCGATTATCGCCTCTTTCATTCTGCAAGCATTGTCTAGAAAATGTATTTTTTATTCTTTCAGACAGAGTGTGTTGTGAACACAAATTATCCAGAAACACTAAACATTTTACTGTTCGATTAAATTATTCTTCGATAATACTGTTCGTTCCTTTTCTTTTCGTGAACAATAATACCCTTACTTGTTAAGATATGACTTATCTTCTCCCTGAATTCACAGTTGCTTCCCAAAATTAACTTTGTGCTCAAGTAACATGTTGTTTTCGGGAGACAGTGCAAGGCATGCTCGGAACATATTTTCAATTGCAGCTCGTTGTCTCGACAACGCATTTATTACCGGTGCTCCCGGCGGCACCAATGGTGCTTTGCAGAGATACGACAGTATAGAAAGCACACTGCGAAACCCTGTGTACTCGTCTTCCGAGTCTGCTAACTTGAAAGTAATACGCGAGCAAATTTCTGCCAAGAGGACCAGATCTAAAATGATTGGGCTAGCCAACAAAGAGTCCTCGCACGTGTTGTGTATCACAAGCGTATTGTGCCCTCCAAGTAATATTTCTGATGTGTACTCGTCCATCGCCCGTTTACTATCGCCTGAAAATAGATCGAACATCAGTTTCAGCATTCTCGAAACTCTTTGTGCAAGTTGAAACCGAAACATACAAAGTCCTCGTCCTAAAAGGAATCGAAGAACTGTATTATTTTGCAAGCTGAACGTTTGCGCATTTCAGCGATATAACGAAGTAGAATTCCTAATGTATATTTAACTGTCGAAAGACAAGAGAACAAGTAACTATTCGATCGAAGATAAAACTGATACGTTTCATAATATTCCAGGACTGGGTTTGAAACCATGAATGGGAAAGGATTGTGTTGTTAATTCGCGGATAGTTAAAAACCATAATTGCTAATAATTTCCAGCTGTAAGGTCAAAGCTTGCAAAATAGTAAAGGACTTTTTGATTTCGTTTCGTAGGAAGAACTTTCGTGTTTGAGCTTACACGAGTTTGGTACACGTTGTACATTATTATCGTATACGTACCAACATATGGGACATATTTAATAACAACACAATGATCAGGCTTCTCTCCCGGTTGGTAAAGAATCTTGTTCGACTGTACCATATCGTCTACCACATTGCTTTTCGAAATCTGTGTAAGAAGTTACATCGAGACGTTGCGTTATTACTGTCGCGGAATACATTTGCTCATTATTAAACAACTTTCTCAAGGACGAATTACCTCTTTTGATCGGAATTGTTGCGGTGCAGATAAATTATACCCATCGTTGTTTCCAAGATGATTGTAACTGACGATGGAAACCGGCTTGATACCAGCCGAGACTAGAAAATCTACAAGTACCGATTTCAATTTGGTTTGCCCAGATTTAAAATCATCACCAGCGATAAATGTTTTATGTTTCTCTGCCAATTCTATTGCTCCTGGTACAAAAGTATTCTGAGGCGATCCATTTATACATGTACACTAAAAGAAGCATTAAACGCGTGTATACATTAGCATATAGTATTATAAATAATAGTATAATTTATTATAAAATATAAATACATTAAACTATAGTACTTACGCCTTCCAAAGCTGCCGCGACAGCGAACACTGTACTCGGACTGACTTCGGAATGGTTCTCTTTTATAGATTTCAATAAATTGTCAGCCGTATCGTTTACCCCTGGAATTATCTCAGAGAATCGTTCGGTATTAGCAGTCCACAGTACGATCACTTGATCTAACTTCTTGCTAGCTTTGAATTCTGCGATATCCTTTCTAATACACTCTAGTTGCTCAGATTTTGTACCAGGAATAAGATTATTCGCTCTTTGTTTCTACAAACATATAGTAATATTATTCTTAGCCAAAGAATCTTAACAATAATGGGGCATTAATAAACATCGAAACGGTGATAATGATAAAGATACGATATTAGCGATAAACACAATAATGTTTACCTGATTAGAGGCAATGAAGTCGGGATAATATATACTTTTTCTCGGCTTCATGTGCGCCATGCGTGGTATCAATTGCTTTTGCAAATTAATGTCCAAAACCTTGGCATTCCGCATAGCATCAGCTAAATGCATGTTGGAGATGTCCCAGCCATCGATTTCGATATCATCTGGATTTACCATCGGAAGCATCCATGACATAGGAACATATATATCCTCCTTGTTTCCTTTACCCAGTTTGATGGTAGACGCTTGAATTACAGAACCATACCTAAAGTTTTGAATGAAAAGTATATAACAACGCTTCGCAGAATTCAAACGTCGAGAATTCGAAGATCCAGTGAATCGAGGAGGTTTTAGTAGAATATTATATATACCAGTTTGCTTCCTGGACGCCGTTCTTTGTCTCCCATGTTAGCTTATGTTTATTCGCTAATAACGCAGCGGTAATAGTAGTCCCATTATTTCCGCCCCATCCTACTAACATTAATCCAAGCTTTGGAACTTTCAATTGTGTTCTAATTAATAATTCTGTTGATACAGGTGTCACCTATTAAAATAAATGTACATTTAAGGTCTGTAATATATTATTTTCAGGCGTTTAAAGTAAATAATATTACACGTAGTATATGTTAATATTTGTATCCAAGGTTCTTTCTGCTATAGTACACAGTGGTGTACAATACAGGAACCTTTTTTCACAAAATTGAAAAATTCATTTCCAAAATTAAAATTCATAGCGTTCGAGCAGCTGTTCATTTTTTTTATTATATTTGTTCCTTTTTCCTAAAAAAGAATTTTTAAATACAAAATCTGTTAATTTTATTGCTTATAAAATTTTTTTCTATAAAAGCCTTCCAACCTTAAATGTATCAGTCAAATTAAATACCGGCATCTTTTTCCTAACGAAAAAAATTCCTTTGTAAGTGTGTATTTACAAATGGATCGAACAATATCAGCAATCATTACAACTCGCGTTGTGTTCGTAATAATTCACACGTATGTAAATAAGTTGCAACTCGTGCGTAAAATCGAGGTAATTGATCAATTATTCATAAGCGAAATTTCACAAGCCTGAGCCCGTAATTGGAGAGAATAGTAAGAAAAATTATTTTCGAATCAAGTGTTTACGACCGTCATTTATAACCGTCGTTTATAAGTAACGTAATGCAACGAAATGCAACGTAATGTAACGTAATGTAACGTAACGTAACGTTCTACCATCGTATGCGTGAAAGTAATTAAAAATTACAAAATACAGAGCAAAAAACGGCGAAGTTCTAAATAGAAGCGGGTACTTTCCAAGTTATTTTCATTACCATCACATAACTAATAACAACATATACATAATAATAATAATAATTGTTATAGCCCAAAATTTTAGTATAAATAAATCCCCACACTGTACAGAAATACGTTTTTCCAACAAAAAGAAACAACTACTCTCACAACATAAATTTAATATCTATATAACTTGAAACGTTACGATCGTAATATATCGAACGAAAACCGGCAGCCGCGTATGTAGGCACACATACATATGTACATACCGTGGCCATCGATTTAGCGGTACATGTAAACACAAAAGAAAAATGTAGAAAAGTACGTATTATTCTCATATTATCCTTTTCATTGGTAAAATTTCATTCGTAACACGATATTGAATGGAAATTCTAAGAACAAGGGAAAAAGAATTCAAGGTGAGACGTGTATGGCCAAGAAGGGTGAACAAATTTTCTGGTATACTCACCGTATACGTCGTAGTGTCGTCTTCCGTTACGTTCGTTGTTTGATACTCGTACCGTGCCTCGATATAATCTTCCGTGTACTTCACCTTCGGCGATTCAACGCGAATCTTCAGAGCCATTTTATTCGTTAGCAGTGTTGTCTGGTGGCAACAGTTACGACAATTCTACGAGAGATTGGTGTGCGCCCGCAAGTGGTGTAGGTATTCTCTGCCCAGGAATGTCGGGTTCAAGGATTATAGATTATAGGCGGGACTGTATTCGAAGGATTAACGTTGCTAGAATATGCATAAATGCAGATTAACGACTAGTTTGGGCGACTGCTCGTAGAGCTGCTGTACGATCGGTGGTATATACGTGTCTGTCCCGATACAGAGGATGAAGGATAAAATTCGCAAGCGAGGGGGCCGTAAACGACACTGGAATCTGAATACTTGTCCAAAATGTCGTGTTCGTAGCTGAAACGTAAATGCTGGAAGACGCGCAAGCATGCGCTTTAAAGGGAACGTCGCGGCAGCCCCCTTCCACCCCCGTTCAACTGGGTCCAATTATACAGGGTGTTTATAAAAATGTGGGACATTTTTCAGGATCGATTCTGCCCACCAGAATAATTAAAAAAGTTGGTATCCGCATGTGTCCAATAATGCTTAGTTTTGCAGCTAGAAGCAGTTTCGTACAACACGGGCCCGAAACGTCTATTAAAGTGGCATTTAACGAATGATGATAATTTCGCCTTTGTTTTTTTAAAGGCAACAAGGAAAGAATATGAATGAAAATATAGTAGATTAGGCCGACTGACGGATGCGCCAGTCAGCCGGTTGACTTTACATAATATAATAGGCATTTCGAGGCCGGTGTTTTACGGAATATATAATTGCAAAACTATAACTGCAAAACTAAGCATTATACTAACCTTTTTCTTATTATTTTTGTGAGTTGAACTGATTCTGAAAAATATCCTATATTTTTATAAACACCTTGTATTTGGATGCTGCTCGGGTTTTTTCAAGCTATCTAATATAAACTAAACGTATGCCACATTTCTAGTTTCTTCTTCGCCTTTTCTTCTTTTTTATTTCTTTTTCTTGACCGAGCTAACTTGGGCGCATCCTGTTTCAACCTTATCTGTGAGATGTACACGAATATTTGAATGCACAGGATCGCGGTGTGCACGCGCGCCTATCTGTGTGGTTTCTTTGAGCTTCTCCGCTTTCCTTTTTCTATCGGACCTTGTTTTATATATGTACATATGTATATTCCGCGTTTAAACGGGCACGGCTGACGTCCTGCAAAAGTTCACAAACGTTATTCGAGGTATGCGGAAAACAACTTATGGATTAAACAAGGACAGAGAGTGTGTGAAAATATTCGTAAAATCTGGAAGTAATGAAGGATGGAGAGTCCTTCAAATTTTGAAAAAAAAGTTTTGTTCTGCATTTTTGTATGAAATTAATAAGTTGAATACTGCTTATTGTTAATTGGATATAATAAGGATTTCATTGCTATAAGCGTTTCGTATGATAAAAAAAAATGTTATAACAAAACACCCAGTTTTTCGGCAATAACATTATATCAAATCGCATTGTATAGGTATTTGAAAATTTGTTGATTAACAGTTTTTGGAAGTAAATAAGGAAGTCATTTTAATCAATACCGTTACCCGAGACTGTATTTCCGCGTCGACTAAATGTATCCGCGAATGATAATACAATGCCTTCATAATTAATTACGTCGACAATGTTTTTCATCTTAAGTTATATTATTATACATAAGCATTAAACGAGTTTTCTAAAAATATAACACATACTTGGTGTTCCGTGAGTTTTGAAGATCTCGATCTACGTAAAATTCGATTTTATCACTTTAACCATACACATTTGTGAACTGTTTATCTTTTCGGACTTTTTCCGGACCACATTTTTAAATATGAAAGGGATACTGATTTTATTTACGCGTCTGTTATCATTTATAGTAGATTTCATATTCATCGATTGTTCATAGTACAGAGGTTTATGAATAGAACTGAGTCTAATTTGTGGAAAATTATTACTATTTCTTTTCTGTCCCAATGTCATTATACTTGCAATGAATTTGCAATAAAATTTCACCTACAGTTTTGCTGACAATTTATACATACACGAAAATGATGGAGTATTTGATTAACAGATTCAACTTTTAATTACATATTAAGATACGTAAGAAATTTTTATACGTAGTAAAATCGTTTGTTATCCTTGTCTTTAAACGACCGGCTGACAATTTTGAAGCTACTAAAACACTTTCACTCATAAACTGACAATGAGTATTTATCTATCACTGCCTTCAAGTAAATTAATTCTAAATAAGTAATTATTATACAGAAAGATCTGCTTACAAATATAGTACATATAATTTTTAGCATTTCACAACTTTCTTGAATTTAAAAAATACAGAAATAATCATATTTTTATTTTACAATACAGCAGTATATTATATTAGTATATGTTAGTTGTTGATATACCACTCGAATGAAACAATTCCATATCAAACTTTGCAACAAACGTTTTCATTAACGAAACAGCCGAGTTAATGGTCATAGGGACGTATAAACATGTTTGTGGTTTAAATCATGGTTGTTAGCCGGGTCTGCAAACTATCCAATTACATCACGTGTAGCTGGAATGCATAAGATTGTTTCAATCAATTGGCACTCGGGTGCTTCTGGATCTTTCGTAATGGGAGTATGTTCCAGACCATTCGAGCCCCGACAAACGAATATGAACTATAATCTGTTGACAAAGGCTGATTTCATGCAGCTCAACGTTGTATGCAAGCTTGTCTCGCTTTCATCTGAAGAAACGAGCACCGTGGCCGAGAATACGTAAGCATCAAAGCCAACACGTAATCGTATGTACCACGGTACAACCTGATCCTGCGTAATTTTCCCCATTCATTACCATCGTATCACGCGCATGACTCACAATCGGAAGCATTCTGGATCGACATTCGAAACATAACAACGATAACAATCTGCTGATATCGATGACGCGCTGTTTCTGGCAGCTGGCGGAACTAGCGGAACACCGGCAACGGAAACTTTTCGTGGATCGACACAGCTTATTTCTTAATGTGCAAACGAATACATGAATGTGTGGGAGTAAGATTATTATTGTTACAGAATTATTAGTATCTACGTACATAGTTCATATTTATTATGTAAATAAATGTGTAAATTAATACGAGAGAATAGTATTTATTAAATCCATCACAAATATCAGATGGAATTCAGCTGACAGTTGAACATATTATTCGTGAAGGGTGATAATTGAACTTTGTCCAATACTTAACCTAAATTGAAGTAGAATTGGCATCTGGGGACGAGCATTGTCGTACACCATCTATACTAACATAATAGCTGTGATCAATGAATACCTTGAACTTTTCAGCTTGTATCGTTTGACATCTCACGAGTCATTAAAACATTGTTACATTTGAAAAACTTCGTAATATTCGAATAGATTTAATATCGCAATAGATTATTTCAACTGGAAACGTTGAAATTAAAAAATATTGGTAATTATGCAGAAAAGGCACTTCAGCCCCGATTTCAATGACCTTGAAGTTGAAATGTGTTGCCAAGGTCAACATTCTAAAGGAGTTGAGTAATCCCAGAGGGGATTACTGACCTTCGAGCGTACAGCGACTGCTATGCACCGTTGGAAAGGTCTCGTCGAGACGAATCGATTGACTTTATTTTTAACTTCGAAATCAGATGGGACCACCTCGAAAAATGGCTTCGAAGTCCGAGATTTTGTGGTGTTGAGCAAAAGAAACCGGTAGTCAAAGCCCATCGGGCCCGAGGGACCTCGTGTAGGAGGTACCTGAGGAAAACCGAGGGACGTAAGCGATACTCCAGCTAGCAGGTTGGGGCGGCAAATGTATCCTGTGACCTTCATTTCAGGGCCGTGTCGGCCACACGCCGTGGGGCCTGCGTTTGCCCCATGCAGCACTGATCCATTGGCGATTTCGTACTGGGCATTAGGAAAGGGGCCCATGCGGCAAATATTTAATTATTAAGGGGGTAGTGGACTATTTTAGCTTCAAATATATAATCGATTTTTTACTGATTCTGAAAGTCTTATTCTTTACGAACATTTTAAACAAAATTTCATGAAGAAATTCAAATAATTGTAGAAGTTATAGCAGCGAACGTAATTGAGCGCACCGTCGACTAACGGCCTCGCTGACCGGTATTGGCATAGGGAACTTAACTTTGAAGCCGTTTTTCTCAAAACATCATTTTAGAACCAATGAATATTTTCACCTGAAATTTTTACTGGACGTATAGAATTCCTTCTTTTACAGAGTGGAACTCACGCATCAACATTGGATGTTTGTGAAACATTTTATAACTAAGGTCGGTATCAGATATACAGGGTCATCCGTTAAAACTGCAACCTACGCGCGCGCGAACAGACGAAAATGGCAACACCGCCTCACGGACGCATTCCACTACAACCATGCATCGGCCCGGCGTTCGGAGGGTTGCCAGCGACCGCTGGGCAGCGGTGATGCCCGAGCTTTGAAAATTTTAGGATGGTCTCTTTCAAATTAACGTCACAAGGAGCTATTTGAAATTTCCCGACCGGGGTTGAAGAATTTGGGGCCTTTTTCGTATAACTTTTGAATTATAATAGATATCAGAATGCAATTTGCGCCGAAAAATGAGGAAAAATTATTCCCTCTTAATGATGGATAATTCAAAATATTTTACGTTTACTTAATTTTTCTTTTATCAATTTTTTTACCATAATTGTTGTGAAAAGCTTTTGCAAACTGTTTATTTAATACCGTATTTAATGCTCTTTTTAAAAATCATGATGTTGATAAACAATACGCTAGTTGTTTCTGTGTCATTACTTTCATAAATTGAGAAATTAAATTTTTATTCAATTATGTGTTAGTTCTGTAGACCTCAGAATCTATTGTTCTGGTTTTCTTTTTTATAATTTTATCCTTATATGCAGTGCATGCATAGATCGGATGTAAGGAGTAACTAATGAGACGTGTCTTTGATTGTAGCGGTGTTTGAATCTTTTTTCTAGAATTTTGGTGTTTGAATGTTTAACCTTTTAGCTACTCAACGCCACGCATATACCGGCTTCCGTTAATGTCATTTTTTGGAACAATGCGTCATTATTGTGGCTTTTACACGCAGGTGGCGAAAAATCTCTACGTACAAGGGTATAGCGCCGCGGTCAATCCTGTCGTAGCTAAAATTTTTGAAATTAAGACAGGTACGAGATCAGTTGACATTGTTTTCAAACCTCATTACAGTAATCCAGGGTGCGAGTGGTAAACCAATCATAAAAGCGGAGCGTGCGGCTCGCTTACCTGGGCCGGGAAATTCTGCACAGTTCTTTGCGGCGTTAATTTAAAAGAGATCATTCTAAAATTTTCGAAGCTCGGGCATCACTGCTACCCAGCGGTCGCTGTTAACCCTCCGAACGCTGGGCCGGTGCATGGTTGTAGTGGAATGTGTCCGTGAGGCGGTGTTGCCATTTTCGTCTGTGGCGTGCGCGTAGGTTGCAGTTTTAACGGATGACCCTGAATTGGCCGGTGAATTCAGTTTCGCGAGCAGCGATCGAGGAGAAATCAGCCACCACCATGTGACGATCGTGGATTTGTCAGTTGGAGTTGCATGGCCATCGCAGGGTATGGTGGGGTAACGGGAACGCTGCTCGGCTCCGCCTGAACCTAGCCGTTTTGCTGTTATTTGTTCTTAGCGTAATAGTTGTGTGCGTTACGAAGCTATGCGTAGACCAATACGAAATGAAGCTATTGAGAAAGAATCAATGTTCTGACCAATAAAGCTCCTGAATTTTTTCGGAGCTAACACACATCTATTCTGATATGTGTATTTCTACATTGACAGCTCGGTTTGGTCTACGCGCCGCAAGCTTGGCACTATCCCCATCACTTCTGACTCACTCTTGTTCTGCGAAGGTGGGAGCGAGATGGAACGAGAGCGAGTTAGAACACGTTGAGAAAAAGAGCACCGAGGCAGGCAAACGGTGTGGTGGGAGAATACCCCTCACGAAACTCACCGGCCAATATATCTGATACCGACTTTAATTAAAGACGATTTTATTCCGAAAAAATGCGGGGGGAAATTGTTTCGTGTGTAACTTCCATAATTTTTGTTCAAATTATAACGTAATAAAGTACTCACTCCAAAGCATTTTGCTTTTAGATGATTGGCTCACTTGAATCGACGCAAGTATAAATCTTCAGTGATTAATAACTTCGACAATTTTATAAATACCGACGATTTTTTTGTAATTACTCGCAAACGTACCTACAATGGATTGTGAAAAGCACAACTAGAACGATTATTTGGTATCAAAGCAATTTAGCGTCAAAGAAACTAATGATTTTACGTATACAGTAGTCCACTGTGAAACGAATTTTTTCGAAGAAATGAAAAGGTTGTTTACTAAAAACGGGCTAAATGTTGTAGCACAGAAATAAAAATATGGTGTTTGGATAAGATCGTAATATTTGTTTTAGAGAAACAATATTTGTTTTTGGGCCCTGGGTGGGCCCTCTGAGCCTTCTGTTCATCGGCCGCCCGTTAAATCCGTCACTGGTGTGTAGGTATTTTCATGTCGCATTTATGTTTACATGCGTTTTATTAATTAAATTATTCAATTACTTCGCAACTTCGACTTTTCTGGAGACATTCGTCCATCGTAGCGGCAAACAGCCAGTGAATCTTACAGTCAAAGCTTTTGTCACTGTACGATTCCGATAATTTACGCAGAACCAGTGGACAGTACGTGACAAATGCTTCATTTCCTGACCAGGTTGGACTCGTTGCCAACGACTTTTCTGAAGAAATTCGTCCATCGCAGCGGCAAACAACCAATACATATTTATTCCTTATTAAAGTTGTGACTGTACGATTTCGATAATTCGCGCAGAACCAGTGGACAGTACGTGAGAAGTGCTAATTTTCCACGTTAGACCCATGGAGGCTCCTTGCCTCCAACTGTCTTACAACGGAAGTGAAAGGTACTTCCGCGATGAGATGTATTTCGATGGTATTCGATGGTATTTCCGCATCGCGGAATAGGTACCTCGTTTATCGGAGCAGTTTCCGATATGTCTAAAGCGCGTTGCTAGATTAATTTCGTCTCTGTGTCTAACCTAGGTAATTTTTTTTTTAAAGAAATTGGTCTTTGTCGAGTTATCACTATTGACATATCGAATACTTCGAGATTTTGAAAATAAATTTAGTTTGAAGTTAAAAACACACAGATGCATAAAAGAAAATTATTAGAGACATAGAAAATTTTCTATATCGGTTTCGATCGAAACTCATGCGTGTGTCTCGATTTGCATCTTTTTATTCCATTGGTACATGTTTAATTCTAGTATGTAGCTACTAGTTGACATCAAATACATATAAACACATTTTCTAATATATATATTGTAACTAATCTCAAACGTGGCAATGAAATTACATTGAAAAAAGTTTTATTTGACGAGAAAGTAGTTTTGTAGCGTCGTACATATAATTGGAAAGAAAGATAAAGACAATATGCTGTAGCTTATTTACCTACCATCACCCGTATTTCGATTGTCTACAAGATCTCTTCGCTGGGAACCCGAGAACAGATGAATTATAATTCATTAAGCATGCGGCATCCTCTACTAACCTCGTAGACTAGTAGAGGATGCCGCATATGCTTAGGACGATCTTAAGAATAAGCAACGACTGAGAATACCGCCCCCTGTTTTCTGCTTACACATTTTCTCGCTGACGGTTGCGGCCAAAGTTTTGTTTCTGACAGTTCAACGGAAAAGAGAGTAATCGAGTAATCGATCGATCGATTTATGGACGAGGCGCGCTCCATCTGGCAATTCAAAATCATGCATCGTTACTGCGCATGCGCGCGTATATACCGTTCTGGACCACGCGTAGCCGGTCTTTGATAAGTCGCGAGGTTTCTTCGGGCGATAATATTTATTGTACAATGCTTGGACTAGTCAAACAGTGAGGGAAAAGCGAAGGACAGTTCAGAGGCGGATTTGGGAGCCTTTCTTAGAGGGGGCGAATATTTTTGAACTTTCATTTACAAGATTTAAAATTTGCGAGTAATTTACATTTTAATATTTCTACCTGATACTATAGCTTAAATAACTAAATTCACATTAATGATTTATACATAATAATACATGATGTCAAAATATTTTTATATCTTAACATTCTTGGGGGATCACCCCAATCGCCCCCCTCTGGATCCACTCCGGGGACAGTCGAAGGATGGAGCGATGCAGTGTCCTCGGAGAACATTTTGTTACGGCGATTTTCTTGGATGTTCGTGGAGGGGGCACACCTACAGAGAGTGATGGTAATGCGGCGTGTGCGACGCCAGCGCCAAGCCAAGTGATGTCAACACGAAGACAACCACGGCCAACCAGCGTCGCCGGGAAATAGATTGTCGACGCTGGTTGACCAATCACGCGTAAAAGCACGGAAAAGCTAAACCGAGTTTAGCTCTGACTCATTCGTTCGTTCGTTGAGCGTCGGTTACGTGATTGGTTTTGACGCTCAAAACGAGCGTCAACGCTGAAAGTCCCGTAGACCCATCACGTGACTGGTTTTCTCGCTCAAAACGAGCGACAAGCATCAGCATGAAATTGCACCTTAACGCAAAAAACTCCACGATATCGCGCTCTATAGTCACTATGGAGTATTTGAAAGAAGTTCACAAGGAAAAACACGTCTGGTTTGTTAAGAGACAGAATTTATAATAACAAAAATCAATGTAGCACAATCAATTAACATAAAACTATAGAAACATATCAATATTTTCATTTGTATTCAAATCATATAGCTCTTACAATCAATTGGCATTTTTTGTATAATTTTCTCTAATTTTCTTATTTCCGCTACGCAATCTGGTGGAAAATTAAAGCAGTCAAATCGGGTTAGCTGTTACATGTAATTGAGTGTATCGTGAATTTCGACTGTTTGATGATCGATTTTGTAAAATTTAACAGACTATTTAATGACAAAAATATTAGTGCACTATTTCAATAGTAGATGGCGCTCTGACAGTATTTCCCAATATCACACATTCCTTAATTCAAATATCGCGCGCGACACAAACCACGCAGGCATACGAACTTAAAACTAACAACCCTACATCACCTTCCTAGGACTTTTACCAGAAAGAGTTTACCAAACAGTCGTTACTAGAATCTAGAATGTCATGAATGTCAGTTTCTTTGAAATTCTGATTAAAATGTCAAAATATTCGGGAAGAATACAAGAAATATTAGCGAATGCCAACAGTAAAAGAATTGCAGACAAGAGGGTATGTATCTTATTGTAATAAAGCGTTTATCCTATATGATAGTAAGAGTATCTACCAATTCCGTCTCTCAATAGCATGAAACTGTTTTTTGAAAAATAATTTAAACAAATAATGGGCTTCGAATTTCTTTAAACATTCTTCAATAGTTTGTAATTAAATATTTATTATTTAATAAAACCGTTTACACTTAATTTAAGTAATTTTCTATTTTAGAGATGCGTCATAGAATTGCTAGAATTGTATGAGGACGAAGAAGTGGTAAATGATATTTGTAAAAGTACCGAACAAAATGTACAAGGTGTTGTAAATTGGTCATATATAATACATACGGTTCACAACCTATTGTTAAGTGTAAGTATAAATTAAAAAAAATTGCTAAAAATGATTCGAATAGGATTTGTCTATTTCATTCGTTAACGCATACATTTTTATTAAAGGAAGCGGATAGACTCGGTAATAAGGAAACTTACGGTAGCGCCGCGATTAAAGAAAGACAAAACACATGTAGTCTTGTACAAAAAACAGTTCAACACGCTAATGGTCGCAACGTACCGCTTTTGAAAAGCGCAGATATAATGCCATTGGTTTTGCAGATATTGGGATCAAATTTCTATGAATATTATCATGAAACTTACATGAGTATACTAACTACTTATATACTCCCATTTAGATTGTATCAGGTGAATATGCTACCTGAAAATTGGCAAGAATTACTAACGATATGCGAACGCTTTTATAGAAGTGTATCTTCTCTTACAAATAAACGGGCAGCTATAAATGCATTACAGATGATTGTATATTATGGTTGTTCCCATTTGAATCTGCTTCTGGATGTAACGAAAGTATTTTTATTTTTAGGTATGGTACAATTTCTTTTAAATCAAATTGATTATATAAATTCTCTTAAATCATGTAGCAAAGTTCTTATACTTTTAATTAACAAGTTTATGTTTAATTACGTACTAGAGTACAATTGTATTCTATCTATTTTCAGAAAGTGTCTTTCTTGATGTAAGAAGGGACTACGAAATATTAGCAGAGTCTGCTTATAAATTTACAAATACGGTATGCCAACGAGTCGCGACTGAGTACAGAAGAACGCTTTGCCAGTTTAGCGAAAATATATTACCAAACATAATTAGTTTAAAAAGTTCCGTAGAGAAATATAAGCTTCTATTGCTTTTTATTAAAATTCATCATCCGAAAGGAATATGCAAAGCGGATGATGGTGCCTATGCTCATAATTGGGAACAGTGGTATGAGTTAGTTAAGAGTATGTATATAATGGTCTTGAAAGATATTAAAGCAGATGTACTTTCGAAAAGTTTCATTTATCTTGCGAGCGAAGGTAATTCTTGCATTCTGTTACGAATGAAACTCATATGATGAACGTATTTCGTTGACTAATAAGCATGGAAATATAAAATTATTTTAGTTTTTAAACAAGTACTGGAAAATCCGAATTTAGTTATTGAAAACATAACGGTGGATGAGTGTGATTATACCCAGCCAGTAAAACGAAGACGAATTACTACCAAAATGGAGAGATTAGTTGATGCGATTACCGGTAGTAACGCGGAAGACGCTTGGCCGATAATACAGATATTAATTGTCTTACTTAAAGAATATCCCGAATGTTTAAAGTCGCAAGACCTTCCAGAGTTCTTAAAAATTTTTGTAGACTTTTTCACACAATCTTGCAAAGAGGAGGCTATCATGGGTACTTTATATGAATTGGCCGCTGTTCTCCTAGTAAATGAAAAAACGTTTTCCGTGGTAGATATAGAAAACTCAAACATTTATTGGGATAAGATATGGGATATTTTGTTAAGGTAAACAGTATATAATTTACGTTATTTAAGACTTTTATAAAACAACATGAAATTTTATTAGTAGTGATTTATAATTTCAGGTCTTTGAACGTAAATCAGAACGAGAAGTCGACTCATAAACTTACGCAACTGTTTATAATAAATAATAAAATAACAAATCCAAATCCACTGTTAAAGCTTTATCTGACAAATGTTATGAAGTGGTCTATCATGAGCCTTCGAACGTTGATAATAGTTTGTGAATATTTTCCATTGCCAACCGACATCGCAATGTTCAATATAAATATGTGTTCACCAACAATGAATTCAAATTCCGTCAGGTCGTGCCTTCTAAACTGGGCATTGAATATACCCTGGCACAAGATGGCAACGCAAATAATAATCGACGAGTTATGCTCATTACTGATCAGTATTACGTCAAAGTCGAAGCACGAGAAACAGATAAATTTTGTTGAACCTATCACTAATAACACATGTAACTGCTTAGAAAACGAGGACCGCATTGATTCATTTCACAAACACACTGAGACTTGCTACTTATTGTTAACATATAACGAGAAATTATTTACCAAAACGGAAGAGGAAGATGTTGCACAAAACAAGCATGCAAATGAACACGTACTGTATATGCAAGATATTGTAAATTCGTTAATGCAGAATTTATGTAACAGTATCAATGAAAGTAGTAAAAGCGATAAAGTGCATATAATTATAATAAAAATCGCTGTTATATCAAGAGTAATATCGATGATGAAACAACTGAATATGATAACTGTGAATATTGAGGAAGTGTGCCTTGTACCCGTTATGAAAAAACATTTAGACGTTGCTTATACTTTATTAGCAAATATGGACCTAACAAGAAGCACATACATCTATCTGTGCAATATAACAAAAGCACTAATCGTGTTGTACGAGACATCGTACGACACAGATGTGGCAAAAATAATTGTCTCTTCTGCAAATTTAAAAATGTTAAAAAACATATTCAGCCTGATGAATATCGAAGATAATGAAATTGCCGATTATGAGGCAACAAAGAATTACTACGAGGATTATAGTTCCTTCCAAGGCAGGCGTAAGTTCTTAGATGAAGCAGCCCAACGCGAAAAGCAATGTAACTTTTGTAAGAAAGGTACGATTAGGATACAAGCAACGAAAGCTTTAGCATTGTTCTGTTGTATGGATGTGGGACAAGAAAAGTGTGTGATTCAAACAAAACTTATGAACAATTTACTTAAAATAGATATGTACGATCTTTCGCGTACAATTAATTTCAAAATGGCCATGATAGTCCTAGAATCATTACCGAAATACGACAAGAAAGAATTGTGGAGAAATCACGAACGAGTACCGTTAAAAAATTGGATGGAATTATATGATAAGTATCGCAAGGACGAAACAGCTATTCCTCATATGTTAACCGTTTTACCATACTTTTTAAAGTATGCTGCGGATAATAATTCTGACCTAAGTGCTTTAATGAATATTGTTTCTCAGCTGAGCACATTTCTGTCTAAAATGAAATATTTTCTCGTTCACGCAGAATTTATTAAATGCCTTTCAAGGATTATTCGTCTCAGTCCTTCTCTTTTTCATTATAGATTACACGATTCTTCCAATCAATTTGTGCCATTAATTAAATGTGTTTTGTCGTCTCTCACTAGTCCCTTATTTGCTGTGAGATTAGAAGCAATTAACTGTGTGCAAGAAATATATTCCTCAAGGAACATTGTCTTCGAATGGAAGGAATCGCTGTTTATAGAAATCGAGAATTCAATAAATGATTTAAATACTGCTACTGACATAACAAATGATAATGCGAAAATTGATAAGAATGGCAGCAAAATAGCAAGCGTTTTACTAGTGCTTGCTGCTATAATCTCCACGAACGGAGCATTTCAATGCCGAGCTTTGTTGGCAATGGTACGCTTTGTTATAGACCAGAAGATAGAAACTCAGATAATACCAAAAGCAATAAATACTATAAAGCAGGAAATATGTTATTCTAGCCTGATTAAAGAAAATTCAAGTTATTTAATGAGCTATTGGTTTAACTCAAAATATTCGTCACAGCCATTTCCTTTGAGCTTGACAGAATGTAAGTCTGAAGGACAATTTTATAAAACGTACATCGATATGTTGGCATTTATAAAACTTCAAAATTCAGGATTTTCTAGCGTCATGCCTCTCTGCGAACGTGTGAATTTATCATTCGAAGAAATTATTGAAAATATCTTTCCACGAATTCTGTCGTGGCTATTGTATTGTATAAATGAGAATACTGATAGTGACAGAAAGATATTAGCGAACCAGATGTTCCACAAGTTGGTATCGAACCAAGACGAATGTGTTCGAGTAAAAGAATTCTCCAGCTTATTTAATGACAAATTCGGAGAGACATTAACGTATCTTATTGAAAGATTACACGATGAACACTATCTTGAAAGAATGTTGGAGATACGAATTTCATTCGCGTTAACAGATCCTCCCCATTTCAAAAAAGAAGCGATTACCAATTGCTTAAAATTTATGGAGGAGAACTTTTTTGCAGAAGAAACGTCTATACAATCTGTTTTAGTAAACGATTGTCCGAATATATTGCAGAAAATACTGTTGCGTCTAATCAGCAACGTTTACAGAAATAAATTTACGGAACATAAGATAAAAGCTTTTCATCAATATGTATTCTTTTCGACGCTAATTATCAAAGAGCTGAACCAGGATTATTTCAATACATTATCGAACTATGTGATAAAAGATATTAGCTACAGTTTGCTTCATATAATTAAAAGGAACGATGACATTCTGTCCGAAGTGGCGTGCAAATATTTTTACAAATTTATGAAGCACGTATTACCTAGAAGAAGCGATGAAATCAAAGAAATTCTGAGCTTCATCGTCACAACTTTAATTCCTATTGTACAGACAGAAGAAATGCCAATGGCTCTAAAAGTACTTGATTTTTTGTTAATCGACCAGAAGGAGATACTATGCGATGCGATAGAGAAGTTGAATTCTTTTCCAAATGTTCCTGTTTTTCAAGAAATACGGAATGTACATAATGCTTTGAAGTATAAAACCAAAAGAGTTTACAGTTTGGAGGAAGAGATACGACACTTTTTGAACTCTCTAGTCGATAGGAACGTAAACTACAGTATAGAAGATGTTTCGCATTTGCAGCTGCAATTGTCAACCCGAAGAGAAGAGTTACAGAAATTGTACGATAAACTTGAAACTTCACGTGGCTTGCCAGAGGATTATGACTCCAGCGTGTTGCATTGGTTAATATACAAGCTCATAAAGCTAACAGCCTCTCCCGATGTAAACGTTGCGATTAAAGCATCAAACTGTTTAAGCGAACTAGGTCCGACTGATTTGACGTCAATGATATTACATTTAGAAAAAAGCCACGTTAAAGAAACCTCTGACTTAGTAGAAATATTAACATACAGAATAGTAATCGCAATGTCGAGATTTCTATTTCAAAGTGACGTAGAACTTCGAAAAGTCAGCGCCGATGCACTTTACGCTGTATTCTCATCTGCTTGGGGACGAAAACTGTTGAACACCAAATACATTGAACGCTTACAAAATATTTTAAACGAATCGCAGTTAGTATTACCATTAAAGTATATTCAACTATTTACAGTCGGAAAAGTTTCCGGCATCAAAGACATTGGTATAAATAGTACAAACGTTCAGAGTATTATAAATCCGACTAATGTTATTTGGACAGTTCAATCCGCTGGCTCGTATTCGAATTGGATTGTAGAAATGACACGTAAAGTCGCAGAATGTTTTACACAATTTTATTCTAAAAGTTTAATACCTGTTTGCGCATTAAGCACTGACTTCTGCGAATTAATTTTACCAAGAATTATTTTTCTAATAATTCATTTAGATAAGAAGCTCACAACTGCGTTGTGTTCGTGTATCAATGAATTTTTTCATTATCATTTTAACTTTGTAACGGAAGCTAGTGCTTCTTCGTACGTAGTGCATAATACCACAAGCTGTGACCGTCAAATTGTGCGATGTATGTTAAATATTATAAATTATATTAGAATACAAGTTCCTGATAATGTTAGTTTAAAATTGAATTATATGTACATTGCCAAGGCTGCGCAGTATTGTTCAGCATTTTATACCGCGATATTATATGCAGAAATGTCTTGCGAGAATATTTTATGTAATTATAGTACAGTCTCTAATGTCTCAAAAATTGATCGTATTTACGAACTGGTGCCAGAACAAGGAAAAGTGTTACAGAGTATACTTAGAGATACTTACGCAGAAATAGGTGATTTTGATGCCATTAGTGGTACTGGTTCTTCGCATTTGGAAGATTATTCTACTCGTATACAGCATTACGTTCATACTCATGAATGGAATAGAGTAATGCTAGCCGAAGACGTAGAACTCTCTTTTGGAAACACGTCTGTAATCAAAGGTGAGTAATCGAATTAGTATTTTAAATTACGCCTTTTGGACACCAAAGATAGTACTACACGTAGAATAATCTTGTTTAATGAATTGCTATTATATATACTGTAAAATATTTACACAAAGGTCGATTAATGTATATAAATGAACATCGTTTCAACCACAAAACATTTGCGTGTTGCATCCATTTGTTGTCTATGTCAGGAGGAATACTTTTTATTACATATGTTCTCTTGATAATGGGAAACAAATAGAAATCTTTCCAAACAATATCAGTAGATTAGATTTGGAAACCTCTGTCTCCACAGATGGACTCGAACTATAGTATTAGTTCAATGATTCGAGGAGCCTAATTTATGTAAAAAATATTTCTACTTGCAACAGTTTTCGAACATATACATATATAATTGATTATATGTGCATTGCAGATATGGCAAATGGATTACACCAGTCTGGTCTTCAGTTCTTACTTGGCTATTTTATATCTACCATATCTAAAACTGAAGAAAAAATAGACGAAGACATTCAATACGAATGTGCTTGGCGACTTAGTAATTGGAATCTTTGCGACGCAAATCAGGCATTATATACACAAAATGATGGTAAATTAAAATCAGCAACGAGGGAAATGGATTACCATTCTTACCACTACCAAGCATTGAGATATTTTCATGAGGGTAATGAAATAGGTGTACGAAATGCAGTTGAGAATGCTCGCATGAGTATCGTTAAAGCACTCAGGAATATTAGTCTAGGTAAGAATGGAGAGACTTCTTACAAGAAGAGGTTCCCAGATGTCCGCCTCCGATTGCTTTGAATTTTGGACATGTTTTAGAGGATCGAAAAATAAGATATACGTGTTTTTTTATAGTGGCCCGTTTTCATATTTAGAGGGTGAAACCAACCCCCGAAGTTATAAGACTTTCAGCTGTTCATCTCCGATTGCTTTGGTTTTTGGATATGTTTTAGAGAACCGAAAAATAAGAAATACGTGTCTTTTTATTTTGGTCTGCTTGAATGTTTGGGGGGTGAAACCACCCCCAAAGTTCATAAGAATAGTTCGTGCCCGCCTCCGATTGCTTTGAATTTTGGATATGTTTTAGAGGGCCGAAAAATAGGAAATGAATGTCTTCGTCTATTTTGGCCCATTTGCATGTTCAAGGGGTGAAACCACCCCTCATAGTTATCCCTTAATAACGGTGACTGACGACAAGAACATCGTCCATACAGCGTGTTATGACGCAAATGAAATTTATATCAAGTTTTACTCAACACAATTTTGTACCCCGTATGAACTTTGGGGGGTGGTTTCACTCCCTAAATTTGAAAACTGGCCCCTATAAAAAAAACACGTATTTCTTATTTTTCGTTTCTCTAAAACATATCGAAAAATCAAAGCAATCGGAGGCGGGCACCAACTATTCTTAAGAACTTCGGGGGGTGGTTTCACTTCCTAAATATGAAAACTGGCCGCTCTAAAAAAAACACGCATTTCTTATTTTTCGGTCCTCTAAAACATATCCAAAATTCAAAGCAATCGGAGGCGGACACCTGGGGAACTCCTTGTTAGTATATGAGTAATATTATTCTGTCTAGCAATAAGAGCACATTAATTTCAGAAAGTACTAAAACAATATATGAAAAGTTGATGCACTTACAATTAATTCGAGAGATTGAAGAATTAAGTTCTGCTAAAGAAGATGAGTACGAGAAAGTATTACAGAAGTGGCAACAGCAAGATGTAGCAAATTTCAATGAGTTTCAATACATTGAACCTATCTTAACTCAAAGAACTGTTATGTACCAGATAAATGATACTTTAGCTAATAACATAAATATTAAGAATGCACTTTTTAATACGTATTTAGAAATCTCAAAAATAGCAGCGGATAAAGAAAATTTGCCTATTGCTACACGTTCGCTAGGTATTGAAAAAATAAATATATAAATTAGAAGACCATTTAATTTATGTATACACATCTTATTCATATCTACGTATTCTTCATTAAAGCTGTCTTAGCGAAACAAAGGGATTTGCCTACAAAAATTCAAGACCAGTTGCTTTATCGGGAAGCTCTGTTAGCACGGCTTAGAAAAGATTTGGAAATTGGACGATTCCTTTTACGTAAGCTAATGCACAAAGAGACCTTGGATCCGAATTTACGAGCACAGATATTACGAGTTTATGGAGACTGGATGGCCGAAACAAAGTCGGAAAATGCTCAGGTGAACGTCCATGCGTCTAACGTAGATTGTAAATATATATTTGGATAAGAGTAATGATTTTTATACTTTTATTTTTCAGACTGTGATAAATAAATATTATTCCAAGTCTATAGATATAAGCGCTTCGATTGATAATAAAACTGCTAACAGTATTAAGAATTTATATAACACGCAAGTAGCATTGGCTCGGTTTGCTGATGCTCAATTTCAGCAAATATGCTCGTACATGAGATCTCCTCAGTTTGAAAGCCTGAAAGAATGCGTTACATATCCTTGTAAAGGGATTAGTCTAAACTCGATGAGTGCGGATAAAGATGTTAGGAAGGCTTTGATTTTGAACCAAAGACAACACTCAAACGATGCCGCAGAACTGGAGCACATACAGAAGGAAAGAGACAATTATCTAATCTTAGCACTACGGTAAGTCGATTAGTGTAAATAGAATTTTTATAAGCGTAAGATTATTTCAAATGTTATTGATGCATTGAACATTTAATAATATATATATTGTCGTTATATGTTTTCCTTTGCACAGATATTATTTGATAGTACTCCAACAAAGCGAGGATTATAATCTATTAATATTTAGGATAATAGCACTTTGGTTAGACAATATACATGAAAAAGAAGTCAATGATTTATTAAATATACATCTTAACAAAATACCATCTTTTAAGTTCATTCCACTCGCTCCACAGTTAGCAGCGCATATGAACGATGTTTTCGACGAATTCTCTGAAAAGATATATAAACTTATGCAACGTTGTGCTCTAGAACATCCGCACCATACGTTGCCAGTATTATTGGCACTGAAAAATTTGTACGGCGATTACGAGTACGATACAGTTAAAAAGAGTAAGACTTTAGAGCCTAGAGTTCTTGGGGCTCAAAAACTGTTACACGAGTTGCTGGAATCGAATGTCAGCTCAATTGCGAATGAAATGGATAAGTTGTCACACGCTTTAGTTATGTTGGCTAATCTCGCAACTTCTACAAATAAACGCAAGTATATTATCATATTTTTGTCGTGGAAACGTAATAATTTAATATATGTATCTGCAAAATAGAATATCGGTAAATAGCTTTAGATTTCCGTTTCTTACAAATTTTCTTCTTCAAGTATCTTTAAATCTCTTCTTACAAAATCTTTATTTACAGCTGGCTGTGCAATCAATATACCTAAAAGTCAAGAGATTTTGAAAATTAAAAATTTCAGAAATGTACTTGTGCCAACTTTAACAATTGATGTGAAGCCATCCAGAAATTACGATGATATTATTAGTGTTTCTAAATATACTGGAACATATGAAACTGTTGGCGGTCTAAACACACCGAAAAAGTTGGTTTGCATTGGTACAGATGGCATTTCCAGAAATCAGTTAGTAAAGGTAAGTATTTGTTTATTTCCTATTGGAATATATAGTCAGATAAAGAAAAGAAAGTCAGTCGTTGTGTATGATGATATCTTCAATGAGGTAAATATTGGATTTCTAATTATCTAAATATGTTTCTATAGGGAAAAGATGACTTACGACAAGATGCTGTGATGCAACAAGTTTTCAATGTAATGAATACGCTGTTGAAGGCGTGTAAAGAAACTAAACGAAGAAAATTGATGATCAGAACATACAAGGTATGACTTAAATACTTACATTCAAGCTCTTTTTTTTGTTTTTGTTTTAAGGTCACATCAACTCCGTGGTTGTTAGCGACCATAGTCGACGATTATTACCCGACTGCGGCGCGCAAAGGAGGGTATTGTGTTTATCAGGCTACATTTGTATGTCCCATGTTACGCTCTAGAGCCTGTACGGATACATCGATTTGGACAAATGAGGTGTCTTTCGAATTGTCTTGACGTTCCGAATGTCATAGGATATATAATTTTAAAAAAAGTAAAAAATAAAAAAATTTAAAAAACCCGACTGCTTAAAAAGCTAACTAAAATGACGAAAATAATAATAAAATGACAATTTAAATTAACTCAATTGCCTGCAGTCGGAGGCCTTAAATCTTTTGATGCAAATGATTTGATGTAATTACATTCGAACATTTATTTCGAAATAGAAAATTACATATTGTCTTAATAAATATTGTGTAACGCTGTTCGCTCTAATTAGATTTGATGGGCTATTAACAACACTAACAGTATTTCCCACACGGACAAAGAGAGAAACATATAAGTTACAAAATACGCTGAAGTTGAAATGTCATTATATAAGCTTGAATTTGCATCGATGTTGTCCACCTCTTTTTGTTACCAGCTTCAAGCACTTTCTTTAGTCATTGCGGTACATGCTTGGGATAGAAGAGCATCAAAAGATTTAAGGCCTCTGACTGCAAGCAATTGAGTTAATTTAAATAGTCATCTTATTATTATTTTTGTCGTTTTAGTTCGCATTTTAAGCAGTCGGGTTTTTTTTATATTTCGTAATATAGATTTAGTCTACGGGTAAGGTCGAGTGTTTTCTTAAGGGGTCGTGCTCAGTCAGGAGACCGAAAAAAGGGTGGTCTTTGGACATTTTTTACTCAAAAGCTATAACACATTTCTCAAAAAATCTTTTTTCCTTTTAAGGATTGCATCTAGTACCGTGTATCGTAATTTTTTTATTTAAAAATATTTATCAATAACTAAGTTATTATCCATCACTCGAAGGTTCTCTCAAAAAAGGCTTCTGCGGTGACCACTGCTGCTCGAAAGTCGATCATCTAAAATAAAAAATTCAAAAGAATTTACTTATTATATTATATTCTCTAGTATTTGAACGAAGGATTTTTCGAAATATTGATTTGGGAAAAAATGGCTGATGTTTAAATTGAAAGTTTCAATTTTTATCATAAATCGTGCCTGATTTTCGTCAATTAAAAGAAAACTAATCATCGGATAAAAAATCCTTCGTTCAAATACTAGATAATATAATATAATAAGTAAATTATTGATAAATATTTTTAAATAAAAAAATTACGATGCACGGTACTAGATGCAATCCTTAAAAGGAACATAGATTTTTTGAGAAATGTGTTATAGTTTTTGAGTAAAAAATTTCCAAAGACCACCCTTTTTCGGCCTCCTGACTGAGCATGACCCCTTAAGGTTTTCTTCTATTTCGAATATTTATTTCATATTATTGGGTAGTTGGAGCTGCTTTCTGGTGTCACTTCAAGCTTTTTCTTTTATTCTATTCACTATCTTTATTGTGAATATGTATTATGAAATGAAATTATATTTATTCTGTTCTTGTAGGTTGTGCCATTAACACAAAGATCAGGAATATTAGAATGGTGTGACAATACAATACCTATTATAGCTATATTAAATGGTTCAAGTGGGAACTCTGGGCTTCACAAGAAATACTACCCGAAAGATTATACAGCAAACTTTTGCAAAGAGAAATTATCAGTAAGATTATATTTACTCAATACTATAAATAGTATTATACAGTGGAGCACCATTTAAAACAGAATAACTTTTTTACAATTGGTCCAAACGACTTGTGTTTTTTTTTGAGACACTAGAAGAATTAATTTACTAGGTGACGATAAGTCGATTTTCTCGAAAATGAACCGCAATATCAAAAAATTTATTCCTTTTTCTCGACTTATTTACTTGTTATAAGTCGAAAAGAAACAGTAACTTTTTTTGATATTGCGCTTCATATTTGAAAAAATCGACTTTGAATTCCTCGACGCTGCGTCCAGGCGCGTATAGGAAAACATACCTTTAGAGGGAAATTTAAAAGATCTCTGTTCCGTGTGACAATACAAAAAAATTCATGTGCCACTTGAATAAATATTTCTCGCCTCAACCTTGTTTCTCCAAGAAATGACTTATCCCATACGCTAAATATAAAATATATTATATACAACATAAATGTAAATATGATACATCTGTTTAATTTAGACAGTTTATTAATCTCTTCTCATTTCTAGCACGTGGAGAAATCGTCAAGCGATGCAAAGTTAAAAACATTTATGAATTGCTGTGCGCACTTGCATCCAGTAATGCATTATTTCTTTACCGAAAAATATCCATCTCCCGAGACATGGTTTCAAAGAAGACTAGCATACACTCGCAGGTATTTATTTTATAACGTATCAATTATTATAAACGTCGCATTAAATCTGACTTGTTATTCGTACTTATTGTTTCCAGCATAGCAACCACATCTATGGCGGGGTACATTTTAGGCTTAGGGGATAGACACTTGAATAATATTTTGCTAGATCAAACAACTGCCGAAGTGATCCATATTGATTTTGGTAAATATAATTATCCCACTTCCAAATATAATACGAGACGAATATTAAATTATATCAATAGTATGGTTGCTGAAAACTTTGATAGCAAGTTTCTTAAATATAATTAGGTATAGCATTTGAGCAAGGAAAAGTGTTACCGGTTCCTGAAACTATTCCATTTCGCCTTACACGGAATATTGAAGTAGCAATGGGTGTGAGTGGCGTAGAGGGTACAATGAGACATTGCTGTGAAAAGACCTTAACTGTGTTACGCGATCAAAGACAAGTAATTATAACGTTACTTCAAGTTCTTCTGTACGACCCGTTGTTCACGTGGACTATAACACCAGCCAAGGCACACGGCATACAAAGTGGGAGTACCTCCAGATCACTTCCAAAAACCAGTCAATGTAAATATTATTTCTCCATTGTTTATCTTCATTATAATTCTCAGAACTTTTCTTCTTACTGTAATTCATCGATTATACTGAATTCTACACAAAAGATGTTTAGTTTGCTTAAACTAGTGATGAGCAACCTGCCATCCCATAAATTAAAATTCTTTGATTAGTATATTTAAGTATTTAAGGGTTGTTGAGCCTAAAAATAGATAATTCTTTGTGAATTTTTTGTACAAAAACAGCGCGACAAATTAATTTAAGATTTGGCAGGTTGTTTTATTGTATCTTGAGATATTGTTCTGAATTTTTGTGTGGTAGTGAAAACAAGATGGCAGATACAGAGCGCTGAGAGCGTTGAACAAAAATCGGGTGGTCTTGGAGTTGACGAGAAGTACTGTTAGGGTTATCTGAAACACAAAAAGGAAAAGAGATTCTTAATCTATATGAATGTGGCTATCTGTGGCAGTAGATTCATTGCCGTATCTTTTACCGTTCCTTTTTTATTTAAAAAACTTTTCCCGATTTTGGGACAAAACCTTTTTCAGACTCAAATCAGGGCGCTTCATCTTCTTAAAAAAAACTGTTATTTTAACATTTTTTTCATTTTTCTTAATGCATCTACTACCATAGTGTTTCGGATAATAACCCTTACAGTACTTTCCGTCAACGCCAGGACCACCTGATTATATTTCAACTGTCTCTGTAATTGCCATGTTTTTTTTCACTGGCACGCAAAAATACAGAACAATAGTTCAAGATACAATAAAACAACCTGCTAAACCTCAAATTAATTTGTCGAACCGTTTTTGTACAAAAAATTCACAAAGAATTACTTATTATTCGACTCAACAAGGTGCAATGCGACCCGCGTAGAATATTAGGTTTCCACTTTTGGCCCACTACTTGCCAAAGGTTGTTCATCAATGGCTTAAACTATGGAAATATACAAATACATTCAACTATCTTATTAATACTGAAGAAAACATAAAGGAAATATTATCTATAGGTTCTACGGGAAGGAATAAAACAGCGGAAAGAGCGCTTATAAGAATCGAACAGAAGCTACAAGGCACTGAAGAAGGTTTAGCATCAAGCGTGGCTGGCCAAGTCGAAAGACTATTACAGGAAGCACGCGATCCTGCAAATCTGTGCCGTATATACTGCGGATGGCAACCATATTTATAATATTTTAGCATTTTTTACGAACTAAGGACAAAGAAAACTATGAATAAGCTTCCTATTTTAATACATTATACCTTATTTTACTTTACTTTTTATACGAAATAATATATTATTCATAAAGAAGAAAAAGTTGAAACACAGCCAATATTGATACGTATGTACCTAGGAAGTGTAAACATTTAACAAAACAGTTTTAGTTTTCTTGCGTTGCTTGTAACACTATACAAGCATTTCATATTTACTTTCCAACTTGTAAGAAGTATCCGACATCAGTAAGACATTAATTTTGTTCGTACTAAAATACAGAAGATAAACGCAAAGTAAAAATTACCAAGCATGCAAAGCGGGAATTAGAAGTATGAATACAGTTTTGAACTTTGATCATTTATTCTTCTCATATCAAGTGTACATAAAATATTGCAGCGTTTGTAAAGTTTTAACTAAAAAAGTATGTAGATGATAATACTTTATTGATATCAAAAGTGCCTTTTGATGGTATAGAAGTTAAATGTTGATGTACGTCCTTCATGTATTTCTTATGATTAACTTCTATGTTTCTGTAATCATAAGAATTTTCGATTAGTATGTAAAGGTCACTATGTTGACGCTAGGTACATTACGGTAATGTTTTAATAAAAAATATAAATATAAAAAAATACTTGATCAGCAGAACACTAAACCCTGAACAACAATACTATCTTTAACCGTTTTAGTGTCACGCAGCGCGATCGCGCTGTTCGCGTACTGTGGTGAACCGTGTCGCTTTTTTTGGTCACGATCGTCAATTCGATTACGCTCGGTTCAGAATGTATCTTGTCGCGAGTCTGTCAGAGTTTCCTCTCGTAATTACAAATTTTCTTTCAAATAATCGTAAACAACCTGCATAATTAGCTGTCTTTCTTTAACACATTGAGTCCGAAGGTTTATTTTTAACAAAAGCGCTATCGCGCTTCATGGCACAATCCGACACGGATTTTTAAAAACCCCTGGCACTAAAACGGTTAAGGACTGGTGCAGAGGCGAGCAATGCGGCATCGTTCGCGATTTCGCACCGGTGACGCTGTGCGATTCGGCACAATTTTACTAACGAAATCGCAACGATGTCGTTGACAACGCACATCAATCGAGGGATGAACCCAGGCCTGGCTCGTCTCTATAGACAAAATTAGGCAATTGCCTAGAGCGTAAAGTTGACAAGGCGCGCGAAATGGTCTTTTCATTGTTGATATTTTTTAAAATAAAGTTTTAAATGAAATATTACAAGTTGTACTAGGGTAAACGCATGAATGAACGAACACTTAAGCCTAATGAACACTGTTATAAAATTATGTTTGCAGCGCGACTGATTCCACGTGCTGCAAAAATTGTTCGGATATGGAGCAAGAAATTAAAAGAAGTCTCTAATTAATTAGTTGCTTGTTTTAATAATTTATTTTACCCATTTTAATAAAAAAATGTCCATTCTCTGGTACGCGTTCATTTACTGGCACATCTACTCTATAAATGTTTTAAGCTACGAAAAAAAGCAGAATAAGGTCATCGAAAAGCTCAAATAAATGTGTTATAAATAAAAGCCGCGATTTGGCAAGTTCGCCTAGGGCGCGAAAATGCTCGTGCCAGGCCTGGATGGACCACCCAGCATCTTCTGTTATTTTCTTCCAGAATGTATTGATATACTAAACAGGAAACGATTTTTTACTTTATTCAGACACAGCGTCATTCAATCGCAACGACACGGCGTCGCTCATCTGCGCCGGGTCTAATATCATTGAAAGACAACGTATTACATAAACCAATGCCTAACTAAAGCATCGCGGACTATTCTTTATTTAAAATATTTATAGATTTCTTTAATATTACGTACCTATATATTGGCAAATAACGATTCGTAAAAAAGGTCGCTAAGTCTTCGAGAATAGGTTGAGAATGAAGGGCAACAAATTGTTCTCTACATATCTATAAAATGAATTGATTATAATATGAATTACATGTATGACAAGATATAAGTAACATTTTGAAAGTTTTAAGTACACTTATGTAATAATTTACTTACTTTATTCATAATATCTACAGTACAAGCATGAGTCCAGAAGCAATCATGCACCGAGACGAAAGTAGTACCTTCTTCCCTACAATGGAGACTAGTGAGCATCATATGAGTCGAGTCCAGAGAATGTATAAAATTTGGTGCAAATGCATTCTTTTGTTTCAACGAGTCAGGCTTCCTATAAATATAAAAAGTTACATTTTGTTTGAAAATTCGTTTTACGTAACTTTAACATTGGTGAAATTTACTTCTTATTTTATCAAACGCATAAAATGTTAAAATCTGCGTCTTTAAAAATTGATGAAAAGATTGTGAAAATCATTTCCGATTTTTTTAAGCTAAGCAAGGTAAAATAAGTTAGTAAATGTGAATGTGGTATCAAAACCAGAATAGTCCCAGAGAGTGGTGATAACATCATTTACAATTTTATTTATTAACATATATCAATTTTTGCAATTTTCGGCAATCCTTTTTCCAGTTAAGGAAATATCAAGAATATTTTTCACTAATAAAGCTTTTGCAATGGAACACCGAGTTCATTAGGCGTGTCTGTAAACATTTATCAACTCATTTGTTGTTATTATTCTGAATACATAATGATATATATTATTAGAGTTAAGTATAAAGTTAAAAGTGTGATTAGAACAGTTATCGTGAAATATTTATTTAGTTTATATATTTTTCATTGTGTAAAATATTAAAGGAATTCTTGTCTGAGTATGTTTAATAAAAAGAATAAGTACCATAATTAGGAAATCAGGTTGAAAGTTTTCTATTAGTACTAATTTTTGTATCTTGCGATGCTTTCGTTAGAATAACAAAGCGTGTATATGATATGTTTTCCTCATATTTTAGATAACTGTAATAATATAAGTGAAATATCGATAGATATCAGAATAAGAATACTTATAAATAATTAACTCCAAAAATGCCACCACGACTTTGGAATAATGTTAGTAAGAGACTCAATAAATGTTTACAAGTACCCATGTACTACTTTAGATATTTAATGTAATAACTACAAACTCTGCTTTTTTAATTACTATAAGTATAAAAAATGTTTTAATTAAATGTTGCTTTTCAATATATGATGTAGTATCAGAAAATGTATAAATTTATACGTTATTCTATTTCATAAAATAGGGAGAACGTTGGTATTAGTACCACATATCGCGCACAAAGTCTTACTAAATTCTGAAGCATAAAGAAACACTTTATCAAGAATATGGCTTATATCATGTACTTTTACTAACTCAATGTGTTTGGTATATCTTTGCATGGTCTTCTGTTTACTATAAGGTTGAACAATAGGAAGACCTAAAGGAGTAACCCATTCCACATTCTCGCCGCAAATGCCAGAAATAATTCGAGCGCATGCTGTAAACCAATCCTGAATTTCTCTCGCACTTTTAAACATTGCCCTTAAACTGTAAAATGTTTTGTCCGCTAAATACAGACTGGCACCCCAAACAGATTCCTCTGGAAAGTCTGGAAGATCTATGCAAAATTTGGATAATAAATTAGAGAAGAAGAATACAGAAATGAATCATTTGTTAAAACGAAACTAAGCATTTACCTTTCAGTTGCTTTGCTATCTGAAGCTTTGCGCCGTACTTTGTTACACCGTATACTGTTGTCATCACTGTTTGTTTTATAACTTTCCTCTTTATATATCCCTCTAATACTTGCGCGATTTTAATATTATTTTCAGCATCAGTCTGTCGTTGCTCCTCAACCTGGAGAAGAGCTGCATATGTATTTCTTTTCTCAAGAAAATTTATATAGGCAGTTATGCTGTATAAAGCTTACTATGGCGGCAACTGCGGTATATACATCTTTTGGAGTATCGAATGGATACAAATTTACACTTTCTGCGCCACTTTGATCTCTACCAAGTGCTGCATAATGTTGGAGACCGTTGCAACTCCCATCCTGATGTATGGGATATTTACTTTCGTATGTTTCTACGCTTGGTGCTTTTAACGCATTTGCTATTTCTATGCACCCTGCTAAAGTTTGCCACGGCTCTTCTGACTTTTTCCACCACATTTTACCCTACCGAGTATAAATTAATATCAATTTTATTTAATACTGTATGTGTACAATATGGTTTAAGTCATCAAAATTCTATAAATCTATAGACACATGCTTATTGGGAATGTTTAATAATTATTATCGTAGTTCCATCTTGCTCTTCAACGTGCAACCAAGAAAACATTGACGAGCAATTCTATCGTTTCGAATGATAACTTCACTTACTGTTAAAGGTTTAGCAGCACTGTCCAAAATGTTTTCCATATTCTGATTTGCATATTCAAGGCGCTCTCTAAGAGAGGATCCCTTCTTTAAGCTTGTCAAGTTAATAACATGTAGCTTTAACCAATCTAATCCTTTCGGACCTAGAGGTTTCCCTTTTGCAAATAGAAGTAAAGAACGGCCTAAATCAGATGACAGATGGTTCAAGTGGGGAGGAACAGGATAAACTCGTCCTCTAAAATCCAAATTATGTGGCAGCCAAAATATTTTGTTCCTAAACTTTAAAAATAATACAGAAATATATACGTATTAACACATGTAAGAATAGTACGTACATATCTACAACAGAAAGTAATTCAAATTCTAAAAACAGATAAATTTGGGAAACATTTATCCATTTCCAGTTTGCCGATGGAATCATCGGACAATAATGTGTAATTACATATGTAAGCTTACTGTTTAGTCATTTGTTATGAAAAATAGAAAAAGCTATTTGAAAGAAGAGAATGAAATACGTACATGATTAGCAAGAGATAGTCTATAAAGGGCATCGCACCACAAAGAATACATTTCGTACTTTTTTTGCTTATACTTTGCCCATGCAATTATTGCATTTCGCTTTTCTTCGGCCACAGCATCTCTCCCGACAGAAGGTGGAGGAGACAATACGGAATTTGATTGAGGAACATTTAATTCTACAGAACCACCTTCTTGAAATATCTAATTAAAAAAGAGAACGCAAATATAAGTTGATTATAATTACTACACCTGGCTACTTGTTGCCAAGAATAACCAGTGGGACACTAAAATCATAAATACCTCAATTACGATATCAAGTATGACAGAATTAATTGTCCATGGAATTGAGCTAAGTTGATTTAAAGAATCGAACACAGGAAGCAATTGCTGCGATGGTGTATCCTGAACTTTGCGCAATGAACAATCCTATAAAAGAAAGAAAAAACGCAATTACATACTGTTTATTCTGTACGACGTTACCGTAAGTTACTTTCTTTGTCGTATTTGTGAGAAATTTTGTCAAATAGAAGTTTGACGCTTGAAAATTAAATTGACAATTAACAAGCAAACTTACCGAATAATATGGCGTTCTTACAAAATCTGTTTTTGTTATAAGATATCCCCCTGTGTAGATGGAAGTCCATGGACGCGGCGGACCATGAGATGGCACAAGAAACGAATCAAATGTTATCGTGTCAAGCTGCGAGTCTTTATATAGCTTTGATACAAAAGGGTGTGGTTTGATCTATAATTAATATGGTACATTATAATACATCAAATCAACGTACTAATAATGTATCAAATAAGTATTTGCAAAATAAATTCTGCAATATACAAACCTGTTCCGTTAAATAATGTCCCTTATTTCTATACAACGTATAAAATGCCGGGATGGAGCATTTAAAATCGTGTCCTTTCAATATATCAGGTTTAAGTATTATATCATTTAAGATGATATTGTAGAGAAATTTGCCAACATTTGTAATTACATCTGTAGGCCAACTTAAACACATAGCATTTAACGATGTACCGCATATACTTATTTTTTCTTCCAATTCGAAGTGTTGCCACACTGTGCGATTATCCATACCATTGAACTGTGGCATACTTTTAGGGTTCAAATACCATTCCAAGTATTTCTGATAAATATTAACTATCGAATCCAATACTCCATACTGTTGCTTCATTTTTATCTGAAAATTATGGTTAAGAGACATAATTTCTCGGCGATATAAAATGCAAAATACAGAATACAAGTATGTGTATTAATGTGAAAATAAAAAGAGGACGGTGGACGGCTTTCATACAGTAGACAAAAAAAAATGATAAATGTAATACTTTTAAAATACCTAAACATCTAAAGAATGTAATTTTATAATTTAAAAATAGACGTAATGCGTGTTTAAAAATAAATTCATACCTCGTATCTCTTATAAATATGCTTTCCTAGGTCGGAGCACAACAATTTAAGAGACGTACTGTAAGTTTCCGAACCTCGAGTTAGTTGCTTAATTTCTCGTAGTATAGCATTTACATAGTACTTTTTATCCAATACTTCTAAAAATGGGTGTAAAACCATTAAAGCATTAGAATGACATTCTTTTTCTTTTAAACACTTTAAATTCCTTTCGAAAGCTGCTAAAGCTGTCCCTTTCCAATAATTTTCAAGTTCGATAACTTTCGACCTCTAATTAAAGAAAAATAAACGGTTATACGAACGATACGGATAGTCTTGACACTATAAATTTGTAGGCTTAAAATAAATTTAAATGAACGTTAAATAATAATATCTTACAGATTTAGTAACAGTTTCCGAGTTCTTGTCGCGTTTTTCAATACTTTCTATTTCCACCTCAATTGCCGATTCATTTTGAAGCTGCATCTTTAAGAAATCTTTCAACGCATCGATCGTCAATAATCCTTCCACTGGACTTTGGTAATTATTCCCCATAGGAATTTTCCGTAAAAGTGGGCATTTATGTTTTGTGTTTAACGTAGTATATGTTCGCTCAAATCCTGGCTCTATCATTTTTACTATCCTTAATACATTTTCTTCTTGATCATGTTTAAAATGAGATTTATTAAATATATCATTAACAGATATATTTGCATTATACATGTCTAACCGTAGTTGCTCCAACAACTCTATATATTAAAACAGAAACAGTTATAATAGATTCTCCCTCTTTTACTTAATTGTATCTTAATTGTATCTTAATTACTTATTTGTATCTTAGGTATCGATTCTCTTCCCAAAGCGTCAAATATGTACACATAAGTTTGTGGCGTCGGGGCTACAGAATCTTCTTTTATTAAGAGGTATATCTGCATGACTTTGTTCACATCTCTTTTAAAAGCATAAGCTTCTAAAAGTATATTATACAGGTCAATGCATTTGTTACAAGGTTTTACTCTGTTCTCCATAATTTTTCTGTACTTCATTAACGTTCTCTTTGCTCGATTTAGCAAGCCACAGTTTAAATACACTTGCATATGAACCAACAAGTTTTCAATATAATATTGTGTGGCGTACTTCTCAGTGACACATTTTTGTTCCTTCTTTGCTTTCGGTTTGGTGTTCCTAAAGAACCATTATGCGTACAAGATTGTTATTAATTGACGTTGAAAGTTATTGGTACTAATCACAATGAAAATGCAACTAATATCTAAAGTTTTGCGAGATAGAAATTCAATGACTATATACAATTTTATGTTAAGGCGTTCTTAGTTTTCCTATAGTACTGTCTTTAGATAAGCACAAAATCTAAAAAGAAAAAAGTGAGCCACACGATCTATGCATTTAATGTTTCATACAAAACAATTTGTCAGATATTACATACAAAATAAAATCAACGATGGGATGTTATTCACAAATAAACTAATTTATGTAATAAGTCCTCGAATAATTATTACTTATATGTATGTCTTTATTATAAAGCTGCACGAAGATCTTTTATTTAAGATTCCAATGTTCTATTTGAATACCAACTTTTTTTTATTCTTCCATAATGAAAATTACAATATCAATTGAATCGATGCAATAAATCATCTTTGGAGAACTGAAGATATATATGATTTACAAAAAATCAATGCAGCCAAAAATTATTTAATTTAATTTGAAACAGATTTCATATTTTATACGTTTTATTTTTATACCCATGTAAAATAGGTTTTCTCAGATTACCGTATAAAAAATAAAGGGGCCTTTTTATACTGAACTATGTTCGGTAAGTAATTTTACACTAATTGTGTATACGTAATACACAGTTTTCTTGTTACTTACATTTTTATCTTCTCTAACTTTTCATCTGCCTCTTTATCTATCACGATATTCATTTCTTTGGAAAACTGGGGAGCAATGTCATCGATATCATGACATTCCACTAAATCATTAGGTGCCGCTTTATGAGGGAACTGGTTGTAATACTCCATTTCGATGAGAGATGGAAAATGTATATTGTTTTCCTGTAATTTATAAATACAATAGTATAAATTTCAATAAAAGATTCTTTACATTTAAATAAATATACTTCTTTGATACTGTCTGATTTTGAAGAGAAGCATACTCATTAACAATAAAATTAACAAGAAACATTTATTTTAATCTATTTTCAGAAGAAATTAGATATAATCTGATCAAATAATGGCAGCATTAAGTTAACTACTTCATTGAAACAGACATCATTTATCACGAACCGAAAATTTTGCATACTGAAATTTTTTGAAGATTTTTGTGAATTTCATGTCTGGCTTATGAATAAGGAAACTCCGCTTCAGCTGATAACATATTAAACTTTCATTCGTTAGTAATTTCTTTCGAAAAATTGCTGTATACTCACAATATCGGAGTGAATATCATCTATGCTTTCCTTATCTATATTTTCTGAATGGGCGATGTTCTTCAAACTAGGATTTTTAATTTTATCCGACTTCCCTGTAGTATTATCAAGCTGATTGAGAAACATAGATATGTCAGAAGCTTTTGCCTTCTGTAATGTAGCCCTTTTATTACTCGTCATTTTATTTGTTACTACAATCAAAAGAGTTTAACATAAAAATTTACTTTACTTCCATTTACAAAAATATTATAAACATAAAATTTTACCTTCTAATAACTCGGCATACTTTTTATTTCTTTGTTTATCTTTTTTCCTGACTGGTGAATGACCCAGTAGGTTCATTGTTGTAGTGCTTGTACGAATTTGATGATGTACTACAGCTATAAATTAAATAAATTACGATAATTAAGGGACTTACGCAAGTACATAAAAAATGATGTTTAATCTTTGCAATTTATATCTGATTATAAATACACGGAGTATTCAGAGCGATTGATATTATTTTAAACAGTAATATATAGGGTAGCACATTATTCGTACAAGGGTACGTTTACTGTGGAGCTGCGATAGGAACTATACGAGCGTCGATCGGAAAGCATAGCTCCGTTCGCTGCTTCAATGTAAACACCTCCATTATAAAACTATAAATGTATTTCTATGCTTCGCTCTCATCGTTTATCGTAGCTCCAACGTAAACGTACTCGAACTGAAAACTGTATAATTCTAGTTGCAAAAACAAATTGAAAATGTAAAATAACAGTCTTTCATATGGAGTTTTGTTCTTGGAAGAATCAATCTTAAGGATTCGTTGACAACGTGCGATCAAGTATGACTTAACTGATCTACCTGTTCATTACCAATTATTTCTGCTTATGTACTTGTATTTGTAAACATGAAAATTTTACATTTGAGTTATAGTTTGCGACTATTCTATGAACTAAATCATATCGGGCCAACAGGTCCATGGAAATCTATATTAAAAAGATATATAAAACAAGTAACACATTCATACAAGGCACAATATTAACTCCTTAACTTGTACGCTCGAGTTAATTCGAGCGCGCTAAACAGGCTAAACTGTGCACACTCGAGATAATTCGAGCGGCGTTGTATTTTATGCTGCTATAATTTTTCACATTCGAATATAATTTTTTTAATTTTTTTGCCAAGACAATGTTCTAAATTGTGTTTTTACATAAAAAAAAATTGATTTTTTTTGGCCGGTTTTTTTAAAAAAAAACTGTGCGATAAGGGGTTAAACAATGACGTCTAGAGAATTACTACTAGAAGTATTTCTCTTTACGCAACACTGATATAGTATATTTGGGCTATGCATCAATAGGCCTGTTCATAGCGATGGGATCCGAAGCACTTTGAAGCGTTTCAAATCTATATATATGACGAAAACTTCGAACCACTTTGAACACGATTCGAAGCTTAAAACTCTTGAAAGTGTTGATAAATCTTGAGTCTTGATAGGACTTGAAAATCTTGGAAGTTTTGGAAGCCTTGAAAATGAACATCTGGTTGCTAAAAACTAGCCATGTTGATCGTCGTGGTTTATGATTGCGTTGTCCTGCAAGTCGGCAGTGGACGTAAGTACGGGTCCGAAATCTACTAAGACTTTGAAGCAAGAGTTTCAAGACTTCCAAGACTTCCAAGACTTTCAAGAGCTATTAAGACTCAATACTTATCAAGACTTTCAAGAGTTTTAAGCTTCGAATCACATTCAAAGTGCTTCGAATTAGTCGCCTGATATACAAGACAGATTCGAAGCGCTTCAAAGTCCCTCAGATCCCATCACTAGCTATTCATAGTGCCAAATTTCTTTATGGTTTCAGTACATATATAACAACTACCATTTGACATTGTGCAAATTTCTGTAGCACTATAAATGAAACTAAGTAAAAGACAATATTAAATAAATAGAATTTCAACCTTTGATCATGATACATGCTTACACTACTTGTGTCGTAGCAAGCTTGCCGATATAAACTTATATTCTTACAATTCACGTATCGTACGCAAATATTATTACTTGTATCTCAGAAGAAGTGTTTATGATTAATATTGTACGGATACAACCATGGATTATACCTTATAATTCTGCACAGTAACGCACCCAGAGATGGTAAATCCTACTTTCTCCAAAGAAAAAGGAAAAAGTTAGATTAATGTAACCATGACTAGAATAAATCAAGAGCTTTGTGAAAAAGAAAACTGGATTTTATTCTTGAAGTAAATTTTTCTAATCACCTACTGAATTTTTTTGAATTTGCATTAAAAATATTTTTATCCGTTCAACTCGGCTCCCCCGATATTAAATCCTGAGTGTGTGACTGATTCTGCAAAGCATGTAAAAGTTATAAGCGTTAATCTCAGATCCTTTTCTTGTGGATAAAACTTTTTATATGCCAATAGGAGTGACATTTTCAATAAATTTTTATGTAATAAAAATCAATTCGTGCATAGATGTACATCAGCTTATTATTTAAACCATAAAGCTATAATTCTTTATAAACGATAAGGCACAAGCAGAAATAACTTAGTAATATTAGAATACAATAAGTAAGACATACTCTGTACCATGTTTATCTCACAAATCTTCGAAATGAATTTTCTCAGTAACAAGACCTCGTACGAATACGTGTTGTTCCACATTGTCGATATGTTTTTAACGCGAAGAATCAGCTTCTTTCGGGTTGTACTGCAAATGACAGCCCTCCTTGTGAATTTAAACTATTGTTGAAATGAGGGCAACGAAAATTATGCAACCCGCAAATAAATATAATAAATATAAATCCGATAAATTCTCGATGCTGAAGAATATTTTGACTTAAAAAGGTTATAAGGAAACGGTTACAGCAGTGTAAACAAGTCACACTTTAACTGTAATCAAATAAAAGACACTGCAGTGGCATATTTGAGAAACATCAATGTTTAAATACAGAGAACATACATTTCGATGTTTTCCAGTGATAGAAGTTACAAAAGGAACACAGCCGCATTGAACGCTGTACTATTATTTGCTTTGGCATCAGAAAGACACGATGTGAGGAGATTCGTTTTGTACCTAGCGTTGTAAAATGTTTATACATCTTCATGTACTTAAATTAAATCAATCACGAATTGTGAGAAATCAATCATTTCGTAAATTACAAGTTTGTGTACATAAATCACCATTATAGATAGAATAACCTGTACACGAATAGCAAGCAATTCTCGGATAAGCCGCGCGCGTGCTTATTACCACTAACCAGTGAAAGTGTTACGATATCGAGTGAACGTAGCTAGAGAATTGTATGCAATCGATGTGTAAAACATGCAGGAGCGAGATTTGAAAGCGGACGTTTGCATAATTGAAGAGTGTAGAAAGCACTGTAAGTGCCAAAATTAAAAGAAAGTTTTTTTATCGGAAAATGTTCTATGTGCCAATGGTAATACTATAGTAGAGAATTTGTTTCCCACAATTATGTCTTGTAAAGTATGTAGGTACAATTGTCAAGGATACGCGATGTGGGTGGCATGCGTGGGAAAGATCTTTTTTCAACACCTGCATGAAAATGTGTGTTTTTTTACACCTGCTGAGCGGGAGCAAAATGACCAATTTCAGACGTATCCACGGTTATACTTTTCTCCCAAGGGAAAAAGACTTTACGCGCATGCGTATTTGCAATTTTTTACTTTGCTCCCAAGAAAACTGGAGTTTGGCGTTACCCTGTGGTATGAAGATGCAGTTGTTCGACTAATCGTTATCGATCATGTATGTTTTATCGTATATTACAACTGTCACAGCACCCTTTCTTATTAAAGATACAATTAAAAGATAAAATGAGTAATGACGAGAATACACGTATTTATCAATTTCGACAGAATAAATGAACAATCGAAAATGCATATTTTTTTGCGAATCGCTCAGCAGGCTTTTCAAAAACACCTTTCATGCAGGTGTTGAAAAAAATATAGTGCGTGACAAGGGAGAGACGCGATTGCGCCTCGCGTGAATTGCTGCCCGAGCTGCGCTGAATTGTTTGAGCTTAAAAGAATTGCACATCTGTTTTCCGGATATTCGAGAACAAAACTTTTTTTGATTTTTCCATCTCCGGGTTTATATTTGAATCTCGGGTTGGAATGCGTTGGAATGTGTGGCACTCCGGGATTTATATGGTGATAAGATGGCAACCCTGTCCGTAACGCATGCGCGGTGACGTCAAACCAATCAACGCCAAAGTGGTAAACGAAACGGCGCCACCGTCAAGCAGTGATGCCAGATCGGGGACGGGTTCCCTCGAGAGTTTCCCCCACCTCGCATGCACACTATACAGGAGTCGCGTATGTGATCTACACGCACGTGATTGGTGCATAGTGTGCATGCGAGGTGGGGGAAATTCTCGAGGAAACCCGTCCCCGATCTGGTATCACTGCCGTCAAGTCAAGCCAAGCTAGCCAAGCTAATCACGTTGTTTGGCTTGATTTGACCTTAGAGCATATACTATGGAGGTCTCATTGAAAGCTTGAAACTGTCGCCAACATGGTACGAGAGAGAAAGACATGTGCGAGCGAGAGAAGTATAGAGGTCCTTTCGACCCTAATGCGCATGCGCCGATATCGTGCGAGAGAGAAAGATGGGCGATTGAAAATCTATACTTCTCTCTCTCGCAGCAATTCACACGTATTTCTCTCTCGCACGATATCGGTGCATGCGCATTCCGGTCGAAAGGGACCTCTATACTCCTCTCTCGCTCGCATCAGTTCGCACATGTCTTTCTCTCTCGCGTGATGTTGGCGACAGTTTCGAGGCAGTCAACGTAAGGCAATGGCCGGTATTCTCAGTCGCAGTGATGCCAGATCGGGGACGGGTTCCCTCGAGAGTTTCCCCCACCTCGCATGCACACTATGCAGGAGTCGCGTATGTGATCTACACGCACGTGATTGGTGCATAGTGTGCATGCGAGGTGGGGGAAATTCTCGAGGAAACCCGTCCCCGATCTGGTATCACTGCTCAGTCGTTGCTTATTCTTAAGCAAATGCTTAAGCATGCGGCATCCTCTACTAACCTCGTAAACTAGTAAAGGATGTCACATGCTTAAGACAATCTTAAGAATTAAGCAACGGCTAAGAATACCGCCCGATGAGACCTCTAATAGTATATACTCTAAGGTAGAAGTCTCAACTCTCATACTACCCCGGCTGATGAAGTCCTCCCTTGGAGGCACCGGGGTGTTTTTCGGTGTCTTTTCGAAGATTTCCCTACGATAAAAAAGGGGATATACTTGTAATAGCAATAATAGTTATTTGACATTTATTCTTGGCGTCATTTACACTTAAGCATCTCGAATAGAGCAGACCGCAAAGATTATTAATTATGACAATCATAGGGTCACGGCAGATGGCGTTACAGTATGTTTCTTCACGAAATAGAAGTGCTCTAGACGGGAAGCTGGGGTTTAGCAGTGCACTGATGCCCGATTTCTTCACCTCCGAATAAAGTCACGGTCAGTGAACGACCAATTAGATGCTATTATATCGGACTCGTCGACCAGTTAGATGCTATCATTTGGCAGTTATGTGGAACATAACTCTAACTGGAAGTTTATTGAAGGTGAAGAAATCGGCCGTAAAGCTACTGATATATATCCTAATATATATATATATATATATATCAGTGCCTAAACCATGTCCATGAAATACAGTAGAATGTTAGCGACGAAATAAGGGCCAACCATGGTAAACTATCCCAAAATCGAATCCCGAACAGCCACAATCCTTTGAGCCAAGGGTACAGAGAGCTTATAAGCCTACATTGCATATTTATCAAATTTAAATTCAACTAAATATTTTGCATAATATAATTGAAATCTATTTAACAAAGAAATATAAGGTCATCTTAATAAAAGAAGCCAAAATTTAAGCGCTCTGCAGTGTTCATTCATACGCCATTACAGTCATGCATCATATTTAGTACCACAAATGACCACTTCGTGTCGCCACATAATAGGACATACTTTCAGTTCGGTTTTTTAAAAATCCAAATGTGGATTTAGCTGATGATACGGGAATCAGTTCTTCGCTGTACGAATAAGGATAAGGGTCGTTATAACAGCATCTTCCGCTTTCACACAAAGAAATAGAATACGATTATTATTTGTGTAAGTAGAATTAGTATTATATATTTTCAAAATCGATTATGTAGCACTTCTATTCGTTAACATCACACTTCCTCTTCTTTATTGCCTCCCTGTAATGCCATTATTCTCAAAGATTCGCGTATTGTTAACAGACATCGGTTGTTTATAATTTATTTTTAAATGTATTTGGAGAATTGCATCTTATTTAGTTAATGTTCGATCTTTCCAGTTTACTGTTTATTGTTATTACTTGCAATTGAATTTTAAAACTTATAAATCTGATGCTGCTGACATACATTGTTAAAATACGAAAAGGAGTGTATGTACTTCTGTTCTGAATTGTTAAGTTTCGATTTTTGATTTTAAAGCGGTGGTTGATGTGTATTATTAGTAATTATAATGACAGGAAATGATTTAACTACATTAAATACATTGCTCTTCTCAAATGAATATCACTTTTAATATTTATAAATATTTAGCTACCTGCAGGATTGTCAGGATTGTTAGAGCTGTAAATAATTAATCTAATCTAATTATAATGTTGTTAAAGAACGAAGATAGCATAATAAGTATATATTTCTAAAAAAATCTATTACAATAACTATATGTAAATCAAGTTTTATTCACTTATTTGTTGCTGCAAGTAGAGCAAATAGAGCCAAGCTTCATATTTACTTAATATGAATATGACATAAATAATTATATGCGTATTTGAAGTATAAATTTCTTCAATATCATTTACTAGAATACTGTAATTTCAATTATGACTTATAATTAATTTAGAAAATGATGTAATACTAAACATATTTTATTTTAAATTTACCAAACTAACTGTTAATACAAATTGAGTACTGCGTTTAATTTTTAGTTACAAATTCAAGTAATCATAGTCTCGATATTAATTAAAATAACAATTGATAGGGTTCTTGTGCTCTATTTAAGCAACCCTAAATGTGGATTTTACTTGGAATGCCAGCAGTGATGTACTCAAGTTTGTTTATATGACACAAAAAAAGAATGCGTTGCACTCGAAACAGATGGTTTAAAATGGACCATATGGCTCCATCGAATGGTACTTGGTGTGCATCTGTAGATCTATAAATAGCTAAAATTTGAACTCTCTTTGTGACGTACGGCAGTGAAAAGCCGAGTATTTTTAGTATTTTTATCTGAAAATGGAAAACGATGTTAGATTACCATTGCATATTTTATTTAATTTAACGCTATAAGAAAAATAGATAATAGAAAATCGACATACAATATCTCCTGTGATCGATTTAAACTCAAGCTCGCGCGCATAAAGAAATGAGGAAACTTCGCGTCGTTTTCTCTCTGCCTCTTCTCTATCTGCTTCCTTTCTCGTTCCCTTCGTACGCACACACACAAAATTCAAAATGATAAACATTCTAATATTGTTATTATTATACATTCAGTCATGTTGATTATTTTGTATTATATTTACGCTTTCGTTAATATTTAATTAGTCAAGTACAATGTCCGTATTCATTGATTATAAAGGCTGTAATTATTACCGTAATTTATTCACAAAGAAAGACGGTCTTACCCATCAAAGAGTCATCAGTAATGACCTCTTTGCTTCTTATCTCAGTAACAGCATATTCAATTAATTAATCAAACAAGGCATTTGACTCATTTTAGAGACACAGCATCTACATTGATAGTTCCAACGGTGATGTAGTTCTGTTACAACTGATAGTTACGTCAGTGCTGTGGGATAAAATTAATATCTCTTTTCTATTTCAGATATTTCTCTGTGCAGTTATCGAGTATAACTAAAAAATGAAGTGTATCTTAGTACTGGTTTTACACTTACTTTGTGTCACAAATCTTGGTAGTGCTAGAGAGATTACGTAAGTTTTATATTCACCATTTAGTTCTTACAACTCAAATACCAATGATATAAACCAGATTTTGAATTAAAGATATTGGATAAAACTGTATTAGACGATTATTATACTTGTACTCCTGGATTTTTATTGGATATTTTTATTACAAGAAAAAATTCATTCCTAGACACGAAGATATTAAAGATGCAATGTTAAGTTTGGTGCATATGATGCGTGAAAATACTGATAAATTGGAGAGGCACGAGGCACGAGAGCGCCAGTTGGGAGAACAGCTGAAAAAGTCACTGGCCGTGTTGACCAAGCGCGTTTTAATGATTGACGGGATAAAATTTCAGTTGACAAAACTTGACGAAAGGGTCACTGGAATTGAACAATTAATTTCCCAGGTATTTTATTAATTAACAGAATATTTTAACAAGCAGAACAATGGAGAATGATTTGAAGGGTGTTGGTACAACTTCGTGTATAAACAAAAATTGTATAATTACAGATTAACAGATTTTTACGTAATAATCTTTCAATCTTAAATTTCATTTTTCAATGTTCAGAGGAGTCCCATATTCATACATATATACCGTTATAATACTTCATAAAAAGTTCTTACTTCGTTTAGAGAGACGAGCGAGAAAGAATACAAATGCAAAAGACTGTTGATACTTTGGAAGATTTGGAAAGCCGTTTGGAGGGATGGCTTACAGATATCGAAAACAAAGTGTCCGAAGTAAATAATCGACCAGATGTTCCGTCACCCCATGCTGAGAACGTCTCTCTTATTTTCTCAAAATTGAACGACACAGAGTTGTTGTTGATGGAAAGAATCTCGAAAGCAGAGTCGGCGTTGAAAACAGAAGCGATCAAATTAAAGGAAACCGCAACTGTTCAATCAGGGACGATACAAGCATTATTGGCAGAGGTAAATAACTTATACATACATCGTATCTTCAGAAACATGTTGAAATTGAATGTTCCGTAGATTCAGGATATTGGTTTAAGAATTAGCGACCTTGAGATTTCATTGGAAAAAGTCAGGGAACAATCGCAGAATATTAAAAAGATATTACACGAACCTCAGTTTAATGTTGCTTCTAATATGGAACACTATGTAAAAGCACTGCATCCCATTCAGAAACTATTAGAAAATACTTCCGATCGGATTAAAGATTTACCAGGGTATGTTGATGTTATTTTTTAGTAAAGTTTACGTAGATTAAACATGTATTTATTATAAGTAATAAATATTACAGAAACAGAAAGCTCTTTAAGGAGTAAAACGTAATACTTATTACTTAAAGTTTCTTAATTTTTATTACCATTGTTATAAGAGATGATTCTTTTATAAAGTATGGAATGAAGATTCAGACATTGAGTATTTGAAAGAAAAAGAATGTGGATATACATTAAATTTTGTTATTCAGGATTAGCGAGTTGCAAACCCTACATAATGAGACCCAAACACGCTTACAAGAAGCTAAACATACCTTAAAGGATATTGTTACCAAAGGAATCAACGATATTGATGGTAAATTGATGGAGACTAAAAATGAGACAAAAGAGACAATAGGAGCTCTTAGGTAATATTACTGTGCAATTGAGTACTCTTCACAGCAAATAATAATTCAAATTCAAGTTGTTCCTAAAATTGAAATTAGTCTATTTATAATATTTCTATGTATGTATATTTAAACTTTTTTGCGAGCCTGTAATGAAAATTCAAAAAACCCATTTGTAGATTGAAGTAAGTTGTAAACGTGCTTAAAATTTCATCAAAATTGGTTAACGTTGCTCTGAGCTACAAACGCTTAAAGATCGCAGAATAAGGTCGAAAATCGCTGATTTCTGGAATTTCGCGATTTTCGACTTTACTCTGCGATCTTTAAGCGTTTATAGCTCAGAGCAACGTTAACCAATTTTGATAAAATTTTAAGCGCCTATAAAGCTTCCTTCAATCTACAAACGGGATTTTTGAATTTTCATTACAGGTTTACAAAAAAAAGTTTAAAAAATAACATTTACTATTTTTTTTTCTATTCCGACCAATTGCATTTTTTTTCAAAAAGACGAAACACGTCACTTAGCAAACCAATCCTTCTAGCTTCTCAAAGAAAACTCATGTCGTTTGGATCACTTCTAAAAAAGTTATGCGATTTTAAAAGTTGTAAACTTTCTTTCGTCCGCCACTGTATATATGACATGATAGAATGTAATAAACCCCAGTAACAACTTTTAGATTTGTATCTACATGTACATACGTGCAAATTCTACGACAAACAATTATTTGTTTTATGGGAATGTTATAAATAAACTAGTTCAAACATTAGCTACATTTTTAAGATATTAAACACTTTGAAAGCAACGGATGCATTGTTGTTAAGAAATGAAAAGTATTAATGTCACTATCTTATCGAGTATTTTACGAAATTTTAGAATGGATTTGGCAAATAATGCTGAACGTGTAAATCAAGAATTACACGATCTTGAAAAGGGACAATCTGTAATGGTCTCCATGGCTGATCATGTTCTGGATACTAAAAAGAGAGTGGAATACGGGGTGCACCAAATTCTTTTGGAAGTAGGTGATTTGGTGAAAGCGCAAGGCATAAATATCAATAATACTCTTAATCAAAGATTCGATGGTATATCGAACGATATTATGGACAATCAGAACGGTGCTCTGGCAAACTTGACCACTAAAATGGAACAAGAAATGAATCAGGTAGCAATGAAATGTGAATTCCCTTTATAAAATCAATCTTCTCCAAAATTTCTTCTTTCGTGGCAGGTGTGGCGGCAAATAAATGTTATGTATCAGCAAATGACAGAAAGCGCGAAAGCATTGGATAAGTTACACAAGCAGAACGAAGATTATGTTAATGGTACAACTTCCACTATGGGTGGAATGGAAACCAAGGTACGTAAGGCTTGAATTTGAATTGGCAGAAGCAGCAAATTCAACACAGTACAATAAATATTTATGTATGCAGGTGAGCGAAATAACGAAACGCATGACAGAAGTGGACGAAAACTTGAATTATCTTTTGGGCCGGCTCTCGCTAGTGACGCAAGAATTTAATCAGATCAAAACAGGATTAGGCACTGCGTTAGATAATATTAAAGCCTCATTTAAAGAAGTTCAGGACAGAGCAAACGATTTAAGAAATCCAGGACCACATCCGATACCTGAAAATTATCAAGAATTCAACGAGCCTAATAATAATAAACCAGATGGTAAGAATTTACCAGAATATGTTAATCACATTTTTAATCCACAAATCAACTAAATGTATACTTCTGTATATTATTTTCTAAAGCTAATCTACTTTTAATTGGAATTTGTAGGCAAAACTTTAATGTAATACGAGAATACTGTGACATTATGTTATCCATACTTTAGCGCCTATAACATATGGAGATAACATAACTTTTTTTACATCGATTATTATTTCTTAATCTCTGTCTCTCTATTATTTTGCTGTATCGTTGTCTAATGATAAATAATTTCGTCACAAATTACCTTTAGTCCAAAGTATAGCGACGCTTTAAACGCTGTTTAAAAAGAATATTTGTTTTAGCTGCGAAAATAAAATAAAGCAATGTCTACTGTACACTAGTACATGTATGTACACTAACAGTCACCACAGTATATATATCTATAATACAAACGTTTCTTCAAAGTATTTTATTTTAATTATTTGTTTAAGGATAAAGAACATATGCAATTACAGAAATATCGAATGAACTAATTTTTATCGTTAAATTTGATCTACATACTGAGCATTACAATGTTTTAATATCATCGTATATACATATGCCTTAAACCGCGTTTAATAGATTGGTCCAGAATCGCTCTCTTCGTATGTAGAAAACATCAAATAAGTCTCGCAAAAACTATAATAAAAGTGTTACTGGAAATGTCAGTTATTAAAATGTAATAAGTTTCGATCAATATATTTCGATACTAAAGAATGCTGAAATTACCTATATTAAACTCTGATTGGAAACGAGAATATGAAAGGAAGCGTGTAGAATATTAAATTGTAAGTCTACTATTATTCTGAAAGCAATGTCAGTATATATTTTCATACATACTTAAGTAATGATTATAATATCTGTTATGGATAAAATGCTTTATATATAAAAAGTGTATAGCTTATTACAATATTATACTGACGCATTGTGCAAATTTTTACAATACGATTCTCGTTAATCGTAACGAGAACGTATGTACGGGTTCGATATAATACAATGCGATTACAGCGTTTCCATGTCTAAATTACATATTAATGGCTGCCATTTGATATACAATATGAAAGTATGTAATTCATATTCCAAGACCAATAGTATCTGATATAAAGTAGAGTAACAATTTAAATACATAAGTGCAATATTTTAATAAGTTGCATATAAGTACATAAAGATTTATTGTTATTATCGTATCTATAAAAAGCTAATGAGATTAAAAGAACATAATTTTTAAGATGGTATTCTAAGGCAACTGTTATTAGAGACCACTTTTACAGAGACTTTTAAAGAATAACTGTTTTTATAAATATATATTCGAGCATGAAGAGTTACATTGATGTAATAGTAATAATGCTAATAAGATCTTCAACTTTGTAATAACAATGTTGTTAAATGACATCCGTTTCATATTTACCAAATCGATGCTATTACCTATTCTAGTTCAAATGAATCAATAAAGTATATATATTAATGAAACGTATATTGGAGATTATAATTTAATTAGCATGTAATGGAATATAATCTAATAATCTGTTGTGTTAAATTTTTCAAGAGGCAGTAGTTCGTAGGTTGAAGAGATTTGGTTAACTGAAGGAACCTATGCACCAAAGAGAAGTAATTATATATACACACTCATCCATTCTGATTGGTATATTTAAGTGTATAACTGTATATAAATGTTTTAGAGATAAAAAAACAATAATGTAAAAAAATTAGCATGGATTTTGATCTGCATTAAAAATAGACCCACAGTGAAATAAGTAGTAACAATTATATTTGTAAAGAAAAAATTATAAAGTCATTAACTATCTTGGTGTAGGAAACTTTAGAATTTGAAAGTACTAATTCATTTAACCGGCTTTTCACTTAATTTAAAAAATATATATTTATTAACCCTGATTCATTACTTGCAGTTAAATAAATAATTCATTTTTCCATTGCTCGTATTTTAGTACATATATAGTATTCCGTGTATGTCGTTTAAAATCCTAATTTTTTGATAATAGATGTAGAAACATAAATTTGTGTATGCTCCTATCATTTCATGCTTTAGTTATATGTATATATTTAAAAGAAATAATTACCACGTTCTTTCTTGATTTTACAGATAAATATTATATGCATGTACTTGGCTCATCTTTTTCTTAAACTTGATGTTTATATTTATATCCCAATTATTAAATTACCTTGGACACAGAAGGTTCAAAATTTCTATCTATAAATCATGCGAAAATATAATGTATACATATTAAATTAACAAAATTGTTATAAAGAAAATTTGAAATAATACTAAAATTAAATTTGAAACATTGTTCTTCAGAAAATTACTTTATGCAGCCATATAAATACATGTATTTAAGTATATTTTTATGCATCCCACCTACTTTTGTTGTATCGTTAACTTTTTTGGTGTACTAATAATTTACGTCTAAATCAACGATAATTTCTTAATCGATTTGTGTAGATAAAAATAAACTAATCTGATTTTAACTTACTACTTTTTCATTTGTAGTTTCATTTACTGCTTTTAATATCGCGTAATATGTTGTTTTATCTAATGCTAAACTATATCAAATATAATTCTGGGATATTAATAAAATATTTTATAAACTAACAAATGTGTCGAATTTGATGTTATGCAAGTTGATAGTTTTATTTCTTTAATTACAAGTAAATAAGCTGGTATAAAAATTAAAAATATGTTAGATAGAGCAAACTTCAGTCATATGATAGAATACATAATCTTGTATTTTGTTCTTTTCATGCTGCGAAGTCCTTTTCAAGTAGCATAATTATCGGTCATATTAGTTCTTATTTCATAAAGACTATACTAATTTCTACAGTTTTAAGGATAATATACAATACTTGCAATTAAACTTCATTATGATATTCTCACTGTTTCTCGTCTAAACATAATTTAATATGTACATTTAGTAATTTTAAATTTAATTTATAATAGTACCCAATACACGTTGTATGTATGATCCTAATGTATGCAATTTTTTTAAATTTATAATGATGTAGGTCCACTATATCCAGCTAAATAAAAACTAATCAAATTTTATACATTTAGAAAATTGTATAAGTATTCGGTAAGTTAAACAATCAGAAAAACGTGTACGCGTTAAACGCGAATTGTTTATCTCGGTACAAATATATTCTGCTCAGTAGCTGCATATTAAGATACAATTTATAGTTGTTCTCAAACATTAGATTAAACTTCTGCTTCCGTTACTTATAAAATAAATAATAAACCCTGTATTCTCTAAATAAATTATTAAATGGTATTAAAAGTAAAAAAAATGCAATATTATAGGAAATAGTCGCGCAAAACTACTTTACGCTTAAACGTTTCTTCTCAATATTTTCATTAAATCATTCACGGCACGTATGATTCGCACATAGGATAAAATATATGGTTGATGATATTAGTAAGTGTAGCATTTGATTTTCATACAGATAGGAAAATATTAAAAAATGTTTGAACAACTTTGTAGATTGTACGCACAATTATATTACATCAACGATTTTGACATTACTTGTTGAAATAATATAAGGAAACTTTTCTCAAAACATCGGGAAGTTATACGAAATTATAGTACTTTGCATATATAAATGAAAAAATAACGTTATAAGTGTTACTTATAATTTATATGGTAGGTATCTTCTTATATAAGCTTAACTTTAATCAATTGCCAGTACAAAGTATTAATTTCTTACAAGACACGTAATAAATATAAGATTTAAATTCTCTTTATTCTATAATTTCAGCTGATGGATGTTTATAAATTCGTCAAGTTTGTAAATTTTTTTATAATAATAATAGTAACGATTACACGATAATTATCGAACATGCATTTTACATAATCCGAGGGATTCCAATGGAAACGAAAAAAGGAATATTCATTAATTTCTAAATTATTAATATTCGTTAGTGAATCTGGATTTCAAGAAGTTGCACAATTTCATTACCAAAGGACTGTTCGATCTTTCAACATCATTTAAAATAATGTACTATGAATATTAATTTCGACGAAACAGTTCAATGAAATTTTATTGAGAAATTAAACATCTGTACGAATCACTTTGTAAACGTTAAAAGGGAATTAAAGATATTTATGTACCATTGATTTGTAAAATGTATTACCGTTCGCAGTAATTGCTTTGCAAATATGATAGTTTACAGATTACCTAATTTATAAAATGAACCTTGTATGCGAGATTATCAGAAAATTACTATTACTTACATATATTAATTACAGAATAAAGTATTGATTCTTTTTTATCCTTATAAATTTTACACGTTCAAGAACCTGCTTTATTGGGCACAGCGAAGAAATTAAGATTACGTTGCACATAACTGTTTGGTTCTCAAATTTTTAACGTTACGTAGCAAAGTGTACCAATCTGGTCCATGATTCTTATTATGGACAAAAGAAATATAAAATTTTATTACAAATCTGTCATCTTGATTATTATAATTTTTGATAATGTTACATTTCTTGAGCTGTTAATGTTTATTAAGCTATATGAACTGCATCAGACATTTTATATCAAAGCAATATCCACTAATCATAATGGACGACCATTTACGCTACATATGAGAAAGATTAACAACTAACATAAACTGTTCGCTTAACAGTATGTATGCATGTATGTATGTATGTATATTATATGTATATGTCAACAAGCTCCCATGATAAGCTTTGGTTAATTTAATAACATTATAAGTAATTTTACTTACAACTCTTTGCGGTGCTAGATCCCTAGATGACATTTCACACATTTCAGTTAGATGAATCGAGACTTCTAAATTACACTTCTTTTTTTTTGTTGTTGTATTGACAAATACCTAGCGATGTAGTACAGTAATTATTCTAAATCGTTATTTGCGTAATTTGATGATTTCCTTAATTGCTCTACTTTCATACTGACTTGTCCACATGTCCAGACTATTATTATAATCTATGTAAATATCTCTAGTAGAAATGTATTAGCACAGCAAAGAAGTGTGAATTATATTCTATGTACACCCCCAATGCATTGGAAACGTCATTAGAAATGCCTACCCTATTATGATAAGCAGTGAGTTAGAAAGTTGTAACATATTGCGCGTACTCAAGCTGAGATTCCCTTACATATCGTAAAAAACAATGCAAGTCCTCAACCGAGTATCTATTAATGCCATTTTCCTTGTTAATCATTTTTTTTTACAAAATGTTTTCTTAAATAAAGCTATATAATTAAATTCGGAGTATTGGACGCATCATATCGGAATGCATTAATTTTATCTAAGAGCAATTAAGAGTGCTGGATACTTGCACTAATTAATTTTTTTATCCTTTACAATGTATATAATATACATTCGCCTTGGCAGCTTATAACTACTGAACAACATTACGTTTAATGAACCGTACCTCTTCACCGTCACTGTTAACTTAAATCGTAAATAAATACCTCTTTTACAGTTCAAGCATCGTGGAACGTAAGTTTATTATTTATTTATATGCCTGTTTGAAGTACAAATAAAATTATCCCTTTCATACACAGATATGAGAATTTATTATAAATATTGTCAATAATTTTTTATCGTATTTAAAAATTATGCACAGATAAAAATCACTAAATCCCATAATACGAATGAATATACACGGCGTATATTTATGTGTATACTTTTAAAGTATCCATACACTCTTTTTAACTTATACTCTTAGAATCTTACTAAAGTTAAGCGGCTGCTAGCTTGAATAGATGGATGTAGATATGCCCAGATGACGTTTGCTACGCCTTTGGGGGTGCGAGTGGTCCTAGCTGCTAGTAGAAGCGATAGGGCTAACAGGACTCAAAGGACTACTTGCAGGATCCCTGAGGCAACCAGTCAATGTTATAGCTACTTTGCGACTCCCAGCATCGTTACGATGCTCGCACAGCCAAATCCCCTGCCATGCACCCAAAGTCAATTGGCCATCGGTAATTGGAATACTCAACGACGAGCCCAGAAAACATGCCTTTACATGTGCTGGCTATAAATAAGGCAATTATGAGAAGAAGTATACAGTTTTATAGCATACACGTACAGATCAAACAAACTTGTACTCTTATAGAACCGTTTATTATGCGTGTTTGAAATGCACGATGCATTCGAACTTTCTCTAACGGAAGTTTATTAGTTAAAAGGAAACTGAAATTATATTTAGCTTTTATAATCTGTTATAAAAATTATTCATATACGACGTTAACATTAAATGTTTTTCCACCTAGCGACTTTGAAGTTTACAAACATCTCGCAGATATGTGTACATGCATTGCACGATCTACTTAGTTTCAAAAACTACGCAAACTTACCATATCGTCTGGCCCCTCGCAACTGTGTCTATAGGACAAGCCTTCAGGAACTATTTTATTAAGCATCATTTCCACGTCATCTCTAACATCTGGATCCCAGTTTTCATTTAATGCTAAACTCGCGGACGTGTGAAGAACTGAAAATTACAGGGGAAATAATTTCTCGTGTTTGGAAACAACTAAAAAATTTGTATTATCCCTACGTATATTTTACAAATTGTAGAGATACAATTTTAGAAGTTCCACGGTCATTGGGAATCTCTACAATCTCTCAAAAATGTAAAGCTTTTCATTAATTCCATTAAAATTAGTACTTAACGTTATTCGAATATTTGAATAACCGCTACGAGCGATTAACGTTATCAATAATTAAACAAAATGTTCTTTGCCTAGCATCGCAATAATACAGAATCTAACGATTCAATTCCCATCTTATAAAGAATCTTTACTATTACAGGGCACTTTTTATTACACACGGTAAGACGGGAAATCCTATTTTATGGGCTAAAAACATAGCAAAATTGGGGATTTTTTTTTAAGAAACTAGCAATTCGATTCGTCTGAAAGTTGGACCATGTTGTTATGCATCTTTGAAGAAGTTGCAGTTATTTTATTATTAATTTTCAATAATAAATATACGAGTTATGCACGATCGACCTTCACACCTCGCAAAACTCGTCGCCCGATGTTGCGCATGATATTTAACTTCCAGATAATCTGAAACAGAGAAATGAAACAGCGTTTTACTTTATACATATGCAGCTTCAGTTTGATGAACCAGAATACCAATAAGTTGTATGCTTCTTTTGTTACATAAGAAAACCGGCGCAGAATTGGATAGCAAAAATTAAACATCCGAACCGTTCAGTTTGAGAACTCACCACTCTCCTCAATAAATTTTTTCGTTTTATTCTGGTTCACCAAACTGAAGCTACATATGTATAAAGCAGAACGCTGTTTCATTTTTCTGTTTCGGATTACCTGGAAGTTAAATATCATGCACACCAACGGACGATGAATTTTACGCAGCATGTTGGTACATCATGCATAACTCCTACATTTATTATTAAAAATTAATAAAAAAAAGACTGCAACTTCTTCAAAGATGCATAAAAGCATGGTCCAAATTTCAGATGAATCGAAGCAGTAGTTTCTTAAAAAAAAATTCCAAATTTTGTTGCATTTTTAGCCCAAGAAATAGGATTCCCCTTAATCGCTTCCGTTAAACACTGAAATACATATCCAGCATTTTCTTAACAAGAAATTAAATTAGTAAAAGCTCCAAGTTTGGTTATTGACCAAGAATGGTTGAGCGTTTGATAGATTTGAGCAGGATTAAATCCATGTACACACGCCACACGCATAATGATTAATACATACTATACCTATAAGTGTGTATGCATAAACAGGTCTACTATAAACTATAAACCAAGCTATAACTTGCTATAAAACATAGGTTATATACAATAAATGTTCCTCTTGCTTCAACTATAATAAACAATCCACAGAATTGATCAAACCAAAAAGCGAATATAAGGAAGTTTTACATACACTTTAATATCGAAAGTTTAATGGAATTCTCTAAGAACAGTGATATCGGTAGTGCAGTCGTTTCTTGCCAGAAGAATCCACTTACTTTGTATATGACAAATCCCGACCGCGAATTCGCGGAGTTCCGGGATTCTTCTTAATATTTCTTCGGTAACGTGATGGATACCTCGACGTTGCGGCCTTAGGTTAATTTTCGTTTGAAACCAGGCAGAACCAATTTGAAATTTTTTATTTGACGAGGCCATGGTACGACACGCTGCAGAGATTACACGTTTAACTTGGACTTTGAACGAGAATAATTCGCTTAGCGAAGGTGCGACGGAATCTACTTCGTGGCGAAAATCACGAGAACGCGGTCCGCTCCATTGGATATGGTATGCGTCTACTATCTTCGCCACTCGCCGGTTACAAGATGTATGGATTTAACCACATCTTTTTAAGGATTGTCTAATTGCATCCGCTGTATTCCGTGTTCATAAAAAGGTTATGAGAAATAATGATTGACTTAACGTGCACATACGTATCGCATTTACATACATACATACATGTGTACGCTCACCTTCGTCCACACAACAATGTTCGCTATTAGTATCAGGCATCAGGTGCGCATACTAATAGTGAGGGAGCAAGATGATAAGATTATTTGGGAATAAATCATCGTATGCATGTATCACTAAACGGGCCAGGATCTTTCGATGCACGTCCCACTTAGCAGAATTTTAACAATAACGTGCTATATCGCTCGGCCATACCGAATGCCAGGGAATAAATAAATCGGATGGTAATCCAAACAATAATGTTACCCGGCGTGTTCGGTAACGGTGCGCTTTCTCCTAGGACCATTCTATTTTTTATTGATTTATTTTTACACTGGCGGCAACATTGAAAATTGTTGAAGTTGAGGGAAAATGTGTTTGGTGATAATATTGATAATTATTGTTGTGCTAATGGTTCTTCTTACTACTGTACAAAATTTTGGGGAGAAGGGGGTGGTAAAGGGATGTTAATGAGCGATGGTTCAATAGCACAATATGTTAAGAAAACAGGAGAAATAGGGCAAAAATGAAAATTATTAACTATTAGAAACTACAAAATTACAAACGGTGGTCAAATTATTATACTCCAAATATTTTCGTAAATTTTTGGGATCATTTTAAAATGGATTTAATACGATTAAAAAAAAAATCTTAAATTGGCAATTAAAGGTTCTGAAAGGAAACTTTCTTAGCTTTCCAAAACACTCAGGAAAATTTATCTACGATCATGAGTTCGTAAGTTATAGGTATTCAAAGGGAAAAGTACCTGTTTTGCTTTGATCGCGAATAACTCGGTCAATAAAAATCATACAACAAAACCCAAAATAGGAAAATGATAAAAAAATGTTTCCTCTATAAGAGCTCGTCGTTGGATTTACTCGAAAATATTTTTTTTTGGTCCCTGTATACGTTTAAACTAAATGTAAAAATTTCTGAAATTTCGTTTCCTACGCTTCATCTTGATAAAACAGTATCATAATGGGTGAAAAATTTGAGTCCTTGATTAAAAAACTAGAAACTTCAAGCGTTAAAATGCGTTGTTTAAATATTTTTTGCGACCATTTTTCGCAGAGATATAGCCATTCCATCGTTCAAACTTACAAAATCTCAAACATTTTTTTAAACCCTTTAAAACAGAATAACTTTTTTAAAATGGGACCAACTGACTTGATTTGTTTTTAGAAGCTAGAAGGATTAGTTTACTACGTCACGTGTTTCGTCATTTTGAAAAAATATGTGATTGGTCGGAATAGCGAAGAAATTAGTGAAGGTCGTGTTTTCAACTTTTTTATCTGAGCCTGTAATGAAAATTTAAAAATCCCGTTTGTAGATTTAAGTTGCTGAAAATTTCATCAAAATCGGTTAACGTGGCTCTGAGCTACAAACGCTTAAAGATCACAGAATAAGTTCGAAAATCGCTGACTTCAGCATATAACACGATCTTTCAGCGTTTGTAGCTCAGAGCAACGTTAACCGATTTCGATGAAATTTTCAGCAACTTACTTAATATTTCGATATTAACCCTTTGTGGTCACACGGGGTGTATTGTATCCCAAGAATAATTTTCGAGTTAAAATGTCGCGCCTTTACGATTTCCAAAAGAGATTTATCGCAAGAAAAAAATAAAAAAAAAATTAAAAAATCGCTTTTTTCCCACAACCGTGGAAAATCGCTCATTTTCAAGTACAAATTTTATCATACCCGAATTTACATTTCTAGAAAAAGACTATTAGACCATGATTGTATAAGTATTACGAATGTACAATTATCACTGAAAAGTTAAAAGATTCAAAAATACGGAAATGGTAACTCAAAAAATGACGCTGGGGTACAGTGAACCCGTGTGACCAACTTGTGATTATAAGGTGTGACCACGAAGGGTTAAATCTACAAACTGGATTTTTAAATTTTCGTTACAGACTCAGATAAAAAAAAGTTGAAAACACGACCTTCACTTATTTCTTCACTATTCCAACAAATCGCATTTTTTTTAAAAATGACAAAACACGCCATGTAGTAAACTAATCTTTCTAGCTTCTAAAAAAACTCAAGTCGTTTGGGCCCATTTTAAAAAAGTTATTCTGTTTTAAAGGGCGTGTATTCACTTTTGCTCTTCGCCGTATATGCAAAATTGTGTGATTTTCTCAATGACATTTTTTATGTTCAGCAGACAGACAAGTGTGTATTGCTCTAATTTGATCATTGGTACCTATAACGAGTATATACTTTTGAATAATGCTATATCTGCATACTCCCATTTTTATTGTGATAATAGAGATAGAGTAGGAGATGTTAACTTTAGTTTTCGACGATAATAGCAGATAGGTCTGAATGAAATTGTTGTATAATAGAGTATATAAATAATATAAGACATATAAGTATTTTTATGCTTCTTATACCCAATCACTGTGTTTATTTTATTAAATATTTATAGCAATATATTCGAGCTAATGTTTATATCACAACCATTATTCTATATACAATTCCAGACCTGGATTAATTTTCATAAGATCCTTCTGCCATTCTGGGTGATCGCAAACAGGATTTTCTCTCAAATCAAGTGATTTTAATTTTAATTTTTTCAGTAAGTCCGATACATCCTCTAGACTTTTAAGTTTATTATTTCTTAGCGATAAAACTTCAAGACTTTGTAGCACAGGAAACTTTTCCAGACTTTCCAATTGATTACTTGAGAGCGATAACTTCTTACAGTTCTGTAGAAAAGATAACTGATGCAAGGAATTTGACAGAAGGTTCGCACCAAGGTTTACTTCTCCAAAGAAACCAAGATATTCGTTACATAGCGTTGTTAGGTCTAATCCTGAAAGATCAATTTCTAATTTCACATCCTGTTCTCCTTCCATATCCCACAATTCATGTAATTTGTATTCTATTATGTATTTACTCCCTGGAAGAATATTTTCATTTTATTTGATTCTCACACTATTTGAAATAACCTTTTTTAAATTAATAATATTAATAATAAGAATTGTAATTACAATAGACACGGTGAATGTTTAGTAGAATTAAAAAAATCTAAATTGAAAGTAAAGCTCTGTTTAAGAAAATATGGAACATGAAGTTTGAATTTTGAGGTGAATATTGAAATTTTACAGAGAAACATTGATAAATAGAAATGTTAGGGACATTCCAATAACTTATTTAAGTGAACCTATACATATATTATACTAGCTTTATTACTCGGCTTCGCTCGAAATTTAAATTCTGATTTTATAAAAAAAAATTTTGTTACAATGGTCACATTCATCTGGATTAATACATTTCGTGATCCCCGAGTTTATCGTTCGAAAGTTTTTAGGCGACAGACAAACACGCAAACATATAGAAGCTTTCTGCTTTATATATTAAGATTTTATCACACATAATATAGTGAATTCAACTATGTTAGATGTCCTATAACTGCAGTGGAATATTTGCAAATAAAGTAAAGTTCTACAATTTCTCAGTGTTGCTTTTGAGCTCAAATGTTTTATTTGAGAGACAGGATCTGTTCTCAGGTATTATATGTTATCTTCTACATGCACTAACGAACATACTTTACTTTCCAATTTTCCACTAAAATTATAAACGTATATTATAGCTGATTTCGTCTTATTATGCTCCTATCTCTGTCAAAAAGGTGTGTGTCACCATGTAATCTTCATTGCAAAATCTATTAAGATCCATATTTCTTTCCTCGATTCCAAATAAACACAATTATAGATTGAAATAAATCACTGTGTATATTGCTATAAGAAATTACGTAATACAATTACATATTATTGTATCCTACTTAGTTAAGTATACTTACGTAAATCCTTGTAATAATTAGATCGCAGAGGATCAGTATTTAGAAGAATATTTAGGCTCGCTAAAATATCATCTTTAAACGTCATAAAATCAATTTTTCTCATTAAGTGCACAGGAGTAAGAACAGCCCATTTATTATCAGGTTCCATTTCTGCAAGCTGTTTATAATTTGATAGTTGGTCTAGCAATTGAGCTTTGTTGGAACACGACTTAGACTTCTTCTTTTTATATATCCACTTTTGATTGAAATAGTATAAAGGGTAACACTTCCCTTCGATATTAACTTTGACCTCTTTTATTTCTTTTAACGGCTTATCAAACTTTCCAAACCACAGTTTGGAGAATTTCAGTTTTTGCCAAGATCTCCATTCAGTACTTTCATTTTCATTGTTTATGTGCAAGGATATTCCGTCTGCCGATACACTTTGATTGATAAGAAGAGTCACGTTATTGTTCGTCAATAAAGCTTGAGAAAGAGCGGGAGAAAACTCGTGGCTACCTAATAGCCATCTTTGGTAAAACCAGGCACTAGAATCACTGGGATCTGTGAATGTGGCATTCATTACCAACTCCAATTCTAAAAGAAGAGAAAACAGTCACTCATGTGTATAATTCTTCCACATTTATGCAACAATTAATGCGTGTACACAACTATGTGCGCCGATGTTTATGTAATAATTAATATGCAAATGTTTTACCATCTTTCTTCTTGTCATCAATGCTCTGTTCGTTGCAACTGCGAAACATTTTTGACAAAAGTTGACTCCTGTAATGCCAGGAAGAGTAATTTGAGAAATTATTTAAAATCTTTGAGGTAGAAAAATTAAATTCTTCTTCGGGAGAAATTCCAGCTTTTTGTACAACATATTCTCTATGGTTCCAGCAATGAACTAAAATAAAAGGAAAAAAAATATTCGCACCTAACTACATTTTAGATAATGAAATTAAAACACCCGATGCTATTAACAACTTACAATTCCTTTCATCGAAATTCAAATATTTGGTGCACAGCATTAATTCTTTTTTCCAATCCGGTTCCTTCAGACGATTCATAATCCATATTCTTTGGTACCACGCATAGTATGATTTAGGATTCTTTTTCAGACAGTTTTCGGTAAGTGTAAATTCATTTTGATGGGATGCTTTCAGAAGGTCTTCGTTCCTGTTTTGTAGAATTTAATATTAAAGTATGTATACTGTATATTCTTAGTTAAATATAGGATAAACGTGTTTGTAATATTTTAGTTAACAGCAAGTGGTTTTCCTTAAATCCATATTAACTCTAAGAAAGCGATTTAATATCATCGGTAAGGTATTATCACTTATTATTTAGAAATTAAAATTATCATTATATGACTACCAGTCGTTATTCACAAACGCCTCTCTGCGAATATTCCATAGTGTATAATTATCTGGATTCTCTATTAGCAAGCGCTCAGTAACCGTCATTAACTCGCTATCGTAAACTTTGTCTAGCCTCTGTAACATTTAAAAGGAAACATTGATATTCTACATTTTTATGATCTATTTCTTATTCACATATTTCATATTCCTGGTTTAAAGCTTTTTCTTGTCGACATTTTAGCATTCGTTATGTTGAGCTGGTGATACTAAGAGATTGAATAGAAATATGTATAAAATGGAATCAAATGGGAATTACTTTCTGAAACACTAAACTTATGCCAGCTCTGTAGTGTTTAAGTTTCTCAGCCCTTTCTTTCCTTTTCAGAGCTTCTTGCTCCGCGCTGGTCCGCACCTTTACTCTGCCGTGCTAAAAATCATATTTCGTTACTATTTTACTTGTAACACAATATATATTTCCATTAAATGAAACAACAGAATAATATAAATACTACATGTAGCGATAATAATTAGTATAATAAAAGAGAAGCTAATTTAAATGGCTAATTTTAAACTTTGTCGTTAGTAAGTAAAATTGTATTCGAAATTGTAAATAAACTATGAATTTTTATTACCATTGTGAGTGTTCTTCTAATGTCCCAGTTTGAGAAGTTCTAATATTTATCTTATTGCATTTTAAGATTATGCTTGCCCTTTAAAGTATTTTTTTATCAGTCTGTTTAAGTCAAGTGTTTTATCAGTCTGACTAATAAATTCATCTTACAATTCAGTGTCTACTGTAAATAACAAAAATATTTAGACAAATGTCTCGTATACTCTGGTGGAATAAGTTTTGTTGTACAAATTTTTTCTTTAACCACTTATTCTTTGTAAAATCAATTAATAAGTGCTGTAATCAATTGCAAAACACAGCACACAATCCCACACATCATATGGATATGTAATATATATACATATTGCTACGTATGATGACAACGTGCTCAAACGATTGCGGCTGTTCACTCTATATTACAATAGTCGCTGGCGTTCGATAGTGATTGACTTCACATGGTCTGCGCTTTTTTGTCGCGAACATTTCTACAGTATTTCGTGAACACAGTTTAGGGCACTGCCACGCTACCATAGGAATATAGGGACCACGGTGAAATAGACAGGTGTTCCGACTCGTGTTCAGAATGTGTGACTTTTTGGTCCTAGTTCTTCTGGCGGCCGGCAGATTTCGTTGATGTCGTAAAGGCATTTACATATATATACAGGCCTGGTGTGGATGGGATCATCACGCGCATGCGTGACCTGTTGTTTCTGGCAAGCCCAGTAAACCACTAAAGTCTCTACTACTACTGTCTCATTAATACATATGTATATGCCTTGTAGGCCGCCACGCCTCTCGCGATGGTCAGGGGAACTAAACAGAAATCGGCACACAAAATCGCTCGGGTAAAAAGGTATAGAGTCGGAACACCTGTCTATTTCACCGTGATAGGGACGGAGGAATCGTTGCGGCAAAGAGGAGATATAATAAGAGGCGTTACTCCGGGCGGAACCTTTGAAGTCCTTACTTGACCTTGGCATTTAAATTGGTTGTCTATTCGAGCGGGATATTCAAATCGACTAAATATACCTTACCGCAGTTGGCTGATTATTGCCGAAGTTTACCGATCATTACCGAAGTTTACCGATCATTGCCGAATGGGCATTTAAATTGGTTGTCTAGTGATTTCCCCAGTTTATTTCTGTCCTTGTCGAGTGACGCCTCTTATTATATCTCCTCTTTGCCTGCGGTACGGAGTATACGTAGAATGCAACCAATCAAATCCAGGCAGATGAAGGTGATTACCCCCTCAAATACATAGCATTCCCCTCGCCTAAAATCGCAACTATTCCTCTATCCCTATATTTCTATGTCCATGCACGTCACAGGTTTCCATTGGTTTCCATGCGGCGAATTCCAGTTACGCCCGTGAATTTCATTAAGGTTTCCTATACGCGACTGGACGCAACGTGAAAAATTTCAAAGTCGATTTTCTCGAAAATGAAGCGCGATATAAAAAAAAGTTACTGTTTCTTTTCGATTTATAACAAGTAAATAAGTCGAGAAAAAGGATACAATTTTTTTATATCGCCATTCGTTTTCGAGAAAATCGGCTTTGAAATCCTTGACGTTGCGTCCAGTCGCGTATAGGAAAACCTACCTTAATGAAAATCAAGGGCGTTGCGGGCGATTTGGGCGTAAGTGGAATTCGTCCCATCTAAATTAGGTCTGGGACTATTTGTCGAATTTTTCGGTATTCAAATATTCGAATACTTCAGTTGCTCAATTATTTGGCGAATATAATTCGAATATCCAAGTATTCGAATACTATTCGAATATTTAAGTATTCGAATACTATTCGAATATTTAAGTATTCGAATACTGATGTATTCGAATATTATGGTGCGAATTATAAATCAAGTTCTTTAGGTTCATTTGTCAGGGTGAAATCTTGTAAGCTAATTTTGACCCACTTCACACCATACTATCCGAATACATCAGTATTCGAATAGTATTCGAATAATAACATTCGAATACTCAAATATTCGAAGTTTATTCGTAGCATTCGAATACTTGTAAGATATTCGAATATTGATTTATTCGAATAGTCCCAGCCCTAATCTAAACTCGGTTCAACCACAGACGAGATATAGGATAGACCTATCAACCAATGCATTTTTCTGTCACCGGTTTGGGGGTCCTAGGTCCCCCTTACCATTTTAGTGTCACATGCAACGTTACCGGTGAAGTCACGAAACAGATTGTAACGCTATGCGTGGTAGGAAATAGAATTCAACACGTGTAAAAATAGGATTTTTGAAACCCGCGATTTACAAATGATTCTCTTAGTGTAACAATTTAAAGATCGTTTTATAAACGTATTCCGTGCAACAGAGCATCCGACAGAGAAAGAAGGATCACAACAAAACAAGAACACTGGCATTGCGAAATAAAATTTTGTCTAGCCCTGAGAAATTCATCGGTTCAGTGTTCAGTAAAGTGTGTGCATGCATAGTGCATATTATTTCGTGATTTCTCAATTCATGCATCAATTTCATCGATTACTGGACCATGTGGGAGGCCTTTTAACAGGATTACACTGAAATATACTCGTTACCTAAAAGAGTTTTTCAGAAACTGAATACTTCATCGATGTTAGTAATTAAGGGGAAGAAACAAGTATGTCACTCATATTTCTCCAAATATTCCTCCAACTATTCATTTACACCAAGTTCAACTAAAATGTATTTATACATTATAAATAATACTCTGTGATATGTATAAGCATTAACATTCATTTATCGAACGATTAAACATTAAGAATAAAAGAGAATTCATTCGGCATAGAAAATCATTTGCAAATCCAAGGCCAAATGTTACTAATTGCTTGATATCTCGAGTTGTATCGATCATAGTTAATAATAATTTATACTGGCCGGTTAGTGCAAATGTTGTTAACATTATTTGTCATAGCAATAACCACTGGAATGGATATTTTAGCAGAAAATCCATTTTTGCCGAAGAATTCGTTGGATTTCGCATTTGTAATCAACCGTCGACCTTGTTTTGATCAGGGGACGTGGTTTCCCGAAGTGTATATAGGGAGCTTACGGAGCTCCATGTACTCAGTCGTCGTCGGTCCTCCGGGCCTGGAGGACCTCCGGAGACCCTGGAACTGCCGAGCCACATGGACCTACTGGACTTCCTGGGGACCTGGTCAGAGTTTCAGCCCTGGTCCTTCATGCACCCCCTCGGCCCCCTGGAATGGAGTTCCCGAACCACCGGAACTTCCCGGGGACCTGGTCAGGGTTCCAACCCTTGGTCCTTCACCCCCTACCGGCCCCTTGACCTAGGTCAGCTTATTCGGTTGGTGCCGACGAAATTTTCGGGTTCGTTAAAAGCCATTCAAAATGTTATTATCTTGCTAAGACCAAAACCGATTTCTCTTCGCTTTCAACTAATTTCTTCGATTGTTTTTCATCATCTGTCCTATTTCATACATTCCTTCGTGGATTTTTGGATGAGTCATTCTATTTCGTGTATTTCTTCGATGGGTTTGCATTATCTGTCTAATTTCATGCATTTCTTCGATGGGTTTAAATGATTTAATTTATTCGATGCATTCCTTCAATGTGTTTACACGATTTATTTTATTTGATGCATTTCTTCGATATGTTTACAGGATTTATTTTACATGATGCATTTCTTCGATGGGTTTACATGATATATTTTACATGATGCATTTCTTCGATTGGTTTACGTGATATATTTTATTTGATGCATTTCTTCGATGGGTTTACACGATATATTTTATTTGATGCATTTCTTCGATGGGTTTACATGATTTATTTTATTTGATGCATTCCTTTGATGGTGGTGCATGATTTGTTCCCTCTCACGAATCTCATCGATGGATTTATATTTCCCGCTCTTCTTCGTGTAGCTATCTGTACGATGATTCTGCATGCTCGTGCGTGCTCTTCTGATATTCCAAATCATCTCGATCGGCACCAACCGAATAAGTATGTTCTTAGTTTCCTCTGAAGCCCACCACACTATTACTAACATAATGTAGTTGATTGTTTCAGCATTTCAGGTCCACGCTCTCGCGGGGAAGGCGGTTAATAAAATAATATATTTAAAAGAAAATAGTGAAAAGTGATAGTGAACAGTGGTAGTGAAAGAAGACATCTAAGGAAGCCTAGGTTAATTTATTATAGCATGAAGTATTTAAGGCCCCATGTAAAATTGCCAAGTAGTGACAGAATTTTATTAGCTTTGTTGCCCTTTCGTTGGCTCCTCATCTCTGATGAGGTGGTCGCCGCTGCTTCCGTTTCCGAAAGCAAGCGACTGAGCATGGAATCGGTATGGGTGGATCAGTTTCATCCCTTGGTGTTCTTGTCCAAAGGGAAAAGTTTCGGGGGTAGGGGGTGTACCTTTTGGTATACTACCTGCGTAAGTCACCCGGTCCGATTCCCAGTCTCCTCGTTAGTCGGCTTGAGTCAGGTCACACCTAGTGTTGCTCCTGACGAGTCGCTGGGTGCAGAGGAATCGTTTGGGAGACGCCGAGCGCTTTTCCCTTTCGACTCGGACATTAGGGTGGTAGGAACTGCGCCATCCAATACTCGTTTCATGCTCACCCGTAGTCTTTTCTTCTTTGTTGAATTTATTTCAATCGAGTGATTGCTTGGCAGTTCCCTAGATTCTATATCTAATCCGAAAGGATCGATGGAACTTTGTTTCCATCCATCTCTTTGGTTTAGTAGGCTAAGGGATTCATGTACAGGGAGATCGATGGAACTTTGTTTCCATCCATCTCTTTGGTTTAGTAGGCTAAGAGATTCATGTACAGGGAGATCGATGGAACTTTGATTCCATCTATCTCTCTACGGGTCTCCAAGTGCAGCAACCTCCTCGCGGTGAGACCTGGTAATCGGTGAGAACCGAGCCAATGGCTGCGATTGTCAAATATTCTAGTTGGATATAAGAATTTCTTTGAGTTGCAATACTTTGGTGAAATGTAAGAATAAAATATGTAAGTTGAAATGTTGTTCGATTGTTCCTACTCGATCCTAGAGCACGAGTATAGTGTTAAGATAGTAGGATAAGTGCAAGTTGGAAATTTTCAGCGATATACTGGAACTGATGGGTTTTTAACAATTTTTAAAGTCCTCTCTGCTTCAGCACCTTATTGAAATATACCAAGTTACAATTTCTTGGCGAGGTATCCCACGTTACATCATCAAAGCATGTCTTCCACAAATAATGTTGTTGTTTATATATATTTTTATATTAAATAAATTTGTTTTGCGTTAAATATACTCGAATAGGATAGCAGGGTTAAAAAGCGTATGTGTTCTTGTTTTGTTGTGATCCTTCTTTCTCTGTCGTTGCACGGAATACGTTTATAAAACGATCTTTAAATTGTTACTCTAAGAGAATCATTTGTAAATCGCGGGTTTCGAAAGTCCTACTTTTACACGTGTTGAATTCTCTTTTCCTACCACGCGTAGCGTTACAATCTGTTTCGTGACTTCACCGGTAACGTTGCATCTGACACTAAAATGGTAAGGGGTCCTAGGACCCCCCAAACCGGTGACAGAAAAATGCATTGGTTGATAGGTCTATCCTATATCTCGTCTGTGGTTCCACTCATGGACCTGAATCACCTGAACGAAGTTGCGCGGGGTGGAAGTAAAAGACCTTTACGTCACACAAATTCCCATAAGATGTCAGGTCTATTATATATCTCGTCTATGGTAATACCGATACATTTGTAACACATTCGCAACAAAGAATTAAATTCAATGTCTTACTTTACGTTTTGTATCCTACAGAATATACTGTCTAATGAGCTCCATTTTCATTTTATTCACGCCTCCGTATAACTAAGAGAAAGACACAGGTGTACTTTTACTCTTAAAAAAAGAACCGACTTTTTCAAAATTGCCGAAATTCAAACTCCCTAGACAAGGAAAAAATAATCTCTAGGTAAACATCTGTGAAAAGAAGGCACGCGATGGAAAGCGTAAATATTTACATTTCTTGAGTGTTTGCGGGTGTAATTTTTATTTATAATCATGATAGACGGAAACATTTCCATGGAGGAGGACACAGAATTACGGGATTTGGTGGTGCAAACCCTCGAGAATAATGGTGTTCTTGCAAAAGTGCGGGTATGCTAAAAATGTGCCCTAAGAAACACGTCTTTTTCTTTAGGTTATGCAAATTCTGTCAAAGAACTTTCTCTCGCGGAATATTCTTGTTATCACTGTGATACTTCTCTGAAAATCTTTTGTAATGTTGTAGGCGGAACTCAGGGCAAGTGTGTTTTTAGCTCTAGAAGAACAAGAATCAGTAATGGTATGTCAACATTTTCTGCAGTAGATAGTTGTGAGAAGTTTCTTTCGAAATATACCACTGCAAAGACATTAGTTGTAATACTACTTTAAGAATAATTATTTTACTACCTCTTCTGATTTCGAATAATCTATACTATGTCCCTCTTGATACCATACAACATTTTCTGGCGCATCGGCCAATAGCAGGCATGTTTTAGACGAATGGAATTATAGTTCCACTTTGTATAATTAAATTAACATTTCAGAATCCAGAACCACTCCTCAATAAAACTGTAAAGCAGTACCTGGCTAATTCGGAAGGAAAATTATTGTTTTCCTTGGTTAGGGAGTTCCTAGAATATTTTGGTCTCGATTATACAATATCCGTGTATGATCCAGAGACGTACTTCGGAAAAGAATATAACTACGTTGGAAGAAATAAATTATGCGAAGAATTGGGCATCGAATCCAACGAACCATTGCTCGGAGAAATTTTGAAAAGCAGCATGAACAGTGCCTTTAATAACACGCGAAAGGTATCTATATTAAACATAAAATACTGCAAAATTATTATCGAACATTGTAATTACAAAGGGCAACTGTTGTTACAGAACGAAACTAACGAAAGCAGGCTTAATAAAACAGACGAAACTGTAACAAACATTGCTAACGCAACATTTGAAATTTCCATTCCAAAAGTATTACATAACGAAACCGCGTCGTTGTCGAACGATAATGACAGTTCGGATAAATTGGAGAGTGTTTCGCAGGAAAGCTCGAAGCATCCAATAAATATGACAATAACGGATAAGGGAAATAGAGGAATGTCTCTCGACGATGTTTCGATAGATGGGTCGAATTCCGAACAGCGAAATGATTCTCTCAGGAAAAGTACAACTTCTGAAAGCACAGGGAGAAACGACGGAATTGATAGCGAAGGGAACAATAATATGCATTTTGATACACTCTCTACAAGTCCAAATGGCACAACTACCGTGATGAATCATATGACAAAGGAGACTGAAATAGATACACCCATCCAAACAAATTTACTAAATAAAACCGAGCCTTTAATTAAGTTTGACGAATCTATAGTTACTGAAGCGCAAACGGATCAAAACGAAGATATAAGTAAGCAGAATAATATAAATAGTTTGGAATTACAAATAGCGAATAACGTACAAAATAAAAAAGCAGTTAATACTGGAAACAGTTTTGGGAAAACTGTATACTTTGAAGAAATTATTGTCGACGGAAAAAGAGAAAATATCAATGCTATACACAATACCGAATCTTTTTTACAAGATCTGCCATCTCTAGATAAAAAATCTCATTCTATACTTAGTGATCTCCCGCCATTAAATGGTAAAAAGACTAATATTAACGATTTGAAAGAACTGATGGATATTGGACTTGGTACGTCGATACGCATCCCTGTAATTACGATTTATCTCCTGTGTACATACGTTACGATATTTGTATACCAATATATTCTCAGGTACCGACGGTATTGATAATTACGAAGAAGATTTCGTTTCGTCCGCATCTGGAAGCAATTACGATCAAAGTCCCTCTAAGGAACCTGATAAATTAGATAGCCCGATAAAACTACAAGCAAAGAAGCAGGATAAAACTCAGAGTGCTCATAGCGAAGATATAAGCGAAGAGATTGAAGAAATCGATGATATATTGAGCAGTAATTCATGTGTAAGTAAAGCCAGCATAAATCGAAGGACTTCTCTTTTAGCATACTCCAGTAACTGACATGCTTCTATTCTTTTTTTGTTTTTACCTATTTCGAATATTGCATGTGTAATTCTTTTTTAGCTTGAAGATATAAATATGGATAAAAATATATCAAATTTTGCAACGGGTATTACAGCGAATTGCGCGAAAGAACTATAATCGTAAATCACGTTACTACATCTTACTTTCTGCAAGAATCTTAAAACGTTACTTCTTTTATAATATTGATACCTGACATCTCACGCCAGGGTGTCAAGTATTTTCATACGAACTGACATGGACTCACAAACGTGCAGAATTATTTTGGTTTCTGACATGGCACTGCCATTTATGGCTCAATACTTATATATAAGTTTCTCTGCAAAGAACGTAGAAGGGAAATGTCTGAATGTGTATCCATAAGTGTTATACTTTTAGTACCTCGTATAAATTTCGCGACAGAAACTAACATATTTTTATATACACATGGTAACCGATATCTTTAGCAACATTTAGAAACCACAGCTTTTAAACGAACGTTCTGTATTTAATACTATATTGCTCGTAATACGAAACCTAGCAAGTTTTAACTTCCTACGAAAAGAGTTATACAAATTTTATTAAAACGAACCAAATATTAAAGAACAAAACTGGACTGTCGTTGTCCCTCGTTATTATCGCAATAAGATGTTAAATTATATTTTTTGTGAATCTAAGTACTGCAAATTAGAGACCCATCGAATGTTCCGACATAGGCTTGCGCGAAACAGGCATCGTAAACGTATTCAGGATTTTATAATAATTCGATAAGAAACAGTTGCTGTTGAAAGATTACATCGACGTCAGAATTAGATCTTAAATCGAAGTAAGCAAGCATGCTTTCATTTGAGAGATTGTGATGCATTGTTGATTGAATTAATATTTTAATACTAATAACTTTTGATTGCGAGGATTTTCAGACAAACTGCCTTCTACGTTGTTCTGTAAATATGTCTAGTATTATTAATCTTAACGCCATTTATATCTCAATGTTAAAATACCTTAAAGAATGGAAAGTAATTGGTTACATTAATGGTTGTTGGATACTTAGTTATATCTTTCAAAAAAAAAATTTGTAATACTTTTGTTGTGTTTACTAGAATGATTCCTCTGTCTGATTTTATGACCGAACGTCATTAATTACCTCATTTATCTAAAGTTACTGGTATAGTATCGATAGCAATATTGATGAATCATCCGTCTAAAAGTGGATTGCCTAAAAGATACGTGAAATTATTTCTTTTTAAAGGATAATGGTGCTAAACGTGTAACTCTAAAAGTTATTTATAAAAAGTTCAGTGGAAAGTTAGGTGCTCGTATGTTTTCTTGCATCCGCGACTCGTAATATTTTAATGACTAATAAAAGCTTTAGAGTAAGTAACAGAAATTTTTGGGCAATCCAATATCTTGATAAACATATTGGTATAAATGTACTGCGCCCCGTAATCAGATGCAATAACTAAGTACAATTCACGGTGGATCAACAGGATGCTCGACAAATCAAAATCTGATTGTAAAAAAAAATGTACAGCCTGCTTCCCTCACAAAAATTTTCAGTAGCACACGAATACTGTAACGTCATCAATAGTAAATATTGTAATTGATTCAAACAAAGAGATTTCATAGTCCAGTAACGTGTCTTACAATTCCAGTTGCGCGAGATCGGTCTTAATTATAAAATGACTACTAAATTATTGTAATTCGAAAAATTTCGCGCGTAGGGCAATTGGAAAATAATTTACTATAATTTTACTGTAACAGCGTTGTTTATAGTACAATAAGGCTGTATTTACTCAGTATTGTTGAAACGTATTATCGTACTTTACATTTTCTTAATCTTCATCTTTTTTTACGGTAGTTACACAAAAAAGAAATACAAAAGTAACTTTGATAGTTTTTCAAACGTAATCATTAAAAGCTATTTGCCTATTTAAGATTCGTAGCTTAAAGGATAAAGGCTTCACCGGGTTTATATTTATTATTAGAGACCGGAAAGAATCGAAGTTCGCAAGATTTGCTTCTGCCGTATTAAAGGTACATGCGTACCGATGGAATCGCTTAGTTTGAATCAACTTTTTATCACTATGTATATATTAAAGCAGGTGTGTTCCTGACCAATCAACGTGGTTACATTTTAAAATCGACACGACATATAATTTTATAAAAAACGATTTCAGGACAACACTGAACATTCCTATATTCTATAGAATGTAAAACATAGATACATTCCATTGTTATTAAGATTATTGCACTTCTGTTGTATTGTTAGCATTAGTGGAAACAAAAATTTACGCAATAAGTATTTTTCACCGTAGCATATAAGAAAGAGAGAGTAATTTAAGAAATGTTTCACAACTACTACAGTATATCGACAGATTTTATTTTACATTCTCACGAAAGTGGAAAGTGTTTCTGTAAACATTTATATATTGCAGGGTACACGGACATTTTTATATTTATGTGGTTTCAGTTAATCCTAAGCTAATCGATGTATAGTTAATTACCCCTCCATGTATCGCAATACATGCGAGAGTTTATTATATATCTTCATTTCTAAGAAATTCGTAGGATGTACGTATATAGTACACTTAAAGTATGGAAATCTTCATCTTATATGCCAAACGTGTAAGCGAATGCAGTACAAAAATGGCTTGGGACTATATTTTTCAGACACACATGATCGGTAATCTCCTTTTTTTGATATATACCTTTGAAGCAGTTTTCTCTTTTACTAGCAAACGATTATTACGAATGACCGGTGACATCGATTTGTTACGTTATGAAAAATATCTGGATTAATCTGTACATAAAATGATGGTACTCGATGCGCTAGAAGCAAGTTAATCGTAGATTTTGCAAACATTGGTACGAAGTAGGTGTAGTTATTGTTATTCGCTAATTTATGATGTGAAATCAAACAAATGAAGTATTAACGAACTACTCACAATATTTTTTCATACAGTCCTAGGAGAATTACTTTTGTAACCACGTTGAAGTATTGGTAGCTATATTGTGCCTTTTAGTGTGTACGAATAATAAACAATGCAAATACATACTATGGAATTGTGGGATTTACAAAACACCTAAGTTACTTATTTATGATTTCGAAGTATGATGTAATGATATTCATGTATATGTTATTTATTTTATAAAGATTTTTCTCTTTTGCAAGCGTTGTGAATTCTTTCTGTAACCTCCTCGTAACCAATCCCTATTGAGGGCTCTAAGTATTTTAAAAATATTTCATACGTTCAATGCCATCTTCATTTTCTCCGCGATGATACACGACTTACTACGAATCATTTAATTTTATGCACGAAGATGAAAAATAATGTCTCTCGAGTAATATTGCTAAAAGAATACTGTAAATTAAGAAACGAGTATTACGGACGCAACACAAATAAATTTAAGACACTCTCAATTTATTATATTACTTTAATGTTTTACAAATGCATACAGCGATGCAATATTCGTGCATTTGTATATTCGAATTTAGAATAATTTAGTAATTGTGTATAAGAATTACAAACGTAAAAATCTATTTCATAATGGGAATTAATTAAAATATACAAATTAATTAAAATATACAAAATTATTTAATATTTATAAATGACATAACTACGGAAAGGATTGCTTTAGTTTTACAACAATCCCAAGTGAAATATATAGTGCAGTTACAATAGTGTCTTTTAAAGTTGTTTGGAAAATAGTCGACACGCAACTTTCACTGTTCAGTAAACTACAAAATGTACAACAAGGAAACAATTTATTCAAAAATTTGTACTTTTACATTCTGTGACGTTCTCTTTGCAGTCGTTCACTATACGCTTTCGATACTAGATTAAATGCATCCATATATCGGTCCATACACATTGCTACACATTTCTGTAAATAAATCAAAGTCGTTTATAACACGTTTCACATTAATAACAATAAAAATATGCAGCATCGTAACATTATTCTAATCAGGCATATATGTAGGATAAAAATTTATTCTCCAAATCTCTTAAAATTCTCGAACGAAGTTTTGCAAGAATTACAATGAAATATCATATTTATTATCTTTACTTTATTTCTGCTCGTGCTTACATACAGGTATTTGTAATATATATATTTAATACAACATCTTTAAGTGTAATAAACGGTCATCTACAATTTATCTTACACAAAAAATAAATACCCTGTTTTCAAAAATGCCTTTTTTATTCATACCGTCTAGAATATTTTTTGACGTCCTCGGTATTCTTAAATTATCTTTGAATGAACGATACACGCGTCGATCGAATGCCACTGAAGGTAATGGGCTTTTAACTTTCGATAAAAGTTAGCTTAAAAGATCAAGTACGAGCTACATATGTAAGACGTCGTACACATAAAAGTGGCGTACTATCGAACTATAAAACAGTCAACTTATCAAATTAATTCTTTTTTCATAAATCATTTAAGTATTCGCGAGGTTATAGTTCGCAAATAGTAGAGGTTACCTGTTCGGAACTATCCAGCGTGGTACCCGGCTTGTTTATACATTTTTTGAAGCACTTCTCTGTCATTTTCTGAAAATACGAGATCAAACCCGGTCCGTTCATTCATCCTAGCTTCGTAAAATGTAAGAGATATATGGACTTGTGTAACCGTACCGTAAGCAATTCTTGCGCGTTCGCGACGGCAATTTGTTGCTTGATTTGGTCCATCAGCTCGTCCCTCTGGGAACTAGTCAAAGAGCCGGTCGAAGGCGAATCCATATTTACAGGCGATTATGTTAACTTTTTTCCTATGTGGTAAAGCTACAATCAAAATTCACTTTGCACGGCTAGTGTTACTGAACCACCATGTCTTTACCCGGTGGGTTGGTTCAGTAAACCGGAAGCACGTGAAGTTGCCCTTTAAAATCCCGTTTACAACGGCTCGTCGAAAACTGTCTAGGAATTACGTAACGATCCTTAAGGGAGTTTCGTAACCGATATGTTGCACGCACTGAGGCCGTTGGCAGACAGAGATATTCAAATTCAAGCATTTAATAATTAAACGCGTATTGTTCTTTTCAGCAGCACGTTCGTATGATTTTACGTTGTTTTTTTTTATCATATGGATATTCAAATACACGTTCTTTGAATGTCGTATTCTATTTTATGTATTGTGCAGATTTATGCGACCGTAACGGGACTTTGTAAATTGTTTATATAAGCTGGAACTCGATATTCGTTTGAATTTCATCGTTCACGTTCGCAGCTGCAGTATATTTTAAGGTAAAATATTTTTCTGTTCTTTTTTTCTGTTGTAAGATGAAGACTGCGAGAATAAAATGTAATGAAAGTTAGAATTATGTATGAAGATGGTGTATAGGTGTATAGGGGAGAGTGGGGGAATTACGGAAATTACTGTGACGACGAAAGACTGCGCGCAACCGCGAAGATAAGGATTGCCAAATGTTTTCGTAGCTTTTCTTATAATTTTATGCTTGAGTATTTTGAGTCTATGGCGCATTAAAAGTATACTAGCCAAAAATATGTTTTTTTGTGGTTCGGTTACTTAATCTTATACTTATATAATCGTTGTGTCACTGATTCATCACTGTCCAGTCCAAACCGTTGATCCTAGAAACATGAAATTCGGAGGGTATATTCTTTTTGCGACGTAGGTGCTCGATGAGAAGAGATTTTTTTAAATTCCAACCCGAAGGGGGTAAAAAGGGGTGAAATATGTTTTCTCGGACTCCTTATTATTTCTTAGGCCCGATTAGATATTAACTTGGTTTTTACTTACAAATGTTGCCCACACAAATGCCTAAAAAACAGATTCAGCATTTTGCCCTAACCAACCCCTAAGGGTGTGAAAAGGGGTGAAATGTGTTTCCACGATTTTCTTAAAATCTCTTCGGCCCGATTAGATATCAACTTGGTTTTTACATACAAAGGTTCTCCACGCGAATGCCTAAAAACCAGATTCAGCATTTTACCCTAATCAACCCCTAAGGGTGTGAAAAGGGGTGAAATGTGTTTTCACGATTTTCTTAAAATCTCTTCGGCCCGATTAGATATCAACTTGGTTTTTACATACAAAGGTTCTCCACGCGAATGCCTAAAAACCAGATTCAGCATTTTGCCCTAATCAATCCCCAAGGGAGTGAAAAGGGGTGAAATTTGTTTTCACAGATTTCTTAAAATCTCTTCGGCCCGGTTAGATATCAACTTGGTTTTTACATACAAATGTTACACACACAAATACCTAAAAATAAATTTCAGGATATTGCCTTAATCAACCCCTAAGGGGGTGAAAAAGGGTAAACTGTATTTTCCCGGACTTCTCAATATCTCTTAGGCCCAATTAGATATCAACTTGGCTTTTACTTCGAAAGGTTACCCACATAAATGCCTAAAAACCAATTTTAGGATTTTGCCCTAATCAGTCCCTAGGGGGTGGTGAAAAGAAGTGAAATGTGTTTTCATGGAGTCCTTAATATCTCTTAGGTCCGAAGCGAAGCGCGGGGGTAGTTTGCTAGTTCTAAATAAAATCACAGGATGACTTAGAATATATATATATATATTTTAGTATTTGTTTTATTTGAAATTTCTTAACTTCTGTCCATTTAGGGCAATTACGGGTACCGTGTACGGGGCTATTACGAACGATGGCATTTACCCTTTTCTCCTAACATTTCAAACTTTTTTATTTGTTCAGTACTCCGGAATTATATTAGGAAGAATATTCATTCCCACGAGTAGCCATATTCGATCAAACAAGACAAAAAACTGTGTCAAACCCACAGCGTGGAAGAAAATCAGTGTTTAGTAAAGATCGAGAGATCTTTAAGCAACCGTCCGCATTTACCCCGCTAGCTACGGGTAACTGCGGACAGAAACAGTTTTGTTTTTCTTTCAAAAGATGATTTGTTTATTAAAGTATCTACAATTCTTTGTGTTATTTTTGTAGATAATGAACCGAAGTTCAATTCTCTATAAAGTAAATCTAATTAGAGCCAATACTTTCGCTTCAATTGAACTTTTTACCAATCTTTAATTTATATAAATTGTATTAAATTTTTAATCCTCCAATTAAATTTCAATATAGTATATCAAATTACTTAATTTTCAAATAAAACTTACATCAATTAGATGAAATCTTTAATCCTCCAATTCAATTTTAATATAATCCATCAAATTACTTCATTTCCACCACTCTCCCTTACACAATAAAAATCATACATGGATATATAATAACGCTGTTTTCTAGATGAATGCGAGCACTATGGAGAATGAAGAAATGAAAATACATATTGAAAGTCGAAAGAAGGCGCTGCAGGAACTGCGACAAATATATACGAAACATTCGTACAGCCCCACATCAAATTTAGGTTGCATAAGAATTATTAAAAAAAAAATAGACGTTTAATACAATCAAGAATTAAAAATTTCGTATAACAAACTTTACGTTCGTAGTCGTTATTTTAATACGGTATCATTGTACAGATAGTTCCACGTGCAATTTCCCAGAAGCAAAAGGAGGATCGTTCTCGCCTGTTGCGGAGGATCTTTTGATGGAGTTGGATGAAAAGCGATTGAAGAAATCCGATGAAAATAGTAACAGAGATTGCTATCGATGCAGGCATTTTTTAAATATACCGCAAAATCTCTCCAAACACTGTGAAAGAGTGTCAGACTGTATGGAAAAATTCGAGGATGATTTAAGCTTCGTGCAGGCTGTAGTTTGGCTGAAATCAGCGACAACGTTCATGAAAGACATCTCGGTGGAACAATTTCATTTGGCGTTTCATAAACAATGGAACAACAGTCGAGACAAAAGTAATATAGTTTGATAGAATTTATAAAATTTTTAACAAACGTTGAAAATATTTTTAGCAAACGAATTTTGTTTGTATCTCTTTGAAGTGAATGGTATCCGAATATAAGATAAAATTATATGGGTGAGTGGTGATTTCTGGTACAACTGGCAAGGGAAGATCCCAAAACCGAAAATTCAAAAAATTCTGAAACTTTGTGAATATGTAGGAAATTTTCTCCTGATTACGACGCAATTTTTATTTGCCGCCCAAATTCACTCGAAGGGGGTGAAATTAGCCCCTGAAAATTCGGTTATTTTCCGATTTTGTGTTGTAACTCGCGAACTGTAAGAGATAGAAAAAAGTTTCAAGATAAAAGTTACTTCTTTTAATTAGATCTATCATTTGGTAAAAAAATTATTTTACAGTTCGCGAGTTATAACACAAAATCGGAAAATGACCGGATTTTCAGAGGTTAATTACACCACCTTAGGGTGAATTTGGGCAGCAAATAAAAATTGCGTTATAATCGGGAGGAAATTTCCTACATATTCACAAAGTTTCAGAATTTTTTCAATTTTTTTCGGGATGTTCCCTTGTGAGAGGTGATTCCGCGCGCAAAAATTAGTCGAGAATGCTTAATCAAATTTGTGTAATCACTTCTAACTATTGTTAAGATTGACTCTTCGTTAAGAATATTAACGAATTCGGATATAAGAATTGTGCTAAATATTAACTTCTTGACGATGGCGGACACGGAATGAAAATTCAGTTATATGAATTGAAATGTAAATATATTTATAATAAAAAAAATTAAAACCGACTTCAAAAATATAAAAATGCACTGAAAAGTAAAAAATAAGTTTATTCCTTATTTAATCTATGACTCTCAATTTTTTAAAGTCGGCGCCAGATTTACACAGTGCAAATGATGAGGCGGCGGTTTCACTAAAAATTGTCTCTCAATTTTTTTATGTCGGAGCCTCATGATTTGCACTGTGTAAATGTGGCGCTGCCTTAAAAAAGGTGGAGAGTCATAGATCAAATTAGGAAAAAACTTATTTCTTACTTTTCATTGCATCTTTATTTGAAGTCGATTTCAATTTTTTTATTTTTTACTTTTTAGTTATTTAAATTATATAACTAGATTTATTTTAAAAAATATTGGTAGGCCTACAAAAAGAGCTGCTCGTAAACAAAAAAAAACGTTTGCCAGAAACGGAAGACTCCAAAAATAAGCAACTTGATGATAATGAAACAGATTTCTTATTTTCGGTGTAACTTCAAAACTACTTAACCGATTTTGATAATTCTTTCTCCATGACCTAAGTTAATTGACGCTAAACTAAATGCAATAAATTTCACTAAAATCGATCCAGTGTTTACAGAGAAATTCGCGGACAAACGTAATACATACTAACACACATACATACACATCGAACCTAGAACCTCTTTCTTTTTGAAGTCGGTTAAAAAAATTCTACCCTTATGCAGCAATAGTAGAAAAAGAATATTATTTATGTTCCTCTATAATGAAAAACAGGAAATACAAATAGAATATACAAGGTGACAGTATCGTAATCGTTTTTACGGTTTTTGGAAACACTTGTCGCGATATGATATAAACATTTCAAGCAAAACATTATCCGTTTTGAGTAAGCACCAAATTAAAGTAAAATGATTTGGAGGAAATTTTTTTTACTTTGTATTTCTGACTATGTGAGCCTCTTTTTACAATATCAAGGCAGATTTAATAAATACTGCCAGTAGATAAACTTCGACAATAAAATCTCTCCAGTGAAGATAAGCAAGCAAGATCACTCTGACGTAAACCGTATGAACGCATATTGACAAAATGCAGTAGCAGCCGCGTAGGTCTGTACTTCTTATTGACGTCAGCGATAAACCCATTGAAAAGCACACAAAAAGTATGAGAAATGCGAACGTCATCGTCGAGGGGTTAAGCATTCCATGCTGCCTTTTCGCACTGAGTCACAAATATTTCCGGTTCAACTGCATTTGCCTCTTCCTAGAAGGAATTATTCTGGCTAAATATGTTTCATTTGAAAGGGAATCCCTAATAGTGGAATTAAATCTTCTTCCTCGATTAATAGTTGCAAAAGTTCTTCACATTTATGGGATTTATCTTATACCTACGGGGCATTGAGAGCAAAAACCAACTAATCCACATTGAAACAACTTTAAATTTTCCTATTTTATATGATTATTGTTACTAACTCAATTTCGCAAAAAATGTGAGTTTGTCCGTTTTTGTTCGCAATGCCTTAATGCCTGTTTGCAACTATTCGTCGAGGAAGAAGATTTAATCCCACTGTTAGGGATTCCCTTTCAAATGAAACATATTTAGCCTGAATGATTTCCTTTTAGGAAGAGAGACATGCAGTTAAACCGGAAATATGTATGCCTCAGTGCGAAAAGGCAGCAGGGAATAATCCATATGGATTAAATCATTGAATCTTGAAATAATATTTCCCTTCGTATTCATATAAAATTCCTGATTATAGTCTAACGAAAATTAATACCTTGTTACACTCAATTCACCCCTTGGCTATTGGCAATTTCAATTACTCAGCACACGCTGCGTGCGGGACGCTTCGAGTCGTATCTCTTAACCGTACCCGCTGAACGCCTCTAGGCGTTCTCCGCACCCACTGCATGCATTGAACGAACGTATACACTAGCGGACAAAAAAGTCATTTTTCGATTTGTTTTTTTTTTTATTATTTTTTAGCATACATTTGGGACCGTGGTATGTTTAATGTGCATATTCTGATGGAGAAATTAAAGCTGAATAAAACCCAGTTAAAAAGTTATTTATAAATTTAATTTCGACCGGAATTATTAATAGATATGATTTCGGCGCACTGGTTCGGTCACTTTAAACTTTAATTTTTAAAGTGATCACTTTAAAGTTCGGTCACTTTAATTTTTAAAGTGACCGAACCAGTGCGCCGAAATCATATCTATAAACCCAGTTAAACTTGAATTTATTTAACTGAAAAACAAAAGTTTTATATGACATTGAACGGGGTAACACATTTTTGGGACCGACAAAGAAGTTACCACGTTTAGTAACTTTTTAAGTTGTCCTAAAAGCAAAAGGTGCCCCCACAAAATATTAGATTTTTTATTAATGTTCAAAAGTGATAACTTTTTGTTGGCTTTAAAAGTGTGTTGTCTTGTTTAATGTTACGTAGGGTTTTTGTTTGTTAGTTAAATAAATTCAACTGCAACTGGGGTTTATACAGCTTTTAATTCTCTTTCAGAACATGTATATTAGGCACATACTGCAGTTTTGAGTTGATATTGAAAAGTAATTGAAGTAGGGTGGTTCGAAAAAGTGATAACTTTTTTGTCCGCTACTATACATATATGCGCCCGCAAAATTAAATTTCAAAAAATCCTTGCGTTCCCTACAGGGAAGGATTCTGAATGCTGTCGTCGAGACTCAGCTAGCGAGGTCCAAGAAGCAGATAACGAAAATTCGATTAATCCATTACAGACAAATGAAGGAAATTCAATTTCCGAGGAAAATCTCATTCAGAATATAATTGACCCGTCCACTATTAATTCCCAAACTCCTCCAAGATATATCGGCAATTCGATGTCACCCAGCGGAACATTAAACATTTGCGTAATCCCAGAGTCAGACGACGGGAGTTCATCCATCTCGGATATTTTTAAGAATTCCTTGGAGGGCGAAGATATCGTTCAGGACGAAAAATCAAAGAAACTGCTCGAAGGAAACGGTTCCTTCTCCGAAAAATCGGTAGAACTGATTTCATTACCTTGGAGGTCCGCATCTGCCAGCTTAGACGATGATTTATTGGACGTCACCATATTCAATGGAGATCGTTCACCCAACGACGAAAGTGAGCGGGCTTGGGTGTCGGATACGCGGATCACTAAAGAGCGCGCGCAATTGCCTGATTCCAATTCTCTTAATAAGAATCCTACTGCTCTTTCGAATCGAGTCGAAACTGCCACTCAAAGAGACAGCGCGTACAGTACGTGCCCATTAAGCGCAGAGGATTATATCTACGAAAATGAGGATATGGGAATTCTCACAATCCAGACAGTAGACGATATTACCCCTTATCAGAGTGAGGATAGCACCAGTGGCACGGATGACTCGGTGCTTCCTGGTATAGATGAGGCTGCGAAAGATTGGATTTCTGGTAGAGACCAGCAGCCATGTTTATTCCCGTTCAAATCATTTTCGGATAAAGATAGCGACGAGGGTGTTTGCTCGATTAAGACGAAACACAGTGTTCGCCAGAATGCCTGCTGGCGAAATGAATACTCGCAGGAAATTGATTATTTGACTCCGGTTTGCAAGGATACTTGTGGGAAGAAGAGGAAATTGGGATGTTTAGATGAGGTAGATTGTATGATTGTTGGGAACAAGGGAGAAGAGAGAAAGGTCTCCTCCGAGTTGCTGAGATTCACGATGGATGCCCTAAGTGTGGACGACATCGCTTTTCGATCGGTCAAAGTGATTTTGTCGGTTTTCCAAGATGAAAGGATGGCTAGGCAGTATATGAGAAACAGGTGGTGGAAAGGTACTTTAGAGGCACAGGCTCTAAACGCGATACTAGACTTCTGTGACGTTTTTGAGGCTGAGAATAAAACGAATGCGTGCACGCAGGAAATTGTGCAGGCTGTCACAGACACGCTGGGCAAATGTATGGAAAACACTGAATTGAAGAAGGTAAATTTTATGTTAAGGGGTAATGGGATATTAAAATTCTGATTTTGAAGAATTTTTTATGCGAGTATAGTGAATGGAATACAAAATATGTTTGAAGGCATTTATTGTATACACCTTGAAGTATGATTACAATTTTTTTTTTAAATTTTTTTAATATAAAATGGTGGTGCCACAGCTCAAAAAAAGAAGCTTCTTCTGAAAAACAGTGTTCCGCGGCCGGAAAGATTTCTCCTTCAATTTTTGATCTAGAACGAAAAACCGATTTTTTTAGTTCTATATAAGATTATCTCGGGAAGTACACGATGAAATTAAAAAATACTGTTTCTGAAAGAATGGTGCGTGATTGAACAAAACGTTTTAACAATATTTAACGTCACTTTTTACTTCAAAATGAAACGTTTTGTTCAAGCATGCACCATTCTTACAAAAAACAGTATTTTTTAATTTCATCGTGTACTTTTCAAGATAATCTTATATAGAACTAAAACGTTTACGGTTTTTTCTTCTAGGTAAAAAATTAATGGAGAAATCTTTCCGGTCGCGGAACAGTGTTTTTCACAAGAAGCTTCTTTTGTTGAGCTCTGGCGCCGCCATTTTGTATTAAAAAAAATTAAAAAGAAGATTGTGATCATACTTCAAGGTGTGTACAATAAAACCCTCCAAACATATTTTGTATTCCATTCACTATATTCGCTTAAAAAATTCTCAAAATCAGGCTGCCCTTCCGGGCTCTACAGTGGCATTACACCTTAAGGGGACATTCTACTCTCTTGGCCGAAAAATCGGCCACTTTTCGGTGATAGTTTTTATAATGAAATAAACACTTACCGTTTTTGAATTTCTGGGGGTATATTTTACCACTTTTGAAATACAAGAAAAAATCTTTGTTGTTTGTTTATTTCATTTGTTTACATAAATATTTCGCAGTGAAGTTGGCGGCTTCAGAATTGCTGGCGGTTGAAATTTCGGACGACTGGATCATCGGAAATAAAAAAAGCAAACATATTTCTAATTCGCAGAAGTATGGTTATCTCGCTCTCCGCGAAAGAACAATTTTGGACCAAAATTATTAAAATGCCAGTCGATCAAAGTTGAAAGTACCGAAAGTGGCACTTCTTTTCTATACTTAGTTGATATAAAATGTGGGAAAATATTACAAACCTTAAGATATTTGTGGTTAGCGAAATAGCCATATTCCTGCAAATTAAAAATATGTTTGGATTTTTTATTTCCGATGATCCAGTCGTCCGAAATTTCAACCGCCAGCAATTCTGAAGCCGCCAACTTCACTGCGAAATATTTATGTAAACAAATGAAATAAACAAACAACAAAGATTTTTTCCTGTATTTCAAGAGTGGTAGAATATACCCGCAGAAATTCGAAAACGTTAAGTGTTTATTTTATTATAAAAACTATCACCGAAAAGTGGCCGATTTTTCGGCCAAGAGAGTAGAATGTCCCCTTAACACGTTGCGTGCGGGTGACGTGTACGGTCACGTCTTGGGCCCGGTCCCAGTAAATGTGTAAGGTGAAGAAGAATTTTTCAGGTATCAAATTTTCCTTTTGCATACGCATTCAGTACGAACGTGTTCGTCACTGTGTGCATGTCGTTACGAATTTGCAGCGTTTTTCATCATGGTGCAGCTGTTTTTTGTATTTAACGCGTCATGCCTTTTTTTCTAACAAAAACAAATTTTTTTGGTTAAAATGTTATAAAATGTCGAAAGTAGCATAAAAGGGTGCACTTTATACAAAAATCTATTTCCGCCATTTTGGAAGGTCAACTATTTTTGGTGTCGCACGCAACGTGTTAAGGGGGGTATTCTACTGTGACATGAGATTATTTTAACTTTCTTCAGGAATTTTTTGTTGTAGACGTAATGAAATGTTTTTATTCTTCAGCAGATGCGTCGCAATTGTCCCTAGCAGAATTAGCCCAAAATATTTTTCTTTTCTGATTTTTTTTTTTTAATTTTATAGCCCGAAAAAGACGAAAAAATCACGAAAGTCGGGACTTAATGTTCAAATTGCAGTCATTTTAAGAATTTTTAAAATTTCCATCCAAATCTGCTACCAACGATAATGTCCGAATAATTTAAGAATCATTTTGCTTTTTTTATTTCGGATGAACAGAATGGATCAGAATCATGGCAACAAATCGAGCAATTTTTTTCGTGGTGCTCGGCTGTATTTTCAAGCAAAAAAATATTTATTCATAGTTTAAGATATAATAAATGTACAGTAAAAAGTTCAGCATAAAAATCTTTCGTTAAGTCCATAAAAAAGTTCCTGAAAAAGTTGAAAAAATCGCATGTCACAGATACCCCTTTAAGTGAGAAGTGTACAATGGATGAAGATAATTTTGTAATAATTTTTGAATAATTAGTTTTAGTTTTTAAATAATTCTGTGGGCGGGTTCAAGAAGGGCGAATACCGATGTTAATATCAATTTTGCAAAATTGCTTAATTATAAGAACAATAAAAATATATAAAGTGTTTTTAAAATTTCTAATGCCAATCAATCAGAAATGTCAATTTTGACAGTGGCCCTTCTTGAACGCCTCCGCAGAATTTAAAGGATTATTTTATTGCATGAATTAAGTAATTGAAATAGTAATTACCTTGATTCTCGAAAGAAAATTGACCTGACGAGAATTAGAAAATTAGGCGTGGCTTTCCAATGAAAATTTCATTTTTTTAGGTAACGGTATCAACCCATCAAGTGTTTATTGCTTTAGAACTCTGCACTTCTATGCCAGTCTGCATCGAAGTAATAAATTATTTAACTGCAAAATTGGAATCTCAGGGACGTTTTTTAATCTCGCTGGTGAAATCCAAAAAAGCTGATATGCGTAATATAATCAACCAATTGCATATTACGTTTTATGCGTTAAGTCTCTGTTTACAAAAGTACCGATTAGTCTTCCCTCACGAGGGGAATAAACAATTCGAAGAAGAAATAATACCACCCGTCACGGGTTTATGGAAGAAACAATTGAATTTCGAAGGTGTGATAGTGGAAGATAGCGTACAAGCAAGGGAACAACGATGGCTAATGATTTTAGTTGATTTTACAGTAATTGCTACCGAAAATTTTCCTCAGCTGGCGAAAAAGTCACGTAGATTAGAGAGCATACTTACAAGTACACAATTAAAGTAAATTTTAATCGCAATATTATGTAATGGAGTATTTATTTATCATGTATGAAACTTGATTTTCCATAACAAATTTGTATATCATAGATAAACGGTACGCAATTGTATATAATATTAATTCTTGTTATAACGTACATAAATTTCATATAAATTACTAAAATATGTTGAAGATTCTTTACTCACATAATATCTACTAAGATAATACGACGAATATTAACTAATCTTGTTATCAAATACTTTTTATTACTGAAAAGTATTCAGTATCAAACTATAGCAAACATACAAACATATTCCGCCATAAGTATAAATTACTATAAATTATCGCTTTACATTACTATTCTTAACCCGGCGTTGGTCAGGTGGGGTCTCACGGACCCCAGATTTTAAATTGAGTATAACTTCTTACCAACGCGTGGCAGTGTTATTTAGTTTGCTCATTATATAAGCTATTTAGGAAGTATATTTTCGTTGAAAATTAAACATGTTTAATTAGTTAAGTATTCTTGGGTAATTAAAATTAAATTAAAGATATGGATTTCTATAAAACACTAAATTAATTGCGGGGTCTGTGGGACCCCACTTTACTACTCTTGTTACATTTCCCCACGTTACCAACGCCGGGTTAAAAGATCCTTTTACATTATTCATCTACTTATACGTATATTAAATTGCGTAAGACGATTGATATACAGACAAAATGGTTAGCAATAGAAAGCCGATTGTAATACTTTTCAGTTTATGAGACTCAGATCCACTGTAAATAGTATCGTCTAACAATATTGTCTCCTCGGAAAGATCAATGCGTCTCCAGTTACATAATAATTCCGCATTTTGTGGCAGTAGATGGAAAAACGAATCCAAGAATGTTTCCAATGGGCAGATTTCTGTACAGTTGGGTATTATCAAAGGAATGGTATCACCTTCCACTCCCGTATAGTAATTTATCTGCAATTGGAAAATTATATAGTGTAATTCTCGACAATAGAACGCGCTATAGCTCTTTCTCAAATATTCAAACTTTTATGGGTCATTTCAGGGCAAATCGATTTTTTTTTTAATTTAGTATCAGGGATTTTGATGAAACTAAAATATAACAGTGCATATAAAAATTTGGAGGGGTTTACTAAAATTGACTAAAAGTTACTAAAATGGACAAAAATTTGGAATATTTTCGATATTCCACATTTTTGCAATTGTTCGTTTAGCTTTCAGCAAATTAGCAATTTTTTTTAAAAGCTGGGGCGTCCACGTTGGGATGGCTTAAAAAGAAACGGGTACCTTCATGCCGTGACTTTGCGTTTCATTGTCAAAATACATTTCAAAAATCAGCGAAGCCGCCTCGTTCGGAATATGCGGCGACCACAAATCGAGGCTCTTCAAAACAGCAACGATATTTCTCTCGTTGCCGCTGTATATCATGAGCTTCCGCTCTTCAGGCACGCTTCCTCGAATATGATCCAACGAATTCACCAGGATTTCTTTCAAAAATGTCCCCCCGTTCAGCTGTCTCTGAAGAGGAGTTTCCGAGAGAAGATCATATTCGAACAGCGTTGCATTGTACATTCCTCCGTGGGGGAAAATCTCCTCGGCCCAATTTGGGAGCGATTGATTCAGATCAGCCTGCGACGACATTCATTTTCACGTGAATCATTAATACGAATTTCATACAATAAACAATTCTTTCATTTCACCAGATTTTATGCTTAAAACTTTTCCTAAACTATTATTTTCAATTCCATATTTAATTTCAATCAAGCAAACTACAGAGAGTGAGTCATAAGTCCTTGCCCACTGCACATCATTCTATTTCTTTTCTTCATACAATTTGCAGAAAGGTGGCTTAAAACCACAGAACAAAAGGGCACCCATTTCGAGAACCAGAATCGGTAATATAAATTTTGCAAATGAAATAAATTTTGCGAATAAATGTGGGATCAGGAAGCTCGATAGAATAAGAGGGAGCCCATATTTAAGAGGTCATTCTACTTTGATCCGCCGAAAAATTAAGCTACTTGTAAAGATTTTTTTCTCAGTAAATATAACATATAATGAAATAAATCTGTTTGATACTTATTAAGCTACTCTTATATTATAGAAAAAAAATTAAAAAGATTTTTTTAATTTGTTTTAATGGTTTTCTTACAGCGTCAATTTGGCACCTCAAAAAAAGAAGTATATTCATGGCGTACGTGATTTCCCGGCTCAAGCTTATCCGAAACAAAATATTCCAAAAGATTCTTAATCTGTATGAGTGTCGCTATAGCCCCTAGCTCAATTAACAATTTTTATCGAGAAATAACCGAGATTTTTCTCTTGGAACACCCGAGAATACATCCTTTTGGGGGTTTTGTCAAACTTTTTTTCAAACCGGCGCCATTTTTTTTTTATTATTATTAAACGTCTTTATTACTCAAAGATAATGAACAAACCTGAATATTACAAATGACATAGAGTCGAAAAGAGAAGGAAAGAAGCAGGATTCGACTGCGATCGTCAGAGTCTGGTCGGTATGGAGGGGGGCCGTTCAACGTGGCAGCAAGGCGGAGGGGGGCCCCCGGCGGCTCGTGAGCCGCCAGTTAGTCAACCCAGACATAAACGGTAAGAGTAAAGGCGAGGCTTCAGTGGTAACACTGTTGGGAAGCCTAACCGCGTACAATAAACTAAACTAAACTAAATTAGAGACAAAAACAAACAAACGTAACAAACGTTAAAAATAAACTAGACTAAGTTAGCTTAAGACTTAGAGCTAACATGAGAATAGCACAAGGAGTATAGTAAGCAAAATTATTAAAATGATTAAAAGTGCTGGAAAATGTGTTGCCGCACTGCGTGTTTGAAAGATTTTCTTATTTTCAACAAAAATTGTTAGTTGAGCTGAGGGCTACAGCGACACTCATACGGCTTAAGAATCTTTTGGAATTTTTTGTTTCGGATAAGCCTGAGCCGGGAAATCACCTACGCCGTGAGCATACCGTTTTTAGGTGCCATATTGACACTGTAAAAAAAAAAAAATAAAAGAAATTGCAAAAATTCAAAAAGATTTATTTCATTATATGTTGCATTTACTCAGAAAAATATCTTTAAAAACAGCTTAATTTTTCGGGAGTTCAAAGTTGAATGACCCCTTTAAGAAACCAGGGACAGTCGACGTCAGCCGTGGTGGCAAACGCGACTGATCAGCCCGCGGACGGGCTCGATTCCCGGCGCCATGGCTCTATTTTACCGTGGCTCCCGAAACACATAGGAATTACGTCACCTATTTCTACATAAATTAGGTAAGAACTAATGAGACTCATCGTGCGTACTAGGTACAGCGAACTTCTTACCTGCGTTTCGAGAACTGCATACAGGAGGGCTACTTCCGATGGCCGCCTTATCTCCATCCCAGTATAACGTGACACGTAATCGAATAAGGATGAATGATACAGCATGGATTTTCGGACTTCGTCCGTGCTTAATACTTTCCTCTTCTCCGAAATGAAACCCGGGCAATGCAACCCGAGTAATAAGGTGTCTTCCTTCGCGGGTACGTAATCTGCATGTGGGGGAGGGTATCAAATAGAGCGAGATGGTTTATCGATTATTCAGTAATCATGGTGTGCTTTGGCATTTTTTTTCGTCTCTTTCCTGTTTGCTGACCTGTGGGTATTGGCTGCCAGTTCATTTCGCTGTTCCATATTTGAATGTCCGCCGGAGGCCAGAGACCCGCGTTCACTAATTGGCCCGATATCATCGATAGTGGATATTCGGCTGTTCGCATTTTCATTATCTGCGGTTTGTAAACGTCGCCCAAAAATGTTCCGTACGTCTCGCGTAAATGCACTCCCAGGTTGTACATGTTAAGCCTGCCAGTCTGTTAAGTGACAATTTTGTTTATTTATATTATTGTTTATTAATCCCTTTGTAATTATTTGTTAACCGTACGGAGTACTTGGACTCAGCTTTCGAAGTCATTTGACCGAAATGGTGATTAGAATATTGGCATGCCAAATTGTTTGAGGGGGGACATTAAAGATTGGTTTGTTTTACATGTTTTCAGTGTTCGATATGTGAAGAATGTTTTCTCAAAATTTGGGATCGAAATTCGCAGAAATATCGAAGATAGAGACATTAGAAGTGAAGCATGCTCGTGTGTCGCCATACGTCGACGAGAACTTCAAATGCATTTTTCTCGAAACCAGATTTTCAAACACGATACCCACGATTACTCGAAAACTATTCAACCGATTTACTTTCAATTTTTCATGGCTATATGATACACTATTACGCAGTTTTTGGCAGGGCAGATTTTTTATTTGATTGATAGTTTCTTTTTTATTGCATAAAAAGGCAAGATATCATGTCTGAAAATTGAACGTTTCATTTAGAGTGCTGCCATTTCTTTAAAAATTAACTTCTTTGAAATCGACCCTGTCCGAAACAGAATTTGTTTTAATGTAAATCTGTTCAATTGGGAGTGGGTACCGCAAAGCAACTAACGAACAATAACCGTATTATACGGTTAATATTTTTACATTCAGAAATTAAGTTTTATAGCCAAGGATGTGACAGATAATTAATGAAAAAAATTACGGATGCAATAATGTTAATACTTCCTTAAAAAAAATTCTAAAAGAACGTCAGTTTTTAGGCCTCTCTAGGTGTATGTCCCTCCCCCTTTAAACACTTTCGAAACTGAAAATTCACGGCAATATATATGGAAGGTGTACTAATTGCAATTAATAAAGGTGGAAGGGAGACTCTAGGAATCAAATAAAAAAAAAGAACACACTTCGATGTAAGGAAATATGCTTCCTTTGATCCGTGGAAAAGTGAAGGGTAAGAGGAAAAAACTGGGAATGTCCATTTTCAGTGATTCTGCGATTTATAGCATATTTTGTTGGTGGCAACTAGGACTACAGAACTGTCGAATTACAAAGGATTATTAAGTTCAAATACCCCCGTAAGATAAAGTTAAAAATTTGGTATACTAGTTAAACAGAAGAAATGTCTACTCTACACTTGAACAAAATACGGAATGTCCCCACTCTTTGCCTAAGCATAATCTTCTGTCGTCAAGGTAAAACAAGAAATTATTTAAGGAGAGAATTATATAAGAAAATTAAATTAATTGAATCTTGTTTCTTTACTGGTGGTCTAAAGTATTAAAACTTAATTTTCTCGATAAAGTTGTTTTGTGACATTCCCTGTTTTCCCCCTTATCCTTCAAGTGTGTTCGAGTTTCTTTCAATACCGAATTCTTAATTTTGTACGCTCGTTAATTAAGAAATGACAGTGTAAACTTACATTGGGCATGTTGAATGAAGCAGACGTGAAGTGCTCGTATGTTAAGTTGCTTGGTATACTTGTTTCATTGTTGTTTATCAAATCCAAAATCGGAGCATAAGTTTTATGTGCGAATATCTGTAAAAATTTATGCAAATTCCTTACAGTTGGTCCTTTCCTTTCTACAATTTTTCTATTTATTAAACAACGGAACTGTCAAAGGGTCTACGATAGAATCAAAGCAGCCTCGACATTCTCGAAAAATACGAAAACGTGAATAAATTAAGAATTCATATTATTTAATAGTTTTAATTCTTACGATTTGTAATAACTGCAGTTCTTGAGCACACTCGACGGATATTGTTAAGACATACAAGAAGCTTAACGAGCGTACAATCCCTTTCATTTTCAGTTCCACAGGTCGAGACTTTCTTTGCTTTTATTTTACTGCGCGACAATAGAAATGGCTTGAAAACAGTCGGTTCTTGCTTGAAATTCTATTAAACAACAGTTTCGCCAGATTGTTCGCGCGTAAGGCGTAAAATTGGTCTCACTGCACAGTGTTCGATGGTTATAAACAAATATGAAATTTATTTTCATATTTGTGATGAAATTTATTTTCATATTTGTTTATAAAAGGACTTTTTTCATACATCTTTGATGTTACAAGTTTTTAAAATTTTTTTTAATGCATGTAAGATAAGTGCGGGTAATAGGGCCCAGCAGATAATATTGCTTTTATTACATGTGAAATGTCATTCGAAGACGTTTCCGCGTCGTTGATATGTATAAAATTTACCGGTTGTAAATTCAACAACTGTTTCCCTCTCAACTTTCATTGCACGAATTATAACAATTTCGTCGTTTTTCTGGATTTATATTGGGAGTCCTCATCATGCAATTACTGTACAACTACAGAGAAAAAGTTTGAGAACAGATGAATGTGTAGACTAAACGTCTTATCGCTCCGCGGCGGGCGCAGCACGGGCCTGAGTGGCGAACGTCTTAATAATGATTTTGATATTAACATAAACTTAAATGTTCCCTAAATTAATATACAAAAAATCATGGAGGCACTCTTTGGTACTTTTTTTAAAAGTCTCCTTGAAGTTGATAAAAATTTAGCATAAAAAATTTGTACAAATTGTTAGTATTGTAAAAAACTGACTTGGCAGTTTTGAAAGTATGGCAGTATTACATGCAACTTCCAAAAATCAAATGAAAAGCATAAACATTCCGCCAATGGCACGTGTATGAAAAAATGCACCGAGATTTCGAATAAATTTCTAGTGCCATTTTTGACAGCAAATTGATAAAGTCAGCAAAAGTTATAGGTAGCATTAAAATCTACGTTCCTTTATTAACATTTTAACATACAAGAATTTGTGTATCGAAAACTTGAGATTCTTGATTTTTCTACATTACATCGAACACTGTGCACTGTAGAGGATTTCGATCGATCGACAGATCGGCGATATTTTCATAAAAATTGTATTCACTTCTCTTGTTTACCGCTAGACCATACTTCACTTCCGCAATGACACGATTACTGGAACGCCTTACGACTCGAACACTCACTTGCCTGCCGATAATTATAATTGTTATTTTCGCGGCGGCGTGTCTCTCTTTTTTTTGTCGTTCACAATAATTTTCAGCGCTGTTCTGCCGGAACGAAAGGTGTGTAATACAATAACGAAGGCGACACTTGTTCTAACTTGCCAGGTAGCTACATAACAGTGTGCGGCTTCTCTGTTTGACGTTAACAATCAGATAAAGAATTTCTGGCCTGTCTCTAAGCGTTCGTACATCAGTTGTGTTTAATTTAATCGTCAGCCTTCGCGTGAAATCGCCGACTTATCAAAGGTAGACATCTCACACGCTTTGTATAATCCCTAGCAATCAGTTCGCTTCTAGCAGGTCTCCGCAATCTGAAGATCACGGATCTTATAAAATGTTGCTGAAATCGGCTGATGTTCTGATTGTTTGAACTGGAGACACTCTACGGGGGCAGCGCGACCTTAGGGGAGTCATCGTGTTCAAAGTAAGTCATTCCACCAGTCAGTTGGCTCTTTTCTGTGTGAATCCTTTAACACTGTGCACTATTATAAATACGTGGCTCAAGAGCTTTATTCTTTGGGGTTTGAAAGTTTCATTGATTTCAATTTCGCTTATACAACTCCAAGTTCGTGCTAAAAGAGTGGCATACCGGCAGTGAGTGAAATTAAACGTTGTGTTAGGGGTAAGGAGATTGCAAAATTGTGCTAGTGTTAAAAGGAAATTTTTTTAGAAGATGGAGCACAAAATAATGGTTAAATATTTTTTTAATATTCGAGCAAAAATGTTTTTTAGCCACACTTTTTAATATGAGAAAAATGTTGAGTCCAAATATTATATACACATACAGAAAATCAGAAATAAATATTCTGGAAATGTAAAATTAATATTTAAAAAATGTAAAGTAAATATTTGGAAAAATATTTATATATTGAATTTGTTTTTAATATTGGATGTATGTGTATTCAATATTTTGTGCTACTAGGGTGTGTTCCGAGTAAGATATCTCCTTAATCTATTACTGTTTTATTCAAATTCTGCACCATAGCTACAGTTTTGCAATTCTTGTGGTTTTTACGGTTTAAAGTGTATTTCAATTTTATGCAGTTTCGACTTACTAATTGTTTAAATACTATACGAGTTTAGGACCACTAAAAGGCACTGGAAGGAATTATTTATTTTGTAATAATAAAAGGTGTTTGAATTAATATTATAGGAGCAATACAGCTAATTGTGTGATGTGTGCGTGTAATTATATTTAATGTTAAAGAAAAGTGAAGAAATTAGTTAAAAGTGATTAATGATGGAAACATTACTTACATGTAATGCCGAAAAGTCGAAAATCCTTTTTTAGTCTGTACACTGCAGAAAGTGAAATAACGATATATAGCTGACAAAGCGTGTAGTATATTTTAATTCAAGTAAAAAGTGCTGAGTCAACATACATTGATTAACCAACCCAGTCAGTTATACTGAAAGAGACGTTGGCCACTTACCTACTTCTTAACTTCAATGTATTTATTAACATACTTTATTCATTTTGCTTTTCAAGCCATAAAAAACGAAATTTTACAATCTGGTGAAATTATAATTACGTAAAAGCAGAAATGAGGCATTAAGGCAAGTCAAGTGATATCTGATCAAATATAACTGCACATAGTGAATAATGCACGTGTATTGCTATAATCGTTTTTGTATTTACACGGATGGTAAACATTTTACAACCTGTAAATCTTTCAGAATCACGCAGTGCGATCCACAAATTGTTTATAGTCATAATTAATCTAGCTGACTGTTATCAATAGCTCCGGTTGAAAGTCCCGTGCTTGAAAGGCATACAAATTGCACCAAACTCATCATCTTACTTTTTTCTGATAAGTGATAGTAACTCGTAAAAGTTGTTGATAATTTCGAGTTGTACTACAATCATAAACCGAGTTTTATTGCAATCATCTTTTTATGTTGGTTCGTAAATTCAGTTAAATTCGTTAATTCGTACAGCCTAACAGGCATACTTTAAAGGTCACAGTATTTTGCACATTTATTACCCTTATAAACTTTTCAAAGTATGATAAATAGATGGGATTCATCATCCGCCATAAAAGTCCACCCTCCGAAAGTGCGAATATTTTATTGCGATTAATATTATTGTCACCATACTTGGTAAATGTTAATAAACTTGCGGAGTTTTGCCTGGTGAAAGTAGATAATAGGAATGCTTGTTTGCAAAACGAGATAAATCGCACTGTGTTCACTTAATCATTCGTGGAATTGATGGAGAATATCGTAGTAATCTAATCGTACTACGACTTCAAATATAATAATGTTAAACCTGCAATAGGTTTCTTGGAATGGAACAGAGAAAATAATTATCTTATTGACGAAAAAGTTAAAAATTTGATGTGTTGCTCGTGTTATGCAATGAGGCACTCCAAAGTGTCATCTGGATTTATATCAATCTTATCGTTATTTGTAATTCTATAGACTGCAAGTTTAATATTCTATAGTCTACGTTCGCATTACTATTTTCAGAACCACATAAAGGTTGCGTGCTTACAAAGGGAGAGTAAAATTACCTCCCCGCATGTGCTTCAAGTGTGTTTAGTGTCATACAAGTGAAATATTATTAAATGAAGTTGTTTTGAATATTTGGAGGCGACTTCTGTTGCTTTATTCAATGCAAACCTATGTGTGTTTGTAGTCAAATTATACTACAGGAATGTTTTCCGAGCTCGATAAAAAATCATATAATTTTACAAAACGGGCTGAGTGGAATTGTCATAGTTTCTCATGGTTAGGTTTCAGCAGTTGTTCCTAGAACGGACAAAATTATTGAAGAATACTTGCGTTACATTTTCGTAATCAAAGTATCAGCGATTACCTATCTTGAATCGTTTAACATGTTCAGATCTACTGTAGTACTTGAAGTACTTGAAGTCTACGAGTAAACTTTAGTTTGGAAATGACCCCCAGAAAGGCAGTTTCAGAAGTTAAATCGCCTCTGCAAACAACACTAAGATGATGTACATTTTGATGACAATAAAAAAATTTCATGATTGTACTCCCAAGGGACAAAACCTAAGCTTCACACGTGTATTTTTTTATCAGTCATCGTCCAAGTCTCGGGGGTGAAAATAGCCCTCAATGTTAAGGGTTGAAAACATTGAATTAATATATTTTTTTAACAAATTAATGTTTCTTGAAACTGTCTACGTAGCTGAATTCGCTATTAAAAGACACACAATTTTGCAATTGCAACTTTTTATCTACACCCAATGGTTTCCGCGACATTCAGCAAAATATGTTTTCAACCCTAAACTCTGAGGGCTATTTTCACTCCCTAGATGTACACGATGGCCGATAAAAAAATAGTTATCGAATATTTCTGACTATCCTGTAAATCTGCAAAGTCTCATCAAAATCGGCGTGTGACAGTTAATTTCGCATAAACACTTTGTCGATAAGAGATAAAAGTAATATTTCGCGTCTACTTTGTCCAACAGATAGTTCCAAATAGCATGCAGCCTGTTGGTAGTCAGGTGACGGAATGTTAATGCCCACCATTACGTCATTTTTCTTTCAACAGTCGAAACGACACGAACGTCTGGCGTGACAATACGTGACGCGAAGGATAATTGTCCCCCTGATCACTTTCTTTATCAAGAGCCCGTTTTTTTCTAGTCCATTTCTAGGCATATCAGCTGAACACACGCTGGCAGCAGAAGCGGAGGACCTTATCATTCATTCCACTAATTTAAGGCTCGTACTCGCGTGATAATGCCACCCAGCCACGTGTTGAGCATGCACTGAACGCTTCGTTAGAATAACGGACACATTAACATTTTTGACACATTCGTGCATCGAGGTGAACGTTATCTTCTCAAAGATTTGACGTCAAGCGAAATACCGGACGATTCACTTCGACGAAAGATAAAAGGCAAGCTTCACTGCTCTCACCAATGCACCTCCACTTTCGAGAAATGCAGATAAATAATCCTTAACGACAGAAAGCGTGGACAGTCATTTTTTTCACTTCTTTGTGCTGCCTGTCATCCTTATAATAAATTAGTCGTGAATCGTTATATGAATTGTTATGTACCGTCAGGTGTGTAATTTTTAGATGATTTATGTAGATACAATCAAGATTTTCTATCGTCTGTCGAGGTGTTGAAATTTGAGTTATCGTTCGGAATAAAAGGTATATGATTTATAAGAGTCGTGTGTCGATAGAAGTAGATGGGAGAGATGGGTAAAACGGTAAATTATTGTTTCTCTTTAGGGGAGAGGCTTACCTAGAACTGTCAAAACAACATGTTTCTTTGGGATTTTTTTCTGGAAAAACCGATGAACTTTTGTTATTAAACGTTAGTCCATTGGAAACAGTACACCTTACGGATATGCCAGTATTTTTTGTGGCAAAAAGTATTGAAAGGTTTGTGAGTTATAAGCGATGCCCGAGACGTCCTCTTTTCTAGGCGCTTTATGTTGACAATCGTAGTTTGGTGCAGGATCATCCAAAATTGAAAATTCGATTTTATTTTTAGGTAACATATGAAATTATCCAGGCGTTATCGGGCCTGATGTTGGAAAAATTATTTTGAGACAAAATGTCGGCTGTGCAAAGTTGAAGCACCGATATTTGGCAAAAAATCGCTCGTTTTTCGAGTGTAAAAAAATCTAGGCAAAAGAAAAAGGAAAAGCTCTTGATAACGCTTAGATTTTTAACAGTAAAATAAGCCTGCAAAGCCTCGAGTAAATCGGTTCATCAATTTTTGAGTTATGTGTGTCACCGACTTTGAAAACATGATTTGGGGAAATCACGTTTAAAGTTTTGAGTCGGAGTGCTACACCGAGGAACACTTACCTACTTACACGCGTATAACTTTGTCAATTTCGATCGGATTAACTTGACACTTTCAGGGAATATTTTCAAGATGTTGTACTTCAAGAAAATATAAAAATCGAAAAATTGATTTTTCGAAAATTTCTAGGTAGGCCTCCCCCCTTAAATAAGAATTGCTAATGAGTTGCCATTATGTCAGATGGGACCAAACTTGCAACAGTTCGTTATCGTTCCTAGACCCGTTTCCACGTTATCTTTTTATGAACAGGATTGGAAAAATTTCCGGTGTCGAAGTTTTGATACTGTGTTGAGGTTTTGACCATTTCTTTTAATTTGAATTTAGAAAATTTATGACGACAAGTACAGCATTAGATTTTATAGTCCTTACACTGTATTTCGACTCTATATCTCACGTTAAAGTGAAAATATTAAATATTTACTTCTTAAATTACCTCATGTGGGGCAAAACGGGACACCTATTATGTATGGGGAAGAATGGAAATGTCACTTAGTACGTATTTATTCTTTCTTGCAATATATTAATTTATATTTTTTGCAGTTTTATATTTATATTTGGGTATCTTCAATAATTTTCATTTTATCTTATAATATTTTTTACATTTGATGTATAATAGTTATATCTAGAATATATATTTATAGTTTGTTACATTAATTAATAATACTTTTTGAATCATAAAAATAAAAATTTGGTACTTTTACATGATTTTATATGAATGTTCCGTTTTACCCCGCCACTTGAGCGAAGCGAATATTTCAATACCTCCGGAGAATCTTATTTTCCTACGTTGCCAACTATTTTTCTTAACAATGTCTATGATTTTCTTATCTATGATTTTATTATAGTTTAAGGTGTGCTCTGCTAAGTCTCCTAGTGAAGTCCCATGTTTTTTTTCCTTCGGATTTTTTCTTATCACACGCCAAAATTAGGTGCTCCGTTTTGCCCCGTTTTCTCCTACTTAATTACAGTTTTCGCTTAGGCTTGTTGTGAATGACTTTACAGATGTGTCACAAATTGCTTGTCAAATAATTGTGGAGATAATATTTCGTTACGGTCGATACGCAGATATGTTATCAACTAAAGAGGCACATTTATATGCTGTGAACGATTCTCTTAAAGCCGATAAAGGTACCTTTCTTATATTTTGTGCGCGGCGCTTGAGACAGTCATATGTCAAGCGGATTTTCGGGTGGCCATGTGTAATGAACGTAAGGAATGTATAAGTGAAAGTCAATGCACCATTTTACGTTAAATTGCACAATAGTATTAGCTTCAAATTGTTTTTTTCTCGGTGGTACATTTTAATTTGCAATAGGAGCAGCATTTTGGTAAGACATTTATTTTTGTAAAAATATGTTAAGTGCTTTAAGAGTTTGAAGTAGTTCGAACGTGATAAAATAAATGAAATACATACAGTTTATACTAATCGATGAATGTTTTGTTGTACAAGATTAGAAAATGAAATTAAAACATTAAGTAAAAGTCTTTACATGCCTTGTTTGTATTCGATAAATATAAATGTTGAATGTTTACATTTCCTTGGTGAAATATTGAAATTTTTCTTGTTACACTGACAAGGAAGTAGCTTGTAAATATCAACTTTACATATATCGTATTTTACAAAAGTCTTTCACGATATTCCTGACTTTTTTTTCAATATAATTACCTCCTGTTCGTAAATTACTACCTCTGGTTACAAATGATAATGGCTGCAAATAAATTGATCAATTTTCATGTAATAATAACACTTTACTACGGAAAATTTCCAAGAATTAATCAATGCTAATATGGCGTAGAGAGCAACGAATGTACATACAGGAGGTATGGCGTAATACGAGGTTCTTTGTATGAGCAAAAGAAAATTGAGAATGTCAAATAAATGTCCTTTGCATAAGACATCTTTTTCAAGAAAACTCAAGATCTGCGAAGTACTACTGATTATAGCTGGTTGCCTTATCAGATTTGACTACAAACTACTACGTTTATAAAGACGCTGTCAATGTGAATCTTGATAATGCATTTATTAATGACCCTAGTAACATACATTAATTTACAAATTGTCAAAATTGTTGCTGCCTACTAACTCTTGCTCAGAGAATTAAATTAATGCTAATGTGTGGAAACTTTTTATTCTTCGAAGTACTATACTAATCTGTCTTTCAATTGAAAAGGATTTATAGGGAACACTTAAAAGGATCACGTTTAATAAAATTAATGGTAAAAATAGTCAAGTTTTAAGTGGTTTTGCATCGTGTGTTGCACGTATAGAAACGAGGCTTGCAGAGAAATAAAATTACTCCTGTAATAGTATTTAATATTGTAAATATAACGAAACATACAATTTAATATTAAATTAACATTCTTTCAATTTCTGAATTTATCTGAATCACGAACTACTGTCAAATAACCATATTGTTAATTTCTCTGATAACAGACGAGACACAATAGTTATGTCTTATAACTTAGCAACAATTAATATTTATATTTGCAAACACTTTCCTGTTCATTTTGACGAGCACTACCACACTTACAGTTTGCACTATGAATTTGCACACACTTTATACATATATTACTGAATCATAGATTCCTAATCATAGTCTTTTCCAAATTGCACTGAAAAGTATACAAACTCTATTCAAATTTGAAAAAAGTAGACTTGAAATTTGTTTAAATCTTGTTCCTATTATTCAAGACAGTTGAAGTAGAAAATTTTTGCGCAAACTTGCGCTCCTCTGGACTTCGCCAAAACAATATACAGTAGATGGGAAGATGAACCAAGAGTTTTGACTTAAGAATTTTAACCTACACGAAACAATTAATATCGTAACACCTTCGTCTTTCTCTTCCTTTCTGACGCCAATTTCGCACGATATGTGTATTGCAGCGTCGTGCTTGTATACATTCGTCGAATGGCTTCGAATATCCTGGATGGAAACCGCGAAGCCTAAAACGTGTCTCCCGTGTGAAAACCAACGATTAGATCGCAGAATAATTCCTTGTCCGCGTATCGAATGCCAATCACTCCGGGACCGTTAATACATTTATTGGTCGTAATCCATTACTCTTCCAGCTTACGCAACCGCGAGCTTATATTCGTAAAATTCTTATCATCGAATAATCTTTCGTAAGATGAACAACGCCAACATAGAATGGCACATTTTACGGTTGAATGTTTTAATTAACGATGTGACTGCAATTAATCGATCTTATTATGAACCTCGCGGTGGCTCAGCCGCCTTGATAAAAGGTGGAATATTAGATAAGTTTACAATGGGCATCTTCTAGGTGAAATCGAGGCTGAGCTCTTTGTTTCTATTATCTTTGAAAGCTACGCTGTGAATAATCGAGTAATTTTAAGTATTGAAAATGTTACGACTAGTAAAGGAACCTTTAAGGGGGTAGACTACTCTGACGGCCCGAAAAGATAAGTAATCTTCTGATGCAAATTGTATAGAAGCTAATCAGCCGATTAAATTGTGGTTTAGCACTTGATTTTGGCATATTGGAAAGCATTAAAAACTATTATAAAAATTGAGAAAATATATATAGATACATGTCACGAGGTGGCTTCGAACTAGGGTTTGTTGGTTTTTAAAAACCGGGTTTAAAAACCATTTTTTTGATAAATTTATGAAATTCGAAGACCGGGTTTTAAATTTAAGAAAATCGGTATTATATACTACAATTAATATGTAAAAATGAATTAATTATTTAATTAAAAATGTTAACATTTTGACTTGAAATCGCTTCGGACACGAGCAAATTGTACTAGGTAACAGTTTACAGTAAAAATAATCTTCAAGAGTTCATATTTTCGGAAGAAAAATACTGAATGAAATGAAGATTTATAATTTATATTTTGTACGGATTTTAGTTATTTTATTTTTTTCATTTGGTTTTGCATGCAGTGTATTTTATTGTGTTATATTTTTGTAGATCCATAAATATTAAATGAACTCATAAATTGTAGGGATTCGTACGGATTTTAGTTATATTAATTTTTTTATTTACAGTTATATTTTTGTAATTCTATAAATATTAAAAAACTGAAATTTTTTAAAAGAAGCACAGATATTTATTTTCTATATTAATTATATATTTTTTTGACAATTCGAAAACTGGTTTAACCGGTGTTTTACGAATACTGGAATTCGAAAATCGGTTTTTCCAAAAGTCATTTTTTGTATAAACTCTACTCCGAACTGATGGTCTTTCTTCAACTGTGTAGCTCCTAACTAAAATTTGGATTGTCTAAAACAAAAAAACCAAAGTTATAAGTAAATATTTAAATTATTCATTGTCTGCAATTCAGAGTTTAAGCATTTAAAGACTAGTGAATTACAACAGCACCAATGTAGGCACAAAAAGTTAAGATCGTTTCGAGTAAATGAGTCATTATACCACTAATTACCAGTTTGCAATATATACGTACCTATTTACATATCGATGGCTTAGTGCAAAATATGTTCCCTTTTACCGTTTTTAAGAAAGACAGGTTTAAACATGCAATGGTACTTATATAAGATTCAGAGGCATACCATGAACAAAATATTATTTTTGACAAATTTATCAAGTGCATATAACTGTGATTCTTACACAGCATAAAGAAACAGTCAAGAACTATTTGTTGCATATAAAAACTCAAATTTCACAAAAACTGGACATACAACGATATATTCTCATTTGGCAATATTATGCAAATTATAGGTACACAGCTGAAGCACACTGCCTGTTCAAATAAAACATTATAATATTTAAACACTCTGAATTTACTGCCTTTAGAAATAAGCTTACATGTCGTAGTTAATCGATTGCAAAAATAAAAATAACTGATGTTTTTAATATTTCTTCGCGTAAATGAATGTATTTTTTATTACATTTAACCAGGCGATTAATTTTTAGTATTACATTGTTAAGGGTAACATGTGATTCAATATATAAAAATGGGACAATTTCCGATATAACTTTTGCTCGACCGAGGATTTCTTTGGGATGAAATTTGAGGATTTTCAAATTTGCTTCATAGAGATTAAAAGATTTCCAATAGAAAAATATAATTTACTTATATCTGAATAATTTTAAAAAAAATTGAATAGCTTTAAAATTTCGAAAACTGGGAATTTGAAGGGGAACAATGACTCTTATCGTACCGCGCATTTCTTGGAATCGGTAAAACACTTGGTTCTTCGACCTGTTTCTCATATCGTCTCAAACCGAGGCGTCATTTGTCATTACCCGTGTAATATATAATTATGTGCTTCACCTTGTGGGCATGATGGGTACTTAGAGGAAAAGGAAAATGTAAAAATGACTTAATGGGAAATTTCGCCGCGCCAACTACTTCCATATCGGTAGTAACGGTAATAAGCGTAGATGATCTACATTTTTTATACAAATAACGTCACTTAACGCGTCGAGAACATGGAAACCCTTATACTGTTTTCCTTATCGTTTCCTGTGTAATTACATGACGAACTTCATGTGCATTCTGCGGTCCTAAAATGGGGACGCCCGATTCGTGTTCTGCAGGGTGTTGCACCGAAATCAACTACTGAGAAACCGCTCCAGGGAATGACGTTTTTGTTTGGCGTGTTGCTATCCTTTAAAATGGTTCGCCCATGGACAATATAGTCAGTGTTTCATTCGATCTCCCAACTGACACTTCAGTTTTATTATTTATTACTCTCTAGTAGTGGTGCTGAAGATATTTTAATAACAATAAGTATTATAAACGTGAGTAAACAGTGCGTTCTTGCCTATTAATACGGGCGAAAAAAGGCAAAGAAAAGAGATCAATGTGGTCGGAATTAGATATGAATAATGGAGCGTTATTTCAAATTATTTTTAATTTATATGTATTTTAAAATGATCAGTTTGACAATTTAACAGATAATTTTAAATTATATTGCGACAATTCGAGTGTTATGTCAATAGCGAAGTACTTGTTTTTAAACGCTGTTCTTCAATACATCTCTCATTGTATTAATTACGATTTATACAAAAACCGACTTTTGAAAAATATAACGACTTCATTTAATATGTTTGGATCTACACAAATATAACACAATAAAATATACTGGATATAAAACCAAATGAAAAATAAAAATAAAATCCGTACAAAATATAAATTAAATCTTTATTTCATTTAGTATTTTTCTTCCGAAAATATGAACTCCTGAAGATTAATTTTACAGTAAACTGTTACCTACTACAATTTGCTTGTGTCCGAAGCATATTTCAAGTCAAAATGTTACCGTTCTTAATTAAATAATTAATTCATTTTTACATATAAATTCTAGTATATAAAACCATTTTTTTTAAATTTAAAAACCGGCTTCCGAATTTTTACAAATTTTTTAAAAAAACGGTTTTTATAGCCGGTTTTTAAAATCTGACAATCCCTAGTATTAATACTATTCCGTATTGTTTTCTGTAATTTCACTCGTACCTATATTGAAGATGTCAAACATTTTTATTAATTACCGAAATAATAATTAAATATATCTTTCTATGTTGGCGAAATTAATATAAAATGATGTTATAAAATATATTAACATAATACGTAGTTTGTTTGCGTTCCTTTATTAACGAAGGGTATGAAACATTTCTCTGATCAATTCATTGTATCTTGATATGATAACATATCTACTAATCTGCAATTTTCACTTATGACACGGTTCTACGTGACACGCCGATAGAAGAAGCTATTGAATAAATTTAAGTGATAACAGGTAGATAATAAAATCATCAGTTAATTAAAATCAATCATTTCTTTCGCGAGAAAATCGAAGAACAAGTCAAAACAAATTTATTAAAAGTGTTCGCTAAAGTTCATATTGAAAATTATACATATTGTGCAAAAATTAGAATACCTTTTTTTATTTACATAAACTACAAGGGGTAACGAAGTTTTTGATAAATAGGACTAATCGTATTAAATTTTTCTCTCGTTTCAGATTAACTATTTACAACATGATTTCGTTCAGTGGCCACAGGATTGTGTTGCCAATATGTGCAATCGCTGGTTTAGCAGCAATCATTTGTGTTACAACCGTTGGAGCAGAACTACGACAGGTGAACGTGGTAAGAACTGTAGTTGCTTAATTTTAGCGCGGTTTCTGATCGCGAACCGGTTACATTCGGTCGAACGAAAATGATGTATTTTCATTTAAAACCCGCCAAAAGTCGCCCGGAGCAATAATAAATTCTTCCGCTTAGAGTTTTGAAAAATGTCAGTCGACGCAATGCGAAACTAGTTATGGAAATCCTTTATTAATTTCTACGGATATCATTTGTAATTCTGCAGCTATTCAGGCATGGTGACAGGACGCCAGACGACAGCAACGACGAAAAGTTCCCAAATGACCCGTACCTCAATTCCGCATTTTATCCAATGGGACGAGGTCAGTTGACTAACGTAAGTAGCCTCATTATCGTTATTTACAACATATACGTTATACTATCTGAAAAGTGGTTGCTCAACCATGTTAAATATTCAACTATTCTTTAACAAATTTCTCGACTCGGAGTAGAAAAAAATACCTATGTGGGTATATATTAGGTACTTCTGCTTTTTTGAAAAATCATATTAGAAGAATCTTTTTTAGCACACTTACATGATCGTTTGATTTATAAACTGTTATTACATTATGTATAAAATATTTTGAAATTAAACAGAGTAGAATGCAATTGTGGTAGAGAAATCAGAGTTTAAGAGTAACGATTAACTATGTTAAATTGGTAAGTTAAGGGGTGTTCCTGGTGTGACGGCTGAAAAAACTTAATTTTTCGGGAATTAAAAAAAGAAACAAATATTACACGTATCATTTTGCACGTTTGTAGCTTTTTTCTATCACCTTTTAAGACTATAAAAAAATTGTGAAAGAAAAAATATCCATTTGTAGCGGAATAGGAGCATCGTGAAGAGGACAATATCCTTCCGGATGCCAGACCTTATTGCCAAAAAACTAAAAGTCCCCATCCACTTCAAATATATCAGGCATACTCAGTAGACGCTACTTTATGGTTTGAGGTAGAATTTTGAAAAATATTTGCAAAATTGAATTACTATAGCCAACAAAACTATAACTTTCTTTTGTTAAAATTGATAAAATTTTTTGAAGACGCCATTTTGACAGTACTTTGTTTCTCAATATTTTTTCATTATTCTGATTCAGATGATACTTAGCTACACGTCTACAGATTACCAATCTTTTCGAATTTTGTGTTCGAGATAACTGCAATTGCTGTTATCAAGTCCGGCATCCGGAAGGATATTGTTCTCTTCACGATACTCCTATTCCGCTAAAAATGGATATTTTCACTTACAATTTTTTTTTATAGTCTTAAAAGGTGATAGAATAAAGCTATAAACGTGCAGTACTTGTTTCATTTTTTAATTCCCGAAAATTAAGCTCTTTTCAGCCGTCACACTAGGAAGACCCCTTAAAGGAATTGTCGTGGAAAGAATGTTTTATACATTTTCAGCAAGGTAAAAGGCGAGAATACACACTGGGAAATGTTCTGAGAGAGAGGTATTCGAGATTCGTGGGGAGCACGTATACGCCTTCGTCCGTCTGGGGTATTAGCTCAGATTACGACAGAACCAAAATGTCATTGCAACTAGTCCTGGCAGGACTCTTCCCGCCGAACAAAGAACAAAAATGGAATTCGCAATTAAATTGGCAACCGATCCCTACGCAATATTTGCGTGCATACGAGGACAATATCTTTCGTGCAGACGAGTGCCCTTTGTAAGTCTCAAAATGATGTCGCACACAAATGAACGGTTTCGTTCAAACGATATTTCAAAATTAAACATAGGTACCGTTTCCAAATATTTTGGAATAAATGCTGAAATACCACAGTCAATACAGTCGTTACATATTAAATTACGATCGAGCTTTTTTTAACGAAACATTTACACACACTATTCTCGATCTACACTTTTTCAGATGCAACCATTTCTTTCACTTGAAAAAGTTTCATCTATCATAAGGGGAGAAGACTGTATAAATCAAACGAAAAATAGAAACAAAATTTTTTCCATAAAAATTTTTTCCATTCTAAAACATTTCAAAAATATATTCTCAAAGTAATAGGCCGAAATTCAACTCTGTACCGATACTACATAGCCTGGTGAGTCAGCGCGCCTCCAAGCGCCGAGCATATCTAAAACGCATTTTAAACGCGCTTTGCTCGAAACCACGTTTTCAAAATTGGCGCCGGGCATAACTCAAAAACTATTTGACCAATCAACTTCAAATTTTGCACAGTTTTAGTTTATAATATTCCTCAGAATATGAGCCACAATCTTTAACCAAATTATTAATTTTAACTACAGTTTTTAAGCAAACAAGACGCGAATTTTTCTCGAAAATGTTTGAAGTTTCGCCATTTTTAAAATATGCAATTTTTTTATACCATTTGTGGTTCATGTTCTTACAATTGGCACATAAATTGGAAAAAATATTGGTCTATTTCACATAACTACCAAAGACGCTACAACCGGCGCCGTTTTGCAAATCGAAAAAAAAACTATTTCAGATACTGCTCTATTTCTTTTGAATTTATTATAATTTTACTGTTATAAATTTTTTTACTTGCTATAATGTTAAATAAAGTACCCTTAAAATTACGAAAGGATTAGCGAATTGGTATCTTTGCAAAAAATTCCTACAAATTGATACAAAAATAAGCCGTTTATACGAGCTTCTCTCCTTAAGCACTGTTTTAGACGAAAACCTCGAGTTTCAGCACGAGACTTTAAATGGAATCATTTTGTTTGCAGATTCTTGGCTGAATACAACAAGGTGCTGCAGTCCCCCCAGGGGCAGAGAGAACTCTCTAAATACAGCAATTTCATGCAGCAATTGACAGAATGGACTGGAAAAAACATATCTACACCATGGGGCATGTTCTACGTGTATCACACGCTAATGGCGGAATACTCTCTTGGTCTTACTTTGCCAGACTGGGCGTACACGGTGTTTCCCCATGGCGAACTGTGGAACGCAACTGTATTCGCATACGACGTCGCTAGTTCCACTCCTTTACTAAGGAGGCTTTACGCAGGTAAAATGTTTTTATACATTCTCTACTTGCCAATTATTATTCTTAGGCACTGGCCCCATGCTGATCCCACCCTGATCTGACAGTTTTCTTAACTTTACATTATGAAATCACATATTTTCAGTTCGTAGTAGCGGTCGAATAAAACTGTTGAAATTGTCAATTAATTATGAAATAACTAATTTTATGACTATTGTCTTTTCTGTTTCGAGGAAATTGTTATAAAATGCAGTGAAACTTAAACTTTTATTCCATACATTTTTGTGTAAATAAGAAACTTTTATTTTCTTGAAAGTAGAAAGATGTTCTAGTTAAACAGGAAAATTTATTCTGCTGTGAAAAAGCTACAGTTGAGAGAAGCAGATCTCCTGGAAATGCTGTGGGGTAGATAGATCTGAGGTTGAAATCTTAACCGTTTGGTGAAAACAGTTATATTTCTCTTCTATATTTATCCCGTTTTTATATTTCACCCTTAAATAGCTGTTCAAAAGTTTATGATCCTCCAGAGTTTTTATTAATCGAACATAAAATAACTGTTAAAATGAACTCTTAACAGCAGAGTTAAAGTGTCAATGTACAAAGTTAACTTAAAACAAAAAAGAAATGGTTTAAACGTTATATAGTTCGATAAATAACTTTTATTAGTAAAAGTTAACAGTTTCATTCGATACCTGGTTCTATACCAAATCCTATTATCTCATTAATATTAATAATCAACCTGGCAATTGTGAATTACTATTTGCAGTCGACTCCATTTCGATCTCATAGATTCGTTAAATTTCAAATTTGCCATTGTGAAATTATTTTTCGTTTTTAATCCTACACTGACAGTGATTACATCTACATTTCCACAGTTTTAATAATTTTGCATATGTCAACTACTATTTTCATTAACTTTATACAGGGTGAGTCACCTAAGAGAAGCCATCTGAATAACTTTTACAGTTTTTGAGAAAGGAAGAAATGTGTGAGACAAAACTTGTTTGGTTCCGATGGTCCCATGACGTAATGGACTAATAACTTTTTCTCAGATAGAGGTGTTTAGGAAATTTGAAGATCAGCTTAATTTTTTTAAATGGAACCGTATATTTTTAAACACCTACGATTGTAGCCCTTCCCAAGGGCTTTTTAATGACCATAGTCATTTAAGGCCATTCAAGGTCACCGATATAAAAAAGGGTGAAAAATGAAAATTCATTGCGAATGCTTCTGAAACGGAATATGTAGCTTGCTTACGTTTACGTTCACATAGTGGTGCGGATATTAGAGCGAGTAGTACACAGATACTACAGCTTGGAATGAGTTCACTACGCTTATTAATCTAAACTGCGACACCAGTTTGGTTTCCATGATACGTTGTTACCAAAAAAAAGAGGAAAAAGTCGATGTGATCTTAGTTGCCGGTGCAAGTGGTCAGAGTGCCAGGCAAGTACAGGGACAAATCTCCTGATTTTGATTCCGTTAGTAAAGATGATTGACCTTCTACAGTTGTAGGCGTTCAAAAATACATGGTCCAATTTAAAAAAATTAAGTTGACTTTCAAAACTCTTAATCAATAACTATATCCGTCTGAGAAAAAGTTCTGTTCATTACGTCACGGGCCCCTCGGAACCAAAGAACTTTCGTCTCAAACATTTCTTTCTATCTCAAAAACTGTAGAAGTTATTCAGGTGGCTTTTAAATTGTCATTCAAAGTACCCGATCCCTATCCAACTCGACAATTTCACTAATTTTCCAATCTGGTTATTCGATTTTGATCCCATAGTTCCGTTCGTGTTGCACTTGTAAATTTATTTACCCCAGTCTCTGATCCATTGTTTTAGGACCATATATCCGACGCGTAACAAGATCAATGCTAGATTGTATAACTGATACACAGGTCAACGAAAAGAAAATATATCTGTACAGTGGCCACGAAACCAACATTGCCGCCGTTTTACACGGTTTTAAAGTGTACTATCCTCATGTTCCCGAGTATTCCAGTGCTGTGCTACTGGAACTCCACGAAATACATAACGAGCATTACGTGAAGGTACGTAAAAATTGATAAGCGTTTGATAGTAATTCAAAGTAATATTATTACATCTTTGACCCCACAAATCAAAATTTTAATTAAAGTATTTGAATAATAAAATATTGTTAAATTCAAAAATAAAAAATTTAAAGGAACTCAATGAATTAACAAAACGAAATAATTAAATATAACTCCTCTATACAATTTCAACCATAAATTTGAATGTCCATGACATATATATATTATAATATATATTTTATATATATAAAGAATAAAAGAAACCTAGAAAAGCATAAAAAAATTTATTTAAATTAGTAATCTCATTAGTAATAAAATTTCTTCATATATATAAAGAATAAAAGAAACCTAGAAAAACATAAAAAAATTGATTTAAATTAGTAATCTCATTAGTAATAAAATTTCTTTATATAATAATTTATATATATATGTATATATAAAGAATAAAAGAAACCTAGAAAAGCATAAAAAAAATTGATTTAAATTACTAATCTCATATCTTTAAATTTAAATTTTCTAATCTCTTTCTTTAAATTTAGTTGAAGAAATTTTATTACTAATGAGATTAGTAATTTAAATCAATTTTTTGATTAAGTCATATTTGAAAAAACATAAATACAATTATAACATTTATATAGAGGGCATAAAAATTAATAAACCCTTATTAACCAACATCAATCGACTAGTACTTTCATTATAAAACGCATTAAACAAATAAAATAAACCAGAAGAAATCATAACAATATAAGATTCTAATAATCCTACAAAATTGATAAAATTGACGAACCCTTTTTCTGTCGTTCTTTGAATTACTGATTGCTAGAGACTTAATTTGTGTAATAACACACAGAATACTGCTACGTTGCACTCTTACGCTGCGTTTCTGCGTGGATATTGACCATGTAGCCAAGGCTAAGTCTAGTACTTAATAATAATCTTTATGGTCATGATTTTTCAAATGGTTGACCATTAAAAGCATGACGCGGAAGCTATTAGAATATAAGAATAGTACAGATCACCTGCGGGTTAACGTTGAAAGTTGATTTAATTTCTAGATAGAAGATGCTTGAAGATTGACACCAATGTGTTTAGAGTATCGACTGTAGGAACCACTTTAGCTTGATTAAAGATTAATTTTCAGCTTTTGTTTGCTTTGTTTACTCATGCTGCAATGATTTTTACAGCTACTCAACTACTTGGGTATTCCATCGAAGGTGGTCGAACTTCAAATACCTGGTTGTGACGTACTTTGCCCCTTAGATAAGTACTTGCAATTTACAGAGGACGTGATGCCATTCAAGGAGGAATTGGTTTGTGATAAGGGTGTCACGAATTCGTACAGCGACGTAAAATCAGCTGAGGAAATAGACTTGTCGAGATACAATTTGCTTAGGACAGCAAAAGCTTCTAAACAGTACAAAAGCTAGGCTTTAACGACAGAAAATGAATTGCATTCGTTCGAACCAAAGAAAACGTAAGGGTAACTATTGCAATATGTATTTCAATTGACCCTCAGTTCTAATTTAAATCAGTGATATTGGTCATGCAGTTTTTAACGAAATATCGAAAATGTAGATGCGAGGAATGTAATTCATATTTCAGTATTTATTTATAAAATTGTATGTACAAAAATATATACATAAATGTATAAAGTAAATTGAATGATTTGTAGTATATAATTATTTATTCTTGTGTTTATGTCCTTTCATGTGGAAAAGTGTATTTGTCATTATGGTTACTGTAATTTACTTAAATTTATACTAGTGTAAACAATAACTGTCTTGTACTTAATGTCTTAAGGCACTCAATGTGTGATCTAAGATGTTTATTTCTTAAACATCGTCCAATGTATTGTGAGTGAAAATCATCAAAGCCATTTCTACGTATGAAAATAGAAAAATATGCTCGTGAAGTACCTACTGTAAATTTGTACACAGAATATCTAACATTTCCTTTTATAAATCTAGGAAATACATTTATTTATACACAAAAATCATAATATGTCGTAAGAAAAATTTGATTTGTACCTACCAACCAAATACCTCAACTGAAATCTAATAATTAAGCCGACTGATATGAAATTAAAATGTCAGTAGGGCATTGTATTCTACTCTTGCGATTGCGCAACATAGTGCCGTCATTACTTCAATCTCGTGCAATTTTCCCCCGTCCATCAACGCGTCATTGTCTCGAAAAGACCCACGTATCAAGCATGCATGATGAGGGCTTCCTCCCACAGTAATCTCTTTGATTTATGTTCTGACTAATCGACGAATCCATGTATTTTTCTCTAACAACCTTCGCAAGCTTACTGGCAGTTAGGCTTTTCGAGCAATGTTTATCCACGTCGTTCGAATACCTGTTCAATATTTACCAACACCAGTTTCCACAAGAATACTCTGTCAACGCTGTTACGATGAATCATTCAACCAGGAAATATTCACAAATTAATAAGGCTTATGAACTTTTTCCTGAATGGTGACTTACGCTCCCCTATAAGTTTATGCATAAAGCGATCGGAAGAACGGCGCAGGAGTGCAGAGTGCAGATGCTCATTGTGAGTCGCGCGTTCAAGTGTGTGAAAAAATTAGTGTAATAAGTGCGAGTTACTTTGCACAGTGTTGTCAAAAGGTATGCTTTTTGTTACCTTCTATTATTTTGCTATACTTTCAGCTTTGCAGAGTTCTTTTAATGAGTGTAATGAGCAGTACCTTTAGTAAAGAACATATGACATTGCATTGTTTGTTTCAATGTTGTACTGTGTTTGTTAAAATTGAAATAATTTTTTAAGAATAAAGTCAAAGGGGTTTATAGATTTCTGTGAAGATTACTCAACGTATAGAAATTTTGATCGATGTATTAGCACGATTAAGGTGACAGAGATAGGTTCTTCAGCTTCAATATAATAAAAAATAATTAAAATATTATATTTGAAATGTATAATTTCAATATAATAGAAAACAGGCTTTTCAAATCTAATTTAGTATTGCATAGGGTTTGTCGATTTTTAAAAACCGGTTTCTTTCTATAAATTTGTAAAATTCGAAAACCGGTTTTTAAATTTAAAAAAAAAACGGTTTTATATACTAGAATTAATATGTAAAAATGAATTAATTATTTAATTAAAAACGTTAACACTTTGACTTAAAATCGCTTCGGACACGAGCAAATTGTAGTAGGTAACAGTTTACTGTAAAACGAATCATCATGAGTTCATACTTTCGGAAGAAAAATACTAAATGAAATAAAGATTTATAATTAATATTTTGTACGGATTTTAGTTATTTTAGTTCTTTTTCATTTGGTTTTCTATGCAGTGTTTTTTATTGTGTAACATTTTTGTAGATCCATTAATATTAAATGAACTCAAAAATTGTAGGGATTCGTACGGATTTTAGTTATTTTAATTTTTATTTTGTTATATTTTTGTAATTCCATAAACATTAATAAAACTGAAAATTTTTAAAATAAGTACAGATATTTATTTTCTATTTTGATTATATATTTTGTGAAAATTCGAAAACCGGTTTAACCGTTTTTTTGGGGGGGGGGGGAGGGGGAATAGTGGAATTCGGAAACCGTTTTTTTTTCAAAACTCGGTTTTCGTATAAACCTTAGTATTGCACACCACATGCTTTTGGCTCACAGATTATAGCCTCTATACCATAGAAACTCGAGAAAAGATAACAGCTTTATACACTTGTTTATGACTTCTTGGATATCGATGTTTATGAGTTGTGACGAAAGGTCCTGCCTCGCGTATAGGACACGTAGCACCTGCCATGCCGCAGCGTGTAGAAAGATGACTGATTGGGGGAAAAATGTCATCCACAAAGTAACCGTACGATAACATATCATTGTATTATAATTTCTTTGTAAAATAAGGAAAAAGACTATAAACTGTGTGAAGCGCGAAAATCGTTTTTTATTGTTCGCTAAACTGTAGTGTCGTGCTCCACCAATGAACGTAAGTAGAAAATGTCACGTAGCTGTTCTTCCAAAAATACGCTCTTACGTTATAACGGGAAGAAAGACAATAACATGCTTATGATTAGATTGATATAGTATAAAAATAAGTAATACACGAATATCTTATCTGCATACCCTCTATACTGAACAACATTATCTTCAAATCTGGGCTGGTCAGAGGGATTCAGTCAATTGGTCTCTGAGATCATCACCTTTAAATACACATTTGTAGGCTCTTATCTACGCGGAAGTGCGAAACGTTTGCAGTATAATTATAAACACTTATTCAAGCGATATCAGAGATTCGTTAGATTTAGATTAATAAAACGACGGTCATAGGTTTCATTCTTTATGTCTGTTTAATGAAACGTATTTTTTATTTGTTTCTACGTTTCTGAAGAATGCCTTGAAATATGTGTTTCTTAATGTAATTGTTAAGACATATGATGAAACATAATTCAATTTTTCGTAGTTTTTTAAACCTATTTCGAGGTCACCTTTCGTGCACGTGTTTTTTATTCGGATGCTACATGATTGATTTCGTGCGTTTAATTTCATGCCATGAATCTATATAAGGGAAATAGGTTTGATGAGTCAACATGAGGCTTTCCAAAATTCAAGGTCACAGGAGAGTGAAAACTATTTAAACGATTCAGAAATGTTTCTTTCGTGCATTTCATTTGAGTGAAGTATAATGTGTTAGATACCTTGGCTCTCGAGTCTCCCCATTTTGCATACTTAAGCTCTTCAGTGACACTGAATCATCCACAGGTAAATGTGTCGTCATATTTTCTTTGTTACTTCATGGTTTCTTCAAAAGTATATTCCCTTTTTTGTCAAAGTTTGGCTGGGAAATTTTTAGGTGCTCCCCAAATGACTTTACGACGAGTTGCATAATTCGTTTCATTTATGAATTAAGGGAACTAGGCAGTCGGAAAATTGATTTTTATTGCATTTTCCGAAAGTACTATGTTTTCTGAATAAAATGCCACTTGGTTTATAGTAAAATTGGCAAAAGTGTTTATTTGGCAGCTAAAATGGTTAAGCGGCAACCTACAGCGTCGCCTTTGTCCAGAAACTTTAAACGCGTTTTTCTCTAATCTTTTTTTTCTTGGTTTTCCCTTAGTTGCGAGTGAACGGAGGTTTAGATCGCCTTGAAAAAATTACAGGATGTGTAAAGCATGTGCCATTTTCCGCTCAACCTATGATATGGTCCGTAAAAATTCGAGATTGTCATAAAAAAATTAAAAAGTCGCGGATTTTTAATAACCCACAAATACGACCAAATTTTTCTTGAAATAATCGCAGTTTTTCGGCCACTAATTTAATAATTCTGTTTTAATTTTAGTTTTTATTGGTTGCGCGGGAAACTACGGATGTAACAAACAAGAATCACGCCCTAAAATTTGATTACGTCACTTTTCAAAACCAATATTACAGCAAAACCACAGAAGAACGCTTAAATGTTTACCAGTCAGCATATATTTCATACCAACTTTTTTTCAATCTCTATGATAATAATAAACATTGGGTAAAAGTATACATCTGGATTTGCTTTCATTTTTTTTACAAATACATTGAAAAGAAAGTGTTTCTTTCACGGAAACCGACTGCCTAGTCCCCGTAAATTTGATCGAAGATGAGGAACTATAAGCACACGTACATAAAAGTTCATAAATCTTTTTACTGTGCTATTACGTAAGTTTCTATTATCTTCAGAAATATGAAAATTGCGTGGGCTTCAGTGGTCATCGTTTGCGTATTTTGCTTTCAACCATGTCTCTCTGAACTGCGGGTGGTACTGACAATATTTAGACATGGAAACAGGAATCCTACGGAGGGAGGATCATACTATCCTGGCGACCCTTATGCTGCCATGAATTATGAACCGGAAGGAGCAGGGGGTCTAACTAACGTACGTTACTCTCGATATAATCGTTATTATTGAAATCAGAGCGTTTATCGTAGTCGTATTGTAGAAATATTCTGTATCAAATTCTACTGACTCAGTTGCATAAAAATGTGAATATTCTACGCTCAAAAATAGGATATACGAGGTAAATAATATTTATTTAGTACTCGATCAACTGAGTGAAAAATGGTTGGCAGACGTAAACTGAAAAATTAATTTTAGAGCCACAAGTGATCTTCGATCTTGGTAACGTCACTGACTTGTGCCCTTTTTCGTTATTCAGAATAATCTTAATATATAGAGCAGAAAGTGTTTGTGTGTTTGTCTGTCACCTAAAAACTTTTGAACGGTAAACTCTGGGGTCACGAATAGTGCCCCAGCTCATTATGCCTAGCTAATCCAGATGAACGTGACTATTTTCACAAAAAGATGAGTAAAAAAATTTTTTTATAAAATCGGAATCTAAATTTCGGGCGAGGCCGAGTAGTACAGCTAGTAATTTGATATTACAAACTAGTTAAAAATAGTTAAGAATTGATTAAGAGTGCCACTAGGAATTATTATTTCGTTGTATATTGTATGACGTATTAAATTATATTATACGACAGGATGCTTTCTTACTTCCTTAAGTAGAATGTGCCTGTCTTGTTCCGACTAAGGAGGGAAAAGACTACGTACGTAATTTTATAATACGAGGATGTGACGCTTCTATAGAAACGGAAAAGGTATGAAAACAAGAATGTGGTTGGATAGTCATTTGTTAAATAAATAAAATCGGTTTCAACTCTGACAGGGGTAATTTTTGTTGTACGTTTGCTAAGCGTTTCTTACTCAGTTACGTGAATATTATACACTCTCTATGTTTTCTACCATTTTTTCAATATCCTATAAAAATCATGGATCATTCTATTTTGATAGGTCGAAAAATTAAACCATTTTTAAAGAGATTTTTCTCAGTAAATAGGACATGTAATGAAATAAATCTTTTTGGTATTTATTAAGCTACTCTTATATAATACAAAAAATTAAGAAGACTATTTTTAATTCGCTATTTCATTATATGCCGCATTGACTGAGAATAAAATCTTCAAATTGTATAACTTGATTTTTTGGCCGGTCAAAGTAGAATGACTCCTTAAAAAGATTGGAGCACTGTTAAAAATATTTTATTCACATAGGCTGGTAAAAGATTAGCATATAAGCTCGGCCAATTCTTTCGAGAAAGATATGATGAATTTCTGAGCCCAGCTTACTCGAAGGAAACCATCTGGTTTCGCGCTGACGAAGTGGATAGAGTGGTGATGACTGGACAGCTGGTAGCGGCTGGAATGTATCCACCATACGGAGAACAAAAGTGAAACTTCAATCGTTACAAAAACAGTGTTTGAATGTCAGAAGAGAAATAACGTGGATGTCAACGAAGCGATTCAATTTTACAGATGGAACCCTGACTTAAATTGGCAACCTATACCAGTATGGGCACCCCCAATGTCTACTGATTACCTCTATAATGGCATGTTTTGTAAAAACTTTAAAAAGTGGAGAATCGACGTGGAGAAAACTGACCCGGACGTGATCAAGCACGAAAAAGAGAATAAAGACGTCTATGAATATTTATCCCAATATACACGGGGTAATATCACGCAACACGCAACGTTCAGTTTGCGTCAGCTATTGCACGCGCAGGTGAAGAATATTGTCACAAAATTTAGCGTGGATAGTTTATAGTTTTTTTAATGGAAGTGATTACGTTTAACGTTTTTTATTATACGAAATAAGTAGACGTAGACATATTTATTTAAAGTTTTTTAATATTTTAAATAGAGAGACATTGGTTTGAAATTGCCTAAATGGACAAAATCAGTTTTCCCAAATGGAAAATTGGATGAACTTGCCGCGTACGATGTTCTTATACGAACTCGTACTCTAAAATTGAAACAACTATTAGGTGGTGAGGCTCTTTATTTACTTACCACCTTGTGGAACCTTATTATTTATTAGAAAATTACTATTTTTGGAAATATTGTACATATTTATTTTTACGTAATTATTCTATTTGATAGGGGTGTGGATTCGAGAATGGCTAAGGACCGTTGACAATTATTTAAATAAAAATGATACACGGAAAGCATTTATGTATGCTGCTCACGAATTAACTATTGCTCCCATACTTGTAGTGTTGGACAATTATGATAATCAAATTCCTTCCTATTGTGCCGCTCTCATGTTTGAATTACACGAAGACAATAATAATTATTATGTACAGGTAATAACTTAATTAATTCATCGTTTGCCATCCACAGCTATTTTTACTTTTACTTTACTATTTCCATTCTCTGCAGGTTCTATACAGACATGAGGGCTACATTCGAATCCTTAAAATACCTGGTTGTGACGATAAAATGTGCCCGCTAGACACTTTCAGAAACTTCGTAGCACCAGTGATAGCGGAAGATCCGGTAGCATTGTGTGGAAATGCGGACGATAGTAAATTAGCAGTAAAACATCAAATTAATTATTGAAACGGGAATACGTAGCGCGTGATTGCATTAGTTATGTATTAGAATGTGATTTAATAATCGTTACAACACGCCATTAATAATCTTTGTCTGCTCTTATAAACGCGTAAACAAGTATTTATTTAAATTTAAGATCCGTCTCGTTCCCTTTCCCTAAAATTATTTAAACGATTTTTTTTCAAAATGAAGCCATTCTACGTTAAATCGAAATTGAATGAAATTTAAATTAGGCGGGATTTGGGGGAATTTGTTTGAAAAATGCAGGCTGTCGAAGTTTGAAATTTTTTCCCATTTTCGCGAAAAGGGATTAATTTCTAAACTACTAATCGTACGAAGTTCGTTCTTGTGATAGCTATTTTATTCTCGCGAGGCCTCGAATCGCATGACAGAAATTTACATTAGATTTTAAGTCTATCCTGTACCTCGACTGTGATTAACCTGCGTTTGAAGTCTATGTAAAATAAATCTTGAATACTATATTAAAAAGTACTTACAATATTATCCAGATGTTAACCAGAAACCTGTGCACTTACTACCCAAAACACAGTCATGATGTAATACACGTAACTGACGACAGGAGAGACAAATGTCGAAGGAGTAATCATTCGCTGTTCCTCGTAAAAACGGTAACACCGGTATTGTTTTTATTGGTCTTTTGGTAGGTGTGTATTCTGGAGCAAAATCTTGTCAAATATAAAAAGACTGTATTGAGAGTTCACAACGAAGCTTTACACTTCCCATTCGTTCAGTTTACAAGTGTTCACATACTCCAAAGAATAAAATATTTGTACAAACAAATGTAATAACAAATTCAGTTATCTCTAACTCCATAATTTTTTGCGTAATATAATTGCGGCTATAGAAATATTTTTAATCTCTTAATTTTCACATTTTACTGTCATACTTCTCTTAAATAGCTTTTCATTTTAATTCCAGTAGATTTGCCGAAGACATGATTACTCGTTTAAAAAAATAGAGTGTACCAAAGTTCTGAAAGGTTTAATCAAAGTTCAACTTTTCATCGTATAGACTTTGAAAGTCTTCTTTCGATACATAATCCCACATATGATTACATTCCTCTTCCGTTGGAATTACACCTTCCACCATTTTGACATATTTATCTAACGGACAGATCTCGTCATCGTTGAGCTTATAAGGAATCAATTCTTCCGTGATTCCAGTCCACTGAAGCATCTGGTAAGAAATGAATAATTGTATATTAAAGGACAATTAATGCATATCAGTAAATAGAGTGAATTAAAATTAATAATAACGAAATTAAATTTTTTTAAATTACAATCTACTGGAAATCAGAAACTAAACAGTTCCAAGATTAAAACCACAAGGGTAGTAATTCTACTGCAGTGGCGCACTCAGGATTTAATCTTGGAGGAGCCGAGTTGAACGGATTAAAATATTTTTAATCCAAATTCAATAAAATTCATTAGGTGATTATAATTTATTTAAAGAATAAAATCCAGTTTTCATTTCTTCTTACAACTACCCTTCTTTGGGGAGTGTCAGGACCCCCTGGACCTTCCCCCCTCCCTGGGTGCGCCACTGTTCTATTGTGATATACTATTATTAATAATTACCCTGACGAAGTGCTTGCCACTTTCGTTGCCCAATTTTTCTAATATAATCGCACACCCATAAGGTGGTAATACTGGCTCGGTGAGATTGTGCGCTCTCACGTATGCCGCGATATTTACTTCGTGTCCACTATACAAGTAAATCTTTCGTTTCCCGTCATTCCCCACGTGTCGCTTTATGTTATCAATGAACCTCTTGACGATCGTGCCACCGTTCAGTCGTCTCAGTGCCGGTGTGGAAGAACGAATTTCATATTCGAGGTTCACAACTTCTTGCATCTTTTTATACACTTCATCCGTGCACCATTCTGGAGTCCCGAGGTCCATGCTTTTCTGTAAAATTCTCTTAATAATCGCAACGCGAAAAAAGACACCGAGAAACTGTAGATCTCAATGAAAAACATAAATTGAGGCCATAAATTTTGCAATATTATTGTTAAAAAAATTAGCTGAATATACCTGAGATACCATCGCGTTATACATTTCATACACTTGATTCGTTCTAGTTACATTTAAACCTGTCTTCTCGGTTAGATAATTAAATAGATCTTTGTAGATTGAGATTTTTTTAAGAGTTTCTTCCGATCTTTTCGCTGCCTCTAAGGCTGCTGTATACCTGCAAAATAAATCAGCCGCGTCAATGTAATGCATTCTATTTTACAAGCATCGCGACTCATTCATTCTCTGTAAAAACCATCTTCCTTATTACTGTTACTTGCGTCGTGGCTGTTTATTTTCATTCTCTGTGAACCTCTGTCGCCATCGTTATTTCTAATCGCCTTGAATGGCACAAAAATAAAAATGAAAGATAGCTGAGAGTGGAAATACGCAGGTTGCGACTTACACTGGAGAGAAATCTGGTTTCAATAGAATGTCTATTTTCTCCGGCGTATAGTGGGTCGGTATAGGCATCCACGGTAAGTTTCCGTTCCATAATTGCGTGGGTGACGGGTGATAAAGTCCAGCCAGGACCAGTTGAAGGGACATTTTTGTTCGATCTATGTCCGAGCTGATCGCGTACACGTCCCTGGGATGATAAATATCTCCTAAGAATTCATCATACCGTTCTCTTAGCATTTGGCCAATACGATACTCTCTCATCTTCCCTTGCTGAAAACGATCGCCAGCCAATGTTGATACATCTGCTGTTCACGCGCGTCTTATTCATATTTTTGTACTTACGTTCGTCATCTGTCCAAGACCCCACGGCTCGTAACTCGATAAATCGTGTGTATCTTTCGGCCACAGCTCCTTTTCGCGGGGCGTTCGTTCTCCATGTCTAAGCAGCTGGTAAGATTTGAAAGATTTGATAAGAAAAGATACACAAATTTCACACCAAATACATTGCACTGCAGTAGAGGAACTTGGGATGTTCCGGTCTAGAGCACATAAAAATAGGTGATCTTTAGGAATTAATTAAAGGGAAACTACCGCGGATAATTTGATGGGACTTGTTGCATTGTATTAAGAATGTCTTAAACTATAGAAATTTAATTTTTTTTCTGTAATTAATCGGTGCAATTGACAGTGGGGAGTTTTTGAAATGGAGGTGTCACAAAATTCATACAAAACGGTGGGACTTATAGCACCTAAACCATTGATCTGAAATAGGAAATACCGCCTGATTACACTGTCCAACACGATTTTTGGTCCGGAATATTCACTGGACGATTCTTGTAGAGTTTTTCGTCCTGAACACGAATCCGCAAGCAGAATTGCTCTATCACCCTCAGTTTTCGAGAAAATCGATTTTGAAAAAAAATATCAAATATTCGACTTTGAACATTTTTTATGCCGAAACGGTAGTAGTTATTCGGTTGCTCGTTGCGTCAAATTATTCTATGAACCCTCCCGAATACAACGATATAAGTTATTATTGCATTATGATCATTTAAATATGTTTAAACAACGATCAAAAGGAAAATGACACCCGAAATGCACCTATTTTTGAAGATATCTTTCAATTTATTTTCAAAATTAAGAGTCTAGAAGAAAATCTGACCATCCCACACGATGCAGCAGACAGTTTTCCTTCGGAAATCATCAACAAAAGTGGTAAGTCACGTTTTGTTTTCAATTCAGAAGCGAAATAGTTTGGCAAAACGCGCGGTGTCGACAGTGGTAGTCAACGGCGGCGCGCGATCCACTGCCGCTCAGCGTAACACAACAATCGTTTAAGGCGCATGACTACCACTGTCGGCACCGCGCGTTTTGCCAAACTATTTCGCTTCTGTATTGAAAACAAAACGTGACTTACCACTTCTGTTGACGCTTTCCGAAGGAAAACTGTCTGCTGCATCGTGTGGGATGGTCAGATTTTCTTCTAGACCCTTAGTTTTGGAAATAAATTGAAAGAAATCTTCAAAAAATGGGTGCATTTCGGGTGTCATTTTCCCTTTGATCGTTGTTTAAACATATTTAAATGATCATAATGCAATAATAACTTATATCGTTGTATTCGGGAGGGTTCATAGAATAATTTGACGCAACGAGCAACCGAATAACTATTACCGTTTCGGCATAAAAGATATTTAAAGTCGAAAATTTGCAGTTTTTTTTTCAAAATTGAATTTCTCAAAATCTGAGGGTGATCGTGACAAACGGTTTGCGGATTCGTGTTCGGGGCGAAAAACTCTACAAGAATCACTCAGTGGATATTGCGGAACAGCAAAAAAGTTTCATTTTGTTGGACTGTGTTATTCAAGGGCATGAAATTACCTAGTGGAAATTACAGAACTTTAAAAATTACAAAAATTACATTTCTTGACAAAATAACGACACTTGAAATCTGAAGTCACTTTTTCCTTATGCTCTTCGTCTGTTCAAGGGCTTTAAAAAATACAAATTTTCAAAAAATTTCAAATTTTAGAGGTTCCTCCACTGCATAGAAGTATGTTCTTTGAAATAAAAAAAGTTTCAATCGAATCGCAAAATAACTTTTCGGGAAATTTGTCCCACCGATTAGAAGAACACTGTTTTCCAGAAAACCGCGTTTATAACTTCAGGAATTTTTCAAATTTCAAAAAAATCCTTTTAAACACGTATTCGTAAAAGGTTGAACATTCGACAAATGAAATAAAAAATTCGATTTTTCGCCATTTTTAGACCAGAACCTTCCCGTAAATCCTCGGAAACAGCCTTCAAAATCGTTCTATACTTTCAATTTGCAATGTGTTTTAATTAAAAAAAAAAAAAAAAAAAAAAACAGAACCAGAATGACAATTAGGTAAACTATTACGTGTTGAAGCAAGTGCCGCTCAAGGAAATGTTATTGCCTATTGTAAAACGAATGGCGAACAAATTGATTATTTTAAAGTTAAATGTACTCACCACCTGCACCAACTCCACTCGGTATTCCGTTTTCGCTATTTGAAGAAGGGAACCTAGTACAAGGATGAATATCGTTAAAGCTAATTTCCCGCGAGTCATGTTCAAAAAGCTGGACGCGAGAAACTATACTTGAAACGTTTGACTGTACGATCGTAACTGTAGGCTACTCTGAAGTGAAGCAATACCGAACGGTTACTTGTGACCTTTATCATTTCAGTTCCACGTGGGCTGAGCTGATGAAACTTACGTTTGTCTGCTCTGTACAATAATATAGACGAAATAAGAATGATGAATGAAACTACTGTGTTCGATATCTATTGCAACTGATCGATACACTGTGCGAATAGCGCGTACATATTAATGAAATAAAACGTAAGCCGAATGGAGGTAAATACAAATGTAGATAAAACCCAGTTACGGTCAAACAATAAGTATGCGACACTCTCGGTTTAAAACGCTTTCCAAAATGTGAAAGATGAATGCGAAAGAGATAAACACATGCGTAAATAAAAGTATTTTTCTAAGTGTTACTTGAAATGTTTCGTATGTTCGAATAAATTCGCGCCGGAACAAAGTTACACAACATCTTTAATTAAACGCGGTATATGTTTACAAGCGCTCTACGTATATGCACTTAAAGTCGGCAGCACCACCTAGGCCTTCTGTTCAAGACTCAGAAATATATGTAATTATATAATCGAGTGCGCGAGCGATGCCAAACAAATGTAAGCGTAGAATATAATAATAAAAAAAAATGGTCTGTGGCGAATACATGGCACGATACACTTGGGCTTTTACATACTCATATCGCGCGTGAACTTTGTTCCTGGAGATACACTGAGATATCGCCGTAAGATAGATATAGTGAAAATCGTTTGGCAATTATTGTAGGATCTTGTTGACACTAGCAGTGGTCTACTATGCCACTAATATAATCCATGCCGCACTACGTAAGCAACGCTCGAACGAAGGAAAAAGTTCCTGTGGAAGGTTGCAGTCGCTTGCGTTAAAGGTTGAACGCTAAAAATTCTATAATTTAATGAGCGTGTTACGAAGGTTGTGAAAATAATTTGTTACATAAAAAAGTGTGTGTGAATTTCGATGTTAAATTTTATGCTAATCATTGACACGTCGATTGGCTTGGATTTAGTTTATGAGTGAAGTATGATTTCGTGGCGAATTCGAAGACATTTCACGGATTTCAGTTGTATGTGTTATAAATCTTTTGTTTCTTACAATTGTACGTAGTACATACATTTTTAATTTCAATTACACTCTTTTGCAAACGTTCAAGTGTTTTATAAGTTCCCAATATACCACATACAATTCAGAATATATAGAGGATTATTTAAACTATATGATTTACGAAGTCTGTACAAAGATTTGCTTGTAATTTGTTAAATACAAAGTATTTTATAACTCTGTGCTTTGGCGCGCTTTTTTCGAATTAAACCACGCACGTCGTTCACTGTCGCCCTCTTCTGGCCGTACGATGAATCACGTCAGTTCTAATTCGCGTTTAATAAGTCGTATACATGTATGTACATATCTTGCACGTTTCAAAGAAAAGTCAAAATTTTCTTTGTGTTAATAAGTTTCAGTTTCGGTTAAATAGACGTATAAATTTATATAGTAGTTAATTATCGTTTCAATAACATTAGCATCAACATTTCCGTTAGAAATCTACACCAGGCAGTCACAGGCGTGCTTATCGCGTGCAATCTTCAAAAGAGTTATAAACAGTTAAAACATATAAAACAAAATGTGTAATAATTCTCAATTGCATTAAATCAACAAGAATAAGAGTAGCGAGTCAAACTTTTCTTTATTTTCGTCAGGCAGAGATATTATAGGGACGTATCTTTTGAACTTTATTTATGTCGATTTTACAATATTTTCTATTAATTATTTGTATCATATAGTTGCAGTAGTCTTAAAAAAATCTGCATTTATTCTTGTGAATAAAATCCCATAAGCAATAATCGTTTTGAATTTTAGCGCGCTTTATAGAGAGGGAATGAAAATTCTGCGCAGACGCCACCTGCTGGCGATAGAGAGTAACTTTAGTAGAAATTCAAATAGTGCGCGTTATTTACAATTTATTAGTGTTGCGAATGAAAAACAAAATAATTAAGTCTTTTTGTACAATTAAGTGTTACTTTTCTACGTGTAGTTCGTTAAAATCGTTTCACAATTGTGGATTATAAACTGGATATCAAGACCATGGACTTTTATCCCGAAATGTTGCTGTGGAAGTAGTATTACTATGGAAGTAGTAGTATTACTATGGAAATAGTATTAACTTTCGTAAAATGTATTGCTTAATAAAAGCAATAAGTAATGCCATAACTTATTATAATTTTATAATATTATTATGAATACTAAGTATTGCTATAAATTCTACCAAGCAATATTCTTAAGCAGTCCAAAAGCTTCCATTAAACCAGAGCCGTCTTAACAGTATTGTAGGCCCTGGGGTGCACTAGGGCCCCTGCCCACCCACGGGAATAGAACTTTAAATCAGACTTGGAGGCCCCTACTGCCATGGGGCCCCTGACGACTGCCCAGCGTGCCCATGCCTAAAGACGGCACTGCATTAAACTCTAGCAAAAATATTGTCCGTCTATTATAACTACTATCCTTGGTATATTCAATTCACTATCAACTTATTTATTTAGATAAATTTTAGTAAAGAAAAAGTTGAACAAATTTTCATATGCAAGCTGTTCCTATAAAGATTAATCTTAAAGATTAATTATTGTATATAAAATTATGATATTTCGACAAACATTACTATATAGTATTCTGCTAAACTCATATTAGGTAGTTTCTACGCTGGGTGTTTTAACTTCTACGTGTATTATTATTATTTAATTATTATTTTCAAAATGGCAATATTTTTAAAAAAATATTATATTTAAAAATATAAGATTATGTGGACGATCCAATATAACCGAGAATCTACGAATTATATAAATTATAAAAAACCGAGACAGCACACAGAATCTTAAAGATATCTTAAACACATCTGAAAAGATGCCTGAAAAAAAGATATCTTATATATATCCAAAGATCATTAAGCACACATATTAATGATATCTTAAAGATGTCGAAAATATCTTAAAGATGTCCAAAATATCTTAAAGATGTCCAAAAGATATTTTAAAGATATCAATCAGATATCTAAAGATGCTTGGTTACAAATTAGGGTTTCCAGATATTCAGACGTAAAACAAATGTAAAATGGGAAATTAACGCTGTCTGGGAAATTAATTTGATATTTTCAATATAGACGAAAAAAGGCGCAAAATATATACACGTGTGTGTTACAAGTTTTTACATAGGTATTAAACATGTTATACTGTATGCGTACCTTGGGGAAATGTAAGAACTGGTAAGAACTGTTTTGTTGGTTCTTCTTCAAACACGCGGTAGTGTAGGTTCCGTTCAAAAAGTCGCGCTTTACTGTTAACAATTTAAACATTAACGTGACTTTACTTGTTTACGAAGCACGAGTAAAAAGGATATAATAAATCTGATTTGTGTAATTCCAATACACAATCTTTCTCACATATTAATTACTAAATCAGTAAAATAATTTTCTAACCTGCATTCCGGCATTACCCATAAACAAACGCACAGCGAAGACTTATTTCTTCTTTGAATCGCAACGGTAAGATTCATACAATATTCATAAACGAGAATAAAGATACGCGTTGTTTCTCATATAACCTTGCACACTTATACATGGAAACATAATTTCCGAGCGTGCGAAATATGAGATTGGGAACATAATTTGTTATCGCACGATTAGCATTAATCCATAAAAATGTCCTCAAAAAGAAAACCGGACACACAAGTGCCAGCTGAAGAAAGCGACTTGTTATCGATTAGGCCACTTGGCGCCGGCCAGGAAGTGGGAAGATCATGTATTATGCTGGAGTTTAAGGGAAAGAAAATTATGTTGGACTGTGGTATTCATCCGGGTTTGTCTGGAATGGATGCGCTACCTTTCGTAGACTTAGTAGAAGCGGACGAAATCGATCTGCTTTTAATCTCTCACTTTCATTTGGACCACTGCGGGGCTTTGCCTTGGTTTCTGCAAAAGACCAGCTTTAAAGGGCGATGCTTCATGACCCACGCCACCAAAGCGATCTATCGTTGGCTGCTATCCGACTACATCAAAGTCAGCAATATTGCCACGGAACAAATGTTGTATACCGAATCGGACCTTGAAACAAGTATGGATAAAATAGAAACGATTAACTTCCACGAAGAGAAGGACGTATTTGGGATAAAGTTTTGGGCCTATAATGCTGGGCACGTACTGGGTGCTGCTATGTTTATGATAGAAATAGCGGGTGTTAAAATCTTATATACCGGAGACTTCAGTCGACAAGAGGATAGACATTTAATGGCCGCTGAAATCCCAAACATTCACCCAGACGTTTTAATCACGGAATCTACTTATGGCACGCACATACACGAAAAGAGGGAGGATCGCGAAGGAAGATTTACGAACCTGGTTCATGAAATCGTTAACAGAGGTGGAAGGTGCTTAATACCCGTGTTCGCGTTGGGTAGAGCACAAGAGCTTCTCCTTATTTTAGACGAATACTGGAGCCAGCATCCCGAACTCCACGAAATTCCTATATATTACGCTTCTTCTTTGGCGAAGAAATGTATGGCTGTCTACCAGACTTACGTGAACGCGATGAACGACAAAATCAGGAGGCAAATAGCCATTAACAATCCTTTTGTATTTAAGCACATTTCTAACTTAAAAGGCATCGATCATTTCGAAGATATCGGACCGTGCGTGGTGATGGCTTCGCCTGGCATGATGCAGAGCGGTCTGTCGAGGGAATTGTTCGAGTCCTGGTGTACGGATGCGAAGAACGGAGTTATAATAGCTGGTTACTGCGTAGAAGGGACATTGGCGAAGACTATTCTATCGGAGCCCGAAGAGATTACAACCATGTCTGGGCAAAAGTTACCGCTGAAAATGTCCGTCGACTATATATCATTTTCGGCGCATACCGATTATCAACAGACTTCAGAGTTTATTCGTATTTTGAAGCCTCCGCATGTCGTCCTTGTGCACGGAGAACAGAATGAAATGGGAAGACTGAAAGCTGCTTTACAGCGAGAATACGAAGATGATCCGAGCACAACAATGGAAATACATAATCCTAGAAATACAGTCGCCGTGGAGTTGTACTTCCGAGGTGAAAAGACGGCCAAGGTAATGGGCACATTAGCGATGGAGACACCGAAGCCAGGGCAGACATTATCCGGAGTTTTGGTCAAGAGAAACTTCAATTATCACATGCTGGCGCCGTGCGACTTATCGAAGTATACAGACATGAGTATGAGTCAAGTTGTTCAACGACAAAGCGTGTATTTCTCAGCGTCGCTACCGGTATTAAAGCATCTTCTAATTCAGATCGCTGGAAATTTGGAAATCGTCGACGATAAGAAGCTACGCGTTTTTAAGAACGTTGATGTTACAATCGAGGGGAAAATTGTTACTATGGAGTGGATCGCGACGCCTGTGAACGATATGTACGCAGATTCCGTTCTGACTGCGATATTGCAGGCTGAGATGATGGAACAGCCGCCTAAAGTATTACCGGCACCTACAAAGATGGATAGGATGCATTTTAAGGAGTGCCTGATAGAGATGCTTCAGGAAATGTTTGGCGAGGATTCTGTTCCTAAAATTTTCAAAGGGGAGAAACTGTACGTGACGGTTGACGGAAAGAAAGCGCACATAGATTTGTTGAATTTAGAAGTAACTAGTAAAGAAGACGAAACTTTCCAGCAAATAGTACAAACGGCGGTAACAAAACTACACCAATCACTGGCACCACCCTGTGATACCATTTGAAGAATATTTTTACAATTGTATGTAGCAAAACATTTGCTTATAGGATTATTATTACATACATTCGTATAAGAATGTTGAATAACAGATATTTCTATTTATTGTACAATTTAATAGTATTACACAATTGATTTTATTCGTACACTTTCGTAAATAGAATAATTATATTGATAAATGGAAATGTAAAAAAAATAAATTCCTACTTAAATATCTATCGTACAGTTAAGCTTTGTTTTCACCTGTATTTATACAGTAAAATTTGACGTAACAATCATGAATAATTAAAAGGAGTTTCGACATAAAAAATATTTTTATACTTAAAGTACATACCTAAGATGATTTTGTTCGATTCTGCGATGTATAATCATTAAATTAGATTATTTATACGATTTAAGCGTGTAATTCATTAGTTTAGATCGTAATATAAAATAGTATAGTAACAAAGTGGTGTAAATATGTACAATTCATATCATTATAAATGTACGCAAAAGCGCATAAAATTACGAATTCAATAAATAAGATTTTAAGTAGTAAAAATTGTGAAACACGATTAATTGAAAAACTATGCTTTGAAGAGCACATAGATGTAAAGTGTGTATAAGTAGTTACTGTTAGTGCAAACACTAAATAGATTAGCATTAAAAATTAAATTCAGAAAGATCCCCCCATGCAGGTCCAACTTTGAGCTTTACGGGTAATGGCACTGCAAGTTGGCACACTTGCTCCATTGATTCTTTTACTATTATTGCGAATTGCCGTAGGTCATTTATATTTACCTAAAATAGGGAAATTTATATATTGAAACAAAATTTGGATTATTTCTATTACAACGAGAAACTTGAGAATTCCCACCTCGTACAATAGTTCATCGTGAAGCTGTAACACTAAATAGCCACCCCTTTGTAGCGCATCTCTGCTATTGCTCCTTAATTTACGCATAGGATGAACAGTGGGCATAACGATCGCTGAAGTAGGAAATTCGAATCGCATCCTTTCTTCGATATTTACCATTGCTTTTTTGGCAATATCTGCTGCGGAGCCTTGAACTTTTGTATTCACTGCTTGACGCTCTGCTTGCGCTATGAATACAAAAATTACAGTGATTCATCCATAAGTATTTAGAAAAAGTCTTATACACATGGGCGTCCGGAGGGGGGTGCAAAAAGGGCAGTTTTGGGTCCTCCCTGGCTTTTGTGAAAAAAATCGCTTATGTTCAAAAACTAATACTTCTAAATTTCAGATTTAAAATTTTAATTAAATTGACACTACAAAATGAGCTCAAAAAAGCAACCGGGTTACTCATTTTTTCATTACTATATTTTTCTTCATGGTCACCCTAAAGTTGCCCCCTCCTGGAAAAAAAGTCCACGGACGTCCTTGCTTGTACATATAAATTATTATAATGAAACTTACATTTCTCTGCTGAAATTGTACTGGTCAATCCAGGAAGCATTCTGCGTCTTTCTAAAAGCGTTGTTACATATCCATTCGTACGAGCTTCTTCTATCACACTAGTCAACCATTTAGATATACCTGGATATGCATTCATAAAAGAGTCTAAAAATTCTCTGGCTTCAATCTCGTTTACAGATAAAGTTTCGGCTAGTGTCTTTACCCCCATACCATAGATCATTCCATAGCACAATTGCTTTGTATGTTGACGCATTTTATCGTCCACCTACCAATGAAACCGTACTAAAATGATTGAAATTTACTTTGAGCAATATACAATATTTTATGTGTTTCATATACCTGATCTTCAGGCACGTGGTTCCAATTTGCTGCAATGTTTCTGAATATATCACCTGGCTTTCTCATAATGTCGCACAATGTTGCATCTTTAGAAAAATGAGCTAATATCCTCAATTCCAGTTGACAGTAGTCTGCTGACAATATAATATTGCCTACCCCAGCTACAAAAGCCATTCGTACGCTTATCACGAAGCTGTTGTCTTCGGAATTAAAGTCCTTTGGTACATTTTGCAAATTCGGTTCGTGCATCGAGACTCGGCCAGTTAATGTGTGTGTAACACAGCTACCGTGAATTCGGGAACTGTGTTGAGCCAGACTCAATATTGGATAAATAATCTAGAGTACAAGAATGTTTAATTAAATTCAATTTTCATGCCTTAGTCTACTTTAGTTTAGTATATTTTTGAAAAACTTAGGAAAGTAATTTTTAACCTTTCAATTTCCCCCTTTAATGTACGTACTTTCGATTGGGTTCCATTTAATTTACGCCACGATATAACAAGATTAGATATTGGGTGATCAGACTGCCCCAATACAGCTTTATTAACGCTAACTTTTTTCCCTTTAGACATACCTAGAACCTATGCAATTCAACATTCGTCAATTAGATTAAAATAATTATGAATAAAAACAAATTTCAAAAATATATTACAAACCTCGGCAACTTCTTTGGACGAGGAGAAATTGAATTTTTTCCCAGATAATACATATGCTCGTTCTTCCAACGATCTCATTTCTTCGCGAATAACTGACGACAAGTCTTGTAATGACTTAAAAGATACCCCTAGACCAGTTAATTCCATGCTAGCTAGTAAAGTCGTCGTTTTCATTTCAATATCTAAAGAGTGATTTAAGATTTGATTAAAATAAATGTGAAAATAGTAGATTAAAATTGCATACCAACGAAGGTAACATATTACCTTTAAATGTGTACAGTAATGTTGGATTTAATTGTTTCAATTTATCTAACAGAGTGTCTGTTATGTACCATGTAAGTACAGCTTCTGCAGATGCTCTGAATTCTCCTGGTATCGTGCTTTTTATGTTCAATCCAGGTCCCGTGTCATAACACGCGCCTATTCGTTTCGTTATAAAACATCCTTGTGGAAAATATTCGTTTACCTATTCATTATTGAAACAATTCTTTAAATTGCAAATTTATTTTCTCTGTAAATATTGAAAGTTACGAATAAAACTGGGAATTGTACATTTTCATTACCATTTCGTTAAAATTTTTTTCATAAACGTTGCCATCGTATAACCACCTTGCTACGGTTGGATCTAAAAACTTGCAGGTTGCAGAAATACCGCAGCACTTGTATAAGGTTTTAAATATCTCTTTAGTTGCGAAACATTTCACAGAGAGAAGTGTGTTAGCAAGTACTTCTTTCAATAGCTTCATTTGCTCCCTGCCTGGAATTTTTAAATCTGAAAAGATATAGTTTTAGTAGTTCTTGAGAAGCAATGTTGATATTAGTAGAATTTCGAATACCTTGCTCATTAGAGAAAGTAATATAATAAGCAATATTGCTTTCCCAAGAAATAGCAGCCCCACATAATTTTCTATCAGCATAAACATAATTTTCTACTTTCTTCGATCTCTTTTTCCTTTCACTATTGGTGGAGCTAACAATTTTGGAGCCGATATTATTCACGTCGTTGTTATACATTTCGCAATTTAGAGCTAGCGCAATATATCGCTTTTGCATTACTTCGCGCTTGAATAAATTAAATGTTCCTCTATCACTTCCAACTTTTACAATATTTAACGTATTCCAATTAGTCGTGTCACTTATGCTATTTATAGTGTTGGGGTGTAGGCAGGTGACAGAATTTTTTTGTACTTGTTTTAAACTAATTTTAGACTTTTGCAAGAGTTTCTCGGACTTCATGGGTGTACCCTCATCCGAATTTGAGATCACACTGTCTGTACTACAGTCTTTAGAAGTTAGTACATTTCTTGGAAGTATTTCTTTCAATTTTGGTTTAAATTTATATTTTTCTATGTGTATCGTTTCGGAAACAGGACTCGTGTAATTTGTCGCATCATCCAGTACGCGATTGGGAACTTTTTGGGTGTACATCTTTCGCTTCTTTTCGGAATCTAATTTGCTTCGTATTCTGATACTTGCGGTAGGCGAATCCATATTTTGCGAAGCAATAATAATGTCATCTGAATCAGATTTGTTTGAATCAAATGACGCTCGACGATTACTGAAAGCTATTACATTCGTCACGGGTGATTTTTCGGTATATCTATCTTTAAATTTATGCTTCTGCGATATTTTTCGCAAATTATCAGAAGTATTCACTGATTTTTCGAACATTGCGGGATACTTTCTTCTCGTCTCTGGTGTTGAGTTACTTGTTCCAGGGCTTTCTACGATTTCTCCCATGTTTGTGTTCTTTACGTTTCTAATATTGCGTCTAACTGGTACTTCTTCATTCTTTTCTTTAGTATTTTTATCACAAATTTGATTGAACTTTTCTGTTATTTTCTTTGATTCATTCCAAGAATCTTCTTTCCACGACAGTATGCTGTGTTTCGCCTGCGAATTTGTGAAATTCAAAGGCGTCTTATTTATACGTTTATCTTTTATATGTTTCTCTGTTTGTGTTTCTGTATTAATATTTTTACTGGTCTGAAGTTTTGTTATCTCTTTATTCCCTGTTGTCGATTTATTTTCAGATAATAAATTCTGGGTCTCCTCAAATTCTGAGAAATGCAAAGAATCAATGTTTTGCTCGAGGGCATTTAAGATTTGAGTATCGAGATTTAAACTGTCATCAAATAAACTGGGGCTTCTCGAAACTTTCCTATCATTTTCAAAACTAAAGGCCCGTGTGATCGCATTTACGCAAATCGACGATGCAGTATTTATTTCATTCGAAGTTCTGCTTTTCTTAGTGGGAATGTTACTTGCTTTTTCAACATCCTGCACGTCATCTATAGAATGTTTCATAGTAAAATTGTGAGTTTGATTTTTTTTGCTAGCATTGAAGCTGAGTAAAGATCCACTGTCTTTTCTTTTTTGGGAGTCATGTGGCATTTTTGGACTACTTTCTTCGAAGAAGTCAAGGGACAACTTTTCAGTCGGGGAATCGTAAAGTTCTGGTATATTTATTTGCAATAACTGATCAGTAAGTTTTATATTGTCATTCTTACTTTCTTGAGCTACATTGTTAACCACGTTGCTTTCGAAATTTTTATCATTCTCTACAAGACTTGTATTAACTTCAGACATTCCCAATGACTTATGATTTAATGACTCTTCTTCTTCATTTATGGAATTAGCACTTTTGGCATTAGTTGAACAAGTGTTTTTTTGTACGTTAATATCTACGCGAACTTTACTTTGGGAATTGCTGCACGCAGAAATATCAACGTTTGTTAAGGCATTTGTATGTTTCGAACTTAGCAATGTTTCTTGCTGCGCTTGTGAATGCGTTGCAACGTAAGATTCATTTGTAGCAACAGATTGCTCATTTTGCTTCCACGACATGTCTTGCAATCTCAGTTCGTTCTGTAATTAACAAACAAGCTTATACAGTTTCAAAATAAGTAAAGAACAATTACTATTACCGATAATAACCCAGTACCTGGACTAACACTCTAGCTTCGTGTACCAACTGGGCAGCAGCTTCGTGTGGCGTTAAACCATCTTTTCCAGTAACGAATACTGTCCTCATTTTATTTCGTTTCACAGTTTCCGATTCGTGTTCGCCATCTTGTTCCTTCTCGCTGAAATATATTTACAATAAAAGGTTGTATAAACTGCTGTAATTAGGAGTATAATAATGAAAACGTACCTTTCGAAAGGAAGTGCTTTGTAAAGTGCTCGTTCGACATCAAGTTCATTAGCGATAGCTAATTCTGCCACAGATGTGATTCCTTGCTTGTACAGACTTCTTGCTCGCAGCCCATTTAACATTGGAAGACGTAGTAAATCCAATAATTCTCTACACACGCCAAACTGTAAACGGGTCTGGAATTGGGAAACTAGCAATTCCATGCAGTCCCAACCCAGTTGTTTACAAAACTGGGTGACCATTCCTGTAGGTACATTCGAAATGCAGTAACGAACTGTATAATACCTTTCTTATAAGAGCTGTAATCGCTGTAATATTACCAGCAAATGTAGAAGCAGACTGTTGTAAGCTTTGAAGAACTCCACGGCAGCAACCATATGTTTTACAAACTGTATTGAGAGGAACTTCGCGTACCAAGTCGTGTAAAGCTAGCGCAGTATAGAATCTTCTATGTATACTAAGCTGAAGATAAAACATTTCGTTTATTCAGTGCATACAGTTTTTAAATGTTTGAATGATCAAATATGTGTTTAAAAAGATTTACTATTTTTCCTGGGCGTACGATGCCCTTAATAGCCGATGTTAAGAATCGTTCTTCTACACCAACTAGTTGCCCAACTCTTCGTTCGCTTTCGGAAATGGTTTTCCACAATTCTAGAAAGGTCATCCAATCTATGGTTCCAATTTGGCTTCCAGAACTTACAGGTGTTACTAGATATATAACGTGCAATTCTGTGTCCAACACGAAACACCGCCTTGCTTTTTGAAGTTCTTCGAGCAAGAACAAACCGTCCCTAGGTGGTATAGAAGCAGCCAAGCACGCTTTTCCGAAAGCCGTAGCTACCCATCTGTGCCCCTCTTCTGTCTTTTGCGATCTAAATAATGTTATAATACCCATAGAAATGCAGAAGTATTAACACGAAACTTTGTGACTTCTACAGATATACGTACAGTAGGAATTCATTGTCTATTAAAAATTTGATTGCTTCGTTAGAAGGGTTTCTTGGATTGTGCTCGTCACTTAAATGTATTAAAGTACATTTAGTGTACAATTCAAGATCCGATGGAGTATACACAACTTCGCTAGCTATAGCTTCCAAAAACGCTCGAATTAAAGGCCCCGAGTCTTCGAGACAAGACCCAATCGGTTCTAACGCAGCTGATAGTAATGTTTCAGCTGCTTTTTGCTCGTTCGATTTGCACACGAGTATACTTTCACCTATGGAAACAACTTTGCGTTGAAACGTATCAAAACTAAATTATCTTTTCTTCCAATTTTAACTCACCTGCCGTATCTTTTCCCATTCTACCTGCGCGCCCTATCATTTGTCTGTACGTAAGACAATCCAATACTTTACCACCAAACATTGGAGATCTGACAATTACCCTTCTTGCCGGTAAATTCACTCCGCTGCTTAAAGTTGACGTTGCGACAAGAACTCTCAAAGATCCTGATCTAAAATAATTAATATTCAGTCGTAGTCTTTTTTTCAGTGCTCACAGTAGAAACGAAAATAAGTACCGGAAAGATCCTTCTATAATATCCCGCTCATCCATGGTAAGACCAGCGTGATGAAAAGCGATCCCAAATGAAACAGTGTTCTTTAGCACACTATCTAAACCAATCGGGCTGCGTTTTAATTGCTCCAATGTTTCCGAGATTAATGTAGAATCTAATTGTTGCCTTAAGGTCTTACCGAGCGTGGTATCTTCTCGGCCTAAACGTTAGGATACTTGTATTTAATTATACGTAACATTTTTATACGTAAACTTCGTTAGTTGCGTTATGAAGCAAACCTAGCTTGAAAAATGCAGCTGCTATCTGTTCAGCTAATTTTTCGCACCAATTTTTCGTTGGACAAAAGATCAACACACTGTGTCCATCGGATATTGTTTCAATGCACAGATAAAGGATATCATCTGAATTCATACTTAATTCTGGCATCGATGTTAGACTCCTGATAAGACACAATTTATTATCATAAATATTCTTACCGATCTAAAATCAAAAAGTAGTTTTTTCGTCGATCTCGATTGTACACCATATAAATCGTGCATGTTTATATATCGTAGAGTACCTTGCACTGTTCATTTAAAGGCACTGGCCTAAATTCTGTCTTATACAGTTCGGCATCCAACCACTCAGCTAAGAGAGATAAATTTGGAAGCGTAGCGGACATCCCGATCAGTTGTATATTAACATTTTCGTCTCTGTTATAGAACAAGATGAGATTATACAGAAGTTCTATTTGATTAGCATAACGATAAGTTATGATAAATGAAATAAGTAATGGTAAATGAATTTCGATTAAATACCTAAGAGTCATATACTTCAATTTAGTTAAAAGTAACTCGAGAAGATATCCTCGATTTGGATCGCCGACAAGGTGCAATTCATCGATCACCACAGCTCCCAAATTGATTAACTCATTCTCTTCCATTAAACGGTTTACTAAGGAATTGGCTTTCTCAATCGTTGCTATCGCAACGTGAGTAACTGCGAACCCTCCGCGTGGTGCGACACCACCCATAAATCCTTCGACTCTAATGCCACTATCCGATAACAGATCCTACCAAGTTACGCATAAACGTACAGCTTAGAAAATTTCGTACATTCAACTGCTCGTCGGTAAAATCAAATCTTACCTGAAAGTAATACATTTTCTCTCTCACAACAGACACAAACGGTAGAATGAAAATCACTTTTTTCTGTCTTTCTAATACTGTTTTTATCATGAGAATCTCTGCCACCAACGTTTTCCCTGCCGACGTCGGAGCAGAGTATACAAGATTGCGTTTCTCTTCCATCACTTTGTGATTCGACAAACATTCTACTTGCCAGGCAAACATGTCTTTTATTCCCCTTGCCTCGTACTTCTGAAACGTTAATTATTGTTTTTCGGTGCTACAATTTCAAATTAAGAACGCTGGGAATTCGTTTGAATCTTCTTGAAATGAAAGTGGATGGACTAAGTATATTACCTGAAGAATATTTGGTGGCAAATTCCAAGAAGCTAATCTGCATCGGTCTTGAGTACCAATAGTAGAATTAGAAGGAGATATCTTTGAAGATTTCTCAGCATTGCTCAATGTAACACCGCTGTTCGGCAATTTTATGCGAGTTGCATCGCTTGTTATATTGGTCGTAGCGTTACTTCTGATATTACTGTCGTTAGTGTGCGAGACTGATAATTCAGGTTTACTACATTGTTTTGACAACGTATTTGTGTTACATGAGAGATCAGTATTCGTGTAATTGACATTTTCTTTTCCTTTCTGAGGTAAACCACAGTCGCTCTTTAAGGAAGCAATGCTCCTAGCCTTTGATTTACTCGATATATTAGTTTTGCTCTTAACAATTGACTTTATAATAGTATGTTTCCTAAGTTCCCTGAGTTCCGAGTTATCCTGGTTTGAACTAGCTTTCATGTTCGTTGGACTATGCGACACACTGTCTTGTTTCGACAATGCTTGTTTAGCAATATCATTTGACTTATTTGCTACCTTCGCAAGAAATGTACTATCTTTAAAATACTTTCCTATATCACTGTCGTTACAAACAATATCCATATTTTTAATCTCTGCCTGAATACAGGCGGATAAAGTATCATCCCCGAAGGATGGCAGTTTGTTAAGAGATTGCATTTTGTTAGTTCTACTTTATTTGAATAGACCAGTATTTCGAAACTATTCAAGATATGGCACGAAAGAATTGTATAAATCATTGTTCACTTCATCGCAATCAAAATTTTTGTATGATATATATATATATTCATGATTTCAGAGTATAATAAATATTTCTCTATAATTCTTGATCTCAATTTATTTCATTGTTAAATCCATATTTACAAATCAAATAATTAAATATACATGATCAAAATTCATTATTTGAATATCAGTGAAATAATTGTATAAATATAAATTCCATTTATGTACAAAATTAATAATTCATTTTTGGAGTAAGTGTCAAGTGCTCCATTTTCTTTTTTAACTGAATTAAGCGTGTATGATAAGTAGCTTGTGTAATGTATAAGAACAAGCGAACAATTCAGTTTTCATCTTCATAGTATTTTTCTCATTGTACAACTTAAAGTGACAGTTATCATTATTGTCAAACATAAAATTTAAAGATCACGTGGTTAACGTGTAACTCCGCATGATTGCCATTGATGCCATGATAGCGTCTTTTCAGAAGGGTGCACTTTCCGTATATTTCTGTTGGCAAAATCAGCACCATCTTGCGGACGTGCCTCTAATTAAATTATAAAAAGCGGCAAAATTGAAACCTCGAATTATGGTATTGGTTACAAGGGAACACATGCCGATTTTAATAGGGCTTTTGTAAGAAGCAGTTCTCACAAAATTTTCTGAGATATATTTTAGTGAAGTGAGTGTCCACAAGTGTCCTTGACTAACTAAACATAAAAAAATTAATGAAATAACTTTTGTCCCGGTTGGGATCACAATTCAATTTTCCTTGTATTGACAACTAAGACTGTACAAATGTTTATTATCTGGTTATATTTATATAATATTTATGATCGAGATTCATGGAAATAAGTACAAACTGTGTTTCTACGAAAATCTATTAGTAAATGGAATTATGCAACATGTTTCTTGAAATTAGTCGTAACATTCAGACTGTTTTAGATTATAAATGTTTTCGATAACATTTAATTTTAATTCCTACCACCATCGACGAAGTATAGAATAGACCTATCACCTTATGGGACTTCGTGTCACCACCCAAACTGTATTACCGACCCATAACTCGAGGACTGAATTTAGCGGCCTCTGCTCATGAACAGCGTCCAACTTAGGAACTACTCTGAAATGAGGTGAAATGCTGAAAGGTGTGCGTGATTGTATACGTGTGACTTGTTTAGAGTGAGAGTTTGACAGAGGACAGGCTTTTGTTACGCTACGCTTTGGCTCGGTTTGTCAGCGACTCACGAGGATTCGCGTGGGTTTTTCTCCGAAAATCTATTTCGGCGATCTCTTCTTGAAAGCTTATACAAGCTATAAATTGCAAAATGACATTGATTGTTAGTACATTACGTGTAGTGGAACACTTAACTAACATTTTCGCGAGTCGTATGTTGAAAAATATTAAAAATTGACGCTGTTACTGACATTCCCACAAATCTCTGCACTCCGCGCATGTCTAAATAGACGGTGCCCATCCTACGACACGTATAAATCATTGAGAACAAGGAATCCAAACGTTTTTTTTAAATTTATATTCGTAGTTTTCGGCACCCGAGGACATTTTGCAATAGTTTATTTATTACTTGGGAACGATAGATTAGTAGTTAAAACTCTACTTTTCGTTACAAATTGATTGGCCCTTTCCTTATTAACTATTGTATGGGTTTAAAAATTGTAAAGAACATCTCCGATGTAAGTACCCGAGCGTATCGCTTGCGTTAAGGTCTGTTTTCATTATTCCTAGATATGTACATATGAGAAAACAGTTATGGTATTTTTTAAAGCACAAGTAAAAAAAAAGGTCCTGTTTTACAGACGTCGCGACTTGCGTGTGAGATAAAATGGGAGGGAAACGGCACGGAGGTCCTTTACGCGACAAACGATCATTCTGGCAGCGGCAACAAAGTATAATACTACATTGTCTTCTTGCATTGTCCGTGCGTCTGATTTTCGCATGTCGATGTCGGTCCACGGACAAGCTAGGCTTCTAGATTTTACTTTCTTCTACAAATTCTGCAAAAGCCGTAATCAGTAGCTAAAAGCGGAAAACATGTATGTACACATGCTAAGCTAATCATAAGGTGAAATTTTTACATTCTCTGTTTCGGCTCGATTCGAGCATTTACGGCATATTAGTGAGATTTTTTTAATAAAAGGAAAATCAAATACGACGTGATTCGGGCAAGTAGGTATGTACATATGTAGAGTTGCTATACGTCCTGTATATACGGGACTGTCCCGTATTTCACTGTTACCGTGAAATATTTTACAGAGTAAAATAAACCATTACCTACCCACTTTTTTCATGTTTTATTTAATTAGCATTTAAATGTTCCGTATCAAAGCTTGACAATTATGGCAACCCTAAAAATAAATCACTACCTACCCACTTTTTTCATATTTTACTTGTTTAGCATTTAAACAAAATAAAAAATGGTAAAGATTCGTTAAGAGCAAACGCCTGATTTAGCGAGCTCTGCTTGCAAGACATTTCAAGTCGCATTGATTTTTGCCTTCAGGTGTATCGCGTTTCTGGGAACGGCGTCTGTTTAAAAAAAAAGACGAACTTTTCGATGGTCTTGACCTCAACAATCGATGAGAAAAAGGCCGCACATCTACTGAACGTTCGCTATCGTATTATTTTCTGGATTTTAAAAAAATATGTTATTATTTTTCCTCTTTCTGTACCAATTTTTTGCCGTACCTTCCTCATACCAAACTGCGTCGTAATTGGTTTCATTTTAGTAGACAAATCTGACATACAATACAGATGTTTGCATAATGATAAAAATATTGAAAAATTATTTTTCCATTAGAGGATACTGCATATTAATGGCCCTGTATTCCTTCCAAGCGCCGACCAACATGTTGTTATAAAGAGTCGGTAGCTTCTGAACAATTTTAGAAATCTATGTAAACCTGATATCTATGTTTTCATATTTAGAAGAGTGATAGGAACTAGAGGAAATGCTGTATTGCGTTGTCTCAAGCGTAAATGTTGTAAAACGTTTATAAGACCGACTCGAAAAATCCGATCTTACCATATTTTATGGAAGAAAGAAAGTCAGAAAAGCATGTATTTAGCCGCGTAATATAACATTTTTAATAGTTTTCTTAGCAGGTTAGTCAATTGAATGTCAGGGTGGCGTAAAGTAATTATTTAAACATTTAAAGAAGTTCTTCGAAATATAAAAGAAATAATTACGGCTACAGTCCCTAGTAATAATCCCACTAAATATAAAGAATTTAATGAAATTTAATGAACTTTTTTCCCGCTTGGGACCGCAAGTCAAATTTTCCGCGTACCCAAGCTCAGAAATATCGTTCCAACTACCACTAATGTAGGGTGGGGAAAGTTCCCCTTTCATGCGGCCGGGGCCGCCCAGGCTAGGGAAAATGCGCAGGCTGGATGCGCGTGATTATTATGTAGTCCCCTCCTCGAAGTGACAGAAAATATAACCTATATGCTATATGACAATAAATGTTTATTGGCTATTTCGTTCCTTTACGCTACATTTGTGAACTTTTTATAACTTAACATCCTTCCAAAATATCGTTGTTACGCCGCAACGATATATTTATGAAATTGGGTATAGCATATAGGTTATAATTTCTGTCACTTTGAGGTAGAGGTGTGACTATCGAAATGTTATCGATATTTCGATATATCGATAAGATGGTTAAGATATCGTTGACGCGAATAGACCCAGATAGCACACGACTTATAGACGACGTGTGCTATCTGGGAAAGCAGCTCAGGTATACACGAAAAAAGGTCAGCAGCGTAGAAAGCGTTGCTGGGCCCATACACGGCACTATCCAGCACCGAAAAACACCGTTGTGAATGGACGAAAATATCAGTGCTGAGCCCATTCAGTGTTTTTCAGTGCTGGACAGCGCCGTGAATTCAAATACAAACAAATAGATTCTGATTGACTTTATTATACAATTAATGCGTTGCATTCTAAGCGGAAAAAGGTCTGTACCGTTGGCAACGGTGCTCGAAAAGTGAGCACCGTAAAAACCGGTGCTGGGCCCATTCACGGCGCTATCCAGCACCGAAGAACACCGTTGTGAATGGGCGAAAACATCGGTGCTGAGCCGCTGAGTATCGAAAGCGATATCTTTAAAAGTATGAATATGTATCGTTGCTTTACAATGTCTTTAAAATTGTTATTTGCATCGTTGCTGCAACAAAGTGTGTTATATTCTAGAAGCCTCTTCTAGAAGAGGCGAATAGATCTATTCGTCTTAACGATATCTTAACGATATTGTCGATATATTGTTAAATATCAATAAGATATCGATAATCTATCAATAATCGATAGTCACACCTCTAATCAAGCATAGAAATCTGTAAACATGAGTCTAATAAAAGGCATGAATTTGGCAAACATAAATAAATTAAGCTAAAACTTATTATTTCGATGAAATGTACTAAAAAAATGACGTTATGAATAGGAAATTTTGATTTCTTAACCACGAATAATTACACTCATCGACTTCATAAATATATCGTTGAGGCGTAATAATAATATTTTGGAAGGATGTTAAGTCATAAAAAGTTCACAAATGTAGCCCAAAAGAACGAAATATCCAATAAACCTTTATTATCCTGTAGCATATAGGTTAAGTATATTTTCTGTCACTTCGAGGACAGAAAATCCACTCTTCGAAGTGACCGAAAATATAACCTAACTAAGAGACTGTATAAATGTTTATTACGCGGTTGTATTTATATAATATTTATGATCGAAATTTATGGAAATAAGTGCAAATTATGCTTCTATCAAAATGTATTAGTAACCGGAATTATGCAACATGTTTCTTGAAATTAGTCTTAACGTTCATGCCGTTTTAGATTTTAAACGTTTCCGATAAAATTTAATTTCAATTCCTACCACTCGTAGCATTGTAATCTTATTTTAGACTGAATCGATAACGTTGGATGTGACACGAAAATGGTAAGGGGGCTCGCGAGCCCCCCGAGCGTGTGACACAAAATTACATTCCGTGATAGGTCTATTCTATACCTGGTCTGTGCTACCACTCGTAGCATTGTAATCTTATTTTAGACTGAATCGATAACGTTGGGTGTGACATGAAAATGGTAAGGGGGCTCGCGAGCGTGTGACACAAAATTACATTGCGTGATGCTAGGTATATCCTCTACCTTGTCGGTGAACATGGTCCATCCTATACTTTTGTCGATGGTGGGACACGAAAGTCCATAAGTTGAAAGATTTATTCTATACCTCGTCTCTGATAATATCCTTGGAATTAAGAAATTGTGCCACCTGTCGGCGAGTGTTTGAACGTATTTCGAATCATGCAATGGGTAACGCGACACATAAATAAAGTAATAAAATTACAAATTTATACTTAAAGTTCAAAATGTAGAAATAATTATAAACGATCAGTTGTGTTGTATTTTTCAACATAAATATACATATCATCTTTTGATAAAGATATTTTTAACAAAGAGTCATTCGCAAGCACATAGATATAAATTCACAATTTTGGAATCTAAAAAATACATATAATATTATAATATAAAATTAAAGAAAAGTCTATTATTAAATTACAACGCTAATATTATAATATTTATTAATGAGAACGCAAACGAATATTAAAAAAGCTGAATGTGGAGGAGCGTAATTAATATGCAGAAAGATGTCCCACTACACTTAGCCGTCCTCCTTAATTATGAAAAAGCATTGCTATTTTCCCCAAAGTAAGACGATTTCTAAAGTGCGTAGGAAAAGAAAGAACATTTGCATCGAACGATACGATCATCGCGATTAAAAAATATTTCAAGATGATCAATGACACTTCGAGTTCTACGGTCAGTTCTAATTTTACAGTCGAGTAGGAATATGGAAATGAGATGCTCGTTCGTCTTTTACACTTGACAAATTTTCTAACAGGAAATATGAGATATCAAATACTCAATCGGAAGTTGAGATCGAGGCGCGTTGATCGGTCGGGCATTTATCAAAATCAACGCTTGCGATTCTATCGCGTACCTTAACACTTTGGCACGCGAATCTTCCGCATAACTGAATCCTTTCAGGCGGCTTTTCACCGATTTCCCGGCGCGATGCGTTTCTCTCGGAGCGTGATAGGCAGGCAATAATGAAATAGTCGGTCAATCAAGTTGTAACTGACAGTCGTTTACATTTTATAAGCGGAGAGCTGCCACGTATACAGGTATAATTATATCAGGTGTAATGTCATGAAATATTTTTTCCCGACATTGACTAGTATGGTTTAAGTATTTATCCTGTTTCCTTGATCAGCTTATTAACTGTCAAATGAAAGTAAATAAGTGCCATGGAAATAGGCATCGTTTCGTTAATCAGGCAATCTTGTTACGAGACGGTCAGTTCAAGTATTATATAGTGGTATTTGAAATTGTAATGCTTAAAAATATCAATATTTTTATGATTAAAACCAGATCGTATTCATGCAAGTATACCTATGTATGTATTAATAAGGGAAATATTTTCAAGGTTGTAGCCATTCACTGCAAACTGTTTTCCCACATAGTATCACATCAATTTTATAAATACAGGCATCACAGTTCTTCGACGTGACATTAGAAACAGAGTGGATAAATTTTTGAGAGTGAAAAGACACCATTTTGAAAACTTAATACCCACAGTAATTTCGAAACGATGAAATATTCGATTTAATATACATATTTCGTCTTAGCTGTTAGGACCTATCCTTTCTAAAATATCTTTCGTCATATATATTTACCTATGGAAAAAAGAATGTTTTAAATCAATGTTATTATAATCGAAGAAAGCTATTTAAAAGTACAAATATCCGTATACATTTCCATTTAAAAAAAACTAAGGATGCCCCTCTTCTACCCTCAAGGACCTATATGTATAGCGTGTGTGTGATCGATTATTCCATAATCGGCAATATTATTTTGTTACCTTCACTGTACGGGTCGATATTAACCATTACTAAATCCCCAAAACCATAAAAACGCATCAAAGATTCATAAATTTATTCAATAGTTCTGAGACATCAGGAGATCAGAAAATTACGTGTTGTTGTACACATATACACCTACATATAAAATATTCCTAGAATAACACAGCGAAAAGGCAATCCTCTCCACCCTACCGAAAATATTTATTGCATCACCCGAATATTTGGCGTGTATTCACTTCCACCTTATTTGGTATAATATTCGGAAAGTATTTTTGTGTGATTGTTAACTAGAAACTTAGGCATACACTGTCCAACATCTAGGTTTAAATAAGTTAGACACCAACTACATTATCACTCACGAAGTTATGAAGATTGTTCCATAGGACGTGGATCTAGGGGTGCTGCAATAAATATTCCCCGGATTGTATAAATCAAAGTTTCCTAAAAGAAAAACTTTTGAAGATATTCCTTGTTCTCTTCTACTCGAAACTCCATCGTCAAGTTTCCAGCCTGTGCCAATGATCTGCCTGTGGACGTTCTTGGTCCCGCGAGTACGTCGAACGGTGCCGAGCAGCGACGAGGGTTTAATTCGATGTTCAAACCCATCGTTCAAGCCCGCTCGGTATCGCAGCGGGATCGTCCCGCGCGGAGTGTGAACGGGGCCTAAACGAGTCGGGCGGGCGGACAGGCGGGCAGACAGGCAGACAGACAGAAGCTGGAGCACCTGTCTTGTCCCTCCACTCTTCTGTTACGGCAAAAGGGGGGCCCCGGCACTGGGTACCCCGTGCCGTGGTTCAGTACCTCGTGCACGCTCACGCTGATAAGACCTTATTCTAATCACACGTCACCTGGCGTCGATAGTCGTGCGCGGACCTTTCGCGCGATCTCACGCTTCATCTGGCGCGGCTTCTTCCACCCCGCACCGTACACCGGAGAAGCGTATCCGCCTCGTCCTTCTCCCGCGTGCTGCGAACCTACGTGGCTGGTGGCACTCTCATGCGGCGGATCGATCACGCCGCCGATCCACGGGAATTCCTCTCTCGATCAGGGCACACCAGTTTCCCGTCCCTTCCACGCGCCTCGCTCCATCGCACCCATACGTAATAGCCCCGGTTCGATTAGGTCCGCACGATCGTTTCAACAGTCGCGCGCGCCCAATATCGCCCGATCGGCCGATGGGCACGCGTGGAATGCGCGTAATGAACAGGGGACATGCGCGCGCCTCCCGCTGTACCCCGTCCGATTCGATGCCACGGGATCGAGGTATGGTTCCCTCGTCGACGAACTTTCCTTATTCCCAACTTCCGGCAAAGGAACGCCGCTCCCGCTGGTACGGATCGAGAATCGCTCTGTTCGCTTAGTTCGCGTCCGATCTCCCAGTGCTAACGTCGCGCGCCCGATCGGCCACGTGGTCCCACGCGTGCCGCGGGGGACATTACAGCAGCGGTAAGCGGGTCGGTGTGGTTAATAGCTTTCTTGCTATCGCGGGGTAAACGTAACGACGGTCAGAACCTCGCGTAATGGCCGCGGGGGAAGGTCGTCGTACCCGTTCCGAAGGTCAGACATCGACGCACCGAGGAAATTAGGCGAACCGCCGGACAGGGGGTTCTCGTTTTCTCCTTCGCTGGGGCATCGGGCAAGTTCACCCGTACCGTGAAAACGAACCTGCTCCCGGCGTCTAGCCGGAATCCAGGCGTTACGTAACGGTGACAAAGAATGAACGTGTTTCTGGCTGGGTGACGGTTTTTCATGAATTCGATAAACACCACGTGTCGAACGGCGGCTGACATTGGGGACGAGGCTTTTGGTGGTTTAACGAACCTCGGCACCGCGGTTCCCCGTATCACGATGGGAAACGACGTGCCCCCCTAGTGAAAGCGGCATCTCCGTTCAGTGTCTGTGAAACCGTGAAGCAGCGTAACCACGTGCGTGACATCTATTACCCGCGACAGGTGTATCGTAAAATTTGCTGCTCCTTTTGTTCCAACGAGTAAAACGACGCAATTACTCGACACGCGAGTGTGGGTTTCGTAGAAAACCTTGTGGTGGTAGCCTGCAGCAGTTCCGTTACGTCCCCTGTCGTGTGCTGTTTTCTTGGATTAGAGGAAACATCCACATGAAATTGGTGAGTGACAAAAGTTTCGCCGGTTACGCGCAATGTTATTACTCTGTTATTGGCATTGAATTTGGGACGATGCCTTTGAACTGGAATTTCTTCTGGGATTTATGTTGTGGCGACTAGAAATGTATTTGTGATAGAAATCTGCGGCTTTAACGCAAATTAAAAGTACCTACAGATTTTTTTCACTCCATACCTTTTGTATTTATTTTTTTTTTGAGAATGGTAACAAATCGAAGTCGCGAAGAACAGATTTCTGCCCAGATTAAAGTCCGTGGTAGCAATATTCAATTTTTTGTACGTACCTACATATTTTGACGATGAAAGCCGTGAATAGTAATGATATTAAGTAATTGATATTAATTTCGATATTAAGTTTGATATTAAGTTTGATATTAATTTTGATATTAATTTTGATATTAGTATGACGCCCTTTTTCTTGAATTACACTCTTCAAATGTTGAATAGTTTTGAGTCTTTGTTTTTGGAAAAATAATGATTCTCCGCTTCAGTGAACTATTTTAAATAATAGAAAGGTTAGACGAACATTTTTTTTGGTGAGGGAGGTGTTGCAAGAAATTTGCTTACAGAAAATAAATATCTATATACAAGGTTTTCATGTTTATAGCGTTTAGCAATTCTTAGTAACCATGCTTTTTTGTCGTATCAACGATATATGTATCACAGAATATATTAACAAGCATATCAGTGGGCACGACATTATTGCAGTTGACTTGCTTCGCCTTGGCACACTTTTTAGCGTTTCGTTTCTTACAGTAAAAAAAAGTAATGCGATTGCAAGGTAATTTGAATGCATCCACTGTGCAAGATGGCGCTTTAAGAAATAAGTACTTTATGCAAATCTACGTTTCCGTTTAACATGTATCCTGACCGTCGTATATTCGGTTCAGTGTAATGTCGTATAATACGTCTTGGAATTCTTTCAGTAAAGGTTCGAGGGACAAATGAAAGTGAAACGTTCGGGCGATTATTTGAATGCAACATTAATTTTAATAAATCTTATACAGACTGAAACAAAATTTCATACAGTTCCCTTGATAAATAGACATAGGTACTTTTGTGGGTATAGTAGAATTAGAAAAAGAATTTTTAATAGCGCGAGGGTGTGATAAAATATAGGGTGTGTTAGAACAAAAAGTACAAATTTGCTCGAGATATATCCCTAGCAGTCGAAATTTTCTCGAGAATTCGCGAATCCATATTTTCTACCATTCTCCTTATTTGAAAGATAAGAGGAAAAACAGGGAATGTCACAAATCAGTTTTATCCAAAAAATTAAGTTTTCATACTTTAGTCCACCAGTAAAGAAACAAGATTCAATGAATCTATCTGCATTCTTCATAACATGAAGCTTATACCCTAATTAAATAGGCATCAGAAAGAATAAGTAAGAAAATAATAATTGTTTTACATTATTTTAATATTTTTCCCAGTTTGAAGTAGATTACTTTTTTACTCACTAATAGTTTACTTTATGTTTAAAGTCTTAAAAAAACTTGAGAAAGTTTGACTGGTAAAAGAATCACAACAATATATTGCAGACCTTCCCTTAAACTGTACAATATTCATCAAAGTAATTCCAGTCGCGCGTTTCACCTCATATTTCTGAAAATAAAACCTTAACAGACGGGGAAGTGATTTCAAAATAAAGTCCCCTAAATTGCAAATAGAAAATGACACCGCATATACGGATAATATCCTTCGCAGGGACTGTGTAACGGTAGAATGGAACGTCTAAAGTTCAAGTTAGCTGTTCCTGTGCAAGGGTGTCTTTAAGCCTCCGCGAAAAAGAATGTGCGAAACTGTATCCTGGCAGCCCTCTAGGCAGCGTAACATGCACTTGTTAAATGTTAACGAGACGAGCGGCTAAACTCGTACAACGGCATAATCATACAATTCCCAGCACAATTTGCTTCCAAACAAAACATTCCAGTGGCGTCCTCACCCACACACCGCCACCCTCGGAGATATAACGACCGCGATCCTCCCTTAGGAATTTTCGATCGCAATCACTGTGGGAACGACTCATTATCCCTTGCCACTGGCACTATTAATTAGTAACTAATTATATCGCTCAAGAATGCCCTCGCCGTGCCCGCAGATGCCCTGCCAATTTCATCGGGCAACGATCAAACCCTAGATCGAGAAGTTTAACGAACTGGCAAGGACGTTTCGGTGGATCTAAGAAGCTTCCTTGTGAAAGTCAATTGTCTCGCTGCGGAGTGTGTAATGACTTCATTGTCTTGCACTACGACTTGTGCGGAGGGGTCATTTAACTCGTGCATACTCGCGCTGCGTGCTGTATAATTGGGTAAAATTTCTTTCTGCAGGAACACGTAGATGCTCCTAGCGTGTAAAGCTTTAGAGATTTTGTTGTTGGAAATTTTAACTACACGTTACTTGTGTAATGTTTTCCACTCGGTGAAATGAGCAGGTGTGAAAAAGGAATTCGAAAGTGTAGGGGTTCATTTGTTATGTATATACAGTGGTGGTACGTAATGTAACAGAGGTAGTAATGTGGCACTAAAGGATCTCGCATACCTACTTGATTTTTAATAATAGAGGCTCGTACATATATTATGTCTCTTAATAGGTACTCTTTGGACATTTTTATATCAAGATATGTAAAATACTGATAGCTGGAAACTAACTTTTCCGTATCTTTATTGTATCCAGTTTCGGTAGCATTATTTTATTGAAAATTCTCATTGAAAACGTTGTGAAATTTTTAAGAAGCCTTTTATAATTCTCAACTTTATCGCACGAGTAAAAGGTGTTTTACTTTAAGAACCTGTTCTGTGTATAAGTTGTATAATATTGCACTTAACGTCGCTGCTAATTTCTTTTTGATAACGATCATTTACAAGTGTCGGTGTTGCAACATAAACCATAGATGGGTAGCTGTATGCACTTGCTACATCATTAGCCACTATCGGTATAATTACATTTCTGCCTCGTGGATAATGGTTTCCTTGTCTACAACATAGCATGCAACCATAAAAATGAGCGTGTCGTGGTTGCATTAGGGAACTACTACACCCCTTGGAGTGCTTACTCCGCAAATGCGACTCATTTCTAAGGGTAATGAAACAGGAAATTGGCTTTCCTATAACTAATTGCTGTAAACTACGAAATGTAGCAAACTTTCTCCTTATGCTGATACTCTAATTTCAAAACATCAATTTTCTCTGTAAAACATAAATTTTCCTGTTATTCCATATTAATCTTCGATGCTAGAATACTTAACTCTGAATTTTTTAAAAACTTGTCAAGTTTAAAATTCTAGTAGTGGCTGTGAATCAGATTATAGATATTAATAGCTTGAAGATAGATATGTAATTGAAGGGAAAGGGAGAAAGCAAGGAATGTCACAAAACAGCTTTATCGAGGAAATTAAGTTTTCATACTTTGGTCCATCAGTAACGAAACAAAGTTCAATGAATTTAATTTTCGTATGTAATTTTAATCTTAAATAATTTCTTCCGTGCGTATTTTGTTTCAGTGCAGAGTAGACATTTCCTGTGTTTAACCAGTATACCAAATCTTTATCTTACGGGGGTATTTGCACTTTATAATCCTTTGTGAGTCGACAGTTGGGTAGTCCCAGTTGCCACCAACAAAACATGCTATAAATCGCAAAATCACGGAAAATGGATATTCCCTCTTTTTTCCCCTAAAGCCGGGAATCCATCAAGAAGCTAAGCTATGCTATGTGATGCTATGCTATGCCATGCTATGTTTTAAAAAAATTAGCTTCAATACATTCTTATGGAACCGTTTCCACCAAAAGCTAAGCTAAACGTAGCATAGCATAGGTACTCTTCAATAATTTATTGTGATCAACGATAACGTAACATTTTATACGGGCTTGTACTCCTGTCAGCAAAAAGTCGTATATATTACAGGTGTATGCATTATATCCGGATACTAAGACGTTTGCATTGCTATCATCAAGATCTAAAATTTAAAAGAAGAACGAAGTCAATCTGGCGACTTCAGAATGTTATTTAAAGTCATTTTCTATAAAAATCCAACGCAATAGGTAGAATCGAAGCATTTTATAATCTAGAAATCTGGAATTCAAGTTCAACTTTTAGCATACCATTACTTTTTCGATTTGCTGTATTTGAATTTGTACAGTAAATAGAATTTTATAATTTTCCCTTTCTCAGCGTTTGACAAAAAAAAAAAAAAAAAACGAAAAGCTAACGAAAATATCCATCTATTTTCCTCTGCAATCCTTTGTTACATGATCTTCATTGTTAATTAGCTTGTGAACTATTCTGTATCAACATAACTGGTCAAGAATGAGTGAAATCTTTTTTGGTTTCCTATCTGTCTGTTTTACTTTCTTAAGTTTTGTAGAAATCGGTGTGCTTTGTAAATGTAATCAAGCAATAAATATAGCAGGTACTACTTCTGTGCTTGAATATTAATTTCACGCTTCTCGAAGTGAAAGATTCACGTCGGCTCCGCTATATGCGTCGAGGTCCACTCGTTAGTAGGTGCACGCTAACGTACTGCAAATGTAAAAGTGAAAAATCCCTTTGGGATCGGCTGCGAGCCGCGGAGTTAGACAAGCAAAGATATATACCGTGTATGCATGTAATTCTTTGTTGGCGAGGCTCGTTCGGGTGCAATTCATTCATCGTCTGCGTCCTCGAAAACAATACTTGCAGATGTGCAAAAGAACGAATAGTAGAAAACATGGAAACAAGCATAAGAACGCCTCATTGTCTGAGACGGGGAGGCAATGTTGAAATCTCGAAATACTGGCGGCAGGTGATCATTACTCAAGTTTTACCATCCCATTTCGTGCACTTCGGCACGAAGGTAAGAAAGGACTTTGCGCAGCATGTTCGTACTTCTTCGTCGGTAGATTTCCTTAAAATTCGTTTCGACGCGTTACTTTTGTAGTTGCAAGAATTGGTGATCTTAGAAACGTTCAGTTTTCTAAGGTGATAAGTCGATTGTTGATTCTTTGATTCCACACACATTTGTCGTAGCAACAGCAGAGAATTATGGCTGGTAATTTGAACGTAGGTTTCTAATTGTAGGTGATTTCTGAATGAATGATGTGGGCTTAAAAATCTTTCAAATATTTTAACCGGTGATAAGGATTTTTAAACTATAGACGTGCAAATTAAAATTTTTATTTAAAACAGCACTACAGAATTTTATAATTAGGGGTGCGTTCGAAGGTAATTTTTAAATTCTCGAAACTTGAATCGGAAACTTTGTAAAGCTTCGAAAGTTGAAGTGTTGATTCCGTTTTGTAAGTGGTATATCTTGCTTTAAGAACTGAAGTAAAGATAATTTTTGCATAAATCTCTATTGACCATAGTTAAACAAAAATATAACAATATATATACTAATTCTTGAAGTACGCTGCGAACGATTCTTTACTCATTGATTTTATACTTTTTGTTATCTAGATTTCGAGTGTCTCAAATGACGAAAAAAGTGCAAAGTATTGATTCCTCGAAACTCGAAACTTTCTTGGGTTCGAAAAGTCCTCCCTACTTATAATAATTTACACTATTGACTATACTATAACATAGCATCGCTGATAGATCTGGTGTAACATATAATATTTCGAAATTCTTCCCCTAACATGACGTCCTTTGTCAAAATTTTAGTCATATGTTACAAATGAGACGCAAAAAATGAAGTGGAAAGCAAACAAATATATGAACTGATTTTTCAGCTTGATTTAACTCATTTTCAAATTCGTTTTCTTCCAAAGTGTATTTAGGAAAGTTTACTTAATGACGATAACAATAAAACGTGTTTATTATACCAAGAAAAAAATAAAATATAAAAGAAAAAAATTAATGTATAAAACAAAGAAAAAAGAAGTAAGAGTGGTGAAATTGGCGAGGCTCAGCATAGCTGTTATTAGGCCTGACCTGAATTTATCTGTTGTGGGATAATATATTAACTTCATCTACCTTTCTTCTTATCGGTGATAGACTTGTGATTAATGGATTGCAAAGTGATTACACGCTTCACGATAAGCTTGTGCGTATATTTCGTGGGGCGGGATCGTCAATTTGTTATGACCATATCCGGAGGGTAAATTATACATTTCCCTAATTAACTGTAACTGATTAAGTCAGTTATGTACTTACCTGAATGGAGATTATGTAATTTAAATAATGATGCAAAGGTACCTAGTGCATATAAATGCTACTTACTATCTATAAATTAATTAGTAACTATCGCAAAATCTACAATAGCGAGTCTTGTGTTAAAATGATTTGTGTGAAAACTAATAGTTGTATGTACTCGAATCATAAGCACAATTTTAATTGGCTAATATCAGAGTTTGGTAAAATGTAATCTAATTACAAATTATAAATTACGATTAAAATATAATTGTGTAATTGATTACATATTATTTTCTGTAATCGTTAATTTAGGTAGTTGACTACAATTTTGTTAACTACCTCAATTTACGATTACAGAAAATAATGTGTAATCAATTACACAATTACATTTTAATCGTAATTTGTAATTAGATTACATTTTGCCCAACTCTGACTAATATTAATAAATCTTCTAAAATTAATCGTTTTGGAAAAATTTGTGAGTGCTCCAAAAAAATATTCACTTATATTGAAATAATTTTCTGACATACGTCTACTAAAAATTAAAATTTCTTTATCCTTCTCTATGAATATCAAAAGTCGATTAAGTTTGGACGGACAGTTCCGAAACTTCATCATTTTCAAGTTTACTTGAAGTAACTATGCTTAAAACTACCAAAAGAAAATAAATTCTTCCTAAAAAAATTCTTCTTAAAGTCAATTCTTTTCTCGAGAAAAATTTGATGAAGTAGGAATCATTCTTAACTCCAAGGAAATTATATCGAAATCACGAATAAGAATATAGATTTGCATATCCAAATTCTTAGTTAATCACTTGTAGTTTATTGCAGGAATAACTCATAAACTCTGTCTTTTGTCTCCTCGATTACGACGCGCTCAAAGATTTTATGTCCACCCATAGACTGATTAGTACCTATTGTAAACGAAACTAGGACATCTAAAACACTGTCTTTCCATTCAAAAGTAGTGTACCATCTAGGGAATACAATCCCGGCCATTATTTACTATACCGGGATTTTTTAAAGTCTATCTCGGGATTCCGGAACTAATCCTGGGATTAAGTAATAGAAAATTTCAGTAATTAAAATGATTTAAAAATACTTAAAATACGTACATATCTAAGTTCAATGTTTCGACTTTACGTGTTCAGACAAGTTGCGATCTGCAACTCGCGCGATTTCGAAATAGCGGAAAGTGAGAATAGCATTGTAAAAATAAATGTGTTTCAGTTAGCTGTATACGACTTAATATTATTATTTAAATAAATCATTATTATTATTATTATTGTCTTTATTATTATGAAATGACTGTTTATTTTTATATTTTTCAGGTGTTCCTAAAGTAGTTCACATTTTTAAATAATCCCAAAATTCTCGGGATTACTTATATCAAATCCCGTGATTTTTTGGATTCCAAAAAACAGCCGAGATCGCGGTACCCCGGGGTCCCGTATCCCGGGAATGAATTCTCTAGTACCATCTCGCCTCAACAAACGTTCGTGTCTAAAAGTCATTTGGAGCTCGCAGAATCTTGTCCGTTACACAACTGGATCGATTATATTTGTCCTACAAAACCGGGTTGGAAGTGAGAGTTCTTCCAACATCGTTTCCATCTACCGCGACAGCGGGCTCGAAACTTGCACACTTTTATTTAACTACATTACGCGCCGCGGTGGAATGCGTATCGGTCACATAAAACATGGAAAGTATACGACCAATCATATCCTCGACGAATGTGACTGACCCTTTTATTGCCCGCGCATTGCCCATACGTTTGTCAAGTGGGCAGCTGTCCACGCCAAAACTGGCAGGGCAGTTAAATGATACTTACGTTAGGAAGAAAGGTGGTTCAATAAATAAACCGCTACAACAGCCGAAGAAAAGCGACCCATTGCCGTTTACGCGTCACGGAATAGCGAAGCATTTCAATATTCGAAAAGTAAAAAATACTGTCTGCAAAATTTATATAACAGAGAGCTAACCCAGACCTAACCCAGACCGTCAGAGACCAACGACTCGACGGTTTAGAAATCGCTGGGGGAACGGTATCACGGCTATATACGTTTATCAAAATGCCCGTATGTACTGTCAGGATTCAAAGGATCGTTAACCGATATCCCATAGGCAACGATTTACGATTGAGAAAGCGCGATTTCCAAACGCATCGGCGGCCGTTCCCTTTTTTGGTATGGAGCCGCTCGTGACCCCGACGGCATCTCGATTTTTCCGCGGATGAAAAGCGCGGGGACAGCTCCTAACGGTAGAGCACTCGGGCTTTCATTCATAAAACGGCACTCGCGGACGCGACATTACTCTCGATCAGATTGGAAACCAGTTCTAGACACGCCCGTTTCATAGTAATTCTTCATTACTTTTATCGCGCTTAATGCACGACTTCCTCGCGCTTGGATATCTATTACGTCAAACTATATTTCAAGGCTCATTTCCTCGTATTCAACCCTCGTTCTACGTCCACGCCCTAATGTGGCAGCGGGGTTGCCCCGGGGCCCGGGCTGGTCGAATAATTTCACACCGTCGATTCGACGTGGCCGTTGGGCCCTCGATGAGATCGATCTGTCGTGATAAATAACTCGGTGGTAGACGTTGTACGGGACGCGAAATTAATTTGCACTAGTCGTTGGCGTGGTACGAGACACTTTTGTCATTCGCGGGTCTTTTAGATATATTCACGCGTTTTATTTTATTGTCTTTTTTAAGGTAGCAATGTTTCTACCAAGTGAAAATATTCGAAATTGATACCTGCCAGTTGCGAATCGCAGAAGCGTCTCGTGTGAAAAGGCCTTAACGGTCGAATATGGTTTGTGACGACGAGAGTGCCGAAGAGGTTGTCACTTTTCCGAAAATAGTGCCAGACGAGATATTAAAATTGTACTGCTGGATGCAAGAAGGTCCTCGGTGTCACAAGTCAGTTTCGAGAAAAGTGTCTCTAAACATTACGAAGTTAAATATTTTTTATAGATAGTGAAGTTGTTGTAAAACTATCTATAATATTTAAAAATTTGATACATTTCCTTTGTAGTTACATTATTATAATAATAAATATTATGAAGTAATCAGTGAAATTAAGTTTAATTATAGTCGTCTCAGGCCCTTCTTGCATAAAATGGAGAAATATAGAAAACAATGTTGTTATATAACATTATTTTTTACTAACTATTTTATATATTAATAGTCATAAAAATAGTCACAGATCGTGTCATGTTTGGTTTAGATATGAGTTAGTGTCAGTTGGTCAACATGGATTCACAAAATTCGCCATAGTTTTAGAGGGCATTTATAGAAAAGAATGTGGAATCTAATTATGCAAAAAGGGCCTGAGTGTCCTGAGGCTGTTCTTGCACGGTGCACCCAACAGTACAATTTGACTACTAATGATAAGTGTAAATTTTGAACTTGTTATATTTTCAGAATTTGTTAAGTCTGATAGTTGCGACAAAATTACAATAGAGACTATTACTGTCACTGAGTTTCCAAAAATGCATAAGGATAACAGTACACGAATAAAGAACGAGTAACAAAAATTCCTTTTAAGAATGCCATATACATATACCGTTTTGAAATTAATGTGACTAATAATATATCGTGTCATTGAATTTGAATTTCCTTCAGAGTTTTCATAAAATCTACCATTCTTCTCCACGCATTTCCAACATGGCGATTATCCCGATAAAATGCAATAGAACCAAGAAGAAAAACACAGTCCATTTAATATCAAGGATTCGACGAGTTTGCACGAAAAAGGCACTGCTCATGAATCACTTACAATTTAATATAGTTTTCCGTACATTTCCCCTACAAGATCTCAAAATGAAATTGAGTCGGTCAGAAAAATGAATTCAATTTACTCAGCAGCGACAATTTGAACGAAACGAAGTGGACCACAGTTTTATAAAAGTATTTGTGGAGATTATGATAATAGGGTACGATAATCCGTCTGATTACGGTCGAAGGGGGTATAAGTACGCGGAGGGTTGTATACCTACTGTAGCGTAATGAGCCTTTCAAAAGAATACATTCTTCCCCACAAATCAATTTACACTCGCCATCCTTGTGGATGGGACTCGGGCACCGTGCACGAATGCAATCTTGTGGGAGGTGTACGTCGATTATCTCGATTACACCCTTAGCGGATTGACCGGGACGAGTACTCGAATCGCGAAGAACACAATAATCCGGGAAACGAACAAAGGCATTTGATTTTGTAACGACGTATGATCATACGCTATATAATTCATTTAATCGTAAATAATTATATAAGCGGGTCGCGAATAAATTCGTTCCTTCAAGCTGCACCGGCAGCTAAGGTGTTGGACATACCGCGAGCCGTATACTTAAGAGCGTATTGTCTGTGTAATTTCCAGTACGATCACCCGTATCGCGCTTTATTACACACTCTGCATACTATTTTGGGTGGTATTGTGCAAGGGAATCGAGATTTCGGTCGATCTACTATCACTTTTGTGATCCGTTTTATTTGGATACGCGCGACGCGTCGCGACGGAGCTAAGGGGGTCGCTTATTAAGCGCTCTCCTTTCACGGGATGTGTACTGAAGTTTCGAATAAAATCGGGGAATAAATTCTTTCCTATTGTAGTAATTTTCCGATTTAAGATCGTTTGAGAATGGAACGCCTAGAAATACGATTATTTGCCAGGGCGAGGCACAGTGGTTTAGATACCATTCTAGCTAAGCAGAATTATTTTTGTCATTATCTTTTCCTTTATGTATATATACTTTATTATTGCTATTGTTATTTCTACTTATTTATACTTATTTTTTGCGTGACTTTTGTGTTTAAGTAAAAATACAGGTGTTCTCGATAAAAGTTAATTAATTAGGTACCTGGTTGTATCGAATAACGTTCGATATTAATGTTGACAAGTTATTTTTTTATATTCCTCGATAGTAGGTAAAAAAGGAAATAATTAAATGTCTTCTCGAAATGCGATTACGCCATTAAAAAATCAATTTCTCAATTACCGGCAAAAACCAGCAAAAGCTTCGCTTAAGTTCTATTAATGTATTTATCAAAGTACAAGAAAAAGTAAATATTACAGCACTTCCTAATGCTTCGCACTACTTTTATTCTATATACTTTACATATAGGCATTTTTTGATTTTTGCTGAAATACTTATGTGTTCATTTGTAAATTTACAATAAACTAATCTGGAAATCTTGACTTTTATCGAGAACACCTATATTTTTAATTACACACGAAACAAGCAAAAAATAATCATAAAAAAGTGGAAATAACATTAAAAATAATAACTGAGTAAATATTTTTAAAATATACATACATACGTACAGGAAGAAGTAATGATAGAAATATTTTTGCATCGCATTTTAAACCACTGTGTGAGGTAGTTTTAGTGCTGCCATATTAGTCTCCCCCTGTAATTTCTACTTTAAGTAACACCGTGGGCACAAAAATGTATTGTTTAAATTTCATATTAGTAACAGAGGTGATAGTTTCATTTTTAACCAACTTCAAAAAGGAGGAGGTTATAGATTCGACCCGTATGTATTCTTTGTTCAATTATACTAAAAATCCTCAGTGATGGAAGTCCACAATTAAGCCACGATTGCTATCAATTAAAGACGACTTTTTCAAGGAAAAAGCTTGCTACCAAGATACGACCAGGTTGTAAATTCAAGACTCACGATTGGATACACAAAACTCATGCACCAGTACCCTCTGAACAAAGAAGAACCCTCTTCTTGCAACCTGTGCAAAGTACAACTATCAGTGGAACACATCATCCTACACTGCAGAAAATACTACCTTTATAGACAAAAATACAACATAAGGCCCACCTTAAAGGACAATTTAAACGACCAAGGATGAATACAAAGACTATTGCATTACCTAAATCACATCAAACTGTACGACAAATTGTAAACCAGACCGTAGGTCGCTAACCCATACAAGTGGTTGCTGCGACATTAAGTAATGAAAGAAAAAGAAATTCTCATTCAGAATATTCCTGTTTAGTGCTCAATTATCTAAAGGATTCGATTACCCACACAGCGTACTCCTTCGATAATCATTATGTGATAGGTAATCGAGCCCGTCTTTCACAACAGAGAAAATCATTGCGCGCACAGATTGAATTCATTATGCCACATTAACTATCAGTTAGCCAGACATCTTGATCGCGTAACCGCATTAACAAGGCTATCAGATGAGGGGAATTAAAAGTCGCGTCGCTACACGTCTTACTCATTAGGCTGCAGTTAATTTAGAAAAATTCCGATCCGCTATCGCCCGCTTTTCCCCGTATGTTCGTTAAAGTATCGTTAATACACCGCCTCGTAGGCGTGTAAACACGCGGCACGGTATAAAAGCGCATGTAAATGATTTATCTTGATCCTCGCCTACGCTTTTGACTCCGACCTCCAGAATTATCCCGCGGTACGTTCCTCTTGCTTTTTATCCGCCGCGTCTCGCTCCCCTATTCTTCCCTTTATCTTCATTCGTGTAACATTATTCTTTGGCCGCGAGAACGTGGCATTGTACGAAATGAGAAGCGTCGTCCTGCCCTTGGCTGAGAAACAGCCGAGATATTAGATAAGCAAATACTTTCCGCGTCCAGTGACACGCGAAATTGAACCGCGGATTGTCATCGTGTCGGCTGCCTCGTTTACTTCTCTAAAATCACAACATCTGGTAAATAACTCTCAATTATCCTCGCGATAAAGTGCTCATATACGACACAGCTTGCAATTATTCGAACGCTCGTGTAATTTCACTTTTGTTTATTTGAAAGACGAATTATAATGGGTTCCTTGTGGAGGTTGTGTTCTGTTTGATGGTTATTCGAAGATTGTTAATTGAGGACGTTGCGGCAAGAGGGGTGTAGCTCCATCTTTACCAACTTCAAGTAAATTAGAGAAAATAGTTTATAAAATTATTTCTTTGACTTAACACTAAAAAGTGAACACTAATTGAAAAATATATATTTTTCACGTAATAAGTAGTAGTTATTGAGTTGATAAGTTTTTATTTCTATTTTTCGCGAATTTTTCAAATCTGAAACTGTCCAAACAAAAATGTTGCACAAAACATAGTGCAGGTTCGAAGTTTGCAATAAATCGCTCATTTGTTGTCGGATTTCCAGAAAAACGTGCACCAAACGATGTAGATTTTTTTACGTATAAGGTAAATGGCCCAGTGGTGAAACAGTTAAGGAAGCAGTTGAGATAATTGCAATTTCTTTTATATTTAAATAGTATAAAATTATAACTAAATATAATTATTCGAAAGCGTAAAATTTCTAGTTTCAGATAACGTAACAAGAATCTACATTTATTAAAGGAAAAGTTTTAAATTAATTAAAACATGAAACTGTTCATATGACCCAGTAATTAAATGAAATTCATAGCGTGTCCCAGTCATTAATTATCAGTGTCTCAATTATTGAATATATATTTAATTGAACTATTTCTATCAGTTAATGAAAAGAAATGAATACGGTAACATTTTGGGGTAATAAAAACATTTTATTTATAATACATTTGTGTTAAATCTTCGGCATGACTTTATGTCTGAAAATGATTAAAAGTATATTATAAAATTTTAGGTTATGCTAATATTATGACGGGTTTAAGATTAATTATCCTAATAATTCTTAAACAGTATTATATTTTTGTCTAGTTATTGTTAACGTAAATATATAGGATACAAAACAATATTTCACTGAATACTGACGTCTGTACCAGTGTTTATATAACCATTAAATACGCGTTTAACAACTGGTCCGTGACATGTTATCGTGTACTATTGGATAAACGCAACAATTTCAATATTAAAAAGAAAAAATTATTAAGAGATCGAATTAATTTTCAATTCTTCAACATATAATAAATCCACAACAACTGTACTATTTAAAAAATGATAAAATAATAATTAATTACAACCTTAACAAAAATATTCTCTCGCTAGCTTGAGCCCATTAGGTGAGAAACGAGATTGAAACTGTTGAAGCTTTACTGTATAATAATATTTTTGCATAATATAACTATTCAGTTATGCAAACTTATAATTGTATCTGTATAAACCTAATACATTTTGCAATTATATTTCGAATAGTTTAAACGTTGCAAATTAGTAAAACTGTTATTATTAATAAAATTTCTTCTCAATTTTTAATTATTAGGCCATGTTTAAGTACTGGGACATTTACCTTATTACGCGTCATAATTTAAAATGTGTCAAAAATAGATTTGCAGCCCTCTTTCTGCAAGGTCTTCAATTGGGGGTAAAAAGTTATTTGGGAGAAATTTGAGTAAATGCTCTGGCTTGTTAATCTGAACACACTTGTTTGGAGGTTTCGAACGTGTGATGTGGTTTTGAGACCAGAAAAAAGAAGTTACCTATTTTTTTTTATTCTGTTTTTAGTGACGTTATAATTTATAGTGACACATATTACTATTTGCAGTTGAGGGCTCAATTTTTGTAACATTAAAGAATAAAAATTAATAATTACACTTCATACAAAAATATAACTCTACTCTTTTGTAATATTGAAAAGTCGTTTGAGCAACTATGATATCTAAATTTATTCAAGCAAGATGTACTTAAAAAATTCTACTTAATTTTCAAATACTATAATTACATGTAACAAATATATTTAGAAGTTTCACGCTGTAATGATTTTTTAAAACTTCCAAATTATACAATAGAATTTATAATCAATACAAGCGTTTAATATTTGTTCTACATTGAACGCATGAAAACGATCACTGTAGAACTGTATTTATAAAAAGGAAAGGAAGTGGGTCCAGAGGGAGTAGGTTTGTTGCATCACGTGAGTAAAGTGTCGATTACATGATATCGCTGACGTTGTGGTCCAAAGGTTAAGCAACATTGGATGAAACACGATTTTGCTTTTGTTTCACACTTCAAATCACTCTACCTGCTATAAACGTACAAACATTGCTTATGGAACTGTCTTTCATTTCAAACGTTAAATGTTTAATATCCACATAATTAAAACAACCATTCTAAATTTGACTTCCCACATTAAAGTGCCTTGAAAGTTCTTAGAATATTATCCTACATAAATCTTTGGGGATTAAACAGTACGGAATATAGAGTAAGTCCGGGACTGTCGGTCGACCTAGCACAAAATGGCTATTAAAACTAATACTGATATACCTCTTTCGACGTGCCAGGAGAAATGGTTTTCGTCGTTGGCACAGACAACTCACATAGTTATTCATGAAAAAATAACAAAGAAGAAAGCAAAGTAATAATTTATGAATGAATACTACGACGTCAGATTTATTAATATTTAATTTGTTTACGCTAAACAAGTAAAGAACACATTAAATAAAAAGTGAACTATCTATTGGCGAGTAGCAAAGCAAATGAATATAAAAGCGCATAAATAAAATAAATAAACAGAAATAATAAAAAAAATCATAACTCGACCATCTCTCCTTTCTGCATGGAGAGATAGTCTTCTCGTTAGCTTTGAAAGGAAGAGTGAATATGGCCAAATACTTTCGCTGCATCGTCCCTTACGGGGGAAGGCCTACCTCGAACGGTCAAAACAACATGCTTCTTTGGGAATTTTTTCTAGAAAAAGACCGATAAACTTTTGTTATTAAACATTAGTCTATTGGGAAGAGTACATCTTGCGGATATTTCAGTATTTTTTGTGGTAAAAAGTATTGAAAGATTTGTGAGTTATAGGCGATGCCCGAGACGTCCTTTTTTTAGGCGCTTTGCGGTGATAACCGTAGCTCGATGCAGGACCATCCAAAATTGAAAACTCGATTTTTTTGGACGATGTATGAAATTGTCTAGACGGTATCGGGCTCGATGTTGGAAAAATTATTGAAACAAAATAGCGGCTGTGTAATGTTGTCTCATCAATATTTGGCAAAAGACGCTCGTTTTTCGATTGTAAAAAAATCTAGGCAAGAAAAAGGAAGAGCTCCCTATAACGCTGAGATTTTTAACCCTAAGATAGGCCTGCAAAGCCTCGAGTAAATCGGTTCATTAATATTTGAGTTATGTGTGTCACCGATTTTGAAAACATGATTTTGAGGAAAACGCGTTTAAAATTTTGGATCTGAGCGCTACATCGAGGAACACCTACCTACTTACGCGCGTATGACTTTGTCAATTTTGGTTTGGGTTAACTTGACACTTTCAGGGAATATTTTCAAGATGTACATCAAGAAAATATAAAAATCGGATAATGGGTTTTTCGAAAATTTCTAGGTAGGCCTCCTCCCTTAATACCTCTACTATCTTATTATCCAAAACCATTAAACGAAAATTAACTTCGAAGTATATTTTAAATACGATTCATTTTGTTTTAAAAATCTACCTAGTATGTAAGAAAATAACAAACACACAAAGTACAAACTTCCAATTTTGTCTATAGGTGAACTCAAGTCCTAACTTCATAAATCGCCTTATAAGTCCAAGTCCCAAATCCCAAATTATGCAGATAATTCGTTCAATAAGTCCCAAGTCCCAACTCCACGGCTCCTCCAAGATCCACAAAAACCGAATACAATTCAATTTTGATGGATTTAAGCTCCGCCTATCGTTTCGAATGCACGGCACATCCCGCGCACTTGTATCTGTCGGCCACGGATGACGATCTCGTGTATGGGCAGACTTTTCTCGCTGTCTTTGACCTTAATACCACGAGGTGGTGAGGCCAAAGACCTTGCCATTGAATTTGGCCGTAATCGAAGTTGACGTCATCGAGTACCCGTCTCGGGTAAGGAGCACCGATGTAAATGACTTTCACGAATATCGCCTGCGACATCTCGGCAAGGCGGGCGGCGTGCGCGCGGCGAAGTCGAGCGGCGACTGAACATTTTCGCGTTCCAGCCTCGTGATTCTTAGCGGGTAAACGCGATTTGCGTATCGTGTCCTTCGGCCAGGGGAGAATATTGGCATCGGTGGACCATGAACGAGAACTCGTCCAAGTTCGCTTGAATGGAACACGGCCGAAAGCCATTATTCTCGCGAGAGGTTCGTCATTGATTCGGTTCGACAAACGATCGCTTTGCGTCGAGCTAGAATAATTTCAAAAGCTACGCCCACGGTACGTAAACCGATCCGACCAGGCGCGATGCGCCGGCTCTTCTCGATTTTCGAGCAAATAGAGAATGCTCAGAATGTTGATACGTTTCCCTCTTTTTTTTATTTTAACAAAGGGATCACTTAATCTAGAAAATATATTGCGAGCAATCAGGGGATGAAAAATGGGATAATCAGCAGCTTGAAAACTATCCGCGTGGCATATTTATATTATTTGTTAGTTGTAAAACAGTTTTCAAACAGTTCTGTTCAAACAGGAATTTTAAATGACTGATATTGCTTTTGTGAGAGTTCCGTGTCTTTTAGGATCTCGATGTCAACTCACTCTTTTGTATTAAGTATAGTTTTCATGAGTCGTGTTGACAAGAAGAATTCGGTGATCTGGATTCTGCCATGAATAGGAACATAGATAGATTTTTGATAGTATTATAAATTTTCTGTTTGGTTCAAAGTGTTTTCTAATTCCAATTTCTCTAGTTTCCAGTAATATATTCATCACTAAGTAGTTCGTAATTCTTATTATCAACACCAGGGGCGGATTTGGAGATTTGGCAAACAAATCTAGGTAAACAAACTTCTGCCGCTCTTTCTGTGAAATTTCATCAACTATTTTAATTTAAAAGAGTTGAGACAATTTTAAAATTAATTCAGTGTGGCAGCTCACATATTAGATATTGCTAATAGGCTTCATGAAAAAAAAGGGAATTGTTTTAAATCTTGTTCAATTTCTTTCGCCCAAAATTTGCCGCCCTCCAAAATGTTAGCTTCTGTACAAATCCACCCCTGATAGACACCCCAATGTGTTCCCACTTGGATGATGACACTCTTCGGTGCCATCGTTTTCGCGGCACTTTAGAACAATTCACTATTGTAGCATTGCTTGCAGATGAATCACGGTTACGTGGAAAATTTGAAGACAAAGAGAGATTGTGGTTCATGTACGTAGTTAGATAGGACGTTCTTCACGACTTACCTGGCCGTCTCCGCGATGAACTATATTTTATTGCCATCGCAGCAATCTGTTCTGCAACAAGCCACTTTCATTGTGATAGAGCAAACAGCCCGATGATATAATGCACAATACGAGGCGACTCAGGCAGCATAAGTCACGGACAATAGAACTGTGTTTATATTCTCCCCCAGTATTTTGAATTACGGCGAAATGGCGTGTAACAAGTACGTACACCGGGCGCTCGTGTTTTGCCGCGCGATGTTAGCGCAATCAACAAATTTCGCCTGCGTTGCCTGTGGGATGGCTGCTTATGAGTTATACGATGCAATGAAAATTTACGACGTGTCGTTGAGAGATGAGCCGCTAATTTGCATACTGAGAGTTTCTCGCTGGATAACAGGCATTAAAAGTTTCTTCTAAGCTGCCCTTAAAGCTACTATTGTATCGGAGTGAGTTTCTAAAATGCTCCGGTGACGTAAGACAGTAGCAGCTCTGGTGGTATCGAAGATTTCAAATAGCTAAGATATGAAATTTGCAAATTATTTTTAGTAAAAAAAAGCAAGTGTTTATATGATGTTTCAATTTGTGGCTTTGCGAAGTAAGAGTTATTATAGAAGCTTAGAACACTCCATTTTTGGTAGCCTTAATTTGACATCGTAAGAGATTGGGATCTTTGTATATGGCAAATATAACAGGTTACAGAAGTAATACCTATATGGAGGACAAAATATATTTTGCATCAATAGTTACAGATAATCTATTGGAATACACAGAAATGAGAACATGAAATAAAATTTATTTTGAAGATAAAGTTTCAGCCCTACAATGGACGAAATTTCTATAAGAACACTAATATTTTTAATACAAAATGTCAAGTAATGTGCTAATGCAATTAATGGAAGGTTTGGAAATAGTGACGGAAGGATATAAAATAAGAAAAAAAATTAGAAACTAAATAAACCTGTATTTTCGTATTTACCTTTAATATAGCTTTGTATTTTTGTTATAAGCTATATATAATACTTTAAAGTACAGACAAATAACGAAATTTGCAGAGGAATAGTGTATTAAAGTAGTACACAAAAAGTAGTATAAAAGGTATAATATTGATAACATGTATTTCCACCATTAATTACCTGAAATATTCGGTTCTCCATACAACAAATTAATTTTCGTAAAGTTGTAGTATGGATTTTACTCCACTCAACTGTCTTTTCGAGCTCCTTAATGTTATTATATTGCTTCCCATTTTTATACATGTGCTTGTTTTTTTAAAATTATCTTTAAGAGATACGTTAAAAGTAGTGAAGAGGTCAACTGTCATTTTATAAAAGACAGGATCTTACATCTATGAAAAATACGCATTCAACAGTGCATAAAAAGATAGCAAAATGCCATTCAATTAAGTTTTATTAGAGGCAACAGCCAAAGCTGCCATATTTCGAGATTTGGGTGTGTCTCCCAATCTCATCTACCAGCTTCTTTTTGTAAATCCTGCCATTGATCGGTAACCTATTCCTTGTAGTACTCCCCATTGTGTTCAGTTTTCGACTGTGCCACGGTCGAAGTAGTCGTGTACGCTGATTGTAATCTCCTTACATCCTGATTTAAGTGCTATGAGAAGCAGATGAACGAGGAACGACGTCGTTAGTTATTCCCTTCTAGCTTCGTCGCCTTTGTCGCTGGTCGAAGACGGGTTTAGGCCGAATGAGAGAAAGGATCCCGTGTCGCCAATCTTCTCGAGCTTATTTTTATGACGATACATGCATCTACCATGTGTCACTGTATTCTTTTTCGACACCAGCTACTCGAAATAACAGTTTAATATCTTGAGGTGAACTAATCCCTAATATATTCTACCCGTAACACCTTTCTTGGGTCGGTGAATTCGATGTCAAACTCTACCCCGATAACAACGCCGGCTAGAAAAATCTCGCTCAACAGATCAGAGTTAGCTTAATTAAACTGAAAATAATCATTTCCTTAATGCTAAAAGTTACTAAAAACTTGGCCTTCATTTTTATTACAGAAACTTTTGGACTATTCAGCAAGACTTATTCAAGAAATTCTATTTTATATGAAATTCGGTCTCAAAGCAAAGAAATATTTTATTATTTATTTTTCAAAAATTTCCAGATTCCACTCATTGTACATAGATTATGACAGCAGTTCTGCGACTGACTAATCGCTCGTCACGGTAGATTTAAAGCGAGACTTTGACACAAGCACAGCAACGATATTTCTTCGTACATTGAGTGCATCGAGGTTAAAGGTCCAACTAGAAAATATAAGTGGCAAACTGCCCGCGGGTTAATTTTGGTTCTGGATGCATTTCTTCCGCGTATTATAAGCGAACGTCTATTTATTCAACCAATTTACGGGGCTACGATAATTAAAGAACACGGTGGCATCTATTCACGAACAGCAGATGCGTTATAGAAGCTGCTTAAATGGGATTTGTGAAATGGTATAAGTTTCATTGAAATCGTCGAAGCTTAAATCGATCTGGGATCGTTCCCACGCGATGGGACTGGAAGCTTCCTGGAAGCGTTTGCACGTACGTTCATAGATCGTAGATCATCGGTTTCATTACTAAATGTTACGCAATCCTAGCTGCCGTCTAGACTGTAGCGGGACCGACAATTGAGCAGTGTTTAAAATAGTTTAATGCTCGTCTATCGTGTGTGCACTCGTAGGCTATGCACTGGCATTCGTAATTTATCAGGCGAGGTTATTAAACTTGGAGTTGTAGGAAGTGACGTGAATCTATCACCCCAACTCGATCAATCATTTAGGTGCCCATGCATGGAAATTCGAGCCTTGACTTTCCTCCATCGAAACGTTTTTCTCCCTTCGCTTTGGTAAAAGACTGAAGATTAAATACTTACGTAGTGTTTGCATTTTAAAATATTGGAGAAATTCAGAGCTCCGCGGACATGATTATGCAATAGATTTCTGTTGCACTGGAATTTTAGTGTTTATATGATGTTGAGAACGTTTTGAAATTCGTTGTTAAGGGTGTGGAGAGAGGTCACGTTATTTCAGTTTTGAAAGACTTCAAACATCCCCTAATCGACGAATATAAATCAGGTTCCTATATTTTTATTAACAGGATTGTATATTAGTCAGTATAGGAATAGCATATAAAGAGTAAAAATTAGGCAACGCAATTAACATATCAATAATACAAATTTACAACTAACAAGGGAAGGTTCTGAACTCGGAAATTCAAAAAATTATGAAACTTTGTGAATATGTAGGGGATGTCCTCCTGAATACAACGAAATTTTGTGTGCTGCTCAAATTTATTGTAAGAGGGTGAAATTGACCCCTGAAAATTTTCTGATTTTGTATTATTACTCGCGAAGTGCAGAAGATAGAGAAAAAGTTTCCAGGATAAAGTTACTTCTCTTAATTAGGACTATCATTTGGTAACTTACAGTTCGCGAGTTATAACACAAAACTGGAAAATTGCCGGATTTTCAGGGGTCGATTTCACCCCTTTACAGTGAATTTGGGCGACAAAAAATTACCTAATACATACCTATCTATCCTCTACATATCCCCAAAGATTAAAGATTAATTTTATTCACTCTAAGGGGGTGGAATTGACCCCCGAAAATCCGGCTATTTTCCGAGTTTGTGTTATAACTCGCGAACTGTGAGAATTGTAAGAACTGTAAATTACCAAATGATAGTCCAAATTAAAAGAAGTAACTTTTTCCTGAAATCTTTTTTCCATCTCCTATAGTTCGCGAGTAATAATACAAAAAGTGAAAAATTGTCAGGGGTTAATTTCACCCTCTTGTAGTGAATTTGGGCAGCAAACAAAATTGCGTTGTAATCCGAAGGTCGTCCCCTACATATTCACAAAGTTTCATAATTTTTTAAATTTCCGGATTCGGGATCTTCCCTTATACAAATACAAACCCTCCTGTCGCAATGTGCTTTCAAAGTGTGCAAATCGAGTCAATTGGTAAATACCTGGCAACCAGTGCAATTCGCTGGTCCTTTTGATACACCTATCGCAACCAGTCAGTCGAGTAAGTAAAAGATACGACTTTGCGTACGCGCGTGCACGTTAAGCCCAGTTTCCACGAGAAAACCTCCCGGCCACGTTACAGGAGACACCAACACTGTATTCTAAAAAAAACCATAGCTCTTTTTCTCGAAAAAACTTTCAGCTAGTGGCGGATTTAACAGGGCGGCTGATGAGCAGTTGCCTCCTGGGGCCCTGCACAGAAGGCCTCCCAAGGTCCCATCTCCAAAAAAATTATGATTAGGTATAAGTATCCAAACACTATATTTTTTTTTGCACTACTACACTTGGCCTGTTTTTAGTAAACTACCTCTTCATTTTCCCGATAAAATGGGTCCCTCAGAACGTTTGTCATCTGAGCCTTTTTCCTTAAATCCGCCACTTTCGATCACTCAAAGAAGAGCCATTCCAGCAACGTGATCGAGCAGGCTCGAAGTATTCAAGCCAGGTACTTTCTCCCACGAAGGGAACCATGCGATATGGAAGTCATTCAGGCTCGTTTCGGCCATTCATTCATAAAAAAAAACAAGTCAATAAGCTAAGAAGCTACAGCTGTACACGTGGCCCACGAAAACTGCAAGTGTCTTCGCGGGGCAATTTGGCCATGAGGACTCCATTTGGAACGACCTTTATACAGAACATCACGAAGCTACGATAAAGTAGCTCGCGACGATATGACTAAAGAGTCATAGTGTTGCGTTAGAGCCTTAAGATTTATATAACAGCCGGTATATCTACGAAGGTGACTGACCTATTTACTATTACCCGTGCCTGTGTTATCTGCGGTGACTGGCCAGGCTTGTGTGGGTTAATTTTTGTCGATCAACTTGTCTAGGATGGCATAGGCGCAGGTGTAATTCGAATATAATAAGACCCGGCTAACGAATGGTAAAATTGTCGCATGCTCTCGCTAGACGAGTTTATTTCTCCTGAAAGACATCTTGTATCTTATTGCATCGATGTTAAGCTGAGCTCTTATTAGTCCCAGGGATAGTTTGTAATTTGCTGTTCCTTTCATCCGTTTGTAATCGCAAGATTGATTAATATTATTGACAATGGCGTTTGATCGTTACGTGCATATGTACGTAATAGAACGGCGTTGCGGCAAGCTCCGTTATCGGTTATCATTTGTGAAAGTTTGAAACTAATACTGTACCTTTAACCGTGAGTCATCGGCACACTGTGCAAACTTGATAGTTCTGTGTGCCCCGTGGGTAGCAGTTTACGGTTAGAAACTGCAAAAGTGCCCTACTTAAAAATCCTTACTTCCAGATAATAATTTCTCGGTATTCAAAATTGCGATGAGGATTCCTATTTTTTCATTTGCTTCGTTGGATGTTTTAATAGGGCATAAGTGTTCAACATTTTCAGAATTTTTAAAATAGTCAGACTTCAGCCCATAATGCACAAGTTTGTTTTATTAATAATCGAGAAATTAATCTTCTTCTTCACAGTGTACTATCAACTGGGGGAACAATGACATGTTTTTGGAACATTTTATTATATAATATAAAAATTAACATTTTCACATTTGCTTTAATTATCCTATCGTAACATTGCATCTTAAAATACATGAAATTTTTATCTTTTCCCGTCTTTAATACATGTTAATTCGCTGCCAATGTTACTCCGTAACCGTATAAATATCACTAATAGCTTAAGTTTTATCAAATTCAACTTACATTGACACTTAAATTTGTTTCTTTTTATGTTCAATGTCTCTCTTATATTTTTTTTATTAACATTTTCAAATTTGTTTAAGGTATCCTTTTATAACGTTGCATCGTTTGTGACCATACTACAATTATTTTGAAAATGCATAAAATTGTCTTTCTGTTTCTTCTTCGCCAATGTTCCCCCAGTTTGCGGTACATTACATTGCTACATTCAGCCACAGAGGTTACGCGCAATATATCTACCCTGTGCCCATAAAAAATCGGAGGGTCGAGACTATAAAATACTATAAACCCTTCTGTGCTTATTATTCGCCAGCCCCGTGCAACAGGGCGTTGAAATTTCGTCGTGGCTTTTTTCGTTTGTAAGTGATACTACGCGACTCGCGTCTGGTTTTTATAGGCATCAAATTCTAAGGGATGACGTTATCACTGTATAATAAAGGCTCGTATGCTCGAGGGTAGACGTGCGTGGATATATGTAAAGTTATAGAAGTGCGAGGTCAAGAGCCACTTAGGAACGTTCTGATGCGTCCGTCCGGGTAGATCTCGACACGAATCTTGATCTCCAGCCTCTGTTCACACTGCGTGAACGTCCCTCTCGAGTGGTTTCGGCAAGGGAACCGTAGGTATATACAATGATGGATGGGATATTTTCTCAATGGACGGTATCAAGAAAAATGAGATTACACCCTCTAGAGTGTCTCATTGCTGGACATAATTACATGCAGCCGTCTTTGTTGTCTCCTGTCAAGATTGTCCTCCCCCTCCTTCTGTTTCTCGTGACTGTAGGAGGCTCGCTCTTGTTGTGTTATTTGGCATATTTTTGAGAGTATGTTTTATTATAATTTATAAACGATCATGAAATTGGAAATATGTCTGATTCGACGTGGTTGTAAAGATTGCAACAGGGATGAGGGTAGTCCTTGAAGAATGGTAATTCAAAAGTACGGTAGTGAAAGACATATTCTTCGTCCTTAATGATGATCGTGTGATTGTTTATTATTATCTTCAATTGATTTAGTTCTGAGTGGTATTTTACCTAATTTTCTAATAAGAGTTCCTAATAAAGATTATCTTTCTAATCTTAATGTACAGATAGCGACTTTCTTTGTGTGTATAGCCATACATATCATGATTAGAAATCTTAATGGTCGCTATTCTGATTTAGATCAGTTTCTTCCTTTTAAATAATATATTTTGAGTCAAAATTGCTAGTTGTTTAAAAAAGAATCGCTTTGGTAAAGAAGTTATGAAATATCCTGCTCCACGATTTTATTTAAAGTGGAAAAAAAACATCGAAAGTGTAGTACAAGAAAAGAATTATTTTTTAATTTTTAGTGCATTTTTATTCATAAAAATAAAAGGAAGGACGTTCGGAAGGTCTTTCGTGGGTTGCCTGACATATTTGGTTCGTATATATGTTTCATGATAAATAATCACAAAATTAGTCGAAAACCTGAAAATCGGGGTAGTTGTAAAAACTGCGACGAATATATTAATAGTAGCCCTTGGAAAATGTTAATTTAATAGTTCTGGTCCAAGTAGAAACACAAACTGCATCGCCATATGCGAGACGCGCTAAATCTGCTGCTCCATACATATAATTAGATGAATAAATTTGGGAACGTAGAAACTGCGAGTGCGCTTTGTAACGTTTTCTGTATGCGATTCTTATGCAATGTGTAGTTTCACTTATTTTGGGGAAAATGAACATTTTTAGGAAATTGTGTCGAATTTATTTACAACAGCATGTTGTTACAAAGCTTTCCATATGCAGGTACGTGATTTTACGATCTCAATTTGTTACCACATTTGAGTTTAAAAATTTAATCTTATTTAATGTTATTCATCGTTAAATCTGTATTATCGAAAGATTTCTATTCCACTTATAATACGCGGTCGCGAAGGTTTTCAAAAATGAATAAATAATTTGGAAATTTGAAAAGTATCGTTAGTCAGCGCGTGTTTGCTCCAAAATGTGCGAAGGGCTAAGTTGCAAGTTAATACATAATCAATTTAATTGGATGTTGACTCTGGCAAGGAATTTTACATTGCATTTCAAATTGAAAGGATTCAATCTGTAGTATTTGTAATCCATAATCAGGAAATTTCCGGTTGACCTGTCAGATAAACTGGGAGGTAGTGCATATCTTATAATGTCTGTATTATTCTCGATAAGAATCAGAACCTGAAGTCGTTGAAAAATACGAGTCTCGTCGAGCCTAGATCCATGGAAGATACAACCTTACCGATTGGAAAGTGTATAAACTCTTATCGAACGTTTTGGATTACAAAGTTCCTACACAAGAGGAAAATACTCTTTAATTTTGTGTTTGACATTTTTTATATGCAATCCAAGCATATTTTGGGTAATTATTTCATATTACATTAAACATATTTTGAACTCAGTTAACTGTTTAAGACAACCAGTTTTTAATTATTGAGATGAAATTATATTAAAAATAGTTTCAAGTCGATTGCAAATATATTATACAGTCAATAGTGAATATAGATGACTACTTAGAAATAAAAATTGGAACTTTTATAATTATATTTATCGGAAAACTGATATTGGAGTCTCGATGATGCACATAGGCTTAACATTGCAAATTTGAAAAAAATTGATGTACTGTTATAGTCATTTACAATTTATCATGGTCTATTCTAGAACATTTTGAATGTTTATCCTCACTTTATATTTATCATTTATACTTTATAGTACAGTGTAGTATTACTCTGATATTCGAATACTTAGATTATTCAAATATTCGTTACAGCCCTAGTAACATTTACTTATGTGTGTCGTTAGTGGTTAATCGATCGTGATCAACTGTATCTGATTATTTATTGCTTTAAAGTCTGATAGGTTTAGACTGTTTAGAGTATAGTAACTACTATATAATTATTATTCTATTCAATGATACAGTTTTCTGAGGAATTTGAATATTCGAATTTCATTTCTGCAAATTGATAGTATGTCCAGTATTAAAGTGTGTTACAATTAATTTTCCTCTGTAATTACTCTACATGGTCAGTCTTCCAATTATTGATTAATGTGAAGTAGACTTTATTCTTCAGAACATATCGTTTTTTACGGTACGATCGATAGTTTAAATCGCACGTATCATTTTTCAACATTGTTGCGATATTGATCTCCGCTTCTAACATATTACTGAACGTCGATCAGTGAACATCGTCATTAATATCCATTCAGCGATTTTTTATTAACTTCGATGAAGTCATTATATACATCCTTGAAAAGGGGTATTTAAATATGACCTAGCGGAAGTATGTTTCACTGAAAATCATTTAAATTACCTTATATTTACTATTAAAATTATAAACTCAAATTGAAATTCAGATAAAATTTATTCTATAATTATACTACTTTTGTCGCTACTACTACTATCATATTTCGCGTAATTTATTTGGCTGTGAAACATGTATCAACTTCAATAATTATTATAGATCGACAACTACAAATATAGATTTCAACAAAAATTTATTCAAATAGAGATAGCATAGTTGCAAGAGAATTATACAGAGCGTGTTATTCAAATTGTTTCGTTACTAGGAAATTTTCAACACTCCCATATGGCTCTCAAATTTTTAATAAACAGGAATGTATTTTGTATGTTAGTGGAGCATTCAGCAGATTCAGTTACACATATTAAAAATAATATGGCTTCTTCTAGATCATTTGTAAATGTTACTGTCAGACCCCTTCAAATATTTCTGGCGTATTACAAATTATTGTGGACGTGTTCTGAATGCTCCCCCAGAGTTCGTCACCAGCTTTTATCACTTTGTCATAAACCAAAGTTTTTATGCGACTTCGTAAGTGGAAGTTATACAGCGTTAAATTCGATGACCTGGGAGGCCAAAATAATTGATCCTTCGCGACCGATCCAACGTTGATAGAATTGTTGATCAAGAAAATCACGCATATTCCTTTCGAAATGGGGCGGAGTATCTTGTTAATATAACTCATATTCCCATCTTCCTGCGTGAATGACTCACCTAAGAGCCATTTTCCACAACTCATTTTTGTGGTTTACAATTAATATTTTTTTGTATATTCACATGTTTCCTATAATCTATATTTTTTCTTTGCTACCCTTCTCTACTTTCTATATTCTATATTTTATATTCCCTACCTTTGTCTTATCTTAAAATATTTTCACTCACTCAATCATTATCATTATATAACATAATTGAAGAAACATTACAAAGATTTTAGTCCCACTTTGATAACAGAAAACTAAAATACAATTAGATCTATGTATGTTATAGACGAAAGCAGCGCTTAAAGACGTTATGTACCGAAATATAAAATAAACGACTTCTAATTCCTTTCTTTCTCCATTGGTAAAAAAATAACGCGCGAACGAGCCAAAAACTGCATCGCCTACAATCATTGCATTCACTTGATGAAAGGACTATTCACTCCATTGCTCGCTAAGCAAACCGTTCCAGGGAGGTGTTTTATTAGCACGGCGCGCAACGAACGGAATAAGAATATGCTTACTTAGTGTCCTGTTTCAAACCCCTAACTTCTGCAACACGCGAAAAACGAGCAATCACGTTTTTATAATGCCCTTGATGAATCGGCGAGCATCGTCGAAACTAATATCGAGCGTCCTGGAAATCCTGTTTGCTGGGCTTGCAAATCATCACCGGACGGCTACTTCTGGCAGGCAATTTTGTATAAATGTACGGAGCATGTACTTCATTTGCAGGGTAATTCCAACGTTTCCCTGTCACGTATGAATACTTAATTCAAATCGTCGAGATTAAACGGCCATTTGCTAATATTAAAGTCAGATTAATCTTTCCGAATTGGATAAGATTGTAAGTTTATTGTATATTGTGTTTACAATTCCAAAGTCCAATATTTGATAGCGTTAATTTAATAACAGTGCTTCGTGCAATTATAATATTTATTGCTGCGTCCTCTGTTTTGTATTCCCATGTGCTATCAGGTACGTCAGGGTATCTTGATGGTATTATTTGGCAAATCACAGTGCACTTGTAGGAACTTATTTCATGTTAAACGCAAGATAAGGTTTAAAGAGCAAATTAGGCATGGAAATGATGTTTTTAGAAATCATCTTTATTCAGTGCAATCAAGGGTAAATATTTTTCTCTAATGGAACGCCTTAAGAAAAATGTATGCTATTTATTTTTATATTTATTGTATGTAATACAATTTTTAACACTAAATACACGATAAGAAAGTTCAATTAATAATACCTAGAGATCTTGTGCAAAATAAATAAATATTAAGGATTATCGAGTAGAACTTATTGTAAGTAATATTTAACTACTTCGATAATAGGGTTGTAATAGGACTATAATAAGATAGGTGATGACAAAAAACGATTCCTATTTAAAAAGTTATCCATCTCAATTATCCCATAAAACCTTTACAAAACCATCAGCTTCCTAAATATATTCATATCTTTAACAGTAAACGAATTTATAGTCATTTTTTTAAAAAGAAGCTTTTACTAAAATGTACTGAAAAGGAAAAAAATAATTTTGATACCGGACTAAAAGATTGCCTTAGAAGAATTCCTTCCTATGATTAAACATAAAAACGTGGGGCGTAAATATTGAAATATCCTTTATATAGGTAAATATTTATAATGTTCTAGGCATTTTGATACGTTAGTTTTCACATTCTACAAGAGCCTTGTTACACCACATTTTCCTCTCCGTTGCAAACAGTCTATAGACGGAGTTACTATATAATTCCTTAATTCAAAGTCTGTCCTCAGATTAAAATGATTTTTTTTCCTTTTAGTACATTTTAATAAAAGCTTGTTTTAAATTGTTTTTACTATAAATTATTTTACGTTTTTTAATTCAAATATTGTATTGTCATCGGGACTACATATGTATGCAAAATTTCAAGTCGATCGGATATGTAAAAGTGGGTCAAAATTAGCTTACCAGATTTCACCCTAATAAACTGACAAGCTTCATAAGCTAAATAAAAAGCTTGTAAAATACAGGACAGACCAGCCTGCGCACATCTTAGGAGCTCAACAACACGCAACTCAGAATTATCAACCCCACGATATCCCTTCCCACACCTAAAAACACCATATTCCTTCAACTTCGAAAAACGAGTCTCTCCGCGAAGATCGTGCATACAAATTGCGATTCGATTTTTCACCGTGTTTACTGCAACATATTCAGCTTTGCATACAAAGCACTGTTACGTTTCATAATTTATCAAGGGCACCGCGTACAGCAGCCACGCGTTATTGCCTGAAAAACCTGTATCCGTTTCACGTTCGATGATTAATCGTGTCTCCTACGTATGTAAGTATAATCCTCTCAATACGTCGGCGACTTTTTGTCGCACTTGAAATCTGAGGTCTTGATACGACCTTGTTAGGATCCCGGTCGAAAGCATTTCGTTTCTGGTCGCCATCGACATGACGACCAGGCATGTACATACATACTACACGCCAAGCAATGGCCACTTTTTTCGTCGCAGCACCGACGAACACCCATGTCATCACTTTCGACACATTTTTTACCATTTTTCCCGGGGACGATTAAAAGCTGACAGGTTTGGCTCGAATATCATTACATCCTTCGCTTTCAAGCCTACTCGGCCCGCCCGAGGATTTTCATTCAGCGCGGGGGCATCCCCCTAATACACTCGTCGCGTTCCTAAGTCGCGTGAAATCGTATTCGTGATTTCTGTCTGGCGACCTAACGAATCTATCAAGATCTTTCTGGCGTGTTCCCGTTATGGTTGCGAAACGACGCGCGAGAGACAATTAAGATAGTTGTGTTTGAAGAGGTCGGAGAGGGATTAGTAATATTGGATGTGTAACGAATTCCTTTGGACGTTTTTTTTTTAGCGGAATGCCCAATTATGCGTGGATGGGTGATGTTTCAGAATTTTTTACCACTTTTCAAATTGTAGGTATGTTAACTTCGTTGGTGTGAGGCTCTCTCTGTCTTTGCTGTTAGCAGGCACGATTTTTTATGTCATTCCTGTTTTTTTATAATAATAATGTCTTTGCTGCTACTGTAAAGGACGAGGTACAGTGTGACTGCTCCTATAAAAACCTATTCATAAATGACAATTAAAAGTAAATATGGCTGAAAATTACAGTTTAATCGAATTTTAACGATTTTTTATTAATAGTTTGAAAGTTGGAATAAATGGAAATACGACGAAGGCAGGTTTAGCATTATTAAATTAATTTCAGCTAAATAGATTTATGATCGACTTTGACACCATCTTCAAGGTTCAGGTTCAGGATTATGATAATGTTTAGAAAACACACAAATTAACTGTCGAGAAAATTACGATTTCTGTTGAATTAGATGAATAAAGAATTTTTCATCGTGCTCAGGAATCTGTTATCTCGATTAGAACTTTATATACATACTAGCTTAAAGTTTCCGGCGTTGCTTGGGTTATATGTCTTTTGTCGTTGAAGGAGAGGGGTTTTTAAAAAGATTTCTTTGCGAGCACCTAGGGACCTAGGGACCTAGGGGCTAAAAGGACTCTAAAAGTGATTTCACGAAAAATTGTGATGAGTGAGTGAATGCGTAAGTGGTATTTGGATTTTATATACACAGATAGATTATTTAAAAATAAATCAAAGCGTTAAAACCTTCCTCTTGTCAAGACAAATAAAGTGGTATAACACACATGTGGGTACAGTTAATATTTATTGAGAAAACGCGTTTCAAAGTATGCAACTTCAAATTGATATAATAGTATAGATACAGAAGGGTATTTCAACAAAATATCGGACTTAAGGCTTAAACTAGGTTCAGCTAATAATGTATATTTCCCCTGACTCCACTCGCCTTCATGCTAGCTATCTGTTTGCTAATTATCAGCAATTCTCACTACAATATCGTCGACCTGTTCTCAGAGTGGAGCGAAAATCAATGTTTTTCATATACATAGTGGCACAAATGAAACACAGTTTCTTACTCCATTTAAGCTTGATTTCGTTTTATGTCTGCAGAAACGAAAGATTATGAGTGTTTGAAACATCCTACCCTTCAAAAAATTTATATGTTATGAATTGTATATAAACTCTGGTCTGAAATTCGAAACTTTTTATTCGAAATCTTTCTTCTTAACGAAATTTGATTTCCTATCGCTGTAAGTATTTCAGAAAATAAATTAAATCATACCATTTGAAATTAAATTGAATTTTCTTCCTGAAGTTTATATTTTAAATTCTTTTTCGAATATTTGCAGCCTATTTTGTTAAATAACATTCGTTCTAAATTAATTTTCAAGCCTCCAAAAGTCATACACAATTCTCCCATTTTGTGTCATTACACGACAAGAATGATTTGAAAGTGTATTACCAATTATCACCTTAAGTGGCAATTATTGCTGGACGCAATTCGTTTTTCATGAAATTATGAACGACGATGCCTGTCGAATTGTCAATTGGTTACTGGAGCACGATTATAAGTAGTGTTTCTCGACTAATAAATTACACTCACCCATCTTTCTGTTTCCAGACAGTACGAAGGTATGTTAACACGTTGTAAGAAGAGGAGGCTGAGGAAGAAAAAGGTATTCCGGGAAATTTATTTGAACGCGGAACTCGGGAACCAGTAGTACCCGTGTGTAAGCACAGCTCGACAACTAGCAAAAAAGAATTGATTAATGTTTGCAACTTCATTTATTGCAATCCACATCGAAAGAACTTGAAGCCACTTAATGCGTTTAGAGATAGTAATAATTCATCTTGCAAGCGTACAGTTTGAAAAAGAAAATGTTGAAAATATGTGTTTGCCATTGCGCTAAGAAATATCTTCAACACATGAAATACTAAACCCTGTTGATAAAATCAGCTAGCTATAATAGTCACTGCTAGATGCAAATAATTCCAAATACATTTATATGCAGTCATTATAGAAGTATATTTTGCATTCGAAATGAGGCTGATGATTGCTGACGTTTGAAGAACTTGTAGATTACTATTGCTTCCTCGTATTCGCTTAATCCAGATCATCCAGCGGTGACTGAAAATTATTATGGTAGATAACAAGCGTCGGTAGTTCGTTGCAATCGTTTCGATGCACACGCGACTGCGGTTTTTCCTCCGTCGTTTAATCAATGGGAACTCACGTCTCTGGTGTATATTGCGAGAAGTGATCAATGAAGTAACTTGGCCTGCTTTGGAATGCGTGATTACGCGATACTGTAGTTTTTGTTACGTAAAGGCGTTTTATTGTTCTTGGAAACAGCGCATATGGTTCGCGTAGCGCCCAAGATAATTAGCGGCGCGTGACAATGAACATTCCCAATTCCAGTGTCGGCTGTAGTGGTACACGAAATATTTCCTCCGTGAAGGCAGAGTTGAGTGTACGGCTGTAACGAATATTCGAATAATCTAAGTATTCGAATACCAGAGAATTCGAATCTCAGATTATTCAGAATATTCGAATAATTAGGAGTATTCGGATATTTGAATAATTAGGAGTATTCGGATATTTGAATAATTAGGAGTATTCAAATATTCGAATAATTAGGAGTATTCGACTATTCGATCATTATTCGAATAATTATGAGCATTCAAATATTCGAAGTGATCAAATTTCGGATTGTACCGAATAGGAATTTGAAGTTAAAAGATTTACCAAAGATTAATAAAGTTCCAAATTTTTCAATAATGTTCGAATATTTGAAAACTCCTAACTATTCGAATATTTACAGCTCTAGTTGAGTGTAGTTCGATTTAATTTTCATTTAAAATAACGTTTGATTCAAATTTTGCTAAGTAGTTAACCGCGTTTATTGCTGTAAATACGAGGAAAAACTAAACGAGGACAGTCGATGATCGATTGTTAAAAAATCAGAGACGGGGAGAATGGTCTTAATTTATTCAATTAATTGTTTCAAACAAGATCATGCTAATTTCTAATAATGTTTGGAATAGTTTTATTTGGTCTGATTGATTAGACGTAAAAATGTTTTAATATAGCCATGACAGATACGAAGACGATAGAAACTCACAAGTTGCAAAAAGGGGTGATGAGGTTGTCCTTAAACTTTGACAATTTTTTTCATTGAAAATATATTTTCATTTAAAAATCTTTACATGCACCTTAAAATAACTACATACTTTAACGTAACATTTGTGCAAATTTAATTCGAAAACTAAGAAGATTGAACATGTAATGGCGTTTTTCTGAAAATGGTATTTTAAAAAACGGGAACCAATATTTTTCAAGACCTAACGGACCGATTCAGTTGAAATTTGGAACAGAGAATTTTGATAGAATTATTTAGCTTTTGTCGTAGGATTAGTTATTAAAAGTCCTAGTTCGTTTTTTCTCAATTAAATAACGCGAAATTGATATTCTAAAAATCGGCTATGACAAAAACTAGATTCTTTTATTGTATTTAAAAGAAGTTTTTTTGTTTCGGACGAGTGGTTTGCGACAGTTTGCCGCTGCTATTACATATTCAGTCTTCTAATTTTCGAATTAAATTTAAACAAGTGTTAGAGTAAACTGTTAAAATGAAAAAATATTTAAAAAAAAGAATTGTCAAAGTTCATCCTGGTGTTTTTACTCCTAGGTATATGTTGTCCCTTAATAATATCACTGCTCTAACAAAATAAGAATGGTCGGTCAGAACAAGATCAAATTCTACTATAAAACCTTATCCTGCAAACGACATGCACAAAATTATACCATGGGTCAAAACAAACCCCGCATCCGCCACCGTCCAAGTTATCCTCTGCCCAAGGGTTAACATCGATGCTCTGGATTCCCTCTCCTCCGAACCTACATGTCGTGCATCCTACATTGTCCCCAGCCGTCCACCATTACCCCAAGAAGATCCACAAGAATCCCTCTCCCGCAAACCTGGAACAATTCTTTCGATCGAGAGATCCGTCCTCCACCTTGGTCATAGGCGAACCAGGGAGCCACGGAGACAGCAATTTCTATCGCGTGGAGATCAAGCTCGTCCGGTAATGTTTTGCCGTGACGAAGAAATTTCCGCGTTCCATCAGACGAGGAATTCGTGGTGGCTGGTGCTGTTGACGCGAACTCGAATAATCTTGTTACAGTAGCCGGACCGGCAGCCAGTGTCAACCCTTTTTTCTCCGGACGCACGTGCATTGACATGTACCATCTGGTCTCTGGATGTCGTCGTATAGCAATTGAACGTAATGATATTCTGGTACCATCCCGAGTTACGTCGCCCTTTCTCCCTCAGCCTGCTCTCTCTCCCTCTCTGTCTCTCCGCGCCACCCTTTTCTCTCTCCCCCACCCCTGGACCTCTCTGCCCCTCCACGGTTTAGCGGCTGTTATAGTCGACGTTGGCCATTGACCGACCTTCGCAGTTGAACTGTGCCGCGAGAAGATAAGAGCTGCTCCTTTCTCTCGGCTCTCATTTCTCGTTCCTCTCTGCTCCCGTCTTTGTCTCCTTCGCCGGCTACGCGTCAAGAATGCCTCCGCGCGCGGAATGAGAGATGCCCTTCCCGGCAGCGGCTGGATCTAGGATCGATGCTCCGGAAAATCTGCCCCTCCGCCATTCGCCTCTTATTATGCGCGGCTGCTGTTCGCGCGGCGAACGTTCCGACGGTCGGGTTTTTAAGGTCGTTAGGGAACTGACAGCGCATACGAGATTTAATAGGATTTCTGACGTTTGTCGGATCCGGCGACTTTAGCTCCAAGTGTTTAATAACACGCTTTTCCCCGCGCCTCTGACGGATATCTCCTGACAGATTTGATAGCCGCGTTTGGACACCGGGACGGGGAGCCTGATAGATTTCCTAGTCGACACGTTTGAGTTTGGGTTGGTAGAGGACGGTGCTCGGGACTTATTGTTAAGGGGGTATAGGACTATTGAAATTTCGAGAAATCGATTTTTTATTATTATTAATTCTGGAAATGCCATGCTTTGTGGACATTTACAACAAGGTATCGTGAGGAAATTCGAATAATTACGGAAATTATAGCGCTGAACGTAATGGAGTGCACTGTCGAGTGACGGCCTCGCAAAGCGGTATTGACGTATGGGACTTAACTTTGAAGCCGTGTATCTCGAAACTACATTTTTAAACACGGTGTACATCATAACTCTTGAACGAATGAATATTTTCACCTAAAATTTTAACCGGAGCTGTAGAATTCCTTTCTCTATCGTGTGGAATTCCCGCATCAACATTGGATGTTTGTAAAACATTTTATAACTGATTAAAGACGATTTTCTTCCATAAAAATGTGGGAAAAAATTGATTCGTGTGTAACTTTTACGATTTTCGTTTAAATTTGCCCAGCAAAATTTCGCACGATAACTATTAGCGTAGAAATTGCTCACCCCAAAGCATTTTGCTTTTAGATGATTGGTTCACCTGGGACAATGTACACCAATTACAGCTGCGCTCTACGAGAGACCTTCTTTAGCGTCAAATAACTTGAATAATTTTCAACGTTCTGACAATTTTTTTATTTTATATTATTTGTAAAAGCGTACATACAAAACTGTGAAAAGTGCCGGTATGGTAATCATTTGGTATCTAAGCAATCCAACCGACAAAAAACCGTCGATTTTAGTCGTTCAATAGTCCTATACCCCCTTAAATGAGGATCTCGCGTGGTTTTGTCACTCGACACGTGTCTAATGTTTGGAATATTTTAGGGTGTTTCAGTAGTTGGAGATTGAGAAGAACTCTTTGCATTAGTATTAATAGCTTTAATTCATTTGCATATTTAGGACACGGTCTACGGAATTTCAGACAGCTCCCAGCAGCCCATTAACATTCCATTGGACTTAATTTAGCCACACGTTAGGATAAATAGTGTAGCAAGTTTACTAGACCAGTCGCGTCTACGTCAAATACTAACAGTACAATAAAACCGTCTTATAAGCCTCCACGAATCTCTATGAAATTGCCACTTCACGCCATGCCCCTTCGGAAACATCTAAATCGAATGTCATGCACCCGTGCAAACGTCCTTTTTATTACACGTAACTGTCTCCTGTGTTCGCCTTTTTATTCGGCTAAATACTTGTCAAACAGGAATTATGACATTACACGTTAACGCGAATTGAAAAAGTGACTCGGATGACGCTAATTAACGGTTCTCGTGTAACGAGTGACAAGTTCCTGCTCAGCTCCCTGGCAGCGCCATAATACGCACCTCGTTATGGAAGTTTCAGCGAGAGGCGCGCGCCACCGTGCGCCCGTTCATTTAAACGGCGGTGTTTCGATTTCAACAAAACAGGAGCGCTTCCGCGCTACCGAGTGCGAGGCGCAGGTAGTAACTAAGTACCCGCGAACTCTTCAAAATAAGTTGAACGTGACCGGTTTGCAGACTGTGCAGACGGTAGCTCGTTAATCGCCTGTATGGAATCGTATTTCTATCGTAAGTACGTGCTTCCAGTAATGGTGGTTCTTTTCGGTCGCAGCCGCGCTTTGAGGATCGACTTATGACGCGATTGCCGGTCTATCATTGCAGCTTTTTCTGGGACCCGCGGCGGGAGATAGTGCCCCATTTGTAATAACTTGCGCGATTCACCGCGACGACGGCATTCTGTCTCGTAGATCGCCCGTACTGAGATTGCTCTGTCAGCTGGCGTGGATCCTGTGTCTTGCGCCGGAGAATTATGATAATTCATTGAGTGGTAAAAGAATAAGGAAAGTCGAGTTGATTGTTTATAGCGTTCTCTTAAGGGTACTAAGTGGACAGTCGTTTTTGTCGAAAATGAAGTGTTTCTTTTTTAATTAATTAGGAAGAAATAAATTGAAACTAAGACTTGTTTTTTGACGCGAAGTTTGTTAAATTCATAAACTTGAAAAAAACATGTTTGTTTAGTCAAAAATATGCATTATTGATGACACTACAGGTGGATTATTGCAGAGGCTTTTAAAAAAGGTTATTTTGTCTACGTTTTGGTTACATTTTCTTAATTTTATTATGCTACGGAGTAGGTATTATTAAAATTGTAAAAGTTTAAGTCATGTATTTTTTGTTTCGAGATTTTTAAATTTTAAACCGTTGCGTTTGGGCGTACTAAAAAATATTTTTCCATTATTGAAGAAAATGTATTGAGAAAATGCTTTTCTAATGTCAAACTTATCTATCATTGTAAAATCTTATGAGTAACTTGTACGAAAATGTGTTTTTAAACCTTTGACTGGCTCCCAAATTCCAAAAGTGCTCGAACGTAGTTTTTCGAGCTTCACAATTTAATAAATTCAAACATTTTCTCGAACAAAAGCAATTTTTATTTTCGAATACTATACCGCCAATAACTTTAACATTTCTGGCAATGTATTCTTTGTCACTATTTCTCCTAATTTTTCTCAAATTTTCAGCATAATTAAATATATTTCACGTGTTCTTTTTTTCTTTTCTTGCCCCACATCTAAGGTTAATACATAATACAAAAATAAGTAATTAATTATTTCTCTTCTCAGAAATGACTTACAGAGACCAAAATATGACTTACATCACTATTGAAATGAACGCAAATTGTCGCGGCTCGTTATGAAAGTGACAGTAGTATCATGTCATTGTTTACTCGATTACTATTTTGTAACTATTCTTTCATAATATTCGAATATAAATTAATACAACATAAAATATGAGAAATTTCCATTTTCGAGTGTTGACTCTTGACTCACACCACGTTCATAATCACCGGAACAAATAATCCTTATTTAAAATAGTAAATACTATATACTCGCAACTCTCTCATACTATTCATAACATATCAGAACTTCGCTTAGAACGACACGGAAGATATACATTGGGAACAAATCTATGTGGACACGCTTTAAAACAGAATAACTTTTTTAAAATTGGTCCAAACGACTTGAGTTCTTTTGAGAAACTAGATTAGTTTGCCAGCTGACGTGTTTCGTTGTTTTAAAAAAAATTGCAACTGGTCGGAATAGCGAAGAAAATAGTGAAGGTGGCTTTTTCAACTTTTTTATCTGAACCTATGATGAAAATTTAAAAATCCCATTTGCAGATTAAAGTAAGCTAATACATGCCGAAAATTTCATCTTCAAGCCAAAGAAATTTGTTGATATATATGGCGTTGGGTAATATGTGAGATAAAATGTTACAAAAAAGCGATTAAAAAAGAAACTACAGAACTTTCCGCGGCACCTGATACGTACATCCACAATTTCTTCGCGTCTGCTCTTCCCATCCGCATCGCGGAACACGCACGCAGAAACATTCTCATTAAACGTAAAGCAACTAATCGAGGATACTGATAGGAAGGAAGAATTGAAAGGGAAATCACCAATTCGCTATCAATGCAATTATACTTATATTGCGTAGAATTTCGATGTTATCTGCGCTGAACGCATCACGTAGAAACGAGATTGCGCGCGCTGTGTAATAATAATATCGATCTGCCGATCTAAGGCCTGATTGCGACGAGTTTACAAATATACAATCATTAATTTAGCGGCATTTTCTTTAACCGCAGCGTCGGCAGCAGCTGGCACCAGTACGATTTCTTTCGCCGATCGGTTAGTTAGACGATGATGTCGATTTCTCTATCGAATCGATTTATACGGTCGCCATATTGCCCAGAATATTTTCCACGATTAATTGTACGGTTCTATCGAAAAAATACATACGTATACACGTTGGTATTGCGAGTTTAGTCGCGTGTGGAGATATATCGACCGGAAACTCGAGTACCCCGGAGGCGGTCGTTTGTCGTTCGAGACATCGCTTTTGCTCGGCCACTCGAACAGGTGTAATGAAGTTAAATTGATCTAAAGGCTTCTACCGCTTAACGTTCAATATTCGCAGAGATCGCAGGGCTGTGCTTTCAGTCCAATTTTAAGGCGGAGAAGGAAAAAGTCTTAAAACTGGTTGATAGAAAATTCTCTGCTCTGAAACTGACTTGCAAAATTGATACAGATGAAGATATTTTTTTGAGAATTTCAACTATGCATCAAAGTGACGCGTTTTTGTTTTAAATTGGTGTTCAGTTTTTGTAGTTTCGTTGTGTGCTCTTTTTATATTTTTTATTAAACGTACGTAAATGCTTGTCTTTTCGCGTCTATGTTGTAGATACGAATATTGGAAAAATAGCATACAACACATATAAAAATTCTGATAACTTCGTCGTGGTAGTTGTTTTACAAGAATTCAGAAATACATTAAGGGGTTTTCCTACTGTAACAGATAAAAATAGAAGGCTTTTTTCGGACACAGATTGTGAGGAAAGTAAAAATTCAATCAATTTGCGGTTTGGTACTTTATTTGAGTATATTATAAAGTAATAAAATTCATTGCAGAAACATTAAAAAGTTGAATATATTAATCGTGGGACGACTGTGCGTAAGTTATAGCTTTTCGCGAACAGCCCAACGGTGTACACGATTTCTCGGGTTCTAATGGGCCAATTGCAGTAAAAATTTCCATACATATTCGTCAAAACAGTAATTAGGTGTTCACCGTCGCTTTGTGTAAAATCAGTTTTTTATTGTAAATTCTAAATAAATTAGTAAAAAAATTTCTACAGAAAGTCGCAAAAAATGTTCAAACACTTGGCATTTAGTTCATTTTTGATAAATTAACAAAAATGAAAGGTCATCACTTAGGAAATGCATTATAATTAATGAAAAATATTCACGTTTTTATTTCAGATACTCCTACAAGGAACAATCGTGTACACCGATTGGCTGTTCGTGAAAATCAATAACTCACGCGTAACCGTCTCACGGTTAATATATTCAACTTTTTAATGTTTTTGCAATGGATTTTATTACTTAATAATATACTCAAATAAATTTAATTTCTTCACAATCTGTGTCCGAAAAAGCCTTTAATTTTTCCTGTCGCAGTAGGATAATCCCCTAATGAAATAATGAATTCCGCTTCGTGATTTAAAATTCAGATGAGATTGTTTTCTTCCTATGATTTGGTTATTCTTATACGAACGTTGTTGTCACTTTTTCTCTTACACTTTGGAAAAAGTTCATGTATTGGAAGCATATTCTTTTCGATTTTTATATTGGTTGTATTCAACACTATTTATTCTGTTTACGATAATATTAAAGCAAATGAAAAATATTCATCCATATCAAATAATTATAAAGCAATATTCTTTTTACTTCCACAAATGAATATATTTTTAGTAACACCAGCAGTAAGAAACAAAAGAGATTCAAAAATCTATTAGCACTAGTCGTTTTCAAAACCTTTTCCACAAACGGTAGGATATGACAATAAATTTCATAAAACATTCTAAAGGATAATCGTTATGAAAAGTGTAGAATTTGTGTAATGTACATCAGTGCCGTAATATCATTTTCTGGGGCCCTGTGCCGAGCTCCATATGTGCCCCTCTAAATTATTCTGAATTAAATAAAATTCAAAATACGTGAAGTTAGAAGTGAATAAGTATTAAAACAATTTAATAAATAAGGTTAAACGTGGGGTCCATTCCACGAAAAAGAACTCCCTTTCAAAATCTAAATTTTGGTGTATTCGTCATTTTATTTCCATTTTTTATCTAGTTTTTATAACCTTATTTTTTACTTTTCCCATGTTTCAGGGGCCCCGCTAACTCTGGAGCCCTAAGGCTACTGCCTCTTTCGCTTCCAGGTTAAGACGGCACTGATAACATGTTGAAAGTGATCCATAATTTAAAAAGAAGGATGCGTTTCAAATCGCTAACTTAATTATTCATTAGTCACTTGAGTTCGATAGTTTTTAAATCGTCTTTGTAAAAATAAAAGCAGAGTTTTTCAAGGCGGGGGGGGGGGCAAGTTTAAGAAACAGTCAAGTTGTCAGACGACGATTGGTTGCCCGTTTGAACCCATTTTGCAGCGCCAATTTAATTAAGAATTGAAAGTTAAAAGTAAAAAATATTCACTTTTTCAGTATATACTTAATGAAGATTAGTTTTTAAAAATAAACGATTTTTTCTCAAGGCAGGAGTAAGAACATAGTTACTGTTTTATGACGGCTCGCGGCACAGAAAATCCTAGACACTAAAGGCCCGTGCAGGGCGAGGCGCTTTCTCGTTGGGCGGCAATTATCGACGATTGCGAACAGGCTACGCTTCGCGCCAAAAATCTTCTGGAAACATCGCTTGCCGGGTCGCTTGCTTCCGCACGTTCCGTCGGACCGCTCGCGCATGTAGCATAGTCGTATAGTCATCTTAATATATAAAGCAGAAAGCTTCTATATGTTTATGTGTTTGTCTGTCGCTTAAAAACTTTCGAACGGTAAATTCTTGGACCACAAAAGTTGCCTCACCTCATTATGTCTGGCTAATCCAGATGAATGTGACTATTTTCACAAAAAAAAAACTATAAAAAAGTTTTTTTTAGAAAATCAGAATTTAAATTTCGGGCGAAGCCAAGTAGTAAAGATAAGTAATATTGTGTAAGTGCTATAGTCATATGTATATGTAATCTTAGCGTTAATAAACCTAGTGTAAGTTAGCCCAAACAGAAAAATAATGAAGCAATAACGCGTAACAGATAAGAAAAGTACACGTGGATAATGGATATCATAAGTGTCTTTCATACCATTGTTGCAAAGTAGATAAGACACTCGAGTTACAGGAAGTTGATGGTAGAATTTCGAACATTAATCTACAAAATTATCAAATATTCAAATATATCCATCTCACAGTTTGATTAAAACTACCTTAGCAATCTGATACAACACTATCTTATACCAATTTTGAAGGTCATGCACAATGTATCTGGTATTAAATAATGCAGTATGAAAAGAAGCAATTATGTACTTGAAGATGAATGTACAATATCATTTTTTCGTGCAAGACTTTTTAAAAAAGAAACTGAGAATTCGCTTCGGCTTTGAAATATTTTTTCCAGTTGTTCGATTGTTTTTGAGATGAAACAGTATCCCATATATTTTCGGCTGTTAAATTACATAAATGATGTGTGGTTATGACCACAATTAGTTTCGATCCAACAGGAGAAGTCATCTGTTGTTAGGAGACACTCTGGTCGGTTAACAGAACGTTCGCATATTGGGGTATTCGGATACTGGGAAGCTCTACTGTGCCATCGAATGCAAATGCGTGTCGAAGCACATGAATTCCATATCTAACGATTAACGTGAAAAAATGAGAAGCGTGTCAGCGATCTATCGAATTGGATCGAGCGAAGTCTAATCAGGGCAGAGGCCTGCTCCTCGTTCGTCGCGCGACGTTCGTTCGATTTCATTGAAAAGTCGAGGCTGATGAGTATTAATTGAATTGGAGCACTATTCGCGCGCGCGTCGGGTCACGCGTGTCCCTCGGCGAAGGAAGCTGAATACCGACTGTGAGAAGCTCGGCGACGCTTTCTCTCGCGTTTTCCTTTCTCCATGGTGGCCGGCCGTTACGTCTTTCTCCCTCGTCGCCGCGACGCCCGTCGCGACGTCGTCGGTGAGCAAGCGAGCGCCATCGTAATTTGTTCGAATTGCACGTACGCCAAGTTCCGCACACGAGACGCTTACAGCCGCTGGCCCGCTTCGCTAGATCCGAGAGCTTCGACTTAAAAATGGCCATGGCCCGCGACAGCGACCTCCTCGTTCTTTCACTGCGAACCGAAAAAATCCTGGAACGCCAGCGAAGAGCTAAGAGCGGGCAGTTGGTGTTTTTTCACTAGTTCAAGTAACTCCCGAGTTCGGTTCAATATTTTCTGCAAGCGACGTGCATTTTCTTCGTGGGATGGTAGTTACTGGTTGGTATATTAGTGGATGGAAAATTGTTTTGCCTAGGGTTTAGAGCCTAAATAAGAATAGGGTCTTAGATCATATACGTAAGACAGAATTTATTTATAACGGAAGATCCCGAATCCGGAAATTCAAAAAATCTGAAGGTTAGTGAATATGTAGGGGATGTTCTCTTGATTATAACGCAATTTTTGTTTGCTGCCCAAATTCACTCTAAGAGGATGAAATTAACTCCTGAAGATTCGGCTATTTTCCAATTTTATTTTGTAACTCGCAATCTGTAAGATACAGAAAAAAAGTTTCAAGACAAAAGTTACTTCTTTTAATTAGGACTATCATTTGGTAACTTACAGTTCTGACGAATTTAAGGTGTCAATTTCACCTCCTTAGAGTGAATTTGGATAGCAAAAAAAAATTGCGTTGTAATCAGGAGGAAATCCTCTAAATACTCACAAAGTCTCAGAATTTTTTGAATTTCCGGGTTCGGGATCTTTCCTTGTTAGCTAAAGGTAGCACAGATCTGACCCAGATTTAATCCAGATCTGACATTAAAGTTATCCAAAGCTGAAAAAGAGCTGACCAAGACATAATCCAGATCTAACATAAAAGTTGCTTAAAACTAACGCAGAACTGACCGAGAGTTATGTGGTTTGCAGATGTAACGCAGAGATAGTATAATGTTAATGTAAAAATGGATTTATGGCTAACACCTCGAGTGTGTAATAACTATTTATTTTAAAAGATAAGTCTTAAGCGCTTTTAGTTTTGTATTCCAATATGAAAAATGAAAACATTGCTTGATTTATTTATCAACGATTTTTTTCTTCAAAAATCTTTTGGTAATTATTTATTCCTGCGCTTGATTGTTGAAATAGTCTAATGATTTAGTAGTATAAGTAATAAGTTTTCTTCACCTGCCTATTTAGTTTGAACCATTTTATTTTGATTGTAATATGCATAAAATATGATAATAAGGTTCTTCTACGTAATGTTTTAGAAAAGTTTAGACTGATAATTCTTGCTTTCTGTCCTTTTTTAAAGGATAAATTCGAATTAGGAATAGTTGCTCCGTGCACTGATTGCTCATCGTGCGGTAACGTAATTTGGGTTGCTCGTGCGCAGGCATCAAGAATATATAGGGTGTTTTAGTGCCTTTTTCATTTATATGATAAGTATTTTCCGTTCTTCCTTATCGATCGATTATTTGAAAATTCTTTTATATAATAGTTGACATTCCACTACTGTAGACATTTGTCACATTTCCTCAATTTCGTCTTTCATTGTTATACGAAGCAAATATTTTCAATTCTTATAGAACTCATCTGTAAAATATTTCACACTTTTAGTTCTATTAATTATACACGGGCTAGAAAATAATTTCTCACTTTCCCTAATGTACTAGCTTCCTTCCACCAATAAGCCTACCAGTAAATACAAAAGTAAAACTGTCAATGAAAGGTGAAACCACGTGAATACAGTACAAACAATAAAAGACACGTTACCTTCTAAGCTGCCTGATTCTATACTCATACTTAGCATATGACAACAAAGCAATCAATCGACAAAATAAATTAAACAATAGTTATCGACCGTATGTATTACAATTTTGCATTAAGGGGTTATACCTAGTCAGGAGGCCGAAAAGAGGCGAATGTGTGTGAATTTTTTTTGAAAAAGCAGAAGCATATATTTTTACAGAACTTTTTGCACTTAAAAGAGAAACATTTAAAGAACATTTGGTAATTTTTCTGTAGAAAAATATTTACGTTTATAGTAAAATTACAACCAACATTCATAAAGCCTTTTTAAAAAGTTGTTTTGGGATGAGCACTGCCATTCGCAACCAGATTGCCTAAAAACAAAACAGATTTCTAGTATATTAATTTTCTCTAATACCCCCTGATTCCCTTCGTTAAATCTATTTATGAAAAAATATTTTTTTTGTAATATTTACTCTTCTATTTTCAATACCTTAAAAAAAATACCAGTAAATTACCGGTAAATCGTTTTTCATAAAAAATTTTACCGAATGTCAAAACGGCTGTAGCACAATAATAGCAATTAGTGGAGCTATAATATCCGTTCTCCAGATTGAACTCCCTTTGTCAAGAATTATCCCCGTTGTGCATATCGTACTTACGAACGTTTGTAAAATGAACATTGTACAATTAGCCTTTCCTGGTGATTTCAATTGCCTGCCCGTTATTGTATCGCGCAAACGTATCTGCGGTGCTATACTTTATGGGACATGACAGAAGGTCAGATCTGCGGCCAGACAGATATTGACTGATTGTTGGTCACAAATGAGTGCTAATGAGCGACCCGTTTGATTAAGTTGGAATTAATGTCCGATGATAGCCAATTTATGCGCAAGGTGGTAGCTTCCTTGACAGGCTCCGGCTTCTATTTGCGTGACATTGATTCCCTGGGAACACATCCTTTGACCACTCTTTCGGATATGGGTGTGTAATTACAGTCTGCCTGTATTGCAATCTACAGCCTCGTTAATATTTCCACGAAATTATTTCACATCTGGTCGCTGTACGTCGTGTAATTAACCTCCTACATCTGTATAATCAACTTGTCTTTCATTAGTATAGAGGCACATTCTTTATGCAGCTCAAGGTTTACTTTTTTAGTGACAAGCAATGAGGTGCGACACGTTCGAAATGATGTTAAGAAGATTGTGTTGTGTGAGTACTAGTCCAGCAACTTAGCTGACATGCTTGCATCGTGCATATTTAGTTTTCGACTTTATACGATGGCGGGGACGGCTTTTGCCTCTTACGAGGCAAGTTGGACTTTGTTAAGGGGGGACATCACTGTAATGGCTCGAAAAGTAAAGATATCTTTGGAAATTTATTAAAAGCAAACTACGTAATGAATCTGTTTTAAACTTTCAGGACTTTTTATTAAATATTTAAGTTATACGAATATTTTTTTTTAGATTTATTTAAAGCGGGTTTATAAGCTGTACAGGACCAGTAGCTTCGGGCTGCAAAAAATTTCCGCTGATATAGTTGACAGTTTCCCGACGAAACGGTTCTTCGAAAATGAAAAAACCAAAAAGTTTTAGAAACTATATGCGCATGGTTATGGCCCGACGGGTTCGATTTTGAAAATTTTGAAAAATGACAAAATGGCGAACCTCTGAAAAAAATTGTGAAATTTGGTTCTAGTAAATTAAAGCTCTTTCGTTGAAAAAGAAATAGAAGGAAACGACCAATGAAAAAAATCTCCGGCCGTACCATAGCTATTCGCATATAGTTTCTAAAACTTTTGGGTCTGTTGATTTTAGAAGCACCGTTTCGTCAGGAAACTGTCAGCCAGATATTTCGCAGCGCAAAGTTACCGGTCCTGTACAGCTTGTAAATCTGCTTTAAATACATTTAAAAAAAGATATTCGTATAACTTAAATATCCAATAAAAAGTCCTGAAAGTTTAAAAAAGATTCATTACGTAGTTTGCTTTCAATAAATTTCTAAAGATTTCGGGCTATTACAGTGGTGCCCGCCTTAAGAAAAACATTTGGCAACGAAGGAAAATAAGTTTTTCTACAGGTATTGAAATATTTGCTATAAAACCATGTAAAAGTACAAAAGTTTTATTTTTTTATGATTTAAAAAGTGCTATCTTATGTAAAAAAAAACTATAAATATATTGTCTAGATGACATATAACAAAAATATATATTATACACATAAAAAATATAAGATAACACGAAAATTATTGAAGATACACAAATAAAAATATAAAACTGCACAAAGCATAAATGAATACATCGCATGAAAGAATAAATATATACTAAGAGACATTTCAATTCTTCCCCATACATAATACATAAGTGTTTCGTTTTGCCGCACATAATTTAGTAAACATTTAATATTTACACGTCAACGCGAGATAAAGAACCGAGTAAAGCGTTAAAACACAGTGTAAGGACTATAAAATCCAATGCTGTGCTTGCCGTTATAAATTTCCTACATACAAGTTAAAAAAAAAATGGTCGAAACACCAACCCAATATCGATTTTCGAAACATCGGTACTGAAAATTTTCCAACTCCGTAAATAAAAATATAACGTGTGCATGGGTCTATGGTCGATCACAATCTCCCGTGAAGACCGTTTGGTCCCATGCCATGGACGTTAACAACTCATTCGCAGCTTTTATTTAAGAGAAATATTGGAGCCCACCCGTTCCGTTTAGCTCCACTTTTCCCTACATAGATAGACGCTATTGCTTCTTCTGCAATTTCATTCGGCTGCGTGAGGGGAAGTTCTACTGACCTATCAACCAATAACTGCCCGTAACAACGCGATTATACTCGTTTATGAAACTGCCCGAGGAATTCGAATGCTTTAATATCCTCCTTCTTTCACATAAAATCTGCCGAAAAATTCTGAACAAGCAATCTGTCTGAACACTCTATTCGAATGCAATTTTGAAGCAGTGATAGTCCTTGTCGCTGGGGACATTATTTAAATTTTCTACTTACCGCCGTAACATCGTTGTAATTCTCAATAAGTTTGGACCAATTTCACAAAAATGAATACATTATAATGACCGCGATTAAAATATATCGTAATTTAGTGGCGCTCGAGTTGCGTATATTTTACGCGAACGGCTTATGGGGCCGTTTATATGTCACATTTTTAGTTTCTGATAATCTGATCTGATGATCTGAGTCATCGTGCATAATTTCATCGGCAACATCAAAAGTGTTTTGTATCGAACGTAGTAGCCATTATTCTTTGCATAATGCAACTTTTTTCTACGACGTTCACGCCCAGCCGCGTTCCCAGAACAGGGTTTCGCGAGAGATTATTGGCATGCTCACTCAAGGTTGAGAATTACCAATCATAAAACTCACCGTTGCTTGACAACATAACCGATTACGCTACAATCGAGAACCGCGGAGAAGCTCGCGAATTGTCTACGAATATTACATAACTGCGGTAAAAATAAACCCGCATGAAATTATAATTTGGGATTCGTATCTAGCTACTCGAATATCCTTGTCCTTATCTGCAGAACTTGTAAAACAGCGACTGACTTCAGAGATTATTCTCATTACTGTTGAAGGTACATGCTGCTAGGCAGTTTCTACATTTTCCGTCATTTACTTCAAGGGAATGTACGTCGGTTGCAGAAAGGAAGCTTGCATCGAACAGTTCTTATCTGCACACTCTAATGAAAATTTCTAGCCATAGATTTAATTTTCTTTTAAATATCGATTTCGACCTAGCAAAAAGGTATTGTATTTCAATTTGCATACTCGTGTAATTCAGAATCATATAACTTCAACGCTACAACCGAAGATGGCGTAATTTTGCTGAGATTGCTACTTAGGGTGGGCTCGATAAGGCGCATGTGCAGCATGGGATATTTAATATATCCCTGAGTAATTTGCTTGATTTTATTTAGAACTGCTTATAACGAGCCGGAACCTTGATTCGCGCAATTAGCGTTTCCATAGGGCATGTAGACGACTACGTTAAGGTAAACTTAGCGTGGTTGGCGCCGTCTTACGGTCACGGCAGAAATAGGACACGAAGACTAACCTTATAAATGTTTCATTATGTTACTGTGTAGCCCGCGGTTCTGCATCTCGGACAAATACCGCTAAATTAATTTGCATACCCCATCGGGAAAATTTATTTTTACCTCTTCTTCTTCTGCAATCCATGTGTGACAACTGCTCTATGATCCGGTTAATCCCATTATCGATTCCATTAATATGCAGTGGTGGCTCATTCTTTCTATCGATGCAATAATAAAATATTTCCAATGTTGGATAACATACCCTGAAATTGTCTTCGAAGATCCTTTAGAAAATTAGTACCCCTATTGTTCCCAATATTCTTAGTAATAATCGCGGAAGAATTCAGTCCATCAAACTGAAGCTACATATGTATCTACATACTAGCAAAATACCCCCGCGTTTCGCTTCAGGCTTAAGAGATGTTAAGAAGTCCATGAAAACATATTTCATCCATTTTCACCACCCCCTTAGAGGTTGATTAGGGCAAAATCCTGAAATTGGTTTTTAGGCATTTCTGTGGGTAATATATTTGAGTAAGAACCAAGTGGATATCTAATCGGACCTAAGAGATATTAGGGAGTTCGAGAAAATTTATTTGACCCCTTTTTACCCCCTTGGGGATGGAATTTCCAAGAATTCTTCCTTAGTCATGCCTACGTTATGAAAACAAAGTACCTTCCAAATTTCACGTTGCAAGGTTAAACGGTTTGAGCTGGGCGTTGATGAGTCAGTCAGGATTTCTTCTTTTATATATATGTAATAGATTTGCGGTCCTAGAGATATCACACCAGAAAAGTGCATGTCTTATCTTCTTAAGGGGGGAATCCTATTCTTTTAGCTAAAAACATAGCGAAATTTTTTTTTAAGAAACTAGCGATTCGAATAATGTGAAATTTTGACCATGTTTTTATGCATCTTTGAAGAAGCTGTAGTTCTTTTTTATTAGTTTTTAATAATAAATATAGGAGTTATGCATGATCGTCCATCGCGCAGCCGTTGTCCGCTGGTGTGTACGATATTTCTGTAACCACAGAACCGATTACCTTCAAATTTGGCCTCTATGTCCAACAAATATTACTTTACACTTTGATGAACCACGATACCAATATGTTATATACTTCTTTGATTACGTAAGAAAATTGGCGCAAAATTGCATAGCAAAAATGAAAGTTTCAGACCTGAATATTCAATCTGAAAACTCTCCACACTACTCAAAAAATTTTTGATCAGAAAATAGCCGAATCTTCAGGGGTTAATTTCACCCCCATCGAGTGAATTTAGACAGCAAACAAAAATTGCGTTGTAATCAGGAGGAAATCCCCTAAAAATTCACGTTTCAGAATTTTTTAAATTTCCGAGTTCGGAATCTTCCTTTGCGAGGTATATTAAAATAGCGCTGTATAGATTAGCACAACGTTGGAACGAGTCGGCGCGTGAAACGTTTGAACGCCAAATCAGCTGCAATCGCGGCAGATATGATGGATCGCGCGAAAACGCAGTGTCTGGACTAAAGAAGGGCAGCGTGCACCTGGATACGGCGAGGCATAGGCCGCATAGGCGAGCCGCGGCTAGATGTTCCGCGCAAATAAATGTCGTTTAATATCGGACCGGTTCTGCCTTCCTTCATCCGCGCGTATCGTCAGCGGATAAACGTCGGGCCGACTTTCTTTGAAGAGGGTGCAACGACTGTTCCCAGTCCGCATTCGAATTAATTGAAGCGCATACCAGATGAACAGGTGCGCGCCAAACGGATATCCACAGCGAAATTAGCCACGTCCCCCCCGGGGAACGTGCACGTAGACAATCGTGCGCGAGGCATCGCGAAAATCACGCGTCTCCAATCAGCATGAACGAATCGACTTACCCAATACCTAACAGTCGGCTTCTACGATCGACGCCTGAAACGGCGAACAGAGACTGTTGATGCCTACTTGTACCTAGGAACTACATAGTTCCCTGTCTCAGGATTCGTGCACCAAACTGCGCGATAAATTTTTACAACTGTTAACGACTTTTCGGAACCACGCATTCGAGGCGATTCGAAGAAAGCTTTTACAGATAAGATGCGCATGTACACGTGAAAAGCATTCCTACCTTAATCTTTGTACGTCAGCCAAGTGAACTTTGAAGGAGTTTCAGAATTCAGCTGTGGAGAGTTGTGCGATTCTGTTTTAGGATTGATTTTTTATGTTTGTTAAGTAATATGCAACAATTTTGATGTAGGAATCGAAATAGTGGAAATCTTCACTCGTACTGTAATATATGTAGTGTGATGGTTGCATTTGGGTGCATTTTGGGACCTTCACTTTGGAGTTTTTTAGATTAAATTCAGATGTTAAGTTTGATTTGTAGAAATATATTATCTTTCTGTTTTTGATTTTAAGTAAGGTAAGTGCGGGTAATAAGGCCCAGTAGATAATAAGGTCCAACCGTCATTTTTCCCTGATAGGTCAATCTACAATACTGGTAGTGCTATGCACATTGCACACATTGCTTTTATTACATAGGAAATGCCATTCGCAGAGGTTCCACGCCGTTGTTGTAAATTCAACAACTGTTTCCCCCGAATTTTCATTGCTCCAATTATAACAGTTACCTATGTCGTTACCCTGGATTTGTGTTGGGAGTACTCATCATCCAATTACTGTACAAATACTGGCAACGTATTCTCAGAAAATTGATGATTTTGTAAAGTGCACGTTTAATATATAACCTCAAGAACGAAGAAGTGACAAAACTGATAACAAGGCCTATCAAAATATGAAGTGGGAACAATATTAGGAAGTGCTCCAAAGCATGTGTCACTTCAACGCGAAAAAAACAACAAAACTTTGTGAACAAGAGCCCTTCCCTTTCCATCCACCTCCAGAGAAAACGTGGACGCCAACTCCGAAGAAAAGATTCCGCGTATCAGGACTCTAACGCCGCGATTTTGTAAAAGAAATTGCCGAAAATGACTATAACTTTGCTTCAAGGTGGCGAAGGAAGGTCTTAAACGGGTCTTATTACCCGCACTTACCTTAGTGTTGCTCGGTTTTTTCTGCTGGAGTTTTGTTGTTGGCCTTTCATTTTATAGAAGGTTGTTCACAGTCAAATCAAGTGCCTGTAGAATTTTAAAAATTTGCTATGCCTTTGGGATCATTTGATTAAACATAAATGGTGATATTCTTCCAGAAGAATTAATTATTTACAACAATGCAAATTGGTACATGCTACAGTTATTTGAAACTACACAGAGAATGAACAAGCTCCTCTCCTCTTTTTCAGAAATAATTACAAACGATTGATAAAGGTGCTTCATATTCCCTTCCCATGAATCAATACACCGTATAATCCAGCATCACAATCTCATTTCAAGTGAATTCAGCTCTGGATACTAGACAGTTAAGCGACCGTAGAATTCGAAAAATGCGAAACTAGGCGGCACTATTTTCAAAAGAAGTATGCGACAGGTTTGAAGTAGATCCAATCAGCATCGTATCGATTTATCGAAGAGCACTCTCCACCGCGCGCGCGCACACGCCAGTGTGTAGGCTTGTCGCGGGATACACCTACGTAATAGTGGTGCACGATGATACTTATCGTACTCACGTGCACCTCATCCGAGAGCTTTAAGTGCACCTTGTAAATATGTAAATGAGTAAATACTGAATATGCGTTTGCGCTATGCGTGCGCACGAATAACAGATCAGCCAACGCTAGTGGCCCTTTTGTCGTCTTGTTCCGGCACGACAAAATGCATCGTAACTCACTCTTATCATCTGAATTGCACACACAGACGCGCGCGCGTACAGCGCATAGTCGGATCGGTAACTCGAGCGAGACCGATGACTGTAACCGGCTCGGTATATGTAATTTCAATTCTTCCACGTGCAAATGTTCTTAATGGCTTGAATAATCGAATTAGGAAAAATGTTATCTGCCAGACAGCCGTCGGAATCATTAATAAGAAGTGGATGAATCGAAGAATAACTCGATACTACCTAGTAGTTCAATTAACTAGATACTCGGATATTAAATAGTCTCAATAGCGCAGAAGTAATTCTGCGAGACACTTTTTCTGGGTGCAATCGAACCAGCACGATCCTGGGCTCCCTTGTGTCTCGGTAATTTAGTTTGTAATAAACCCCGCTGCGATTGAATCACCTAATGAGGAATACTTGAGCAGCTTTGCCTTCTTTTGGCACAGGTGGTCCAAAACGAGCTGGCATCGTAAGAAGCCGAGTTGTGGAAGCGTATCGTGGTAAGAAACTGGATCTCGCGAGTTAATTATTTATGCCGAAAGAATTATGCGTGTGAGCTTCTTATTCCTTTTGCCGAGATGCACGAGTGAGATCAAAAGGGGAAACGAAATCGATGCAGATGACTTTGAAAATCGGAATGCTTCTTCTCTATAAGAATGGGTGTTTAAAAATTCTTGTAGATACGTTTAGGATTGTTTCTTCCACGTTTTATTCTTGTTCCCTTGTAAAGTATTTAAGCATTCGTTTATTTTTAACAATCCGATTCTACCTACATTTAATCGTAAAAGGTGGATCTGCCTACAGGGTTTTCTATAAATAAATTTTTTCCCCCGAATTTGGGCTATATTAATTAAAAAAAAATTTAAATTTTGTGATGCATTTCAGTTATTGTATACTTAAGCATATTTAACAATCAAAACAAATCAAATTTTGTATATCATTTAAAGTCAGGGAGGTTTTCTCTCTCTCCTGATAATTTAATTTTTTGCACTTACAGTGTTTTCTACGAGGACTCTTCAATTATGTCTAGAAAATTTCCATGAATGATTATGCAATTTAAGCATTAACCATATCTATATTGATCTATAGAAATCACGGGAGTAGTCGATACTGTAAGCTTAATAAGCTAATTAATCGTAAATCTCGTTACGTGTCTCTCCCGGGCGATGGTATCGATCCAGTCGCGTTCGAATTTCGTTTGAAGAGTTACATTCGCACTATAACCGCTTTGACGTCATAGAAAGTTATTGAGTGTGCGTAATGAAAGATGTCGTAGGGATTTCACAGCCCTTTCTTATCAATCATGCCTGAAACCGGTATGATAATTCTACACCGAAGGGAGCCTTCTGCTTCTATATCGCCGACACGCCGACGATATCTCATTGGATCGAAGATTACTGTGGGAACATAGTTCGTTTCGCAGGATAGCCTAGCGCAAAAAGTTAATAATGCCACTACTTAGGGTAAAAAGTTGCGCGATATTTCACGATAACATGGCGCATGGAAAATTATCTCGCTGGTTGCTTTCATCAATGGGAAAGCCCTTTGTAAGAAGTTCCTCGCCTATAACGACGAGTCACAATCGCTGATTACAGACAGGTCCATTAATTAGCTTCTTTCAACTTCGAATATTACTATAAATATGTATAGCTATGATTTCCGCTACTCGGCGATCACATCGCCGATTGGGCATACGCAATACACTTTAGTCAAATTCTTATTCTCGTGTTAACACTCCGTGGTCACACCTTCTTATGATCACAAATTGGTCACACGAGGTTCGTTGCATCGCAGCGTTATTTGTGAGTTACCATTTTCGTATTTTTTAATCTTTTAACTTATCAGTGATAATCATACATTCGTAATATTCATACAATCATGTCCTAAAAGTCTGTTTCTAGAAATGTAAATTTTGGTATGATGAATCTCGTCCTATATAAAAATTTAAGCATTTTTACTTAAAATTTAAATTAATAACTTAAACTAGAGACAGTAAATATTTTATCAACTCGTTCATGCAAGCCTTCAATAAAAATATGAATTATTATGCTACCTTTGTACAGTTAATATGCAGCCATTTAAAAATAATTCATTGGGCAAAGCAGACTTTATAATTGAAAAAGAGATGTGGAAAAAGCGATTATTTTTGTTAAAATTCACCAAATTTTGAAATTTTAACATTAACCCTTATCCGTTCATTGTTTCACGAACTGAATCTGTTCCTCGGTGCCAAATTGACACAGTGGTAAAGGATCGATGAAATCACAAGGGAAACAGTTATTTTTTTATATTTATTTATCCAAATTGATGAGTTAACTTTTACGTCTTAGATTTTTCACAACTTTCGCATAAAATAAAACGATGTGCAGGACATACTGCTTGGTACAAGAATCACAGATAACAGAACAGTATAACTTATTACGGGAAAAGTGTGTCAAATTGACACGAGAGACGAATGAGGGTTAAGGTCTAAATTGATTTTGAATTCGTAAAAGCGCAGTATTTGAACTCAACGTAACTGTAATCGTATGACCATTATCTTTTCTGTTCCGAGAAAATTGTAATAATCCATCATTTTAGTGTAAGTAAGAAACTGTTATTTTCTTGAAAGTAGAAAAAAATTATACTTAAACAGGAACATTTATTCTGCTCTGAAAAAGTTAGAGTTGTGATAAGCGGATTTCTTGGAAATGCTGTGGGGTAGATAGATCTGAAGATGAAACCTTAAACCGTTCGGTGAAAATAATATATCCTGCCTCCAATTCCTTAAATAATACTAAATTTAAAAAAAAATCAAATTAAACATCTGTTCGAAAGTACATGATCCTCCAGAACTTTAATTAATCGAGCAGAAAATAACTGTTAAAATTGAACTCATACAATAGAGTGTTAGTGTGAATATACAAAGTTAACTTAAAAGTGAAAATAAATGATGAAAAAGTTAAAAGTTCGCTAAATAACTTTTATTTATAAAAGTTAACTGTTTCATTCGAGCCCTGATTTCCAATAACCAGTCATGGTACGGCGATTTGCATTAACATAAGTAAATGTTGCGCAGTCAGACAAACTCTTCGTATGTGGTACGTGTAAGTACAACTGTCGCCGTGGTTTTTTATATTGAACGGGAGTAAGCTATCACTGGGAGAGACGTAAAGTAAAGAAAATTGGTGGGAATGTACCTAAGGTCGGGGCCAGATATATTGGCCGGTGAGTTTCGTGAGGGGTATTCTCCCACCACACAGTTTGCCTGCCTTGGTGCTCCTTCTCTCAAAGTTTTCTGACTCGCTCTCGTTCCATCTCGCTCTCGCCTTCGCAGAACAAAAGTGAGCCAGAAGTGGTGTGTAGGCCAAATCGAGCTGCAGCGTAGAAATAGGTGTGCGTTAGCTCCGAAAAAATTTAGGAGGTTTATTGGTCAGAACATTGATTCTTTCTCGACTTAGCTTCATAATGCACACAACTATTATGCTAAGAATAAATAACAGCCACACGACTACGTTCAGGCGGAGCCGAGAAGCGTTCCTGTTACCCCATCATACCCTTCGAGTGCCACCCAATTCCAACTGATAAATCCACGATCGTCAGATGGTGGTGGCTGATTTCTCCTCGATCGTAGTTCGCGAAAACGAATTTACCGGCAAATATATCTGGCCCCGACCTTAAGTACGTACGATCGGCTGAAAATAATAAATGTCGATCCAGTAACGATAAATAACATGGGGGAGAAGGGACCCCCTTTGAAATGCATTAAATAAAATGTATGTAAATGAATGTATATGAATATTATTGAAATAAAGTAATATTATGAATATTCATTCGGCGACCGGGGTGTTTAATTATCGACCAAAGAGAGACTAAATGTATTATGGATAATTCATAACTGATTCTGTAGGTTACGGTTGTTGGAATGATATGTTTGCGTTGATTGTACGTATTTGCAGAATGCATAACGCCACATCTTATTTTGAATATCCTATTCGATATACCTTTGTACCTTTTTGACATTTTTTCAAATAAATAGGACGAAGCATTTATGTGAGACTCATACAGAGTATTTAAAAGAAATGTAGAATTTAAAGGCACATATCGGTCATTATAGGTCAATATGTCAATTCTGTCAAAGTAATATGCGATTATTTGTGTTAGTAATACAAGTGGCATAATGTATAGGTATCTATTTACCTAATAGAAACATGAAATTGGAATTTCGAGTTACTTTAATTCTATCAATTATTTTCAGAGCACAGGTTTGTAATTATGGATAATTGAATATTCAAAGTAACATGAGTTTTTATAACAAAATTATTTATACTGAAATGTACGTTCAGCTTAATGCTTTTTTTAATTATATACCTCTGCTTACAACCAGTTATCTTAATATGTGCGCATTAATTAATTTTTTATCGCAGGTATTTCCCTTATTGATTTTAATAAGGCACTTTATCACCTTATAGATTTGTGACATTAACTGTAATTATTTCAATACTACATAATTATACTTTAGCAAGATCTGCTTCCACTGGTATTCGCGAATAATCTTATAATTTCATATTTATTAAAACAGCCAATGAAATTGGCAATAAATCAAATTGTAGCTAAATAATAGGTTCAAGTATTTTCAGCTTCAGTTCTTTCTTCAATGACCCGTATGCATAAAAGCAAGTATAAGCTTTTACTAGAGATTTTTCAAGCAAATACTCAGTTCCGTATGCAATAAAGTATGAAGTATTTATTAGAAATAGTTTTCACTTATTTTCCAGTAATTATTTGCAAGTAAATGCTAGTGTTATCTTAAGTCTGCCAGTCGTGTGTCTTAAATTATCTGCTCAATCGTAATCATGGCGTTGTTCATGCAAATTCGTGTTTCCGAGGTTTACAAAAGTCGAAGAAACCATACCCAAGAGTACCGTGCCATGTTTAGATTCGAAGAACACCATGTGAACTACCTGGCGGATACATTTTTAGATATCGTGAACGAAACCAGAGGTGGCGATCTTTCAGGGAAAGAGAAAATGGAGGTATTTTTTAGATACATTGGTGATCCTGCCTTTCAAGTAGGCAAACGCCAAAACTAGATTAAATTTCCAAAAAATACAAATGAAGTAGAAAAAGCCAAAAGAGATTGACAGACAAAATTCAATTTTCCGTGCTGTATAGGAACTTTAGACTGTACACATGTGTAACGTTCCCGTACGAGATGTTGCCGCGTGTTACAGGAAATATCCACAAGTAGAGCTTTGAACTCGTGGAATTGTAAATAATGTGAGGTAAAAATTTTTGTTTTAAGAAAAACACTTTCCCAAAAATGTTGTTAACGTAAGTTTGTAGCGCTTATTACACCATTAAACTTTTGTTTGAAACATTTTTTCCTTTGTATTGTACCTTGGGAGTTATACGCGAAAAAGTGGAAGTGCTTATTTGAATTTGAGGTTAGTTCCCACCCCCTTAAAGGGCGATAGGGCCCGAATGAAACACACCTTTGTTCTTGTCTTGAGTCACTCTATAAACCCACAAAGTTGCGTTCCAATCGGTGAGTGGGAGCTCGCGGTGTTCCCTTGTATGTAAATATTAGCAGTATTTACTTAAAATTTTCCATCATTTACTATCTAGTACTAGTAGATGATTATGCATACGAAATCTAGTATTTGCTGTTACTTATACTTATTACTTTCAAGCATTTCCTTATTTTTATGCATACGGCCCAATATATTTGTTTACTTGTTACTTTCAATGGAACGATGTAGATAATTCGTTGATAAAGGGGACGTGATTGCTAATGGGGATAAATAACTTTCTTGTTTTTTTCGTCGCATTTCATATGTATATAAAGATAAGAAAGATATCTTTACTTACGTTAGGTTCTCTTTTAAATCATAAAGTGGGAGTAACTCACCTATCTCATTAGAATATAGAATCATAAATTACTGTGGCAAAATTGTTTTGAAGGTCTATATTAAAAATGATTACATCCACTAAAAATAGAAAAACCACAAAGATAAATATAAAATATCCAACGTGTTTAATATTCCATATTCACCTTTGCAACCACCTACGTGCTCCAAAATTGTTTATCTTTTTTCTAAAAACACTTCGTAGGTATAGTAGAAACAAATTTATTAAATCCCAAATAAGACGTGACAATAATTTATTCTGCAATGCTCTTATGACACACATCAGTGGCACACTCAGGGGGGGGGGGCAAGGGGTCCTAGCACCCCCAAAAAGGACAAAAGAGATTAATATAACCACGACTGAAGTAATTCAAGAGTTTTGTAAAAAGAAAAAGAAATGGATTTTATTCTTTAGGTAAATAAATTTTCATAATCACCTAATGAATTTGATTGAATTTGCATTAAAACTATTTTTATCCGTTGAACTCGGCTCTCTCATGATTAAATTCTGAGTGCGTTACTGACACACACGGTACTTTCATTATCATGAAATTCAATGAAACCACAAATGCTGTAGGCATCATAAAATTCAATAGAACACCAATATTCTGGTACCTACTTACTTTATCACAAAATTCAATGACACACGACTACTCCACTATACCACGAATCCTTCTACAATTTCATTCGTTAATAAGATTTCGATCGAAGTTGACCGAAACGTTCGCACCTGTAGAATCGTTAGAGGAACAAAGGAGGTCACGAGTCGGTGTTTTCCCCTTAAGAACGCCAATAAATTGGGCGTATCGTGCCTCTGGATCTACACGTTTTTGTTGGTATACGCACGGGAGACGCATATATGCGAAAGGATCTACGAACCGGGGATCTACGACTCTCGAATTTCGCCGCCAGATCTGTTGGCACCCACCACTTCCGGCGCGACCGGAGCCAGCACAAATCCTCCGTTTTTACTTCTTTTTCATCAACTACATTACTCGCACTGGCTGACGATGTTCGCCATCGATCTTTAGGCAACGTTTCAGATTTCAGTGTCGGGTTTTACGGCTCGTGAGGACGTTTTAAGCTGCGCAGAGGCTCGCTGGACTCCGATCCTTCGAGGAAGATCAAAGAATTTAGTCGCGTCTCGGATGCAAACAGGAGTACCGGGCGTTATTCGTCTCCTGTCAACGAATACCAGCCATGTGGCTTTAATCATCATTGATTTCCACGTGCACACGCCGATATGAACAGAGGACATGTTCTCAAGAGGGTAGTTTCACGTCTCGATTCGAAAGAATCCATCTTTTAAACGTTTTCTTGAAATTCAAAGTGTTGGTGTAAATAGGAGGATTTGAGTAGCATAGTGCAGGAATTTCTTAAAATCGCGGTCACGATGTTTCAAATGCTAATTAACCGACTGCCTTGAAATTTCAACTCTTGAAATCAACTCAATACATTGAAACCTTTTGGTGGTTTAATAGAAAAGTTACGATATTATTGATTAAAATGCAGTAAAAAGTAGAAAATAATTTTTTCCCTTATTAATCTACGACTCATATTTTTTAATGCGGCGCCTCATCATTTGCACTGCCTAAAACTGGCACTGCTTTAAAAATATGAGAGTCGTAGATTAAATAAGGGAAAAAATTGTTTTTAGCTTTTTAGTTTTATATATATTGGCACAGCATGCTGAGGAGATATGCGCGTACGTACATAAAATTTTAATATTTAGGTGGCAATAGTCTTTATTATTAACCAGAACTGGCAAAATATTGGGCCAATATCGATGCAGTGTAGGATGGGACCACCGGAGCATTGCCCTCTTTCGAATAAAAAAAAAGAATATCAAAATCAGTCCATATGCTGAGGAGTTATGCGGGGACAAACATAAAACAAACAAAAAATACATACCGATCGAATCTATAAACTTCTCCTTTTTGAAGTCGGTTAAAAATGGTTGCGTTCTTTTATAGCGTTGCGTTGGCATTTTTACATTTTTGGTTTTTATGAAGTTTTTATGAACGTTAAATAACCTCAATAATTTTCAACATTCTGACAATTTTTTTAAAATTGTAAAAGCGTGCATAAAAAATGTGAAAAGTATCGGTACGATGTTTATTTGGTATCTAAACAATTCAAACCAAAAGAAATCGTTGATTTTAGTCCGTCAATAGTCTTGTACTCCTTTAAATAACACTGCCCTGTGCTCGACTCCAGTATCGTTACAGTTTGCCAAAAAAATGAAAATTCCATTGTCGCCAGTTTTTTCCTGTCTCTCAAATCACACACAGAGAAACGTTGATGGCTTTACTGCCAGTCAAGGCTACTGTGATACCACTGGAATCCAGATTATGAAATCTGAGAAGAATTTCCCGCGAAGTGCTTCACCGAAGCAAACGTTGAAGATGATAAGACCACGGATTCGGTACTACTTCGCTTCAGATACAGCGAAGTAATTTACTTCTATATCAAAATCTAAAACCATTATAATCAAATTATCAAATTTTCTATACATTTTACAAACTTTCGTGATAACCTTATATGCAAGTATACACGAAGACAATCTTCGATCAATGTGTAATTCTGAAAAAAAAAATAGAAAACAGAACTCTGCTAAATTTTAAACTACTTCAGAGCATAGCTGTTATCTAAATTTTAGGTACTTAGATTCTAAAATATCGACGATTATTAACTCTCCGTGGTCACACCTTCTTATAATCACAAATTGGTCGCATGGCGTTCACTGCACCCCAGAGTCATTTTTGAGTTATCATTTTCGTATTTTTGAATATTCTAACTTTTGAGTGATATTTGTACATTCTCATACTCATACAATCATGCTCTAACAGCCTTTTCCTAGAAATGTAAATTTGTATTTGAAAAAATAAAATAATAATTGTGGATAAAAGCGATTATTTTATTAAAATTCGCCAAATTTTTAACTATTATTATTAAGATCTAAAAATTTACAGAAATACTGGCAATGGAAAAAAATTTCCGGCGACTTCGTGAACGCGCAGCCGAAGGGCATAGTTTACATTATAACGCAAGAATGGCGTTATAGTAGCACTATAATTCACTATTAAAGCGCGAACAACGTGGCTGTTGAAGTGAGACGATGGGAAGGAAAGATATTAACGCGGATAGGGGGGAAAGGATCTCTAACGAGACGCGTAAAGTCGGCCGGCCGGCGACTGTTCGGAATTATTCTTTCGGGACGGCAACGGGAACGCCAAAAGCGAAAGTGGTCCGAAGACCTGTGAGGAGCCTGACGTGGATGAGCGACCGGGTGGGTACATAACTTACGTGGAGGCGGCAAGACGAAGTTCCGCTGTCCATGCACGATATATGTGCAGCACGTCGCACCACACCTCACTGGAATAAATTTACATGCACCCCGACTCAATGAGCCCGGACAAGTTTAGGCACCGTGAAAGCTGGCTCGGAATAGAAGTTGGCAACAACGGAAGTTGGTTTAAAGATTCGAAAGCAACGAGGGGGTGTTGGTGAAGTTGTTAAATTGATGTCTTTGCAGTACGCAGAAAGTCTTTTCTGTTTAGGAATAATTCATTTATGAGAGTAAAGTACATGGGCGATTGTATCGAAATTATGTAGTCGGATTTTGATTCAAATTTGGCAGTCATCTAATTATGTTTCATAAATTGATTAAATTCACTAGGAGCAGTGTTAGCAGTTTATCGCTGTTACTAGCTGTAGATGCTTTCCCTTGAGGAGCAGTGAACCTTTGTGAGGATCGGCATGGTGCAATGGAGGGCTTAAGAGTACTACGCAGTCGTTTTTGTCGAAACTGCAGCATTTCTTTTCCAATTAATTAGAATGGAATAAATTGAAGCTGAGGCTTGTTCTTTGACACAATGTTTATTGACATCGTATGTTTTAAAAAAACATATTTGTTTCGCCAAAAATATGCATTGTAGAACGAAATGAAAAGAAATTCAGCGACCTGCTTGTAGATTTTACTTCAGAATACCTCTGGTTCTGCATTGAACCTATAAAAGTAGCAAAATTATGAAAATTACAACTTCGAAATGGCGATTTGTAAAAAATTGCGTTTTTCGTCATAAAAGATGAGGTTTTAGTTTCTGTTCATAAATACTAAGAGATTTTATAAACTTCGATTTAGATTCAGGCCGAAACTACATATTTCGTGAACATGCTCGAATTGGATTTGAATCGATTGGAATCTCCGTTTCTGAGTTATCACTGCAAAACAAAAGGAACTTATTTAAGAAGCTTCTTTAATGATCAATGTGTAGCGTCATATATAATACATAATTTGTCAAAACAAACATGTTTCTTTTAAAGCTTATGATTTTAACTAACTTTGTATCAAAGAACAAGTTTTAGCTTCAATTTATTTCTTCGTAATTAATGCTTCATTTTTGACAAAAAACGACTGCCTGGTACCATTAAGGGTTGTAATACTTCATCGTGTTAATTTAGTTTCTCATTCGTATCTCTTTGTTACATTTCTTCTAATAGGGGCTACACCTATCATACCTTCTATTTTCATGCCTTCGTTATACTTATTTAATCACAATACCTCCGCACTACATCCGTCTTTTATCGTATTAGATTTTCAAAGTAATAGAATACCAGGAATTACGCGGAGAGTTTCAATCCACGTTAGTATAAAAAATAAGCATTTCAACAACTGTTTAGTGGAATCCCGTGAAAATACATGGACTTCGATTCGCATAGGGCTCTTGTCTAAATCTCGGGGATTACAGCAAACACTTAATGCCATAACGAGCCGAAACGCACACGTGAGTGGGAATATTAAGAAGCTTAACCCATTAAAATAATCTGTCAGACACGACATTGTCATTAGACGGTAGTGCTGTGTTGCACAAGCAAACAGAGGGCCCACCCTGTGCCACCGTGCTCATGGTCGTCAGTATTCAGCAGTTCCAGTTACTGCATGAACATCCATTATGATTATCTATCGACTCGCGTGGCGGTCACCGTCTGTAAGGGCGCATGAAACGTGCAACATCGCGTTTTTAATTTTATGAAGCAAGCTGCAAAAGCTTCTGTATAGTTCAGCGATGGTGCTTCGTTCGAATTTAGTTCCCTTGATTTTTATTTATACAAGGTGGTGAAATAGATATAGGGCATGTTTGTACTTTGGTGGATATCATATTGTGTTGACAGGTATAATGTTTGATGCCTTTATGTGGAAAAACAAATTATTAGTAGGAAATATGGAGTTTATAGAGGCAAGTATCACGTAACAATGATAGCTTGAAGACTACCTTCTTAAAATTCCTAAGGACCAGTGTTATTGCTGGTATTTGTAAACTGACTTATATGGTTTTTTTTTAGAAGACTGAAGCAGTACAATTAGATGAGTTCAATCATGCTTTATATTGTATAATTTTACTGAAAACTCTGGGGAAAAATCATGTTTGTCAGAATGTTTGAATTTACTTCCGTTATTGCATTTTAATTTATTCAGTTACTGGGCGTAGAAATTTGTTAATCTGAACTAAAGTAGAATACGAAGCATTAGTTTCTTTCGTGTTCTATTTTCAGTAAGGATATAAAGAACATAATCTCTGGAAGTAAATTTCATAGTCTTCAAGCATCATCGAAATCTAATTACAACATGTGACATATTCCAAATATCTGTTCAGCTATTTTATATAAAATAAAAATTTAGGCCACAAGGTTTTTGAAAATGAGACAGTACACAACATTGATTAAAACATTTTTAGAAATAGCAAGCAACATGGAATGGAATGCATCTGTATATTTATATATATATATATATATATATATACCATATATTTATATATATATATACCAGCATATGTATAAATTCTGGTGAAATTTCATTTTAAAGTATATAAAGTATTTAGCGTGACAGTTCTTAGGGAAGAAATGCGTGGAAAACAGTAGGGGACAAGGGTGGTACCCGATGTTACTGGAAATTATGTGCTTTGCCAAGAGGGCGGTTCGCTCTCGGTGTGAAACGACAGTATCATAAACTACACACTCCACCTTTTCTGCTTTCACGGAAAATGGTATTAATATAGGAGATCGTAATCTTCTTTCTTAGCCCTTTTACATCTTATCCTTCTAAATCGAAACAGCGTGCAAAACCGAATGTCTTAATTTTCCATTGGAAATTATTTTCATTAATGTCCCACTTTTCCTCTACAAGCATTTTTTTTATGTTGTAATTAATGAAGCCTTGCGTTTTATTGAACTTTTAAATGTTTTATTTTAGTTATTTAGTCTGAAACTGATATTTGTGAATAAAAATAAGTGGGGGATGATCTCAAAATAAATCTACTAACAATAAATAGATTTTCGAAATCAATTTGTTTAAAATCCGAAAACGGAAATTGAGTTGCTTTCTCCATTTTCGATTCATTTTCCATGAAACATCATCCTCTTTAATAACGTATCACTTTGGACAAATAAAAACGTTGGTATATGTACAAAGGAAACAATGTCGTTGTTGCAAGTTACAACAATATTGTAATGAGACACGTTTTATCCAACTGGGTAAAAGTACCATCAAACTGTATTAAGCACAGAATTTTCAATATAGAACTGTTTTGCAATTCAAGTATGCTTCAGAGTTCGACGTTCCTCTCCAAGTTAAGAAACAATAACTGCAACCTTGGCCATTTGTTGACGACGCATGATTTTCATGCAAACGGTCTTTTCGGAGCACGTATCGCATATATTTTCCCCCGCAAAACATTTTCTCTCCCCACGAACATTGATTCGCATTCGAGATTCCCGAAGCAACCAACTCATTCCAATCTTGTTGAAAAATATCTAACATCTTCCAAGGTTAGCAAATTTAACGTTCAACTGTTGCCAGCAGATACGGGGTCCACTTTGACCCACCCTAGGTATCAAGCTATGTATTTATGCTACTTATTACTTCTTCCTATTACATCTTTAAGAAATTAAGAATCTTAATCTTAATCTTAATCTTCCTCTGAGATGTGCATACATGACAAGATTACGGTTCAAAATTGGGCCTAGTTCTGCAGAAAGCTAACAACTCTCAATGATGATCTCAAACTGAGTAAAAGTTTGAAGATTTTAATTGCTAAAGAAAAGAAGCATTATTTCTATTGAGGATACTTTATTTCGTATTATTGTTTCACAATGTTTTTCAATGGGTTATTTAACAGTGAGTAGAATAATTAATATTATTTTAAATATTCTGTAGCTTTTTTTTTCATTTTTTAAGGGAACTATTGCTTGGTAGTTTTAATAATAGTATAACGTAAGAGTTGTTCTATATGTTGGTAATATTTTGAGAAATAAAGATCACAAAATTATGGAATTGTTTGCCATTTTGGGGGTTGATTGCTTTCTGCATAATTAGGTCTAATTGACCCTATATCTGCCATGTAGTTTTTACACTTGCATTAGAGATTAATTAATAAATAAACATACAATAGTAATAATTTCCTAAAAATGCTCAGTATTCTCCGCTAACAAATATAAAAAAACATAGTTTTGCCAAGCGTAAGACATTATCTCAAACCAACGTGCGCAAATCGTAACGTATAGGTATAATATTATATTATAGGTCGGTGTAAAATTTGCTCACTGTTATGCTGGCAGAAATGTCTTCTTTTACTACACCTACTTATTCTTTTACCAAAAAAGTGGCAAAAGTTCATAGATAGCCAATAAAAATACATAATGATTAAAAAACCATATAATATGTTCTTACTTTTAATAAAGACTTTGGTTCAATAAAACGAAGGAACTTAAGTACCGACCTAATATAATCCAAGTAAATGTAGAACGAAGAGTGTACTACGAACGCAGCTCATCATTCTACCGCAAGTGGTTAAAACGATGAGCACTTGAACCAACGTGACGTTTCAAATTCCCCCACTATGAATTCGACGTGAATGAAATTCTGTCATTCTACTTTCGCGAATTAACATCGACGAAATAAAAACACCGTCCACTCAGCGGGTAATCGGTCTGTTTGTCCCGAGGGCAGGCGCGCAAGTGTTGCCTAGATTAAGGGTGGGCGACGCGGACTAAGCGCATCGCGTTGGCGCTCTAATCGAATAAAGGATTACACGCGACGAATTCGTCGAACGCGTTAGAAGACCCGCGATGGTTGGCTGGTGCCAAAGCGTCCAGCAAGGAAATATTCCCCCCGTCGCCAGATGTCATTCCACCCGTTGTCTAGCGTGGATTCCGTTGCGTCCACCACCCGCCACTATTTCAATGGGATTAGCTCACTCCGCGGATTACTATTTTTAGAGAGCAAAAGCGCCGACGTCACGTGCCGTCATAATTTCCCGCGCGAGAACTGCGTAAATTGGAGGAGCTGCCTTCTACTCGCGGAATGTTGCATGTCAATCAAGGATCATAAGAGCCTCCGAGGGGGACGACAAAAAGCGCCGCTGGACAAGTGGGGCTTTACGAGCTTTCCGGGAGACGGGTGAATCCTTGGAATTTCTGTGAAAGTGGAAACGATTTGATTGCCTTGTGCGCGGTTTCTGGGAGGGGGACAGATGTCGACATTAATTTAGAAAATGGAATAATTTAGGGCGCAATAGTTGGCAGAAGAAAGGTTCGAACGTCAAGCGACTTTTTGCTTTGCACGAGGATTTCTGGATAGTTTTGAAGAGATAGGGCATTACCAAACTGGTAGTTAGTAATGGGGGTTGGTATTGGTCGAGTTGATACATCTTTCAGACAACGTATGGAACGTTGAATTAATTTGGAATTAATCTAGCAGTAATAAGTATAATCAAATGGACTCAATTTTCACAATTATACAATACATATTTCTCCCTACCACTTGAAGGGTAGTTTCTCAACTTAAGCCACGTTCTCACGTGCGCAGCGCCCGGCTAAGAATAAAATCGAAATGACTAAGAAAGATTATTTTTCAATGATAAATACATGGCTGTGGACCTTGTAAAGACATGGTTTCGGAATTTATGGAGTTAATCACAAACATAAACCATGTAAAATAAACGCAAATGCATGTCATTCATGCAGTATGCCAGCTTCGCGTGACGGCGATATACAAAGTTTTCCCTGGCCGACATTGAATACTTAAACAGTGAAAAATGCTGGTCTTGAAGTCACGAATGCATATTCATAAAATACCTGTTAATAGTAGGGAAGTCGAGATTCAGGAATGTGGGCGTGCGTGCATATGTGCACAACGAGTATAAAACTGTGTATACATGTATCGAGTCGGAGAAATGTATTACTTGTTGCACGATCATTGACATGCAATTAATTCATTTTAATAATCGTTATTTACCCCTTCATATATCCCCCGGAGTAGTCTATTCATCGTTAGAAACTTAAAAAATCGAATGAGATATATACCGAAATGAAACGAACTACCCTGCAATTTCGAATACGTAAAAATAATTTGACTACGCCTGCATTACTGTCATAACTCATTGGCAATGTTGCAAAAATCCCAGTCGTTTAAATATTTCTTCATTTTACAAATACTCATTTTTTTCCAAACACCCGCCTATAAACATGCCACGTTGCTAAATATAACAATTTCAGGCAAGAATTCTAACGATCCCGGCGAACCACTGGATATTTTATACAGTAATAGTTGCAACGTTAAATATTGTAATATCGCGTGAATTATGAATTCCAATAAAAGGATCGCGGTGCTGTGGACGCGCTGGGAGGACGTGCAGTGAAAATAAGTCTGAATACAATTTATAACTCAAGTGTATATCAGAGAGGCATTTTAACGTGCACAGAAGGGACAAGTGTCTCTCATAGAAAGTGTCGACTTCACGCGGGCAGAAATTTGCGTATATCGCGCGAGATAACTTGTCACTTAATCTCGCTGCTTCCCACAGGATGGTCATCGGCGGGCATCGTGAGAGATGTTACTCCAATTTTGCCGATATTTATGAACAATATACTGTCCACTGGCGGCCCAGGATTGCCGCTTTAACGAAGGGAACGGCCGTGTCTGCGCCATGCAAATGAGCGCGGACCAACGTGTAGCCAAGATAATGACTATAATAAACGTCGATTCAATCGTGATAAATCCCTGATTGAAGGAGTTGCAATTTGTCGAGAATTGATCTTAAAATGCTTGAGAATATCTCCGCGTATCGGGATAGGTTCGATGGATTCTCGTTAGTTGATAAGGTATTTCGTGTCTCATGTAAGGAAGAAATCTAAATGCCCGTCACTTCCGTAAATAGGCTGGTTGTACGTTTTACGCGCAAAGGGAGGGGACTTTTAATTGGAGCGTATTTGGTGCTTGATAATACTCCTCATTTTGAGACTGCTCTATCAGAAATGATTTTCACTTCAGGGGTTATGGGCAGTCAGGCGGTGGAAGGAGAGCGATTCTTTGGGAATTTATTTCAGAAAGTAGGTACATGTATATTTTTATGCAAAGGTTTTTGTATTCAGATGCGGGACACTTTAACAGGCTATTATATTATGATCTGGTGCGAAAGTATTTGTTTATTGCAAAATTACAACTGATTCACCGGAAGGTGTTTTTAGAAACACGTTTCGCGGCGATCGACATTTTTCGTAACTTGATTATCTGAAATTAAGAAACGACGAAGACTTCGTTAGTACAATAGTTTATCTAGTCTTCAATTGTTCTGTTTTATTAAATATTAATCTGGGACAAAGTGGCGAATGTTTAAAGTGAAATGATCGATTTTCGTAGAAAAAAACACTCTTTTTCATATATAAAATAAAAACTATGCATTGGAAAAACAAATCCTTCGATTAAAGACTAGATTTGAATGTATAAATGAAATCTACAAAGTTTTGAGAAATCGTGGTCATCGCAATCGAAAAATCAGTTTCGAGAGTACAAAACCTGTGCATATGAATACGCATGTACTTTCTGAAATAAATTCCCAAAGAATCGTTCTTCTTCTACCTGCTAACTGCGAATAACCCCTTAACTTGTCGATATAGAAGTATATAGTGTTCGATAAGAATTGTTGAACACAAAAGTGTAAGTTTGATGGGAAAATAGACAAACAGATTTTTTCTTAAAAATTTCTTAAAAATGTTTACTTCCTCAAGAAAATAAAAAGACACTTCAAATTAAATGAAAATACGGTTAAATGGTGAAAGATGTTGATCTAAGGAATACCTAGTTGCTGAAATTTTACGAAATTTCGTATCCCAGTGATGCAAGTGTTTCGTGTTATACGATGGCAGGAGAGATTTTCACTGGCTATGTTTTACTATTTTCTATATTACAGCTTCATAAATTATTGCCCCTCATAAAAGCTGCCCGATACGTTTTCCTCCGACTTTCACGCAGCTTTCACATCATCGAATTACAGTTTGGTGATGAACTTTGCTTCTGCGCAATATTTGATGAATGAAGGCAATATAAGTTACTGTCACTATTGGAAGAAGAAATCGAGCTGTGTGTTGTCTGTATGCTGGATTTCTTTTATTCCCTTTTATGAATGTGCAGTCATATACGGGGTGGCAAATAAGAACATTAAAAAATAGTTAGAAAATCAGGTATTTCGGATTTAAATTAAACAAAAGTTGAATATGATATAGATGCAATAGAAATGATGAAGTTTTCTACCATTTTTATCGTATTTTATTGTGCAACACTTTCTGCTTTTGGAGTTAGACTACCCGGTCGGCATAACTTTCATTTAGTCCCACATATTTCTAAGGCTCGTTTAGTTTCACAATGTTTGTAGGCTTGTTGGCGAGCACGTAATCCTTCAAATAATCTTCTACGTAGAAATCAGGTGAAAATCGAAGCTGGTTGGAGCCCATTACTGAAAATAGTTTTATTACCATTATGAATTTCTTTAGTATTTTTCAACTAATAATAGAAGTACATATAATGGAACATCGTGAAAACTCATAGCTAGCTACAATTACTGTTCAAAACTGAGAAAATAGATCGAGAGGTACTTTCAAGATATTTAGTATTGCATGTCTCCCTGTACGCTGATTAAATAATGTCAAATTGCATAAGCAAATATCTCAATAGAACTGGAGATAACATTCACAAGATATTCTCACAATAATTTTGAAACTAAAATAAAACATATGAGAGGCTGAGAATCATAGTGATGTAAGTGAAATTATGATAATTTGAGTTAATAACAGTTTTTAAGTCTTAAAGGCTCCAGCTGTTTACTTTCATAGTAAATTAAATTATAACTTCATTCTTGGCTGAGAAATAAGAGCATTGCTCTTTAGCACTTAACTAACAAAAGCAGAGCTTTTTGAAACATACCGGTGTGAGTCCGACAAAGTGTCGTCGCTCTTATAAGCAGAACAAATGAATAGTATAAATGAGACACTGAGAGCAACAACGGACTAACCCACATTTTTTTCAAAGTTGACTTACAAGGGAACACCGCGAACTCGGACTCACCGATTGGAACGCAACTTTGTGGGTTTTTAGAGTGACTCAAAACAAGAACAACGGTGTATTTCATTTGGGCCCTATCGCCCTTTAAGGGGGTGGGAATTAACCTCAAATTCAAATAAGCACTTCCACTTTTTCGCGTATAACTCCCAAGGTACAATACAAAGAAAAAAATGTTTCAAACAAAAGTTTAATGGTGTAATAAGCGCTACAAGCTTCCGTTAACAACATTTTTGGGAAAGTTTTTTCTTACAACAAAAATTTTACCTCGCATTATTTACAATTCCACGAGTACAAAGCTCTACTTGTGGATATTTCCTGTAACACGCGGCAACATCTCGCACGGGAACGTTACATACGTGTACAGTCTAAAGTTCCTATACAGCACGGAAAATTGAATTTTGTCTGTCAATCTCTTTTGGCTTTTTCTACTTCATTTGTATTTTTTGGAAATTTAATCTAGTTTTGGCGTTTGCCTACTTGAAAGGCAGGATCACCAATGTATCTAAAAAATACCTCCATTTTCTCTTTCCGTGAGAGATCGCCACCTCTGGTTTCGTTCACGATATCTAAAAATGTATCCGCCAGGTAGTTCACATGGTGTTCTTCGAATCTAAACATGGCACGGTACTCTTGGGTATGGTTTCTTCGACTTTTGTAAACCTCGGAAACACGAATTTGCATGAACAACGCCATGATTACGATTGAGCAGATAATTTAAGACACACGACTGGCAGACTTAAGATAACACTAGCATTTACTTGCAAATAATTACTGGAAAATAAGTGAAAACTATTTCTAATACTTTGAGAGTTATACGCGAAAATGTGGAAGCGCCAATTTGACTTTGAGGTTAGTTTTCACCCCCTTAAAGGGCGATAGGGCCCAAATGTAACACACCGTTGTTCTTGTTTTGAGTCACTCTAAAAACCCACAAAGTTGCGTTCCAATCGGTGAGTCCGGGTCCGCGGTGTTCCCTTGTTAGTAGCAATAACATATTCCAATAGGCTGTACTGATCATATAAAACAGGAATTTTTTGTAGTGTGGGTTGATCCGTTGTCACTCTCAGTGCCTCAAATTAATATAATGAATGTGCTGATGCTGTTCATGCGTTGTGCTGACAAGTGCAAAAAAATTAAAAATTACGTTTTTTTTTAAATTTTTAAGTATGTACATATTTATTACTAGCTTAGAAATTTAAATTCAGATTTTATGAAAAAAATATTTTTTTATTTATTTTTTTGGTGAAAATAGTCACATTCATCTGGATTAGCTAGGCATAATGAGCTGTGACACATTCCGTGACCCCAGAGTTTAGCGTTCAAAAGTTTTTAGGCGATAGACAAACACACAAACACTTTCTGCTTTATAGGTATATTAGTATCTACATCTCCTTAAACTTTCATCCGCAAATTAAAAACTTCCAAAAGCATCGTCTTCCAATAAACATTCAAAAACTCTTCCCCTCCTTGTTATAAATCTACTCACAAATTCGATAAAAATAAAGCTAATAGTTGCTCAATCATTGGACATAAAAGCAAAGAATCTCTAAAACTCCAGAAACCATGCATAGGTAAGTACGTACACAAGTCTATGAGTATGACGTTACGTTGCAGCGTATGCCACTAAACTCCTGAATCCTCGCGTTTTATATTTATGCGAGCGATTACGTATCAATATTAACATCCTGGATCACTTACCGACGGTATTATTGTTATCTAAATAACATGTACGCGGTTTAAACATATGCTAAATCAATGCCCGTTAATTGTAGTAATCGATGACCGCCGGAGTGCGCGGCCATAATAAGTATTCATCGAACTGTCATAAATCGTTGTGATCTGACGTTGCCCCATGTTATCATGGAATGCTCTTCGGACATTGCGAATAATTGCAGCGCATCCATGACCATCGATGCGCGCTTTTTGCGCCTATTTCCCCTCGCGAGGCCGCTCCCCGTTCGAAAGTGTAACACCGAGGGGCCATTTTTCCCTCCGTTCCGCCGTTTAAGCGGCGCAGAGGAAACGCGGCAAATGCGAGTCCGCCTGCGATATTTTTTCCCCAGGGGAAGCGTTATTTATTGGGGAATCGAAATACGGAAAATTGCACTGTCCGCGATCAGCAACGCGTTCTACCTTTTAAACGCCGATGATAGTTCCAACTCTCTTCCTTCCGGCCTTTTTGCAACGAGGCGCAAAAAACCACAGTGTTCTAAGGTATCTCGTTGCTGCGGGCCTTGAATTATCCGTGGTATATTACTTAAGTAGCACCAGCGGCGAGCATGGTGTGATTTACGTTCAAAAACCAACTCGCCTTGATTCGGGAAAAATGAGGAAAAAGAATCGATTACTTCCACGTTAGTGTTGCAAAGTTGCTGGCATTTGGAGATCATCGGGTACGATGTGTAGTTGATCCGTCATAAAAGTGAATTTGATTGAATGGATTGGTTTTTGATGTTTTGATTGTTAGGGTTTTGCGGTTTTCTGAAGGAGCTCTTCGTACGAGAGTATTCAATTGGGTAATGAGTTAATTGCTGTATGACTCATATGAAGTGTGAAGAATGTACGCTATTTAGTGGGGCAAATTCAGAACTGGAACATAATTAAACTTCTGTTGTGTAATAATTACTATTTATTTCATAATTACGTATTACCTTTTCCGCTAAAAAAGATTTTTTTTCTAATTTTAGTACTTCTGTGTTTTCTACAAGAACTCTTCGATTTATGTGTTTAATTGTGAATTACCCTAGTCAAATACGAAAGAATGATAAAAGTTAAAAAGATTCATTCAAATTTCATTCTTCATTATTCAAAACTTGCTCAAAACATCTGCTTTGAACATTTATAATACATGTACAAGTTGTGGACCTATGCTTCGACCACATTTATTAACCAATATAATTAACAAAACATTAACAAAACACGCCACTGAAGTTCGATTAAACATTCTAGGAATACGAAATATAATACAAATTCCACTGCAATCCTTAATTTTCGAAATACAAAAAAATCCTCCACCAATATACAATGAATTTCCCCATTACTAATTCATTCCAATTAAAAAGTTGTGTATTCTTCGTATTAAACACTATTACATACATCATTGCACACTATCACTACTCCACTAAAATTTAAACAATCCTCAATAACACCCAATCAGAATGTAAAACCAGAAACCCTTTTAAATTATCCTTTGCCATAAAGAAAATTCCATTGCCCGGTCAGGATTTGTTTCAAATTAAATTCAAGATCCAACAATTAGATCCATCAAAGATCCAACGAACTTCCTTTTCGTATCATTATTCGTGCCTGGGCAAAATGCGCCATTTAACGTCATACGAAGCGACGTAGCCGAGCGTGGAGCGGGATGATCATCGACAGGCATACTCGCCTTTAGTGTTCGTCGATCGGGCCGTGATAAATCCTCGATCGAGCGGGCCGCGCGCGATCGCTAAGGGTCCGCCACGCCGGTGTTCAATCAGAGTGAGTTGAGACTAATTTAGAAACTGCGATGTATAACGATCGTGCCCGAGGGCGTCGCAAATTCGACTTGGAGCGGCTGGCCCTGTACCTAGAAGTTACGGGTGTATCTCTAAATGCATCTACCTGCATCGGCTCGCCCGCCAATTTAACACTGCATCAATTTGTCATTTAACTCCTCCACCGTAGGCCCTTCATCCGCGAGTTCCCCCGTCCTCCGTTTTACATTCAAGCACACTTGGTTCAGTAAAGAAACGAATGCCATTTTTCTGTGGCAATATTAATGTTAACCGGAGATGGGCAAAATTGTTACTTAAAAAAAATTTCGAATAACAAATAAAAATTAAAATTATTCATTGTGTCTCGAGTGAAGTTGACCTGGGTTAGGTAAATAAAAAAAATAACTTTATTCGTCAAATAATTTAAAGTTAAAGTAACTTTTATTTGATCCGTTATTTAAATCATTTTTTATTTAGTTATTGCCCGACTCTGATGTTAACTACGTGCACGTGTGAACGTTCGTGAATGCAGCAGACGCGGTGGCTCTGATTTTAATCGAAATTGGCCATGACAGAGTGAAATTTTAGATGAAGTGAGTCATGAGATTATTGGGTCAGACTTTTTTGGTAGAATTTCTTGGTTGCTTAACTTCTTGCTTACATTGCCATTATAGATATAATAATAATAATAATAATTCTTTATTGCACAGTAGACATTACGAAAGAAAACATATAAGAAGACAAGAAAGAGAAAAAATAGTTAGAAATTATGTAGCAGATGTAACAGTACAAGAGTGCAAAAGGTCCCTGAATGGCAAAAATTGCACTATCTTCGTAGTAGAGTGATACTAAGTTTGAGATTGCTGTGAGATGTAATGTTGTACCGACGTCAGTAGATTTCGCTGCAAATTTATTTTCTACTGTAACATTCTGATTTTATTTATCTTCTCATGTCGCAGTACTAAAATTTCTTTATACCATTCGCCACTTTTTCAACGGAAGGTTACCATCTTTCTTACTTCCACAAATTGCACAATTCATTCTACTATGAGTTCGCAGAAAAGGATGAAATAATTTATGTTTATTACGTCAGGTTTATTTTAAATAACAGACTATGAGAAACTTGGAGTAGTGGCTGCAGAATTGTCAATAGCTTATTAAGTGATTGCAGATTACACATAGGAAAGATTAATGCCAGTCAATGATTCCTACTTAATCAATACTGTTTCATTAAATGAATTAGCGTGACTACCATAAATCAAGATATACGTCTGTGAAGCGCTATTTGATATCACACAGTATAATTAATTATATTCATTTGTACTGATCCAGCGAGATGATAGCATTCACAGTTTAGTCACATTAGGCGTTCTTCGAATTGAGATTTATTTCCCTGCTCTGTGCTACGCGCACTGAGGCATTACTATCAAAGGATTTGCGGGAACGCAATTATTTATATGAAAGACATCAGACTGAGATCCTTTTACAAATATTTATATCAAACCATTCAATGTCTTCTCAAGCTGTAAATAAACTACATGTACAGCAGCTGAAATATTAAAATATTACCTAAATTATGTCCAGAAACCTCAAACGGCAATAGCAAATATTATGCTTCATCCCTTCAATTCAAAACATCTGTCACTTGCTTCATTTTGGTAGAATAGACAGATATTTAAATTAGAAGTCTGAGTCGAGGAAGAGTCTGTTTGTGTTCTCGAGCCGATAAGTAGGAAGCAATAAATGATAAGGGGTGCAAGATAGAGCCGAGGCTGTAACGGAGATAGAGGAGACAGCATTGATCGAAAGTAAGCCAATCGATTATGAGGTGTCCTTGTAGCCCCTCAGTGGCGCTAGGCCTTCACGCTAGGGGCGCGTTCTTTTAATGATGTATTAGCGCCGTGTTTTGACACGAAAGAAGCGGCAACTGGTCGAGGTCGCATTCTTCTCTTTCTTTTTCCTTTGTCCTTTCGCCCGCCTTTGAATCCACGCGCGGCCTCTTGTGGCTCCCACCATGCATCGGCCCATAGAAACATTTCAGTGAACCACTTAACGTCCCGAAACCCTTAACCTTCAATTAATCAGTCTCGACGAAGACCGTTCAGCTGAGATTTTCTGGGTCTCCGAGCGATGACGAGCTCCTCACCGCGGTACGAATCTTAATTTTAATAAGGACTTTGTGAACAAGGTCTACCGCAATTGTGGGGGTGGATTTATCTGAATACTCCATTCGATGTTGGTATCTTACATTTCCAAACGATTTACATGTTTTGAAGTATTGACAAGTTACGCAGCGTCGCTTTTTAACTCGACACAGCTCGCGGTGCCATTTTCAGAATATAAATTTTTACACTGGACATGTCATACCCATTTATAAATAGGTACTTAAAAAATGAACACAAATTTACTGTTAAATGTTGTTACACATTCGTATTTGTACTATCAATATCCGTAAACGAATACACAATTTTAATATTTATTATGATGTTAATTAACACAATAAAATTTGATGGGGTGCTTTGAAAGAAAGAAATAAGGCCTTACATCAATGATGCATCAAAGTAATTTTTAATAATGTTTACCGAGATTGTATGTTATCAGTACATTGCTTGAAAATTATCTCAGTCGCTATTGTTAAAGCTCTTCAAGCATTCCTCGCAGAGACCTGGTGGAAAAGTAAAGCCTCTTTCTTTTACTGCCAATTAAAGTGACAAAAAATAAGAACAAATATTGATCTTGTCACTCTTTGGAGTCGTTTTAACTTTGAAATAATATTTGTAAGATTAGGAAGTCGAAAATGATTTTTCTGAGGAGAATCAAATATGTTGTCTAGTTCTAATTAATTTGAACCCAAACGATGTTCATTTGACAGGGAGATCGATGCCGAGATTAATGATGATGACTACGGTGATGATGGCAGAGTGAGTAATAGTGGTACGAATGATGGTAGAACGAATAATAAAAAGAATTATGCTAGAACCAGATATTATATAATTGCAGAAAAAAATATTAGATAATATTTTGTTTATATTGTTGTTATTCAAGAGGAAAGTTATTTTAGCAGTTAAAGAGTTGAAGTGTTAAAGTGTTATAGGTTCAGGAAATAAAAAGAGAATACCATTTCACTAATTAATATGTAGGTACATTACTTTGAAGGTGGAAATAAGTCTACGTATGTATTTTGCAGTACCTTGACCAATGCAATTTACTTTCTACATTTTCCTGGCACTATAACATAGGACCTAAGAAACGTCGCAGGCAAAATTTCAAAATTTGGCGATCTGCAAACGTCTAAAATAATTTAAATTTTTTAATTTATATCACTCAACTATTATTTCCCGATGCTAAAATGCTAAAACAATATGTGCTGCATATGGACTATGGAGCATTAAAAAATTCGGGTAACAACAAATGTAAAAAAAATACATTCTAATAACAGGTAACACAATGCTATTACATACACATCTCCTTTCACGTATCTACATAAATCAGAGCTGGGGAAAATAGATTTTTGAAACAGATACATAGAAATAAATATTTTTATTTCTTCGAGTGATACAGAATTTATCAAATAAACTTTTGTTTGAAATAGTAGTTATATAAATAAATAATATTTCAAATATATATTTTAATACTAGCTCATATAAATACTGTTGAGAAGTGAGTATTTCATTGAAATATAAGATAATGGTATTTCAAATAACAAGAGTTGAAATGATACCTAGTATTACAAGTAATGACTGACTGTATGTAAATATACATACCTGCGTTCAGAAATTCTTGCAAGAAATATTTTCCCAAATATATGTAATTTTAAGAAGGTAGCGAACGACATTTGGGAGATTTGTTTGGTTTTGAAATTTATATTTGTTATTTTCGATCCCCTATTTCCGATTTACGAATCCGAGTGCAAATAGTAAATAGTGTTTGCTCATGATTTAAGCATTAAATGAAATAGTATTTTCGAACAGTATTTGATTTAAGCATTAAATGCAATAGTATTTCAAACAGTATTTGCTTATGGAAATATTTCAGTTTATACTATTTCGTCTCAAACTATTTCAAATTTTCCCCAGCCCTGACATACATTACTTACTGAAACAGACTCGAATTCTATCATTACGTCTTATAAATTCTTCATTCACCGTACCGCAAATACGGTTAACATTATTCCCACCTGTAAATTACTCATCCCCAGCCATCAGACCGTAAATGCCCAAGCAGAATGGTCCAAAAGAAAAATCGAAATTCCGTGACTTCATTAGACACGAGCCGCACAGGTGCGTGCAGACTTACGATCGTCGAACCGAGAAATCGGCGTACACGTTCCCTTATCTCTGCGTCGCATCTAGAGCCCGATGCCGAAAAAAATCGGACTTTGTGTATCTTATAAGGAAGGCGTCCTACGGTTTCCGACGGTCCAGCCCCCAAAAAGCCCCGAAAGAGTTTACGGGTTTCGGAGCACACCTAGAGAGTGGCCCCCGACAATAAACACACAGGGGCATTTATAATGAAAGAGGTCGGATGTGGGCATTTTATTTTGCTCCTCTCCTCCTCCGTTTCTCTCTTTCCTTCCCTTAAAACTAATACGCCCTCACGGGGATGGGCTTGGCCTCGAACTCGCTATCTTCGCGCGCATTAATCATGCTGAAAGGGTTGCCGCGGGAATTGTCCTCCCTCCGCGCAGTATCCCTGTGTCCTCCTTGGCCCTGAAGGCTATCCTGGAATTTGAAACTTAAGCTACCTTGGGAACGTTTACCACGCTCAGATTCGTGGATCTCTACCTTTTTCATCCGCCGTTTAATGTCCACCTTTTACAAAGGATGTCGTTGAATGTCCTCGTCCTTCTCGAGTGTGAGTAACGGATCGTAAATATTATACATCGAAGCGTTCGAAATATGTGCCTCTGTTCATCGACTGCAGTAATGACGAAAATTGATTATTAGCCTAATTGGAGGACACGTTGAAGGTGTCCACAGGCGCGTCGTCAATCGAGGAGTCATTAAATGAACGCTACAGAGGAATTGCTTTTGCTTGTCTGGTTTCGTTCTAACCAATCAGGAGAGTGAGCCTGTTCCCGGGCGCGCTATCTTTGCATACATTAATCACAAGAAAAGGGTTGGCAAGGGAATTGTTCTCTTGACCGGATCGCGCCAGCGGGCCCTTTTGCCTGCCACCATCGTTCCCCACCCGAAACTCTATACCCATCCTGGAATTTCAAATTGAACCGCATTAGAGGTGTTCCGCGTGACGTTACCTTAGATTCTCTGATACAGGAATTCCAGAATTCGTGGAAGCTTATCTCGTCCCACTTTATCTGAGACATCGGGTTCGAATACCTTCTTCTCATCCAATCCCAAGTGAAGAGTCCAATGCGAGAAATGGCGATCTTTAAACCGACAAACTTGTACCTACTGACATTCTCATTCGGCATGGAATTACGGTAAAGGTTTTCTAGACTACCCAATAAGATTATCTGGAAATACTGTTAAATGAGAGAACACGTGGGTCCTATGTTCCTGGGGGCCCTTTTAGTAGCCCACTTATATAGAGTGTGGGATAGCATGGGTGGTGCAATTGGGCATATGGTAATTCCTCGCACAAAAATAAATCGAAAATGTAGAATACATTTTTTTCTGTATAATATTCATTTTGAAAATTAGTTTTATCAAAGACGAAGCCTCGTACGATTAAAGATATTACAGAATTTCTAGTTGTACTATATTTACTGATAAATTCTGCTGACTTTTAGTCAGATGCGCGCACGAATCACAATTTTTACACGCATCGGATGAATTTTCGAAATCGGTTTTCTCGAAAGCGAAGACTCGTACGAAACAATTTTCTTCTCTACTTTCGATTTAGGTGTGTGCAAGGAATTGCCTCTATGTACCACTTAGGGTTTATACAAAAACCAACTTTTGAAAAAAAAACGGTTTTCGAATTCCACTATTCCCCCAAAAACGGTTAAACCGGTTTTCGAATTTTCACAAAAAATATAATTAAAATATAAAATAAATATCTGTACTTATTTTAAAAATTTTCATTTTTTTTTTAATATTTATGGGATTACAAAAATATAATAAAATAAAATATACTCTATCTATACAAAATCAAATAAATAAAAAAAATTAAAATAACTAAAATTCGCACAAAATATAAACTAAAATTTTTATTTCATTTAGCATTTTTTCCGAAAATATGAACTCATGAAGATTAGTTTTACAGTAAACTGTTATCTACTACAATATGCTTGCGTCCGAAGCGATTTCAAGTCAAAATGTTAACGTGTTTAATTAAATACTTAATTCATTTTTACATATTAATTCTAGTATATAAAACCGGTTTTCGAATTTTACAAATTTGTAAAAGAAAACTCGGTTTTTAAAAATCGACGAACCCTACTTACTACCATTCGTCCTGAGTGGACTTCTTCTGACACTCACTGTCTTTCAAGCACTCAGCGAGGAAGGTTAATAATCCTTGTTAACTCCTTGTTAATCCTTACATTGCATTTTATTCATTTCTGCTTGTACTCTATCTTGGCACTATTTCTTTTTGGCTTTATGCTGCTCATTTTTGTGTTTCTATTTTTATGTATTAGTCCTCTACTGGTCTTCTCTATTCCATATGTACCAAAAGGTTTTCCCGTGTATATAAATAAAAAAAAGTCTGGATTTCGTCGGCGAGCAAGCTCAATCGAAGTATAAATATGTATGTATTACGAATGCGGCATCGTGATCTTCACGGGCGTCGACGTCTGATCTGATCGTTTGCGCGATTCGTGGACGACGTTAGCAATTCAGATGGAACAATGAACACTTCCTGTTTGCATTGTTCCCCATTTACGAGGGCCGGGGGAAAAATGGTGGTCTTGAACTCGCTGTAAAGGTGTTTCATTGTCCGTCCTACGTGTTTTACGCCGCATCGGTGTTTACACGATCATCCGTGGACAACGTTATTGAATAGAGGCGAGGCGTTGTAAAAAGGCAGGTTGTCGCGCGCCTGTCCCCCTTCGGGGGAAAGTTCAGAATGGAGGGTGGCCCCGTTGGCCACAAAAGGGTTCGTGTCCCCAGGAACCACGGGGACCCCACCACGAACCGAAAACGCCACACAGGTCGAAACCCGAAATCAGATATTGTTCGACCCCTCGACTTCCTTTATGGCGTATGATGGATGAAACTAATCGCTCAAGCAGGTGACTATATACACCCTGCAGTTGCACACAAGTTGCCATGACCGCGGGTGGTTTGGTTTATCGTAACCTTTCGGGAATCATGGACTCTCCTGGCGTCTTTCTCACTTCATGACACGAAACTACAGGCGTTGGAGTCGGGTGTTCATCAGAGATAGGCAAAATTTTTATTTAATTAAAAATTTCGAATAACGAATATAAGTTAGAAAATTTATCGCCATGTGTCGAATAAAGTTAATTTGTTTATTTGACGAGAATTTATTCGACGAATAAAGTTAATTTTTTTATTTGTCGAGAGTTTCACCTTCAACGTCGAATAAATATTTCAACATAAACTTTAACTCAATGGGGTCAGCTGACCCCATACAGCTTTTATTTAGTTATTTTCAACTGTCATTCTTGAATTCCATATTTTAGATTTAATTTGGCTCTTTAATATTCTAATATTTATGCATAAATGAAGAAATAAAAATTGTTCAATATAGAATGTGAGCTCGATAGTGAAAACACCATAACACTCTTATCATTTCAAATAATATGAATATACTTTATAGTACTTTATGAATTCGAACTCGATTTAAAAGGCAAATCAAGCCAACAGTTTTATTTATAAATACCTACCTAATTGGTTAAATTACAGCGAAGCAATCTTTTCGTGACACAGACGCCATGGATTTCTAGAAACTTCTAACTGTCCTATCGATTCGGTCAAGAGAAAAGAAAAAAGGGTGAAATACACGTATTCGATATTAGAAACGGATTTCGATATTCGAGGAATTCGTGCCTGGAGCCTTCGGTATTCAAGATCACTGTTCCTAGAGACCGTGATTATCTGTATCGCAAGGTAAACGTAGCGCTAAGCTTTCGGCTCGTAATGACAATGATTAAGGCACAATAACCATAAAGCAATACACGACCGATGCGTGATCTGAACTATTAATGGCTTCATCTGACGATCGAGATGTGTACGTGCGAAAGGGATACTTACCGTACGGTAAGTAAATTACATAGTCTGTCACCGTTAATTATGCAACATTCATAAACAATTCACGTTCCTCGCCGACTAGTTGAACCGCACATGGGGGGTTAGGGGATAGGAATTCTGCGGAAACAGGATCGTTTTCAGTTTCGGGATTGCCACTCGGGACAATTATACGAGGGATTGAAGCACACAGAGCCCTTTCTTGGAAATATTTCTTCTTTCCATGTAACAGGTAATTACAGGGTTCCTGTTAGTTTCTATACTATTACGCATGCAAATCATCTTCTCGCGTATTGATTAATGATTAAGTATGCAAATTATCACCTTGTAGATCGGTGTCCACGCATTAGTCTCATTGTCAGCTGGAATACATCGGTACATAAGGAAGGCCGCAAAGTGGATATAATGGAATAGCCGTAGACCGAGCCATATTTTTTCGTCGAGTGTATTAAATAGTTTGCTTACCCCTGGCCGAAGTTCCACGTCGTCTCCGTGAACCCTTAACGTAATGGCGGTTATTATGATAATCGTTTATTATGAGAGGAATAGAAATAAAAATCGCGCCTGGAGCACATTAAATTACGTACCGGCTCGTTATACCTATACGTATCGAGACATAGCCATGATTACGTGCCTTATACAGGGTGTGCCTTGAATCAGTGGTGCGCTGCAGTTTGACGGACGGTCGAGTCGTAGACTCGAGCTCTGATGGGTCAAGTGTGCTTTTGTAGTGAGCATTTAGCAGTAGGCAAATGAATAGGGCCAACTTCTGAGGTCTTTATTGATTTGCGTAGATGAGTAGGTTAAATATTATAAGTAAAATCTCAGGTGGTTGGTGTAAGTGAATAGAAATTTATGAGAATAGAAAGATTTTGAATGGGAATGTGATAAGATAGATTTAGTCTGATAAGGAGAAAATTATCTGTAACCAATTGAGACAGGAACTTTGTTAATTACGACAGTGTTTGTTAGCCACAACTTTTGAGTTAAGCGATCATTCCGGTTAGCGCGCTGATAAATTCAGCGATTTTCAGAAATTTATTGCGACGAAAATAATTATAGTAATGGAATAAAACTTTTTTCTATTTATTAAACTACATTTCTACAATAAATAAAAAATATCAAAGTGATACAATTCGTGTTTTCAAAATGCTTTTGACAGCGGTCTTGATGACATGTTTAAAAATTCATGACTCGCTCGTGAAGGCGATTTCAGTTGTTAGACTTATCTGAAGCCAAAAATCCAAACAGATTTTTGACCAGTATGACTGTCGCTATCACTTGGACTATAATTAGTGATTTATCTTCAAAATTAGCAAAATGGCGGGCAAAATGCAAGAAAAATGTTTTTTCGTCTTTTTTCTTCTGCTATTTTTGATTTTAAAAGTAGGTTAGACTCAATGAAAATACTTTATTATAGTCCCTGCAAGAACCATAGATGTGCAGAATAAGCAGTAAAATCTATAAAGCAATCGGTTCGATAGATTTTGAGATTTTATCTTCACGATGTGAAAAAATGACGTTTCGAGAAAAACGCGTTCAAAGTTTTGTCTCTGTAGAAACTAACATAATCGGAATTTTGCCATGAAAATTAAACAGTATATTCTTGAGGATATGTACTTTCGAAAAATGTTTAAAAAAAATTTTTTTTTCAACCCGTCTAACCGGAATGGCCCCTTAAGATGGGATACACCGCACGTGGTAACAAGGTTACACGTATACAAGCTACCACTCAAGTTGTACATACTTAAATCCTGCCAAACTGATAGCAAATGGAAGATCATGTGCCGCTACAAAACAGGAACCTTGTGTCACCCTATATAGTAAAGAAAGAATCATATGTAATCTATAGGTATATTGTTATATACAAGGAACCCCGTTAATTGCACATATTGCATATCTCTATCCTGTCACTCTGACAGGATCCGACCCACCAAACGAAAAGAACATCATCCATAAGCACACATCAAGGAACCCTGTTAATTGCAACATTTACACCCCCTAATCTCGTAAATCTGATAAGATACACATTGTACGGCGCAGAAAAAGGGCCTCCTACGCAACCACAAAATGGGGAATCCCGTTGATAGCCACTTCGCTGTATCCCAATCCTGCCAATCGAATAAGATACAGCCCGTAGAGCAAAAAAAAGCATTATCCATAAGCTCACAACAGGGAATCCTGTTAATTGCAACTTTTACATACCATAATCTCGCCAATCTGATAAGATACACCTTGTACGGCGAGGAAAAAGAACCTCCTACGCGGCCGCGAAATGGGGAGCCCTGTTGATGGCAAGCTTTGCATATCCTAATCCATCCCATCTGATATGATACACCCTGTATAGTAAAGAGGGTCGTACGTAGCCATATAAAAAGGTAACGTCCGAAATACGCGAGGGGCAGCCCACGGGCTGAAATTATGCTTCGATTATTCGTGTCTGACGGTGGATGAGGGAGAAGGCAGCCGCAGGTGGGAGGCATAGCCGGGCTAAGCATCTTCGCACAAGTCACCCACCCCTCTTTGCACGTGATCCATGCCGCTCTTTTCTCCTTCGCCTCGTTTTATTTCACCTTTAGCTCTACCCGTTCCTTTTTCACCTCCCTACTTTTTCTTCTTACCTTTATTCTTATTCGCCCCCATCCTGTTCTATAAGCCGCACGACGACGGCGTCGTGTCTTCGGCCGAAAATCAGGGATCCGATAAGCAAACACTCTTCTGCGCCGCTCTATTATTAAACTATAAAATCCGAGGGCTCCCAATGGCGCAGGCCGTTCGAGGATAGCCCTCGAGTTTTGACAATCGATCGTCGCGATAGACGCCTTGTGGGCCCGTTCGCGGGCCCCGTGGCTGATTGAGACGTTTCGGGGAAGGTGGACGCGGAATATTCGATAGACGTTTATAGGCGAGGCCCTAATAGAGATGGGACGTTTAGATGTAAATAGAAATGTCTGGGGGTGCTCGTCTTTCGAGTGAGACGCGGCGGGAGGTATATTATTGCGACGAATATGCAACGAGGACAATTTCAGTGTCACGCGCAAGGTTTTGACGAATGCGCTTTTAAGTCCGATGGGCTTTTCCGAGCGATTACTCTCGCCGGGTGAGTTTCGTACGAAACGAACTCCAAGGCCGGTTTGTTTTTCAAGTAAATTTCGAAAATGGACTTCCGAAAAATATCGACGTGAAAACATCCCAAACCATGTACATTGTACAGGACACACATCGGCGTGAGAACACGGCGAAGCTACTCAGAGTGTTAATCTGGATTTGACAATTATTTAAATTCGTAATAGTTTATATATTCGAGATATGTAACAATAAAAACCGAATTTGACCTGGGGCGTTAAGTGTCTGAAACTTCAATTGAACAGCGAATAGCTAAATATTATTTTGGATGTAAATTGGAATGAACTATGAAAGATAAATGCCTATGTAAGACGAAAGAACTGGAATTCGAGCTACGCGGTTAGGAAGTAGTGTAATTTACGACTATCGTGGAAAAATTCACAACCTGGAAATTCAAAAAATTATGAAACTTTGGGGATATGTAGAGCATACATAGATATATATCATGATTTTTTTGCTGCCTAAATTCATTCTAAGGGGGCTGAAATTGATTCCTGAAAATCTAGCTATTTTCCGATTCTGTGTTACAAAGTTTCATAAATTCTGGAAACTCTTGGTTTGGCGATCTCTCATTTAATACGCCACCGCTCTACCCGCTACAACACTGTTGAAGTTTAAGGCCATCCAACGGACAAATGCGACTTTTATTGTTACATATTTCGTAAACTATTAGTAGGTGTCTACAAATATCTTTTTTTTTTCATCAAAATCGGAGCGCAACACCTCATGTGGTTTCCCTGTAAATCCCCCTATGGCTGTATTTTTGGTGAATTTTCTTATACCTATGGAAATGTCTGTAAATCGGTTACAATATTTTTATGTGAATGTTACAATGATTGGAATCAAGAGATACCTTCGAAAATGACTCCCCTGTGAATTAAATTTCCACGCTTTCCGTTCAAAAAGTGTGTCTTCTTGATGAATGAAAGCAGCAACTCAGCAGATACCACATTTACAGGTTACTCTCGCAGAATGTAAAACATGCTAACACAAGGTTGAAAATTAACGACGCCCGAGAATTACAAAGTGAGCGTGATTGAACGTAACAAATGCCACGCCACTGGACGTCTGTCTGTTCTTTCGTAGCTCATTCTTTTACCGCGGTACCCTGGTCACGCCCTTGTTCAAACGTCGGTGCCCTTAAGATGATTATAACATCATCCCGCCGAAAATCTACAGCCTCGTTAAACCACATAGAACACTGATCGCCTTCGATCAAAATGCCTGGGTCAGTCTATTAAGGGGTCATTCTACTTTGATCGGCCGAAAAATGAAGCTATTTTTAAAGATTTTTTTCTTCGTAGATACAACATATAATGCAATAAATATTTTTGGTATTTATTAAGCTATTCTTATATTATACAAAAAAAAATAAAACAATTTTTTTAATTTGTTTTAAAACTTTAAACAGCGATTATCTCAAAACGATTTTTTCTTCAACTAGTGCAGGTGATTGCAAAAAATCTATTTGATCAATCAGTCTGAACTTTTCCCACGCAGGGACTTCGGAAACCTTTTTTGATTAAGAATTTCGTACTTTTACAAGGCAAAATGGTTGACAAATTCACGCCATTTACTCCCAACGATAACCACACTCATAATGACTAGAACACACTTCGAATTTTTGGTTTTACATGCGTCGTTCTCCCGGAATCACTTGCAGCAGCACTACATCATTTTTTCAAGGCGCTCACAACCGTGCGATATATACTTAAAAAAAAAATTAAAAATTTAAAACAGATTTTTTTATAGTGTCAGTAAGTGCATTAATAAGTAGACAAAACATTAATTACGTTGAACATTCCGTTTACTAAAAAATAAATTCTAAAAAAATGACAATTTTTCACGACTTCACAGTGAAATGACTCCTTAAACGAGAAATTATCTAATAAATATACCGAACATAAAAATAAAACGGCCACGTTATTTTGAAACATATATAAAAAAATTCGTCTGAAAAGCATTATTACTCCACAATATAAATATTATGCTGTTGAAACAAGCAAGCTTCGCACTTCTTTAACGAGACGTTGCCGCAATAAATAAGCAGGTGCGGGTGCCATTTCCCCGGACGGTAATTTCCTTCCCATGATACCTCAATAAAGGTTCACATAAAGCACGCGACCCGCTTACTCGGCTTATTCTACCTGCGCGCTGTTAGAGTAGCCCAGAGTAAACTGGAAGCATCCAGAAGGACGGTTGCAGGCGGCCTAGAATAAATTTTCATTGCTACCACCGGCAAATTACGAGTTCAGAGCCTTACGACCGCTTCGAGGACTATTATCTGGTCTTGCTCCTCCGCAGACGGTGTGCTTTCACTGGGAATTGGTATAGAATTGCAGGCACTAAAGCTCGAGTGGAAAACCTGGTCTGTTGTAAAACGGCCGCGGTAACTGATCCCCGTGCAGACCGTCAATTTTACTCGGGTTAAATAAACAGATAACAGTGTGTATCTACCTTGAGCAACCGCTCGTCGGCCTGTAACGACACTTGTTGATGCACCTTCCGTTCGAAATCCTTGTTAACCGCTTAATCCTGGGATCCAGGAACCGCTGTAAATTATGCGCATGTAATTTGAAACGTGGAATTCAAAAGGAGGGTCTCAGCGGAGCGGAAAATTGTCTAGAGGAAATGGTGAAGGAAAATGGGTCAGTTCATTCAGTTAGATAATACAAAGACACGACATTGCGTATTGATAGTTCAGAGAAGTGAGTGTGATATTTTGAAGAAAAAAAACGACTGTCGTTTAAATTGTACGTATTATTTTTAACCGACTTCAAAAAGGAGGAGGTTATAGATTCGACCCGTATGTACTTTTTTATTTTTATATTTGTCCCCGCATAACTCCTCAGCATATGCACCGATTTTTTATTCGAAAAAGGGCGATACCCCAGTGGTCTCATCCTAGCCTGCATCAATGTTGACCTAATATTATGCCAGTTTTGGTTAATAATAAAGACTATTTTCACCTAATTATTATTATTTTATGTATATTTATATTTCCTCAGCATGTTGTGTCAATGTATATAAAACTAAAAAGTTAAAAATAAAAAAATTAAAAAAAAATTAAAACCGACTTCAAAAAAATAAAAATGCACTAAAAAGTGAACAATAATTTTTTCCATTATTTAATCTACGACTTACATATGTTTTAAGTCGGTGCCTCATCATTTGCACTGCGTAAATCTGGAGCCGACTTAAAAAAGATGTGTGTCGTAGAGTAAATAAGGGAAGAAATTATTTTTCACTTTTTAGTAGGGTAAACCAACCAGTAATTTATTTTTTTTGTTTCAGAGATCGATCGATTGATCGTTTTATCTGTAAAAAAAAGGAAACCGTGTTAGGAAAATTTTATTGTTTAAAGTGACGCAGAAGCAATTACTGTATTCGATTTATACTAACGTTTTGCTTAGTCCGTATACGTTGCTACTTTGAATATTTTGTTCTGAAGAAATATGGATTCATGTTGTACTAACTTATTGTATATAATTATTGTTTATAAAAATGTGAAGTATATAGTATATGTATTATCATTATCATTGTCGTTGTCGTTGTCGTCGCTGTCGTCGTCGCTGTCGTTGTCGTCGCTGTCGTTGTCGTCGCTGTCGTTGTCGTCGCTGTCGCTGTCGCATTATTATTATTATTATTATTATTATTATTATTATTATTGTTATTATTATTATTATTATTACTGAATATTATTTCTGTATTATTACATAGTATTATTACTGATTATTATTTTTGAATTGGTACCTACATATTAATAATAATAGTACACGTAATTATTTTCATATTTTACAAGTCAGGAATTCTTTTTATTATGTTTTTAATGCAAAAAAATATTATATACGTCAGAATTCATGCAATTATTTAAATATATCATCTTATGGGAAAATGTCCAATGCCTGACTAGCTCAGTCGGTAGAGCATGAGACTCTTAATCTCAGGGTCGTGGGTTCGAGCCCCACGTTGGGCGGATTTACTTTTTTATTTTTTTGCAATTTTGTTTTTAAACCATAAATTACAAGCAATGTCAGAAATACACAATGCTTGTGAATCAGTTGTTACATAATAGTTTTTCCGAATTTCCTTCTTCCATCTAATTCGCACTTAAGTGTAAAAACAAATGGACAAACCGATTTACGACACAATTTATTTTTCAAATTTGATACTGACTCTAACATTAGACATTACGTAAAAACATAGAAACAGTATCAAGAAATGGAGAATTGGACAGTACTTTATTTTAAATACTATTTAATGCTTCATATAACATAGCATTGTCTATGTCTTTTTTGCTTACATTATTCAAGTAAAATTTTAATTTCACCATGTCTTTGTCGAAGAACTCTTAAATTAAATGAGAGTCTTTCTATTTCAGTTCGTATTATTCTGTTTTATCTAGGGTACGGTATGCAAGCATTTTCGAAGGCACCAAGGCTAAAAATAAATTTTAAAACGCGGGTGCATTCACCTACAATTTATCTTATTTTCGCCTGGCACAAATGTTATGACACGATTCAGGCTGCACAATCTAAGACTCATCTTTTATAAGAATTTAGAAACTTCACCTTACAAATCGTGCACAGAATTGCAGCTATTAAAAACAGCATGATATTAAATACAAAAAAAAATTTATTACTAAGCTCTTTGAATATTTGTATTAAAAGCTTCAAGAAAAAGATCACTTTACATTTATTCAAATCTGCAAAATTGAAAAAGACACCAGGATTTAAAAGCGAAAATTAACTAATAATTCAGCGGAAGAGCGATCATCAGACATAGCTAAAGTTGCAAAAAAAATTTGAAGGAGAAGGAACATTTTTCCGATAAACGTAATTACATACAAATGTATCACATGATTGATAATCATCTTACTAAATATATTCGCAAAATTAGCTTGCTTGGACGATCGTTGCATGGGGCCAAGCAAACGAGTGTCACGAAAAATATCTATCACGGGGCATAAAAGTGTCTCGTGTGGAAACGCCTTAATGGGACCACTTGCCTTCCTCCGCTCATCACAAATAGGCACAAGAAAAATGGTTAATAGCGAGCGAAAAAAATTGAGCTTTCGGATTGAAGCTTTCAATGATCGATTTCACGTCAACCGCAGTGCAGGATAAAAAGGAATAGTCGACGTAATTGCCCTCTCCCTGCGTTTGGCACAAAATGAAGCTTCCGACGGGACAGAGGATGGAGGAGGTACCGCTGAGCGTGAATGAGAGCAATTATGCGCAAAAAAGTAGTGGAGCGCCGTCCTGCTCGATACATTTAAGCCAGTGTTAAAGATAAGATCGTCGGCGCTTGACCGATCACCGGTGATCTCTTCGGTGATCGAGGATCAACCGCCGATTGCCCTCGAGTTCCCCCGTCCTCATTATTTTATTGCCCTTTCCTATCCCTTCTGCGCCACCCTGATCAATGCGGGCCGTCGATCGGTTTCAGTCATGTCCACCGTCATCCAAGTCGACCGAACGAGTTTTATTGAATGGATACGCGAAATAAAGGTCTAACGGAATACATTAATTGTTTGAAGATACTCCGATCCGTTTATTGAACGCTTGTAAGTACTGTAATTTCATTAATACGAAATATTTTCGTTGGCTTCGCGACGAGTTAAGGCCAATTCGCACTTGATATTTCTACGACTGATTGGCTGGTAGTTGGGGTACATATATTTGATCGACAGAGATAGGGTTTTTTTTAAGATTGATGGAGCTAGAAATTCTCTGAATATATTCCAAATAAAAGTTACGAGTACAGAAGTGCCTCGTGTGAAAAAGGCTTTAGTTTATGCCCTTGTGTTACTTAGGGGTTTGAGTTACCTCAAAAATTGATTTATTAGCTGTATATAAGGATTCCAAAAAATGGTTGTATGAACGTTCTAAGTCCATCAATGGTTTAGTGTTACTAGGACCTAAAAACTTTAGAATATAACCTCGCTTTTTCGAAGCCAAGTAACTTGTTATCCCAAGAAGGAGTTGTGTGCTCTAAGAACCTCGTCTAGTTCTACGATTCGAACTATGAGTCATTAAGGCAGGGTGTTTCCACTTCCGGCCTTCCCTTCGCAAGCTTTTTTATAGCTGACAATGAGTGGTGGGACATCTAAAAGTACACAACAAAGTGGCGAGAATAAATGTGGCTCCTATTACCGAGGAAAATTTAATAGCGGAAAGATCATTTCTTTCAATCATTGTCCCTAAATTTTCAAAATATGTTAATATTATATTTTTGTACAAATAGAGAATTTTAATATTCAACTTTGTTGACTTTAGTGAAAATCATTCACAACTTCGAACACTGACTCGGGGCATTCTTTTTTTTTCTGAAATATATTCCGTAAAATAAGTTCCGGAGAACAAAATCTCATGAGTAAAAAAAAAACACCTATGTATTTAGCACTGCAACGTGTGGGTTTCAAGTTGACAGGAATGGGCGGAGGGAATTCGGTTCTAATTCATGAATCAACGGTTCTGTTATCGCGAGCAAGGCAATAATTACGTGAATCGGAGGTTTCTTAATTGCGGAGCACATCAATGATTTCCTCCGCGCCACCGATTACATACTATTCCCTGATTAAATGTATCATTAGGACAGGTTTATTCAGTCTGCTTGACTTATCTCAGAAGCTAGACCGATATATATTTACGCCCACCTGCTGAAATTTCCATCGATTTGCATCCGTTAGTCTGGCTCATGCATATTAGCGTAGAGTGGCAACATAAAATTAAACAGTGGCAATATTATAAATCGTTCGCGTTTAATCGGTCATGATATAAGACGCCTAAGCTTATATCTATATTTCTGTTCGGACTTAAGACCTTTCGTTTCGCCTCTAATTAATTTTTCTCGAGTAACTGCTCGTAAAGCAGTTTAACGCCTCATTTACGAAATAATAGAATTTAAATCTACATTCAGCAGAACGGCGAAAGCGAACTGCAAAAGTTATACACTCTGCTGCATGGCAGGGCAAGGATAAACAATTTAACGTATGCATAACTGTGCCACGGTCTGCAATCAATTAATCTACTTGATCACGTTTTAATTCCCATCAAATATTTTATTGCTCAAAATTATCGCTTTTAGCGGGCAATTTTCGTTGGTACGTTACTTTGCGCGTTTTAACGTCGCGCCTAGGTAATTATCGAAATTATCGTTCGCCCGATATTTTCCGCGCTTTGTAGTGAAAGTGCGCGGAACGGTTCGCCGTCGACGGATGTTCATGTGAATAATTGATACGTCAGCGGTGAATTGATGAAGTATCATTAATGGATCCAGCTTCGCGATCACGTCTGGTTTCGTACGGCTCGTTTTAAAACACTCGCGTCCAAGGCAGGTTAATCCGACCGTTTCTATAGGTCGCGACGTTAATTTGACTGAAATTGCCACGTGTGAGTTTCAACGGGTAATGAGTATACGCCAACTGAATGGATCGAGGTTACAACCATCAAATTAATAGTTTCTCAATTGCAGCTCATACCGTGTCCAATTACAGACGCTTACATTTGACGTAAAAGCTGACATCGTCCGTTCAGATGGAGCGAAGAAATTACGATACTTTGTGTAATTCGATCAACGCGGCCGGGAGCGCGTAGTCGTGCTCCTCGAGAACGGATAAAATCTCCCGTGTCAATTTTTCATCGTGGATGTTGGTACAAGGATTTTCTACGAAATGTACTACATACATGCAACGGTTGTGGAAAATTGAAGTGACTCTATAATTTAGATTTGTTGTAAGAATGAGGTGTGTTTAACACTTTTATGTGATCGCTCGTGATGTTCGATGTGAAGTGGTGGTTTATGTGCGATAATTCTTAATTGGGTGTCAATGAAAGGGAATGAAAAATAGAATATGAAATGTAGCAGAACACGAGTTATAGCGAATGAAACAAGTGGCAACGTGCTACATAGTAGATCAGTTATGTCTACCATGGTAGTAGAGGCGTACCTAGGCGCCATTTTATCACGTTAGATAAAATTAATAGGCGAGAATTACTTGCAGAAGTATCGATTGGTGAGATTAAAAGACTTGCTCATGTTGTGGCAATATTTACCAGTGAATTTCCATTGCTGACTCAGATCAAGTTTTGAAGAACCTTTTCACTGTCCCTTATACCTACTGATCTATTATTATCATTCAATTCTATCAACTGTTAATCCTGCGTATAAATAGGAAACTACTTAAGGAGTTATTCTACTTTGAACCGCCGAAAAATGAAGCTATTTTTAAAGATATTTTTCTGAGTAAATAGAACATATAATGAAATAAATCTTTTTGGGACTTATTAAGCTACTTTTACATTATAGAAAAAAATTCAGAATAATTTTTTTAGTTTGTTTCAATGTTTTTTTTTTAGAGTATCAATATGGCACCTAAAAAAGAGGTATGTTCACGGCGTAGATGATGTCCGGGCTCAGGTGTATCCGAAACAAAAAAAACCAAAAGATTCTTAATGTGTATGAGTGTCGCTATAGCCCCTAGCTCAGTTAACAATTTTTGTTGAAAAGTAACAAAATGGTTTAAAAAAAAAGTTTGACAAAACACCGAAAAGGATGTATTCTCGGGTGTTTCATCAGAAAAATCTCGGTTATTTCTCGATAAGAATCTTCTGGAATTTTTTGTTTCGGATAAGCCTGAGCCGGGGAATCGGCTGCGCCATGAACATACCTCTTTTTTTAGGTGGCATATTGACGCTGTAAAAAGCCATTAAAACAAATTAAAAAAATTCTTTTTAATTTTTTTCTATAATATAAGAGTAGCTTAATAAATACCAAAAAGAATTATTTCATTATATGTTGTATTTGCTGAGAAAAATCTTTTTAATCTTGAATCTTTTTAACCTTAATCAAATTTCGTTTCCGTATGAGGCATTGAGAGCAAAAACGGACTGACTCACATTTTTTGTGAAAATGTGAAAAGTGAAACTCTACTAATCATGTAAATTAGGAATTTTTTTTCAATGTGGATTAGTCCGCTTTGCTCACAATGCCTCACATAGGTACTGCTCTATTCCTTGAGGTCCCTGTTATATCTGGTTTAATCAATGCATTGCTCCAAATAATTAGAACATCGCCTGTTCAAACGACTATTATTTAATAAGGTATTCAGCATGTATTTCGAAAAGTTTGTCTTCTGATATTCGATCCAGTTTAAAAAATTGTTCAGATATTAGACACCCCAATTTTTCTGAGCAATTTATAAAGAGTGTCCCACATACCTGATCAATCTATCTTTGCAACGCCTATACATAGAAAAAGAATGAGAAAGCAAATGAAACAATTTTAAATACTCCATACTCCTGGCTTCCTATCATGCACATACACACCCATGCAGGCAAAAAATACAATTGCTCTACTTTCTAAACAAAACTCCATACTTTTCACTTTCCTCTAATCAATTCAGCTTATCACTTGCTGCAAGACAGTAGATATTAAAATGCCCAGCAGTCTCACTCATATACATATATGCATATTCCTTTCCTCTCCCTTTCCAGCTCCTTCGTAACACCCAGCACTCCCGCATCAGCCCTCAGCAATTGCCATCTCCTCGAGCAACGCGTAGGCCAACCAGAAACACAGAGACTTAGGGCAGAAGATTGGAATTCCAATTAGTCACAACGCCGAAGAGCACGCCACTCGTGGTCGCGCGTTCGACAAAATTTGACTATAATTCACACGGTATCGTGGCAACAGTAATGCCAACGGTAACGCAAGAATGTGGAACTCTGTGGCGCCTTCTAATCTCCGTGGACCGCGTATCTGCCTGCCTTTATGTATCAGCATGCACCGCTCCGTTTCGTCATTTTTCCAGGTCGTTGTCGCGAGGCAGTATCCTTCCGTGTTTACGAGGGCCGCGTTTAAGTGCGCTTTAAGTGACTTTTGGCTCGCGTGACAACAATCCACGGTGTTAACAGTCGACCAGGGTCAGCTGACAATGGCTCGCGGTAGGGAACTCATTTCCACCTTTCCTCTCACTCGGCTGTACGCCAGGACCCCGAAACTAGGACTACTATCGGCTATCTTGGCCGTCGAAGTCGTACGAGATGTTCGACAACGGTAGAAATTTGACGCGCCTCGTAAAAGTCGAAGGACTTAGGTATCGGGAATGCCGCGATCCTCGATGAAGGGTATCTTCCCCTTTATCTCCGTACACGCCGGGGAAGCCGCTTGTAGACTGTTCTACCGGATGAGATAGTTTTCCCCGAAAAACCCGCTATTAACGGCGTTCAAAATGTATACTAGATGTGTGATTCCATTTTCTTCCCTTTTTTCTGGTGTCTTTGTGTTCTGCTCTTTTGTCAGTTTGATTTGTTGTCTCTGTGGGTCTTTAGGGTGCGCTCGATGTTGGTCAGGGTATAGAGGAGTGTAATGTAACGTGCGATGTTAGGTCGGGCACACACGGGTGTAGTCCAATTTTTAGTTCTGTTTACACAGTCGAGCTTTCAGTTTTTCTTTGGAACAAAGCGTTCAAGTGTTTTTAGTAAGTATGTTAATGCAAGTAATGCGAATAAAATCGCATTTGCAAAGCATTTAAAAGACTACGATCATTTGTTTCCTAGCCTCAGGTTAAGAAACGTCGAAATAAACAAGCATCTCAAATATCATTAGGGGGTCCATGATAATGTTAATGGTTAATGGTCTTCCCTGGAATCAAATATATGGGGACAAGTGAGGCAAAACGGAATACCTAACTTTGAAGTGTGATAAGAAAAAATCCGAAGGAAAAACAGACATGGAACTTCACTGTGGGTCTTCAGTAGACTTTGGGGCTTAGACTATAAGGAAATCAAAGACTTTGTGTGTAAAGAAAAATATTTGGCACTGTAGGAAAATAAGATTTTTCGGAGGTATTGAAAACTCAGGAGGAAAGCTCATATAAAAGCATGTAAAGTCCATTTTTAATTTTATGTTTTAAAAAAATATTAATTTATGCAAGAAACTATATATACATATATTGTACATATAGGTAACTATTATAGATAACGTATAACAAAAATATATAGTATCACATAGATAAGAAAAAAATATTATAAGATAACATGAAAATTATTGAAGATGCCTCAAATATAAATATAAAACTGAAGAAAAGGAAATAAATTAGGACGAATTATTAATTATTATAAGAGATATTTCAATTCTTCTCCATACATAATAGGTGTTCCGTTTTGCCCCACTTTCCTCTACCTCAGACTGTATGCAGCGCACTTTTTGGATATTGTTCTCTAAAGTCCTAGGGTGTGTAGATAATACATTTGGCGGTTCCTACCTTGAGTGGGTACCATTATCTACTTACAAAGCATAGTAAAGGTGGGTGTCATGCAGCATTTGAAACGAGGTCGGGTACAGAGAGGTGTAATGGAGCGTGTGAAATCAAATCGGATACAAAGGAGTGTAATGCAACAGTTAAGGTGATTTTCATGTGCCTGCTGTAGACGCGTAGCAGGAGATATCTACTTTGTTGCTGTCACTGCTCGCCGAGTGAAAATTGAGCTAGATAGTTTTGTTTACTGAAGTTACTATGGCCATATTGTGCTAAAATACGTTATCTGCGTTTCTTTTCGCTAAATATCTCTACGCGGCATGATAAAAATGTTGCTGCTATCTATATGATGTCACAATTTCTGGCACGTTACGATGAAGACGATTGTTACGGACGGAATGTAGCGTGCTGGTTGAAGTTCTTGGGAAAATTGATTCTCATCGAATTAGAAAACTATTATTTTGCATCGGTATATTTGTAAATGTTGTGGTACAGATATAAGTAGTATTCTCAGGAAAATATTCTCATAGTAAGGAGTTATGATGGCAAAATTGTCTAGGAAAATAAGTATAATGAAAGAGAAGTATAAAATAAATACTTTAATTGTAGGTACTAGTACCAATTTATACAAGTTTGCATTATCATGCATAAAATAAGGATTTATCATATTTTGGAAAATATAACACAGGAGCTATTATGAAAATAGAAGTAGTCAAAATGACTCTTGATACACATGTATGTACTACTAAAAATGTAAAGAGGACTACATACTTCTTACGCAGGATATTTAATTCCACCTCACCAGTTCTCAGAATATCGATCATGTTATACCACGTGTAGTTCTTTAATGATCCATTGGTTTATTTCCAACAGAATTCCAATAGAATTAGAAGATATTTCCAATATCTTAAAAATGATTATGTTACGAAATTTCCCAATTTCTTTTTTATTAACACGTTGAATGATAAAATAACCCTTCTGGTATTCAATAAAAAATCACTTGAAATGAATATTAAAGACATATAGAGGTACCTACCTGTAACAAAACATTACTTTAGTGTTTGTATTAACATGAAAGAACCAGTGCTATACTCAAACTTACTTACCCATAAGAAACATAAATACGAATCCAGTTCCTTCAGAACATTTATTGGTTCCACGTCAAACTTCTGAAAAATCTGCCAAACCAAATGGGCAAAAGAATGTTCCGAATAATAGTACCATTGTACTACTTTCCCGTAGATCAGCTCCGATTCCCATTTTTCTACCGCCGCCTAGTAAAGCGGAAAGAACCCACAAACGGGAGCATTTCTCTACGGCGACTCAAGGGACGACCTTGTTACTGTTTACAGGTACGCACGGCTGACCTCAATAGAGCTTTCGCTCGTGTCTAAGGAAGAATGAAAAGGAAACGAAGGAGCCGAAGAAAACGAGAACTCATGCGCGTCCTGGCTGATCGTGTTCTCCAGCGTTAGCGTTCCGCGGTGTGAAACGGACGCGGCGAGTCGTTGGCGGAACAGAGACAGACAGAGAGGGCAGAGTAAGGGGGAAGCAAGGGACTGGCGAACAAGGTGAAACAGACGGAAGCAATCGCAATAAAACGAGAATAAAGGACTCAATAAGGCAGAAGGTACGGAGGGAATAAGCTGGAAAGGGACGTCACGCAGAAGATTGAAGGAGGATCGAAAGGATAGGGAAGAAGAAGAAGAAGACGAAGAAGAAGACGAAGAAGAAGAAGAAGAAGAAGAGGAAGAAAAGAGCGACAAGGAAGACGAAGTAAAGGAATCGTGACGCGAGCGCGCGTGCAAGAGGCGATTTCCGAGCGATTCATCTTGCCAGGTTTGCAGGTGTTCGCGTGCGTCCTTCGTGGCCTTGTTAACGGGCTTCCTCCTCCTCTATCCTACCGACTCTTTTATCTCTCCATATCGACCTTCCTAGCAGCATAAGGAGCCGGAGGAAGCAATAGAGCACCCCCGCGTTGACCGGATCAAATAGACGAGGAGCAGGGAAGGGGAGTGGGCGTTAGGAGGACACGAACTGTTGAGCAGAGTAAACGAAGTGAAGAAAAAGCGTAGCACCGGCTCAGTGTTAATAAGACACGCAAGAAGCCCGACCGGGGAACTAGGCGGCCGGTGGGAAACGTACCGACAAGCCGGGACCAGGTCTGGACGAAGTCGAAAGGAGCAAACGCAAAGGAGGAAAGGCGAAGCAGAAGAGGTGTAACGAGAAGACAGAGGTAGGAAGAGAGGAACCGAGTGATCCAGGGAAAGAAGGAGAGAAAGGTGAGGAAGGCATCGAAAAGGAGCAGCATAGGTGGACAGGCGGAGGCTGAGAGAAGAGGAATAGGGAGAGAGTGGAACAGGGGGAGAGAGAGCGAAAGGAGAGAGGCAGGAGAAAGGGAAGGAGAGAAGGAGGAACGGAGATAAGAGAAGGTCGGCGGACAGAGAGAAGCGGATAGGGTGATAGGGTGAGGAGGGGGAGCGGCGCGAAAGAAGAGAGGGAGAAGAAGAGGCGCGTGGTGGTCGGTGGTGGAGCGGTAGTGGAGGAGAGCGAGCGAGCATCCAGATCTGTCGCGTGCTGCGTCGCTCTGGGATGTGACGGAACCGGGACGACACGGTACGAAGCGGAACGGGACGAAACGGGACGACGGCTACTACTACAACTACGACGGGATGGGATGGATGCTGCGGGACCGTGTGAGTAGAGGAGCCGAGTCGATCCCCGCGCGCTGGTATTGGTTTCACTCTCGGCTGCTGCCGGCCCGTGTGCTGGTGTGTCGGTCTGCTGTTCGGTCTCTCTACGAGAGCGAACCGAGGAGCGTGCCCGAACCGAGCCGGAGAAGAGAACCGCGGCACTCGTTCAGTAGTTTCTCGGACGCCGCACCGGCACCATCCGACCTACGAGATAAACCCGGGCTCGCCGCACTACCCCCGAGCTCCTACTAATACCGACAGACAGCACGATCCCGCGGTACTGGATGGTTTGTTACGAAGAATCGAGGACAACGGAGAATCGGACCAACGGTCACCACAGCACAATTCGAAATCGCCGTGTGTCTCTCCACTTGGACATACCAACCGTGTGTTGGGTTAGGACACAGAGGGATATCGATCGATGAATCGGCGATCCTGACGTAGGCCACGAGGCTGTTCGTCGCGCGATCAACGTCGATCGGCTGGGACATCACCGGTCGCGGACCGCCTTCCGGATCCCGCTTGCAGTGTCACACGGAGGAAGTCATTAGCTGTTTTCTTCCTTTCTCTCTCTTCCTCTGATTCGCGTTGGCCTGTTTATCAGCACGGAGATAGGATCGCGTACTACCACGCCAGGTGTTTAACTCGCGGTGACGAACGTGTTGGAGAGCACACGGCTTGTGTGTCTCCTCCTTCTCGTCGAGTGCCCCGCTGGCCGCGGCCAGCGCTCGCGAATGTTACACGCGTCCGATCGGTGGTGAGAGAAGTGGTGGCAGTGATCCCCGCGAATATTTCGCGAAACGAGCACCGCGCGCCGTTCATTACGACCCTCCGCGACTCCGGAAGGATACGCGCGCTCCCACGGGGCGGGAGGTGGAGGGCGGTCAAAGTGAAAGAAGAGAAAGAGTGATAGGGACAAAGACAGGGAGACAGAAAGAGGTGGAGGAGGAGGAGGAAGAGGAGGAGGAGGAGGAGGCGGAGGAGGAGGAGGAGGAGGAGGTGGTGCCGGTGCACGAAGGAAAGGAAGAAGAACGAGAGAGAGAAACCCGTTAAGGCGGTACGAGTAACGTGTCGGTAGAGAAGTTCTTGCGATTGATAGAGGGACTAAGAGAGACAGGCAGAGCGAGGTCGATGAAGGTAATCGGTAGCATCAACCTGCGTGCTTGGACAAAACCGATTAAAGACGAGCCAGCAACGATCCTTTCGTCTCCTTTGTCGCTAATCCCATCGTCGGCGGCATTTCGTTGATCGTCGATCCTTCGGCCGATCTTCACCCAGGATCATTCGCAGTGTAACGAGTACCCTCGGCGATATCGGGCACAGGAAGCCACGACGATCCAGCCGCTCGTTTGCATTCAGGATCCATCGTACGCTGCCTCGATGCTACCTCGTAAACCAATTCCGTGGTTTCCTATCTTCGCAAACAAGCCGTTCTGACTGGCGTTCATCCCGGTTCCCGTTCGCGAGACACCGCCTGACCAGGCACCGTCGATCCTGCGCTCGATTAAACTAGCCGCGAGCGAGCGCACCGCTGCCACGGCGGCCAGTAATAATGCGAGATCATTACCGAAAACACGGTACATGGACGGTAACAGCGGTCCAGCTGTTGCATCCTCACTGTTCAGAGAGAATCTTCCAGACGAGCCTGTATCTAAGGCGAAAGTAACCGAGGATGACGAGGTGGTGCCACATCGTAAAACGGTGTTTCTGGTCCCTGTGACTAGCCATACGACGAGTCGAGTCGCGTGCTGTGGTACCGAGTCCGAGGCTCCTAAACGAAGACGGCGAAACGAGTAAAAACAAAAGGCACGGGGTACGTCGAGGAGACGGATAAAAAGGCACGCCCACAACGAGACGAAGGAGAAAAGGGAGAAGAGGAAGTGGGAGAAGAAGGTAGTGGTGGTGGTAGAAAAGAAAGTAAAAGAGATATTACGATAAAAGCGAGGAGGAAGTGGTGTGTAGATAAGAAGGAGAGTTCGGAAAGGAGTGTGGATGAGACCGTCATGCCCGCTGAGATCGACACGGGCGGGCCAAGGGTGCTGCACTGTGATTACCGTGCCGACTGCCCGATACCGATCGTAGCAACAGCTTCCGCCGAGTCTTCCTTGCGCCGCGAAAATAGAGTTGTCCGAGCGTCTATTGTACGACGACTACCGCGGGCCGGCGTGAACGTATCGCTGGATGACAGTGCGTCGAAGCCACGCCGTTGGTCCGGTTTGCCCTCACGACGGATAGGATTGAGAGGATTCCGTCGAACCGAGCTGCCCGCCGTGCACGACGTTCCTGGGGATGCCGACGCGTCGCGGACGCTTCAGTACAGGGATTCCGATCGGGATGTTTCTTGCCCGCGACAACTGGAATCGCGGCTACACGACACCATCGACGAGGAGCGCGAGGGGGACGCGACACAGATAGCACGTACCGGATCGGGGCGCTGGTGCTCGTCGGAACGGGACGAGGTCGACTGGAGATTTCAACGGGTCACGGATCCGTGGGGGACGCGCGAAAACCACCCAGCACATGGTTGCCACGGGGAGCGCGATCGCCTGACGGAAGGCGGCTTCTCTGACGGCAACTGGACGGTGTTCCGTCGCGCGAGCAAAGCTCGTATCGGGCGATCGGCGGCGTGGCTCTCTAGTCAATCGAGCGACCCCTCGATAGAGGAAGAACAGAGCTACGAGAAGCTCGCCTCGTCGAGGACCGCGGCCCCGTCCTTGGCCGACGAAACGTGGAAGGAAGTGGACGGGACGAATTCCTGGCGATGTGAGTCGCGCGTCGCCGCCAAGGTCGGGCCGGCCGATCGGCAAGCCGAGTTTCCCCGGTACAACGAGTCCTTGAGGAGTAGCCGTAGAACGAGGAAGAAGAAGAAGAGACGCGAGTGCCCAAACAGCCGTTCGTCGTACTTTCAGTTGGCCTTTCTCTTGTTACTCGTCGCGCTCGGTCAGTGTGGACTGCGGAAATCGAGTGTGCATCGCTGCTGTGCGAAACCGGGTATCGGCGGTTTCAGTGTACTGGCGATTGGCACGGTTATCAGTGCAGTGAGTGCCGCGCCGGTTGATTTAATGAGTGACGCCGGCGTGAGGGCAGAACGGTCGGCCAATTTGTCGCACATCACCGGCGCTTCCAGGAAAATCCAGATGTACATCAAGAACCGACATCTACAGATTCTGCCGGACGGCACGGTGAACGGCTCCAACGACGACACGTCCGACTACAGTGAGTACACCTTTGAAAATCCTTTCTTCTTTTTCCTCGTTTGTTCTTACATCGAGCGACGCGAATCTTTGATCGACACGTTCGACTGGAACTGGAACGATAGCTCCTCTTCGTCTTGGTGCACCGTGCATCCGCATGCCTCGGATGACGTCTGATCGATACGAGAGATTCGTGCTGTCTTCGTGGTCGTTCTCTCGTTCGTCTGCGAGAGGAAAAGGTTTTTTTCGAAACTGCAACTGTGAGGAAGGTTAATAATCGAATTGCTGGGCTTTCAGTCGTTCGTAATGGAAGGATTGGTCTGGTTGCGTTAAGTAGAGAGGATGGAGGCATAGTTTGGAGTACAGTTTATAAGGGAATTTAAATAACTGGGGATTTTCGAGCAGAGTTTAAGGAAATTTAAGTAACCGGGGATTTTGGAAAAGAGTTTAAAGGAATTGGAATGACTGGAGCTTTTGGACTAGGTAGTGGTGCAATTGTAATTAAGTACATAATGTATTTCTCGTTCTATTATTAATGGCAGATTTTTTATTGAAGTAGTGACTTTAAACTAGTAATTTTGAATTCTATCTGAATTTTTAAAATGTGACAAATTATACTTTGTAGACACGATAGATCTTCGAAACTAATATCACTGAAAATAGGAAATTTTTAAATATTGCACCCATATCGAGATCGCGTTTAAAAAAATCTCTTCGAAACTTCTCCAATTTTTCATCTTTTAAAATGCATATACTTATGATATAATGTTTGAACATTTGGCATAAAACTACAGCAGTGTTAAAATCTTATATATGTATTTCCCAAAAATTAGAAAATAAATTCTATGAGGATCAAATGAGTCGATAGAAACCACGACGCTATCAAGAGATCTATTATTTTCCATTTATTCCATTCTTTGAGGTAATCCCTTCGATCTCGGCGTAAAGCTTTTAATTCTCACGTAGTTCGTTCACAATCGACGTCAATTCTACAAAGCCCTTCAGACATCCAACTGAGTTTAAAGGTATTCAGTTTCGTACGTTCTGGTTCGTCGACTCACCTTCGTTGGTAACGTTGACCTGATTTTCAAGATTCCACTGAAACGCTCGATGCTCCAAGATCCCGATTATGCATTCTAAACGAATCGAGTTTCGAAATTTTAATATTTCACGCGGCGGGCTCTCTCGCGTCACAGATAAAGACAAAATACAGTTGTATAGTCGTTGAGAGTCTGCATAGTTTTATGGGTAGATTTTTTACCATAGAAATTGATCGAAGGGTCGTGAATTTATATTAAAATAAACTACTGAGCATTAAGGTGTTTTAATTGTAGAAAGCAGATTTTAGGGGCTTTCTGAGTTCTACTTCAAGTTTCAACAACGGTCTACCCTCGATAGGCCCTTTAGGTACATATTTCAGTTTCATAAGCTTGATTTACACTAGTAACTTAATTTTACTTTGTTCAGAGAAATTAATACTCCAAAGTAATAATTCAAAACATCTTCCAATTACAGATCAATTTTTTTCATTCATTAACAAAATATATACCTACACGTGATGCGTCGAAAGTAGTGAAGGAACAACTAAAATTATCACAGAAATCGATCACACTATGGATTATGATCGAGGATGGAAATAAAATATTCCAAACAATAGGCTGATCTGAAGAAATAGAAGCGAAAGTACAGGGATGGGAAAGGGTTTGTCGTGCGATCGTAATCGACTCGGCGAAGTTAACAGTAGAATGCGATCAGGTCTGTGACTGGGCCGAGTAGAGGTGATCCAAGAATATGCGCTGCCTAGTAGATGTGCCTCTTCTTAACTAGTCCACGCTAACATTTGAAACTTCGATAGTCTGTTAGTAGTTGGTCTAAATTCACATCACCGCTCGAAGCTTCTTTTTTCAAATCCGAATGGATGTCGAATCGCCTGAACCGAAGTTCACATTCGTAACTAGATTAAAGCCTCTCTCTTTAACCCTGAACAATTTCACAGACAAATAAAGAAACTTCAGTTTCATACAACCATGATTCAGAACATCAAGCAACTTCTATACAGTTCAATTTATTAAATGTTTGGGGTCAAAATCAGTGACTTTTGAAAGTGTGACAATTATTAAAATAGAAAACTATTCTATCCCTTTTAAAAAAAAAGAGCGCAGACGATTTTTGAATAACATCAGCCAGTCTTAGAATAAAGGTATGTCAGCTTTAAAACCTGATAAGCACCGTTTCTACATGTAATATAATTCCCAGCCTTAGTTCCGATAATTGTAGCGGTACCCTTTCACGAAACACTTGCTTAAGTTCCCTAATGACGAAACGAAAGCTGTGTACTTCAATTTCCTCTAGTCGAGGGGGGGGGGGGGGGGGGGGGTTACGTAAGAACGCGGGGAATAACGGAATCCACGCGACAGCCGTGGACCTTTTAAAATACTCCCTCATGCCACTCGATCATAAACTGACAAGTACGGAAATTATTTATGGCTCGGCTGCTCAATCACGTAAAGTATGCTTGTTATGTAATTGGACGTACCTCGAGGATCTATTACAGTCGACAGAGGTAGTATACAAATTTCGCTCCATTTTTTTGTGGGCGAGCAGCTGGATACTTTAACGATTGTTAATTTCGTTCGTCGTTCGTGGTTCGGTAAAGTAATATTGTCTTGGAACGGTTTAATTACGATTTGTATATATCTTGCCAAAATACTTCAGGCTTGCCAATAGACACCGCGCGCTGCCCGACTCACAGTGACTAACTAGTCTATTTTCGACTTTCTTCCGGTGTTGTTTTTAACGCCTTATATTTTGATTTACTTGTGCCCGCCGTGTACCTGTTCTTTTTCACGGCGGTGAATAATGCTTGGTGTATTTATTTATTGGTGCGTTAAAGGGTATCCTTTGATATAGGAAAGCAAAATCGGGGTTTGCGTAATATCGGTGTAATGCAGAGTGTAGTGGCGTGTTCGATTGGCAAATTTAAATTTGGAGCATTACTTCTGACAAAGATGTAATGTGAAATGATTTTGTGGAAGATTCAATGATCACCAAATGGGTATTCTTTGGAGCATATTCTTCTCTAATAATTATAGAATTAGCAATGTTTTAAGTATAAAAATAATTCAGTTGGAACTTTTATGATGTTTTAGTATATTATTAACTAATTTGCAAAAGAACGATATATCTATATAACAATTAATTTATTATATTGCTGTAGTTAGAATTTCTTAGAACTAATGATATTGTTATAGTTTTTTTATGGAAAAATCATTTTGATGTAAGTTATTCACGATGTCTATTTATTTCTGTTGTTAACTACTGTGCAATTTTCAGCACAATTGTTTAATATCAAGTTTTAACTGCAGCCATCACTTCCAAAATAAAATTAATTTATGAAGACATCAACATCTTTTTTAATTACGGTAGCAATCTATCACAGTGAAACTAACAAAATGTAAAACTGAAATTTAAAATTCTAAACCATTCCAACTTCAATATTCCGCTGTGAATTTGTTAATTTTATTATGGATACATCCTGTTTAACTATTCTCACGAAGTGACCTCAGATTTAATATATCATCTAAAGTAAATAAAAAAATCACCAACTCCAATACCGAATACCACAAAAGCTCAAATACTCCTATCCTTGAAATATCGTTCACGTTTCTTAATAACCCTGTAACTCATCGCCCTAATTACACCGAGCAGTTCGTTAAATTCCCGCAGAGTGATTATTGAAAAGTCATTAGAGTGTTAAAATTTTGGCGTCCTCCCCCCCCCCCCCCCCTCCTCACCCCCCACTGCCGCCGGCAGCCAATTAAGGCAGCCGCTTTTTCTGGAAAACTTCATCAAACGTGTCCCGTTAATAAATATTTACAGCTGAAAAAATGAATCGTTGCAAGTGGCGAGCACGTTGCTCATAAATATGCATGGAAGCCTCTTGATTATGTTGTTCATCGGAGAGTTCCCCGAGTTTCGAGACCGTTTAATCACGAGCGAAAATCATCTAGCGAAACTAGTTACGTAGCGCAGCGGCGAGCGTAGTAAGCTCGGTGATGATTAAGCAATTGGAAGGCGAATGGAAAAATCGGATGTCACAGCATAATCTTGGAGCGTGAACCAACCGCCAGAACTACTAGCATCGCCGATAATTTGAACGTTTATTGTACGCGATGATCCGTTTCCGTTCTATTTCCAATAATCTGCTTCGTCTGCTGGTATCTGCTCGACTTGTCGTTGGAAACGCGACAGATACCTTTTTAGGTGCCTGTAGGCACGACTCGAGGATCTGTGACACTACCTTATTTGATAGAAAAGGGCATCAAAAAGATTTAATTAAGTTAATAAAGCTTGAAATTTAACGAACAATTTGAAAACGAATTTATTTTTCACTGAAGAATTTAGTCCCTTGAAGGTTTGCAAGAATCTTTTTGGACTAATGTTTCAAATTCATTTTAATTTTATATATTCTAAGGCAGTGGTTCCCAACCTGTGGGTCGCCGCGATTATTTTTAGTTTTTTTTTTTAGATGTACGCATTAAGATAATTAAATATTATTAAATTAGAATTATATTCTGAAATACCTATTTTTAATGTTTGTTTTTACATTATTACATTTACGTTACCTTATATAGGGAGTTCCTGACTTGAAAAGGGTTGAGAAATACTGTTCTAAGGGAATCTTCTTTCCTCTGCTTTTTTGAGAGGGTTAATCGTAACCGCACTTCCAAGATATCCGAAATGGAGGAGCATTTCGACAAATACTCGTGTGCTTTAATTAAGATGTCACTTTTGGTAAAAATACCTGCGAATCGTTTAGCATCCATCAAGTCTGTTAAAGAGTAATCACGAGGCCCCGATCCCGGAAGATTAATTACAGAGGAATTCATTTGGCGGAATCTCGTGCGGAGATTTGTTATTTCACCTTTGCAGGGGTAATCTCATGTAAATGAGTCGAATGGTATCGCGATCAGCCGTACATCGACGGAAATGCCAAACGAGATGCGCTCGAACGCAGTTTTTTTCAACTTGCGACCGCTTGTTAATTGATTTGATGTAACCACGGGCCCAAGCTGTCCTGCCTTTTTTCCAGGACGTTATCGCTGATATACAACTTCGCCGTGGAAACACTCGGCCTTGTGCATTTGCGTACAGAAATTCCGATGTAATGTTACACTTTCTGTATTTTTAACCCTTGGCGTTCTGATCATTTTTGTTTGGCATATTGATAGATGGTTGAGTAGCAGAGGCAAGTAACTCGTGCTACTTCAAAGTAGTAGTACAATAGTGCTTCGAATAATAGGTTTGCATTGGAAGCAGGAATTAGAGTAGAACGCCTTTAGCTATGCAACCAGTGCTGCTAGTTGCAGCGCAGTAGATTAACTTCAATTCCTAGATCTCTATAGACACCTCGATGTCTTCTTTTCACTTCGAACATAAATCCTCACATCTCTTCTTATCTTCTTTTACGCTATTACAGTGGACCTGCTTTAACCAGGCAACCTGCTACTAGTTGTAGCACAGGGGACTAACTTCGATTCCTGTCCCTCCATGGAAACCTCAATACACTTCAATACCTCGTTCTCACTTCGATTATAATATCTTATTTTTAACAAACCCCCGATTTTTCGATCCTTCTCGCATTATACCACTTTCTTCGCCCATTCTTCTGCCCTTCGTCAGCGGCAGCGCTTCGAATGACCGTTCCGCGACCGCGCTCCGTATTTGGAGCAATCTGTAGCGGCTGAAAGGGATAACTTGGATCATAACCCGGTAAAGCCGGTCTGCCGTTGCTACTTTCGCAATCATAAATCACGATCAACCTGTACATACATTGAAATCTGACTCGCGATCGATTCGATCACGGAATAAATTATTTTCCGGTCGGTCCGGAAGGTGGCACGGGACTCGATCCGATTTTTCTGCCGCGCGACGACTGTACGCGCGATCGTAGTCGAATATCATTAAAAGACGAAAGAGGAGGAAAAAGGAGGCTGCGGCTGGGCAATAAATCAGTTGCGAGGGACGGTGATAACGGAAGCTTCGAGGGGATTCAATGGCCCCAATATGCCGCTATCAGCTGGAGAGAATGCTGCAATTAGGCAAAGACGGAACTATACGGAGGGATCGCGAGGTCGTGACCTATATTGCCCTAGGGACGCTTACGAATTCGTGGACAGTCTTGCACGACTACTCGGTGGACATTGTTTACACAATGTATCTTGCCGTTTTATTATTTTCTTTCTTATTCCACTGGTTTCGGACTTCACTTTGAAATTTCTTTTTGGTAGTATGTTTTATTCGGAATTGGAGGCGAGTTGGAGCTTAATTTTTATTTGATTTTGATTTAGTTTAATTTAACTGTACAATTTAAGTTTGACCTATATTTGAATGTTGAGAGATTTGTGATTTAATTGAAGTTATGGACATATATGTGGACCAAATAAAATGTACCTTAGGTGTCTTCATTTTTTTATTTATTTAATGTTTTATTTAAGTTGTCGTGACGATGTGTGGGATATTTTTGAAGAATCTTATTAACTTCATGTCTTCATGAGGAAAAAGCATATTCGATAACTGTGAAGTTCTTATAAATTTATAAGGTAGTAGGTTCTTATGATACTGAACCACACAGTGTCACTATAAATACATAATTACATAGCCATTAAAAATATTGAAAAGCCGGGTATTTATTTCAGGAACATTGTTCAAATTATTAATTAAAGTCACAAGTTCTATTCATCATTGAACTATTGATACACGATTTACGTAATACAGAAACCAGATTTAGCAATTAGAAGAGCAACACAATTCATAAGAGGAAAGTAGTTCTGGTATCTGAAATTAATTCTAAAACAATCGTGTAATTGCTTTTCTCGTATCTCACTCTACTTTTCAAATAAAACGTTTCGGTTACATGCGTATTAATAAATTTCGAAATTGCGGACCCCTTAATGGATAAATGTAAATTACTGCAACGTCAAGTCATATTATACGATACAGTAACACGAAACCGCCTTTCACGTAGAACCGACTTCTAGATAAGCTCTATTACGCGATAAATACTATTGACATACTTCAAATGCACTGCTAACAAAACATTAGTGACAAAGCTTGCACGTATGTAGATTATGCATTTTTCATTCCCCTTCCCTTACAACGTCTAACTGCAACTGCTGCTGTAATAGTAAAATGAAAAAGTGATGGCTTCTATTTTTACTGTTCCACTCAAATGTAGAAAACGTTGAGCTATACTCTTCATGTGTAACTATTAGGAACATGCGTATGCGTAGTTTTTCTTTTTCAACGAATTGCAACTTCAAAATTAGAACAGATAAAATTACTCACGGGAAGAAGATAGGGTATATTGATATCAAGTTGTATTATATTAATATTTACTGGGGTCGAAACAAAAGTTGCTCGTCTCCCTTGGAAACTCAAAATATTTAGGTGGTAATTTATGAAACTGACTACGATCTGAATTAGTGAACGATAAAGTCATTTGGTAGAGGGTCGCTTAATACATTATCCCTCTATAACTACTATTTTCGCTATAAAAATAGAAATTACACAGCTTCAATTAATTCCTTAAAAACAATTCAAGAATGAATGCACATTTCCAGTTACCAGCATCGGAAAAATAATCCGCAAAATATCCATCAAAACATCGGACATTCTATATTTTAAAACCTCCGCTTTGAGTAAAACAAATTTGAAATATAGTTAGTTATAGACGGAGCCTGTGCAGTGCCTTCTGATCAGAGTTGGGCAAAATTTTTATTTAAATAAAATTTCGAATGACGAATAAAAGTTAAGAAAATTATTCTTGACCTGGGATAACTGTATTCGTTGAATAAAATATTAAGTTTATTCGTCGAATACTTAATTCAAGTTAAAGTAACTTTTATTTTATCCGTCATTTAAATAATTTTTTATTCAGTTAGCGCCCAACTCTGCCTCTAATACCTGAAGAATGGTTCATAAATTGATCCACTGGGGTGTAGATCCACCGCTTCTAATAAACTATAGATAATAGAGAATCATAAATATCTTCCACGAAACGTATAAGTATGTACCCGCAATCGCAAAGTTATCAACGTTACTCCTGTCCACGATTTTTGCCCCGCGAAACAGCTCCACCTGTCCAGCGCCTGGTGATCTTATCGCCCCATCCCCCAGTATTTTTCCGCACCTTCCTAATGCAACTATCTCTGCGAGCCGTGCACACTGTTGCAAGCGTAATGATACCGGGCCGGCTATCCATGCGCAAGTGGATCCTCGCCTACATGTCGAGGAAGCCACGCTTAAATGATTATTCCGGGAATATCAGCGACCGCGTTATCCTTAAGCACGCAACCGCGCGATGTCTAATTGAATTGTAGCTTTCTGAAGTATCGCCCATTTAATTGAAGTGGAACATCCGAATGATATGTCGGCCAGATTATATCGCGAACGCCAATTCGAATTACTTAGTCTTAATGCAACACGGTTGACGCTGGCAGGTGTGGAGCTCGATCTGTAGCGGGACACATACATATTACATACAGGGTGTTGAAAGAAAGAAGTGGTCTAGACTTATTGGATAGATAGTGTTTGCTAAATTAAATAAAAAATGTTCAGTGAACTTGGATAATGAAATCTTCCGTTTTAGAACGGTGGGTGATTTTCGGCCCGGTCAGGCAAGTGAGCTGCTTAGCTTCCATTTGTTGCAGGTAGTGTGGAACGCGAGTGATAGTCTTCTCATGTTAACAATTGTATTTAATGCGTGCAATTATTCTTAATCATTATTGCGTTATAATTTTGTTCCATCATAAGTGCGAGCAATGGCGCACCCACAGGGAGGGGGGTTGGCACTCCTCAAAGAAGGGGCTTTGTAAAAACAGATAACTGGATTTTATTCTTTAAATAAATTTTTATAATCACCTAATGAATTTGATTGAATTTGCATTTAAGAATATAAAAATATTCTAAAAATATAAAATATAAACGGATAAAAATCCGTTTCAACTCGGCTCCCCCCAGGATTAAATCCTGGGCGTACCACTGAGCATGAGGCACAATATACATTTATTCGTTAAAAGATAACTCGAATTATTGGAGCCTCGAATAACGAATATATTTTTTAATCTGTTATTCGTTAATCGAAATTTTTATTTAGATAAAGATTTGACCTATCTCTGCATATACATATGTTCGTATGTAGCGTTCCGCTGCAGTAAGTAGAAAATGCTGATCAAAGACAGACCATGAGTTTCTGGAAGAGTTCCTGCAATTCTGTAGCATGTAGATTTGAAGTAGGTATATCTGGGAATGAAAGAAGGACATGTGGAATATCTTTTTCTGTGAATATCAGACAAATAACATAGTAAGCAACTTGCATGTTACTTGCATAAATGAAAATTGCTTGTAAGTCTAGAAGGATTAATTTTCCAACACACGCTCAGTAAACATTATTTACTGAATTTACTGAGTACCTACTATCTACACTGTAAATGCTAAACAATCTTTCAAACCCTGTATATTGAACACTCGATGACTTTGCATGGATTTATCGAAATGTCTCTGTACATCGTGTTGACTATAAATTATAGAAGGGGGACTGGATAATACATTGAGACGATATCCACGGGGACCCGTGCCTTAGAAATGATAATTGATGGGGCTCGATACAAAACTGCGTGCGCGCGGATTTAAACTCGGTTAGTCGAGCAGCGCCACCGACAAGTCGCCGCACGAAATACACGCGTCTAATCCCGCGGAATGCTGAATTATGGCAGATACGTGCGCGGAACGGTTGATGATGAGTGGGCAGAGTGTTGCAACGTTACGCGTTTGCGTGCCGCTATTAAATTTGTTCAGTCGTGTCTTATTCTTGTTTCCTCCATTTGCGAATATTTCTTGACAGTGCTCGCGGTTTAAGGGATTCTTGAAATTATGTTAACTCCTAAGTGGAAATGACAAACAAATTTTTTGAACTGAGAGATTTACCTTGGAATTAAACGTAATTGTCATTTTTTAGAATTTGGGATGGTAGCTGGCAGAAAGGAGTTTGTTTAATGGCACTAAAATTTTGATTATGATGGAAGAGTGGTAGTCAAAATAGCTATTGTATGTTCGAAGTACTTTATTGTATTGCTATTATGTAATACACACACAAGGCATTTCATCTTGTCACAATGAATTGTGGTATTTATTCCCATTAGGAGAATAATCATCAAATTATTCCACCTGGTAGAATTACAATTATTCTTAATGGACCAACAAATTTGTAGGTACACACGTTTATGTAAACGACAGTTTGTTAGAAGTTATTTGGGAGAGTTTGGAATTCCATTTAGGTTCTTTGCATTCTCCCCCGCTCCAGCTAAAAGAGCGTTCCGATAATTAGGCGAGTCCACGGCATGGTACATCGTGATGTTCTCGGAAGGAGATTCAAATTGGTGAAAAAGAGGAGTACGTGACGAGGCGCGTTAAGCCATTAATTAGAAGCCGCTGCTACGTTTCCCCAGCCCCCTTTCACTCTCAGCTTGTTGAATCTGAAACACGATACTCTGAGAGCTAACATGACAAACAGGATAAATCTCCAAGGAATTCCCTAAGAAAAATGTACAAGTATTTACTGTTCTAAACTAAACCTACAAAGAGAGCTCCTTTCCACCTATTTCAACGAATCTCTGCTTTCACACTATCCAGAAATCCTCAACATCATACCACGCAACAACAGCCAACGAGTATCCAAGTAGCACGTAACACTAACAAAATGAATTCAACAACCCAGCAAACATGCCCAAAACATTCAAGTGTTCACCTTCCTCGCTCGCTGTACTCGCCATTGCCTGAAAGCTGGCAATTTCATTGCTGGAACTCGACGATGAACCGAGATGCTGCCCGATGAAGCGGAGAGACGATCGGGCCGCGTCGTTCCCCGTGTCTTTGACCGTCCTCGGGCAGCACCCGTGAAAAGAGGAGAAAAGGTGCGCGGATGGGACAGCGTAAATTTTGATTTACGCGCGCGGCCAGCACGAAGCCAGGATGCACGCACTGCGTGGCACGGCGAGTCGCTCGCTCTTCCCAAGGATCGTCGGCCGAATCTCGGGGAACGGGAGCATATATAACGGCGATTTGTCATCGTACCGAGATTTCGCGATTTAAGGACCCACCAATTGACCCCATGCGTTCTCGGCGGCCGCCAGGCCCGAGATTTAGGGCCGTACGCACCGACATTAAGTGGTCCCCGCGTGAAGCGTGTGGAATACCGATCGCGACCGCTTGCGCCCTGCCACGCAACCCCTCGCGGGGCCCCGAGGTCTCCTAATTAACCGTCCCGTTGCACCTTTTGCAGTGCTACGACTTTCTCCCACTCTCGTTTAGGCCTGACCACCCGCGACAGTCGAACGACCTCGGGGGAACTGTTGGAGGCTCGTTGATGATCGTGAGGGACCATTATTGGGGGGTCAATGTTTCTTTGTCACTGCGAATTGTTCAAGTTGGGAAGTTGGGATCGAAGACGGTGTACTAACTTGGACTGCGAGGGATTCTGATTATTTGATTGAGTATCGGGTGGTGGAGAAAGTTGGTGTATGAAAGAAACGCAAATGAGAGGGTTGATTGATTAGGGCCCATTTACTGGAGACGCTTCTGTGGATTATCAATGGTGTTTTGGATGTATTCGTTTGGTACATATGGCGTTGATTTGAAGGATATAGAAAGGGATTGAAGAAATTCGTGTGGGAAGGGGTTTAGAGTCTTTTGGGAGGAATTGTGCGAGGATCTGTGAGTAGGAGACGTGATACTAGGTGTCCAAATCGTGATGGGTGTTGTTGGGGTCGATGTACTTAACAATGAATACTAGAATTACTGTGTTTTTAATTGTTATAGTGTTGAGGAGAGTTTTAGAGAGAATCGGAATTAAAATATAGAGGAGGACGATGAACACACGTGACTACTATACATATACTATATATATTAACTATTGATTACCGATTTTGATGAAAATAGGTTGAAAGATTTGTTTTTTAAGCAATTTGATAGAATTACTTGTAATGTAAACGATTTCCAATTGGTGAAATTGTTGCAGATAAAGAAGCTTTGAAATTCAGACGTCATACTGGTAGACACTATTTTTTGCCGAATATATGATTATGTATACATTAATTGAAAAATAAATTCCTAAAAAAGCCATATACAATCCTCTTAAAAAACATGTAAGAAGTATAAGACAGAGAAAATAATTTGAATACACAAAACTTACATACAAATTTAGATAACTTATAACGAGGGCTACTTTATTGTGACACCTTTTTTTATCACTAAAGTTTGTCGCTTCGAATAGTCACTTGTTTGTTAATCCTTAAATTCGAAACAAGACGCCGTCTTTTTTAAACTAATAATTGATAATTTAAAACACGGCCATGTATGTATCAGATGATACACTATTTACTTTACATGAATTTCGTTTAACTTTTCGCGTGCCCATGATGATACGTTCTATGTCGAAAGATGTTAGCCACAGATATATAAAAAGAAGTATCAAAAACAATCGTAAAGCTGGTCTTTAAGAAATGCAATCTGAGTGTTGAAGAATAAAATATATAAAACTGACATGTTCTATTGCAAATTGCTTCAGACCATTAACATATCAAAGTTTGAAACAAATTAATTATAATGTCAATACCGAAGGGTCAAGTATTCTAACTGATCGTAAATCACCTAGAAACACACACCGCGCATGTAGCTCGGTGAGTCTAGTTCTAGTTGAACGTGCTAGGGATAGAATTGGGTCATCGCCCGATTGATAGATTAAGCAACCAATTATATTGTTTATCAAATTTATAGATTGCGGCGGCTTTAAACACAGTTCGAACGATCCAGCCAAGAATTACAGTCACACGATTGATCCACGTCAAATTTATCTTCACAAGTTTAAACCACACAATGGCCAAATCGACACACACTATTTTCATCAAACAATTCCCCAGATCCCCTTTTTGCCACCTTCTAATTTCAATACCTTACCCTTATTTTTTAAAGCCACTTCTGTCAATACACTTTCTGATAAAACTGTGGACAAGTTCTAATCCCTGTATCCCGTAAAGTAAACAAAGAATTGTCAGACCTCCCATGCATTCTTCCACGAAAGAAAATTGATTTTTCAGCTTATCTGAAGTAGCCCCGATATCTCCTTGCGTTCCTGGCGCTCCACAGATACGAGCATTGTACTTTAAATGCTACACGAAAGAGGAATTCCGACCGGAATGCCAGTGTCGCCAAAAATGTGGCGCGTTAACCGGGACGCCGCGCGCATTCCGGCCCATACACGTTATCAGTTCGGCGAACCATATCCGTGTGTCGATATCCGTACGAGCTTCCTGACGGCGCACAGTCGACACGTGCTGCGCTGATAACGGGCAATTTTCACGTTGTCAAACGGTGGCCCCGATAAATAGCCGAACATGCTCGTTTCTCTGTCCACGCGTCGCGCACGCATATAAATTCATGACAAGAGGCCGATAGTGTCGTTATCTCGAAAGTAATTTCATCATGGCTGCGTGTCCCTTTCACCTGTCCCGCGATGCAAGCAAGAATCCAGACGCCTGAATAATAGATGTGTTCATTGTTGCTGCAGGAACAGCCGGCCTTATTGATGAAAACGTTGTGGTCGACGGAGGTGTGCATCGAGGTGGAAAAGGGATTATTGGAATTAAAGTTTTTAAGATAATTCTTGAACGATAGTTGCGCTTTCTTCGCTATCGCTGTCAGGATTAATAGCTCATTTCGTGAAATTATTGCGACGAGAATTTGAGGTTTTTCATGGTAGAGAATTTATTCCTGTAATTCTGATCCTGTTGTGGTAGAGAAAATTTACAGTATAGTTAAGGAAAAAATGGTAAGCAAACGGTAGGAAAGCATTGACTTATCTCTTTGCGAAAAGATAAGTCAATACTCTGTTATACCAGGCTTTAGTTTTAGAAAAATTGATTTTCACAAAAGATAAATCCTCCAATTTTATTATAATTCTATCCAATTTTTGGCAATAAAATTTCAAATCCACTTAACCCAAACTTTCTCTGGAAGATGAATTTTAGAAAATTAAAGATCGCCGGTTCAGCCTCCAACTAGTAGAATCTTAGAGCACCTCCGATCAAAGGCCCCTCCAACAATACCAGGAACTGGTAAACAGCGTAACTTAATGATAACAAATGACTCTCATAAGAGGCACAGTAGATTCAGTGATTTATAGCGTATCGAAGGCTCCTCACTAAATCAATTACACTGTCGATCGATCCCCTCGGAACTCCGACCCCCGTGCAGGGGCCCGCTGTATGCAAATCCTCTCTGGGGGGATAAATCGGCACCTAAGGCGACGTAGCGCAGTTAAATCGGCAAATATTTATCGTCCCTAAAAATAATAACGTACCATCTAACTTTTCGCACTTGGGGGTCTTGGTCCGCCCACTGTTACGTGCATTAACGAGAGCCAACGGACACAATGCGCGCGCAAAGCTGCACTTTGCGCCGCTCGATGGGCCCTGGCGAGTTTCATTGAGGGGTATTGAATTATACGAACGATATTAGCCCTGTATGTATCCCTCGCGGTGTAATTTATATCGCGAGCCGATTCGATGTTTCGTCCACATTGGCTGGTAACAAGTATTTATTTTATTATTCCCTGACAGCCCAAGTTGATGGCGAACGAGCAGTAATGGTATCTGGGTTTCGGTGTCGCGTTGCGTGGCATTTCTTTTTCCCTGCGCGAATAATTTTTTGGTACAATGCAGCGTGATCGGAGGAGGGTCTCTGGTGCTGTTGACCGGGTTGACAATGGAGTTATGTAAGGGATACTTGAATTTATGGTGGATGTGTGTGGCGAATTTATAGTGGAAGGAAGAAATATTTTTATCGTTACTAACGACATCCGTGTGCTGCGAGGAACATACTTCGTGGTGTGGGAATAATGGACTTTGCGGAATTGAGTGATGCGATTTATAAGATATATGAACAAGCTGATTCATTTATATGTACAGAAACTAACAGGTGGCGCAAAATTCATCGTGTGATTTTGAAACAACGTGGCGTTTTTTTGTGCCACAATTTTATTGAGACTTATAAATTTTATGACATCAAGTTCCAAAGTTCATATCTAATAAATGACCGCCATTCAAATTGATGTAAATTATGAGTGTTTTCATTGCATTTTCCATGGTATTGTGAAGGATTTGTGGGATTAGATTTTTTATTTCATATAGAATAGTGTCCTTTAATTGTTGTAAAATCTGTGGGTTATTCGTGTAAACCAATGCCTTCAAATAGCCCCAAAGAAATAAGTCTGGGGCGGTTGAATCGGGGGATCTAGCTGACCATAACAAATCATCAAAACGGAAGATAAAAACATCGACAATATTTTTCCGCATTCATAAAAGGTAGGCATACTTATTCATCTTTATGGACAATAAATTTCATGAGTATCTTCCATTAAAATGTCAAAACATCACCGACACACACCTGAAATTTAAAAAATGAGAAGTTATTAACATCGGATGATGATGATAGTTTTTTTTACTTTTCGCTTTGCACTTTCATTGCAGAGTTGTGATGTAAGTACTATGTCAAATTCCATTAAATTTAGTCAGAAGAACATGACGTCTTATCATTCAATGTACTTCTTTACATACTGTATTAGGATTCGATTAAACTCATACAGTGATGGTTAAAAGAAAATGAAAAAAGTGAACAGTAACAAGAACGCCACAAATCAACAAGAAGCAACTATAGAATCATAACACTCTTAAATAACTGTTTCTCAGCATCAGTCCATATTTTCCTTATCCAAGTATGCATGCACCATGCCAACAAAACCCATCAAGTTTTAATACTGCCTACGGATGCGCTCGCTCCCATCAGAATTACCAGTCCCCACCAATAAACCAGAAGAACCAAAACGAATCCCAAGTGCCTACCCGAACGACACACCAGAATCACCAATCTCGAACTTACTAACAATAAGTGACCAGCGCAAACTATCCACGTACACGAAACGTACGCCGAGGGAACGCCAAGAAAATGAATTCGTTCGCGCGCTGCAATTACGTCCGCCGAGGATAGCCACCCCGTACGCATCGAACACGCATTACCGCGTATTAGTGTGTCGTGGCTCTACTAAGTGCACGCAATAATGCTTGCACGAGCGGTGCCATCTCCATCGTGTGCTCGTTAATGAACTTTTGTCGCGGTACAAGCCATTATCGCGTCGTTTCCGTGTTGCTCTGCAATCGCGATATGCTAATGCTCACTGCTCCTCGGGAAACCCGCCCGATCGAGCGGCACGAACGCTTCGTTCCGTGCCGCGCACTATAAAGCACATACGTCTGGAAATGGTTGCGGTTTTTACCGAAGGCGCCATTTCGGTCCCTGGGCTCTGGCGTTCCTCGCCGCTTGCACTTTCTCACGTGTCTCTTGTACTTCCTCGTTGCGGTCGTGGACCGCGAATCCCCCCCGCAATATTTGTACACGGATTTTCTGCGCATACATCCTTGTTACATAGAATCTTCGATCGGGGGAGCAACTTGACCTCTGTTTGCGCTTGTAGACGAGTGCAGGCTGAAGCATGGACTTGAACGGAAGATCTTGCTGTAGGTTACCAACTGCCTTGGAATTTGTTGCGGAGGGAAGAGTGGAAGCATTTCAATGAGGGGCCTTTTTACACGCGATGCTGGTGGCTCATTTATGAATTTTTTTCTATATAAAAATGAAAAGCTAGAAATATGGGATTTGCTGCAAATGAAAGATCACTGTTTGAAAGTATTAAAACAATTTTTATTAAAGAGAAAGCACCTTCCCTCCCCTCGCTATAGACGCTCTAACAAGGAGAGTATTTTAGGTGTCCGCCTCCGATCATTTTGATTTCTGGATATGTTATAGAGGACCGAAAAATAAGAAATACGTGTTTTTTTATTTTTCCCCGTTTTCATATTTGGGGGGTGAAAACTGCGTTCAAAGTTAGGGTTGAAAAATCATTTTTGTGGAATATCTAGAGAACTATTAGAGATAGGGGAATAGTGTCAATGGACGAATTTTGTGTCTTTGAATGCGAAATATGACTGACTCACCAGATTTTCCCCTATCTCTAATAGTTCTCGAGATATTCCACAAAAATGATTTTTCAACCCTAACTTTGAACGCAGTTTTCACCCCCCAAATATGAAAACGGGGAAAAATAAAAAAACATGTATTTCTTATTTTTCGGTCCTCTATAACATATCCAAAAATCAAAATGATCGGAGGCGGACACCTAAAATACTCTCCTTGTAAGTTAGTCCCTCGCGGAGTGAGTGGAATTGCGGTGCCATAAATTTTGCCTTCTATGCTTATCTGAAATATAAAAGCAAATTAAGTCATTAAAATTTATTACGTTTTTTGTCGTTGACCGAGCCGATTCTTAAATTTCGCATTTAAAACAAAATGATGGATTGTCAAACCTATAGTCTCAGTGTCGAAAATCGATACCTACAGTTTGACAGTCCGCCATTTTGTTTTAAATGCGAAATTTAAGAATCGGTTCGGCCAACGACAACAAAATGTAATAAATGTTAATGTCTTAATTTGTTTTTATGTTTCAGATAAACACAGAAGGCGGAATTTATGGCACCGGAATTCCACTCACTCCGCAAGGGATCAACTTTGAGCGATTATAACGGGGGTGCATTTTTTAAATAAATATTCTTTCAATACTTTCAAACAGTGATGTTTCATTTGCAACAAATCCCGTTTTTCTAGATTTTCAGTTTTAGATAAAAATAAATCCATAAAAAAATGTAAAAAAAAGTTTAAAAAAACTCCTGTCGAAAATAAACTTTTTTCAAAATTTTCTTAATGCAAGATTGTAACGCTTAGTGTACCTACCGTTAAACTTTTGTTTGAAACAATTTTTTCTGCATTTTCTCTTGTACTTTAGGAGTTATACGCGAAAAAGTGGGAGTGCCTATTTGAATTTAAGGTTACTTTTCACATCCATAAAGGGGATCGGGTTCGACTGAAACTTACCGTTGTTCTTGTTTTGAGTCACTCTATAAACCCACAAACTTACGTTCCAATCGATAACTGGGGGTTCGCGGTGTTCCCTTGTAAGTGCAGTCAGTTTTATCCCAATTTAGGGAAAACTTGTGATAAATTTAGTAACGTGTAAAATAATGTTTATTGCATACTAATTTTATAGTGACGCGTACGTCAGAGAATGCTTAAATATTTCTAATTGAAATGTATGCGTTAGGTAATTATCAATGCTAGAACCACGAAACATTTTATTACCCAATAGTGAGTGAACTGTTGACTTATGGGTTCAACTGTTCAGATAGTAAAAGAATCTAATTCAAATATATAGCTCATTTGATTATGTTTCCTTGTTATTCACTTTATTTATGTGTAATAGAAAACCTCGAAATCCTAATTACATTAGAATTCATGAAAATTCAGTTGCAATTTTTTTGCGTATCATAAAAATACATCACCAGGGTGCTATGCAAACTACCTTGCATATCTGCACGTCCCACGGACGTTCTTCCTCGAAGAACGACCGGTGCGCAATGCGGGACGCAATCAAGCGTATCGCGGTGAACTAGTCGTGCGCCACATGTGGTGCATCGATACGAAACGAGGGGACTGAGAAAAAGTTGACTGAACGTCTCTCACGGAAATTTCAAGTATCGGGGAAAACGAGATACCGCGCGCACCACCAGTACGATACGTCGTTTAAACCCGGCGTTTCTAGCTTCAACAGAACCGCGGATTTTTACCGAACGCCCAGCCATCCAACAAATCAGCGGTGTGCGTGTTTACGAGTCAACAGGCCATTACCAGTACCGTTCCGCGGGAAAAAGGCAGAAAGCCCGGTGGAATTAAGAGACTGTGCAAGTAACAGAGGTAATTTATTCGGGTTGATGTAAGATAATTGAAGGCGAAACACGAAAGCACGGAACACGTGTCATTCCATAGTTGTATAGTGAAACCCAGGAACCCCTGCAGCAGTGCAGCTCTTGACACCCACGCGATAGTGCGCGGCTGCGTGCTGGGCGACTGATTGGTCTACTGCTTTTAATTGAAATATCCCGGACGTAGGTAACTCAAATGAAATGAATGCCGAAAGAATGCCGGTGAACCGTTGTTTAGACGAGAATGTCGGAAACGTTTCGAGCTTACGAACGTTCTAGCCGTGTATGGAGTGGTATTTTTTAGCAACCGGGATCGGGGTGGGTGCATCAACGAATCCACCTGAGCCTTGTGACGGAAATAAAATGTTTCGATGGTAGTTGGTGAATGAATGTGCGGTAGTGAGCGATGCCGCGTTAATTGGGGAGGGTTTGAGATAGGCTTTTTAGGTAACAGAGTCTGTAGCTCAATTTGGGTGGATTTGTGCGATGCTAGAAAGAATTATACCAGTTTATATTATTAATATAAATATATTTAGGTACAATAAGAAATTTAAGATTTAACGATGCGTTTTATTTAGGGCGACTCAGTACGAGATACAGGGAAAAAGATAAAACTATATGAAAGTATGATTAATTATGTTTATTGGCTAATAATTACAGATTACTAGGTCTTATGGTTTAATAATAAAATTCAAAATACAAAACTCTTCAAAGCAGGTGTATTTTTCGTAAGGTGGAGGGTAATAACATTAAGCCCTGGATTGGGAGTTAACGATTCAGAATTCGTGAAAATCAACAACCGATATTTTAAATTATTTAAGATAGTGGTAATCAAAAACCTTCGTAATCAGTGAAACGTCAAAATATTGTTCAAGAAATATCTATTTCTTACAAAGTAAACTGTCTCCAATCTCTGTGTATGTTGAGTTTGCATGGACCCATTGCTTGCAACAAGTAGTTCTTTATCGTAATAATAGAGTTCAGATATTCCACAGATGTTGTCATCTTGCACATCAATCGAATCATCTAGCATTTTACCCCACAGGACCATAAAAAAAGCATCGCAAATGTCTACACTAAGCACGTGGTTTTGGTGCATGTTTGAGAGGTTTTAAAATTCATTTGTTAATATAATCCATCATGATCTAGTAACTGTACAACTAATTAACTCAATCGTATAATCGGCGTTCTAGTTAGAGTGTAGAATTAAATCACGACAATATTTTTATAACTTACCTGGATTTGTTGAAAATAAACGGAGATAAAAGCAAATGACTATTATCGTGACGGGGGACGGCGATTGCACTAAACCGAACGGAATGAGCGCGTAATTATCGCCATCTATGAATTAACTAGGAAATTATTGAAAAGAGGCATATTCCTCAACGTATCCAGGGCAGTTTTAGGATTATCGTAGGCCCTAGGCACTTTTGGCATAAAAACTGTACTTGCAAGCCCTTTCAATTTATTGTTTACGTCATTCAGTTGTTAATATATTTACATTATTTTTTAAATTAAATTATATTTTCAATTTTCCTTTTGTACATTCCCTTAGGGTACATTCTTATTTAAAATTACATTTTTAGACTTTCGTAGGCCTCTGTAGGTTCGTCGGCCCTAGGCACAGTGCCTACTGGCTAAGACGGCCCTGAACGTGGCATATTACACCGAATCACCCTACTGGAATGATAGGAGAAATATGAATATGTCTCATTCTCTTAATTTAAGTATATTAAATTTGTGCATAAAGGTATATGTACTTTCGAAGTGGTTTCGTCGATCAAGAATACAAGCTTCGCAAGTGCGATCTCAGAGATTACCAGACACCTTCAAAATTGCCCCATGAAATTTTCACTTACGATAAGTATTCAGTTCTCCAATAGATTCTCACCACTCCCCCCATACTCCACTTCACCTCAGGAACCAATTAAGATCCACAGCGATATAATTACACTTAATCACTATCTCCACAACATCGACGCAGATAAGTAACACTCACCAGCGCACGATCGTCAGTGTAACACCCAATACCTCCCATAATCCAACACTTCAGATTCCCCTGCTATATAGTCTCGATCGCCACGATCCAATGATACAAGTTAATCTCTATTAAGAGCCACGTGAATTTCCCGTAAGACCCCTAATTACAATCAGTGGATTAAAATCGACGAGGCGGCAAAGCTTGAGCCAATCCAACCCCCTCGGAATAAAAAAAAACCGAAACGAAGTGGCTACAAAGCCGTGCCATCCGAGCGAGTGGCGCCTTCGCTGGTGGAACCAGATCGCCCAATCCGATAACGATCGAATGCATCATCTTACGCTCATCAGTGGTTCACGATGCTTTACCACTGGGTCTGTCACATTATCGTCCTCATAAACCCCTTCAGACATTGTTGCACGAACGTTATCTTCCGTTATTAAAATCCGACCGTCCCGCGTCCTTATCGAGGAGGACGGATAACGTTGTTACGCGTTGTCAGGAGGTTACGTCGCAAAAATAATTATCCTGTCGCGTATCGCGTGGCAGGGGCACCGTGAGCGCGCGCACGCGCGCTAGCGTTTATTCCCTTGTCGGATTATACGAAACGGAGCGTGTCCACGCGCATTGAAGCGTCGATGCCCGTCACAGCGCCCGAAACATGATAAATGAAGTTCCCTCTAACGCGGCAGCCCGCATTTTAATACCTTTGTCGCAAAGACAGCCTCGGGAACTATTAACCTCTGAATAGGTCAACGCTGTCGTTACCGATATTGGTCGAGGAGGGAGGTCCAAGTGTGCCACGAATGCCTATTCCCTGAAATTGTTATTAATGAAGCCTCTTTATGGATCCCAAAGCCCTCTTCAGCGGGGTCCAGAAGAATGGCAAGCTTATTGATGATCTTTGGCACCTTTTAATGGGATATCGTTACAACTTGGAGTAGACTAATTGAAACCCCTTCCCAGAGATTCGCGAAGCATCAACAGCTTGAAGCTTTCACTTTGGTACACCAGGTGGCGTGTCGTTTGGGACTCGTTAGAAGCTTTCTATATAGGGCGAATTCCACTTAGGGATCCTCCAGACGCTGATGCAGGTTTCATGATACATGTTGCTACTCTGTAGATCGGTTTCCGTGTTTCAACATCAGAAGCGAAACTGACATCTTGCTCATCAGCTAGGCGCGTGAGCAAGATGCAAGAGTCATAAAACCTGCATCATGATGCATGCATCAGTGTTTCACTGCAATATGCATCAGCGTCTAGAGGACCCTTTACGCCCAAATCGCGCAAGACACTCGTGATTCTCATTAAAAAGCTAACTTTTCCTATACGCGACTGGGCGCAAGGTCGAGAATTTCAAAATCGAATTTCTCGAAAATGAAGCGTAATATCAAAAAATTTTATTCCTTCTTCTCGACTTATTTGCTTGTTATAAGTCGAAAAGAAACAGTAACTTTTTTTGATATCGCGCCTCCTTTCCGAGAAAATCGACTTTGAAAATGTTGACGTTGCGCCCAGTTACGTATAGGAAAACCTACATTAATGAAAGTCACGGGCGTTGAGGGCGATTTGGGCGTAAGTGGAATTCGCCCTATATAATATCCAGTTGGTGAACTTCAATGTTGATGATTCTTGAATTACGTGCCATGCTTTTCCTCGTTTATTCCGTCGTCGCGGCGTGACAGGCCACGTGCACACGTGACTGGTCGTCACCTAGGTGCATCGTCATGGACGATGCGTGGTGCATTGCTCGCGACGACTAGTTAAGCAATCGTGACACGCTCGTAATACGGTTAAAAATAGACGCGACGCTCCAGTTGCTGAATTTCGCGTGCAAATGCGATTTATCGACGTCGACGATCGCATTCCTGACCGAGGGTCATCGGGCTAATTGTGAAAATTTGCGGATTGGAAGTTTTCTTCTAGAGATAAGCTACTACGATCTTTCACGCAAGGCCTGTTATCATGACAAAATAACAAAGTCCATGCAGCACAGAGTACACTTCATCTCCTCGCGAGATGCTTGATTATCGAAGACATTAAGACTATCAAGCGTGATGCATCGCTTGGCATATCGCAAACTGCACGCTACACGTATCCTCGCATTAAATCGACTTTGCCTTATCATCTCTCACGATCGAGACGCGTCGACACTTCCTAGATCGATCAGAACAATCTTCCCCGTTCAATCCCAATTTAACCGTTTCTCCGATCTCTGCCCTAAATCTCGTATTTCTACTCAATTGGGTCTCGTTTTCGATGGATGCTGACGAGTTTTCTTTTGGTTAAGTTATAATGAATCTTTCATAACAGCTATGTAGGTCTCAAATAGTGAATAAATACGACGAAAGAAATAGTATTTATGTGGCTATAACGCGAATATTAGAATCAATAAACTAAGTGTTAATGTGGGCAGTTGATAGCTGTGTTGCATTACATTTCTTTAATATTCCAAATTTCTCTAGGGCTCTAAAAATATAGTGACATATTACAATATACCACATCCCTAAATATTCGCATCCCCAGTAATTACCCATTCCACGAAACTCCATTTCATACCTTCACGCGCGTTAAAGTCTCCCTTCAACTTCTCCCTTTCGAACCCCCATCCCCCATCCGCCCTTCCCCCTTTCACTCTGGCTCGATTTCGTGGACTTTCACGTCGACAGTTGGGAAGGGGTCACAATCGGAGGCGGACAGTATCAGAACGGTGAAGTTAAAGGACAGTTGACGTCGCGGCCGAGATTCGTCATCAATTTCGTAATCGACAGCGCGTCACGTTAAATGGATCTTCATTAATGACATAACAGAGGAGGGTCCGAGCGTCTCTCTCCCGGAGCCGTCGGTCAACGACGCATAGGTATCGCGTTACATTGGCTGGTATCGGCATTATAATGCTCGGCCGGTTCGTGGACCCCTTAATGGACTTGATTGATTTTCGTCGTGTGCCCGAATCGCTGGACAGACGCATTAGTTTCAAACGGGCCCAGCGTGCACCGCGCCGCCTCATCGTGGCCCTCTCTCTATGGTGACGTCGTGTCGCGTCGCCCTCACAGCGCGGTGGCAACTTGACGTGGCTTATCCGCGTTACGGACATGGGTTTCGTTCGCGTGTAGGAGTCGCTTGTCAAAGCTCGGCCATCAGAATGGACGAAGGGTGAATCACGATTCAATCGTTTATTTTTATTGCACCGTATGGGCGTGTATCGTGGAATGGTGGCTTGGTGGTCTTTCATTGCTATCGAGAAAACGTTGGCATTCCAAGCGAGACAGCTAGAGAGGATGGGAGAAGTGGTGTGGTCTTTGCGGAGTACATGAAATCCTCTTGGAGTCTTTTCATGTGAGACACTTTTGTTGTGCGAGTTATAGGAGCGTCTTGTCCGGAAAGGCACTTTGCTTGCTATTCGCTCGTTTAGGTGTACTTGGGGTGAAAGGAGTCCTGTTTCTTTATGAGCAAGAAGAAACATGAAATATTGGGAAATATAGTGGAATGCAAAAAAGAAGAGTCAATACAAGAAAAAGGACACTTGTCCTTTGTGAAACTAGGATAAGTCCTCTTTAATTTTTGCATGCACGAGTAAGTAAACACCATTTAGGGTTCAATACAACTGAATTTGGAGCCGACTTGGAATTTAACTTTGACTAGTCCTGGAAATGTACTATACATTAAAAGTTGAAACTAAACTGAAGTGATTCAGAAATGGTAAACGTTTTCAAAGGATTCAGAAGTAGTAATACGAATAATAACGCAGGCCAAGATTTAAGAAAACGTGAATCGAACCGAGTAGTGGAGAAGCTGAAATGACATATATATCGGGTTCTAACTGATAAGAATCCTTACTCTGTCAAAACTTGAGAGGCGAATACTCACCCAGAAATCCCAGCAGCCAATATTTCCCACCCAGACTATAGAAACAAGGTAGATACTCTCCCCCGCCCCCTAACTCAATACCACGCGTAATCGCAATTCGCAACCATGTAGAAGGGAAACTACAGTGTAAGATTAAAGTACGTTCACCTACACAAATCACAGCTTTCCGTCTCTAATACTTACTCAAACGGGAAACCGTGTTTTGTGTATTGAATTTGCACATACCTACTGTCATTACGCAGTCGCATAGCTCTTCAGCTACCTTCGCTTCGCACCTTCACTCGAATCTGCATACGATTTCGTAATTCTCAGCCGGGGACATCGGAACACGCGTTGCACCTATTGGTAGCCGCGTAACACCGTGTATAAAAGGGTTGGCGGGATTTTTTCGCCAGGGGAAAATTGAGTTCATTTGTCTTCATAAGGTGACAGGCGAGGATTAAAATCCGCGCGTACGGAAGCGGCGGGTACACTTGGAAACAAGCACCGCCGCTGGAACAGTCGTCGGGTTGTAAACTAGTCGACATAACGACACTTGACTTGAGCAAGAAAACGTGACTCGCCATTACGACCGGTTGCACGTGTACTCGTCTAATGAAAGGGATTAGCCATCTACTTTGACTTTTAACCGCGAACGCGCGTCGATTCTCCAACCCCCTCTACTCCCAACTCTCTTTCTTACGATTCGTCTTGATGCATTATTAACGCCTCGAAGATCATCGATTATCATTCTCGCAGGGATTTCCCACTTCGACGTCTCTGCGTACCGCTTTTTCTTTTATTGACAGGCTCATTATTGTCCGAGAGTGTTAGGCTATTGTCAGAGGGTCAGTTTTGTAGCTCGCTACTACACAGGTCAGTGTCTTGGGTATATTCACAAGGCAGAGGTAGTTGTGGGTTGAAAAAGGTCGAAGAAGAAGAAAAGATGTATACTCTTTGCTAAGCGTTTAAAGGTCATGAGAGAAGTTTGAGGGTTGGTCGTAGTCAAGGGATTAAATATTCTTTGAAAATTCATTTCTAGTAGCAGGCACCCCTCAAATGACGAATCATTGTAGCACCATCAAAGAGCACACACACATTTTATTTATAATTAACTGAGTTTCAGAATATAGTACTTGTGGCTTCCACAGTAGAAAGCATTAAACATTCTCGAATGAAGGGTCGAGTTTTATCAAAGAATCACGACTGGCTCAAAGCTTTTAGCCATTTTAATAAAATGTCTAGACGACGATGTTGCCTGGAATGGCCCTCGAATCTGCGAATACCCATTCGGAGAAATTGTAGGGTGATTTTTAGTTTGCCTAAAAAGTATTAAAAGAATGTTGCGTGACTAAAGGGTAGGAATATGCCGTGCCTCGGTGGATGATACGAAGCTTTGGAATTATAAAGCAGCCGTAATTTCCATTTTGACCGTTGCCGAGTAGCAAAAGCAGGCAGCCATTCGCGGATTTCATGCGTGTTTCGTCGAAGGAGGATAAAAGAAATATCCTTTTATTAATAGCGTACTAAGTACGGGCGTGCAAGTAGATACGGCGATCGGCATTATTCTTAATCGCAAGAACCCTAATTGCAAATCTCCGCCCCTTTCCGGACAATCATCGCGTTGCGCGAATTCCCTCAGTTGGACGATGAATAAAATTGTTGCATTAAGTAACACACGGAATGCATCATCTCTGTGCACGCTTTATCTTCCATGAAACCGGATACAAAAACAGCACTTGTCATGAGATAAGGCTCGAACCAACTATCCTCCGACGTTCTACCTCGCTTCGCATTGGTCCTTTTCCAGTACGTCCCTTCCCGTGTTCACCTGTGTGACTGTAAACTGTAAATTCGTTGCAAAGCCACTTCATCTCTCCCATCTTGGTCGTTTGCCGCAATCTACGTCTTCCTCCCGATCGTTCGTCCGTCTTTTCTACCTCGCAGATGCGGAAATACGCTTTCTCGAAGCGTTCCCGCGTGGGATATCTAAATTGTAAGTCGGACTTATCGCTAGCGGAATAAATCAGACTCATCATCCTCGTGGCTGTCAATTCGCACAAACTGGTTTCTTCTATTGCTTTCCTTTCTGCCTTCTTTTCTCCTCTTGTCTTCATCCCCCCCTACTGTCTTTCTTGATTCGTCATTTCGCCTTCTGTATGATCTTATTTTTGCTACTGTGGTTATATTATTGTTGCGTGTGACGAGGTCGTTATATTCGCGAAAAATCGTACGCGTACAATGTTTATAATTAAGTGTCATTTAAAACCCATAATTAATTCTCCGCGGTTTAATTGCGTTCGTGGTTCTGTTATCGGTTGATCCAATTAAATTTTTGATTCATGTAATTACGCGATGTCGAAATAATACTAATGATTTCTATCATTCGCGTGGGAAACTTTTGTGGTGGGTATATATTTTTGCAAGAACTGCTGTCAAGGGTAATATCTTGCAAAAGTTTGATTCAATAACTGCCAGAATGAATACCTTGGTTTAGTAGGGGAGAGCAGGGACAAACGTAACGGCGTGATGAAAGTAACACGCCTTCTCCCGTCTTCCACAAAATTTTCTGAAACGTTTGCTTTACATAGTTAGGCGTGTTTAGTGTTTTTTTTCTTTCACGGAGTCACGTTGAGCAATGCGACGATTCGTATACCGGGGGCAAGCTGATTTCGTTGTTTCGATCTTTCAGGTATGTGTCTCCTCTGTTGGTTTTCTTTTTGTTAATATTCATAGTTAAACTATAGACATTGATCCAATTATTTGTTAGAACGTTCTTACTTAATGTCTTTATAAGTTCGTGTATTTGATTTCAATAAGTCTTGTATAGTTTGTACGTTATAACAGTTCTATGCTGAAAAACATGGCTGGGGACAAAAGTAACACGTCACTATGGGGACGAAATTTTCTATAAGTTTAAGGATGCCTTCCTATATCCCAAAAGAGTTGAATCCAATATTAACAATAGTTTTTTAAAAAAAATCATAAATATTAGTTACTTTTGGGGCCGTTACACGAGATTCCATATTAAATCAAATACACAGTATCAAAGAAATGTTTGAAGCTGCTTTTTTATCGTTACCTACTTAAAATATGTTTATTTAAATGTTTGTTTATATTGTTTCTGATAATAAAAAATCCTATTTTGCTTTGGAAGAAGTGTTTTTACTTAATTCTCCACGAAATAATTAGTGTTATTTTCGTCCCCATGGTATGTTACTTTCATCCTACCCCTGCAGGACATAAGTAACAATGACAGTCACTGCGGAAAATTGCCATAACTCTTTGACTACTTATCATGGAAGGCTGCATTTGTGGTCAAATGATAGAGCAAGAAACACACTGCCTTACGGCATAATTTTCGTTTTTATATCTGTAAGAGATAATTGGCAGCTAGGCCAAATGTAAAAAGTGTTACGTTTGTCCCCGCTCTCCCCTATATTTTATACGTATGCATTATTTACATATTCCAATACCGAATGACAAATTACATTACAAGCTACTCCCACATGACAGACTTCAACTGTCTTCTACCCTCTCAGCAGTTTACACACTGAGGCTACCAGAGAAACCAAAAAACAGGCTCACAGTCGGGATAAAATAACATCAACGATATAGAGGAAGGGGTGGTAATTAGAGCTGTTCGAGTACTCGAAAAAAGCGAGCCGAGCCCGACTCGGCTGGAAGAACCGAGTACTCGTAAAAACCGAGCGGCTCCAAAGAATCGAGTACACGAATTTTTTCGAGCGGCTCGAAGAGAACCGACTGCCTAGTCGATTTTTATTTTTTTTCTCTTTTCGAGTACTGGGCTCGGCTCGAAAACCGAGTCCCTCCTCGGTCCGAATTTCAAGCTAAAGAATATTCGAGTACTCGAACAGCCCTAGTGGTAATATGCCTCCCCCCCCCCCCCAGTTTTATATATCTTCCTAAAATCTGATTCATAATTTAAATTGCTTTAAATTTTTGCTTAAAATGTATGTGTGATAAAAAGTGGAGGCGAAAGAAATACAATTTAATTGAATTTAACATATATTATGAAAAATGTAATTTTCGGCGCTCATACAAAAGTAAGGGTAATATGGCCCCTTAAGAAAAATTATAAAAAATTATTCTTTAGCAACATCAGAGATCAAAAAGAAGTGAATAAAGAATATTTTATTATTTATACACAAAAGTCGCACACATATTCCAATTTTTCGCACGATGTGCACTCGCTATGTGCCCATAATTCGGATATGATGCATTTACTCCATATTTCGTCATCGTTGATCCAAGGCATAACATCCGCCACAAAACATGCATATTGCATCGGTATTGTAAGAAGCTTCATGAGGAATTTCGATGTCTGAAATATCAGAGGATGAGTTTTGCGGCTCATTACCCGAGGCCATATTACCCTCCATTATGGGGGGGGGGGGGGGGGCATTATATCAACACGCATAGTTTTGGAAACTTTCAGTTTACATTTGAAAATATCAAAGATTAAGTGACCTTACTTATAAATATCGATTCTAAGTACCTTTTATCAAATACATCCCGACACACAACACTTTAACTTTCTTAATCTACGAGATATACTTCTTCTTGGGGACGACGAAAAACTTTCGTTTCGCAGGTCATGTTATTTACGCTTATTATAGCGACGACTAAACCCCATCTAGTGTCATATGTTTTTCTCTGTGTATATAGCTGGTCGATAACGCTATTAGCCGCTAGATATTTTTGTTTATAAAATGAAAATGACGGGGGGGGGGGGGCGTATTACCAGCAGGGGGCCATAATATCACCGTTTCCTCTACCCAATATTTCAACCACGGCGGAGTCCGCGCTATTCAATGTTGCCTCCACCAGAGCTTCAAAGTTACATACTCCATTAACTACGAGACGAAACTGGCGATTCAGTGCGCCATAAAGTCGGGCGGGGAAACATTCTGCCCCCTCCCATCTTCCCCCTTCACTCACTTCACAATATTTTCAGTTTCCTGTCCAGTCGTTTCCTCCCCATTGTCTCTCCTCCTCTCTCCCCCTCGTATCTAATCCCACCGCATCCTCTTCTGGGCAGCTCGTTCTTGCCCGCACGCCCTACGTTTGGGCGCCCTTTCGCCCGGCCGTCCTCCTTTTTCCCTCCTTTCCACGATCCTCCCGCCGCGTGGACGGTGCACGCACGCCCGTCGAAATTTATGATTAACATATCGCCATTGTTGCTGCCTCCTTTATTCTTTCAATTTACAATGGAGAGGCGAATTTACGAGCCACGGTCTCTCGCGTTACCCCTTTATTTTCGTTGGTTGTGTGCCCCTACGGGGCCTGCTTAGCGTCCGCGTCGTTCTTTTGGCCGACCCCTTCCGTCCTGGCGTCTTTCAGACGACGCGAAGCCCGCACGAAAATAGCGGTGGTCCCCGCGAACGATCGCTACGCGTCCTTAAGGCGCGGTCGCACGGCGCGTGGCTCGGCGAGCCACAAGCGTTCCCACGGCGCGGCTAGGCCCGCCGTTTTAGCCGCGCCAGATAAGCTTCGACGCGTGCTACATTTACCGATAACAGGCGGGAAACCGAAGCCGAGACGCGCGAGCCCGAGCTCACCATTCCCACGGCGCCTGGCTCGGCGAGTTTGGCGCCGCACGCGCCGTGGGATCGCGCCTTTAGACACTGTTAAACGCGGCTGCGCGCGGTCGACCGTTCTCGCTGGTCGGCCGCCTGCGCAGTCATCGACGAAATGATGATGACAGGTGTGACGCGAAGCCGCCACGAGTCACAGTCGGATCGTGTTTTCACGTAACGACACGTGATACAAGCGCCCGATCCGAGGGGTATCGGGACGCCAGACGTCGGCTTTTATTTGCTGAAAGTGCAGCCAGCGGGACGTTTAGAAAGCTGGGTCCCACGTTTCTGATAACGCTCGCACGCCTTGACGCGTGTAGGTACCAGGATAAAAGGAGAAAATTGTGGATTTATTGGGAACGCGTCTAGAGGCTGCTGCTCGGTGCAAGTTTCTCCTTGTTTGAGAATCTGACGAGTAGACGTCATACGATTCCTGTGCTGAGTGGTTACTGTGAAACTAGGGAAATGTTGGGCTCGGCGAGATCGTTAAGACAAATGAATAAATTATGGATTCTATGAGTAGGGTGACCTGTCCAGTGAATGAACACCCCCCCACTGAATGAACGTTGCTTATGTAATACGAAAAATTAACGCCTATCGCGCGCATTTCACGTTGAAACTTACACCGAAATTTAGAGTGGACACCCACAGACGTCTCGCAAAGGCGTTTTTCTTTTTACTTCTAACTTACACGGCATTAATTCCGTTTATTCAACAGTTCACCCCACGGCCGTTCATTCACTGGCAAACGCGGACATTTCTTACTTTACCAATGAATGAACAACTCAACCTTTCTTTTTTTCTGTTGACTCTTTCGCCGCCAGTGTGAAGATTAAGTTAACCCACCCCAGAAAATAAATTTCAGCTATGCATGATTATGATCTTATAAGACTAGTAAAGTATCAAATCAATAATATTATTGCAATTAGAGAATAAAAAATTATTTACACAAAAAGTCGTCTAAATACATTGGAAACCTAATCTCTGTTATTATCCCGTTCATTCACTGGGGTACCCCTGTTCATTCATTAGAAATTTATGTTCATTCACTGGTCATTGGCCCATTTTTTTATATAATCCTCTGCCAGACTTTTAACGAAAGTTATAACTATCAAACATTGCTAGAATTGTGTTCCGGGATGTCTGACTTTCGTAATAAAACAGCTTGCTTGCAGAAATAACATTCAGGGAATTAAATAACGACTTTGGAATACTAATTTTAACAGATATGCAGCTTAAGTGTTCATTCACTGGACAGGTCACCCTACTAGTATTCTTTCAAGGAAAAAAGTTGGCGAGATTGTCGTCAGTCATAGCTACAGTATGAATGTTACCGTGGTTTAAAAATGCTTTCGTTGGCATAGATCCATACGCGCTCAGACCCACAGCAGACGAGATAACGAACTTTGATACATTTCTGTCTTCTTTATTTTTGTTTCGTGCATATGTGCGCGCCCCTCTACATACGTGTATATACTTGTCTCTTCTCTTCTGTGAAGTTACACTTCGTGTTTTTGAATTTTGTTACGTGTCATTTCTCAAACTAATGGACGAACAAGCACGCACTTTGCGTTTAGCTTTTCTTTAGGTTGATGTATATACAGCCATTATCTCTGCTACTCGAATGGTAACAGCAAACGAGTACCCTTAAACATACACAATGCAGCTGAAGGAATATCATCTCTCGAGAACTAAAATGACTGAAAAATTTAAGAAGTTCTACATCGTTAAAGTTAATGTTTAGTAGATACATGAAGGATATTTTTCATCTGAAAGTGTTATAAAATTGTAATTCGTAAAGTATTCAACAATATGTATGCACAACTCGCGGAAACTTTAAAAGCACAAGACACCTCACCCAACTATAAAGACATCCTACCAGGCGACCTTCCAGCTATTTCGAGGGCTGTTTAATTTATAGAAAAATGTTTCTTTTCCGATTCGTGTCTGCTTAAGTTTTGGTATCAATTTAGATTAGGGAACTCTGGAGCTGACGGAAATCTCGAGGCACGACTAGACCGTAAGCTATGTGGCCACGTATGCGTCCAGTCTTTCAGCATGATTTGTGACATGTGCCTCTCGGTCGACCTTGACGTCAGCTATGCAAAGTCACCTTAAGTCATGCGCGAGGAATGTCACTGAATTTATCCTTAGTCACCCGAGGAAAGAGAAAGTTATGCAATCCGTGCTCCACAGGATGCATAGTTCCCGTTTCATCCTCGAAGAACAGACCCCCCCGAGCACGCTTCACTATCGAAAGAAAAAATTCATCCGACAGCTAAAAAGCGAAGCTCTCCCCTTCGTTGCTCTAACGCGGCAGCGGGGTGCACAAAAAGAGACCGCGATCGCGAGCGCAGCGGTAAAAAAAGCACGCGGGCAGACTTGTTTCTGGAAGACCGCCAGCAACGTTCACGACAATCAGCGTTTTAGCCGGGTGTTTTTAAACGTAATTGTCGAAACGATGCCGTGTGGCGTCACGAAACAAATCTTTCCTCCCCGCTGTTACCACACGCACACGCGCGCCCCGGCACGCCGCCTTGGTATCGCGTAAACCGGCCCTAATTCGTCCACGACAGCCCTGCCCCTCAGGAACTTCCATGCGAGCTGCTCGAGCGTGCTCGCCAAACAAACGAATTTCTAACAACATCAAACAATACGGGAGCCCCATGGGAACGCGTGGCGGGCCGGGATGAGTGGTCGCTGGAAAAGACAGCGAAAGTGCGATAATATCCGGGGTTTTCGTAGCACGTGCCTGGACGCCCACGCCGCTGAATGCCGGCGCGTCTGTTGCTCCACGGTTCAAGAACGTTTCAATGGGCGAATTTCCCCCCCATCACATCGCTGTCTCGCTGTAATTTTCTAGGAAGCGATGGCTTATCGAGGTATCCAGCTGTAACTTATGGGACGTCTACGAGATTATGGTACTATGTGACCTTTAGCTGGGATTTATTAAGAATTGCAACGTGGAGGAGGTTTATGAGATGACTGTGGATATCTCTTCTGTTCCCGAGGTTTAGATGTCGCGTGGCACTGCATGCGGAGATCTTTCGAATTAGTTATTTATGAGCAGGGTAGTTCCAAGTAAATTGGAATGGACGTAAAGTTTGAAGTCACGTTGGAGGGAGACGGTGGAAGGTGAATGGGACGTGTTGGATTTGATTTAAAGTCAGAAGAGTTTGGGTCATTAGGAAAATTAGAATAGTTGAAGCTGCTTGTGTATACTAATTATTGGAGTAGCTTTAATTTGGAATTGCATATGAATAATATTTTAATTGAGGCACTGCTTTGGGAACAGATCCGTGAAGCATTTGTGTTTCTAAAGATGAAGTTTCTGCATTGTTAGAATCATTTGCTTGAGTATCAAGCCTTTAAAATTATTTGGGATTCTTGGACTTTAGAGATCTTGAATTATTGAACTGGGATAAAGAATCTTTTGATATGTGAGTTTAATAAATTTATTCGACCTCCTTCGATGTTTCCAGCAACTATAAAGCACGCAAAAGTGTCACTTGTTCGCAATGTTCCTCTCGGCATTAGATTAAAGGTTAGACTATCTCCATTCGTTAGATAAGTGCGATGCTATAATGAACTTATTAACGTGGACACGCTTTTTCTGCGAGCAGAGAGCTCATAAACACACTCGTCTCGGGGAAAAAGGCGAAGAAGCGGCGGACCCTGAGAAGATGGTAGACAACCAAGTTGTCAGGATCCTAATTGTAGATCTACCACACAACACCAAGAAACTTGTAGCATGGCTTGTACTAAGTGCTACGTACAGCAAGAAAAAACACGGACGATCGATTCCTCTCGAGCGTTAGGCTTCAACGAAGTATGAAGAACGATAAGAAGTGCTTCTACTTTCAGCCATAAAGGATAACTTCTGAAGACACTTCACACGTTGCAAACTAATGATAAATGACGCGGCGCTGGCGGGCTGCTCCAGACTCTCTTCTTCGACAATGTGCCCATAACGGCCGATAATTAAGCAATTTACATTCCGGGAGTGATAAGTAGATCACGTTTACTAACCGCGTTATTATTCAGGGTACTGTGAACGTACGATATCTGCCATTATATAGTCATCGTGGACTGTACAGTACCTATTATTAACCACGACATGTTGGTGTGCATGTGGTCGTGATTTATAGGTTCGTCAGGGCGAGGAGTGATCTATGGTTGGGGGTGCTTCGCGTGATTTTAATCTTTCAGCCGTGTGTTTACCGTGCAAGGGTGGAAGCGAGTACGTGTTTCGTGGTTTTTAAATGGCGTATAGTTTGAAGTATTCCAAGTTCTGATTGTTTTTCTTCGCTTTTGGATCTTGTGCGATCACATCAGCTTTAAATTGTAGGGTCCTTCTGTAGTTTTCGGGTTCCGCGGTTTGTGGTTTGAGAATCCGCGTGAACCGTTTAGTAGATGTTAATTTAAAGCAGCACTGGTTTTGTTAATATTGTTAGTAAGCAAATGGACGAAATACTCGTGAACCAGGGGCAACTACACACAAGGGCGGATTTGGAGATTTGGCATCCTCGGGCGTCTGCCGCGCTTTTTGGGAAATATCATCAAATATTTCAATTTAAAAGAGTGGAGACAATTTTAAAATTAATTCAATATGACAACTCGCAGTGAGCTATTGCTTATTGTTAATTTGCTAAATGAAAAAAAAATTGAATTGTTTTTAAAGTTGTCTCAAGTCTCTGTGTTTGAAAATCACCAGATAATAAAGTCACCCCAAAATAAAAACATTTCACCAAAAATTGCCACCCCTAAAATTTTGCAAAAGTCTAAAGTTTCGACGTCATAGGTTGATGACTAATGCATAGCTGTTAGTGGCCCTTAATGAATTTTAATATTTACAAAATTTAGGCTGTAGAGAATATTAGAGAATATTATTAGATTGTAAAATTGTTTCAATTTATGTTCATGCTTTTTCCTAAAAATAATATAGAATTGTGGTTTCACACGTAGCTTTACTTTTCAATATCTAAGCAGTGACTGAGAATGTCTCAAATTAAAGGGATAATGGTTTGATTAGTCTGTATGGGGAAATAAAAAGAACCTAACACTACGTTACCGGTGCGAACCTGTTTGTACCACTGCAAATACATGCGTGATATTACTTTGTTGATTGCTTGTCTCGTAGATAGACAAGGGGCCACACGCGGACCAATTGAAGCTCCGTAGGAACTACGCTCTGAGAATATTACGAGCATTTCAACTAACTAATGCTATTCACTTAACCCGCGCTTTTGTCAGTCTTCTTAGAACGTCGCTTAGAGATGCTCTCTCGTCTTCATGATTCTCCTCCTGGGAGAAGGAGGTAGGGAGACATACGAAATATGCAATAATTTTCATTAGCATTCGTAAGAAGTACCTGAATAAATCATTTAGCTGAGTATCAAAGCCGCTTTTAGCAATACTGTGAACTCGTAAGACAATTTAAATGCCATGGAAAAGTGTGGGATGAAAACGTCACAGTGTGAAACCTCGTCAGGATGAATTTAATTATATTTAAAGGATATAGTTAAGGATTAGCTTCTCTTTTCAGCAGTAATTATGAAAAATTTAATTTGTACTGAAAACTGTATTCAGCAATACTCAAAGGCAACAGAACAATTGCAGAAAGTAAGCTCAACTTAAACAGATGCAAGGTCCACTTGGGCCCACCCTAAAACTCTTATATTACCCATTACCTATAAATATCACTGCTTCAAGAAAATAAAAATTGATCAATACAATATCAAGATTTGACATAGAACTCACTTGTTTCGCCAAAATTACACTATTTGAGTAAACATGAATCCTGTGTCCGGTGTCCATGAATTATATTTCATCTACAACGATGCATTTATAACTGTGTTCACTGTTTTATCTGTTAAAACCACGTACAATACTGGTAATATTTATTACATCACTCGAATAGGGTAAGGGGCCCAAATTTCGTCCCCGCGCCTAATTTCGTCTCCCTGCATTTCTCGATTCCTATGTTTGCATTTTCAGTGTCATCTGGTGGTAAATGTTGCATTAGTATACCCCAGTATTCTGAGAGACTTGCAAGTGACAGGTTAGGTGTTTGCACGTTTGCGAAGGAGAAGAAGATTTTCCAGCACGGTGAATTTTTACAGACTTCAGTATGATAGCATGTTACTTGTAGAAGCGAATATTATTTCGAATTGGAAATTGTAGCACTTTTTCGGGCATATCTTGTAGTGTCTTATACGCAATAACTTTGATGAAACTGCACGAATTCCTAATTTCGTCCCCGGAACTCTAACGGAAATTGAGATCAATTTTCTAAAAATTTTTTATTTGAAATAACAAATATGGGCTGAAACGTGAACAGTTACAGGAGTGAATAATATTTTATCGGTTTTCAAGCAATTTTAGTAGAAATGTTTAATATTTTATAGATGCCGAAACGAAAGCAGTGGAATAAGCAGTCCATGCGAAAAGAAGACATTTATTTGCCGTGATTGCTTCCATAAATAAACTGTAAGATCGCTTGTATCAAGAAAAAAATTAATTTTTCAATTTATATCCCGTTTTACAAACATTTTATTGGGGGACGAAATTAGGAACACTTTTTTCAGATCTCACATTTTGCACGTTTTCACATTTTATTCATTATCTCGTATTGACATGACATAATCTCATTTTGCGATTCGTGGATACATAGAGAAATGTTCAAAGAAAATTCATGCCAAGTGCCAGCTCATTCTAACATTTTATACACCCTCTACAGGGTCAAATACAAATGGGGGACGAAATTTGGGCCCCTTACCCTAAACACGTTATTACTTATACCTCTCTCATTATATTAATACTAAGAAAGTATTATTTTAAAAATGTGTAGGTCACTATCTTGGCCAAAATAAGTTGGATACGGATCATTTTATCAATCCCATACTATGTAAATTTGAGAGTGATACAGTAAATATTTCTGGAACTGCACTGCCAACGCATTATGCACGCCTATTACAGCAAAAAAAAAACACATTTGTCAAAGCTGAACTTTTCTAGGTCCCAAGTCTAATAGTTCTCTTGAATGAGTCGAGTTCTTTAAAAGAAACAATAACTCCACTTTGCAACGATCTAAACCGAACGAAGCTGTTCGAAGCAACCCACCACAGAAAAGTAACCGAAAGCCAGCGTTCCCACGAGGCGAGCATAAAAAATTACACGAAAGCAGGAACCGCGCATTCCTCTTAAAACGCGAGCCACCGTAAATCCTCGACTCCATTTTCCAGCGAGTTAATGGACCGCAGTACGGTTACACGCGAACACAAAACAACTGGCGACCAAGTGGCAAGAGGGAAGATTGGCCGGCTGGCCAAGGGGAGGCTTAAGCTCCTTACGAGCTCCGGTTGAAGCACCGTCCTCTTTTCGGTGAGTCGTTACTCACCGAATTACGCCCATTTAGCTTCACGCGGCCCGTCCGTCGAAACCTCGTGTCCAAAGGGTTAAGGGATTCCTCGGCTCGTCTCGGGGATCGCGCGGCCGTCGACGTGCAACGGCCGGCAGCCGATTCGGAGGACGGTTTAGACTTTAGAGGCAGTTTAGAGGCGACGCCCACACGAAAATCCGTAATCCGATTTCGCGGGTACGTGCGTGTGAGACGTGGCCAGTGCTTTTTCCAGCACGTCACTCTTGTTCGCCACGGTCCCTCGGTTTACTCACTGTTTTCTACGTACCTCGCTTTTTCTCCGTCTTGGGCGCAGCGCTTAGAGTGCCTCTCGGGCCTTCCTCGTAATCTTCGGGCCCGGTAATCCGACAGGGAAATTACTTAACGATCTCGCAACCACTTCCTGCGCTGTGCAGTGGTGTTCCCCTTTACATCTTGCCCCTTCGCGGCACGGATGAGAGATCTTCTAGCAGGACTTTTTTGCGCCGCGACGCAAACGGAATTTGTTGGTCCGGCCTCTCTCGTGGCCGTGACTGGTTGGAATTAATGGATTGCCTCATCGTTTGACCGTCCTTCGATCGTGTATTGTGGTAAAAGTCGTTTATTGTGTTTGGTTTGTCGTTAATGGCTGACGTCTTCATTCGAGAGCAACTGCAGACGAGTCGGGTGCGATTGTTACGTATCACGTGTTGTGAGGGATCGTAGAGGGTTGGTTTTCAGTACATTCATGGATATTCAATGATGGGTACTTGGAGTAGGCACGTGTATACGTGGCAGTGGCTTTGGTACAGTAATATTTTCGTATATTTTTGGAAATTGCTTTGCGCTGTAAGTACCAGTAAGTAGGGGAGAGTGGATAGGTTTGTGACAGATTTCAATTAATCTCTAATATTGACCAAAATGAGAGAGAAGCACTCTTTAAATGTGAATAGTTATAATTAGTAAGGTTTTACCATCAATGTTCATTCATCATTTCATTTCATCATTTCAAAAAAGAACTTTGTCCAGAATTTTTAGTATCTTTCCATTGCTTATTCTTTAATAATCCAGTACTTGTAAATCGAATACGTAGAATATGCAGTAATTTTGCATTCTATTTATTCTTGTGAAAATTGAAAGAATTTTCGTAGGGTGAAAATATGAATTATCATAAAATCTGCTTCTTGTTTTTAAGCTGTCGATCTTCATTCTTCGGGAAAGTCAACGCTCCGAGATACTTACGTGAAATTATTACAATGAATTATACGGTTCTTGCCCTGGGCCCAGCAGAATCGTAAATTCATTCTGCCTAAATCCCTGTTCCGCGTACGAAAACAAACTTGCACGTTTCGCTTGGAATCGCTGACCTTTTATACTTCCTTTATTGCCGTACAATCTTATCTGCCCCGATATAGTGAAAAATGGGGCTGTTTCTTTTCGCCCGACCCTTGTACGTCCCTCGTGAAAACGGAAGAAAAAGACGAACGACACCATGGCCCTGTTACTCAGGCGCGTACGAAGCGTACACTTGTGTACTGGGTGATTCATAAATCTGTCGGTGATTACGAAAGTGGTGTAAGTCAAAAATCTAAAAGAAAATCAAATTCATCGTTTACTTTGGGCGACGTCACTTTTCATTACGAAATAAGAGATAAGTTCCATTTTTTTTTACTTCCACCACTTTCTTAATCACCGGCATAAATGTATGTCAGTATGTGCATCACAGAATAAATCTATGCACTAGAACGTGTAAAAAACATTATATAAACATAGAAGGTCCATAGGTATAGGTAGTTTCCAACTTACAGTGCTCTTGGTGCCTCAAAACCCATCATGTTACACCTTCAACAATAAGTCTAGTACTGTTTAAAAGATACCAGGCGTTGGTCGAATAATTTCAAATTTACATCTGACTATCATCCTAAATAAAAGGATCGAAAAACGCTACAAAGGATCGCGAAAGATGGATACTCCGAGCGTTCCCTTCAAGAGAATTTCAAAATTAAAACGACACCAAAAGGAGGAAATTATAAAATATTCTAAAATTTTTGAAAATTCTTTAAGCTAAAGTGGACTTCTAATATCTTTTTCCTCTTTTACCAGGTTCGATGGCTTTATAATCTAAATATCTACATAATTAATAATAGCAAATAATAATATCAGTAATAATTATAGATACATGTACTTATTATAGAAATAGAAATTAAGAAGTAAAATAAGAATTTAAATACACCTAAAACACCGATGACAAGTGGCACATGTGTTGACGGGTTCGCAGGTGGGAAAAAGCTGCGGGAACTGTGATAAACAGGACCTACGTTCATACAACATTGTCTACTCGGCTCGCCTTGTAGATTCATTCCGTGAATCTATTCAATTGTATTATTGTATACATGGATCACCCTGTACATACAGTGACGTATACGTAACGCGTTTCACGGCGGCTTATTATACGGGCGAGTGTCGCGGCGAAGGTTGGACGCGTATTTGCGTTTATCAGCCGATAAATTACGCGCCTGGGCAGCCTAATTAATTTAGCCAATTAGCAGGCCGCGTATTGGCCATTCCGGTGAAATATAGGTGGTCTGGACAACGGCGGTACAAGACAGCTTTTCTTTAACGAGAACGCCAATTAACACGTTACATCTAGCTGAAACTGCGACATTTCCCTTTTCTGGCGACGCGCCCTGAAATATCGATTCGAGGCGGCTTGAAAGTCACGGATACGTTTTACAACGGGCCCGCGCGTGGGGCAAAAAACCCGAACGATTCGCGTTTTACGCCGCGTGTACGCGTGATTTAATAAATCGGGCTGTACGCGCGTCCGCTTTACGCGCGGCAGTTAAAACTCGCCAGAATACGCGTAACGGCGCCATCCACCTGATTGAAGGAAGGTAAACGCATCCACGAGTGTAATCAAATTGATCTTTCCTCTCGATTAAGCCGTTCGGTGGGACGCGCAATAAGCTCATCCACGCGGTCGATTCTGTAAAGTCGAGTTTTAAAAAATCCATGTAATAAGTCGTATCGGTTGCACGGGTAGCACCGGTGGCACGTTTTCTGTGAGATTGATTTAAGTTGTCGGTGTTTATTTCACTTTTACGCGACATCGATTGCTTGGGGATTTATGTATCTGAGGCGCTGTGAAATCTGAGGATATTAATTAAAATTTAATAGAAACATCTTCGTGTGTAGTTTACACGGGTGAATCACTTAGCATCGCCACGTGGCGTAACACGTTTATTATTCGGTATATGAGAAAGTGGTTTGGAGAAAGGTTGCATTGCTTCAGGGGAACATTTATGGGGTTGGAGGGAAAGTTGAATTCGATGGCTGAGTTGTGGAATACTACGATGTCAGATGGTTTTTTAAGTACTACCATTGTTCTTTTTATATTTATAATATATAGAAAGTATTGCGGAGGAGGGTGAGAAGAATATAGTCCTATACAATAATCTAAATATATAATAATGTCTGTTCGTTTGTTAGCAAAATCGGTCGAGGAGCTTTTTTCGTATTTCCCGATAACCTAAACAAAAAGGTTCAAATTTAGCACGATATTTCCTGGGCACCCAAAGATGCCATAAAAATTGCAAAACCTGGAAAATTCGAAAAGGGATAGTACCTGTGGCCTAAAACAGGTATTATGTTTATCTCATGGACCCCAAGGGTTTTAAGCATTACTGAACACTAAGTTTTGGTAAGTTTCTTCTCCTTTCGTCGCAAATAACAATGCCATGGCCCACGACGAGACAAGTAGGTACCAGAAAGGTACCCGAAACTTGAAAATCGGTATTTCGCAGGGAAAATTGTTACTATTGTTTTCTTGTAACGAACATTACGTTACCTTAGATATTTTATCTTAACATATAAAGCAGAAATTTTAATATATAAAGCAGAAAGTATTTGTGTGTTTGTCTGTCGCCTAAAAACTTTCGAACGGTAAACTCTGGGGTCACGAAATGTATCTCAACTCATTATGCCTAGCTAATCCAGATAAATGTGACTATTTTCACAAAAAATGAATAATTAAAATTTTTTTTATAAAATCAAAATCTAAATTTCGGGCGAAGCCGAGTAGTAAAGCTAGTTATATATACAGGATAGTAATGCTTGGCGAAGACAAACTAAAAAACTAATATAAGAATAAGATACATAAATATAGAATATGGTGCTTCCTGATTAGTCATTGGTGAAATCCATTGACTAATAGAGATAATAGTTTTCAAGTGGAATAGTCCCAGAGCATTGTTGCTCTATTCCACTTGTTTCTGGTCAACGTATGGGTTGCAACGATAATAGTGAAGCACTAATAACCGTGGAAAATATTAAGCAACGAATTACTAGATTATAATTAATGTTGTACTGAAAATTCTAGCCTTGTAAGAGGGTCATAACTGGAATGAATGTGCGTTTGATAGAATTCGGCTTGAAATGTAAAAATTGAGTATTAATACCTCACAGAATATTTACAGATGAAGGGTAAGGGGGAACCTGGGAATGTCACAAAACAGCTTTATGGAGAAAATTAAGTTTTAATACTTTAGTCCATCAGTAAAGAAGCAAGGTTCAATGAATTTAACTTTCTTATATAATTTTCTCCTTAAATAATTTCTTGTTTTATCTTGACAACGGAAGCTTGAAGCTTATGCTTAGGCAAAGAGTGAGGACATTCCGCATTTTGTTCCAGTGCATAGTGGAACAAAATTTCATATTTTTAACCAGTAAATCGCAACATCACGAAAAATAGAGATTCCTCGTTTCTTCCCCTTACCCTTCAGATATGGTTAACCACTTCTGCGCAGAATCCAATTCTACAAAGTTATCGTCCAACTTCTAATATTCTTCCATACTCCCAAAGAAATAACTTCACAGATAATAAACACTTTCAGAACAGAACTATACATCTACCAAATACCCTAATTAATAAATTCAATAGAAAAAGGGCTATTCGTCTCACTATGCTAGATATGTTCGCGAAGCCCAGTCAACTATTCCGAGAACAAACAAATCATTTTGCAAGCACAGGTGTGTCTTAGATACAAACAGAAATTTTTCGCATAGTCCAAGTCCTGAGCGAAAAATGTCACTGGCGTGCGCAAGTCGTCAAAACGCGAGAGCTACTCGCTTGCCAACTATCCGAGTCTCTGCGACGAGCGCCTCCTCGGTCGATGAAAGCTAGTAAATCGCCCAACAATTACCGTTACAGTCAGAGGCATTAATTTGCAACACAGTGACACTCTTCCTAGCGTGGCGGGACGGTGTCTGCTTTGAGATTCAGTCACGCTCGAGCAGAGTTACGTGCACGCGACAAACTTAGCAAAGAACGCTGTTCTCTAGGGGCGAACTGGAGCTCCTAGCCGCAGTATAATTAGTTCGCGTACACGTCCGTGCGTGGGACTACTCCCGATAAACTTCCCTGGGCTTTGAAATTTATTTCGAGAGACGATTAATATCTATAGAAAGTCCCAGGACCTTTCCCCATCGATTTTCAGCGTCCTGTTAATTGCTACGACGGAAATCGGTTGTGTAACTAGTTTGGTGAGCTCCAATGGAATTTGCACACATATTGCATTACAGTTATAGTGTTTCGATACGTGTAAAAAGTAAATGGTTTAAAGAAACAGGGAAGAATATAGTAAAAATCCTTGGAGCCCATTTACTAAATTTGTAAAGATTTAGTATCTATCACTGGATCATCAGATCTCCGCGAAGCAAACTTTAATGCCGATGAAACGGTTTTTAATGAAATACTTGGAAGCTTCATACAAGAATCCCTAAAACTCCCTAAACATTAAAACTCTGCAACCCCTTCTCGCTTTCCAATCAAACTTCAAAACACTTCGTTCTAAGCCACCTCCCTAAATTTTCAAGCTCCCATAGGAACTTTAATACACACATCTCAGCCACATCTCAATTAGCTAATTAAATTTATCCCCAATCGAAATGCCCGCCAACTCTTCGACTCCAATCGAGCCTTGCTGCGCAAGGTAGAGGCGGACGAGGCCTCTTCCGTTCGACGAACAGGATACTGGCGTCGGTTTTTGTAATCCCACCCGAAAAGCCGGGTGGTTCCCAACGAGGCCGGGCCATATATTATGTATCTTCGGATCTGTCGTCAAAGGAACGGCGAGGCGGCGGGGGCCATTTTTCAATATTACCGCAATAGATCATCCGGCAATAAAGGGGATAATGCATCGAGATACCACCAATGAGGCTCGAGTCTGATTAGGTGCGCCCAAGTTTATCGACCCCCGCAGGGGGGAGGAGAGGTTGGGGGGTAGAGGGTAAAAGGATGATGCATGCCGCGCTACCTTCCTCGACCTTCGTTTAGTCAAAGGTGCCGCCCATATCGATCTCTCCCTTTCGTGTCTCATTGATTCTCCCAATCGTCCCGCCGCCCCATGCCCCGTCGAATAATTGAGAACTAGCTGCTTCGTTTGTTGCCGCTTCGAATAGCGTCGCGAGGGGAAGCCTTTCTTCCCTTTTGTGAGCCCCCGCGGCCTCGGTGTTCAATAAAATCCTCGACGAGACTATCTAGCTAGCTTCCCTCGCTACCCGACTGAATCCATGGTTTCACTTGGCCTGACTCGACTTCCCGGTCGGTTCAGAGTAACGAGGATTTAATTAGATGTCTGGTCTCGTGATCGCTTCCGTTTCTCGAGCGGCTCGTCACGGCTTGTTTAAGGACGCCCCGTTCCGATCCCTTTCGCTCTGTCGTTGCCAGCACCGACCATCGAGTCGGTTCTGGTTGTTTTAGTCAAACGGGTGGTGGAGTGCAAAACTAGAGCTCGAGTTTTTCGTTTCTTATTTCGATTGTGTGCTTCGATGTAAGAAATTCAATTATTTCGCGGGCAGCGGGTTTCTTGGTGGTAGAAGAGTCCAGGTCGTGATGAAGTGCCTGTGAATACTTTGGGTGTGGGAAGTGAAGTGTAATAATAATTGTGGTTGGGCAGTTTGTATTTTAAATTTTAAGTAAAGTTTATAGTAGTGATTGGGAGGTTTCTTGTGTCAAGAATTGGGATACGTGTGATTCGGATTATATTATCTGAATTTCCAGGGTAGTAGGTGATGTAGTATAGGAAAATTCGCACCACGTTTGCTGTTTTCTAATAATCAACTAAGGAGTGATTGGACACAGATTTGTAATTGACTAAATTCAGTTTTTACAATCTACTGTTCTACACACCAATATTTAGACTAAACTTGAGTTAATCTTAAACTACTCAGTTAACCTGTAGATACTTATAGCAATTCTCCAGAGCCACTTGTAGCTCTGAGTACTCCATCCTGAAACTGTCATATAAATTCTAGTGAAAGGAAATGTTAGAGTTAAATTATCAATAAAGAATCATCTGAATTTAATGACCATCTGAAATTATTCACACTATTCTTGGAGCCTACAATTTCTGAACAACTTCATCCATCACTGACGTAATTACACCTACACGCTTGGAATATGCGACTGTAGTTAGATAGCGTGATCACCTGTTTTTCAATCACATGTAAATTGACTAGAAGTAATGTTTTACATCACACACACTAATTTCGTAGGAAACATATGTCAATTCCATTTTTGAGTGGAGGATTTATGCAAAATATTGGAATTCTACTGCATTCAATCGATTATACGAGTACGTAGGGTGGATGTATCAGTAAATGAACACGTACCAGTGAATGGACATTTTTTATTAAAATGAGTAAAATAAGTTATTGAAGTAAGCAACTAATTAATTAGAGACTTCTTTTTATTTCTTGCTTCATATCCAAACAATTTTTGCAGTACGTGGAATCAATCGCGCTGCAAACATAACTTTATAATAGTGTTCATTCATTAGCCTTAAGCGTTCATTCACTGGTGTGTTTACCCTATATTAGTATTTGTAGAATAGCAAAGTAGGAAACTGGAATTTTATTATGCACATACAGTACATAATTTCGAGATGTGTTACATAACACAGAATTTTATTATTTTACAACATATATTGCGTGTACCAATGAATAATCCATTTTTTGTCACATTTAGCATTTATTTTAATCAAAGTCGAATACCTACCCTGCCTTAAATACCTATAATCGCCATTATTCCGCAGTAGGGGTACTTTACGCCATTTTTCTGATAAGCTATAGATTCCTGCTCGAAAGGAAGCTTGGTCTTTTGACGAAATAAATTGGCGAACCTATTTTCGTACCTCGTCTAACGTGTAGAACATGTTACAGTAATCTGATTGTAAGAGAAAGAAAAAATTTTTAAAGTTAGATAGTTTACGCTGGTATTGAAGCTAATTTAAAGAAAAAACTGAAAAATTGAAAAATTTATAGCGTTTGAAAGAAAAAGTAACTTTTTTCTTTAGACAAATTGACATTATATCGATGAAAAATGTATTATAAATAAAAACTACAATTAACATTTTAGGTTCAGTCTCAGCGTAAACTATTTAACTTTAAGAAATTTTTCTTTTCCTTGCAATCAGATGACTGTGAAAGGTGCTATACGTCACGCCAACAAATGTTACATCGTCGAAGAGGTTAACAAGATTCCACAATAATTAATAAGTAACAAAAAAGATAGACATAAAAAATCTGCAAGTTTAAAGATGCCTCCTTACATCCCAGAAGAAATTAATCAGATATTAACAGTCTTAAAAAAAAAGAGATTCCCCCCCTCATGATCGATCAGCTTAAATTCTGAGTGAAGCTACAAGTTGACGCTAACAAATAAAGAACGTGCGGCAGATTATTTTGTATTTAAACTATATTTCTAACTTATTAAAAAATAGTGCATTACTTATTAGCACGTCCAGCAGTACAAAATTTTGAGATTTCACAGCGCATGGTTCAGAATTTCGTCATTTTACTGGACAAAACGCTGAATGTAGATATCCTACCGCAATCAGCGCAGAATTTCAACATCCGACTCCACGTAGAAATGAATAATTCATTGGAAAAATGATCGTCGAGAGAACGAATCAGTGGACGCGAGTAGCGAGATGCTTCTGTCCTTAACCAGCAGTCGTAAATCAATTGGAGAATTCGTTGATCGGGTTCACGTGCACTTTGAGAGGAACCCCTGGCACGTGCGTGATACGGATACATCAGTGGAACGATTAATCATACTGTCCGCGCACGCGAATTACTATCCGATTAATTATTAACGCATGATTCGTTCGCGTGCGTCCCACTAGGGAATTCGTGCCAAAGGGTGTTCGTTTTGCTAATATTTTTTCCATCAAGTAAGAAGGCGATAGTGAGAAACGTATCGCTGGCCTGGCGCGCCGAACTTGTGAGACAAGGACAGTACTCATTGAGAGGAATTAAAATCTGTTCGTTCCTCCATTTTACCAATGAATGCTTGAATCCTGGTGAGCAGATTCGAATGCCCACAGAAACTCCCTGCCTACGTGATTAATTACATCCACTTCCACTTTTTATAAATATTTTTATATAGGTACCTTCGTATTGGAAGTAATTGGATCCGATTTTGAGGAAAATTAATAGGAAGGTAATTAAATGTTGTTAAAAGAAAGTTCGTTATGAAAGTCAGGGTAATAGTAATCTCTATGACACTTTGGTTTGTAACACTATAGACACAACTTGTCGCACACTGATTGAGTAGGTACGTAGTAATTAACGTCGAACATCAAATACGGAGATTTTAATGATTCCATCCACATGGCACCCACATGGGAGATATAATACTTGTCATGACCGTGCAAGTGTCACAGATAAATAAACACGTTAGATGTGGTTTTCGTTCCAATTTTCACGCGGAACAACTTACTATCACAGCCTATGAATACACAATCAGTAACCACACTCTCGCTAACCTACAATTTAAAATTACAGAAATAATTTTCAGCCTTCATTAGAAATAATTTAGTTCCACGACACTAATTATTAGTACCATCAAAATTCACAGAAATACTTGAAAAATCCTGCTAAAGATATTACCTATAACCTCCCTCAATTATCACCTTCGAAATTCCAAAACACAGTCGCATTAAACTATGTGAACAGTGGCACCGAAACGTCGGAATGCTCCTTTTAAACGCTATGAACAGTGGCACCGAAACGTCGGAATGCTCCTTTTAAACGCTATGAACAGTGGCACCGAAACGTCGCCTCGGAATGCTCCTTAAACGTACGCAGGTAATCGCTGCGTACATTTTACGTGCCTCATATTTGCTGCTCAGTCTCTCCAACAGAGTGTCAGGCGCAAGCAAGCTTCCGGATTAATCCGGCTAAGCCGCCGTTTAAAGACAAATAAAGGATCGATACTGCGGTGCCGAGCGCCGCCGATATCGATCTCGGTGCAATCGGCGGAATAACGACAGCTGCCGAAAAAACAAGTAAATCGCTTATCAGCCGATGATTGGTAGATTCCAGCGCGGAGATTCGATCAACTGGACACACATGGCGAACAACAATTCCAGCAGCGATTCCAGAAACGATTTATCTCTTCACCAAAGATGCCGTAATAGGTATCGCCGATGTAATCCGGCCCCGTATTATCCACGGCCAGTTTTATAATGCGATCCCGGGCCAGCCAATGGGCTGAAATAGCATTGAATAGATTATACCCACCACTGGGCTGCACGGAAGCATCGCTTCTGGAAATACTGCCGCAGGATTCACCCCGTCTATCGCAGTGACGCGCAACTTGTTGACGCGTGTCCTGACTGCAGACCAACGGGGGCCACTTCAATAGAATTTATTGCATCTGTGTGGCTCGTGATTACTTTGTGGATGCAATATTTATGAAGGAACTGATCGGGAAACGATTCCATTTCCTTTACAAGAATTACTCCAAGTATTCCGTACTTTCGAAGATTAGGAATTCTATTACGGGACGACGTATTTATTTTATTATAGTTATCTTCGTGTCTTCTTTATGATCAGTGGCGGGTTTAAGAGAAAATGCCCAGGTGGCAAACGTTCTTCGAGGTCTATTTCTTCGGGAAAATGAAGAGATTGTTTACTAAAAGCGGGTCAAGTATAGTAGTACGAAAAAAAATGTAGTGTTTGGATACCTATACCTAATGATAATTTTTTTGGAGATGGGGCCCTGGGGGGCCTTCTGGGCAGGGGCCTAGGTGGCAGCTGCACATCAGTCGTCCTGTTAAATCCGCCACTGTTTATGATACATTAATATACTCAATATGCATGTATGTAGCACTGGTGCCGCACACACCTGTTGTCATTTTTATTAAATATCCAACCTACATAGTATGTTGAGCTAATAATACTTAGGACAACTCACTAATATTTACAAACAACCAATAAAGTCCTCGGAGCTACTGGTCTCCTTCCTCCCAATACTGCACAACGAAACACTCATGTTCATTCGAACAGAGTCGAACAGAACCACCACTAAATAATCAAAGTAGCTCCGAGGCATTGAGAGCAAAAGCGGACTAACCCACATTCAATAAAATTAACTTCTCCTCTTTTACATGATTAGTACAGCTTACTGAAGTGCATTATTGCCACTAACTCAATTTCGCAAAAAATGTGGGTTAGTCCGCTTCTGCTCTCAACGCCTCAATTTTATCACAATACCCAGCTGAGAGTCTGCTCACGAAGCCTTCGAGTCCCCGTGAACCGTCAGTCGTGATGGTTGTTTGCGCACCACTGACCTAGTAGACGATCATGACGAGTGACTCTCCAGAAGCGATCAATCAGGACGCTCGCGACCCTCGACCTTCCCTAGAACGAGATTCCACAGAGGCTAGGCGACCTACGCGCCGAATGTTGGTGCACCGAAGATACGTGATCGCCCCAGCGACGTCTGCCTCGGGAACGCGAAGCGCCCTGACGTCCTCGTAATCTGCCCGGTTATCGGCTGCATACCGCCGCCTTGTTATGCAATCAAACTCGAGCAAGAAGTGCCGGTAATGCTGACGGCTCGTCGCGCTCTCGGCTGTCACGAAGTCGCTGCTACGCTGTGTGGTCCTTCGATTAATCACCTCGGGGGCCTACGTGCTCCTACGTTGCCTATGGTCGAGGACTGCGTCCGTGCGCTGGCCAGCGGCTCCTTCGTGTTTTCGGCTGGACGCCGCGCCGTGTGCGCGTCGAAAGTTTACGAGGTCGATTAGCATAACAATCGAACCAGCCACACTACTGCCGCTTCTAACTACTCGCCCACCCATGCCTTCTCGCGTCTTTTTGTGGAGAAAGCTTTTTTCTGGGCAGGGGGGTGCTCGCGTTTGAGGGATGGTTGATAGACGAGGATAAGACGGGAGAATTTTGGGGAAGTTTTTTATTGCTTGCAATGGGGCTACGAGTTCCCTGAATCAGGAGTTGATTTTCTGGGGTTTGGGTGCTTGCTTGGGACTTAGTGGTGTGAGTGATCTGTGTTAGGAGGGGTGAGTTTGTGAGTTTCTGTGACGTTAAGTGTCAGGGTGTAATTAATAAAGCAGTACTTGTTCTCTTTTTAAGTATTTTTTACTGGGTAGACCAATTATAATTACCACCTTGAAGGTTTCGGAAATCATAGAAAGGAAAAATCGCTCGTAAGTGACTTCGCTTGCAAATAAATCGTTATGAGCATGCGATAATCACTTTCATACCAAAGAACTATTATCCGACATAATTTCTCTTGCTTCCATGGTTCCGGAAATATTGAAGGTGGGAATTTTTATTGCTCCATTATTGGGTACACAAATAAGGGTGTGTTTAAAGAAATGGTAATACGTGAAATTGAAGATTCTGTGACTTAGGATTGGTATTTTAGATAAGTTGGCGACTTTTACATCGGTCATATGCAAGAATAATAAAATTGATGCCCCCAATATTTCTCTCTTACTTTCCGAAAGTATCAGTTTCTATAGTCTGATTTTCGAGAGTTGACACCTGAGGCGGGTTCCTGGACGGAGCGTGGCTTAAGGAGGAACCAATGGTACGCTACGGATTGCGTGCGGCGTTGCAATCCATGTGTCAACTCTCGAAAATTAGACTATAGTTACATTACAACTGATCTGCAGACATGGACATGTCTGCACTGTACTGTCCCCATTATATCTTTACATTTAACCCTTTAGCGCCGGCACCTACAGACGGTGACCAAATTATTATACTCAAAACATTTTCGTCAATTTTTGGGATTATTTTAAAATGGATTTAATGCGATGAAAAAAAACCTTAAATTGGTAACTAAAGGGTCTGAAAGGAAACTTTCTTAGCTTTCCAAAACACTCATGACAATTTCTCTACGATCATGAGTTCGCAAGTTGTAGGTGTTCAAAGTGAAAAGTATCTTTTTTGTTTTGATCGCGAATAACTCAGACAATAAAAATCATACAACAAAACCTAAAAAAAAAACGAAATTAAAGAGAAATGTTTGCTCTATAAGAACTCTTCGTTGGATTGACCGGGAAAATTTTTTTTGGCCCGTGCATACGTTTAAACTAGGCAAAATTTTCTTAAACTTGATTTCCAGCGCTTCATCTTGATAAAACAGTATCATAATGGATGAAAAGAAACTAGAAACTTCAAAAGTTACAATGCGTTTTCTAAATATTTTTTGCCACCATTTTTCGCAGAGATACAGCTATTCCATCGCTTAAACTTACAAAATCTCAAACCGTTTTGTTTGAGTATAATAATTTGACCACCCACTGTACATCCCGTTGGAAAAAAATTTCCCGTTTTTCATCGTTAAAAATGGTGTGAATTTGAATGTTTTTATATCCTTTTTCAGAGGTTAAAATGCATAAAACAAATGAATACTGGGTTGAGGTGGCAAAGGGAGTATGTCATATATAATACGCCCGGCGCTAAAGAGTTAAAGTATGCAGTAGCTACATACTTCACAAGCTGCCAAGAATTAAAATTCATTAAACCGTTTACATAAAATTTAAAACTCCAAGCCTGACATATTCAGAATGATTTTAATGACCAAGCTGTACTACCAAGAAAATTAACTTTGTCATAATATAATCCTCGTACGAACATATTAGCAGCCATCGAAGTGGAATAAACTATCAACAGAACTGAAGTAACTACGGAGTACGCTTGTGCATTATTTGAAGGAAATCGTGCTGTTAATTGGACCGCGAGATACGCATCTGGAACGGCACGAATTCGCCTCCTTCAGGTTTCCAGATAACATCTTGCTACGCGGTCCCTAAATGTAGCTGGAGAAATGGCCCCGTATGAAAATTATTGAAACGCTGTCTGGGACGAAGCACGGAGTACCCACGGGGACTGATGTCGCGCGACGAAACGAGAAATAAAAGCTACGTCGAAGCCAGAAGAAACGGAACGCGAGAGGGCTCTGAACGAGCGGAAAAGGTTTCCTTAGGAACGGGCGAAAGGAATACATAATTCCGTTGCGTCCTTTTGCGTTCCATAAAATTACTAGATAGCATCGGGGTACTTAAACGGGTACGCAAAAATAAGAGGATATTCTACTTAAATCCGCCGCTAATTGTGAATTAAAAAACACTCCGTTTACAGCCTTCCACTTCTTGTATTAAGTACCACCGTGGCCGCGAAAAAGAAGCCCAGATAAGATCGCTGCCCTCTGTTGGATTATGGGCTTTAAGTTGCCAGCGAAATTAACAGCATGCCGGTGCAGAAATTTATCAAATAGGTGTAATTTGCGTTCCTGCTACCCCCCACCCTTCCCGATATTATTGATTTCTGGTTGGCTTTATAGCGATTTATACGTGTCGTCGTGCACGTTCGCGACATCAAACCGGGTAGCAGATCTTTCCACTCTTACGTTAGCGTGAAAATCATTTGGACTCTTACACACTTAATAAGCTTTGATCGAATATTTTTAAAAGCTTCTTGCCGACGGTAGCAGCTTATCGCCAATTACAGCGGAGATCGTTTGTAAACACTCCACGGCGAATTTCGATACGCTGCACAGTGGTTCCAAATCGCTAAAAAGCGCCAACCCCTCAAAACGTACTTCAATTTAGTCAGAAATCGGTGCCCAGGGATTTTTGGGGTCGCTGATTACGAATCTGAACTTCAATTTTTTGAAAATAAAATGGCGAATCTAATATGAATCAAAAAAATGATAGATCTGCACGAAAATTGGTATTCTATTGTTCTTCGGGTGGCTGATTATGTATATCTCATCCGAAATGCAAATTTGAATATCGAAGACCTAATAGCATTGGCATAAACCTTGTTTTTAAATTAATTTTTGCGGAAATTGTGATAATTTTCCGATGTTCGCCTAAAATTATATAATCAAAATGTCGAATTTAGTATGGCGATCTTAATTTTAAAACATTTCTGAAATTAATTACTGATTACCGAACTTCGAGTGCGAATGACAAGTGTTTAGATCGAGGCGGAAGATTTCCGTATGACTGTTTACACGAAAAAGATAAGGAGTTGAAAGTCAAGAGTCAAGTGTAAAAAGTATTTTCTAAAATAAATACGAAATTTATTTATGTTTAAGACAAAGACATAACATTCTTATTTATATTTCACGTCCACTATGCGTACAGGCGAGTACTATGTGAGGACCGATGTTGCGTATACACAACATTTATTGTGGTTAAACCCGATGATGTCGAGTCATAAAATTTAACGTGGAGCTTATTTAGACTTCTATTATTAATAATTGACTATAAAAAAAAAATCCCACAAACCAAAAAGTGCAGACCTGAAAGGGTGCGTCCACGGAAGCGTAGATAGATACTAATATGCACTTTAAATGCGGATATCTTAAAAAAGTGCAAATATGTGCGAGATTTTTCAATTGGATATCATACTTCACATGCAACTTTAAGTCAAGAAACTTGTCAATTCCTGAAGTTCGGTGAATAAAATAACTATTTTCCTTCCGTTGTACTCAAGTATGAGTAAGATTTAGGACATCTGAGAAGGGAAGTACAAGAGTAAGTTCAAAGATATTTTGCATTGTTCAAAATGTATGTTTATAACACGTACCTTAATGGTAAAATGTTTTACATATGAATTTTTTGAAAATGAACTTTGCCTGATACATTAAAAATGCTAGCGTTTTCAAGCCATCTATCTAAGAAGCACGAAGTTTCGTCAACTTTGATGGCCTATATCGCATTAACCGACCACTATATTTTAAAATTTCAAGCGGCATTTGTTGCACTGATATATATTAAATGTGCCGTACTACCAACAAGCTGCTATTCACTTCAGAAATTAACTTTTGGCCAGCTTTTCGGCAAAAGACACCACTGTGCGCTGCCTCCGGTATCCCGTGGTCCTTTATCTGGTAACGATCGAGCACCTCTGTTGATAGTTGTTTGTGAACCTCGTAAAAATAATTAGCGGACAGTTGCGAGGGGGCAAGAAGCACTGTGTAAAGCGATCTGGAGACGGTCAATATTATGCAATATTCAATATTACACAGTATTATTGACCGTATGTGGATCATATTGGAAGATTGTACAATATATTGTGTGAATCAAAACGGTTTTAATATTTATTGTCTAATATTGAATATTGCATAATAATATTGACCGTCTGTGGGACACCTAACAAAATATTGTGCAATATATAGCACAATAATATTGACCGTCTGTGGGACACCTAACAAAATATTGTGCAATATATAGCACAATAATATTGACCGTCTGTGGGACACTTAACAAAATATTGTGCAATATATAGCACAATAATGTTGCCCGTAAGCAGCCCCGAGACGGTCAATATATCGTGCAATATATTGCACAATAATATTGACAGTAAGCAGCCCTTAGACGGTCAATATATTATGCAATATTCAATATTGCACAATATTATTGAGCGTGTGGGGCATCCAGCATAAATATTGTGCAATATATTTCAGAAGAATATTGACAGTCTACAGGCCGCGTAAGTTGCGTTTAGTGTTGAATTGATCGGTGGTTGTATCATAGGGTAGGTAATTCCCCTTTTTAATTACGGAGCAGGTAGTTTAACGGTGTATGGGTCATGCAGAGGAAAAGAGGGGGAGGAAGTAGCGAGTCACTTCGCCCGATAACTGTGACGATTTGCATGCGTCCGATGCCTCCGCGAACGGCGCAGAAATAGTCGTCGCGAGGGAAAAGGGAGCAACGCGGGGTTGCATGATCCACTGGGAAGAAAAAGGGCCATGGGGAAACGGCGGCAAGCGTGGTCTCGGGCCGTGAAAAGCCGTCGCAATAAAATTCAGTTTATCGCCGCTGCGCGGAATGATCCCAAGTTCGATGCACCTGTTGCGGCTAATCGTCCCTCTAAGTGATCGTACCACGTTCCTTCAGGTACGCAGAGCACTGTAGACAGGTGCTTCTTGTTGACTAATGCATCTGTCCTGGTGCCTGGTGCTCTTCCCTCGCTTAATCGCGCTAAGACACCGCGGCTTCGATGTGCGAGCGCATTGTGGTCGAGTCTATCAAGTGGTATGTCGAGCGGAAGGAACGTTTAGCGCCTTGTAGAAATATTGTGACTGTGCTGAGATCCTCTCGAGGGGATTATTGTGGGTACGAGCTAAGAGCCACTGCGTGTGCTCGTTGATACTTACTGTCATTAGTAGAAGCCTGTATTTATCCGCTTCAACTTTAGGTATTATCAAATATGTTGCACGCGTCTGCTGCTCCTGGATTTGTTAGATGTAAAGTTATGCTAATTTTGCCACTTGCTACTTTACTACCACTGTATCTCTATGAGAAAGGTAGGCAAGTTGTTGTATCAGTAGGGTGATAAAGGCCATAGTGCTCTAGAGTGAGGAAGTTTAGAGCTCAGGTGACATTCTGTGTAGGTTACGAGAGGTGGGGTTTTGGGTGGAGAAGATGTAGTGAGGTCGTGGGAGTAGTAGGGTGTGAGATTCGGGAGCTTAGATTTGTGTTTTATATAGTTTCTGGATACTTGAGCATTAAGGGCTTAGGCAATCACGAGTAGCCAAAATAACTTAAGGGGTTATACCTAGTCAGGAGGTCGAAAAGAGGCTAATGTTTGTGAATTTTTTTTATCAAAGCGGAAGCATATATTTTTACAGAACTTTTTGCTATTAAAAGAGCAACATTTAAATAACATTTGGTAATATTTTCGTGGAAAAATATTTACGTTTATAATAAAGTAGCAACTGACATCCAAGAAGCCTTTTTAAAAATCTGCTTTTGCGGTGAGCATTGTCATTTGGAACCAGATTATCTGAAATCAAAAAACGAAACGGTTTCTTTAACATATTAATGTATCCTCTGATTAACAGAGGGAATTTCCTAAATATTAATTGAAAACAAATGGCGGCTATTTAAAGCTAAAATCCTGATTTTTTCGTGCGGAAATCACGGGAAAAAATCAGGATTTCAACTTTAAATAGCCGTCATTTTGTTTTAAATTAATATTTCGGGAATTCCGTCCATTAATACTTTAAATAAATTACCAAATGTTCTTTAAATGTTGCTCTGTTATGTGCAAAAAGTTCTGTAAAAATACCTCTTTTCGGCCGCCTGACTAGGTATAACCCCTTAACCCTTAACTGGTATCCTGGGGACGATCATAACCCCAAGCACACAATGTTCGCTGCAAAATTTTTGGTTGTCTAAGTTTGTAAACTGAATTTCTAAATAATTTTATAATAATAGTTTAACTTTCTACGTTTCTATTATTTTATACATTACCTAAGAACAAAATATTCATAGAGGTTGATCTAGTGTCGACTTTACACTATTTCTTGCCTTTCATTTCTGGCCTTTTTTATTTGGGGTCTGGCACGACTCGATATACCAGTTGTGGAAGTTACACACGAATAAATTTTTTACAAATATCCAATGATGATACAGGAATTTCACATTATAGAGGAAGAAATTCTACGCGCCCAGTAAAAATTTCAAGTGAAAATATTCATTGGTTCAAGAGTTATGATATACACCGTGTCTGAACACGGTGTTTCGAGAAAAACAGCTACAAAGTTAAGTCCCCTATGCCAATCTGCGAAGCTGTTACTTATCTGAATTTCTTCATGAAATTTTGTTTAAAATGTTCATAAAGGATACAATTTTCAGAATCAGTAAAGAAAATTGATTTTATCGACTACCCCCTTAACGACACATAACACAATTTTCGAGCCTCAGTACTCAAGACCGTGGGTGCACCAAGGTGTGTTAGTCATTTTGAGTCTGTGGTAGCCTGCAGTGAATGTCACAAATCCCGTCTGCTGTCTTTCACTCTCAAGACTGTCCCTTTTCATACCACTTAACTAAGCTTCCAGCAGCAAGATACATATATCTGTTCTTATTAATATATCACATTACTGATAAGTGAAACCTCGGTTAAACATTTTCCATTTTATCCTGCGCAAGTAACGACACAATTCCCAGAGTCAACGCCACTTAAATACTTCTACCCACCTAACCATTTCAACATTTCAACCTTCAACCTTGATACTTTGAATTCCTAAGAGCCTTTCCACACGAGATACTTCACTCGCATCGGTTTATTATCTCCTTGTATCCTTTTCCAACCACCAGCAGTTCTGCCAATTGAATATAATCAAGATACTACATAGTCGTGGGCCATAGAAGCGTCTCGTGTGAAAAGGCCCCAAGATCATCGCCTAGCCTGAATCCATGAATCACGAAGCACACATTGGAAGCCGAGGCCGTAATAAAGCGAGGAATCGTTCCAGCGGCGCGATTAACCGCGGCCGTATCTCAAAATTTAGACTCCGATTGCAAGGGACGCGTCCTAGAGCTTTTTCCAGCAACGGCGTCTCGGGGGTAGAATAAAATTTAACGCGTGACCATTAAGTTTGAATTAAAGGTGCGCCCACGGACTCCCATCGTCGTCTCCCTTTGCATATGTATTGCAGCGGTGAATCTTTATATATGCGCGCAGCGTATAAGCTACAAAGATACCGTGCTCGCGAGTCATAAATAAAATGGTACGATTCCGAAGATATTAACGTGCTTATCTTGCGCATAAAACAGAGATCTCGTGGCGAGCGCGTGTACGAGCGGAAAATTGAAACAATTCTAAGGAGCGCGCGACACGTGGTTAGAGTGGATTAGAAATAACTTTTGTCGTATATTTCAAGAATATTGATCATAAAGTTTGGTATATTCCGATAATAAAATCGCAGCATCTTTGAAGATTATGCTAGTCTGAGGGAATGGTTATGGAAGTGGTGCTTAGGATTGGGGGGTGAATTTATGTTAAAGATTTTCGAGAATTGTGTGGGAGAAAAGTCTTCTTTTTTTTTACAAAAATTGCTTATTTTCTGATTTATGCTTCTGACACGGGTAATATGGGTTAATCACAGATTTTAATTGGAACGAGTGACTCGGGGACATTGTTTAATAGAAGATGTAAATTTCACGTTAATGATCAGGTTAATGCTATTGTATTTCTAAAATGATTTAAAGGAAAACTGCTATTTGCAAACTAAATAATGTCTGTCCTATGTTCCCCTCCTGATAACAGAGTAAATAAATTACGGGTGTTCACGCAAACATGTGTTACGTAATCGTACGATATTATCTAATCGTTAGATTTAATCATGGAAACGTGTTATTGACCCGGAATAATTATCTTCGCATTATGGTACAGGGCTGTGAATATTCCTTGTGTCTTCGCTGCTGGGAGGCGAAAGTTGGACTTTCTGTTTCGGTGGCCTTGCTCGCGCGTTTTTCCATTCGCTCGACCTACGATTCTAGAGAACTCCGTGAGTTAAGAAAGCCATATTCAAAATTCAGAGTGACATTTATTTTAGTAGCACAATAAAATCAGTATAATGTCTCTTTGATCCTGAAATTCCATGAGTTCCCACCCCAGTAACTTTAACCCTTTAGCTGCAAGCAGCTGGTATATAGGTAGTTCTGGACACCAAAATATGTTCTACATTTCTCCTTTTCTACTTCTTATCACAATGGCTAACTTAAGTCTAATCGTAAGTACAAAGAAACACTCAATACTGAATTTTCATTTAGCTCACATCGCAATGCTTAAACAAGCTTAAACAAGATTTTCTTCTGTACTTCTTCTATTTTCCTCATCACACTAATCAACTTGAAACTACAAAAAAGCACACTATAGTCCATTTTCACCTGCAACAAACCACAAGTGAAGGGCAGAATTGATTAAAACCCCTATTCTTAATTATTCCCAACTATATGCTCGTGGAAGGTAAGAAGGTAATGTGCGCAAAGAGAAGCAAAGTGCACAATGTTTTGGTCCCAATTGGCGAAACTTTCGCCGACTGTCAGTTACGGCGGGCGAAGCGGATTGGTGGGGCGCGCGCTGGTAAGAGCGAGAAGATGCGTGCGTGAAATTGGGGTGCGCGGACGGGGCTCAGGAACGCGGCGACTCGAACCGCTTTCGATTCTATTCTAAGTTGACCTATAGAATGTTTTCTTCCCTCCTGCGCGTAGTCGAAACTCGGCCTCGGGACCCCGCCGACGGTCGGCTCTGTTTTCTGGGTGGTCGAAATACGACTGTAATAAATTCAAATGGTCGCTCGAACATACACGGAAGGAGAGAGAGGCCGATTGGAGATCTGGATGTTCTCCATTTCGTTCCTTCTGCGCAGCTTCCACGTGCTCATCAGACGTCCGACTGATGATCCGCGATATTCCATTGGATTACGAAATTTCCACTTCCCCACTCGATTTTCTTTCATGCGCGCGCAGGATTCTAAGGCGTGGAGGTCGGCGAAGGTAAATAAAGGTCGTTCCTTAATTGCAACGATCGAACAGTCCTCAATTGCAAGGAGTTTTTTCAATTGGTGTTCGTTTAAAAGTCAGGAGTGGTGGGATATTTTGGGATAAGGTTAGATGAAGATTAATTTGGGTATGTGAATCATCTGAGATCGTTAAGTGGGATTGTAAGACTACATGTATTGGAGAAAGTTTCTGTTTTTTTAGAGAAAGATTAGAAATGAACACTATGAAATATAACGCCGAATTTTTCTTTCCTACTATTCCGTATCGAATTTTGACTACTGCTCTTCAGGGTAATAAGTATGAAACAGAAAAATTAGTTTTTTATTGTGAGAGAAATTTTATTTTATACATAAAGTTATTCATATTTTTGAATATCTGTCTTACGTAGTCTGCTAGAGCTTCCAAAATATCATTAGCATTTTTCTTCATAATATTACTTAAGGGAGAGGGGTCTCGTGTAACAGCCCCAAAAGTAACTGATATTTTGCAATTTAAAAAAAAAACAATATTCTTAATACTGGTTTAAACTGGTTTGAGAAATAAGGAGGCATCTTAAAACTTGCAGAAAATATTTTTTTATGTCGATGCATCTTATTATTTATTAATTATTGTGGAATCTTGTCAACAACAATACACGTAGCACCTGTCGCTTGGAGTTAGATAGTTTACGTTGGGATTGACTCTAATTTAAAGAAAAAAAAAAATGAAAAAGTGAAAAAGTTATAGCGTTTGAAAGAAAAGTACCTTTTTTCCTTTGACAAATTTACTATATATCGATGAAAAAAATATTACAAATAAAAGCCAGAATTAAAATTTTATGTTCAGTCCCAGCGCAAACTATCTAAAAGTCGCATACACGTTCCTTCTTCCCGTTCGATTTGCTTGTACAGTCAAAAGTTGTAATGCAAGATGGAGCGTGTGTGTCCACAAATCGGCCAACTTACTATGTGCGTACTGTCAATTGCCTGGCATGAACGCAATTACAACTTTTGACTGTACAAGCAAATCGAACAGCAAGAAGGAGCGTGTATGGCGATCTTAACTTTAAGAAATGTTTCTTCTTTTTGCAATCAGATGACTGTGACAGGTGTTACACGTCACGCTAACATCGTCGAAGAAGTTAACAAGATTCCACAATAATTAATACATAATAAGTCGGATCGACATAAAAAAATATTTTCTGCAAGTTTAAAGATGCCTTCATATATGCCAAAAGAGTTTAATCCAATATCAACAACAGTTATTTAAAAAAAAATTCATAAATATCAATTCATTTTTGGGGCTGATACACGAGAATCCTCCCTTAAATTCTCAAAGCAACTAAAATAGGTATAATTTTGCTAATAGACAATTACTCAGCTGTAAAATCACGCCTCTATCTAAAATCTAAACAGTCTAGTCAGCGTACAGAAGAATTGAAGAATAGTATTTTCCTGGAGAACACTACCACAGTTCCCAGACAGAATTCTTCTTATTGAATCTAATCTCCTCGAAACTCACACAGCAAGACAATACCAGTGAGCCGCTAATTGAGGATTATTCGTAAAGATTGCAGCTGACCCGCGAAACAGTGGTTCGCGTTTATCAAAAAGGAGGCAGCAGATCGTGACAAAACCGATACCACGGTTTTCCGTACGCGTCTGTGGAGCTTGGTCTACAGGAAGTCGCGATAAGCGCGAGGTCCAAGTGGAATTTCACCGAAATTCTTCTGCGCCGTCGATATCGGTCGAACCCTAATTAATGACAGTATGATACTGTAACTGCTATCGGCACTGTCTTCTTTATCTACCGCAGACTGTCCCAACTGGTTAGGGATGGAATCTTAATGCGAGATATTCACCTTGTATCCCGAATGTCGGCTTCCTCATTCCGCACGGGGGATTCGTTAAACGAAGGGACGTGGTGAAATCAGGATCGTGAGAAAGCGTGACGACACCTCGAGGAGGGGCAAAACTGTTCCTAAAAAGTTGCGAATCGTTGGACCACTTCAGAAGCTCCTGTAATTTGTGAGTGAATGAGATTCAGTTGCGAGGATGATGTGATGATCTGGTCAATTAAGGGGACTACTTAGCAGTCAAATCGCTCGAAGATCAAGTATTACTTTGCGAATTAATTGCAAGGAGATGAATACAAATTGTGACTACTTAGTACTTTTGGATAATGTTTATTAATACTATAAACTTCACTTATCAATTTTTTTTTATAATACTTATATATGTACATGTATATGATAGCGCAACAGTCGTCTGATGTGTAGGCGGTGTTCTGTGGTTTTACCCTGATTGTGAAAAAGCTGAAATTCGGATCGACTTGAAAGTTTTGCAGCATGTTCAAAATATACTATTCTTTTCTGGAGTGTACTTCGACATTGAAGTGTAAAAGCTCTAGTTTCCAAGATAAAAAAATTGCTAGGTATTTTAATAATTTTGGTTCAATTTATTTCGGAGGTCCCCTTATATAAAAATATATTCCAAGGGAACCTTTGTATCTTTATTTTTAATCTCAATATCAGGACAAAACCGAAGACACTTTTTCTAAAACACTGTCTAATCAACCTCGTGTGGCGATATTTGAAAAATAGATATTTAGTAAAAAAAATATTTTGTACTCTACGTGATAGTATTAAACACTGTGTAAAAGGAAAAGTGTATGCTTGCTTCCTTCTCCTTGCAATAAGTTCCCAAAAACAACTTGATTTTCGAGCGATTTGAGCATTGCACATCTCAGAGGTACCATCTTTAGCATTATTGGTAACTTATTTAGAAAAGGAATTTGCATTAAAATTCTATTCTGTAAAATATCAATAATTAAATATATTATAATTCTACACGTAACATTTTTTTTTTTAAATTTTGGCACTTACAGTGTTTTCCACAAGAACTCTTAAATTATTCTATGAATACTCTTTCGTCGAATCGTAACTAGCTTACAGTTAATTCGCAACAAAAACAGAACGGTTACGTCTACAAATGGTCGTACATATTATGCGCACACGATTCTCCATTTGCAACAATGATTTCGTGTTCCCTTTTGCGTTGCAGGGGACACGCATTGCTGAATCGGATAACGTGGGAACCGTTTCAGTAATGAACAGGTTACATTGTGATACACCGTCGAGGTGAACTGTCGCTGATAATTGCAACGTGTAACATCTTTTATTAAACGTAAGTTGCAAAAACATGGCAGGAACACTGCAACCTCGGTTCGAGCGTTTAAAAAGCATGACACGATGACGGGTGTGATACACTCGCAGCTCGGCATGTCCCTTTTTTTCATACGTAATTACAACTTTTAATTAAGAGTAATTATAATAACTGCCGGGGATTAAGTCGCGCGCAATTACGAGTGAAATTCAATAATATCGCCGTTTCAGGAGTGCAGCGAGTACGTCGTTTCCGATAACACGATAATAGCTGCTTCTTGGCAACTGTAACGCGACGTGTTGTGTAGTTTTTGTTTCAGAAGAATTGCATCCGATTATAATAACTGTTACGTATTAATTCCAGCATATTACGAGTGAAATGCCGTAATAATACTACCGTTTCTCGAATACGGCTTCGTCGATTTCCATGACTCGGTAATAGTTGTCTTTCGAGAACTAATGGGAAAGATAGACAAAAAGTTTTCCGCAGAAGTTACTTCCTTTAATTAGGACTATCGTGTGGTAACTTACACTTCTCACAGTTTGCGAGTTATAACCAGGGTTACCACCTCTCCGGTTTTGGTCCCGAGACTCCGAAATTTGAAGCAAATCTGGGGGCTCCGGTTTTATTGGAAAAATCACCGGGTTGTAGAAAAAAATGAGATAATAAGAAATTGTGGTATTATACAATGGTATCCATTTTATATACGATAATAGTTATTAATAAAAAAAACAGATACATTTAAATTCTGAATTGTTTGAGCTTAGAAGAATTGCGCATCTGTTTTCCGGATATTCGAGAACAAAACTTTGTTTTTTGCTTTTTCCATCTCCGGGTTTATATTCGAATCTCCGGGTTGGAATGTGTGGCACTCCGAGATTTATTTGATGATAAGGTGGCAACCTTGGTTATAACACAAAATCGGAAAATAGGAGAATTTTCTGGGGTCAATTTCATCCCCTTAAAGTGAATTTCTGTAGCAAAAAAATTGCGCAATACATAGTTAAATAAGTATATATCTTCTGCATATCCCCAAAGTTTCATAATTTTTTTACTTTTTTTCGGGTTGGGGATCTTCCCTTGTTAGTAGAGTTAAAACGATAACACGATCGGGTTAAAAAATACATCTTTGACAGAAATCTTTGACAATCACACGACTAAGAAGGTACAATTCCCCGAATTTGGACAATCAACTACCATATTTCAAACAACCCTCCTGCTGCAATTTTTCTGACACTCGAACCTGCCTCTTCGTAACCCCCTTTCAACCATATCTGGTCCACCGTGTCACGCACGCACCAAGCATTCTCGTTCGACGATCGAAAGTGAAGTTTCCCCGAAGAGGCGGCCCTGGGTTCCCCGGCCTCTGAAACCCATCCCCCGGGACGGGCCCAGTCGGCGTCGATTTGAAATTTTATTTCCTCATTTGTATAACGAGATTTCGGTCGGGTGACACGCAAAAGCGGAACGCTAATTGGATTACGCTGTTTAACCCGGCTGCATTTTGTTAAAAGACGCCTGTTAGAATTTCAAATCGCCCGGGGGACGGTCCCCCGCTCTCCCCTCCCACTTTCCGACCGAGATATGGGTGCTCTCTATTGTTTCGGGCCGGGTAGAAGTTGGCATGGAACATAAGTCGGCGGAGTCCGCCGTCTCGGACGGCCGTGCTTCATGAATTCGTGCGGTGCAGCTATACATTATTCATAGCGCCATGAATTATCGAATCCTCGGGGACCCTGCGCCCTCACCCTCCCGCCTTTTGCTCCCCGCCAACGAGTATCCCTCGTCGAGTCAGTCGATCGGTGTGACGTGACATTTGTTAGGCTCACTTAGATCCTCACCTGAGGCCCCCGCCGCTATTTCGGCCGCTATTGTTCACCCTCCCCCCCTCCCCGACCCCTCGGCAGCATCTTCCGGCGCACCCTGCGCCATCCACCCGCGGAATTTCGAATGGCCATGCAAGGGGCACGAGTATATTCAGTCTATACGCGCCTCGGTTCATTAAACGGGTCCATTGAAGCGGCGGCGTGCCTCGTTTTCAATGCACCCGAGGTTCATTGAGTCACCGTGTCGAAGAATCTGACAATGAGCTCTCTGCTTGGCACCGGCCGAGGACAGGAGAGACAGGAGTACCGAGACTTTACGAGATTGTGATATGGGGGACGTTTGGAAGAGTTACTGGTGATTGCGAGTATGTGCTGTGGATTATTAGGACCTATTTAGTGTAATTTGTTGGACGTCGTTGGCTGTGGTGTTCCAAGTCTTATCACTGTGCACAGCTGGTTTAATTCTTAGTTGGTGGATTTGTTGGTAGTTGGTGGCGAATAGGAGGTCCATTTTTTTACTTATAGCATCGTTTCGTCTATAGAATCACCAAAGGTATCACGCTCAGTCAGGAGACCGAAAAATGTGTTATGTTTAGGAATTTTTATCTCAGAAACTATAAAACTTTATTCAAAAATCTTTTTTTTTATTTGGAAGGTACTACATTTAGCTCTGTCTCTGAATTTTGGCGTTAAAAATATTTATTAATAACAAAGTTATTTACAATCTCCTGGATGTCCTGTTCGAAAGAGATGTTTGCGGTGACCACGATTACTCGGAAGTGGATTATCTAAAATCGAAAATTCAAAACAATTTAGTTAATGTATTAAATTATCTAGTCATTGGACGAAGGGTTTTTCGTTTAAATATTTAAATATTGATTTAGGGCAAAATGACAAATATTCAAACGTAAAATGTCGATTTTCGGCCACGATCCCATTTAATTTTCGTTAATTAAAAAAAAATAAGCAACAGAAACAAAAATCCTTTGCGGTGCAAACCCCTCTTTCAAACAGGGCATCTAGGAGATTGTAAATAACTTTGTTATTAATAAATATTTTTTAAAGCCAAAAATCAGAGGCATAGCTAAATGTACAAACTTTAAAAAAAAAGTTTTTTAAATAAAGTTTTTCAATTTCTGACTGAGCGTAACCCCTTAAAGTGGTGGTACTAATAAGTAAGCAGTGATGTAGTAATTTTGAATGGGTCAAAATGGACCCTGCATCCGCTAGGAAAAATCACTTTGGAACTCCTCACTTGAGAGCTTAAAAAATGAAGTCTAAAGCAAAGGGGGTAAAAGGAAATGTTGCAACTTAATTGAGTTATAATACTCCTCTCTGTTTTCTGTCGAGTATAACTATTGCGCGCGTGGTTAAATAGTTTGTATCCTTGGTGGAGCATTAAGCTTTGACACGGCATGGACGGGAACAGAGGAATTTACATAATCTAGTTCGGGACGCTTTACCAATCTGCTCGACTTCCTGAAGTCTGAAAGAGTGCCGAGATCGAGCAACGTATGCTGCGTCAGCAAACGATGACTTTCGCAGTCTTAACAATTGGGTTTTTAACCAGTGTATCAAAATACAATACAGTTTTAAAGGGACAGAAGACTATTTCAAAATACTCTAGTAGAATACCATAGTAAATTTACTTGAATTGTAATCGATAATTCTGTAAGCATAGTGATGACTAGATTCAAAGTTCCATATACCATCTACTGTGACTACACACTACTACCAAATGACTGGCAACAGAAGGTGTCCCATGACCTCCTTCCCTTTCCACTCCCTCTTCGTAATTCCTCCCACAAACGTCACTATTGCTCGATACATCGAGCAACCTGGTAGCAACTTGATACATTTAGCTTTTCATTCCCATCGTTCAAGTATAATGAATCATCTCTACGGAACCAATAACAACAATCATTGTTAAACTTAAATTCGAAGATCAACAATTTTCTATTAATCTTTCTTCTTAGTCAAAGTCAGCAGCGTCCCGAATGAAACTCTTTGTTTTCCTGCTCGCTGCTTATTGCAGTGCACCAAGTTTTTGCCCCAGCAATCGGCACATACATTTTATCGGTACGCAGAGCACTCGTGACCGTGAGAATTTAATTTATTCCCCCGTGGATAAACGGTCGCGCCAATCTGTCGATTATAGGAGCGGGGCACACGCTGCGTGCTCGCGTGACTTGTGCAATGTGGGCCGTGTCAACGGGGACAAGTGCGAAAATTCGATTCACGAATTCCGTCGAACTCGTCCGCCGGGAACACCCTGCCGTCAACGCCACCTCTTGACGACGTCGTTCTTGAATAAATTATGCGAAATCGCGGTGTCTCGATACCTGCGCTCCTTATTTTTAGAAGTGGCTGAAGGAAGAAGGGACCTTTTTTCAAACACAACTTATCGAACAGATAGATTTAATAATCTATCGAATCTGCTCACCCATGATTTGGTACTAAACCTGAATATCTGAGTTTAAGTTTTTAATTTTTAGACGTTATCTGTTAAGACGCCTGTTGGGGTTATTTTATAGCACGAAGATTAAATTGCCTTACGTGGAAAAGGGGAGAATAATGATATTGGTTAATGACAAATTTTTCTACTGTAATTCTTATGTAGGATTATATATTCTATAATTCTATAAAATTTATAATTCTATAGTAATTAAGGGGCTCACAAAGCGGAAAATAGGCACATGCCACAATACTAAAATGTTTACAGGAAAACATGTTCTAGGAAAAATTATTTTCTCATGGTACTAAATTGTATTTATTTTAACTGGTAATTGAATTAGTTGGTGAATGACAACTTTCATGTTTTTTGACATCTTTTATTATATCTTACTTAAAATACACTATTGATTCATCAGCTCCTGTTATTTTGATATTTTCAATCAGTTGAGAATATTATATTGCTACATATATGTGGTAAATAAGAAATAAATAATGCATGAAATAACACTAATAATCAGAGCTTAAGTGCAATAACTGTATGAGTAGATATTATTATGTTTATTATATATTAGCTCAACTAGACAACAAATTTTCTTCAATGTGTTCACGCTCTTATCTCTATTCATTTCCACCACCCCTAGTGATTAAAAAAAAAAAATGGATCATACACAGAGTGGCATGGGCGTTTCCACTGAGCCCTTGAATTACTGTCACGGTGTCATCGAACTTGTTCGTACTGCGTCAACGAACGATATTGTTAGATACAAGTAAAATATTTATAACAGTATTAACACTTGCAACTGTGGGACTGTAATTGTAGTGGGTAGTAGAAGAGCAAAATGATTTTATGAAACAGTGTTTGGTTCGTCTGGTGATTGAAAGTGAAGCAACGATAAGGATTTTCAACCGTGTTAATCGAAACTGCAAATCACTGGTTACCAATTTCAGTGACACGAGGAATGGTGTATTATCTAATTACAGGAAATTGATGGCAATGAAATTACTTGCCACGGGATCGATCGAAGTTGCAAATCATTGAATATGAATTTCACCGATAATTACGAGGGCAATCGATAACTGACAAGTCGGTCAGATTTCGAGCACTTATTATCTAATTAATGAATACTAATAGCTGTAACGTTATTTATCATCAGTATTAATCAAAATTGCAAATCACTGAATGCTAATTTCATTGCGATAATTACAGGTGACATTGATTATTTATGAGATCTTCGGGTTTCGATGAATATTCTTTAACGAACGAAAGCTAGTATTAAACTTACTTGTCATTGCATTAATCAAAGGTGCAAATCATTTCAGTTGCACTTGCAAGGACCATCAATAACTGACGAATATAATGTATATATACATAATATTCAACACTGCGACCATAATGGTAAAAGTAACACAAAAAAATTTTAACTGTTTCAATAAAAACACATATATTAAAGAACGCTTTCCATCTTACAAAATAATAGTAAGCATAATTATTTCATTTTTTGTATTTTTTTCAATAATGATATAAAAGGAATGCTTATGCACAATAGTCTGCAGCCATAATACTAACGATTCCACTTACTGTAAAATCGATACAAGAATCGTTTTGGAACCGAGATCGAGCCGAAAAAATAACGGTTGTGGAACCGCAACCGAAATCGATACAGTCAGAAATTTCGGCTCCTTATAACAGTTATTCAAAATATCGGTTCATCATAACTGTTCGGTGAGGAACCGTTATATAACAGTTTGCAACAGTTATTTCTAGAACCGTTTCAACCCCCGCAGTCAAAAGTCACATTCAAAGCAGTGAGTAATTTATTTTCAAAAGTATAAAAATACAATTGCTTTCCTCGACGCTTATGATGTACAACCCTTCACTGTTTCATCTTTGGAAAAATTAACCCTAAATTAAGAAAATTATTTTCAATCTAAAAAATCAAAAAACCTGCTATACAGGTATTTGTTGTTTCTTAGGATATGCACTGTAGAAAACAGTTTCATAGTTTACGTCACGTCACTAGTAGAATAGGACCTATGCTGCCCTATCATACTGTCAAACATCTTTATACACATCACTCGTTACTCTACACACGCACTACAAATGAAACAAATCAACCTGTCAATCAGAGACTAAGGCCTAGTACATACTGTCGACATTCTGACGTGCAACAGTTTACTCGATATCGATTCATCGACTCCAAAAAATGGTCAAACTGTAGATCATCCTCGATGTGACTAAACAGTCTAGTCAGCGGAAAATCGATAGTACGACGTTCAATCAACTAACTAATTTACACGTAATCAAATCGAGCATCGTCCATAATCTGACTCTTCCTTTAATCAACGCTTTAATCAATATCATAAATAATATAGTCTCACATGGAAGCGCATATTTATCTACTGCTCATGGACTCCAGAAGATAGTGAAATTGCAGACAGTCCTCGACGTGACTGAACAGTTTAGTCTGCGGAAAGTCGATAGTATGCGCCGGGGTCTAAAGGGCACTTACTCGATCGTACGAGCGCCGGTCGTACCTCGACGTTCCTTTTCCACTGCCACCCGTGGGAATCTTGCGAATTTGGAGGAGCCAGAAGGAGATCGCGTGACCCGGAATCCGGCGGGCAGAAAGCAATGAACTTTTGCGAAGCAAAGTTTGCACGTTCAGGTACAGCGGGCCAGTCCCCATTTGTCTTTTGGCTCGGCTGCGACCGGTGCACGACGTATATTTAGTCGCCGACTATTTTCGGCACACTCTCTAGGCCCATTACTATCCCGCTAGACGTTTGTCATAGACATGGGAGATAGGATCCCGTGAATTGTGCGAAGAGATGAGTAGAGAGTGAACGTCTGCCAGCAGCGACGAGGGAACTCGTTGTGTCACGTTTCCAATCGACCGCCTTATGTAAGAGGGCGACTGAGGAGGGTCGCTGGAGACATGGAAAATCGAGCGCGATTTTCGGGATTAATTGAAATTAATTCAATTAAAGGGTAGGGTCCATTCCGATGCCATTTTAAATATTAAATTACATGTATTATTTCAATTAGCATAACACCTTCGACAACATCATATGATATAGCAGGCCTCAGTTTACTCTGCTTGTTACATACTATGCATGCTACTCAACTTCTTACTTGCTTCTTATGTTGCTTATTTCTATTTTGCGCACTCCACTTATTATTTATTGTTATGAGTGTTTTGTTGTTTTTAATATTACTATTACTCTTGGTTAGTTTTAGTTCAGTTTAGTTTAATCTGTATTGCTTTACTTTAGTTTTAGTTTAGTTTAGTTTTCTTTTATCTTTTACTTTTCTAATATTATGTTCGGACATATTATTCAGAAGTTAGGCATAATAGCAGCTATGATAAAGACGGAAAAAATAAAAAACAGGACAAGGATTCTAGATCCTAACAATATCAGGGTTTAATTCAAAATCCAAAAATTAATTCTAAGGTGCGTATGAATGAAATTGTAGGGTAACTGACTGCCTGTACAACGTGTGATGAATCTACCAGCCGTCCACGTGTTAAGGTATCGAAGAATGGTTAGGGAAGGACTACTTGTAATCCTTCTACGAAAGGACTACTAGTAATGGGATTTTTTTCTACTAAACTATTAACTATTATATATTAAATCTGTACTACTTTAGAGGTGCATGTATTGAAGTATTTCTAAATGAAATTTTGGCAAAGAATTTCCAACAATTTTGGAGATTTAATCATCATGATTCGTATATCCTGAACGGTTTAAATACAATAAGAACACTAAAGGAAGCCTTTAACCCTTAACCAGTGACGTGGAGTCTAGAAGACTCTTGCAGAATAATTCTTCCTACATTTTCCTTCTTTTCATTCGACCTTGTTTTACAATATGTCGTGTCATGAAGATAACTTTCAGCGGTCTTGAACAAAACATGCAAAAGTATCTTTTCAAATATGTAATAAAGTCACTAATAATTGCAGTATATGTTAAAAATGAATTTGAGCTTGACAATGTCAAATTAAGAGGAGTCTGCGAGACCCCACGACACCGTTTATGTCACAAAGTGGGACATCATCGGTTAAGGGTTAAATGTAATAGTATAATTACAATTGTAAGCATTCAAGTTCCTTAGTTTAAATACAATAAAGTCCTTGAAATCGTACATGTGGATTACTAGGTATATAAGTTTTGGTGGTTCTTCGATTTAGAAAGAGTCATTTCATGATTCTACCATTATTACCATGGTTGTCTCGTTATTTGGGGCATCAACGAAGGAATATTTCACTTTGAAACGCGATGCCAAGTAATTTCTGGAAATATCGTTTATCACGGACACTCGCGGTGGTGACTTCTCTGAAAGTGCCATTGTAAGTGCCATTGAGTTTCCTCCCGCAAGAAGTTTATGGTGCGTGCTTTTTGTTCGGCTTTTGTCGCTCAGCATCGTTTTCCTCGCATTCGTGGAATCCCACGGTGCATTCGTGTGCAAATCAGCGTGCCGTACGTGCGTTTTCGGATGTCATTTACGTGAAATTTTCCAGCGTTTCTTCCGTATCGTTCTTACGCCCCGCTCGAAAAGCCAACAACTCGCCATATCGAATTTTAGGATTTTTCATGACCATCGAGCGTGCTCGGTATCGCAAGCGTTTTCTCTATGCGCCCTTTTACGCGGCCACGCACAATATTCAAAGGGTAAAACGGACAGAATGGCGTCTCCTTTACTAGCAGCGCTTTGTGCTTTCTAAGCATCACTCACAATACAAATACTAGAATCGGAAGGCATTGAAATTTTGAGCACGAGCTTCGAGTTGCAAGAAGCAATGTGTGGATGCAAGAACCTGCAGTCGTAGAAAATTGTCTGACAAACGTGACTTTCGAGTGTCCTGTTCATCATAGTCAATTTTCAATTTGCTGCTTTTCAAATGATTAATCGCACTACTTTCCGAGTACCAGGTACAGAATATTAGAAATTCATAGACTATACATTTTTATCGTCGTTCTGCTTTGATTATCACCATCTTTCGTAGCTTGAAATTAATTAAATACGTAATTTGGTTTGTGTTCTGATTTCTAAGATATTGTACAATTGATAATAATCTGTAAGAATGTACTTAAATTTTGGTACGATAATTTACCTGTGACCTTTCGTGATGGAGTTCTAGCTTCTTATGGTATTGAACCGGTGAAATCGTAACTTTTATCTAACAGCTGTTTTTTAATTTCATTGTTTATTATTGTGCTTATTTTCTGCTTCAAGGTCTGAATATGTTCAAAACCTGACTTAGGTACACATACCCTACCCAAATCATTCACGCCTGTGCGAGTAGGAAATCGGATCAGTTAATATTGAAATCATCACAGCTCAGCATTGCGCTAATTGCTCAGCATTTAGCTAATTTCTTCAAAATCCTTCACAGCTAATTTAGCCTAATAACAGAAACTTCCATAAACGTAGATAGGGTAAATCCGGGAGACGCGGTCGACCTAATATAAAATGGCTATTAAAACTAATACAGTTATTACTTATTTTATCAGAACAAACCTGATATGTTCAGAATTTTATGCTGATTCAGAAAAACTGGTCGATATTTGCTTTAAGAAAATATTTACTGTAAATAGGGTTGAAAAGTGAAGTCATGACATCTGACCACCTCTCCCGAGGTGCCGGGAGAAATGGTTTTCGTCGTTGGCAGAGACCACTCACATAATTATTCATGGAAATATAACAAAGAAGAAAGCAAAATTATTTATGAGTGAATACAACTACAGATTCATTGATATTTAATTTGTTTACGCTAAACAAGTAAAGAACACATCAAAGATAAAGCGAACTACCTACCGGCGATTAGCAAGGCAAATAAATACAAAAGTGAATAAATAAAATAAATAAACAATAATAATAATAAAATAATGATAAAAATATAAATATAAATAAAAATAATCAAAAAAATCATAACTCGACCATCTCTCCTTTCTGCAGCGAGAGATGGTCTTCTCGTTAGTTTTGAGAGGAAGAGTTAATATGGCTAAACACTTTGGCTGCATTGTCCCTCGATATCTCTACTATCTTATTATTCCCAAACATTAAACGAAAATAAACTTAGAAGTATATTTTAAATACGATTCTGTACACCGTTGTTTGACAAGAGAGGTTAAATGTAACCTCAGTTTACCTTTTGTAGCCTGTAAATCTAGAAAAACACAGCAGGAACCGAAGTGACGCTATTCGTTCAATTGTTCGGCTTCTAGAGAAGTAATTGGGCTGCACTTTAACGCGTTTTTACGTATAGAGTCTGAAATATAGCAGCTCGACCAACTCTCCGGCCCGACCGCGTCTCCCGGATTTACCCTACACCATTGCCATATTCCAGCAGTCTCCAGAATTTGAAAAACCAGGTACACAAGTCCCTTGAGACATATGTAAATACTAACTGAACCTTGATGAACACTCGTTCAAGACGTACGCAAAATTTACATGAATGTTAACTTTTATTCGAACCCCATACACGTTCTCCCAGTTCCTCTGCCACCAGATGGCTATCAGGACTTAATCACCAGACAAACAGGGTGCCTAGAAAGAATTTGAAAAAAATCCCACGTACGATCCCCGCTTAAACCTCCCCAGCGATGAAATTACACCCCGCGAACGCGAGGGATTACCAACGAATTGACACTAAAATCCGTAACAAGCGAAATTAATACACCTAAATCCCGAGCTCAACATTGCTGTGCGCTGTACCTTGACTAGCCCCCGTAGATGCCCGCGAAAAACGAGGAGCTCGCGTCAGAATTTAATCGCTCCCGGAGCCTGAAAGTAGCCTCGATTAATCACAAACGCGCGCGTCTGTTTTTTTTTCTTCTCCCTCTTCTCTATCGCAACAAAAAGGGGAGAGAAACGAAACGCGTGCAGCGCACAGCCCCGTGGGGAGGGCAGGCCAGGGTTTTCCTCGGAACGATAAAGACTCGTTCCGCGCTGGTAAAAAGAAGCCCGCGAACGGACCAGAATAAACGCGTCTGGATCGCGCGTCAGTGTCCGCGCGAGCGTCGAAATAAAAGGGGACACTCGCGCGCCGCGCCGGTATCAAACTGGTTTCACTTTCTTCTGGCCGTGTGAACTACGCGGTCAGATGATATCGGCCGGTGTACCTGCTTATCGGAGATCCGTATCTCCCTCTGTCTGGCCCATTGAAAAAGGAATCCGCCGAGGGAGTGGACCGGGCACACCGGCATGCATCGTCACATCGGATCTCCGTCGCCCCATTAAAACGCCACGGCCCCAATAATGCCCGCCGTCGGAGCTATCAGCGAGGATATATTAAAAATAAATAATTAAACGGCCGCTGGTGGTCATTTATTACGAAGATTAAGCCGTACGTCGTCCCCCTGGCGGACCTAGCCTGGACCTCACCCCCGTGACGAGTCGGGGGCTCGGAACCGACGACCACCGGCGCTCTTCCTCTGGACCGGGCCCACGCATGGGACGCCTTTTCAATTTACATAGACGCGCGATAACTTATTCCCCCGTGACCGTAGATAAATTCAATCGCGTTTCCTCTTATTGACGGAACGCACGCTTACGCTGCGTCGCGACGTAAGAGGAAGAGAGAGGGGAGCGCCACGATAAGCCAGTCTCGCTTCTTGGCCGCCTAACGAGCGATGGGCGTGCATGGAATTAGAGGGAGACGATGTGGATCTCGAAAAGGGCGATCCTGAGGGAACTTAGGCCTTTCGCTGGTTATATACCTTTGGAGGCTAGTGTCTCGTAATGCGTGAGTATCAATTTTTTTTTAGGGAAACCTCAGAATTAGGAGGATAACGATTATGGTTATTTGTAACCGGTTTGGCGATGGGAGGATGATGCCGAACACACATCGCGTGCGGGAGGTCTTTGCGCGCCTTTGGTAACTATGTTTGACGAACGCCTATAAGCGTCTCTCGTAGGTATGTGTGAGCTGCGGCATCTAAGGAGTTAAACCTTTGTATATGTAGGTATTGGTAACAGTGGGGCTTGTCGATATGTACGGTAGTCGAAGTGTCTTATCACCACGCTAATGTGTGCTCTGAATGAATGAAGTAGCAGAGCTTATGATTCGTGATGAGGACACTTATGATTCATAAGTTACGATCGCGAGACGTGGCATTGGAGTCTTTCAACCCCCAACCTAACTCAGCGACTTCTGGTACCGAGAATCTTTTTCGTTTTCTGTATCTAGTGCAGCAAGTGTAATTATTTTTATTTTAATTATTCAATTTTATTATTAGGATATGGAAATTTTTAATATTGCAAGATAGACGAATGATGAATACCTAACTAAAAGTGAAAACGAGGTTTTCTTCAAATGCATAATTTTCTTTCATCTCAGTAAATAGAGTTTCTGTTGGAAATTTGTCTGAAAGGACGTCGTGTAACGAAAATATATTCTAGAGTTTATCCACGTACCAATCATTGCATTCCCAATTGATTTCCACACCTACCATTACATTTCTCGCCATTTATTTTTCTTCGCCACACAGTAGATCGTGGAAAGCTAAAAATAAAACTGTATACGTGCTTTTTTGCACGCATGTAGCACGCTCAGTTTGATTAGGCAACGTCAGACTGGGGATAGTCATTGTGTAACGTATTAATATATGAATATTAGTCACTGCATTAACCTAGTAAATGTTTTCCTACTATGTGTGGCATAGCACACTGCTGGATTCAAAATACAAAATGACCAAAAATACCCTACAAGCAATTGTTGAATTTAATATTTTCAAGTTATAATTTATTCCTATAATTTAACATCAAATTATAAATAATTAAGACCTCATTTTGCGGATGCCATGAATCAGAAACTTCTCTGTGCATCCACATACATAGCATTATTTTGCAAATCGTCAAATCTAGGAGAGAATTCTGAATTTTAAATTAGAAGATTGGATGTAGGAGAAATCGTTAATAAAAAAGATCGGTGGCGTTCGAAAAATTGAAATTTCTTCGAATTTGTGGAGATTTTATCCATGAGCACACTTTCTCTCCAATGTTGCGACGGAAGGAGATTGTCATCGATAACCCTGACACTCGCTCCGATCGACCCTCGTGGTCGAACATAAATTACGTTTGGACACTGAATGCCGCAGGATTTTTTACTACACATCGAATAGGGAGACCATCCCACCGAAAGGGGTAGATAATTACGGATGGTAATTAAATAATTATTTACGTAATAAAACTGGAAAACTGATAAAATGTCACCAAACGCCACCTAATGAAAAAGGGTACTTATCTAACAATTCTGAATCTAGAAACTTGATTTCAACACCGAACGATCAAAATTCTTCCACGATTCAATAACAGCGAGGTTCACGACGTATATAGGTTCTCTATTGAGATAGGCTCTATAGGTTCTTATTAGGTTCTCAGAATCAAACACTTAAAACTAAAAATTATTGAAACATTTTTAAATGATCTTCAAACGCAACTCGATTCATCAACACACATTTCCCTTGCCTTAACTGAAGGCTAACAAACAATTCTGAATCTTAATTACCTGCCTCGTTTTTATTAAAATAAATGGCAACTTCACACGAAATTCTCCCTAAAACTCCAGACACAGATAATAATTTAATAAAGCAATATATACGTATCTGAAATTCCAAACGTGCCCACGCTACGTAGCACAATTACAGACTGCCGATCTTTATAATTAAGGATATAAGATATAGACGTTTTTAAGGGACGAATGAAATTAGTTTTCACCTGGAACACAAATTAGCCCTGACATTGTTAACCGGCGTGGATTTAATTAGAATACGTTGCCGACAGAGAAGTAATTAGCCTCGCTAATAAGTTTCCGCGTCACACCGACACGATAAGGGCAACTGGTCGGTTGAAAACGATCGCAACCGTCGTCGTTAAGGAGTCCAGGTAGATTTGTCCGTTCGTCGGGAAATAGACGGCGGCGATGCTCGTATTCACGAGCTTCGTAGCCAATTAGGAACAAAAACGTCTAAACGTGGCTCACGGTTAGAAAGGAGCGTTCATTGACATCGAATTTTATCTGTGTCGGAGTTGGTTCAGTGATAACGGCTCATCTACATTACAAACGATGGAGTTCCGCGTGGCGATAATGACGCGATATCCGAGTCGAGAGGGAGGACGGGGAAGAGCGAGAGAAAAAACGGAAAAAATTAAATAATTCATTGCGGGAATGTTCGGGGTACGCGTCCCTATTAGGGCCGTCCTCTTTGTCCTATAAAAATTTCTACAGCGACACAGGGCGCGCCATGAATATCACTTTATGGACGCCACCGTCGTTTCATTTGCATCGTTAGCGATTAACATTCTTCCTTATATCGATCATTCAGTTTTCATTAATTCACGCGCTAAGACACGCCGCCAAACCGGCATCCCCCTGGGGTAATCGAGTTATAAAACGAAATCAACTCTTTACTCCAGTTTCCCCCTCATTATTCGTCACTTTTTTCAGTTCATCGACAGTTTCCTCCTTTTTTGTGAATTTTACGTTCGTTGTTTCCTCGAAATTAATTCTTAACGGTTCGGCACAGACTTTATGACTCTTTTTAGTTTACGTTTTATATATTATAGTAATGTCTCATGAGTTATAATAATACTGCTTGAGTCTCAGTTTCGGAATGAGTTAATAATAATATTTTATTTGTGAATGAAGGGAAAGATTTCCTGCGGACTTTCAGTTTTATATTTTACGTTTTGCTGTAATATTCAATCAGATATTTTGCGTGTGGGTAATATCAACTGAATAATTTAAACTTGCAGCGATATTACGAAGCCATGTGCCATTTTGTGTGGCTTTCTTTTTATAGTATTTTCATTAGATCGTGGCATCATTTTGTACACGTTCTAAATGTTCAAGCAATACATTTTAACAATTTAATTTAGTGACAAAATTTCTGATGACCGACAGAAAGAACGTGCAGTGCAATGTCAAGTTCACAAAGCCTTTAAAACCGTGAAATTAACAGTACCGTTAACCGCTTAATTCCTCGACCGAACGCCAGAGAACGTGATTGCAAGGCGGTCAAGGTCACGAAGGTCGCTGACGTAAGGGCAAATTTCATGGGCAGATGGCTGTTTATAAGATTCTTTCACCCACGCGTTTCCTTGCCAATGTGATGCACTGAGTGGCCTAAACGTTATACGGCAATTTATGGAAATTATATAACGTAATGTCTGGCCGTTCTACGAGTACTTAGGAAACTTCAGCTGGTATCAAGATAATAGTTGTTTACGCGGTGGGAATTGAAAATTAATGCAACGTTGGGGGAGCTAATGGATCGGAATGTCTGTGAATACTTAACAAAACTGTGATAAAATTGAAACTTAACTCGGAGCGCCTTTCTTTTTCGTTTTAAAGCTGTGATGAGGTCGGACAATAAGATAAAGTGGTTTATGATTTATTATAATTTAATTACGGCGATAGACAGAGAAAAGTGGATGGTACAGTGGGATCATTAATTGGACATAAAACGGTTTAATTATCACTCCCACGATGACGAAATTGAACTGAATTTTATCGGTGGAGGAACTGTATTTGGAAATGCATAATTGGAGGCTGATTATGAGTCATGAAACTGATTGTGAGTATGAGATGTCTGTTGTATAAAAATTGATACTGTACAGGTGTACCAGATTCTTCCGTGGGGTACGAAACTGAAACTTCTTCTTTATGTAACATATATCACGTGAATTAGAATTTACATAAAAATAAAAATAATCAGAGATCAGTCTAAGTATCGTTTAAAGTAAACGTATTTTACTACGTATTCTAATCGTTTCAAACTGCAGTGTAATTGTTAAAGAAAAGTAGCTTTATTTCTATAGGGGTATATTTTATTTCTCGTTATTGTTTTGCAAGGTTTTTTAATGGGTTATTCAATCGTGAGTAGTACAGTTAATACTATTAACTAAATTTTCTGTAGCTTTTGTGTCTTAAACCTAAAATGGAACTATGACTTGATACTTTTAATAATTGTATAATGTAAAAGTTGTTCTATGAGTAGATATATTTTCGCCAAATAAGCATCACAAAATTATGTGACCCGCACTGGGTTTAAGGGGTCATTCTACTTTGATCGGCCCAAAAATTAAGCTATTTTTAAATATTTTTCTGAGTAAATGCAACATATAATGTAATAAATCTTTTTGGCATTTATTAAGCTACTCTTATATTATACAAAAGAAATTTAAAAAGAATATTTTTAATTTATTTAAATTGTTTGTTTACAAAGTCAATATGGCAACTAAACAAAAACGGTGTGTCCGTGGCGCAGGTGATTTCCCAGCTCAGGCTTATCTGAAACAAAAAATTCGAAAAGATTCTTAATCTGTATTAGTGTCGCTATCGTCCGTAGCTCAATTAATAATTTTTGTTGAAAAGTAACGAAATGGCACCCGTTTGAAAAAAAAGTTTGACAAAATACCCCAAAGGATGTTTTCTCGAGTGTTCCCGGAGAAAAATCTCTGTTATTTTTCAACAAAAATTGTTAATTAAGCTACGGGCAATAACGACCCTAATACAGATTAAGAATCATTTCGATTTTTTTATTTCAAATAAGCTTAAGTTTGTGTTTAGTTGCTATATTTACTTTGTAAAAAACAATTAAAACAAATTAAAAATATTCTTTTAAATTTTTTTGTATAACATAAGAGTAGCTTAATAAATACCAAAAAGATTTATTTCATTACATGTTTTATTTACTGAGTAAAAAATCTTTCAAAATAGCTTCATTTTTCGACTGATCAAGGTAGAATGACCCCTTAAATAATTTTTATCATTTTGAGGGTTGGTAGCTTTCCGCATAACTAGGCCCAATTAAACAATAACAATAGCAACCTTAAAATCTTCCAAAAATGATTACCCCCTCAAAATGAGAAACCCCTTCTTCCTAACATCGAAGAAAAACTTCATCACCATCATATTCCCTCCGAAAAGCACTCCACAAATTTTTTCACACGTGCGCCCCCGCCCCTTTCATGCACACTTACGCCGTACCGAGCGCGCGTATTTCGAAACCATACACAAGCGCTATCAAAGGCCGCTTCCTAATCTAAACAATTTCTCTTAATCGCCCCTGTGAGTAGGAAGCCGTGTCGCGATGAAGTCGTTGGCTTCAACTACACAAGCAGCCACGCGGAAGAATGTTTCTCTGGTAATTAACACTGGTTGCATACCACGGCGGAATCTCCTATCGTCCATTTTTCGCTCGTCAAATGATATTTATAAATGTTCACGGTGGACGTCCGTTCACCTTAATGACTATTATAATCAAGGAAGGGGGGGGTAATCACGCACGGTCGTGCGCGGTGCACGCGCGTAAGACTGCACACATGTGCGCGGTTGTCACAAGCACGCGCGCTCGCGCATACGCCAACGGGGACGTGGCACGTAAGAATAACCTGTTGCTTGCTCGTAACTGACAAGGGATTCCTCTCTTACGGCGGAATCAAAGCCGTAAAGGAAACGCCTTCCGTGAAACGCCTTCGCCAGTCAACGATTACACTATGCCGATCGCCCAGCGATTCCGGCTTTGTAATTTCCGCGAGAAACATCTGCCCGGTGATTGGGAGAAGGAGGGCGCTTCGACGCGCGGCTTTTCCAATTTAATTCGACGCGATGGAAGTCGATTTTAATTTAGCGGTGGGTTGAGCCGCGGTATGTCCTGCCGCACTATGCACACAGTCGAATGTTTTTTACTCTGTTCTAATTCTATAGCGCACAGAATCTAGTTAGAATCCTAGTTCTGAAATAGGAAGCGATGGACGATTTGTCTGGGTGATACATCGATTGTGTTAAGCGGAATGAAGAAGGAGGTGGAGCTTCTGGTGCTTCTGATGATCTTGGTTAAATAGTCTACGGTGAGGGCATTTATCTGTGGAATTGTGATCCGCGATTTCTGAAGTAATTATCGTGGTAGGTTAATGCTGCCGTGTTAAGTCGAAGGGGCGTATCTGCAATTTGCGCTTAAATTGAGTTACTGTTGCCAGGTAGCACAAAAATTAAATAAGAAAGCCGTAATATGTATATTAAATAAGAAAGCCGTAATATGTATATTAAATAAGAAAGCCGTAATATGTATATTAAATAAAAAAGCCGTAATATGTATATTAAATAAGATATCTGCGTTGAAACTGAAGATATAATAGTTTATATTTCGAACGTATATGACATCGATGCCTGATTTTGAGCGTATCTATCAAAGATCTACTTTGAAGTTTATGAAATATTTTACGGAGTTGTTACAAATACTTAGTTAACTCGCAACCACTTTTTGATCAGATTCGTCCCTTCGAATTAATACGGCAAAATGTTGGTTTTTTAAAGAGGTTCCTGCAGAAACTTCCGTTGGCTCAGAGGTGGGTGAACTGGCAATGAGTTATTTAGGTAAACCAGAAATTATTCTTGATTGCTTCTTTTTTCATTTTTGGGTAGCTCATTCTAACAGAATTAGGGGGAATAGGAAAACAAATTTGATAACACAAAGGTTGTCAGTTCACCGTAAAAAGTAGATACCGATTCACGCGTACCATTGAGAAAACGGAAGAGACTTATGTTGGGTAAACCCTTCTAGCATCCAGCTTGGAAAGATCTTGGGATGATTAATCGCATCAAAGCGGGGAAGATTTATCGCGATTAATTACAGTTGGCACATTTGACGTTTTGCGAAATCGTGGACAATTTGTCAAGCTTAGATACCCTTTCTTCGGTGCCGCAATTAAAAACGCACGTAATAAACCATAAGATTATGTCACTAGTCTGGGAAGATTAATGGTTGGGTGAATTGATAAATGACTGTCGGAATTTGACATACTTAGAAAGTCTGTGTATTCAACATCGACGTGCGAAATTTCTCGAAAAGTCTTCAAGAAAAATGATGTTCGGGTAACCGAACATTCCGCAGAATATTTTCCGATAAAAAATCATGTTCTTTTTCAATTGTGGCACGTACAGTCTACGAAGACTCTTCAACGATTCTTTATTACAAAAATGTTGATAAGTTGGGCACAGTAAATATTTATCTAGAGAAATATTAAGAACCTATGCAGAATGTCTGTGTCATTGGAGCGAAAATAATGGCACCCTTCGAAATAACGATCTGTCCGTTCGCCCAGCGAATATCTTTCGACGTTCGAACAGTGGAGCCCGCATCTGTCGAAAACAGTCAGGGAATTTCGTTGACGGACAAAGAATGAGCAACAATTGGCCACGTTTCCTCGACAAAAATCGGTTGCGAGCGGGCCGCGAAGAAAGCTGATATCCGTGAAAAAAAGAATGACAGGAGCTACGGGGATAGGGCGAAAGGTTTTCTGGCCCATTTCCGAATTAGTCCGTCGTGTTTTCGGAACAACGTCGGCTCCGTTTCGGCCATTGTCTCTCTGGTTAACGACCGTTTTACACGACCAACGATTCGGCAGATCCGTCGACCATTGTTTGCGGTTTTCTTGGCTGGTCCCGCTGCCGCATTATTACCTGTGCTACATCTGCTGGCGCCGAAACGCAGCGCAGCTGGGCCAGTCTCGAGTTTCCATTTTGCACGTTTACGTCCTGCCCCGCATCGACCACAAATCCAGAAAACAGATCCAGGATCGGCGGTGGATGAGGGATGAAATTGTTTTTGATGGGCAACTTTGAGTTTCAGGCTGGATTGTTTTCGATTTCATCAAAATATTTTGAAAGAAAATTTCCTTGCTTGAATAAGGCAATTTCTAATTTTGTCATTTTTATTTTATTTATTATTCTTTGAGTAGTTTCAATTGGCTTTATTGTTTTGGGCGGAGCTTCGTCCAAAACTAATGTAGTTTAGATTAGAACAGTTAGGCTGCCCTCCTTAGTTAAACTGTCCTATCTAGCATTTTTTCATTTTTTGAGATATGCAGAAATATTCGAAGTTCCACACGTCTTTTACCTTTTAAGTAAAGTTAGAAAACTCTACGTGCTTTCTAAAGATTTATAAACAGTCTAATGTATTTAACCTAACTTTTTTCGAAATGGTCAAAATATTCTATCTAAAACAATTAATTAATTGGTACGTAAATAATACATTACCTACCGGTATACCCATTACAAAAAATTATATCAAGCTGTTACGAAATAATGACAACATGTTCTAATTTGAATGAAGAGAAATAAGGACGGTACAAAGTAAATGATAAAACTTCAGTTTTCTCGGTTGTTTCAAAATGCTAGATAGGGCATTTTAACTAAAGAAGGCAGTAGGAAGTGTACGAACTATTGGTGGATAAGCCCTCTTTTTATTAAAACAACAATTCACTTACAGAATCCACGATTCTCCCAACCAGAAAAAGTCCCTCAGCAACATCGAGGGCTATACAAAATACATACGTATCTATCTATACCCGTTACCAGCTAACGTGTGAGGAAAGAAACGAGCGGAGCACCACTTCCACCCCAATAAATTATTCCCCTGGCGAAGCTAATTGTCCTTTGGCGGCCAATCGTGGCGTTCTCAGGAATCTTCGTTAACACTGCGTAATCTACGGAAAACGAAAGACTGCCAGGAGTTCACCCTAATCACGCGTGATCACCGGTGTTCCCATTGGTCACTCCCCCAGAACAAAAGGGGACAAGTCCCCGGCAATCAGCGACCGATTAACGGGACACGATGGCCGATTAATAAATTCCAGTGTCCAGTTAACGCCCGACAAATTACAAGCTGGGTATCATTTCGACGGTGACCATCGGAACGGTTGGGTGTGTACGTAACTTCTTCTGAAACTTCGTGCGAGGAGCATCGTGACGCTCGATTCTTCTGGCATAAATCAGCTGGCTACCCTCGCGGTGGCGGCAACCGCTGACTAATCACGACCTTAGGAAGCGATGGTTCAATTTAATTGGCCATTCGTGGCCAGCCACAGCGGCCTGATTAATCATTCGTAAAAATCTGGCCGCGCAAATTGTGATTAAACGGGGCCACGTCTCCGGCCAACGTTCTCGAACCTTTGTCGCGTGTTGCCCTCGCCAACGCGCGATTGTTAATTGCCGGAACGAAGTTCATTATCGATCGTCATTTGCATTCGGCTGATTCATCACGCCACGCTCACAGCGGCTCGATCTCCATTCGTGCGCTTCCTTTGGAGCCCGGGACTCTGTGCAATTAGTAATAAGTTGATGGAATCGTTAACACGCTCGGTGGTATGGGGCCGTTGGTGTTTAACCCTCGCTAGACGGATGGCGGGTCAATTTTTACCCACGCTAAATATTCAACTGTATGCCACTCATTCTTAGTGGGACTTTGTGACTCATGGGGTTACTTTTTACTTATTTTCCTGTGTTATTCGTGCGGTAAAACACAGTGGCGCAAGCAGGATTTAATCTTGGAGAGCGGATCAAAAAATATTTTAAAGCAACTTCAATAAAATTCATTAGGAGATAACAAATATTTATTTAAAGAATAAAATCCAGTTGTTTCGACTTTTCTTTTCACAAAGCCCTTTCTTTGGGGGCTGTCATCCCCTCCCTCTGGATGCGCCACTGGTAAAACATACTTCCAATTTTATTTCTCACTTAACTATAGAAATAATCATTGATTTGTCTCAAACTAGTGTATTGGTTCGCGATTATAATTGCGAAAAAGTGTCGCAATGGCACCCCAGCTTACGGTACTTCTTGATAGGGATAAGGATTTTAAATCATACCAAGATCAGAGTCTAATGTAAAAGCTTAATCTGAGGTTTGTACCATTGAAATTGTGAGTTAAAAGTTTAAATGGATTCTGAATCCAATATGCAGTCTATCCGCTGTCAAGGGTTAATTTAAAGCCACTCGGTTTTTCGAGCCCTTCCGAGAATTTTGAATTCCATTGTGGCAGTTAATGTGGCAAGCAGGGGACTTTTGTTGATGCGGTTTTCATGACAAACTTTATTCATCTGTTTTCGCACTGAAACCACGTGGAGGCATAGGAAGCGTTCGCCCTCATCGCTAAATGTTTACTTCGATGCCTGATTCCTTCTTTGTGGCCTGAGTTTTGTAACTTCTTTTAGATCGTTAACAACAAATATGGAGATAAAGTTGACAGTAGCTTTTCTTTGGCCACCTGAACAAGTTGATTTAATAAGTATTTAACACCTCGTGGCTACACCATCTTATAATCAGAAAATTTTTCACATGGGGTTCACTGTGCCCCAGCGTCATTTTTAAGTTACCATTTTCGTATTTTTGAATCTTTTAAATTTTGAGTGATAATTTTACATTCGTAATACTCATACAATCATCAACTGATGCTGTAATAGTCTTTCCTCTAAAATGTAAATTTTGATATGTTAAAATTTGTATTTGAAAAATGAGTTGTGGAAAATGCGATGATTTCTGTTAAAATTGACCAAACTTTAATTTATAATATTAAAGACTAAAAATTTACAGAAACATTGGCAAAGACATATCCTGGGGTGCGATACACCCCGTGTGACCACCAAGGGTTAAATTCAAATCTACATTTTGACGCCCAAATTGGGCATCAAACGAAATTCCAGAAATAAGTCTGCTCGTAACGCTATCATAATATGCAGTAATTGGTGAATCACGTTGCTCCACATTCCTGTTTCTTATATCCACCAAGTCAAGGTAAACGTCATTCTAATTCTCATTGTCACAAAATCAGTTCCCCCTTCCCCAGAATTTTAGCATTCAAGTGTTTCGCTTTTTCCCATCATTCTAACGAAATAACGAAACTCTGGATATATACAAACTTGACGACAAATCGAAAAAGTAGTCGATCGAGTAGTCCCCCGGCCGAGGTGTGAAATTCCAAGGTGGTTCAGGCCGATGCTTCAACGGGGCAATCGGTCGGCTTTCCAGGAATGGAAAACAAAACGAAGATAAAGAAATGACTCTATCGAGGCGGTTTGCCTCTTGTATGCATCGCTATTTCAATGTCATTATTGCTTCGAACTTGTTTCTCCGTTTTTATAGCCGGATACAACGCTGCCTAAGCAATAGCTCGTTTCTTCTGGTTTTATGAGACTTGGATGACTATCGACCCCTACCTTATATACCTGAACCTGTCCATAGAATCTGCTTCGGAACGAGAAAGCTTGGAACATCGCGGGTGACCGATTATCCTCATCTTATCTTCACGTGGCATTGTTGTGGCGGCATTCTTGCACCATGGAATTGCTCGAACCCCCCCTCGACCATCTGACAATCGACTGCCGCTTCGACTCTTAAATCAGTCAAGCGACAATCCTCCTATTTTATTAGTTTCGTATTATATTACTCGTATCGATGGCTTTGTTACTTCCAGTTTAAGACGGGACATTTTGAAGAAAGGGACAATAATGTATAAGCTTCTATTACGACTAATTAATGTCACCCTCGTATCTTTTTACACACCTTTTCCTTAATTGATACATCTGGTTAGTAGTAATGTTAATAATACGATACTTCTTCATGGTAATGCACAACTTACAAGGGAACATCCCGAACCCGGAAATTATAAAAATTCTGAAACTTTGTGAATATGCAGGGGATTTCCTCCTGATTACAACGCAATTTTTGTTTGCTGCCCAAATTCACACGAAGGGGGTGTAATTGACCTTGAGAATCCAGTTATTTTCCGATCTTGTGTTGTAACTCGTGAACTTTAACATCATTTTTTTACCATGTGATAGATCTAATTAAAACAAGTAACTTTTGTCTTGAAACTTTTTTTCTATCTCTTACAGTTCGCGAGTTATAACACAAACTCGGAAAATAGCCGAATTTCCAGGGATTAATTTCACCCCCTTCGAGTGAATTTCGACAGCAAACAAAAATTGCATTGTAATCGGGAGGAAATCCCTTACATATTTACTAAGTTTCAGAATTTTTTGAATTTTCGGGTTCGGGATCTCCCCTTGTTAGCTATATATCATGCTTAATTTATTTGTCAAAGTTGCTCTACATAATATTTGATATTTCATACGCTGTGCTGCAACATGAACGTTTGATTCATACAACATCCTTTAAAACAATTGAAGAGTCCTTGTACAAAACACTGTAAGTGCCAAAATTAAAAAAAAAATTATTCGAGAATATTCTACGTGCCAATGGTAATACTATAATATAGAATTTGATTTTTGGCACTTATAGTGTTTTCTACAAAGATTCCTCAGTTCCTCCCACGTGTACACAAACACCTCTCGCGATCACATCGTTCGCCCTTCGCTATCTTCGTCCGTCGTTAAAAATAACCACCACTTCCTGAAACAACATCGCTAATATCTAATCTCCAAGAACTTCTAGCCAATAAACAACGGCAATCACCATCGATTAACACAAGTGCCCTTAGAAGCAACCTCGAGCACGAGGTACTTGAGAAGCAAGCACATACCGCAACCATTGCCTTTAATCTGATGCCTCACGCCACGTCCGAACGCAGTACGCTAAACACACCCGTTCCGAATGCCTCGCCCGACGCAGTCGCGATCAGTTACATACGTCCCTCAAGCCCTAATTAAGCGCATAGCTAGCTAGCTGCTTCGGAACGGCCCAGCGGACTGCCTTATCTATCGGCTACCAGAATGCACGTTTACGTCTTTCCCGAGGCGTGCAGGAACCGTTAAGCGCGATGATCGGCGCGACCTAACAAAGACATCAACGGAGGAGCACGGGAGGCGTACTCAACACGCCCTAACTGTTTTCCCAAGCCTCGCGACGTAGCGGGGCAATTCAGCTCCTATTGTAAACTGTCAGCGAGTCATACACGTGGGCACGTGGTTTACGGCGCGTCACTGTAACAAGCGATTTGAAAGTCGGCGATAACAATAAATACCGCCGTGTCTAAGAACGTTAGCTCGTCACTGGGGACCGTTTCATCCAGAGGTAAGGATATTGTCCCCTAGAGATATACAGAGTGCTTCGCGAACAATGGTATAAGTGAAAGGGTGGTGATTTCATATGAACATGTAAGTTGAAGTATGGAATATAATAATTTTGTAGCTTGCTTCAGTTTCGAGAAGATTCATTTTGAATTTTGGCGCGCCATGTATGCGCCGTAGTATAGTTTCGAGCGTTTGAGGGACAGGCTGAGGTATAGGGGACGTTTTTTGTTTACTGTGGGCTTGTGCGATTTTTTACTTATTCTTTCATGTAGGGCTAAGCCTACTTGGCAGAGATGACACTAGTTTGTTAAGGGTGGCGGTGTAAGATGTGTGAAATACTTGTCATAAGGGACCAAAGTGTTTCGTGTGAAAAGGTCCTAAATTCCAGCAATAGGAATGCTTGAAAACTGATTTAACTGGAAAAATTACGCGAGGTATTGCATTGATATGGAAGGATTCACATTTTGGAGTGCAAGTAGTTTATGTAAAATTGAGAATAGGACTTGAAAATAAATCTGTTACGTGTTGAGAATTATAGACTTCGGGTTAGCAATATTTTTTCGTAAATAATTCACAGTTTTTGGTATTGCAACCTTCGTGGCACCTGAAAAGACCTGAAACCTATAAACTTGAGCCTAGAAATCCTTGACGTCAGTTTCTTTTTAGGATTTCTTTAATGAACTCTGGCTGAGTTTGGGTTTAAAGTCTATAAAACCGTGTCGAACGGTGATCATGTAAATTCAGAGAAAAAATTCTTGACGTTAGTGTTTTGAAAGGGGTTCTATAAGAGTCTATAAACTCGAAACAGTACCATAAATTTCAGACCACAATTAGGTATACCTGGTAACATTTCAAACACCTCTGTACCCGTCAATCTTAATCCATCAAACACGAGTATCCCATCATCAAAATTACATGATAATTCGACTAGAAATCCAATCTAAATGGATTAACGAAATCCCAATAGAACAGCTAACGTCTAGGATTTTTATTCTCAAATTACGTGATCGTCCAGTACACTTTAGCAGACCTCCAAGTCAAACCAAACCTGTTGCGAACTCTACGACCGCATTAGGAAGACTTTATAGTGCTAGGATTATACGATGAAAAATCACAGAAGAGTTAGGGCATGTCTGACGGAGAATGTGTAGACCATTTACATATATTAACAGAGATCGTGAACTAAATAGAATAGCCATGTTGGAGGAGCTAATCCAATGTAGGCACCTTTACATTCTAATAATTCACGATTCTATAATTTCTACACACATTTTGCTGTATGTAGCCATTGTTTTCGAACCTCGCCATTATCACGAAGATGTCAATAGCGGAATTTCTAATTGCAAATTATATTTTAATAGCTATTGTAAAACCCTCCTCAAAACCTCTTCTAACAGTGGGGAAACTATTAAATTAAAAATGTAGTTTTATATCCTCACTTCATCTTCGCACAAAGAATCACCAATGTCCCACTTGAACCACAAATAACGCCCACTTTGTCATAGACCCCACTCTGTTTTATACTACTCATTCCTCTTTCATAACCTAATCCACTTTAAGTAACAACTAACACTGAACTACCAAAAATTCGACAAAAGTTTTTCCTTAATTTCGAATGGCGATGAATCGGATGGCCCGATGCCACCTGAAAGCAAGTCAGTGCGGATTCGAAAAGGACGCAAGAAATTTATCGGGGAACGAGTTTCCGCCCACGCAGACAATTAGGCACGCGCGAATTAAAATCACGCCGGTCGGGGCGACGGAAATAATGTATCGAGTGGTAGGTGGCAAGCGCGTGTGGCCGTTCATAAAATAAAGAAGAAATCCGGGAACGGCGACCAAGAGAGGGCCCGTGGTTGTCTCGTTGAACCCACGAATGGCCCATACATCATTTCTCAAATCTCCCTGCAAAACGGCCCGCTCGAAACTCGTGTACGAGTCGGAGTACGAAGTGTGCGCCGTTTTGCACATAAATCAGGGCTCACCCCTCTCCCCGGCACAAAAGATCGCCCGCCGTCAGCGTAACCATGGCAAATCGTGACCATCGATTATTCCGATAATGTCATAATCCAGGGAACGAGTCGAAAGTATTTTGTACGGTGAGAAGGTGTACGCTTCTCATGCGGGACCAAGGAGGCTTTGAGTTGCTCATTGAGGGTCTGAGAGTGTGAATGAATTCACTAACTTACTTATGATTCTTTTTTAACATTGTTCCGTACCGTTTTATGTTGTGGTTTAGTTCATTTGTACAATTAGTGAGGATGTTAATGAAGTAGTTGGAGTTTCCGAGCTACTATTATTATTAATTGAGTGTTTTAAGTGGCATCGACTTCAACACTAGCTACTGTGTCCTTGTTGATGAGTACCTATTGTGGGATAGTTGCTTAGGAATATAGGGTTTGAAGATTTAATGCTTAAATTACTGCTACCTTTTCAAGATGTCATATAATTGTTGAAGAAAAAGAAAAGTGTGTTTCGAGTGGGATAGTTGATAAATAAGATTCCTCTCGCTGTCTAGTCAGTCCTGATAGATATAAGGCGCGATGAAGATGGTTATTTATTTTAAGCGTAATTTTTATTTCACGTAGCTGACACTTGACTTTCTATAATACGTCTATGTTAAATGTACGACTGAATTAGAGAACATAAATTTTGAGAAATTCTCTCCTTTGCCACGCTACTTTACAGACGCATTAATATTCATATTACGAATCTGGGACGAGGAAACTAAACGTTTCATATATTCCCTATAAGTGGCGTACTCAGGATTTAATCTTGGGGGAGACGAGTTGAAAGGTAAAAATATTTTTAATGCAAATTCAAAAAAGAATTATTAGGAGATTACCTATAAAAATTTATTTATACAATAAAATCTACTTTTCTTTTCGTTTTATAAAGTTCTCGAATTACTTCAGTCATGGTTACATTAATCTCCGTTTTCCTTTTTTTTTGGGGATGCCAGGGCCTCTTGCTCCCCCCCCCCCCCCTGCCTGTGGGTGCGCCACTGTTCTCTATACAAATAAACTAAGAGATAACTAAGTATTGTACCTCCATAATTTATTCTATCAAACCGTTTCGTAATTTATATACCAGCACCTATGATCCAATTAAGCTGTCTCTTTCTGAGATGAGCATTTTATCTATCTGAACATTTTGGTCCATTTCAGTCAGACTTACTTCTTCTAAATTCTTCAAATCCATCAGTACTTTACGCGTGCCCTGTACATCCGATACACAACTACATTCTATATCCCCAAGTGAAAATTCACTTTCCACCACACGAGAGCTGAAATCGGGTCGAGCCAGTGACAGTTGAGGCAAACCGATCCAGGGGAATCATCGTTCAGCGAACTCGTTTCCTCACGGTTTCCTACGCCATCGAGAGTGTTTCGCGCGGGCATGGCTGTCGATAGGAACGGTCTCCCCGGTTAGTTGCGCGTCGATTAACGAAATCGATACGATCTTGTAAATTGCCGGCCATTTCTCAACCCCTGCTTTCAATCGTTTCCCAAGGTTATGTGCACCGATAATTGTAAACATTGTCTAAAAGAGCGACGCAAACATCGCCGGCGCTAATCATATTCCCGAGAGCAGGTCCGTCTAAAAATAATACGCAAGCCAATAGTCGATCAGCGCGGTTACCACCTCGGCGTCGTTTGCGATCCAGTTTTTCCACGGTCGCGATTTATGCGATGTGGTATCTGTCAAGATCCTCCTCTGACCAGCCGCTGAGATACATTCCTATCTAATGTGCACAGCGATTATACAGTTAGCCGTGAAACAACTTCTCGGTGGGGGCACGTTATAGCCGGCGAGCTCTCTGTTGCGTGCGCCTCGTTAAGCGTTTTTTAATGAACACGGCGTTTAAATAAATTGGAAATAATTACAATCAGTCGAGTCGAAGATGTCTTATTTATCGGCGGTTAAATCTGTGATCGCCTTTTTACCCTGTCTGTCGCGTACCGTTACGTGCACAGCTGATTTCGATCGTCTCCAACGTCGCGGCGTGGGCTTCTCGTCTTTCCTGACTGGTTAAACGGCGTCTCAGTGTGGAAGTTCGCTGTGAGTAATTGAGACGTGGCTCGAGTAGTGCGGCAAAATTACGAACGGATGGATAAATTGAGAGATCGAGGGCCTGACGTTTCATTTTCACTGACAAGGGAGTGGTCCAAGCTGTTCGGGCGAACGTGCGATAATCGTTGCGGTATGGGTCCACGGTGAAATGCGGCAGACATGTGTAGTCAGGGTTTGAGAGGAGCTATGTGGAACACTGTGGATTTTGAGGAAGAATCTAGAAGTTTGCCAACAGTGGATTTGAATCATTTGATATCGAAATCTTTTGTTTCTGCGTTGGATGTTGAATGAAGGGGCTGGGTGGATATTGGTTTTCGAACGATAATATTTGGTTGGTCAACTAGTATGTATATACCTGTATCAGGGTGTGATTAGATTGGACACCTTAGGAAGAAGAACTGTATGAAATCATATAGTGTCTTAATTACTATTAGGGTAAATCCGGGAGACGCGGTCGACCTAATATAAAATGGTTATTAAAACTAATGCAGATATTACTTATTTTATGAGAACAAATTTAATATCTTCAGAATTTTATGCTGATTCAGGTAAACTGGTCGATATTTGCTTTAAGACAATATTTACTGTAAATCGGGTTGAAAACTGAAGTCATGACATCTGACCACCTCGCCCGAGGTGCCGGGAGAAATGGTTTTCGTCGTTAGCAAAGACAACTCACATAATTATTCATGGAAAAATAACAAAGTAGAAAGCAAAATTATTTATGAGTGAATACAACTACAGATTCATTGATATTTAATTTGTTTACGCTAAACAAGTAAAGAACACATCAAAGATAAAGCGAACTACCTACCGGCGATTAGCAAGGCAAATGAATAGAAAAGTGAATAAATAAAATAAATGAACACAAATAATAATAAAAAAATGATAAAAAATAAAAATTTAAATAAAAATAATAAAAAAATCATAACTTGACCATCTCTCCTTTCTGCAGCGAGAGATGGTCTTCTCGTTAGTTTGGAGATGAAGAGTTAATATCGCTAAATACTTTGGCTGCATTGTCCCTCAATATCTCTACTATGTTATTATTCCCAAACATTAAACGAAAATAAACTTAGAACTATATTTTAAATACGATTTTGTACACCGTTGTTTGACAAAAGAGGTTAAATGTAACCTCAGTGTACCTTTTATAGCCTGCAAATCTAGAAAAATACAGAAGGAACCGAAGTGATTTGTTTGGCTTCTAGAGAAGTAATTGGGCTGCACTTTAACGCGTTTTTACGTATAGAGTCTGAAATATAGCGACTCGACCAACTCTCCGGCCCGACCGCGTCTCCCGGATTTACCCTACTGGAATACGTGATATAGCAAACAACTGTAGTCATCATTTCCATTTCAGTGTCACCACCTTCTATAAAACTTACTCAGCACCTTGTGTGTGACTTATGCCTAATTATGAAATTAATTCTAGACATTGCGTTATTATACCTTCTAGTCTATAATAATATTCTTTCGAAATACTATAACTAAATGAGGACCTCACAGCAAGAGGGATGCAGTTCCATTTTTAACAATTTTCAGTTATGATGTGTAATATACGTGTGTAAAAAAAATTCTACAGATTTGAAAAATTCATCAAAATTAGAAACAAAAACTTATCAACTCAACTCGTGTGCTCTTTTTAATGTTAAATCAAAGCAATAATTTTAAAAACAATTTTTTCTAATTTCCTTAAAGTTAGTAAAGTTGGAGCTGCACCCTTCTTGCTGCAAGGTTCTCAAATATTAGACAAATTTTGCTTGCAATCTTATAGCCTTCTTTTGTCTCGCGACTGGTATTTCAAATTTATTTACATATGCCCCATTTCCTTATCGTTTTTAAATTCGCAATCTCGAATCACAGAAGTGTCCCGTGCGAAAAAGCTTGTATCCTAACCCCAGATATATTCTACACAGATTGATAATGGAAGCTTCGTTCCACCGAAATGTTGGCTATCCAAATATTTCGCGTATCTACTATGTGGCCTGGTTGACAGGTGAAAAGGGTCACGTAATAAACGCTAATTTAAGGGGCGTATGAAAAGCCGGCAGACCAGAGCTGATGGGACAAGGCGTCGCTTACTTACTTAAAGTCCTATCCCTGAAGGCAAACGAGTCGCGTTATCGTGGGCCCCGACCGTGAAATCGAAGACGAGCAATTACTCCAGCACGGGCACGCCAATGCTCGCCTCGTTAATTAATGAAGAAACGTAAGAGACGCTGTTAATCGTTGCAGTCGATTCATCAAGATGCTTCTCTGGCGAGGCGGCGAGAAACGGAGGTTGCAACCGTCGGATTGCTGTCAGCACTTACATGTCATTGGATTGTCGATGTTCCCCCATTTAAGAGGATTTGTTATTTGTCATTATTCGTTACACGCAGGTCATACACCAATGCAAAGAATATCGCGTATATGCTATTATGTTCCTAGCACCTAGCGCCGCAACTAATAAAAAGCTGAGGATTCATTATGAAAAAATAAATCGAAAATATGGGAGAAAATTTTTTTTATGAAGAGTTCTGAATATTTGGGAGTAGTACACGTATGTTTAAGTCTGTATCGATTTAATGGATCTCGTTTTTAATCACTTTTCCCCATATTTGTGATTTATAAATATTGCCAGTATTATAAATCCCTTGGTACCTTACTTTTATCATTACGAATTCTCACGGTCTATTATCCTAAATTACTATCAATACATATGATTCCAGAAGTGGACAATTCTGACATCTTCAAGCGGAAACTTTCAATTTGATATCTAATGAATTGGGCTTTCCCGTTACACATATCGAATTAGTTAGCAGTTTAACAGTAACAGGATTGAATTTGCTGAATGTTAACTCACCGTTATACGAATACAAAGGACATTTTACTAAACGCCACCAAAAGTGTAGGCATCGAAGTTCCAGTGGAAATGTTCCATCCCGGGTGAGTACAAAATCCACTAGAAAGTCTGTCCTGTTTGTTCAACAATTACGGCTCCATGCATTTATATGATGGTCGTTAATGTCGATATATCAAAACGGGGCGAGAGTGGAAGTGACGAAGCCTGTAATCGAACGATTACTATCGGCTCGATTCGCTTGGCCCTTGGTCTTGTCCCATCGCTCGCGATATATAAACCGCGATTTTTGTCTCGCGGATCGGTTAACAGGAGCAAGATTTATCGTACTGCGAAACGAGTTATTCCTGGGCGCGAGCGAGAGAAATGGGGGTGAAGATTCCGAAGACAGATGGCCGGTCCGTAATTTTTAGCGAGCTCAAGGCTCCGCGAATGGTTTCTTCGCCTAACTTTTCAGCAATAGATGAAGGACTTAATTAATACATTGGTAAATGCAGGATGAAGTTATGACTTTGGCAGTTCAAGTTTTGTTTCTTTTAATAATAGTAGTCGTGAGTTTTCTGTTTATTATAATACTAGCTTTACTACTCGGCCTCTCCTGAAATTTAGATTCTGATTTTATATGCAATTTTCTTTATTTATTTATTTTTTCGTGAAAATAGTCACATTTATCTGGATTAGCTGGGTATAATGAGCTGGCACACATTTTGTGATCCCAGAGTTTACCATTCAAAAGTTTTTAGACGATAGACAAACACACAAATACTTTTTGCTTTATATGTCAAGGTGTAGTACTGAGGTTCTCACAAAAAATAATTAAAATACTTATCGTAATATAAATAAGTATACATATTTTATTACAAGTATACTTTAACCCTTTACGAAATTAAACATTCTTAGGATTTACTTAAAAAATGTATATATTTTGCTTCGTTGAATTATTTTACACTTATTGCTTTTCTCTTTTTATGATACTGAATAAATTGTTTCGTTAATCCCTTTACCCAATATTTCACTTTTGAGTTTCGAACGTCTACTCAAAAGTCACATCCCTTATCAATAGTATCCCAGAAACTTGATTTTTTGGATTTAAACTATCTTTGGAAATGGTCCAAAGAGCTTAAAACATATATATAATTTATTATTTACTATATATTTATTGTATATTCGGAGAATTATGACTTACCTATATCTCACAACTGATCAAACTAGGAAATATTATAGATTATATGGTGCGAAAATTCGCCACGACTGGACAGTTTTCATTCGTAGTTTTATTTTGGTCGAGGAATCGGTGGTGATACCTAAATCATGAGGCGATCTTTTAGCAGGCGCCACGTAGCAGATGCACAGCAGCAGCATGTGAAACACGGGGGACTGTTTATGTAAATTTAAGAATCGAGGGCCGAAAGGGGTCGTAGAGCACGCGGGTGAATATTGTATTGTAGGGGCAGTGCGGATGGGAATCTATAAAAATACCAAACATCTTATTCCATCCTTGAAACGTGGATTTACGGTCCTGAAAGCCGGCAGGAGGTCTTGACGCCCTGCCAAGATTAATATACCGAAAAGACAAAAAGATCGATCGCGCCGCAGCTCGTTGTCCAGCAAGGGGCTCGGGGGAAATAAAGATACCGAAATTAGAATTCGAAGTCTTCGTCGAAACAACCGGGCAACGATTAATTGTAGACCCCTTTGCGCGAATACTGCTTGTAGCCTGTTGGGAAACGTCTCGTGAATCAGGCTTCAACGAACCTATTTAGGTATGTAACTTTCGTTTCGCCCTCCGCAGTTTTGAGAATATTATTTTTCCTACGCAGAATATTACTGCGTGGTTTAATTCTTTTTGTTTCTCCACCATCAGAGGGTTGAATGTAATATTTTCTTTTTGAATTTTGATCTTCCATGGTAGCAAAATGAGAAGTTTATTTGTATAAGATATTAAAGTTTATATGATAATAAAGTTTATTTTAGAGAATCCTACAAATTTTATCCTTCCACCTGTGGTTTGGAACTCTAACTTTTGTCCTTTCTTTTGTGTTTGCCTTTCGATTCTTTTTATTTTGCCAGCATTAGGGGGTTGAATGTATTTTCATTATTTTGTTTCTTTATTTTGGGATTTTGGTATTCTGTGGTAACAAGATCTTAACGAAAAATGAAAAATATATTTGGCAGTTTCACCTACAGGAGTATCGCTTACACTACTCAGCTAGTCCTTAAGGGGGAAAGTTATTTGGATCGGAAATAAAACGAGTTTTCTTTCAGATTTTTTGTAAAAAAATCTATATAACCAAATGTGTTCAAATTTTACATACATCTGACATATACGATGAACAAATTACATACATTTTTCCCACTGCAAATAACACATAGTTACAAATAATACTGACGGCATTGAATTGCTGCCACTGTAAAACCAAAACCGCTCAATAAAACCAAAAAAAGCAGAACAGAATTTTAATTACTATTAAAAATTAAGGAAGATGTGTCATTTAGATAAAAAGGAATGTATTTTCTTACGCTCTTTTTCGAAGTTTCTTGCAAAAAAAAAACAATACCATTTTCAAAAATATTATTTATTTCTGAAGGTTGGTGTATTCCCGATCCAACTGACCCTCCCCCTTAAGTACTTCGAGTTCTCAAGTATTTCCTACGTATATTTTTTTCTTCAGATTCTTGAAATTACAAACTTTAGCACATTCACTATCACTCTACATTTGGAAAACCGCGGCCACAAACCACCCTCCATTTTCAGTAGCTCTACTCAATGCAGTGTACCTTCTTAATTAAGCCCACAAAGAATATAACAGGATTTTTCCAGGTCGTCTAACATCAACATTTAATAAAATTAGACCTCATTATTTTATCCACGTAAAGTACCTACAATACAAAATTTGCTGCAAGGTGCCCACAGAAATTGAATAACAAGTGTGTTACTCAATATTCATTCATTTGTGTACATTAGCTTTGTATAGTCACCTGATGCCATCTTGCTTGACACTGGATCTATCACAAGAAATTATAGTGTCACGAATACGTAACATTGGTAGCAAATATATGAAACTCCTTCCAGACGGTGTTCCCATTTAATTTTCAAGTTAAAAATGATATCCCTCGATTAGTGCCGAAGAAACTTTCCAATGCTGTGCAGCGGTTGCGGCACCTTTGGGAACACAACACTATACAAACTCCAGCATTATCCTTACCGCATTTCCCCCGACTGTGTTCGAGGCGGTATCCCCGAGGCCCGCGGCTTCCGGATATTATACGACTGCCGAACTCCACGGAGCTTCGAATTTACATAAAAAGGTATACCCGTGTTTCACGGTGTCGTTGTTCCTACAGGCGCCTTCCCAAAGAGTTATGCCCGCCGGTGTCCACTTAGCGGCACAAATTACTCGAGCAAAACGAACAGGAACCGGCGATTTATCACTGCACAGCCCTCTACTGTACACCACGTTCCTCTTTCGGCTTTAAATTTTGTATCGTTACTCTTCGACCTCGCATTAGGTCCGTCGTTCGTACGTGTCCAGGATGAACTTTGGTCGACGAGGTAAAATCGTGCGCTGCAGTAAACGCTCGCCAATCCACGGTAGTCGATCCTTTATCGCGATGTTCCGCTGCTCTTACAAGGATCTAACGTTGTATAGGCTAAGTAGAATGGGACGTGGCTATAAGGAGGACGTGTTACAGCGTTATAAAACGGGAGCTGTACCTAGAAGACACTTGAAGTATTCACGGAACATCGAATGCTACGTGTTAGGGTGGAATGTATTACATGAGTAACTTCGCGTTACATCGATCACTACTTTGAAGACAGGAATTTCGATGGAATTGAAATGCAACGCAGTCCATGTGAAATTAGGGAGCTTTAAGTCATTATTTTGTTGGTTTCGATTTTATTTAAGAAATAGTAGCATAATATATAGTACAATTGCTATCAACCTTGCTATTAAATAGGTGTGACTACTTGCCTGTGGTGACTCTTCCTCGCTTATAGGCTCCTAATGTTAAGGATTTTGATAACATTTAACGTTATGTAATCTTCGTGAAATTAGGGCTTTAAGTCATCATTTTGCTGGTTACAAATTGATATAAAAAATACTACTATAGTAATACTGTCATTACGAATCTTCCTGCTATGTCTGATCACTTGCCCGTACTGACTCTTCCTCGCTTATAGACTTTCAATTCATTTGTACTTATAACTAAAAATATTCGTGCATTTCTACAATCAAACTCTTCGTCGATTCCCTACCTGATTCTATTTATACTTGTTATACAAGTTAATACACATGTGACTTTATAAAACTTAAACTGTGTTTCACGAAATGGAAACGAACGTAAACAATTCACCGGTAACTCGAGCTAAAATCACGAGCCGAGCCAGCCATGCTACAGTTTCGCATGCGTTCGACCACAGCTTGAACAGAATCGCTTGAATTCCGAGCATGAAGATTCAATTAGCTCCAGTGAATTGATTCCTGGCGTTGTTCCAGTTTTCGTTCGATTCCCTCTCCCGAATTGTCGGTGAAAGGGGTCTTTATCCAATTTGGAAGCTCAGGCATGCCTCGAACCCGTGGATTCTTGTGAAATAGCCTACTTCTACTTTTCTCTTAACTCCTCTCCATATAAATCTGTTACGAACGAATCTTGGCTAGTTTCTGAGAGATACGAAAGCTTCTACGACTGACACAAAACTTTCAACGCGGAAATTCCCCACTGAGAATGCTACAAACCTTCATAATAACATTTACAACTATTAATACACAACAAACCATAAAAACCAAATTATTTACATAATTTTCTTGAAGGAACTGTACACGTTATACATTTCTTATAGATTACTAATTGGAAGAAGCTTGCAGAGTATTTGCAATTGTGTCGAAGGATTTATCCATATAAAATTATAATAAAACTACAGACGATGCAAAAGTCCTAAGGGCAATCGGACCCTTGAGACCGGAAACAAGTATGTGCTCGACGCGTTTGAAGCAAGCTTGGGCGGAGGGGGCTCGTTTTAAAGGGTTAAACAGCGACGCGCGAAGGGGAACGGTTTATTGTGGCACTCGACAGCGTCAACAGGCTTCTATTAATATTTTCGGGTTCGCGCCGCGAGGAGGACGCTGACGAACATACGACGTAGCTCCTCCTCGTGACATAACCTCGGGTTAGTGGCCTCTCTGTGACACTCGTAACTCATTTGCCTTGCATCGCGAAACGCATCCGTAATTTATTTCGATGCAGCACGTGCAGACGCATTCTTTCGAGCGGTCTCTTCGATCCTCGCGTGGCCCCGGCCGCTCCATTTATGCTGCTGGAGGGAAGTTTCGGCTGAAGGTAGACGAAGGGGGTAATTAAAATGCCTGACTGACTGGTGGCTGGTTATATCGCGCTTAAAAAATATTTCAGAGAAAGTGTTGGGCGCACAACTTCTGCAACTATGAGTCATTAAAATATCTGCCTAGGTTGATAACTTTTAAATAACTAATGGAGTTTTGTAAGGCCTAAATTCATGCAACATTTGATTCTTTAATCAGGACTTAAAATAAAGATTCAAAATCAGTTTACATTTATTGCGAGATTGTCCAACCGAAGTTTATCGCTACAGTGGCGGACAAAAATAAAGAAATTAGTGAAGATCGTTTTTTTTTCAACTTATTTATCTGAGCCTGTAATGAAAATTTTAAAAATGGCATTTGTAGATATAATTAAGTTGCATAGATGCTGAAAATTTCATCGAAATCAGTTGATGCAGGAACAAACGACAGCCATCGAAATATGTAAAATCTTTGGGTTTATTACAGTTATAGGTCCAAAACTGTAATTTCCACCACTTTTAATTGTTTGTAGCTCATACTTACGTTAACCAATCTCGATGAAATTTTCAGCATTTCCGACAAATTGCAATTTTTTCAAAACGACGAAATCAATTACTTACAATTAGTAAACTAATCCTAGCTTCGCAAAACAACTCAAGTCGTTTGGACCAATTTTAAAAAAGTTATTCTGTTTTAAAGGGTGTCCCATTATTTTTCTCCGACACTTATACACTTACTATATCTTACTATATAGTTGCAGTTTTAATTCGCCACTTCAACATTGATTTTAGAGTAATATAAAAAAAATATATTTCCATGCAAATGATGCTACGAATATCTATTGCATCGCTCTCAAATTTACCTAGTACCTACGCAGAATTTTCGTTGCAATATTTTTGATGAAATAATGCGTATTTAATTTTTTTCTGAGATAGCCAGCTACACATTTTTGCAACAAATAAATTTTGCAATAATATATTCCCAGTACTACCGTGTACCGTGTTTATTCGAGTGATGCAATGAATATTTCCAGTACCTACTGTATATTCATACATTTATGGATGACACGAACGGGGCCATAATACACGACCAAGAAAATACCTATTTAACTTCACGCTGTGTAAACACGTCGCTGCTAATGTCGGACCGTGCACGAAGTTCATAGTATTTTACGACACCTTGAAGTTTTGGAGTTCTGAAAATACTTGAGGATCGGATAGGCCTGCCGGATGTAGGCGATATCACGGACCTTTCGGTGCATTCCATCAATAAACCGCGCTGCATTGAAAATAAACGAACATCAGTGGAAATACGGACGTCTTGGGGATTTTCCACCTGTTCCGACTCCCTTTTTCATCGGGCGCAATTCCTATGTGTATTATTTGATGGCTCTTTGTTCCTATGCGGATGCGCTTTCTGCTCTAAAGTCTGTATTTTGCTTTCTGCTTTCTCTTCGACTACAAATACACAGAGGATTTAATGTGAAAGTATTACTTTCGCGAAGAAACAGAGAAACCCAGGGGTTGCTTTAAGAGATAATGGTGGTCACTAAGATTCACTCGAAACCTCGGAACATAAATTGCAGGAACTTTGAAATTATCAGGTTTTACAAATTGTAAGTCGGGGAAAGTTCGACCACTTTTTGGAAAAGAAATTGTAGCATCATTGTTTTTCACATTTTTGCAGTTTTGTGTAAATTAAATCAAAGTCCAAGCAATTTAGAGTATATATAAATTATAGTGCGCGATAATTTCAAATATTTATTTCCATTTTCAACCAAAAACATTGACACTGCAACTGATCGGTCTCACCCGCATGTCGGGTTATTTATGATCTGCAGAATGAAATAAATAATAGATTTTCAAATCATTATAG